>OX453305.1:21138985-23538985 GCA_949710035.1 Crambus lathoniellus | reverse complement strand
ATCACCAGGGCCTCAATTCTGCTATTTTACCACAAATTGCTATGTCGCGGACACGCCAATGATTTGCCAACGCCATTGATCTTAAAACGGTATTCTACTAATTTTGAGAAAAACTTCGTCAGCATATCGCTGGCATGTCGTCAGCATCGCATCGGCTTGGCATTAGTAGATTGAACTAGTGCATATAAAATTATACTTAACAAATGTACAAACAAGGGTCAATATTGTCTAATAATATCTACTTGACACCTTTGACAATTTTGACATCCATCCGTCTAGTTTCATATCAACATCAAGAAGATTAAACCAAACTGGAGATTGCGGCCTGAGTAAAAAATCGGTCAATTGCGAGTCGAACTCGCCCATTTTTTTTTTATTTATATTTTCCGTGAATGGTACCCATGAAGAGTTCCGTACCGTACCTACTTAACGTACCGATTACGTCTAGCAAAAATACCACTACCACTTCTCGCTAACAAAAAATTTTTTTTTCGTATAACTTTGTTTAACTTTTGACAGTTGCAATATTGACAGAATGCCACCCGCCTTTACGAGAGTTGATTTCAATTACTATTTCAGTAAATTTATGCACAAGAATAACACATTTATTTTGAATGACCTTTGACCTTGAATGACGTCACGGGTGTCTAGTTGTAAAACAGAACTTACTTTTTTTTAAAGTTAGTGAGTTCTTCCTCTTCCGTGCCTTAAGCGGGCTGTACATTCTCGGTGAAACATTGGCCAATGCATTGATTTTACATTGACAATTTTGAAAGAATCTTTTTTAGTCTTGTTCTCTCAAAAGTGTTTATGTACGATGCATTGGCCAATGTTTGGCCGAGAATGTACAGCCGGCTTAATTCCTATATTTGGAGTCGGTTCTTCTCGTTATGCAGCGCATGGTCTTGGGTTGTCTGTATGTTAAATTGAACCCTTATTAGCAGTTGTCAACCACGTGGCCTGCGGTCGTCCTCTGCCTTACTTTATATCGGCCTTACCTAGAGCCCTTCTCACAAAATGTTAGTTTCGTCGAGTCTCATTACATGGCCGTTGCATACGATCCTCCACCATCTTGGTGGAAGAACGTAAAGTATCGATCGAGTATCGATAAAAACTTGCAAGTATCGATACTATACTCATGAGTAGTATCGCAACAAAGGTAATCAATACCGGTATCGTACTCGCATCAAAAGTATCGAGTACTTTTTGAACCCATAGGATTCTAATTCTTTGCTGTATTCGGGGCCCCTTCAGGCTGGGGGAGTACCGCTCACAGAATGGACTATAGATGCGAAGCCGGCTATTAAAGAAAATTAGCAACCGTTATTGACGGCTATTTTAGTTATTAACGGTTATTTGTTTTTACGCTAAAAACTACCGCTAGGTGGCGCTAGCGGCTTGATTTGCTAGGTCTAAGTTCCGGATCGACTTTTTAATTTGATTTGATTGATTGTAAATAAAATATTCTTCCGCCTCGCCTCTCTCCTCTCATTTGAGTACTATACGTTATATCGATAATGTCGATCGATAATAATAATTTTCAGAAAGAATAAGAAATAAGAATAAAAATGACAATATCTCGAAAACGGTGCGTCGTAGCTAAAATCTAACGAAAATCGTATTAAAACTAAAGCGGGTTTACAGAATACATCTACCTACTAAGTTTCAAGTGAGTAGTCTTAATAGTTTTGGAATAAGTGGCTGTGACATACGAACGGACAGACAGACTTGACGAATCTATAAGGGTTCCGTTTTTTGCCATTCGTCTCATCATCATCATCATCAGCCATTTAATGTCCCCACTGCTGGGGCACTGACCTTCCTTATGGATGAATAAGGAGAAGAGCCATGCATGACCCACCACGCGGGCTCAGTGCGGATTGGTGGGTATTAACGACTGCAAGTGCAGCCGGGACCAACGGCTTAACGTGCCTTCCGAAGCACGGAGGAGCTCGAGATGAAAAGTCTTTGGTCACCCATCCCGTGACCGACCATTGCGAACGTTGCTTAACCTCAACGATCGCAGGCCGAGCGCGCTATCCACTGCGCCACGAGCTCCTCCTATTCATTCGTCTATGCCATTCGTCTATGGAACCCTAATAACTAGTAAAACTGCAATCTCTTTTTAGATCAAAGTCGGATAATCTAACCGTTATTACTGTTTTTCGGTTAATAATAGTAAATAACGGGTTATTTTTACACCTAAACGACTAAAAATGTATCGAGTATGGTGAAAAGTGTCGATATCTTAATGAAAAGTAGGAATCGAGTACTAAATTACTCGGTATCGTAACCAAAGTATCGAGCATACTAGTATAGGTATCGATACTATTTGCGGATCTCAATCTCCAGTTTGGTTCTAAGCAAGCTTCTTGACCGATCGATCGATAATTCAAACATAACTTATTATTACATATAACAAAGGCCTATTTATTTATTACGAAGTTTGATTCAGATGATGTTCTCTATGAGGAGCCCGTGGCGTAGTGACTGAAGATGATGGTGATGATGAATGCTTCTTCCCTCTTGTCCGAAATAAACGGAGATTTGATTTCCGCGATATCTTTTATTACCTACGTTTTCACTGAGGCGGAACTTTTTTATAAACTCCGTGTCCGGCAAAACAACTATCTTCATCTTAAAATGTGATGCTACATTGTTGTAATCACTTTTATCGGAGAATTTATACGAGAAAACGATGAAAAAACGTATGGCTGCACAATTGCTTCTCAATGGCCAATTTTGACGGATATCGCGATGCCAACGCTATCGGCACAAACGTCAAATAGGAGCAGAATACCTATTTATGTTGCCGTGCTGCCGCTATTGTGATGCCATTGGTTAGTAGAGTTCCGAAATGTATCAATAGCGACTGGATAGCCGCTATTCAACTTTTTTGACAGGAGCAGAATACCAAAAGTGTCATTTTAAGCTATCGCCATGCTAACGACGTGCAATTGAACTGCATTGCATTTAGCAGAATTGAGACCCAGGTTGGGGTCTAAAAAGTTGCTAAAAAACATCACGTGATTAATGGGCAGCCCCTATTCTATTCTTATTGATTCTTATCAGTCAAATGACGGTCCGGCGTGCTCATTGAACTATTTGTATGGTAGCTTACGCACTAGATCCGATTCTAGTTATTCGTATTATATCCGGAGTTTTTAAGATCCGTCATTCGAATGATAAGAATCGAATAATAATAGAATAAAACCGGACGTAGTGCGCAATCGCTCTTAGGAGTTCATTAAAATGGTCAATTTCTTAGTCAAAATCAGCCGACCCAGTTTTCTTATCCATACTAATATTATAAATGTGAAAGTGTGTTTGTTTGTTTGTTTGTCCGTCTTTCACGTCAAAACGGAGCAACGGATCGACTCGATTTTTGGTATGGGAATAGTTTGGGCGCTGGAGAGTAACATAGGCTACTTATTATTCCGAAAAATTATAAAATAAAAATGATTATTTTGTATAGAAAATCGATAAAATGTCGTACTATACAAAACTGTCATTTCTTCCATAGCCGCTTCCAAAGAAGTATGTCAAAGAATATTGTAATCACTGACGTTTTAGCCGCTTTGGATTACCTACTTTTTAACCGACTTCTAAATTAAAAAGGAGGAGGTTCTCTATTCGTCTGTATGTTTTTTTTTTTTTGTGTATGTCCACCGATTACCTGAAGACGGATGGACCGATTCAAATGATTGATACGTTATTACATCAGGTTGGCTTCCAAGTTGGTCCCATTTTTTTAAATTATGACATCGGTTCAGTAGTTTTCAGGAAATCTTGAAAATACTGTCGTTTTCGTTACCACTTTATGTGAATTTAATACGTATCTTTAGGCATAACTCCTTTGTTTATAAACCGATTTAGATGATTCTTGTTTTGTTAAAAAGGAGATACCTCAAGGTATTTTAACCGACTTCAAAAAAGGAGGTTTTCAGTTTGATTACATACCTATTTACCAGAAAACACGTAAATTGCCTGCACGATGCACTAAAAAGAGTGAAATAAAAATTATATTTACTTATAAAAAAATAAAACCGCCTTCAAAAAAATCACATCAAAAAAGTAAGAAATAATTCCTCACCAAATAAATAACGTAAGTACTTTGAAGTCGGGCGGGTTTTAACAAAAACAACAAAAAATTGTACATGTTTCACGCCCGACTTCAAAGTACTTACGTTATTTATTTGGTGAAGAATTATTAATAAGTGACATTTGTGGCAGGTAGTGTATATAAAATTTTCATCTGTCTATCTATAATATTTATAGATGTTGGTGATACGAAGTTTACCGGGTCCACTATAATTAATATGGCAAAACAACGTTTGCCGGGTCAGCTAGTTACATATATTGAGTAATGACGTATTTTCCCCAGACGCACCCGACTCAGACGGCATTCCTGTCGTCGGTGGACCTGCACACGCAGTGCTCCTACCAGCTCATGATGCCCGAGGCCGTCGCCATCGTGTGCGCGCCCAAGTACAACGAGTACGTATGTTGATGACAATCAGCACGCGTAGCATGCCAAACCCGAGAAGAGTTTTGTCTTCCTCGAAAGTCTATAATTGACAGCCGAACAATAGCCTTGTCTACGATGAAATGTCATTTTTGACGTATGGATATAGACGAAACCTTTCTCGAGTTCATCATGCTACCCGTGCAGGTCACAGCTATTTCACACTCTTTACAAAACGACGCCGATCAACTAGCTGCCTGAATGAGGAACGTGGCAACTAACGCTCACGATGCCCGAGGCCGTCGCCATCGTGTGCGCGCCCAAGTACAACGAGTAAGTACAACTCGATCAAGATAACATGACACCTCCAGGTTATACCCGTCCCTCTTACTCTACGGGCATGACAGATTCGAGTGAAAGAGACGGGTATAATTTGTAGGTGTCATGTTATCTTGACCGAGTAGTATATTGATACCTTTTCAGCCGTTTAATTAACCGTTTGACTGGGGGAGGCCTATGCCCTGCAGTGGGCGTCGTGTGGCCGACATGATGATGATGAATTAACAGCCTTCTCTTTACAAAATGACGCCAATCAGCTAGCGTACTGAATGAGGAGGAGATCGTCTAATAGGCTACTTGACTCATACTTAATTTGAAACATCGAATGAATATTTCCTTCAGTATTTGGCTTAGGAAAACGTAATATAGCGATTTTACCGGTTAATAAAAAGCGAAATTTTAAAATAAAGTTTTGTAGGTTTTTATGTTTTATAATATTAATAAATACATTTTTTTGGTGTAATAGAACAATTATTAATCGTTTAGGACACGAATAAAAAAAGGGTCAAGTAGCCTATTCCAATTAACTCGTATTCTTTAATGTGACATTTAATGAAATGGCTGCCTCACAGAACAAGGTGGGACATAAGTGGGCGGGGCATTACCTTTGCTCGAAACAGCAAATCGTCCATACATTATATCTTTTGTGTGATTTTTAGGTTTTCATGGCAACTAGCTTGTTTTCCATTCACGCTTCAATTAGTACTAATTGCGTGACATGCACCTTCTAACCCCTGGGTTTATATCGACTGACTAATATTTACTAATACTAATAAGTTTATCCTCTTCCGGACCTATGGCGGCTTATGCCGCGGATCTGAAGAAAAAAAAGAGTAGGGGACTCGTTTTTTCTAACTATTGCAGTTTTTTGATTTTTTGAATGCGGTTTTTGATGTTCAAAAGAGAGATAAACTCGTCGTACTGTAAAAATAAATTATAATATGTGATCCGGAAAAAAATAAATAAATAAAAATTTTGAATTTTGAGTTTTTTTCAAAACGGAAGTAATAAAATTTTTGAAAATTTCGAAAAAAAACAAAAACATTGTTTATCCTTTTATTATATTCTTATTCGATAGGTTTTTTTATGTAGATTCTAAATATATATACTTTTTATATGTTATTTCATCGATAACTATGTGAAAAAAATTGATTTTGAATGTACCGCACTATTGTCATTTGTTTACACAAAGGTAGAGTTTGAACGACGATTATAAAAACAAAACATGTCGTAAAACTGTCCATTAGCTTAACTTTATTGCTTTTGCTAATCAGCTACTCATAAATGTAACCAAAGACCTCGTAAGTATAACCAGATGTTCGGGAGTGCGATAGCGCGCTCTTAAGTGCTTTGTTTACATAAAAAAATGGGCCATATAAAAAACCCAGGTCCTCCCAAGGTTAAATGACTCAGGCACTCCACTTGTTACCATTACCCAGTCAGTACATATCTGAAATTGCACTTTTTGTAAAAAAACATAGTTACTTATTTAAAAGTAACAGTAGCAAATCCTACAGAGGAAGAAAAGGTGAAAATCTTTGTATACCAAATCAAAGATTAATGATGTACTCAAAAAATGTCCATTGTATGTGTATTCGCATTTACAATAAACTACCTGAGGACCTAAAATGTTTAACATATTATAAGTTTAAATCGAGATTAAACAATTTTCTGATGGATAAAATGTATTATAAAACAGCTGACTTTCTTAATGATAAATTTTGACATTGTTATTATTTTATATTATCTTATTTTTTTTTGTATTGATTTTTATTGACATTTTAATGATTATTGACATCTGATTTTTAGTTTGCATTGATATTAATTTTATTTACATTAAAATCATAATTATATTTCTAAATTAAATATTTGCACATCGAATTTACCCTTCCTGATCAGAAGGTCTAAGTAGCTAAATGTCCAACAGCGCGAAACGTCTGATGAGCAGTAAGTCTAATTAGCAGAATGTCTATGTAGCAAAACGTCCAACTATCAAATGGTCTGTATAGCAGAACATCTATTTAGCAAATCGTCACATTATCAAAATGTCTGGATACTCAGGCACAAAATTCAACACACAAATTTCATCGGAGGGAAACGGACTCGGAATTATAATATGTACGTACGTACAGACTTGTAGATACCTACAGATTCTTTGGTCTATGTAGCTTAAATCATATCTTTTTGATGGTGGCTGACAATTTATTGTAAAGATTGCTATTTGATTAGCATTACATAAAGCTCTTAGAAAAGAAGCGCTTTGGCAAGAACGCAAATACAAGAATATGTTATTTGAAGGAAATAAAAGAAGGAAGATCGATTTAATGTTTAATGCCAAATACAAAAGAGCTGCAAAAGTTTGAGGGCCAAAAAGATAGTCCCTTTGAATTTTTGATACACCTTGGTCATATCAAAAGAATAAGTAAATAAATGCAGGGGAATTTGTGCGCCTAATATCCTAATAATATTTATGGCGCTACTAGCTTTTTAATCCAGTGACTTTTCCTTTTTATCATGAGTGTACACATTTCACAAATGACTTTTTGCTAAATAGATGTTCTGATATACATACCATTTGATAGTTGGACGTTTTGCTACACAGACATTCTGCTAATTAGACTTACTGCTCATCAGACGTTTCGCGCTGTTGGACATTTAGCTACTTAGACCTTCTGATCAGGAAGGGAATTTACGATAGGAAAATGTTTATTTAAGATCGAAATGTTACCATATTCAAGCAAATAAATAATTACTTACTTACTTACTAATAATATCGTATAACTAACTGACAATTATTTCAGTACCTACCTTTATTTCCAGGACTGGATATTTCGCCTTAACGCCGGATGGCATGGAATTTATCACGAACTGTCGACTAACCGGCTTCCACCCACATCCCAACGACCCGCCATTGTTTTATGTAAGTTATTACAATTTTTTTTTTAATTAATATAATCAGTGCCCAGGACTTACACAATGGCAAGCAAAAGCACAAACTGTCTTTGTTGTTAAGTTTCCCGATTACTATGTCGGTAAACGTTGAGAGACGAGAATATTTAATATTATAAAAGAATAATATTTCTTGAATCTTATTTTAGTTGGAGCAAGCCTAGATAAGAAAAAATGCTAGCACTGCTAATATAATTTTATGGACTTGAATAGTTTATTTTCAACTTTTCAACACGACTACAAATATCACTTTAGATAATACAAACTAATTTTCCTAGTGCGATTTTGGCTGGCTAGATGGCGTAGAGGTGCTGGTGCGAGCCAGGGTTTCCGGGAATTCCCATCTGCGACAAACATTTATGTAATGAACATTTCTGTTTGTTTACAGGACGTAAAGCACATTCGTATAGACAGTTCTGCCCCAGTAGAGGTGGTGGACCTCCGCAGGTGAATCTCGTCTGCATCGCCATGACCGGTAACCACAATCTTCCTACCGCATTTACCGTTGCTCACTCCACACTTGGCTGTGCTCTACCAAACACTTGGAGGCTTCAATCCGGAGATCGTTAAGTTATTAATTTTCACTACTATACATACTTACAGTACCAGTATTTAATTATTACTTGTAACTTTAAATCATCGCCAGTGGATATTATTTTTTACGCGTCAGAAGATGGTCTTTTTGATATCAATAATGAGGTGCTTATCAAAAAGATCTTATGACTATTGGGTATTTTTCTATCGTCTATGTGGTTGTATATTTCAGCATTTTTATATTGATAAGGTATTCCCCAAAATTACCAGAGCAGTGAAACCCAAAATTTTTGGTAGGTAGTTCCAAAACCCGACAGATAAGTTTGTATCATTTTTTCTGATATCCTTATTTAACAGTGTACAGTCGCTGTCATATCACGGCACTTCAAGTTATGCAAATTTGTCAACTTTCTCCAATATATTTCAAACTTTAGCGTCCATATACTAACTTCAAAGTTGATTGGAGAAAGTTAACATAATGTAGTGGATATTGGACACAGTGTGTACTAGATATGTAAAAATAATACGGGTTGAATTGACCTCCCTCCTTTTTTGGAAGTCGGTAAAAATCTGTTTCTATTTTCAAAATATCGTAACTGAATATCTCAGCTAATGAGGATTAACACAATTATTCATATTTATTACTAAGTACATATTGTTAGTTAGAGTTTGTTTGTGGTACTATTTTAAGGATAATTTTGAATGAGTAACTTTGAAAGAATCATGAAGATCTTGTTTGTTTGATAGTCGTTTAGCGTTAAAAGTGTGGATATATTTTTCAGGTAACTCATATTGTTGATATTAATTATTATCATTTAATGCAGTACCACAGACATTGGACAGCTATTTATAAATTAATTGTTACGAAGAGTTAAAATATTTTCGTTGATTTTATTTATTTCGTATAAGTTGTTATTTTGTCTGATTAAGTGACAGTTATCTTGCTATTTTTTTATATAAATTATATTCGATTGAAGTTCCCAAAATCATACTTAACGTGTATTTCTAACTTCTATGTTTGTTATGGTCGTAATATTTCTAATAGTCCATGAGCCAGCAACAGATTTTACTGATCAATTTCCTTTCATGCGATAACTCGTGAAATGCTTGAGAGAGTTGTATTATGAAGCATGATGAACGTCAGCTGCCGCTCCGTGGGTGGGTGGAGCAGCGGAAGCCCTTCAATCACGTAAAAAAAAATTAAGCTTAATAATAATTCACAAACGGATGCCTCAATCAGAAAACTGTCTTCACAAATCCGCAACATCTTTGAAATTGCTATCCAACAACACCCCACAATATAGGGGTAGACAAGAAAAAAAATTACAACTCCACTTCACGTGTAGGGGAGGTAACTTTAAAAAAAAGTTTTTCAAAATTTTACTTTACCATTTCGTCGGCGTGATTAATATGTACATTCATGCCAAATTACAGTTTTCTAGTGCTAAGAGTCTATGAGGTAGACTGGGGACAAACAGACGGACAGGCGGACATGGTGAAACTATAAGGGTTCCTTTGTTGACTACGGAACCCTAAAAACGTCAGCTGGCTCTATGTTGGTGGTAAACCCGTCAGCTGACGTATTTAAATAAGTGATCGGCGCTCACGCTCTCGTCTTCTTCATCTCGCGCGCCACGGCGCCGGAGGCGCCGGTGGCGTGCGGGTGGCCATGTATTAGACTTGCGTCTCTTATGGCGTAGCGGGTGCGCGGGACGCTAACGAGTGCCCCGGTCATTGGATCCGGCCCCAGCGCTCTTCACCGTCGTCGCGCGGTCCGCCCCGCCAGGTGAGACCCGTGAGGGAGGCCCAGCGGAGGCGACCAGCGGGCAGACGACGGACTGTATGCGCGGGGGCTCGATCGTGATGTTGGGGGTAGTTGGAGAAAACTACCGGGGTGGGGGGGCCCTCTCGCTCGCACAATGCGGCGGTGGGGGCACCGTGGTTTGTGGTGTGTGGCGGGTAGGCTGCAACCGCTCCGCGTTAGCGGGCGGGAGCCAGTCCCGTCAGTGATGGTGGTGCGGGGGGCGCGCTGTGTGCGCAGCGCCTCAGGCAGGCCGGGTCGTCAGTTGTGCCATGCTTGCTTGCAACTGCATAACAAAAGATGACACAATCTGGGTTAGGTCAGGCGGCAGTGCGGTGGGCGGAGCTGTGGGCACAGCTTGAGCGGCGTCGGCTGGGTGGCTCTTTGCGGGCGGTGCGGCGACATCGGGGGCGAGGGGGGCGGTGCCGCGCCCTCGCTTGCGGTGGCGTCGGGTTTCGGGCAGCGGGGCGCCACGGGGAGTGGGCGCGTTGGCAGGCGCCATGAGTGACGCTGGCGCTGTCTCGCTCACCTGTGGTGCGGGGGCGGGCGCAGTTGGTGCGCGCGCGGTGGGGCCGGTCCTGGCAATCGGGCCGGCCTTTTTGTTACGGAACTCCTTGGCGAGCTCCGGGCATGTGGAGTGGTTAGCGGGATGGGGCCCCCGGCAGTTGGCACAGGTGGCGGGGTCCGACTTCGGTCTCGGGCAGTCGGCGGCGGCGTGGGCGTCGCCGCAGCGCACGCAAGCGAGCGGACGGCGACAGCCTTTCGACGAGTGTCGAAATCCCTGGCATCGGTGGCATTGTGGCGGGCCACGCCTGCCGCGCCAGGCCTCGATGGTGATACCAGGCATGCCGAGAAGATCGCACGGGGATGGTGACGGGGACGGTCGCGGATCAAATCGACGCGGCCGTGAGTCCCGCTGGGGCAGCGGGGCGGGGGTCTCGAGAGACTGGTCATCTGGCGGAGCAGGCGGCGGCATGTGGGGTGCGTCGACGACGGCATCGGGGCGGTCGCCGGTGCTGCGCGATCGGCGGGGGTCACGCGGGTGCGGGGGGGCGCAGTGGCGCTTCTCCTCCCGCATGGCGTGCGGCGAATGAAGCTTGCGCTTCGCTGGTCCATAGCGGCCTAGTCCCGGGGCCGGTGGCAGGACGATCGGGGAGCCTTCCAAGGCATCGAGCGCCTGCAGGGCCACCTGGTCGGACTCGCAGAGTACGGGCGTCTGGCCGAGCTCGAACTCCATCAGTCGAATGTACGTAGCCATCCAGCGCTGCATTCTGAGCGAAATTAGCCCAGCATGGTGGAGCCTGGCCAGCATCACCTGGTCATTCGTCAGTCTGACGCGAGGCGATGTGGACAGGGCCCCCAAACGTACAGCGCTGGATAGCTCAATGCTATTCGCTGAAGGAGTGGTAGGCGGCGGCACAGAGGTCCGAGTGGTAGTGGCGGCGGCGGCGGCAGCGGTGGCAGAGCCACGGCTGCCCGGTGTAGGCGGCGGGCGCGCGGGGCCGGGTGTTTCACGGCGGGGCGCGGAGCTGGGCGTCTTGGAGCGCGGCGCAGCACGCGGCGGCGATGACTCAGCCATGGCACGCGGGCTGCGCGGGGGCTCGTGTACGTACGACCCTGGATCACACGGGATCCTGCGGCGACAGAGGGGCGCGGTTACGATCGCTAGCGCGGGCTAGGCGGCGTACCCCGGGAGCTAATCAGCACGATTAGACCGGGGACGACTGGCGAGGGTGGGTCCGTGTACTCGGCACACGCAACAGTCCCGCGCTCACGCTGGCTCTCATGCTCCCTATTTCACTGCATCAGCTGACGACCTTTCCACCAACATAGAGCCAGCTGGCCAGCTGATGTATAATCCACCACGGTACGGCCAGCTGACTTTTTTTATCTTCTAATAATTGCGTTACCTAACTATCAATTAACAAATTTTCAGTCGGAAGGAAATGACTGAAAAAATATACTATCTGGCTCATGGTCTATAACTTAAATGTTTGTTATGGTCATAATATTCTTTGCTTGCAAATCACAAAAACTCTTTTGCGTGGTAACAAAGCACTATTTTAAAAGCTAATTTACTTACACAAATTATTCAAACCAGTATTTAAGTGTGCATTGTATTATAATATTTGAATGTATGTGATAATTTAGGCATTTGGCACAGCTGAAGACTGAAGCTTAAACATAGAATAATTTGTTGTTAATATAGCTGATTAACCTCCTAATTCGTATTGGTGTTTCTTCCTATTTCATCAAATGTTTCGGCTTCACTATTTACCGTTATATCCATAACAAATGGCTTATTCGCAACATTTGTGTCATTTGTTTTACTTCGTTCACTGTTTCTGTCTCTAATTGGGTATTTGACTGTTGTTGAAATGTAGATATTTAATTATGACATTCAGAAATATAACATTATTGAATAACAAATGTGAAAAAAGAAATTCAATCTGTATCATAACAAGCGAATTATGAGCTACTTAATTGTGACTCTAGCTATCTCTTTCTAAAACGAAATTTTCTATGGCGAGAGTATGGCGCTCTAGAAATGTGACGTCACGTTTCTATAGAGCTCTCCTTGTCTAATTAGTAAGTTTGATGCTCTATATCGTTGAAAATATGCAAGATAGTTGAAAATAAATACCTATATTGTGTTACTTACTACTAAATGAACATTTTAAGTCAATAAAAAAAATTCAGTCAAATACCCAATTCATCAATTACTAATAAGCTTCATCCCTAACTAATAACTCAACGTTAATCGTAAACGATTTACGTTAACTCACACATGTACAAAGTACCTACTTATATGTCACAAAATGTGACAGATCATAATGCAATGTTTAAACTAACTAAGGCAGAAAGAGTAATTTCAGAAATTAACATCACATGTTTGCATATTGTGATACAATTGTATGTGTGCAAACTTAAGTTTAAAAAAATTAACGTTTTATTATCTTCTCATAAATTTTATACTAAAAGTGTAACTATATGACTATTTAAATAAGGAATTTCCTCGTCACTACTAAAATTCGAGTGTGTTGCTTACATTCACTTTAGAAGTTATTACGTATTTGATTTTCAATCAAATATACTCGATGAGATTCGATGGTAAATATGATTAAGTATATAAAAAAGGTCGACACGGAATGCTTACGCTTCACTTCACTGCCTTCTGAAACTTCGCCCAAGCACATTGTAAACATCGTTAAATTTCCTATATAACACCGGTAAATAGTAACACTTGATGTATTTCATCATATCATCGGGCATTTTTTAAATGTTAGTCTAATTCAGAAATAAAAAAAAAATTAACCGAAAACCCAATCATCACAGTTAAACATTTTTTGTCAGGGTACCAGTGGCCTTGACTGTACTTAGCGTAGGTATCCTTTGGCTCAACTCACATTGGCGCAGAGTCGAAACGTCAATCTGAAATGTCAATCTGAAATTTCACATACCTAGCAGCAAATTTAACCTTATCTCCACATAGTAATGCTCATTATTTCCCCTGAGAAAATTAAGTCGCGCGTCCGCTCAGATTCAGATTCACGCCACAGAATAAATAGTATAAGTAGGTAGTACAGAAGCTGCACTCCGCATACCATTTAAACAAATAGCAACTCTAACTTCAACACTATAAAGTAAAATTCAGCTTGTATGGCTCTAATTACGAATGGCTAGACGTTGCATCTCTTTCTATCGCATATATTCTATCGCGCCCGGGCGGTACGGCGGAAATAATATCCCGAGATATACGCGAAGCGGTAGGCACTTATCTCGCGTCCTTGAGCAAATGACGGACGTCTGTTCACGCTTCGACTCTCCGCCAGTGTGATTTGAGCCTTCTGTCCATAATTTGTCGCTTGCCAAGTGTTCGTTGTTTTAAACAATTTTTAAACCAAAGCACCGGACGTCAACATCTGGGTTACAATTACAAATATTGGTTGCTAACTAGTAAAAACATTATAATGTTGCTAATAGAATAATAAGCCGAACTCATTAACTGGCATATAACGTATGCGTAGATTGGGGTTACTTTAGGAAAAAATGGGGCTGCTTTCATAATTTGTAATGAAGTACTTATAAAACAGTATTATTTGTAATTAAGTAAAAATGGGCATACGATCTGTAGTTACATGTCTACCAAAGGTGAGTTGAAAAAAAAATTGGAAAAAAAAATATCATTTAGTCAAACAAGCGTTGTCAACAAAGTCACCCCCTCGAATCAAAGTAACCCCAGTTTACCGAGTCGGCAATCCACTGATATTTGTGCAAAAGCCCATTCTGGTAAAGCGACGTTAAAAATACTGAGTTTCGATATTGATAGACGTAATACCTTACATAAACTTCAGCTTTTGTCATCAATTTGCGACCTTAACCTTAGGGTGAAAAATGCCATATATTTTTGTAAATATTTAAATTTTACGTTATCATTATGAATGTTATCTTGTACTTATTTTAAATAATGAGTCACATAATAGACCGACGTTTTCAAATTTGAATTAGTATTTTATTTACAAAATATATGTGATATAGAATGTAAATACATAAATGTTTCTTGTCAATTATATTTAAATGATTTGAAACCTTGTGACATTGTGATACGAACGACTTTAAAACTAAGAGACACAAGGTTGCAATTCGTATAACTTTTGGATATGGCTGAATTTAACGATGATCAATTAGTGTTCAGAACAGTGTGCATCGCTTGTATTTATAAGGACATAGTCGTGTGATTCATATTATATGGACCAATGAAATAAAACTATCGAATCTACAACGTATTTTATTTATTGCATAATTTACAATATTGCAACTGCAGTTATAATCACAATAATTTAAATAGCATATATACTTAATTTTCACATATAAACTTTTTATAATATGTTAAGATTGCAGTTTGTCTCAGACACAAAATCTTAAAATGTTGTTAGTAAAGTAATATAATTATAATAAAATATTAAAGTAACTACAGTGCCACAAACTTTGCTGTGCCGGTGGCCAAAATGTGAAACTAGCGTGTTTTTTTTAAATGTCATTCTGCTGTCAAGTTGATGTCCAACCATAGCGCTGCTGGCGGCTGAAGTTCTTAGAAGTCAGGGCCGGTTAAATTGCTACAAAAAAAAGAAAAACGTACGTAGCGCCGCTGTCACCGGAACAGAAAAGTTTGTTGCACTGTACGTTTCTTAATACCTAAGAAGTAAATATCAATATCCAATAGAAATACGCTTACTCAAAATAATCAGAAGCAAGCTCTGGTATCAAATGATTTTGCGTAACAAATTTACGATGATTGCGTTGGATTATCGGTTCTCGTAAAATACGTTAGAACACTTCGATGTTTTGTTACAATTAAATGCAATAAAAAGTGGCATGGTACTAATTACGTACTGTGCAGTTTGTGCATAATGTAATGAATGAGGTACGCTAACCGTAGCCTTATACAAAATAATTATTAATAGTTCATTAACAATAGGTATCTTAAAAAGTTCTTTTGATATTGATTCAAATCAGAATCAAATAATTGTGTAAATATCTTACTTAGCTAATAACAACACCTATGTATATAGTGTTAAGCAAATTTACAATCTACGTTTCAATAAGGCACTCGGTGCTAAATTATCACTTAACATTATTGAGATATTTATATATCAAAACGATTTTTCTTAATTAGTTCAAGGATGTCACATTTACATAGACCGGCGCTATACAACATGTTAATTAATAAGCGCAAAACTTCTTAGGTGGTGATTGTGCTCATGAATATGAACAAATTTTACTATGGGGCCAACTCTGCAACTCAACAAAAAAAAATTAGCTGCTCCATAGATTCTGGTCGAGTTGCAGACTTGGCCCTATAGTAAAAGTTGTTCATATTCATGAGCACAATCACCACCTAAAAGGTTTTGCGCATATTCATTAATACGTTGTATATTAAGTGAAGTGATAAGCCATTTGTTGAAAATCTTTAAAAAAATACTTGTCTTAAAAATGAAATCATAAATACGACGATTCGCTGGGTTTGCCTAGCTAGCTGCAAACCCAGCGTCAAATTAATTTATATCTCGATCCGTAGAAACGATAAGGTGTGATAAATGTAAGAACGATAAAAGATATTCTTACTTCAACTCTGCTAGTAAATGCAAGTTTAATTAAGCAGTGTTCACATGACAAGTTACTAATACTTGGTATTATATTGGCGGAACAGACACTCATTATCTACACATTTGTTAAGGCTAAATTGTCATTTGCTCTCTAGCTTTAGAGTATCAGTATTAGATAAGGCTGCATTCGACCAAACTTTTATTCCGAGAATATCGCATACTGTCGGATACTAATGTCAAACTAGTATGGGGTTTTGATATTACTATCCGATAAGCGTTATTCTTGGAATAAAAATTTGGTCGAATGCAGCCTAGAAATAGCTTACTAGTAGGCACATATATTATTTATTTATCGATATTATTTATTTAATGATACAAAATTGACTGTCTATTGATATGACTATTTTATTTACTGAGGTAATTACTCTGGTAATACTTTAGGGAGATGTTCAATTAATGTTACTTTTATACTAAGATTATATTCATTGGCCATTTCATTACATAATGGTGCTACCAAGCAGCTACATTTTGGAAGAATATACTCAACAAAAATATTTATAGTCATCGTTATATCATAGCTTCACACTATTTCTACAATACTAAAGCGTGTGAACGGTTACTTGCTTAAATTAAATAAATAAAGCAGTTTCTTAAATGTTTCTAATGACTTCATAGTACATAATACATGTGCGAGCTGATAGCTACGCTAGCTACTTTTTATATACGATTTTTATGGTATAAGGTACCGATAATTTCTTACATATAAAAATATTACTTTAACGAGTATAATTAAACTATGATAGACAGGAACTAAGTAGGTACACCTTTGCAATAAAATTAATTAAAACCATTCACAAAAGCTATATCATATTTTGACATTGCTGACATAGAAGTAAATGCTCACTTATTATCAACTGTATAATAAACCTGCCGGAATACCGGAATTTCGTCACACATATTGTACAAGGGAAAAGTATGTGTTATTGATGACCAAGTTATGCGATTTTTATATTTATAAACATACTTTCTATCTTTCTACATCGAGTTATTTAATGCAATCATGTACACTCGACAGCACATCAGGTTAAACAGTTTAACTGCGATAACAGCTAAAATAAAGGCGGTCTCAAGGTCAACATTTATAGTCTGATGTGCCACCGTGTGTTCCTATTAAATGATTGCTTTTATTATATAATGTTATATTTATGGATACCATGTGCATAACACGTCGAAAAGGCACTGTTTTGGATGTATTGCTAAAGGTACTCAAAAAATATCTTAACCACTTTACTCGCAGTTTTGCGTTACTACGCAAAAGGTATTGACTGAATTAAGGCGATACTCGGAAAAAATGTGCTGAAGCGAGATAGCAATGAGAAAACGACTCGCGCGGGAGCGAGACCGATTTTGCAGATTAGGCAAAAATAACACAAAATCACTTCGTATTAAAAAACTACAGCGATTTAAAAGAAAATGCTTCTATACGATCCTCAATATTATTGGTGTCCACTAATTAAACCAATTTCCAATAGTGTAAGTAACCCCATTTAAGAATAATCTTCACTTTTCGTATTTTTTAGAGGTCTTTTCGAAAAGAAAAAGTGTCGAGGCAAAATCAAAATCGTGTTTTTGAAACTATACGATTCTAGATAAAGGTATGAAGAAATATATATATTTTTACCAGATTTGTAACAACTGTAACCGTCCTATAGTTTTAAATCGAAAAGTCCATATTTTTCCGAGTAGCGCCTTAACAATAGATATTAAATATTATCATTATTTCATACGTTCTAAAATAACTAAACATTAAATATCCCATATAAAATTTATCACCACAAGTGATAATGATTAATATTTTTTATATTAGGGTTTAAGATTACAATACAAAGCCTACAAGCAAGTAATCTCGATTGAACAAGTAATAATTTTATTCTTAACATTCTTAAACGTCTTATATCTGACATTGTTATCATTATATTATTGGCAGTGCATACCAATTTTTAAGATACGATATCTTATTGAAGCAGGTACACTCGCGAACAAGCAAATCGAATCAACTCCGAACTGCGCATACATACACTGCTTTTAATAAAACTATGTAAGTATGATATTTACAAAAACAATACACTACTTGAAAGCCTAAAACATAAGCTTTCAAATGACATATTAACTGTATTAAAATGTTGTATAATTTAAGTTAAATCGATGTATGTATGCGCAGTTCGCAGTTGAGTCGATTTGGTTCCTCGCGACTCGAAAGTCGCCACTTAATAAAATGCCTTAACTATCATGACTGATAGGAATATGGTGGATATGGGTAGTTGCTTTGCCGCCGAGCTGACGGTTCTCTTGACCTTAGATGGGGGGTCAATGTGGACAGTCTTGTTCTGCATCCAGTAGAACACGTCGGTGAGGCCCTGGGCTTTCAATTCTGGCCCCACTGTGGTCCTTATCCTTTCGTTGTAGGCGTTCAGCCAGTTTATCTGGTGGGTTATAAGTTGTATGTTATTGAAGTGAAAACTTCTTTAGCGGGCGTTGTGCACGTAATGTGTGATGGGTAAAAAAAGTTAAACTCGCGTCAGGATCACGTGACCGTCAGATCGAAAATTCGTGAGACGGACACGTGACTTGATCGAAAACTGTCACAATGTCATTCAAGATTCAAGATTCAAATTTGTTTATTCAATTTAGATTGTTATTTACAATACTTGTGAACGTCATAGAAGCTACGCCATCGGTTCGCAAACCCTACAGCGGGAGGCCTTGGAGAAGAACCGGCAAGAAACTCCAAGGGTTGGTTTTTTTTCTCCCTGTTTTATTTCATACAGAGTCGTCAAATTGAAAAATGACCTTAACATGGTATGACTAAGATCAGTTTCCATCACAATTACACAATGGGTTATGATAAATACAGTTAAGTATAGGCGAACTAATGATCATAGCGGTGAACAATTTTCAATTACTTAGGAACTCTATACTTAAAGCTTTAATATTAGTTAAAAACAAAAGACAATTCTACTATATACTGCAAGTTGCGCCATACATGTTTAAAATGTAATTCTTAATAAAATGAATAAAAACAAAAGAAAACATTTTAAGGCAAGCAGATAAGAGCAGACCCATTCCCACTGGCAGCACTCGTTCACGAGCATGACGCATGAACCAGCCATCGCTTCGCTCAACCATATTTTAGGGAACGTAACGACCCGCCATTAGAATACGAAGGCAAATTTCGCCACCGTTTCCAAGGTTGTGATAGCTCAGTTTAGAAAACGGGCGCCATTGAAGCCAGAAGACCTCGGTTCAAATGTAGTCCGTATTTTTTTCTTCTTTTTGTCACTTACAAATGCATAAGCAATTACGGATAAGGACTGCAAGTGCACGCCGAGACACCAGCCACAAGTAAAGAAGTAAGAGGTCGTTCACCGAACTTGTCTCTGGCCGTACCTCATAGTCTGTGAGCATGTTCTTGTCGATCAGCTTGGGCTCGTAGGGGATGAGCGTGGCTTCCCGGAAGCCGATGTACATGGTCCCTTTGGAGATCACCTCCAACACGCTGCCCAGACTCACGCCGAACTTGGTCTCGTACCACGCTGGCTCTGTAAACATAGTGAATGTTTAAGGTTCGCGCACATTATGACGGGGCACAGCGGGTCGGATCGCAGCGCAAAAATCCGCTCAAATCGCTAGTAGGTATGTGTTTTATATTAAGGGCACGTACTTCCAAATTATCGAAATCAACCTATTTTTGATTCAAAAGTAAACAATCAAACATTCTTTATTATGAGCAGATAAAAATATAATGTTGAAGTTTCATAAACGATCTTGATTCTTTTGTTGCGATATTCGAATCGTAACTCGACAATAAAAAAATTCAAATACAAAGAAAATTTTCATTATTTTTATATTTTTTCGGTTTTATACTTAGATTATTAATCTCTAATTCACGAATAATATATAGAAAAATAGGTAATGACATATTGCAGACTATTCTCAGGCTACTATTTCAAAAAGTGAATTAATGCTCAAAATAACAACAAAAACATTGAAGAAATGAAAAAGTGAGGTTATTTTCATTACTCTTCACACGTAAGGAAAAAGACAAAGACAGAGTTTTTGGAAGATCCTGCCCATATTGCAGACTATTCTCAGGCTACTATTTCAAAAAGTTAATTAATGCTCAAAATAACAACAAAAACATTGAACAAATTAAAAAGTGAGGTTATTTTCATTACTCTTCACACGTAAGGAAAAAGACAAAGACAGAGTTTTTGGAAGATCCTGCCCTTAACTATCGCACACTATGCCGGTGCGCAGCGGGCCGCATATTCCGCCGCGGATTTTAGTTGCGTGCGATGCGTGCGGCTCGCCCTGCCCCGCTGCGCCCCGACACAGTGTGCTTTAACAAGCGAATTTTTCTCTTAGAACAAATTGGATGTTTCCATATTTTACAATTTATTATTTGACCAACTTTTTGTAGAAGCTGTTCATTAACTTCTTCCTACAACAGGCAAAAAAAGAAGTTCTTCGTCAGAGCGATCCTTAACGTATAGTTGCACGCGACGTTTGAAAGTACACTGTAGATTATCTACTCAAAATCCGTCAATGCGCTGCGGCCCGGCCCGTCACTGATGTGCTAAGTAGGTATCTAAGTATTTTGCGCTGCGCTGCGGTCCGCTTCGCCCCGCTGCGACCCTACATAATGTGCGCGAACCGGTCAGGTAATAACAAGTCATTGTACCTATGAGATTCTTCGTGCTCCGCGATCATACTTTAGGCCCTTGATTCACAACCGTTGGGAAAGGGAATCGGATTTGAATAATGTGCTTTGTCTTTGTCTATTCAGAAGTGAGTGACAAGGCATAAATTCCGGTGTCGGGAAAATTCCCAACGGTTTGTGAATAAGGAAGCAGGATTGAATTAGGATGTGGATAGCTTTCCTACCAATTTTAGAGCAGGTTTGGCATAATATAGGAGATATGAACACAATAACTCGAAGGACCAATAATATTATATAGGTTTTTTTATTGAAAAATGGAAAATGAAGTACGAGTATTTAGAAAAAATCAACCCGTCTCACAACTAGCTCCGATGGGACTCAAACCCATAACCTTTCGCTATCCGGACGACTGCTCTAACCTCTAAGCTACGGAGTCGTTTCATACTTCATTTTCCCTTTTTCAATAGTAAAAATTGCATTGTGAATGCAAAAAAGTTAAAATTTAAATAACTTAGGTTTCTTAGTCAAAATGAGAAGACGTAAATATTTTATTAACTAAGTAAAATTAAATTGTATAAAAAGGGGCATACCACTCGTAATGAAATAGCCATCCCTCAAAGTGTGCAGGTTCAGGTCTTGTCTGTAATCGATCACCACTGGATCTGAAATTTAAATAAAAATAGATTTTTCAAACACTATTATAGGTATAACTAAAGTTTATCATACCATATACGTATAACCTCAACCACATAAGTAATGTAGTTTTGCATTGTACTTATCTGTAAGTGTCTGGACTAAGAAGTTTCAAGCGTGATCTTAAAGTCCAAAGTGAAACCACAGAAAACGATAGAAGAAGCATGTGGGCGGGCGGGGCAAGCGTAGAAAAACCCTTTGCTCAAAACAGCAAACTCTCCAATGGTACTTTAAATGTCTTCTATTCTTGAAATTGGCTTGGAATTGTCATGGCATCTAGCTTGTTTACGCTTTACGCTCCTTTCAGTACAAAATGCGTGACATGCACCTTTTAACCTTTTTCTTGGTGAAACATACCTTCTTTCCTGTTAAGTGCATCTCCAACGCCGTGTCCAGTCGGTCGTATGTAGTCAGTACAGTAGACGCCGCGCCGGCGGCGCCTAGAGCGACGCAGACGCAGCCTTCTTGCCTCTTTGTTGTTGTGTAGGTGAAACATACCTTCTTTCCTGTTAAGTGCAGCTCCAACGCCGTGTCCAGTCGGTCGTATGTAGTCTTGCTTGGCGAGCCAGAGCGGCGCGCGCGCGACGGGGTCCGTGTGCGCGGCGGGAAGTGACGCGGGCGCCTGGAGCGACGCGAACGCGGCCACCGCGCGCAGCACCGTCGTGTAGGCGCGCTTCATCTCCGGCGCGGGGCGCCCGTAGTGCAGCGTTCGGGTTACCACTGTCGTCCCCTCTGCAAGGATTCATAAAATATCACGTTAGTCTCTCATACAAACGTAATATCAAAATAATTTAAAATTTGAGTATGATTGACCGTTTTTGTGATGTCATTTGGATTAAGACAGTAGGTACTTATCTAGGTCGCTATTAAAAATATATCCAAAATACTAAAAATAATAATACGAAACTGTAATTCGCATTTATTTTTAAATGGGTAATTATTTTTTATTTTTATTTTAATAGGGCCCTTGATAAATGCTGTCTTAATCTGAATAACATCCCAAGTACAGAAAAAAAGCTCAATTTTTAAATTATTTTGGTAAGTATTTCGTTTGTATGGGAAGCTCATTTTCGCTGATCCGTGTCGCGGGCATCTTAAGAGGTCATTGGAGTAAGAAGTCGCTTATCTTTTGTACGACTGCTACCTATCTCTACATAATAAGGTTCACTAAACAAGCCTTTCCATCATACTGGCCCTCGAAGCGTATGATGAGCGTGGAGTTGGGGAACACACGACGGAGATACTCCGGCTAGGCGCTTTGCTCGGGCCAAAGGCAACGGCCTACGAACCCTGCTTGCGTCTCCCGCGTCCGTCATGATGGCGACTGCCATCTGTATATCTACACCTGTATGGGTCACTAGTATCTAAGCCTCACTGTCAAACTGTCCCCCGGAGCGTATGATGAGCGTGGATTTGGGGTGGGGAACACGCGACGGAGATGCTCCGGCTCCGCGATGCTCGGGCCGAAGGCGACGTACCTACGAACCCTGCCTGTGTCTCCCACGTCGGCTCCGTCATTTTGGCGACTGCTATCTGTATATCTACCTACATACCTACAGTGGCGGTCACAAAATTAAAGACACCAGTCGATTTTCATACAAACGAGGTAACTTTGAAGCCTTGGTTCTCCGCCAGAGAATGACCTAGCTGTGATCGGATGATTGCACTCTAGGGAGTGATTGGAAGAGATTCAGATCGCTATACACACCCAACTGTTCCGATCAGCATTCTAAAAGATATAAGGATATGTTTAAAAAATCCGCAAATTTGCATAAAATTGTATGGAAATCCAGAAACTGAAAACTCTGATTAAGATCAGATCACTGATCAGATCAGTTGTTTGAGTATAGCGATCTGAATCTACTCCATTCACTCTCTAGATGGCCATCTATCAGATCACAGCTAGGTCATTGCTTGGCGGAGAAACGAGGCTTCAAAGACTGAAAATCAACTGTTGTCTTTAATTATCTGACCGCCACTATATATGGGTCACTAAGTAAGCCTCACCGTCATACTGCCCCCCGGAGCGTATGATGAGCGTGGAGTTGGTGAACACGCGGCGGTTGGTGAGTGGCGAGGCGAGATACTCTAGCTCGGCGCCGCTCGGGCCGAAGGCAACGTGTCTACACCCTGCCTGCGTCTTCCGCGTCAGCTCCGTCATTATGTTGACTGCTATCTATATCTACCTACATACCTATATACATGGGTCACTTGATAAGCCTCCTCACCGTCATACTGCCCCCCGGAGCGTATGATGAGCGTGGAGTTGGTGAACACGCGGCGGTTGGTGAGTGGCGTGGCGAGGTACTCCGGCTCGGCGCCGCTCGGGCCGAACGCGACGCGCGTGCGCATCGACGCTCCAACGAATCCCGCCTGCGTCTCCCGAGTCAGCTCCACCATCTTGGCGACGGCTATCTCGCTCATTTTCGCCTTGTTCTAACAAAAGAAAAAGAAGAGTTTTAAACCTCAGTTACACTCTCGCGCGAGCCACGAGACGAGCCGCGAGACGCGAATGTAAACAATAGCGCTCGTGGCTCGTCTCGCGGCTCTTCTCGTGGGTAACTGAGGTACTTATCGATACTATCTATGACAGATTCCAAATCAGAATTTCTAAGTGTGCGATTTTATAATACAAGTCAATTCTACAATTTCCTTTTTGTATTAGAAAAGTGAACTAATAGGTACCATTACATTCAAGATAGAGAACTTATTGTCTTAGATGGCTGAAAAGCAGATTCTGATCGCAACAGTAACTATAGCATTCCTTTTATTCTTACTTGATCTTCTAAGTAGCTCAGAAGCGTGCACATGGCAACAGCGTCTCTCAAGTGGGCCTTCTTCATCCCTCTGACTTCCGCTTCGTTCTTCTGCGCTTTGAGGTAGATGATTGGGGAAGGCAGGAGCACCTGCCTGTTCGGTTGGACGCTCTGTGCGATCGCGGCGGAAGCCCCGCGTTGGAAGGTCCCCGACGCCGGTATTAAGATTTTCTCTGTCACCTTTCGTAGATCTGAGTAAATTGTGGCGTATTCATAGACCCTGAAATACGGATACGAATTAGCATGAAGTACAGTTAGACCTACAGTGTAACTATTTGAGAATCTATTTACTGATAGAAGAATTTGCATGTTAGAATTTGCATTGCACGCTGAATTATTCTAACTTTATTTGAATTCCAAAAGTAGGCAAAGTGATGACAGTTGTCTATATCTTAAAGAATGCATTTACCTAGTGCAGTTGTTGCTGTAACAGTTGTAGACCTTCAAAGCTTCTCTGACGGGCATGGATAGCTTCCCAGCGGGCGCGTAGACGCGGATCTCTCTCCTGCTGATGACGACGAAGGCCTTCAGCAGGGGCGCGTAGGGCAGGTCCCGGCCGCGCACGTTGAGCAGCCACGCCACCTCGTCCAAGGCAGTCACCACCATCGCGTCTACTCCCGCCACGCGGAGTTCCTCTCTGACAGCTGCCACTTTGTCCTGCCAGCTCATGCCTGCATTTTGAGGAACGATACTTTCAGCCAAATTGTTTGGATAATCATTAACATTATTTAAATTTTTGCATTCACAATGCAATTTTTATTAAGTATTGAAAAATTGAAAATTAAGTATTTATAAAAATCGACCCGTCCCACAACCAGCTCCGACGGGACTCGAACCCACGACCTTTCGCTATGCAAGTGATGGCTCTAACCACTGAGCCACTGGTTCGAGTACAACCCACAGATCCGGAGATGCTAGACCAGACGGCTCCATAGATGTCACATTATATAATTTTTCATTTATATTTTCACTAGCGTCCGCCCGCGGTTTCACCCGCGTGATTCTCGTTCCCGTGGGAATATCGGGATAAAAAGTATCGTACACGTCTGGGCAATTATCTTGAACCAAACCATAGTCAATAAAATCTGCGCAGAAGAAAATTTGTACTAAATATTGCAACTGCGCAGGTTGTTTTGTCTATGGGTTGGTTCAAGAAGTTTGCCTCAAGGTATAGGTATAGTCGGGGACAAATTCGGTGAACCACATCTTACTTCTTTTCGTGTGGCTGGCGTCTCACCGTTCAGTTGCAGTCCCTATCCGTAATTATATATCCGCTTATGCATTGTACTACCCTAGTTTAATACATAAAAAAATAGTAAAAGGGTCTGCGCGTGAATGGCGAGGCACCAGCCACGTGAAAAGAAGTAAGAGGTGGTTCACCGAATTTGTCCTCGAGTGTACGTGTTATTCCAGCCTATAATCTATCTCTGTTGCAAATTTCATCCAGATCCGTTCAGTAGTTTTTGCGTGAAAGGGTAACAAAAATCCATACATCCATACTCACAAACTTTCGCATTTTATAATATTAGTAAGATTTGACATTTGTGTGTCTGGAGTGACTTACCCACGTATTCCGTGTGGTGTAAGTTGGCAACAATCTTCGAGAAGTCTGGCCTGCGTCTAGCTGGATCAGGCTCATCGGCCCACAGCACGTCTATGAGCGTGGACACGTCCGTGAGATTGAGGCCCTGATGCTGCAGCGACGAGGATAGCAGTCCCCACTCAGAGTGAGAAGTCAAGCGCGCGTCCCCGCCTACGCGGTCACCGGGTTTCAATTTTTCCTAGAGAAAAATATTAAACTTAAGAGCCATTTCGCATTTAGAGCTATTTGGCAGTTGTCTCGCTCGCACACTGCAACATTTCCATATTTCATATTTTTCTTATTTCATTATGTCCCTACAATAAAGTAGTGACATAATGAAACACTTTTCTAAAAAACACAATGTGTTTTCCACAATCTGTAAAAATGTTTATTGTGCGAGCGAGATGTAAAGTTTTTGTCAACAGTTAGTTAGGCTCTCCCACACAGGTGTGATGTTATCGTCGATAATACTGGATGCGTTTTTGCGATAAGTAATGCGTCCTGCTGATTCCTTGCACACAAGTGAAAGTCCTAATCCTAATACCTACAAATTTTCTAAGAACTCATATCGCAGGACGGAGGAACGCAAGCGTAGGTACTAGTCGATATTTTCGCAGCAGTGTGGAACTTCGTAGCTATCCATACATAGTGTACTAAAAACAAATATCGCAATAACGCATCCGATATTATCCACGATAATAACGTGCCTGTGTGGGAGAGCCTTAAATATCAAGCCGTGCAATCGTGCCGAGTGCCTTTTTTTATCCATAACGGGGTAGCACCTAGCCTTCATCACACCTGATGATAAGTGGTGATAAGGCTGAAGCAGGAAGCGCACTACTCCCGGAATCCTCAATCACTGAGGAACTGGCTATCTTATCTCTAACTGCCGGAACACAATAATGCTGAAAACAGCATTGTTATGGCGTCAGACTTAGATAAGATGGTGATAGCTAGCCAGGCGGACTAAGAACAAGTCCTACCACCAACCAAACCGAATACAATATGTACCCCCACCGGGAATCGAACCCGGGACCTCTGGGTCTGAAATCCGTGGTATGAACCACTAGACCACAGAGGCCTTAAATATCAAGGATCAGCCCCTGTAGACAAGTAGCTTTCTATTATCGATATCGCCAGTAGAATAGGAAGAAAATGTATGGGATTGACATTAGCGGTCACGTGACATTTCGATCGCTAATGTCAATCCCATACATCTGTCTTAGGCCCTCTGGGTCGGTATCTTGATACGTTACCGATATCCACTCAACGATCGTCTTCTGGTTGGGGTTGTCCGCGTTGAACACTTCCCAGGCACAGGAGAGGGCAGCTATGGCCCGCTTCATCTCGGAGCCCGGCACCCACACCGCCGCGCCCCGGTCTGCCATCACGGCTGCCGTGCCCACGCCGTCCCAGCCGCTGATATACTCCAGCCGGCGTTCTTCAGGTGATGGCTCTTCACTCTGGTATTACAAAATTGTATCTATTCGATGCAATACTAATAAGATCCACTATAATTATTACGAGAAGAATAGCGCAATAAAAATTACCTAATAGTTTGGTTGACTGACATCAAAGCTCTAACAAAATTCGCAATTGCCAACAATTTCATTATTTTGAAGGTAAAAACACATTTTATTTTAGTTTAGCTTACATTTTCTCAAATCTTGATGTATTCTTTAGTGCTTTACAGTGGGATAAATCCTTTAGTATAAATTTAGAAAGTCGAACGTCCATTGCTCATCGGTATAGAAGACGGTGTAGACGATGTACCTAACCTATGGGGCACATCATGGCGAGCCAGCAGCGGGCTGGTGACGTGGAGCGAGTCCACTCACACTCAAACGGGCCGGGCGGAGTGACGACCTCTTGGAGAGTGATCATTTAATAAGTTAGTAGTCCTTACAAAATACTCGTAGTGTAGAAGATCCTGTGCCTTCATATGCGTGTATATGGGGCTCCTCATCGCAGCCCGGAGGCGCGCCATCGGGCTGGTGACGCTCAATGAGTCCTCGCACACAGGCGGGAGTCACATCTCCTAAATCTCCATTTAAAAATAAGTCAAGCCCTTACCAAATGATCGTCAGTGTAAAAGATGATGTACGCGCCGAGTGCCTTCATGTGCAAAGCTAGTGGTCCCGACAGTATCCCAGCAATTGTTCTGCGCAACTGTGCACCTGAACTGGCTCCTGTTTTAACTCGCCTCTACCGCCTCTCACTTGAGACTGGACATGTACCTCAGTCGTGGAAGCTTGCAAATGTGCAGCCTGTGCCCAAAAAGGGCAGTCGTGCCGATCCTTCAAACTATAGGCCTATTTCAGTCACGTCCATACTCTGTAAGACTATGGAACGTGTACTTAACACCCGTCTATTGGCATACCTCGAAGACAACAACCTCCTCAGCGACCGACAATTTGGTTTCCGCCGTGGTCGGTCAACTAGAGATCTTTTAGTATGCCACCCATCTTTGGAGCGAAGCGATCGAAGCACTTGCCGTATCGCTCGACATCTCCAAAGCCTTTTATAGGGTCTGGCACGGCAGCCTAATTAGTAAGCTCCCATCATATGGCATCTCAGATAGTCTTTGCACTTGGATAGCTGATTTCCTCCGAAATTGCGCAATCCGAGTTGTGGCGGACGGCCAAACATCCGACATGAATGAAATGCAGGTGTCCCCCAAGGATCTGTCTTATCTGCGACACCATTTCTTCTGCACATAAACGACATGCTGATGTCTGATACTATTGGCTATGCAGATTACACCACCATTACTAGCAGATATCTTTCAAGTGCAAAGGCTACCAGTAGCGAAATCCAGTCTTGTCGAGAGTCCCTAGTTGAGAAAATGAATCTGGCACTTCAGGCTGTCTCCGATTGGGGCAACGCCAATCTTGTCGGATTCAATGCCGCTAAAACGTAGGCTTGTTTATTCACCGCCAAACGGAGTGTACATGGGGCTCCTCATGGCAGCCCGGAGGCGTGCCAGCGGGCTGGTGACGCTCAGTGAGTCCCGAATGAAACGAACATCTTATAGAGTACTAAAATGTTGGACGATTCATAAGCATTAATTTTATTTAATCTATATGAAAAAAAAATTATTGACTTTGAAAAAAAAAGTAACCTTTTAACTAGTGAAGTCCATAGTTCCTTACCAAATGCTCATCAGTGTAGAAGACGATCTATGCGCCGAGTGCCTTTATATGCATGTGTATCGGGTTCCTCATGGCAGCCTGGAAATGGGCCAGCGGTCTGGTGATGCTGAGCGAGCCCTCGCGCACAGGCGTGAGTAGGTAACATCTCCTAAGAGAGTGATCATTTAACAATAAGTCAAGCCCTTACCAAATGCTCGTCAGTGTAAAAGATGATGTACGCGCCGAGTGCCTTCATGTGCGTGTACATGGGGCTCCTCATCGCAGCCCGGAGGCGCGCCAGCGGGCTGGTGACGCTCAGTGAGTCCTCGCACACGGGTGGGAGAGACGGCTCCTCCTGGAGAGTGACCAGCTCCCGCGGCGTCGTCATCGGCGTCGACGGTGTCGACGTCGTCGTCGGCGGCGTGTACCGGAGGCCGTGGCATGCTGAACAAATTAAATATGTAATGCAAGCTTTTATTGTATTTAGCGGGTTATTAAACCTATTTCAGGCGCTAGTCTCTCCGCCAAGAGTCATCTACATCTTCTAATTAATATTAGATTATCAGATAATTTTAGAATAAGTTACTACCTATATTACTGTTATAGGTATGTCGTTAAATATTGATCCCAGCTTTTTAGAATCTTTTATGTAGAGAATTTTTTGTAGATTGCTTAAGTAGGTAGGTGCATTTTTTGTTATGGACCACCGTAACCACCGTTTTTGAGTTACGAGCAAAAAACTGAAAAAGGGACCTTCACACAAAGCAGCAGATAAAACTGACAAATTACAAAACGACAAAAGCAAAAACTATGGCACATGTCACGAAAATAAATTATCTCAGATGTTAAAAAAATAGAATAGAAGTACCTACCAAAACGTTTTATAAAAAACATAAAATGGAAGAACCACAAAAAAATCCATAAAGTTAATATACTTCCGCTAAGGTAAACCTATATTAACTTTATGAAAAACTCTCAAGTCCTACTTATAAGGGTTTGGAAATTAATCTGATATCGTTTGTATTCTAATTCTTACTTAAATTCTAATTCTTATTCTAATTCTAATGATAATACTAATTAATGTAAATAATAATAATAACTAACAACAGTGAATGCTTTTATATTGATAATAATAATTATATAAAGTAACCAATAATAATAATAATTGTAATAACAATGAAATTTTTAATTAATGTTTTATATTTACATTTTTTTTTTCTATTTTCTGATATTTACATACACGTCTGTGTCGTCACATGCGACCACGCGCTTACTGGGCAAAAACTGAAAATCAGTGCTTTGCTTTAACTCAAAGCAAAGGTATCACTGAGTTTTTGCCTTTTTCTGTCTCGATGCGGCACACAGTTCAGTTTTTTTTTGTATGTTCCTCTATGAAGTCATTTATCATCTGTGTGTTGTATGTGATGGAAATAAACAATTTATCTATCTATCTATCTATCTATCTTTGTATTCGGAAAAAGCGCTATGAAAAAGACAGAAACTTTTTTAAATTAATTTAGAACTTATCAAAATTAGAAAACCATTACTTAAGTTTGTTTATGAAATAAAAAAAAGATTTGAAGATAAGATTCATCGTGCAACTTTGATGTAAAACTATAATTAAAAATTAATGAAAAAGTTTAATATTAAGTAGGTATTTCTGTGTTATTATAATAACAAACAACTCGTTATGTGTACGTACAAGAACCGCTTATTTGTGGCATGTGGTGCAAATTCAATTTGTAAAATTTGCCAAATTGTGTATGTAAGTAATGCAAAAGTGACAGAAAACGCACGTCCCTCTCGCGCAGGGAGCCCTAAAAAGCTCATCAGAAGGAGAAAGCGGCTAGCGACAGCGGCGTTTGTGGCGCGGGAATGTACCAGGGTCGCATAATTAATTGGGAGCTTTGGCGCACGAAAGCTTTTGAAAGCTCGCGAGTGGAAGAAGGACAACAAGTTCACCGTAGGCGTACCAACCACCCCTCCCAACGCCCGCCGTACTCCGACCCCAGGCGTTTTATTTTTTATTTCGTTGGGGCGGCGTTTCTCGGCTCGGCTGGTATATTTGAGCAATGATTATGTAGAATACATGTATGCATCCTTGTAAGACTTTGTAATACACAATTTCGGATTTTAATTTAAAAGTACCTACCATTGTTTTTAGTTTAGGGACAGTTTGATAGCAATACGTATGGTAGCATCAATTTCGTATAGAAAATCTTTCAATTAAAAAGCGATGCTTCTTAGGATAGGATAGAAGTAGGAATGTTAGCTAGAGCGATCCTCAATCGTGGGTTCAATGGCCGAGAGGTACCCAAGGGATGTGGGATCTATTGGAATGACGTCAACAACTAGCAGGGTTGCAGAGGTACCAAGGAGCACGATAATATTAAGCTCCCTTCATTTTCACTCCTGTGCGAGTCGTTCAATTCTGGGAAATTGCAGCAATTTGTTACACCGAAATGGACGAAATGACGTCCACGAACACTGGGGTAACATGAATTAAAGGAGTTCAATTTTACACCCTCTTCGGCTTCACCAATGAGTTGAGTACAGTCACGCACGAGCAATATGTAATATGTATTCAACATGGAACTTTGTCACATTGAAGTGTTTTGGAACAAAACATTTTTGAGTCACTTGGGTCGAGCCGAGCTCTCGACTGGTTGCATCGGGCGAGCGAGATAAATGAAAGTCAAAAATGTTGTGTTGTGACGTGTTGGTGTTGTTAAGACAACATAGAGTTTCAAAAATCTCTGTTCCGGTGACAGAGGAGCCACTTGCGATACAAAGTTAGTTGTCAAAATAGGCAAAGTAGCACAGAAAAATTTTTGTAGGAAAATATCATCGGGTCTGATACGTTTGTTAAATTCAAGGTTTCGTATTGTTATTAATGATTATAAAATTTGTAAAATTGAAGTGATGCGACTTGGAAGACAAGGTGACTTAATATGTCGCATGCGGCAACACATTGTGCCTGTGCCATCTTAATTTGACATAGTCCTATGTTGTTTATTATTGCTCGTGACTGTACAAAAGATGTTGCGTAAGTGAAGCTCAAAAAGATGATTGGCGAAGAATATTTCTACGCAACAAATAACCGACCAATGGTAGAGTGATTTTTATCTGTATTGCGGATTGCGGGCGGTAAAAGGAAACTTTGATTCTAAGAAAATAGGCGTTTCGCGCCTGTTTACATAAGACGGCGGGTCCCTTAAGAACGCACGTCATATTCCCAAAGGGACAAAATATCCTGCGTACTACCAGGGCGGCATATTCGATGAAGAGGTAGAGCGTGACGCATCGTCCTGAGCAAGGATATTCAAGGATAGCAGGCAACGACCGCTGCAGGCCGTTCACTCGGTCGCGACCGCGATATGCGCCGATACCGACGTCACTATGCACATAATTGCATTCACTGCAAGTAAAGAATAAGATAATGAAGCGTTGAATAACTAGATTTTGTGCTAAACGTATTAAACCGAGACGTTAAGAAAAAAGTTACAATACAACTTGGCTACAATTTACAATGCACTAAAGTTTGCTAAAGTGTAAGTAACAAAACGAACTATGAGATATTTGATGATTTGCTCCATGAACTAGCGACGACGACTTTTTGTATCCAAAGGGGAAATAAAAATTACACATTCGTAATACGATCTAACTCAAGTTCCCCAAATACCTAATACCAAATCAAAGTTAATGGTCAAATAAATAAAAATTAAAAAAGACAAAAGAACGTAATTCATTCATTCTTCTTGTCAGTTAAAAAAGTCTTGAATGGGTGGTAGGAAAATATTGACGATTCATAAGTACATGCTTATTAAGTCTATGTGAATAAATAAATATTTTGATTTGATTTGATTTGATTTAATACCTGCACGTAAATTAAAAAATGCTGTTGGTGCTGTATTTATTCCATTATTTTTCTCTCCGCTCTGGAGAACGATACCAACGATACTCTACCAAGCCCAAAATCAGTTGTGAAATAAAAAATATACCTAAACGTTTATTATAATAAGTATTTGTTAAATCCTACATGGAAAGAAAAACAAATGAACAAAGTAGCTACATAATAAGAACGGACGGAATAATTATTGTCAATTCTTTTTGAGAATTAATAAAGAAACGGAAACGTTACAAAGTCAAGTCAATACATTGTAATCTGTTCTATCGTCTGTGTCAGGAGAACATAAACTCCAACATATTTTTTACATCCTTTTTGGTTGTTTCGTTTGTCTCTTTTACTCCAGCTTTCGGTTTACATGGTTCACATAATTCTTTATCATCAAATAGGAACATCCATTCCATCTTTGCAACAATTGTGCGTAACATTTCTAACGTAGGACGTTTGTTACTGATGATAACAAAAATAATTTGGATAAAAATCGCAAATAAAAAAAGTGCGTGTGCGTGAGAACAATGGATTGCCCCCTTTTTCTACCAGGGATATATAGGTCGCATGGAGATAGCGTCCCGAGAGGAATACAATATTATTGTGTTACCCCCACACGCGTAATGGGCGGCTATGGGACGGGCGTCGGGCACACAATACACGCACCTTCAAAATTGTTTATGTGTGAGATAGGAGACAGACAGTTCCCCTTTCTATTCTAATATCGTATGATCACAGCTTTTATAATAGTGGTATGATAGTTACTATGATAATAATAATATTTTATTTTAATTTTTAGTTTTTTGCATTCACAATGCAATTTTTATTACAGAAAAATGGAAAATGAAGTAGGTATTTAGAAAAAATCGACCCGTGGTAGGTATTTAGAAAAACTAGCTCCGATGGGACTCGAACCCACGACCTTTCGCTTTCCGGGCGACTGCTCTAACCACTGAGCTACGGAGTCGTTACGAGAAGCGTCGAATTTATCCAATACTTCTTACGCGCTATATAGTCAGCTTTAATTTCATCAATGTGGAGATATTACTACCCTCACACGCGAAAGAAAGAGATGTTGTGAGACGGGTCGATTTTTTCTAAATACTTCATTTTCCATTTTTCTGTAATAAAAATTGCATTGTGAATGCAAAAAACTAAAAATTAAAATAAGTTACAATAGTAATTTCATCTTTAGCGATTGCCAAATACCTGGAAAGGTATTTCTTTCGCGTGTGAGGGTAGTAATATCTCCACATTGATGAAATTAAAGCTGACTATATAGCGCGTAAGAAGTATTGGATAAATTCGACGCTTCTCGTGAATAATACTATCGGGTATGCAGATGAAACTACCATAACTAGCAGATATATCTCAACTGTAAAGGCTGAAATGATGAAATCCATTCTTGTCGAGAGTCCATTGTTGAGCAAAGAATCAACCGCCTCTGTGGTCTAGTAAGTAAGTAAGTAAGTAATTTATTTATTTCAGATAACAAAGATCCATTATTGTTAGTAGCGACTTAAAAATATGTTAGTTTAGCAATAATTTGATAGAAGATGTCAGATTATTACAAATCAATTATTACTTAATTAAAATTATCACAGCTACAAGAGTTAAAATTTTAAAATAAATATTATTACAATAAAACTATTCAAATAAATTAAATTAAATTAAATTAAAATCATCAATAATAAAAATTAAATCAACAAAAATTAAATTATTAAAAATATAATTAAATAATTAGGTAGGTAATTGATACAATAAAATCATTTGCAAAATTTTTTGTGGTTCTTTTCCTAGTGGTTCACACCACCGATTTCAGACCAAGAGGTCCCGGGTTCGATCCCCAGTGGGGGTACATATTGTATTCGGTTTGGTTGGTGGTAGGACTTGTTCTTAGTCCGCCTGGCTAGCTACCATCATCTTATCTAAGTCTGACGCCATAACAATGATGTTTTCAGCATTATTGTGTTCCGGCAGTTAGAGATAAGATAGCCAGTTCCTCAGTGATTGAGGATTCCGGGAGTAGTGCGCTTCCATCTTCAGCCTTATCACCACTTAACATCAGGTGTGATGAAGGCTAAGTGCTACCCCGTTGTGGATAAAAAAAAATAAAAAAATATATATAATTAATGTTAATTATCATTTAAATGTGGGTGGGTCTAGATAGACTATAGTGTCAAATTTTTGTTGTACAAAATTTAACAGATATAGAACTGACTATGATAATTGTGATCACAACTAATTGCTGTGATAAAAATATATATGTACTTACAAGTTCTATAAAGCAAGCTTTCGATTGTAATAAATAAGGATACTTACAAATTATAAATGTTTGTTTTTTTGTATAATTATAACAGCTGCCATGGAAAACGCCAAATTGGAAGTAATATTATATATTAAGCGGAATATTTCACAATAATATTGAATGAAGTTACAAATTTTGTACACGACTGTACATCCATAGAAATGTAGGGAAAATAAAAACTTTTTATTTTCAAATAAAATCATCTCAAATTTATTTTCGTTTCATACGACTATTTCATTAGGTACTTACTATTATATTTCGTCGTTTCATTCTTTGATATAATATTTACAGAGTAGTCCCTTTAACCTACAGGCAACTTCGCACGTCTTTAGAGATTTAAAAAAAAAAAAAAAGTTCACTAATCTGTCATTTACTGTTCTGTGGTCAGTTTGACGCCATTTTTCTCATTCCTTTTTCGTGCGAGGCAACGAGCGCACGCGTCTATTTTAAATGCCGAAACGCAGCGCACAGGAAAATGTTGAACAAGTCCAACGTTTATATTCTTCAGAGAATGAAGATAATGCCACAGGTACGTTTATAGTGCTTTATCAATTCCTATTCGAATATTTGTGCATACAAGTTATTAACAAGCTACACAATAGTTAACTAAATTTATCAGATATTAAGATACAATTAATACTTTTTTGTTTCTTGTTGTTCACTGGTGAACATGAACAAGTGATTTCACTAGATGAGTTTAGTTAGGTACATAAAATCAAACTAAATCGAGATTGACTGCGAGTCAATCGCGATGTCGTAATTAGCTGCGAGCTAATTATGGGTCATATTTATGACATGAAGTAGAATCTACCCGCGTTCTAGGATAGACGCATGTTATCTACACTTTATTTAGTTACATAAAATCAAACCAAATCGAGATTGACTGCGACTCAATCGCGATATCGTAAATAGCTGCGAGCTAATTATGGGTCATATATTATGACATGAAGTAGAATCTACCCGCGTTCTAGGATAGACGCATGTTATCTACACTTTATTTAGTTACATAAAATCAAACTTAATCGAGATTGACTGCGAGTCAATTGCGATATCGTAATTAGCTGCGAGCTAATTATGGGTCATATATCATGACATGAAGTAGAATCTACCCGCGTTCTAAGATAGACGCATGTTATCTACACTTTATTTAGTTACATAAAATCAAACTAAATCGAGATTGACTGCGAGTCAATCGCGATATATCGTAATTAGCTGCGAGCTAATTAAAGGTCATATATTATGACAGGAAGTAGAATCTACCTGCGTCCTAGGATAGACGCACGTTATCTTCAGATTATTTAGGTAGTTAGTCAAAATCAAACTAAATCGATATTGACTGCGGGTCAATCGCGATATCGTAATTAGCTGTGGGCTAATTATGGGACATATATTATGACATGAAGTAGAATCTACCTGCGTTCTAGGATAGGCGCACGTTATCTACAGTTCATTAAGTTACATAAAATCAAACTAAGTCGCAATTGACTGGGGGTCAACCGCGATATCGTAATTAGCTGCGGGCTAATTATGGGTCACATATTATGACATAAAGTAGAATCTACCTGCATTCTAGGATAGATGCACGTTATATATAGTTTATTGTCTGCGGGACAATATAAATTATTAAGCCATAATAACTTATTAAATTATTCTTTGAATTTCATTTTTTACATTCTACCCTCATGTTGTTTTTTTTTGGCAAAAAAGAGTATGTTTGTTTTGGATACAATAAATATCATACAAAACGATGCGGGACTTTATCGAACAATCTTTGGAAATATCCATCCAACAAACCTTGGATGCCGCAGTATCGCAAACGGCTCACTCAAGAAATTACATCGATAACTTTCGATCCACAATAATATTGTCAGCGTTGAGCGCGTCTACGTCCGATACGCCTGATTTTGGAGATGCCATTCAGCTTAGCTAATTTATGGACACCTTTATGAAAAATAGGTCTACCAAAAGATCAGAAAGAGAACTTGACAAAGGTACTTGATACCAAATAATTGTTGAATGTTGCACGCACCTAAATTAAACGCAGCGATTGCTGCCGCAGTTTCTGACGTCGTCGTCATGAGGGGACGCTACAAAATGTTTCTTGGTTTTCAACAACAACTTGATATGGGTACCTCGGCAATAGGTAAATAGAGCAATGGACACACTGCTCTCCTCAGACGATAAGATACAATCTCTTTAGTATCTAAGCGACGACTGACGCATTTTGGTATTGATTTACACCATTTCCTAACGAAAGATAGGATTAAACTGACTCTTTATGACTCTTTATTGGGTAATACATCATCCGAAAATATAAAAGCCAGTAAGGCAATCGAACGACAAGGTTCACAGATTTGGAAAACATTCACAATTCAGAAACCTTCTGCAGTCCAGTCCACAGTCATTCGTCCTGCCCATCAGGGAAACCGGTCAGGACCTCCTCAGTACCCGTGAAACAGGGGGGCGGCGGGGAGGTCAAACCACGGGACAGGACAGAGGCTAGCGCCGCCACCGCGACGAACCTACCCTCAGCCTGCTTCGTCTCATGCGAAGAACTGCAATCAACCCAGGCCCCGTGCACGGCCACAATAACAAAGGTACACGCTGGCAGAATTCAATACTTTTATGATTGTTGATTTCATATAACATACAACAAAACTGTACTATCATGGATCCAAAACGGATATTATATACCCTTTTGTACGGAAGTGACAGTCTGTCGTGCTTTAATCTAAATTTACCCCCGAAGAAAGTCACGAGATGGTCCAAGCTATAAATTAATTAATTGAATTGGAGCAATTTCACAATGTTCCCCGATAATTGACCAGTTCATATCAAGAACTTTCCTTGCACCCAAGTCTAATGGTGGTAAGCGCTTTGTCTTAAATCTTAAAACATTAAATAAATTTATTGAGAAGAAAAACTATTTTAGAATGGAAGACTATAGAACATCTCCTTAACTTATACCACAAGGTAGTTTTGTAGCACCGATTGACCTCAAAGAGGCGTATTTATGACTTCCAATATGTAAGGAAGACGGAATAGTATTTAAGATTTCATTTTCAAACTTAGCTATCGACAAATTTACTGACTTGCCTTACGGCCTATCCGTAGCATCAGCATCCAGGGTTTTTACCAAAATTATGAGAGAGGTTATATGTCCTATCTTAGAAGCCAAGGTCATAAATCAGTAAATTTATTTCGACGATGCAATAAATAAATTCTTTATTTATCAGACAACACTGTGGCCCATAGAAGGTTAGTAAAAAGAATCTTAACATAAGGCATCGGGGACACTTCCGTAAGACTACGTACACGGTACGACTCTTTAATTGTTACAATGTTTAGGTTTTGTTGTAAACCGCGAAAAAAGTGTGTTAACGCCTTCTCAAGTCTGTACTTTCCAAGGCTTTTTATAATTATGATACGCAACATTTCTCGCTGTAAAACGCAGAAACATTGCACAAATGATCAGAAATTATTTAAAATTACCGAAACGTACAATAAGAATCTTTGCTAATTTTATTGGTGTTCTAATTTCGGTCTGTCTAGCAGCTAAATACGGATTTAACTTTAAGAACGCCAGAAGTTTTTGGCATTGCAGTGCCATAACGGTAAATGCAAAGCAAAAATTTAATTTTAAGAAGACCAAAACTGGTGGCGCAATAACTTTTTTACAACATTCTGTCCTATGAAAGCTTTTACAAAGGAAGACGATATTGTGCAATATTACTGCGCATGGATAGTACTGCAGTAGTATGCTACATTAACCGTCAAGGTAGATGGAATAAAATTTCCACGCTTAAAGAAGTTGACACGATGTAGGTAGATTTATCGCCATTTGGCTACACGCGTCATAAGTAAACACAAAAAATAACGGCTCAGATATCGAGTCAAGTAAAAGCAACTCCGATACTGAATGGGAGCTATCTGACGAAGCTTACGTTGATATTAAATCACCGTCCCGTGCCGTACCGTTTCACTGTTCTTAAACCATTAAATAGTAACATCGGCTCACATGAGTGTATTTAACGAGTTCTAAAAGGCGCTTACAAACTTAAACCAAGTCGCCCTAAATATACCTCTACTTGGGACCCACAACTTGTTCTCAACCACATACCTAATTGATACCCAAATTTAGTACTGAGCCTAGACAAGAACACTTTGTACAATGCACAGGGTACAAACTTTCACGCTTATAAAACTAGAAAATGTATTCATTTCTCAAGACGGTGTTAAGATAGCCATAACAGACATTATTAAAACTTCGGTCCCGGGCCGCGAACAACCCATGCGGTACTTGTCATTCTTTCACGAGAAAATAAATATATGCCCTGCTTCAGTGATCGTCGATCATATATATTTTTCAAAAAATATGATGACTTTGAACGCAGACAAACTGTTTTTAAAATACAAAAAACTCCACAAGCGCACCAGCTCGCAGTCTATAAGCCGCTGGGTTAAATAAGCTGTTGGGAGAGCTTGGGAGAGAGTGGCGATAGCACACGATACGCCTCCATCTCGACCGTGCTTGCTCACGACTCAGTGTTTGTAGACGAGATAAGAAAAACAGCTGGTTGGACAAGTACCTACATCTACACAGCCTTTGCTCGGTTCTATAACCGGCCTATTGAAAGCGAAGATGTCTTCGCGAGAACCGTAACGTTCCCTACTAATGATTAGTTACTTTTTTTTTGTTGCTGATTTATGATTAGGTATTTAATTTGTACGGAGAAAACTTATTATTATTTAAGGGTTGATTGTTTACATTCTGCTTATGAACAAATACATAATATGTTTAATTGAGATGGTTATTTATTCTTATAAAAACAACCCATCAACACTTCTTCTAGAACAAAACTTAAATCTCTAAACATCTACTCTGTAAATATTATATCAAAGAATGAAACGACGAAATATAATAGATGATCAAACGAACTACTGTGAAGTTCGATCGCTATTATATGAGTCGTTTCATTCGAAGATATAGCAACCCGCCCAGCCCAGTAAACCTCAGCTGCAGGCGGAGGTTTAAAAACCCGCTAGTTAAGCTTTGTTCTAGAACACCGCTATTACTCTGAACTTGCTCTAAACGAAATGAGAAAAATGGCGTCAAACTGACCACAGAACAGTAAATGACAGATTAGTGAACTTTTTTTTTTTTTTTAAATCTCTAAAGACGTGCGAAGTTGCCTGTAGGTTAAAGGGACTACTCTGTAAATATTATATCTTCGAATGAAACGACTCATATAATAGCGATCGAACTTCACAGTAGTTCGTTTGATCATCTATTTTTTGGCACAAACTTTAAACCGGAAATCTTAGGCGTTCCGGAGAAAGTTTTCAAATGTTCAAGCCATAATCCTCACCAGGGTTCTATATCTCTGGAATCTTTTATGGACTATTTCTGAGATTTGGCATCAGATTAATTATTCGGAGTTGTGTGTAGGAGCCCTTGGAAATCACAGTATAAACTGGTATAAACCCACCCGTCAATAATGAAATTAAATAACTAGTTGACTAAATGACCTGCTGGTGAATAATACTATCGGGTATGCAGATGAAACTACCATAACTAGCAGATATATCTCAACTGTAAAGGCTGAAATGAAATGATGAAATCCATTCTTGACGAGAGTCCATTGTTGAGCAAATTAATCTGCTACTTTCAATGCTATTTAAACACAGGTTTGTTTATTTACCGCAAAACGGAGTCCTTTCCAACTGACTCTAACTTTCCAGGGCGTATCCTTGCCGATAACTGTTGGACATCGGCAACTTCTTGGCTTGAACTTACCATCCAACCTGAATTTTGGCAAGTAGGTACATCGATTCCATTGCAAAGTGTGCTGCTAAGAAACTGGGCGTCCTCTCTAGGGCTACACGGTACTTCACGCCGGACGGACCAAGTGCTTTCTTTTGATATACAAATCGCAGATTCGTGCGATTCAGTGTACGTGCGACAACAGTACTCCATTCTGTGCATGGAGTACTGTTGTCACCTCTGGGATGGTTCTGCTACGTATCAGCTAGCACTTCTGTCCCCTGATTCACGAACCGTCGGAAACGCTCCCGACAGCGGAATGTATGCCCTGTCTCTATCACTCACTATAGAATAGACAAAGACAAAGCACAGAATTCGAATCCGATTCCGGTTCCGACGCTTTGTGAATCAGGGGGCTGGAATCGATTGAAAACCGTGCCAGGAGGCTCATTGGAGACTCAGCGTTTGCTACGGCGGAACTCCAGAATCTGTCACCAACGCAAAGTTGCGTGTCTATCGGTATTTTATAAAATACGATTATGGGAGTGTGCGAGAGAACTACGCGACCTTGTTACTCCAGCCCCTTTCCACCATCGGGGAACCTGACGCAGGCTAGCTTATCATCATTACGTTGTTGACAGTCCACTTGTCCGCACCAAGCGCTTCGCAGATTCGTTTCATATACGAACTGCTAAGGAAAGGAATTTGCTGCCTGCTTAAAGGGCTTATTACACTTGGCTAAATTCAGCATCTAATTAAGCATACATTGCTTGTTTTGATCACTTGCTACAAATGAGCTCAAAGAAAGCAATGTATGCTTAATTAGATGCTGAATTTACCCAAGTGTAATAAGCTCTTAAGTGATCCCCGATTACTACAATCATGATTTCTTTAAGGCCAGAGTGAACAGATATTTCCTGGGCAAGCATCCAGCATCTTAGACCACATCTTGTGGTTAAATGCCTGCCCAGTTCCATATAAAAAAACATCTAATCAAATATTCTATTAATTCCAAAGAGTAAATTCCTTGGAAATGGGAATATTCCCAGCGGCACATCACTACACAGCCACGTTATTTCGAAACTACAGGGTTATTTGGTAACATCTGGCCAAATCTTTAAGTTCGACTCAAAATCGGTAAGTGAACAACTTTCTCCTAGAAACATGGGTCGAAATATGACAATTTTTTTCGACTTTTCATACAAATCATACTGATTACGTGATCGATTTAGTATGGGAAGTCCAACAATTTTTGGACCCTTTCTTGCCCATGGGAAAATCGAGGGCAGAAATTGTTATTTAAGTAATTAGTTTGAGACCCTGGGAAGGATTATAATAAAAAAAAATGGAAAATGAAGTATTTAGAAAAAATCGACCCGTCTCACAACCAGCTCCGATGGGACTCGAACCCACGACCTTTCGCTATCCGGGCGACTGCTCTAACCACTGAGCTACGGAGTCGTCAGTGGTCCGCACTGAGCCCGCGTGGTGGGTCATGGCTCATTCTCCTTATTCATCCATAAGGAAGGCCAGTGCCCTAGCAGTGGGGACATTAATTGGCTGATGATGATTTAAAAAAAAATTGAGTAAGCTCGGTATAATTAAAATTGGTAGTGATACTGAAATGTCTTTGTTTTATTATTAACGAAGATTTTAAATTTTAAAGTATTGAGCAAGTTACAAGCTTACAAGTCATGAAAAGTACTTACTTATAGCATTTTTAAAACTACAGTTGTATAGGTATGTATGTGAGACGAAATTAATCAAGTTTATTGTTTTTTTATTGCATCTGACTAAATTAAAATAAATAATCCCTCTAAACAAGAATGCTATTATTATCGACAAAAAACAGCGAGTTGCACTCCGGGAGTGCCGGCAGAAGTGAAAACTTGAATATTAACGTTGTGCATTTTTGATATTCTTCAAAATTTTAACCCGTTGATTTTTAGAAAATATACTGAGTTAGATGCGTTGATAAGGGTTTCCTAGACTTTTTCAGAAAAAAAAAAGAATTTGGACAAGAAAAACAATACGGACTGTATTTGAAATTTTGAACCGAGGGTCTTCTGTTCTGCCGCCGCGCGCTGCCTGTTTTCTAACCGAGGTGCCAGAGCCATAACAACATTGGGAAAGATGGCGAGATTTGCCTTCGTATTCTAATGACATTGTAACAGTATTTCGATCAGACGTCTTACGGTCACGTGATCGTCTTACGGTCAATCGTCTTACGGTCACGTGATCCTGACGCGAGTTTACAAGTTTTTACCCATCACAAAAAGTGCACAACGCCCCTAAAGAAGTTTTCACTTCAAAAATACTAGCGTGCGTGCTAGATCTCTACGGCTGACATGATGAGTATCTCAATAATTTATGAAAATAAAAAGAAAAGAAAAAATACGTGTTTCCTAAAAAACGATAACCTTTCATTATATACATTTTTTTTTTTTTACAATCACACCAATTATCTAAGCCCGTAGTTAATTTCTTAAGAAACTGTGTCTACGTGAACTTGATAACGGATAAATATATACTTATATACTTTTTGTTCGTAAATACATACTTAATATACATAGAAAACACCCAGACCAAGACAAATAGACATGTTCATGCACACAAATATTTGTCTTGTTCGGGAATCGAACCCGAGACCTCTGGCGCAGAAGGCAGGTAGTTTACCTCTGCGCCAAATCGGTCGTCGAATCGTCGTCCATTATCCATAATAAAACTCTAAATTGATTGTTTCATTCATTGTTGGCATAGGCGTAGAGCCCTAACGGCTGAAGGTAGAGACACCATTTTTAGACCACCTTTCATGATGTTAGATGAGCACTAAGAAAGGATTATTAGGGTACTATACTACAGGTCGTTCAAGTTTGTATGAGCATTTGTATAGGGTTGAAGATAGAGACACCATTTTTGGTGGGTAGATTCCTTTTATAGTATATGAGCACTAAGAAAGGGTTTTGGAAAATTCCCGTTATACAGGGTGCTACAAGATGTTCCAGTTTGTATGGAGATTTGTATAGGGCTGAAGTTAGAGAAATCATTTTTGGAGGGTAGATACCTTTCATGGTGTAGGTAAGCATTAAGAAAGGGTTTTGGAAAATTCCCGTTATACAGGGTGCTACAGGATGTTCCACTTTGTATGGGGATTTGTATAGGGCTACACCATTTTTGGAGGGTAGATTTTTTTAATAATGTATATGAGTACTAAATAATGGTTTTGGAAAATTCCCATTATACAGAGTGCTACAAGGTGTTTCTGTTTGTACAGGAATTTCCATTTAGGTTGAAGGTAGAGACACCAGTTTTGGAGGGTAGCCTAGCTTTCATTTATAGTGCATGTTAATTGATGGTAAAAACTAAGCGAACAAAGACTGACCCACTATGTCAGAAGATAAGTGAGCATGGAACAAAAAAAAGTCTACTGATAAATAAATGCCTTGATACCAATATTGGTTATCCGTGACTTTCAAAATAAACGCACAACTATCTTAATCACGCGAACTAAGTCGCGGGCAAAAGCTAGTTATAACCCTAAAACAAATACTTACTTACCTTAAAATTTTTGAAATGTTGTCAATTTGTATTTCTTCTCTGAATATTTAATAAATACCTACTAACCACAAGAAAGCCACACGAAAAACAGTGAAATAAAGAATTTTGTAAATACATACTCGAATGGAGTCTTTATTCATTGTGGACCGAGTTTCATATTATTTTTATTCGAAAGAGTACTAGTAATACTCCTGAGGACCCTGAGGTGGTCCCATGAAGTTCGACTTAATACTGTACCTCAGAGTATTAAGTCAAACTTCATGGGTGGTCCCATTCAAAGAGCATGTAATCACTTGGTCCCATTGCCATTGTCACTTGTCACCAAGTCAGTCAGGCAGGACCAGCAGTCCCCTTATTCACAAACCGAAACCTAACGTTCCCGACAGCGAAAAGTAGGCTTTGTCACTGTCACTCACTTTAGAATAGATAAAGACAAAGCACGGAGGTCGAATCCGAATCCGTTTCCGAACGGTTGTGATGAGCTCCCAAGGAAATTGAAGAAAACCGGGCACTAACTTCAGTCAGAAGTAGTAGCGAATTTTTTTAAGAATTTCATTTAAAAAATGTTTTTACGTGTTTTGGTGTGGTAGGTAAGTCTACGTTTAAGGTTTTTTAAAGACCGTTATAATTTTTGTCAAAAATAAACATCAAAATTATCCGGTTCAGTGAAGCAGATTCGGATTTATTCAAACTTTTAAGCCCCGTTCACTAAACACAACCCCTTTACGTAGATGTTCAGTTTTTATTCACAACCGGATCCTCGTACAAATTGCCTAACCCGTTCGCCCGCATTCGGTTCGGGCGTACCAGGCGCACCTAGTCGGGTGGAGGTGGGCGATATTCAAACTAAGTAATAGGTGCCTATTGCACATGAGAAGGTATTAGAGATAGTGATGCATTCTTGACGTCACATTTGATCAACATAGTTCTTCAAACTTATTATTTCCTTGCATGGACACTTTAAATTCGCTTTAAAATTTTCTCTATTTTCTGGACTCTTCGTGGATCCTTTTTCTCCATGCAATGCAAATGCAACTGCAATATCAAGTTTATTAACTTTTTATAAATCCATTGCCATAACTTAAACATTAAACACTTGCGTGTGTTACATCTGTTCATTCATAAACGCACAACAAACAACGCATACATATTCAAATTCGAAATAAAACATGTGACCACCATACGAATAAAGAAATGCGAGAGAGAAGTTATGAGTAGTAGGCCCGAAAGCAATGTTCAATGTATTCAGTCAGACATGTAGGCACCTATCTGTAGTTACGTATTTTGATAACGTTTGTGTCAGTATAAAACAGTGATCGAGCCCACAAACGCGATGATTCAATGGCCATTGTAAAATGAGCTCCCGTCGTCGTCTGCGCCTTTGTATCGCGTAATGCAAGTTACCACGGCTTGCAGCAATGTCAGATGAGCAATGTGGGATCTTGATAAAGTGGCGGGGCTTATAGCGGGTGGGGTTACCTAATGAAACACATAACATTTTTCGCCATAAACATGAAACGCATCGTGTGGAAAGGCATAATCATCAAAATTAGAGATGCACCGGGTACCCGGCTAGGATCCGGTTCGGTACTTTTTCAGGATCCGGCCGGATACCGGATAATGATGCCGGATAATGGGTAAAGCCGGATAATAAAAATCACTCATCTTTCGACGCTGTTGTATGGCAATAAGATTCTAATTTGAATGACTTTTGACTGCTTTATTAATTGTAATTTGACACAATCCGGGCCTCTGGCGATTTAAACGTCGGAAATCTGGGATCTGAAAGATTAATCGCTGGTTTATCTAATGGAATATTGACATTTCATTTTTCACGACCCACTCGTTAGAGTCGTTAGTGAAATAAATAAGAAAACCTTTTCCGAGATTTTAGGATGGTGAACGTGGTACTTACGAGAATGTTTGTGCTTTAAATGTTTCTTTAGTGCTGATGCCGAAGTACCTGCTTTTCTTCCTTGTCCACCACGTGAAATACTGGACTGGCACAATTTACAGTTGCTTGTAACTTTTGGGCCAACATTATCAACAAAGACTTGCCAAACTTTTAGCCCTACCGAGCGGTGGATTTTAAAGGCATTTTAATGCCGGGTAATTTTGCCGGTTACCCGGCAGATTCGGCAATAATTATGCCGGGTACCCGTTACCCATTACCCGGCAAAACCAGGATCCGGCCCATCTCTAATGAAAATGCATAATTCTTAGAGGCATAATTTCATAACGCATCTTTGTTTGTCCGAAAGGAGATATCCAACCTGTGCCCCAAACTGTACAAAAATAAAAAAATTGTAGTAAGAAGTATAAAAATAAAAAATGATTTATTATTAATATCTTAACGATCGTAGCAGATTACAATAAAAGTTCAATAAACAAAGAATATCAACGACCTACATGCGACCTACATTTTGTTTTAATGTTGCCACATTATACAAGTACAGATTTTAATAGGGTAAATAACTGTAAAGTATTCTACGTTTACAGTGATATTTTTTAAAATAGAATACTGCATTATTGTATAATTTCGTCAAATACTATTATTATATCATAGACTGCAACTATAGGTAAGTATCGCGTTATATTTATACTGAGATTATGTACGTAAAGCTATTAGAAAAAAGGACTTTTCAACTTTTGCAATGGCAACATTTCTGGCAAAGTCTGTAAATGACAGCTGTTCTGTTGTCTGATCTGACCATGGAAGGATCTGACTTGAGCTTGACTTGTGTTGTGTCAAAACAAATCAATGTTGTTGCATGGTGTGGTGTTGTTGCCGGTCGAATGAGCTATTTTTGTTTTGAGTTGCGTTTCACTTTTAAGTTCATCTCATAGAGTAGGTACTATAATACATTTTATTTCTCTTGTGTTGTAAGTGTTGTAGCCCCTCGCGAGTGCTCCACTTTTAGTTTGGACAATGGTCAATGTTTGGGAGCTGGAAAGTACTTTTTATCCTGGAAAAATATTAGGTTCCTGCGGGATGACGTCGTGTAGTCCACGCGGGCAAAGCCGCGGAAAGGCTTGTTAAAAAAAATATCTACTACTTATAGGCATTCAAATGCAGATTTTCTATAAAAAAATATGTATCTTTCTGGCTTGATAACTTTTGTCCAAATCTGCGTAGCTTTTTGATTCTTTCAAAAAAGTATAGATATAATATATACTTTTTTATAGACATAATAGGTAGAGATTTAGCTTTATAAAAACACATATTTCACGTTTCTCGTTCGTCACGTTCGTTACGTTCTGTACATTCTGGGGCACAGCTTCATACAATTTTTGGTCATCTCCTTTGCAAGGCATAATGATCGAAAAGCATAATTACAATAAGCATAACTATCTAAAGGCATAATTTTTAAATGTCATAATACTTAAAAGGTATAATTCAGAATGCATAAATTTAATGAGGTAATACGTTTATTTATTGTGAAGTTAGGTCTGTGAAAAAAAAACCATTTTGGTCACTGTTCTAACCTAACCTAAAACGACTGTCAGAATTTTTGGGTGGCGGGAGGCTTCGCCCCTCAAGCCCCCTTAGTGAGGGGCTGCGCCCCCCGTCCCCATGCTTCTGTTTTTTCCATTTTTACAAAAATCAGAACTTACAAAGAAAAAAAAATTTTTGATCCAGCAACTCCAAAAAAAATTTTTTTTACCATTGGATGTCTCTCAAATAACTCCGGTGTAGTTAAAAGGGTATCGAAAATTTCGTTAGATTTTGGCTACGACTACGATGCACCGTTTTCGAGACATTGTACCTAATTTCTATTAAATTATTGTTTTTAAAAATTAACTACTTTTGCTTTATTAAATTATGAGTTTTAAAGAATGCTATACGAAATTATGACAGACAAAGATATTAATTTCGAAGATAATGCTTTTTAATATTATGTCTTTTAACTATTATGCATTATTATCATTATGGATATGAAATTTATCAAAATGTTTTTGATGCCTTATGCCTTATTAATATGTTATGATGTATGCTAAATGAAATTATGGCAATAAACTGTATGCGTTTCAATGTGTCACCAGCGGGCGGTGAACGTAGGGCATTGCACCTCTTGCCGCCTCTGCGGCTCTGGTGCATCGTTCGGGTTTGACGCATGTCACTGCTTAGTGGGGCGTGTGCGGAACATGGATGAACCGGTCCCTTGGCGGACACTAGCGCCATCGACAGTCAGTACAACTAATTCATTAATTTTACAATTTTAAACAGTCAATTTTCCAATTTCCTCTGAACAAAGAAATAATGTGGTAACCATTTCACAAACTGCGAATTATGCCAAACTAAGCAATAAAAAAGCAAGTAATTTTTGGTATATTTGCTAATGAGCTGTCAATTAGAATTTTAAGGTGTGTATCACTGTGTACCAGAACTGAACTTGAGAACACAGCTGTGGTGTGTTTTATATGAGCACACGTCGTTTCGTGCGTGTCGAATGAGCATGTGAAGCGGCCACGTGTCAGAAAGGGTTGCACATGTGGGCTACAAGTACCAGGGCCACATAGGGTGCGGGAGATCTAATGTGACACATGTGAGCTTACACATGGAAGTATTCTGAGACATGGGGTGAACTTTGCGTGTATGGGTGCCGGGTTAGGGGAGCAAGAACGTACTGACACACACATTTGCTATGCATTGCATGTGCGAATCAATTTTGTGCTTATGTTTGTAACGATGAAGATAGAATACGCGGTATGACGTCATCTAATGCTATATGCGTAGTACACGTCAAGTAGATACGCGAAAATTTCGTAGCACTTTATGCTACGGAAACATAGAATTTTGCGCATCGTAGCACTAGTGCCTACGGTCTCAGCTACGAGGATAGTTCTGGAGAGACTTCGGCTTAAATAATCTTATTGACAGAGTAATTTGATTAATTACCTTTTTTTAAATTGTGGTGTGGAACTGTGGATTAGCGGCGGCTTCTCTCGCTTGTTGTCCTCCAGGAGACGCATTTTCAAATCATTCGAAGTGAATCTTAAATATATATTTTCATGCACGAAAGCAAAACGTACTACGAAATTAATTTCGATTGCTCCCAATTTTACGTATTTTTGAAACTTTAAAAATAGGTAGGGTGTTGCACTAAAACTCGGATCTTATAAGTAAATACCTTACATTTTTCATTTCACGCAGATAAAATAAAAACCGGAAAGCCATAGCTCGTTGTTTTTAAAAACCGGTAATGAGTTACCTACGGGGGAGCGAAACGTAAATTAAAAAGTTTAATAATGTCAGTCACATACAGACCCTCTTATAGTGCGCCAATCTTTTCTGTTCCGGTGATTATCTTTGGAACTAAAACAGTTTTCATACGACAGTCCATTTTGACAGCTAATTTGGTATTGCAAGTGGCTCCTCTGTCACGGCTATCACCGGAACAGGAAAGCTTGTGGCACTGTAGATGTATTATTTACATTCATAGATATCATCATCATTATCGTCATCAGCCATTTAATGCATATTTTCATAGATATAGTATATTAAAATTTACATTAGAACACTGTAGAATCATAGAGTAAGCCATAACTACGGTAAAATATCGAAAACGAGTTGGTCGGACCACTCGTTGCAAAATTCACGAGTATGAGCTACGGAGTCGTTTTAGTCAAGCTCAGTGGTTAGAGCAGTCGCCCGGATAGCGAAAGGTCGTGGGTTCGAGTCCCATCGGAGCTGGTTGTGAGACGGGTCGATTTTTTCTAAATACTTTATTTTCCATTTTTCTATGATAAAAATTGCATTGTGAATGCAAAAAAGTAAAAATTTAAATAATAAGTATAAGTATATGCGTCACCAGCCCCCTGATTCACGAACCGTCTGAAACGCTCCCGACCGACAGCGGAATGTATGCACTGTCTCTGTCACTCACTATAGCATAGACAAAGACAAAGCATAGAATCCGAATCCGATTCTGAGGGCCTACTCTGAAACGCAAATCCGAAACTTCGGTTAGCCCCGTCCCTCTCACTCGCGAGTCATGACGGAATCGAGTGATAGGGGCGGGGCTAACCGAAGTTTCGGATTTGCGTTTCAGAGTACGGTCCCTGGTCCGCACAGAAAACACCTTTCCTCCTATCAAACACTTCAAGATTTGTTTCCGCAAAAGCAGCAAGTATAATTATATTCTTACTAGCCTACAAACATACACATTCTCGCATTTGTAATATTAGTAGGGATTCAAAGTACAATCTACGCTGAGTTAGAATTAGAACCTGAATCTTGATATTATTGTCGTATCAGGCAGGATGTCCTTAAAAACCCAAGAAACGGGCACTTTTTTCATGCAAACATGCTCACTTCATGGTCATTTAAATTTAAATAAAAAAAATGCCCGTTTATTTCTACAACAATTTCTGTGTTTGATGTGTTGGATACATGCATGTTTGTTTTTCCGATTAGCATCCTATCCTAGTATAGTATATTATTTTTAATATTATAAATGTAAAAGTTTAGAAGTTTAGATATTTGGATAATTGGATGTTTGAATGTTTGTTACTCAATCACTCCAAAACTGATCAATGAATTTGGCTGAAATTTGGGACACAGATACTTTGTAACCTGGAGAGGAACATATATTGGCTACTTTTTATCCCGGAAAAATACCACATTCCCGCGGGATAACGTCGTGTAGTCCACGCGGGCGAAGCCGCGGGCGAAAGCTAGTTTGAAATAAGTCAAAAAGTGTAAAGTTTTAGTCGATTTTCATAGAACAATGTATGGAGCGTGAACAAAATTTCAAAGTATTTCTTCTGTGGGGAAACGGAGAGATTTTCAAAGTTTGTATGTTTAGATGTTTATATGTTTGGATGTTTAGATGTTTGTTACTCAATCATGCCATAACGGCTGAACGGATTTGGCTGAAATTTAAGACATAGATACTTTAGCCTGCAGAGAAACATAGGCTACTTTTAATCCCGGAAAATATCACATTTTCAATACCGAGTTATGTGCAGTCTCACACACTACTTTATCTACACTCATGTAAGTGTAGATAAAGTAGTGTGTGTTTATCAAATATTTAAAAAATAAAGCAAAAAATATTAATTATAAAATGTAGATTGGCGATTAGCTTGGCTGAAGAAGGGCTTGAAAGACTTCCAACTCTTTCAAGCCCTTCTTTATCCGGCAACAATAAGAAACTTTTTTAAAATTAAAATTTTGAATTTAGAAGGTATAGACCGTATATGTGGGGTTTGGCACCAATTCACCTGTTATAATTACTATTGTTTTGCATTATTTTTTAAATATATATTAAGATAGATAGATAAGACATTTATTTGTCACTTCAGACACACACAAGAATGAATACAAAAACAGAATCAGCACACATTGAAAACACATTAAACTTAATACAACAATCATGTATGTGTGCAGGCGTGCGTTCCGTCGCTTCGATCGAGTGCACTCGAGCGCACTCCGGGGCGCGCCGTAGCCGTTCCGTGGCTCGGTGAAATTTTACTCCAACAGTTGTCAGAGTGTAGTTTCACCCGTTCTATGGCTCAGAGTGTTCTTCACTCTGACAGGTATTTGACGTTTGAACAATGAAAAGTGTCAAAGTTTGAATGACGTCTCTAAAATTTTTTACTTTATCGCCGTAATTACTTCGTCTATCTCATCTTCCAGGAGGATTAAAGTCAAAATGTTGCAGAAATAGCTCTAAAACTCGAGCAAAAGTAAATAATTTCCAACACAAGCGTCGTCAAAAATTTTGAGGTTATGAAAAAACTCGATCGTTCCGTCGCTCGGTTGCAACTCAAACGGGTGAAATTTTAACCAAACAACCACACACAAAACGACGGAACGCAGTCCTGTAGTGGTGCAATAGGGTCGCAGCTCAGCAGTCTATTTGCTCTAGAGCAAATCGCTGATTTTCAGCCGTCACCATGGATACCGAAATAAATGTAATGAGTGTAGATAGAGTAGTGTATGAGGCTGCACATAACTCGGACTCGTGGGATACTATTAAAAAAAAACTCACCAAGGCTCGTTTTTTAAACTCCCACGCGTGTTTTAATACCCCTCATTATGCAACAGTCACATAAACTACTATTATGTGAATGTGACTGTTACATAATGAGGGGTATTAAAACACATTTTTTTTTGTTTTTTAATAGTATCCCACGAGTGTTTTAATACCGAGTTATGTGCAGTCTCATGCTCTATTTCATCTACACTCATTACATTTATCATATATTTAAAAAATAAAGCTAAAAAAATATATTTATAATAAAATGTGGATTGGCGCCAAACTCTACTCAAAGGAATCTTTTAAGTAAAATGTCAAACGCATCAATGAAACTCGATCTGAATAATTTTACGCCAGTCACACAATGTAGTAGTAGTAGAATATTGTTGTGGCAATCAAGTTTAATACAAACAAAATATGTAAGTAAGAGTAAAACGGTTAAAATGACATAATAAATTGACGAGTTTTCCTTAATATTTTTGGTCTACGTCATCCAGCATCCAAACAGTAATGATAAGATAACGTTATCATTAATTAAAGTGATTTACTGATGGGAATAGTGGGTATATTTAATTTTGACCACTTACATGCCAGTTTTTGGCGATTTTTTCATGTGATGAATGATGATGACATTAGAATAAAAATTATTATTTAATAGGTATATAATTATGTGGTGTAAAATTCTCCCCTATTATATTCATAACCTACTTTCAACCTCTCTTGCTGCCGGTTGCATTGCAGTATTATTATTATCTCTATAACCCTGCCATTGAAGAAGAAGAAAGTAATGCCAGTGGCATTCCATTGAACCATCTTTAACTTATGTGTGCCTGGTAGTTGAGATTCAAGTGAGGCCATCTTTGTCGCGAAGAAAGTTCTTGCGACCTTCCCCTACGGGCGGAGCTAAAAATTGCATTTTTGTCTTAAATAATATGGTTTTTCAGTATATAAACTGCCTGCTAAACCTAATAATATAACCATGAGTTTACAATACAATAAGAAATCAAAACGTAAAATTTACATATTTTAGTTATTTATTTTAGGCCAAAATTTTTGGCCTTCAGTAAAAATCCCTTTCGGAATAAAATTTTGATAAATTTCCTCTGATTTCTATTAACAAATAAATGTTGATCTTTTAAATTAAATTAACCAAAAATGATGAGTTCTTTCAACAAAACTGCCTATTTCATCGTTCATTATTTTCTTTATGTAAGCATAAAAAATATATATACAGGATAATTTTTTTATCAGTGCACAAATTTTTAGGATCGACTCAGAATCGGTAAAGGAACAACTTTCTCCTAGAAACATGGGTCGAAAAACGACAAAAATTTTTGGACTTCCCATACTAAATCGATCACGTGATCAGTCCGATTTGTATGAAGAGTCAAAAAAAAATTGTCATATTTCGACCTATGTTTCTAGGAGAAAGTTGTTCACTTACCGATTCTGAGTCGATCCTAAAAATTTGTGCACTGATAAAAAAATTACCCTGTATATCTCAATAAGAGTTATTAAAATATTTACTTTTTTGCTTTTACAATGCAATTTTTATCATTGACAAATAAAATTGAAAATGAAGTAACTACATATTTAAAAAAAAACTTTATTTTCAATTTGACACGTTGTTGTGAGACGGGTCGATTTTTTCTAAATACTTAATTTTCAACTTTTCAAATATAAGAGTTAAATCGATCAGGTAAAACGTGGTCCACTCTTTGATTAACAATAACACCTATGCTGATCGAAGGGTCCACTGCAATAAAACTAAATTAAGTATTTAACAGATGGAAGAATTTGCAAAAAATAAGAACTGCTGCGTAAACGCGCGTGGTGGCCTTTTTTCATGACTCTATCTGCCTTGCCTTGACTCCCCAAGTCCACCAAGGGAATTTTCAAACGAATTCCTTGTCTGTTATGTATTCCTGGTACGCAAAGTCATTGGGAGTGACATGCCCATTATTTCTTGTTACAGCGATCCCTTTCTGTCATTTACACCTTCGTTAAGGGCCGGAAGGCTCTTCTAGCTTCTTTTTAATTGCTGTTAATTAGATCGGCTGAAACAAAGGCGCCACCTTTGCTTTTAAACGTTGTCTGTCCCATTCACAGACAACTATTGGAGCAAAAGCTCAAAATAACGAACGACTTAAAATGCAAGGGCACCGAACATCATGCATCACTTATCATATCAATAAAGTTGTGTATTGTCAAATAATATTATTGGCGAGCCCTTTTAAATTATTTATAATATAACACAGTTCACTGGGAGAGCAGAAGTCTTGAGAAGTTGTGAAGGGCCCTCGAAGGGCTTGTCGAATTTCAAGGTTCAGTTACGCATAGGGCGGGGCCTGCTCACCCAATCAGACGGCGGTGGCTTACGCAAGAAAACACGCAGTGCGCTGCTGCACGACACGGCGGGCGCTTCTTGTCATGCTTAAAGATGAGCAGGTTTACTCTTTTGAAGATAACTTCGATTTTATATTCTTACTAGCTTTCCGCCCACGGCTTCGTCCGCGTGGACTACACGATGTTATCCCGTTCAGAGGTTTTGGCGTGATTGAGCAACAAACATCCAAACATCTAAACTTTCACATCACTACATAGTATAAAACAAAGTCGCTTTCTCTGTCCCTATGTCCCTTTGTATGCTTAAATCTTTGAAACTACGCAACGAATTTTGATGCGTTTTTTTTTAATAGATAGAGTGATTCAAGAGGAAGGTTTATATGTACTTTTTATCCCGATATTCCCACGGGAACGGGAACCACGCGGGTGAAACCGCGGGCGGCCGCTAGTTTATAATATTAGTAGGTTAAGAACACGGTTTAAAAATTACCTTTATCTACACTCATGTTATAATATTCGAATTATGAACTCATGCCTGAACGTATAATGAATGATAGACTTTATTCCATAGTCAACTTTAAAAAATAAAACTCTGTATCCGTTGTATATAATGACCATTATGCTATGGAATTGCGTAAAGTCAATCGTATTCATTTGACAGTTCATATTGAATCATAATAAATGTCATTTCATACAAATTGCAGCCGATTGAATAGATTCAAGATTCAAGATTCAAGATTCAAGATTCAAATTTGTTTATTCAATTTAGATTGTTATTTACAATACTTGTGAACGTCATAGAAGCTACGCCATCGGTTCGCAAACCCTACAGCGGGAGGCCTTGGAGAAGAACCGGCAAGAAACTCCAAGGGTTGTTTTTTCTCCCTGTCTTATTTCATACAGAGTCGTCAAATTGAAAAATGACCTTAACATGGTATGACTAAGGTCAGTTTCCATCACAATTACACAATGGGTTATGATAAATACAGTTAAGTATAGGCGAACTAATGATCATAGCGGTGAACAATTTTCAGTTACTTAGGAACTCTACTTAAAGCGATACGATACGAACTGTCAAATTAATACGATTACCTTACGCAATTGCCCCTCTGATACAACCGGATACAGCTGTCACTCATTATAGTGTCACGTGTCACTCACTTAGGTATGTTTCTTAATTTTACAGTCTCCATGGCAACCGTAGGATTTGCCGGCCCTGACTTCCAACTCTTTAAAAACCCTTCTTTAGCCGGCAACAATCAGAAACTTTTTTAAAATTAGAATTTCGAATTTAGAAGGTATCTATAGACCGTATATAGACTTCGAAGAGTAGGGTTTGGCGCCAATCTGCATTTTATAATTAATATTTTTAGGGTTCCGTAGTCAACAAGGAACCCTTATAGTTTCGCCATGTCCGTCTGTCCGTATGTCCGTCTGTCCCCAGCCTAGCTCATAGACTCTTAGTACTAGAAAGCTGTAATTTGGTATGAATATACATATAAATCACGCCGACAAAGTGGTGAAGTAAAATTTTGAAAATATTTTTTTTTCGGTTTCCTCCCCTACACGTGAAGTGGGGGTGTAATTTTTATTTCTTGTCTACCCCATAGTGTGGGGTGTCTTTGGATAGCAATTAAAAAAATTTTAGGGGTTTGTGAAAACAGTTTTTGATTGAGAATATTATGCTTTAAAGTGCAAAATTTTGTTAGAGTCAAGTGTCGCCACGCACCGCCTTCCAGACAAATGGTTGTTTTTGGATACGTGAAAAAATTCACGATAGTTGTATATCTATATGACAAAGTTAAAAGGAAAACCATCACAGCTAAGTATACAAGTTTTTGAGATATTAACACATTTTCGAAAACCGTTATAATTATAACTTTGTCATTCATACGAACACTATGAAAATCAAAGTAATTTTTTTCTGGCAAAAAATGATAGTGTTATTTTTGCTAGGTGTCTGTTAATCGGTACGTTAAGTGGGTACGGAACCCTTCAGGGGTCGGACTCGACTTGCACTTGGCCGATTTTTTTTTGCTTTATTTTTGAAATATAATATAAATGTATACATGAGTGTAGATAAAGTATGAGAATGCACATAACTCGGTATTAAAACACTCTTGGGATACTATTAAAAAACTCGCCAAGGCTCGTTTTTTCATACCCCTCATTATGTAACAGTCACATAAACTACTATTTAGATAGACAGTCTGCATAAAAACAAATACCTATTCCTACTCTTCTAGGTTTCCTCAAGCATAGAAACTACGGAACCCTAAAATCGGGCACTTGCTTTAATTTTATACTCACACTAGCTTTCCGCCCGCGGCTTCGCTAGCGTGGACTACACGACGTTATCCCGCTGGAATGTAATATTTTTCCGGGATAAAAAGTAGCCTATGTTCCTCTCCAGGCACAAAGTATCTGAGTCCCAAATTTCAGCCAAATTCGTTCAGCCGTTTTGGCGTGATTGAGTAACAAACAATCAAACATCCAAAGATCTAAACTTCTAAACTTTCACATTAATTTATAATATTAGTAGGAAGTAGGACTAGTAGGATAATCACTTCTTGGTCATTTAAATAAAACTGTCAGGCAGAGGTACCCTTTGTGGCCACTTTAAGGAATTTTTGACTTTTAAGCACTAAGTACTAAATGGTCTTAGGTATTTAAGACACAAATTATATCTTAAATTATAGATAATTTATCTAGCTTTAAAGGTACATTTTTCATTTTTTTTTAAGTTAAATAGTTTTTTGTATATAATACAAAATGTGTGAGAGGTGCCAAATGTACCGGTTTTGGCCACTTACTGATAGTTAAACTTTTGTAAGTATTGCGAAAAATCAAAACCAAACCCAGGTAAAATCAATATATTCTAATGCGCTAGAAACCAGTCAATTGCAAAACAACAATTTAATTGTAAAAAACAAAGGTTTCTAAAGTATTTCATCCAAAACAAATTTCTTAAAATTTTCATACAAAACATTTTTTTAAACAGAAAATGGAATTTATTGAAAAAAAAATCTTATGACATAAGGAATTCTAACGGTTGTTATTATTACCTTAAAATACCTTATTTTAATTGCCTTTATCAGAAATGGCTAAAAGTTGTTTAGAAAATTTTTAGAGCAAAAAGTGGCCAAAACCGGTACAGTGGCCAAAACCGGTACGCCTGCCCTATATTTTAGAATTATTTCTGTGTTACATGTGTTGGATAAATGTTTGTCTTTCCAAATATCATTTGAAACTTTGAAAATCTCTTCCTACTTCCAAACTAGGTAGGTGTACAATTACCAAAAATGTAAAACATTAGTTGAGTTTCATAGAACTATGTAGATACCTATGGAATGTGAACTTTCATTATTTCATTATTTATTTTTCCCGCTGTGGCGAAATGGGGCAATGTTTGTTCTTATTTTTAACTTAACCGACTTCAAAAAAAGGTTCTCAAGTCGTGTGAATGTTTTTTTAACCGACTTCAAAAAAGGAGAAGAAGCAAAAAAAAGAGAAGCACCCCCTGCGGCCTGACGGGTGGTCCGTATCTGGGCTAGGCCTCTGCGCGGCGGGAGATGGCCGAGCAAGCGGGGCCATCTCCCAAGACAACCGTGCGATCCGCTTGGCACTTACTTCAATCAGATCAGTAAGTTCCAAGATTAATTAGATAAAGTCCCGCCCTTTCGTCCTTTGAATTGAATGATTCAATTTATCTTTTATTTTTACTTTTTTTTGAGAAGTGAGTTTTTGTTGGTAGTTTTTGTTTGAAGGCGGTTTATTTTTTTTTAGTTTTTGAACTTAATTTTGGTGTGGTGTTTTTTATTGATTATATTTATTAGTTATTATCAAAAATTACGTAGGTACGCATTACGGTGCCGGCCGCCGCGGTGCGCAAGTCGCATTTGTAAATGTACTTACTTTAACTATATTTTCTTTTTGTAAAATAAAGTATTTAGATTACTATTGTGCAGCTACTGCGTGCTGCTAAAATAATATAAAAATTCATTAATAACGTTTAATTACTGAATTTAATGATTGATACTGTCCCAAAGAATAAATAAATAAATATAATTATCTTGTAGCCGATGTTTAACCTAATTCTTACAAAAATATATAAATACCTATTACGACCGGAAATTCCGGAAAATTACACAAGGAGGAGGAAGTTCTATCAAGCGGGGGCGGTTCTCCGTAACGTTGCTAGGGCCGGCCGTCAGCCTCTCGCTGCATTCTGATCGCCTGGTACCACCGAACGTGGTGTGACTGCGGATCCGCCTCCCGGCAACGGAGAGGCGGCGTTGCCACGGGACACCGGGCGGCGCATCCCTACGGCCCAGCTTTCCGGACCGGAAAAAAGAAAACGGTAAATAATAAAAATCTGAAGGTACCTATCTACTCCATACAAATAAAATAACGTCGAGAATCTCAAAAAGCCCCTTTTAAAACAAAAAAAAGAAGGGAAACTTCAAATTGCGGATGAAAAAGGTAAGAAGAGACTCCCAAAGATACGGTTCCGATATCCGGTAACCGGAAATAAACCGGAAGCTCTTTCAGCGATTGCTAGGGCAACATAAATTCACGGCGGTTGTTTCAGCTCTCAAATCAATATCCGGTCCGGAAGGAAGTTAGAGCAAAATGTATACCTATACACGCACATCCTATTTTCCAGATGAAATGTGTAAAAATGTGTAAACTAATGAATGATAGATGGATTACATATATTTTTTAATAAACCCTTTATTTTTTACATTCTGAAATTAACCTTGATTATAAATAAGTAAAAATTAATATTGTACCTAATGCAATTAAAGTTACTTAAGTTACGACGGGATGTCCTTTCAACATACCACCACACTTGTCGATATTCTTTATTGGAAATGTATCGGTGATTGCCGATAATGTCGAACCGTTCGGAAAACACCAAGGCAGCATGGGTGCCGAGAAGCTTACTTGACCAGAAATCGATATCCCATTAATACGGGTTCGAAGCTATAGGGCACGGTATATTGGTTCCAGACAGGTGAACGGGGACGATAGGGGATGCACTTCAGGGCGGGACCAAAAAGTTAGTATTAGGCAGAGCGCTTGCGCGATTTCTTTTTTTGCTTTCACACTCAGATAAACTAGTTGATATTGTAATTCAGCATAATTTGATGATATTACAATGTTGGGTAAACTTTTTCACGTTAACGTTTAAAAAAATTACCTTGTCTAACTACATAAACTAATAAATAATACCAAAAAAATAACCATTGTAATTTTCGCAGTCTTGTGTTTGTTCAATTCTGAGTTGCAACTCGTAAAAGTTTTGTTATTTCTAAGCAACAATCGTTAAACATTTTTGAACCTGCGACTGCGACAGAGCCTGCGATAGCCGTCTATTACAATGTTGGGTGAACGTTTTCACGAACGTTTAAAAAAATACCTTGTCTAACTACATAAAGTAATACCAATAAAGAACCATTGTAATTTTCGCAATCTCGTGTTTGTTCAATTCTGAGTTGCAACTCGTAAGTTTTGTTATTTCTAAGCAACAATCGTTAAACATTTTGTAAGTAGCATGAGTACATGCGTGAACACGGGCCACATAATGATATGCGTAATTAGATCAAAAAAGTATCAGGGCAGCATATATCAAAGTAGATGTAAAGGGCGAAAGATGCGTCGAGCCCACGCCCGCGATGAGATGGTTGGTATGTGGCATCTTGAGAATGGCAAATATGTGCTACGGACTGCGCACTATTTCCCTTCCTGAAAGCTGACAATCTGCTGTTACCAGGGACTTATAACCCGGGAAGGGTGTACCGCTGCGAGTGACAGGCAATTCGTTCTTCCCTCTTGAGTGAGTAGGCGGGGATGTGCGCACGCGTGGGTGTCGTTATGGAAACGGTGTTGCCCACTTACTGGAACATTATAAACCGGAGAAGGTCGTCGAAGAATATCGTCTCGATACTCATTTTGCTTATCTTAAAAAAAAATTTTTAGCTTTACATAGATAGGCAAAATTACTGTTTTTTGATATACAGACATCATTGAAAGCAAAAGAATCTGTTATGAAACCATTCATAAACTTAATTTTTATATAATTCAGTGTAGTATAAGAGCTAATTAATATCCCTTACCTTAGCATTAACCAAACCGTATTTTGGAACACACCCTGTCACCTTGCCGTTTTGATAACATTTTGTTGGCCTTATTAAGTTCCAATGCTATTAATAGATACCGCTCTCTAAAAAAATATGAAAGACCCGTCAAAGCTGATAAGAATTTCCAATTGTCATTAGCAAACCAGAATAAAATTGTAATTTTGAATGTAAGTAGGTAGGTATACATATTTGCTATTTAAGTAATAAATGTATCTTTATATTCGCTCTAGCTATAATTATGATTTAAAAGTAACTCAGTAATACTTAACTATAAATTAGAAATTTGTAACAGAAATAAGCGAATTCTGGAATAGCATGTTGTGCTTAAACGTAGTGATTATATGCTCTTTGGTTGTGCTGTGGAATAGCGAATACATATTCGATTCTGAAATCTTTTCTCGATTGATGCGACAGCTATACATATAGATAGAGCAATTAGTTTATATGAACTTGCTCCAGTAGGTACCTAACTACTACCTACTAAATTTTCACTATCGGCAGCAGAAAATATTCCCCTTTGTTTTATTTTAATGATGATATCGATGTGGTCAGTTTGATTTGTGAGCCGGGAGCATGTCTGTCTGTGTGTCGGTTGCCAAGTGGCCGGCACGGCGAGCCAGCGGGTGCGGCCACGGTACCAGGACTGCATAAAGCTGAGGAGGTAAAAGTGCATTCACCGCGATGCACTCCGGCCGCCGGAGTGGTGTGGTGCATAGCGTTGCAGTCGCCCGCTTGTAGCCGAGCTGGTAACACGTCACTAAAATTTTATACTTTACAAATCGTCTGTGACATTTTGAAACTGCTGTTGTATGCAATTATTGTAAGGTAGGTTTGTGTATATTTTGATGATAATAATTTTTTCTGTATTGAATTACATGGAATTGTCCATAAAATTACGTTGATTTTGCACTGACCTTCCTCAACGCTATCATTGTTGTTTGATTGCGCATCGGAAAATACGAGTAGACACTTAAGCAATGTTTTTCAATAGCAATTAAGTAATCTGTTTTTGTCTTTTATCAAGACAAACATAATTAACTTTTATAACATCCACTTATTATATATTAAGTAATAATTAACTCTTTACTTTGTAAAACAGGGTAAGTAAATAAACACAAAATTAAAAATCCTGTTTAATTCATGCAAATTCCTTAAACATTTTGTTAGAAAAATCTACAAAATATTGCAAAAAAAACCATTTGTTAGATTATTCTAAAAAGTGTATAAGGAAATAGTATGAAAAACCCTTTTTAATTTTGTATCTAATGATAAATGATCCCAGCAGTTCTATTAACCCCGTTTTACGTTATGTACCTAAGTGGTTTTCTCAACTAAAAAATATAAATATAATAAAATATTTGGATTAAGTAGGTATATGATTTTATGATTGACTAGCGGCCGCCCGCGGTTTCACCCGCGTGGTTCCCGTTCCCGTGGGAATATCGGGATAAAAAGTACATATAAACCTTCCTCTTGAATCACTCTATCTATTAAAAAAAAACGCATCAAAATCCGTTGCGTAGTTTCAAAGATTTAAGCATACAAAGGGACATAGGGAAAGAGAAAGCGACTTTGTTTTATACTATGTAGTGATAGTGATAGTGATGATATGAACGTAAATATTTTTGAATATTATCGTTCGTACGTACGTACCCCATGACATGAATCCCATGATAGGATCCGCAGTCTGCACCGACCCCAAGTACTCAAAAGGGATGAGGGCAAGATAATGGTGTTATAACAGTACTCAGCAGAAGATGGATAAAGTAGGTAAGTACTAAAATTATAGTAGTTTATGTGACTGTCGCTTAAGGAGGGGTATTAAAAAACGAATGCGAGTTTAAAAAACGAGCCTTGGCGAGTTTTTTTTTAAGTATTCCACGAGTGTTTTAATACCGAGTTATGTGCAGTCTCATACACTACTTTATCTACACTCATTACATTTAAGTATCATATATTTCAAAAATTAAGCAAAAAAATATTAATTATAAAATGTGGATGCGCCAAACCCCACTGGTAGGAGTCTATACGGTAAGGAATACCTCCTAAATTCAAAATTCTAATTTTAAAAAAGTTTCTTATAGAGTTGGAAGTCAGGGCCGGTAAATCCTACGGTTGCCATGGAGATTGTAAAATTAAGAAAAATAAGTGTTTTATAATGAGTGAAAGCTGTATCCGGTTGTATTATACCTTGATACCATTATTATTAAACTCTTTTATTTTTTTAAATTGACTATGGCATAAAATGTATCAATAAACGTTCAGGCATGAGTTCATAATTCGAATATTATAACATGAGTGTAGATAAAAATGTTTAAATGCATGCATATACTCGTATAACATAATATTTACTGAATCAACCCAGATAATAAATTGAAACATTAATTATCATACCAGCCATCTTATATCCCCATTGTTGAGCCATGACAATGACCCACCATGTGGACGTGGGCCCAATGATCCATTGGGTATTACAACTGCAAGCGCAGGCGGGGATATACCGACTATTAGGTATTACGACTGGAAGCGCAGCGGGGACCAACCGACCATTCGGTATTAGGACTGCAAGCGCAGCGGGGACATACCGACCATTTGGTATTACGACTGCAAGCGCAGCGGGGACTAACCGACCATTCGGTATTAGGACTGCAAGCGCAGCAGGAACATACCGACCATTCGGTATTACGACTGCAAGCGCAGCGGGGATATACCGACCATTTGGTATTACGACTGCAAGCGCAGCGGGGACTAACCGACCATTCGGTATTAGGACTGCAAGCGCAGCAGGAACATACCGACCATTCGGTATTACGACTGCAAGCGCAGCGGGGACCAACCGACCATTCGGTATTACGACTGCAAGCGCAGCGGGGACCAACCGACCATTCGGTATTAGGACTGCAAGCGCAGCGGGGACATACCGACCATTTGGTATTACGACTGCAAGCGCAGCGGGGACTAACCGACCATTTGGTATTACGACTGCAAGCGCAGCGGGGACTAACCGACCATTCGGTATTAGGACTGCAAGCGCAGCGGGGACATACCGACCATTTGGTATTACGACTGCAAGCGCAGCGGGGACTAACCGACCATTTGGTATTACGACTGCAAGCGCAGCGGGGACTAACCGACCATTCGGTATTAGGACTGCAAGCGCAGCGGGGACATACCGACCATTTGGTATTACGACTGCAAGCGCAGCGGGGACTAACCGACCATTCGGTATTAGGACTGCAAGCGCAGCAGGAACATACCGACCATTCGGTATTACGACTGCAAGCGCAGCGGGGACCAACCGACCATTAGGTATTACGACTGCAAGCGCAGCGGGGACCAACCGACCATTAGGTATTACGACTGCAAGCGCAGCGGGGACCAACCGACCATTAGGTATTACGACTGCAAGCGCAGCGGGGACCAACCGACCATTAGGTATTACGACTGCAAGCGCAGCGGGGACCAACCGACCATTCGGTATTAGGACTGCAAGCGCAGCGGGGACCAACCGACCATTAGGTATTACGACTGCAAGCGCAGCGGGGACTAACCGACCATTCGGTATTAGGACTGCAAGCGCAGCAGGAACATACCGACCATTCGGTATTACGACTGCAAGCGCAGCGGGGACCAACCGACCATTAGGTATTACGACTGCAAGCGCAGCGGGGACCAACCGACCATTAGGTATTACGACTGCAAGCGCAGCGGGGACCAACCGACCATTCGGTATTACGACTGCCAGCGTAGTCTTGGTAAGAGTCCCTTATTGAACAAATGAATCTGGTACTAAGGCAGTCTCAATGCCGCTAAAACGCAGGGTTGTTTATTCACCGCAAAATGAATGGTACTGCTAAGTATCAGCTTCTGGAATCGATTGTAAACCGTACCAGGAGTCTCATTGGAAACTCAGCGTTGGCCACGGCGGAACTTCAGAGCCTCTGACACCCTAGCAAAGTTTCATGTCTATCGGTACTATTCAGAATACACTTTGGAGAATGTACAAGAGAGACCACGACCTTGTTCCTCCAGCTCTTTTCCACCATCGGAGTACCAGACGCGCCGGCTAGATTATCACCCCTACGTTGTTGACATTCCAACTGTCCGTACCAAGCGCTCTGTATAATGCGAACCGCTAAAGAATGCAATGCGCTGCCTGCTTCTGTGTTCATCAATAACTACAGGTCTCTTCAAGGTGGGAGTGAACAGGCATTTTCTGGTCAAGCATGCAACACCTTAGACCACATCCTCTTTTTTAACAAGACAGTGTTCAAATGCCTGCAAGTTTATTTAAAAAAAATGTAAGTAGTGTCTATACATTTTTTCTAAAGTTAGTAATAAACAAGTTTTTTACTAAACTCATGTAAGTATCTAACATTTTCCTTTATTAAAAAATAACACGTTGTTACGAGCAGCCTTGATGCGGGGCTAAACATAGTATTAAGTTTATCACTCCATAAAAGTCCATCTAACCATTCGTGTCGGACAGCCTTCTAACCCTTCGCTAATAAAGACAAAAGAAGTCATTTATCACTCCCCCCCCCCCCCCCCCCCCTTTCTACCTCCCTTGACAGCAGATCACGTCACCTGACCCGGGTCATTCTGACGTAACCCGGTTATTTGCAAATGCCCAAATGAAAATATCTTGAAGAAAGGATTTTTGATTTGCTATTCATCAATTATTGAGCTCACCTCAAGTAGTAAGTAATTTAGTAAGTCACTTGTTTTTGCCCGTGGCTTCGATCGCGTGTAATTCGGGGTAACGTATAGTGTGATGATCATGAACTATTATACCTATGTCGAGTAGTGCGTATACAGGCAACGCGGGCGGGCGTAGTGTCATGAGTGGCACTGCGCCCGCCGCGCTTCCTGTTGCCGACTGGGACTGACGCCCAGCGCAGCGAGACTGCAAGACAGCAGCGGCAGCGGGGGCCGGGGGTGATCGCATCAAGCGAGTCCCGTGAATCCCGTGATTCCGTCATGACGGGGCGCCGCCGCGCTTGGATATGAGAGAAACGCGCGCGAGTTATCGGAGTTATCCTAAGATAGGTATTTATTTAACTATATGGTGTACAGAGTAGAAATAATGTGCATGAAATGCATAATTAGTACATTACAGCCGAGGAGGGTAAGTAAGAACTTTCGATATTCCCTAGAGCAGTCGCCCGGATAGCGAAAGGTCGTGGGTTCTAGTCCCATCGGAGCTGGTTGTGAAACGGGTCGAGTTTTTCTAAATAGGTACTTACTTGATTTTCAATTCTCCAAAAATCTTTATTCTAAACTAGCTTTCCGCCCGCGTCTTCACCAGCGTGGACTACACGACGGTTTCCCGCGGGAATGTGATATTTTTTCGGGATAAACAGTAGCGTATGTTCCTCTCCAGGCTACAAAGTATCTGTGTCCCAAATTTCAGCCATTTCCGTTCAGCCGTTTTAGCGTGATTGACTAACAAACATCCAAACATTTCATTAAGGCCCGTGGTACCGCCAACGACCTTGGGCATAGAAAAGTGGCCTAATTTTTCCGGCCGTTACCCGCACCAAAACAGCTTAAACACACGTTTCGCTAAAACTATGTATTATTTTAAAACGAAATATGCTCAGTTTTAAGTTAAACAAGTTAGCAATCTTTTCCTGAAAGAAACGTGAAAATATCACTTGTAGTTTAGAAGCAGTAGCGTATTTCAAGTTGAAAACAGCTTCATTTCAATGTTTTTTTTAATAGTATCTTAAAGACGTATGTTTTTTTACCACACTTTTATTAGCTTCACTTATAACTAAGTCACAATGTAAGAAAATCTTGGAATTCTATTTTAACCTACTTCTAATTGTCGTATTGATTTGAAACTTTGCAAGTTTATATGAATCCCATGACAATACAATAATTTGCTACCATCGAGCTGATCTGATGATGGAGTCAAGAGGTGGGCAATAGAACTCTTCAATGTCTGCTAGGAAACCCCTCGAGTTCTGGCTCATTTGTTTCGTTCTGATGAGACCTATTCGCTACACTTGGTGGTGAGGGTCTGATGATGGAGCAGGAAGGAAGCCAGTGACACTCCTTAATGACCAATAGGAAACCCCTCGAGTTTGGGCTCATTTGTTTCTTTCAGACGAGACCTATTTACTACACTTGGTGGCGAGGGTCTGATGATGTGATAATGGAGTTGGGAGGAAGCCAGTGGCACTCTTTAATGACCACTACGAAACCTTTTGAGTTTGGGCTCATTTGTTTTGTTCTGATGAGACCTATTCACTACACTTGGTGGCGAGGGTCTGATGATGGAGCAGGGAGAAAGCCAGTGGCACTCCTTAATGGCCAACAGGAAGCCCTTCGAGTTCTGGCTCATTTGTTTTGTTCTGATGAGACCTATTCGCTACACTTAATGGTGAGGGTCTGATGATGGAGCAGGGAGGAAGCCAGTGGCACTTCTTAATGTCCACTAGAAACCCCTCGTGTTTGGGCTCCGTTGTTTCGTTTTGATAAGACTTATTAGCTGCACTTGGTGGTGAGTGTCTGATGATGGAGCAGGGAGGAAGCCAGTGGCACTCCTTAATGACCAATAGGAAACACCTCGAGTTCTGGCTCATTTGTTTCGTTCTGATGAGACTATTCGCTACACTTGGTGGTGAGGGTCTGATGATGGAGCAGGAAGAAAGCCAGTGACACTCCTTAATGACCAATAGGAAACCCCTCGAGTTTGGGCTCATTTGTTTCGTTCAGACGAGACCTATTCGCTACACTTGGTGGCGAGGGTCTGTTAATGAAGCTGGGAGGAAGCCAGTTGCACTCCTTAATGGCCAATAGGAAACCCTTCGAGTTCTGGCTCATTTGTTTCGTTCTGATGTTACCTATTCGCTACACTTGGTGGTGTGGGTCTAATGATGGAGCAAGGAGGAAGTCAGTGGCACTCCTTAATGACCACTAGGAAACCCCTCGAGAGACCTCGTCACTACACTTAGTGGTGAAGGTCTGTTGATGGAGCAGGGAGGAAGTCAGTGGCACTCCTTAAGACCACTAGGAAACCCCTCGAGTTTGGGCTCATTTGTTTCGTTGTGACGAGACCTATTTGGTACACTTGGTGGTGAGGGTCTGATGATGGAGCAGGGAGGAAGCCAGTGGCACTGTTTAATGACCACTAGGAAATCCCTCGAGCTTGGGCTCATTTGTTTCATTTTGATGTGACCATTCGCTACACTTGGTGGTGAGGGTCTGATGATGGAGCAGGAAGGAAGTAGGGGTTCGGCTTGCGCATCCAGTAACTAATAGACTCCACTTGAATTTGTAAGTCTAAATACATACAATCACGCCTTTGAGTTATAATGCTTACGGGGTGGGCAGACACATGAATGGACTGTGAAATCCATTACCATCCATCCATGGCTTGCCATTTATTAAACTCAAAAGTAAAAAATAAATATGTAGTTTAAAAAACTAAAACAACACACTTTTATAGAAACAGACCAAAAAGTACAAAATAAGCGTCTATTCAGTAACTGAAATTAAAAAGCGTGGTGCGCCCTTTGCAAAGCATGCATTTCAAGTACTTAATATAGACAACCCGCACCACGCTTTTTAATTTCAGTTACTGAATAGACGCTTATTTTGTACTTTTTGGTCTGTTTCTATAAAAGTGTGTTGTTTTAGTTTTTTAAACTACATATTTATTTAAATGCTCAGATTGAAGTTTATATATCAATATTTAATATATATTAATTCTGGATTCATCAGTAGGCTAATTTATGAGTTTTAGGGCCTCAAAAATGATCGTTTCACGACTACATGCACCTTAAACTTTCACGTCACTATCACTAACATAGTATAAAACAAAGTCGCTTCCCGTCTGTCGGTCCCTCCCTATATATGCTAGGTTTTTAAAACTACGCAACGAATTTTCATGCGGTTTTCACTAATATGTAGCGTGGTTCTTGAGAAAGGTTTATGAAGGTTTTGTGTAAATTGGTTGAAATATAACGATAATTGTCGAAAGTGTCGGCAAAAGTCAAGCCGCCCGAGAGCTTTCAGCGAAAACGCTGCCTAATCCTTTTGAGGCAAAGATGTACCTACTATTTTTCGAGGTTTAAAAAAAATCATTTTGGGATATTCCTCTTCTATAGATCTACAAAAAAGTCCGCGATAGCATAGATCTATCTTTTAATAATAATAATCGGATCAGGTGCGAGCCATTCAACGGGGTCACTTGTTGGATGACTCGGTACTTGATCGGCTCCGTACAGAGGTGCAACGTAACCGTATCATTACTACTGCATCGCAGGCGGCAACTCAAGCTTCTGCCGCGGCCACATTGCAAGCTGGCGTTGCTGATAGTGATGGTGGAGATGATATGGTTACTACTGTAAGTCCCCAATACAATGATATATTGAGGAGTACTCTTGAAGATGTAGTTCGGGAATTTCGATCGACTTCGGTTCACCTTAGACCTCGGCTTCCACGTTTTCCCATGCACAAAAAAAATAGGGCGCTGATGTGTGCTTTAGATTTGCTACTACCAAATTACTTTGATAGTAGTGAAGACCTGGCTGATACTCATTCGATCCTGTACTGTGCGGCTATTACAGCTTGTCGTGTTGCTCATGTCAAATTTCCAAATACTGACACAGCAACACGCCCTCGCCTGGCTGTACCAGCCTGGCAGTGTAGGATTGAGCGTCGTATCAGTGAGGCAAGGGTACTCATCGGTAAGCTCAGCTGCTTTAGGGAGGGCAACATGCGCCCTAGGGTCATGCGCTTTGTGAAACGTGCATTCTTGGGGACTGGTATTAGTCCTCAAAATTATATTTCATGTGTCACAGAGCGCATCGACTTCCTGAAGCAGAAAATTTGTGCATGGGCTAATCGTATTCGAAGGTATAAGGTGCGAGTCGATCGCTTTACTCAGAACCGCATGTTCGAGAGAGATCAGCGACGTGTTTATGCATCCTGGGAGCTATCGGATCAGAGTGATACTGATATGCATCGGCCGGATGATGATGCCATGATTTCTTTTTGGCACAACATCTGGTCCGTGCCTGTCACTCACTCTGAAGGCGCGTGGATGGAGGATGTTGAGCGTTCGTGTGGAGCTTATACCTGATATGAATGAAGTAACCATTGACTACCAAGACGTAGTTTGTGCAGTTCGTTCCTTACCCAACTGGAAATCTCCAGGCCCGGACGGACTGCACAATTTCTGGTATAAATGGTTACCTAGCTCGCACGTTTGCTTAGCATCTCAATTTCAATGTGCTTTATTATCTCGATCGCTTCCAGAATTTATGACAACAGGCATAACCCATCTGCTCCATAAATCTGGTAGTACTGCGGACCCCAAAAACTATAGACCTATCACCTGTCTACCAACAATTTATAAAATTCTTACGTCCATTTTGAGGTCGAAGATTAATAAACACATTGATCAAAATTCTATTATGTTCGCCTCTCAAAATGGATGTAGGAATGGGGCCCGTGGTACTAAGGAGCTACTCCTCATTGACATGGCTATTAATCAACAGGTTCGTCGAAACCGAAAGAACCTGTCGACTTCCTGGATAGATTATAAGAAGGCATATGATTCCGTGCCGCATTCGTGGCTCATGAGGGTGCTGGAGTTGTATAAAATAAATACAACTCTACGCACTTTCTTGATATCGTGCATGCGAAAATGGAGAACGGTCCTTTTCTATCCAGGATCTCGACGGATTCTAGGTCAGGGCGATCCCATAAAAATAGAGCGAGGTATCTTCCAGGGTGACGGTTTGAGTCCATTGTGGTTCTGTCTGGCCTTGAACCCTCTGAGTACACTTCTCGAGAGTTCAGGGTTAGGCTATCGTTTACGGAGAAATGGTCAAGTAATATCACACCTGCTGTACATGGATGACCTGAAACTATTTGCCCATAGCAGTTCTCATTTGACAGCGTTACTGAAGGTTACTGAAGCTTTCAGTAATGCCATTAAAATGGAATTTGGTGTGGACAAATGTGCAGTCATGCATGTAAAGCGTGGTCAGATAATGGAATCTACGGGTATACAACTCTCGGATTCTATTCATCTTAGATCTCTCTCCGTAAACGAAACCTATAAATATTTAGGTATGTCACAGGCATTAGGCATCAACGATGCTGACATGAAACAGTCGTTGCGTGAGCGTTTCTTGGGGCGCCTTTCAAAAGTCCTTAAAAGTCTTTTGTCAGGCGGAAACAAGGTTCGCGCATACAATGGATGGGTCATGCCGGTACTGATGTATTCCTTCGGCATACTTAAATGGACTCAAACTGAACTGGATGCCCTGGATAGAAAAGTTCGTACATTGCTAACAGCACACCGCATACATCACCCACGTTCATCGACCATGAGATTGTATATCCCGCGGAAGTGCGGTGGTCGTGGCTTCTTAAATGCTAAGACATTGCATAACCGCGAGATATGCAATCTTAGGGAGTATTTTCTCCAAGTCGATATGGGGTCTCATAGAGATGTAGTTGCTGTTGACAATGGACTGACTCCTCTATTTTTAGCAAAAGAAAATTGGCGCAAACCTGTAGTACTTAGTACTTCCGACCGCAGCGCTGTGTGGCAAAGCAAGGAGTTACATGGCAGATTCTACCGGGCTCTCCATGGGCCCGACGTAGATTTATTAGCCTCAGTATCCTGGCTCCGTTTCGGTGATCTTTTTGGTGAAACCGAAGGTTTTGTCTGTGCAATTATGGATGAGGTTGTGATGACGAATAACTACCGAAAGTATATCCTAAGGGATGGCACAGTGGATATTTGCCGAGCGTGTCATCGTCCGGGTGAATCCCTTAGGCATATAATCTCCGGTTGTTCTCGTCTCGCAAACGGCGAGTATTTGCATAGACATAACCAAGTGGCCAGGATAATACACCAACAACTTGCTCTGAAACATAGTCTTGTGGCATCCGAGGTGCCGTACTACAGGTATGCACCAGAACAGGTCCTTGAAAATAGCCATGCCACATTGTATTGGGATCGATCTATCATTACGGACAGGACTATTGTAGCTAATAAGCCTGATATTGTATTGATAGATCGACACGAACACCGCGCGATAATTGTTGATGTCACTGTTCCCCATGACGACAACCTTGTGAAAGCTGAAAAAGATAAAGAAAACAAATATCTTGATTTAGCTCACGAGATTGTGGACATGTGGGACATTGATTCAGCAATTATTGTTCCGATAGTCATATCTGCCCATGGTCTGATAGCCAAGAGCCTCGATAAACACCTTAAGAGGCTTGCGTTAGGTGGATGGATCGGGAGTCAGATGCAGAAGGCAGTACTTCTGGACACGGCCCGTATAGTGAGAAGGTTCATGTCTCTGGATCCTTAACCATCGGTAGCCGGGACCTTGATCTTGCTGCCGTTGGGGAACTGCATTTTTGTATTTTTAAATGTTATATTTTTTAGTGTTATACATTGTAAAAATTTAATGTTTAGAAATATAATTTTGTAAGTATTTAAAATGTAATAAAGGGAATAATAATAATAATAAAATACGCTTTATTGCACACAAAAATAAATATCTATAGAAGAAAAACAGTTACAACAGAAAAAGTATACAAAAGGCGGCCTTATTGCTTAACAGCAATCTCTTCCAGACAACCTTAGGTGGAAAGAAAGAAATAAATAAAAGTGGAGTACAGGGGAGTCGGTGCGCTATGGAAAGAATTTTTAGAAGGAAATATAAATAAATTATGATAAACTACTTAGTAAAATATAATTTATAAGCAATGAAAGGGATAAATACAACATATAAATGATAGTTAACACTGAGGACCAGAAGAAAGGAAATAACGACGAACTTCATTGCGAAAGGATCCCAGAGTTTGGGCTTTCCTGATACCTTCAGGTAATGAGTTCCACAGACGAACAGCGTGTACGGAAAAGGAGTAGGAAAAGAAGTCGGTAGAGTGCCGTGGAATTTCTAGAGTGAGATTAGTTGTAGAACGCAAAGTACACTGCGAAGACGCGGAATGAAAGGAGAAACAGCTTTTAAGGTAAGGTGGGGACGTTGGTAGAAAAAGAACAGAGTAGAGGAGCGTAAGAGTGTGTAAGTCCCTGCGCCGGCGAATTGGGAGCCAATTAAGTTTGGACCGGAAGTGAGACACATGGTCATATTTGCGGAGGTTAAAAATAAATCTGATACAGACATTCTGCAGTCGCTCAAGTTTACCAAGTAACTCCTCCGATAGATCAGTGTAACAGACATCAGCGTAGTCAATAATAGATAGCAGGAGAGATTGCGCCAAAGTGGTTTTGGTGGTAATAGGCAAAAAATTACGGAGGCGGTTAAGAGATCCGTATGCAGCGAAAATCTTTTTCCTAAGTTCATGAACCTGTGGCCTCCAAGAAAAATGCTGGTCAAAAGTAACGCCAAGGTTTTTTACAGTTTCCGAGTACGGAATAACAGTACCATCTAAAGAAACTGAGGGAAGCTGTTCAAAGTCGATCCTCGAAACGTAATAAGAATTACCAATAATTATGCACTGACTTTTAGCCGGGTTTACAGCAAGACCAAAGGATTTACTCCAACTACCGATCAGCGCTAAATCTGAGTTGACGACTGCAATTGCACGTGATAGTTCAGATAAAGGTGCTTGATTGTATATTTGCAAGTCATCCGCATATAAGTGGTAGGAACTGGAAATAGAATCAGTGATGGCATTAATAAATATTGAAAAAAGGAGTGGAGATAAGACACCACCCTGGGGAACACCGGCATTGATGTCACTCCACTCCGAGAACGAATCTCCAGTGCGGACGCGCTGCCTTCGTCCTAATAGGTAACTTTGAAACCAGTCAATTGCAGTAGGAGATATGTTAAGAGAACGTAAAACACCAAGAAGAATGTCAAAATCGACGGAGTTGAAAGCGTTACTAAAGTCCAATAAAGTCAATACAGTGATTTTCCATCCCCCGGCGAATGTCATCTGAGATCTTAGTTAGGGCTGTGGAAGTGCTATGGCCTTTCCGGAAACCAGACTGATAGGGATTAAGGAGATGGTTGAAATGGAGATAACCAGTAAACTGGTGGTGTATCAGCTTTTCTAGGACTTTGGAGAGGAAAGGTAATATGGAAATAGGCCGTTTAAGTGTAGCATATTACCTATAGCCTAAATAATATCTTTTTAAAAAATGTTTACGAACAATATGTGGTAATTGGAAAGCTATTAAGACGGATACAGTATTAACCCTTATCAATACGTTAGTTACTTTAAGCATTTCAAGCACATCATTTTACACATTGTTTGAAGGTCTCATTTTTGGTTTTTGGATTATATCTTAGAAACTATGCGTCCCAGCGACATGTTCACTAGGTATGTGCAAAACAAAAGCTGATTAAATTTGCTACAAGCTCTATTTAGTCAAATTTTTCAATATCTTGTACAGTTTTCGAAATATTCGCTCTTGAAAGTCTGTAATTTTGGAATTAATATTTTTGCACCTTTTGACCGGATAACTTTTCAACGATGCACCGAAAAACTAAATGCTGTCCATAGGATTGTAGAGCATGAAATTCTTTTCAATAATATATTACTTTACTAATAGCGCTCCCCCCGCAACTTTGTCCCCGTGGAATTGAGTTCACAAAAGTTTCATTCAACTTTGAACCCCTTTTTTACCCCCTTAGAGGGGGAATTTCCAGAAATCCTCTCTTAGGCACCCATAACAGTCGAGTGTTTTGTTCGAGACTGTTATGGGTCCATACACCCGAAGTAAACACTTTACTTTTCATTTTGAATATGAGGAAAGTAAAAATAAACAGAAATAATCTAAGAAATATTTTTCCTATGGCCGCGGATATTTCGAAAGTCGATGACTTTTTTGTTCATTTTCTCTGTTTTAGGGAAGGCAAGGGAAACTAAGTCCATTCAGTCTTGTTTGGTGTTTGACCCGTACTCTATGCAATTCCATGAAATTAATAGCCTGATTTTTTTTATGTTACAAATAACTTATTTGGTTTAAACTGTTTCTAAAAACGCATTCTTTAAAAAAAACAATGTTTTAGATATTAAAATAATAATTTCTACAATATTAATTATTTTATATAATAGCAAAACATGCCTGTATAGGCTTCTGTGCCTTTCCCTGCATACCTTTGGTAAATAAATGTCCAAAGAGATACTTAAAGACTCTACACACGTTCCTATCCGACCTCCGATTCGGTCTGCTCCCAGACCAAATCGGAACGTGTGTAGCGCAGCAGACCAAATCGGCTGTCGGATCGGAACGTGTATAGATGCTATTTCAGATTTTGACATGACCCCTCCTATTCCTTTTTTAAATTTCATAACGGCCCTAGGGCCGCCACATACCACTTTCAACCCGCATTTTAGGCAAGTTAGGAGTTTCTTTCAGAATATGAGACATAGTAGATTGTTTAGCAAGGGCTGTATGGCAATGGCACCCATAACAGTCGAGTGTTTTGGCGCACGAACGAAGTGAGGGCGCCGATAGTTCGAGACTGTTATGGGTCCATACACCCAAAGTAAACACTCTACTTTTCATTTCGAATATGAGGATAGTAAAAATAAACAGAAATAATCTAAAAAATATTTTTCCTATGGCCGCGGAATTTTCGAAAGACTATAACTTTTTTGTTCATTTTCTCTATTTTAGGGAAGGCAAGGGAAACTAAGTGCATACAGTCTTGTTTGGTATTTGACCCGTACTCTATGCAATTCCATGAAATTAATAGCCTGATTTTTTATGTTACAAATAACTTATTTGGTTTAATCTGTTTCTAAAAACGCATTCTTTAAAAAAAACAATGTTTTAGATATTAAAATAATAATTCTACGATATTAATTATTTTATTTAATAGCAAAACATGGCTGTATAGGCTTCCGTGCCTTTGCCTGCATACTTTAGGTAAATAAATGTCCAAAGAGCCGAAGAGATACTTAAAGTTTCTACACACGTTCCTATCCGACCTCCGATTCGGTCTGCTCCCAGACCAAATCGGAACGTGTGTAGCGCAGCAGACCAAATCGGCTGTCGGATCGGAACGTGTATAGATGCTATTTCAGATTTTGACATGACCCCTCCTATTCCTTTTTTAAATTTCATATCGGCCCTAGGGCCGCCACATACCACTTTCAACCCGCATTTTAGGCAAGTTTGCAGTTACTTTCAGAATATGAGACATGAAAAAATATTTTCATCCCATCGATTCGAAAAGCGATGATTGTTTATCTAATAACAGGGTCCAAAACGATTCATTTTTTACCTGTTATGACAAGAGGGTATAAATGAGATTTGAATTTTGAACAGCTTCATAACAGGGTCCAAAACGATGAGATTTGAATTTAGAACATAATTAAAGAAGCATTGGTTGGAGTGTAGCAAAGGGTGTGCAGTACTTAAAAAAAATTTCAACTGATTTTGTATGGGGCCGGGACTTTTTTCGGGAACGAGAAATTTTCAAAAACGAAATTTTATAAAATTGAGAATATCTCGTAAACGGTGAGTCGTAGCTAAAATCTAACAAAATTTTCAACCCCCCTACGGCATCCCCGGAGATACTTATAAGGAATCTGATGGACATATATATATATTTTTTTTTTCCAAACTCATTCTTTTTTCTTGCCTGACTAGCGCTATGATGTATCCGAACGACAACGAAAGGTAGGTAGTTTGAGTTGTCTTCACTGCTTTTCTTATAGAGGGGGATGAAAAGCAGAGTGTATTACTCGGCCGCAAAATTATTTTCACCTCGGGCGGCGTATATTGAATCCCTCGCTGCGTTCAGGATTCTACTTTAGAATCCCTCGCTGCGCTCGAGATTCTACTCTAGAATCCTTCACTGCGCTCTGGATTCAAAATAGCGCCCTCGCCGACCGCCGTAAATATATTATTTTGCTCCCTTGTAATACAATCTACTATTTCTACTGACATACAATAATCTAAGGTCTGGTACATCTGATGTCCCCCAAAAGCCTAGAAAATGCTTTAGATATACGAATATAGCGCCTTTAAGGAAGGTTCTTCAGCGACTGAGCTAAGTGCTCAGTCGCTATCGTATCGTATCACCACGTCTCACACAGCGTGATATCACAACTGTTATTTTTTAATTTCAAACTTCTTAATATCTTGAGCATTCAAATAAAAGATTTTCTTGAGAATTGATGGAAGTACAAGGATGAATGTAAAAATAAAAATTCGTAAATAATAAGCTGCTAGTGTCGGGTAAGCCGTGGTGAAGGCGGAAACACCATCAATTCAAATTAGTCGAACTTTAGTCCTTTTTTCGTTTAGATTGGCGTGTCCAACGGAATAGCTTTAGACTAAAACTTGATTAAAATTAGATATTTTTTAAGGTTAGTTTTTAGTTTAGTTTTTAATCGTGTGCACAACCGAATAGGGGTCAATATGTCTTTCTAGTCTTTATTTCACCGATATATCAGTCAAAATAAGCCCATTTACTTACTTACTTAAGGCTATAGTTCACAAAGCGACGTTAATCCTTTTTTTTTTGACGTGTTCACACGATCGATCACGAATCCTGAAAAATGACGGATACATCTTTCAGACGGATTCGTGTTTTTTTGACGAACCGTCAATGATGATAGATCCGGTATCAAGTGTGAACGAGCCGATACACTCGGCTCTCTGTTTCGACTAAGAACATATCGCAAAGTGCGATCGTACGGTTTTGCAGTAAGTTCTTTTTAGGAGATTCCTGTGTCATGGAAAAGTTTTGTTTAGCAAACGAAGGTTATGGAAAAATTCAACTGTTCTGCGGATTATGGATTATTCTATTTAAACGTATGTTGTTGGCTTAAGGGCCACGAATTTAGCAAAAAAACAAAGCGAATGTCAGAAAAAGAAACATTAGGTATTAGGTAAGTAGGCACCTACGTATTCTTTCTACTCTAGAATTTATCAGGCATGTACCTACATCTGTTTGTATTGTATCGCTAGCGCTAGAGTATTATGTTCCGCGCTGTTCCACTCTTGATAACATGCAAAAACACTCTTTTAAAAGCAAATTAATTACTTCCATAGAACCACCACTAAGGCTTGTTGTATTATAAAATATGTACTAAAGATAGCACCACACCACCCTATGGTTACCGGCATGATCTTTACGACAAAATAAACGCGGCAAAACAGGGCAGTGGGACGGCGAGGGCGCGCCGAGGCCTTTACAAAGTGAGCCTCCATGCCTATGCTTGCCTGGTAGATATTTCTTTTTATGGGCTACGGGTAAATGTCATGGGAGCGCCCTGCCACGCCTCGGCAAGACATCCCTGTTAGGCCGTTATGACTTGCTTTACGCGATCCGATAAAACGGGATCGCTTCCAATCGTTAAAGGTAAAGCGCGTTGGGGTGACCTTTAACAATTACAATTACCGTGGAAACAGATCACAGTTTCATTTAGAATCTTAGGTTTACAAACAATGTCTACAAATATTATTCTGTGACAATGTATCGCGCATTTTCAAAGAAATGGCATTTAACCCAACTAAAGAATCTAACTTACGTAAGCATCAAACATTTCATAAAGTGTCAAATCGTTGAAAAAGCTGGAGAACTTTCGATAAACGAAAATAGTAAGGTTTCACTTTGTATACGTGGCAAACTAATTCTTAGCGGTGGACGCGGTGGTGCAAGACCATGAAGGCACTTAGCTTGAAGAGCTTCCATAAAATGACACCTCATTAATACTGAGGATTACAGCGCGAGTAAGCTAAAAATTGTCAATCTTTTCATTGATTACATTATATAAATTACACATGCCTTAAAAAACCGCTTCAAAATCGGTCCAGTCGTTTAGGAGCTACGTTCCTATTTTAATCAGTTTTGTGCAAGGTTGCTCTTTTGAGTAAGTACCTACCTACCTAATTTTTTATCGACATCTATAGAAATAAATCGTTGGGTAGTTTTGTTGATTTATAAATGTAGGTAAGTAGGTTACTTACTTACTTAGTTATTTTTGTTAATATTCGGCTCAAGTTATATACTTAAATAACGTTATTTTATAAATAACTTTTTACAATCACACTAATTATAAGCCTATGTAAATTTCATTGAGAAACTGTGTCATGGAAAACTTGATTACGGATAAATAGGTATAGGTACATATACTTACCTACTTACTTAAATACTTTTTGTTTTGTAAATACATATTTTAAATACATAGAAAACACCCAGACCAAGACATGTTCATGCACACAAATATTTGTCTTCTTCGGGAATCGAACCCGAGACCTCTGCAGCAGAAGGCAGGTATCCTACCCCTGCGCCAAATCGGTCGTCAAAATCGGTAGAAAGTTATATGAATCTGCTCTAGTTCAAGATACTGACTTTTAAAGAAACTTCCAACTTTTGAAACAACCACACACGTTCAGTGGGAGTGTACAGACTAATAATAAAGCGCGGCAAGTATGCATCTTAAAATAAATAAAGAAAAAAACCAAAACCCGTTGTAGGAACGAGAGAGAGAGAGAGATATGCATCTCAGAACAACCCCGAGAGCTCGGTGTATCTGTGAACTCCTAGCGCGTCATGGTCTCCTACTACCCGAGGAATATCAGCATCCCATATTTCTCACGCTCGCACCCATCGAGCCCCCGGGATCTTGTCGCCGTCCTCCTCTAATCCCTCGGAAGTACTATTTCTACCTGCAGGTTGTATTGTGAGAAAATTAACGGATGTCGGGGAACGGTGCCTTTTTATGTTTCTTTTTTCTTAGTAAGTAAACGGCTGATAGCGGCCGACCAGCGAGGCTCATCAAAATAGGTTGCACGGCTTTTTGAAAAAACAAAGTAAAAAAAATATACGTACAACCTTCGGTGCAACTTTTGTTGTGCTGTTAACGAGCTGTAGAAACAAGTGTTTTTATTTTTTATTGTTACATTAAATGAAGATAAAAGTACCTATTTAAAGTAGCATTGTTTAACATTCCAAATTTTATTATCTATTAATTAATTGAACCGCCCCAACAAAATAAATTAACATGTTTAACAACGTAAAATTAATGAATGTTGAACGGGTAGTTAGAATTTTTTTATGGCAGTTATTCTAATTTATGGTAACATAAAAACCGGCAAAATGCGTATTAGTCCTTAACACGTTTCACTTTATACAGAGATTCTTACTAGTATAATATTATAAATGCGAAAGTTACATAATTACGGCGAGACTGCTGATCTGGATGAATTTCAGCACAGAGATTTCCCGGGGTACAAACCCTAATCTAGGTTTGTACCCCGGGAAAATATCCCATTCCCACGGAAACACATCGTCTAGCTCACGCGGACAAAGCCGCAAGCGGAAAGCTATAGTAGAACCACAGAATACTAAATAGGTTGTACAAGTGTAGAAAATGAAAAAGTGTAGAAAACGAAAAGGTGTAGAAAACTATCTTATATAAAAGCTATTAATACAATTTTTTTGTGTGGTGTGCTGAAAGTACTTTTTTTTCAAAATAGATTTTTCTTGATTTATCGTTATTTGTCTCTACATTTTAGACAGTCCCTGCTTTTAAGAACAAAACGAAAGTATTTTGCCGCAGATCATTGCAATCTCAATTTATAGGGTGCTTAGAGCAATACCATGATAAGAATAGATTGTTTTCAGAACTTGAAAAATAAAAAGTTAAAACGATTTCATAGTCATCGTTAGCTGTTCCCAGTCGGCAGCGAACAGGATGTGACCTAAAAGCTGCCCCGGAAGGGGGCGATCCAATTCGAGCATTCTTATTTCGTAAAGCGGGCAATACTGACTACACTTGTAGGTCTCTACATTATTTTCAATAAAGAAAAGCTTTTATTAACTTTAAAAATTATACTGCAATAAGTATATTAATCACTTTAATATTATCTATTTACTAGCTGCGCCTCGGGGCTTTGCTCCCGTGGGATTTAGGGTTAAAAATAGCCTACGACTTTTTCTCAGACCTACCAAATATACCTACCTACATACACAAAAAAAAACATAAAACTCGGTCAAGCCGTTTCGGAGGAGTTCGATAACAAGAACTGTGACACGAGATTTTTATTTACTTACTACCTACTTAGATAAATAAATCAATCAGTTTTTTTTTACTTACTAATAATTTATTTAGGTTCTTAAATAGTATTGTTTATTCCCCTATAAGAAGAAATAAATTGATCTGCACCTAGCTTGGTTATTAAATAAGTCGTTAATATTAAGTCAAATAGTTTGGTTATTAAAAAAGTCAATACCGGGAATCCAAAGGCCATGCTAAGTTGGGATGGGTGGGCGGGATATCGAATTTTTCTAGTCATTCATCATCATCATCAGCCCTTTTAATGGACAAGGAGAAAGGGCCATGAAAGGACCCACCTCGCGGGCTCAATGCGGATTGGTGAGTATTAGTGAGACCAACGGCATATCTGCCTTCCGATTCCGAAGCACAGAGGAACTCGATCTATTATGAGTTTGATCTCCTGTCCTGTGACAGACCATTGTAAAAGTTGCTTAACCATATAGTTTTATTCTTTTTAAAAATAAAATAATGTCTGCTTTCAGTAAAATGAGCTAACTAAAAGGATTTAAGGCAGTTTCTCTCCAGGGCAGGGCCCATAATTTTGCCACCCTGTATAAAAATATTGAATCTTAATGATTGTGCAACTAAAATAGGTATTTTATTATCTGTGGAATTATTTTAAATAGTTTACGGAAAAAAAGCGTTTCGATACAGAAATCTAATATTTCATGCCATAGCATTTCGAGCATAAATTCAGGCGAATGTAAGTCTGAAAGCCGTATTTGGAAAAACAGGAAAATTTACTGAATTCTAGTACCTAACCGCTCGCGACTTCGTATTCGTGCATTTATTTTCAAGTCACATAAAAGTTTTTCTTCTCCTATGTCAAAATTCTACCATGACCAGGCCTATAGCTACCTGCAGTAAGTACTTTCTCATAATAGTCCAACCACCAAAGCCATTATAGAGTTAGGCTCGTTGTTAGACCTATCAGGCGGACTTTTTATCATTAGTTATCATACAGATAAAAAGAAATGATATTTCACATTGTGTTTTTTATATTCCACAATCCCTCGCCACTGCTTATTTGGTACAAATTACTGACGCAGTTGCCTTGTTTACCTTTTAGCGGATTTTCCTTTCCTAATTTGCTGTGGGCGACTAAGTCTTAAGTTCTATAATATTATAACATGTGTACACTTAGTTTGCAATAAAGAGTTGTATTTGCACACATTTTACTTTTTGAATTAAATTACTGAAAATTTTACTAATACTTATAGATATTCGAAAATAAAATAAAAATAAGTAATAAAATTTCTTAAACAAGAATAAGCGTCACAATGCAGCTCAAAAGAGGAAGTTAGGCAAAACGGAAACGTAAAAAACACTTACCTGAAACTAGAACTGCGAGAGTAAAACTGAAACTCAGTATCTCCATACTCGATCTTGGCGCCAGCTTCCGTGTTTTTAATCTCACTCAACAGTTCATAACATTTGTTTTATCCTAATGACTATCTAGTTAGCTACTTATTTCTAAAGTAATTTAATTAATCTCTTAATATGAAAGATTCTGAAAACTGCCCATTAATCAAATCAAATAGGTATGTTTAACTACACAAATGTGTTCATAAATAATGCCACATGTCTTGTAAAATTTAAAGAAATTTTTGGGGTTGTGTATTGAAGAGGCACGTTCGTCACTCTGTCAGTCGGGCAAGGCTTTCAGAGGCTTCAGCGCCCTGCTCAACCCCACCACCCTTTGTGGTGCTCGAATGGGGACAGGGCGCGTCCCAACCCCATAAAGAAATCCGTCTTGCCTCTAATTGAAACAATATTTGTTTTCGCCAGGCTTTAGCTTTAATTTGCGTGAGCTTTGCTTTTATAAGAATAATCTCACAGTTGAAATTTTTTAGTTTAATATGCTTTCAAATAAATGGTATTCTTTTAGATCTGTAAATAAAATATTGAAAAAGTTTGAAAAGGGTGTTGATAATTTTTTTTATAATCTAAGTAAGACCTTTTATAATAAAGTAGTATTAATTTTATTTAAAATAATCTTATGTTTAACCACTTATGTGGAGCCCTTCTTTTCTAAACTCTAAAAAATTATCCGTCTTTTCTCAACATTCAATGTCGTCATATTTTTTTCTAAGTAGGTACTTATAGCTTATTAGAAACTAGCGGCCGCCCGCGGTTTCACCCGCGTGGTTCCCGTTCCCGTGGGAATATCGGGATAAAAAGTACATATAAACCTTCCTCTTGAATCACTCTATCTATTAAAAAAAATCGCATCAAAATCCGTTGCGTAGTTTCAAAGATTTAAGCGTACAAAGGGACATAGGGACAGAGAAAGCGACTTTGTTTTATACTATGTAGTGATAATAAGTGTTTTCTAATCTACCATCAAAGTTCTATATTTCATAGTCTCTACACCGAATCTATAGCATTCATTGCTTAATCATCAAACCTTAACAGTACAAATCAGATTTTTTCTAAATCAAACACCCCTAACCCAACATCACGCTATCGTCATACCTACATAAAGCTCCAGTTCGGACCGCTATGCGCTAATTGGATGGCCCGCGGATGTTCACGGGCAATCGGGCCGGCATTCAGCGCATTATGGCCTTCGTTACCTTTCGCCGCGTCTCCCCTAACGTCCACCCTGCGCCCGCCGGCATGCGGCATGGGAACACTGATTTACCCGTTTTATTGGTATACCCGCTAGCATATAGCACCATAGAAACTTTATTAGACAATTTAGGTTTAGTAAATTTGATGGAAGGTATAGCGTGATATTTAATCATTGCTTTTAGAATTTAAAATGATTAATCTATGGGCCAAAAATGAAAATAATAAATAAATTCAATTAATAACATTTTTTATCGGTTATTGCCCGTGGTCCATCCGCGTTGTCCACCTGGGTGAACCATGGGAAATCAATTTTTCCCGTGGTCCACCCACAAATTAGTTTTTTTTTAATTCAAATGATGACACAACTTTGTAGTAAGTAGGTACCTACATAATTTCTGTAAATCCACTTCATCATTTCTATAGCAACGATTCAAAGGTTGTAACCTATGGAAGGTTCACAGTATTCTAGTGCCATTCGAAGCAATAAATAGATCCAAGTTACGTTACCGAATAGCTGGCTGATTTGTATATAAATAATATTATCATTCCTAAATAATTGTTGTGCCTCGATATTTAATCCTTCATAGAAACAATGAAATAAGCTAAGTGTTTGGCATATTTTGCAAGCAGCGGTGCACTGACTCGGCCGTAGCGTAGGTAACAGGGAGGCGGCTGTTAGGGGCACATGAGTACTATCAGAGAGACGACTGTCATACAGCGTATGTCATGTCATTCCACTGGCTGAGCTGTCATAAACCGGTTTTTTCCAGTCACGCCGTGTACGTGACACGCCAGTGACAAGCAGCCAGTGGAAACGCACACATGCGCAGCATGCTTGTAGTAGTGTAATCAATGCGCACCGTAATATGAATTAGTAAAGTCTCTGTTATACGTAGTATTTTTTTTTTTCCTCTGTGGTTAGGATGCGCTAAACTAAACGCTAAGCAAAGTTGCGTGGAGCTGAGCTGTGTTACATTTGTCAGTTAGGCGCTGAGCAAACGTGTGTCGTGTGTCTTGGTCCCACACAAGACATAAGTGTCTAAGTTTGTATGTCTAATCCACTAATCAGTGGAAATAACTGGACACAAAAAGTGTCTACGTCTGCGCAGTGAGGAATGATTTCATATATGTCACTTGGTATTTGGTATCACCTTAATTAAGCTGACAACGCAACGAGGTTTGCGCAGCGCCTTAACCTGACAACGCCTGTTGTGTTACTCGTAAGTGTATGAAAACAGCTCACCTCAGATTATGTGGAAACAAGGCGCGTTTCTCATAAATTGAGCTGCTTACGAATGCTGCTACTTAGTCCGAATTCTGGCTTTTTTGTCACCAAACTAACTTATCCCAAACCTTTCCGAACACTTCGTTTATTTAGTCAACTCTACCACAAAACTTTACCCGCCCAGTCGGTTTTATCCGACAAGCTTTATCTTGGCTGCATGTATCAACTATGATTTTGTTAATATACCTTACTTACCTACAAAATAAAGAGTACCTACCATATATTTAATTCCTTTCAATTGACAAACATAACATACAAATAAAGGTTTCTCTGCCCTGCCACAGAAAGATGTCAGGAGTTGTTATATGATACGAAAATGTTTGTTGGATATACTCGACTGAAGCGTTAGGGACAAAGTTAGTCCTGGATTTGTCAATAGGCCGTATAGGCCGCGGCCTAGGGGCTAGAGAGAAAATTATTATTTTAGAAAGGTAGTTACATGGGGCGGCGGAATTACCTAAAGTTGCCTACACTCATAAAAAATATAAATCCGTCACTGGACAACAATGTACATCAAGACAAAGCGGTTTTCACCATTGGACTTGCACACTTATCTACTTTACTAATCACTATAAAACTAGGCACGGTTAATAGATATACAGAAATACCAGAATCAATAAATCCTAACCAAAACAACACTATAGCGACATAACAATGTGAACTGCTATAGTGAATCTAATATTTCAGGATTTCCAGAACAAGACCTTGCTTTGCCAACCGCTAGAGATCGCTTCCAGCAAGTAATCAAACGAATCGTAAAGAAAAATACGCCTCGCGGTTGCCAGCATCTGAATGTTACCTTAACAGTTGTTGAAAGTTAAACATATATAAACCCTAAACACAATACAGTTAAACATATATAAACCCTAAACACAATACACTAAAGGAGTCTAAAGGAGTTTTTTGGGCAGTCGTGTAAAAATCAAACGCAATATTTGTAAACATTTTTTTATTAATAAACGAAAAATGTACATTATTATTTTTAAATACTACAACTTCATACATAAATTACATGATATAACAGGCAGTACATCCAATAACATTGAGGTCGCGTGCCCACGAAACGGTTTTTCGCCGGCCATGGAGCCGGTTTTGTATGTCTTTGTCAGTCAACACCTCGATAATAGAGACAGTTGTATGTACCGGCTCTGCGTCCGGCTCACCGGCTACAGGGGCCCTACCGGCGAACTTTCCTAACTTCGGAAATCTGCCAGGCTTCAACTTAAAACAATTATAATCGAAGTACGTAATTTCTATTACTTATACTATTTGCCGAAATTATTTGGCAGGTATCGATGTTCCTAGGACATCATGAATCGTTGTTTGCCATTTTAGCCTAATAGGGTATTTTACTGTTGTTGAAATGTAGATATTTAATGATGACGTTAAAAAATATTGCAATTAAGAATACCAAATGTGAAAAAATAATTTGAATCTGTTTTATAATAAAAGAATTATAGTCTGATGGAAAATGAAGTATTTAGAAAAAATTGACCCGTCTCACAACTAGCTCCGATGGGATAGCTAGTTGTGAGACGGGTCGATTTTTTCTAAATACTTCATTTTCCATTTTTCTGTAAGTAATAAAAATTGCATTGTGAATGCAAAAAACTAAAAATTAAAATAAATTATAGTCTGTTTAATTTTGACTATAGCTGTCTCTTTCTAAAACGACATCTTCTATGGCGTGACTATGACGCTACTAACCCACTGACGTCACTAAGATAGCGTCCTGTCCTTGTCTAATTATAAAGTTTGAAGTCCTATATCTTTGAAAATATTCAAGATAATTCAAAATGAAAACTTGTTTTGTGTAGCTAATATTTCGAAAAACATTTTAAAGAAATAAAAAAAATATCAGTAAAATACCGTATTGAGGCTCGACTTATCTGTTTTAATTTGAAGCCCGGCAGATTTCCGAAGTTCGGAGCGTTCGCCGGTACGGCCCCAGAGCCGGATTTGTATGTTTGTCGTTGTCAGTCAATATCTCGATAATAAAGACAGCTGTATTGCACCGGCTCTGTATCCAGCAAAAAACCGTATCGCGGGCATGCGCTCTGACGGTTTGAATAGTTGTACCGTCTCATATATACATGCTGCTTTTGTTAAATATCATTTTTATTACAAGTATAAAAAGAAGGACTTTACATATTCTCCAGATTCCGTTAGTATGATTAAAACATTTAAAAGTATACAATATATAAACATTACTAGTTTCTTATCCAAAATGGTCTAAAATCACCTGTTTATTCATTGAGTAGCATAGACACATTTAACATAGATTTTTAATATTATGCACATTTTAAGTGAATATCGTACAAGTGTACCACTTCTTTATAATATTAAAATTAACTCATTTTCACAATTCAGCTATGTGAGACAAACTAACACTATAAATGCCACACGAATGAAAATGTTTTTAAAATGGCAGTTTACGCGGAATTCTTTTAAAAAAACACATATGCACACAACACTCGCTCTCGCTTATCATAGTTTAAAAATTAACAATACCCTACACACAAAAACCTATCACTAGAACGCATTACCGTACATTCTATTACTATTATATACAAATTTACAGATATCTAACTACTTTCTATAAACTCCTCGAGTTACATTTCGATCGCGTTTTTTCTGGTTTTGAAGAGCGATAGATAAAATTATACAACAAAATATTAATGAAGGTAAAATATTATTGTTTAAATGCTTCATTAACAGGTGCATTAATTAAATAAAATAAAAATTATGTAACTTTGTATTAAATCACATAAACACTTAAAGCATAATGGCTTCATAGCTAACCAGAAATACGAAAGATTCATATAACATTGTTAACAATATTGTTATATCATTAATTAGTTAACTTTATAAAGCTAAAATGGTGTTAATATACTTTCAGTATTTCCGTTAGATTTTAATTAACAACCCCAACAAATAAAGATAAATGAATAACACATATTCCATCGTGGGCAAGTATTTTTCACTTCGCCTCGCGAATTCTACCCTTTGCTAATACGCTACGTCTTACACAACACTACTTTAAGATATGTTTGCTATAAACAAATTATTATGTTACAATTACACAGAAAACTTCAAATTCACTAAATACGAGATCTGAAAGTAAATTATATAATATATTAATCTCCATTTATAAAGCATGGAACAGTACAATAAATAAATATAAAAATAATATCTGTTATAATTTATTAATAATTCTTTAAGTAATTTCTATAAAATTACAATATTTTCTAAGACTAATAACACGACAAGCGTGATATTAATACAATAATTAAATGTTTTTTCCGCGATTGACACATGAATCACGATACAAATATGTTAAAATTGATGATTAATTTAACTAACCGCTGTCGTCTGTAGAAATTAATGAAATAATTTAATAAAGTTTGTGCTTTAAAAGAAACAAAATGCCCATTAAGTCTACATTGGTCATTATGTGAGCTTCAAATCTAAAGTATTAAAACAGTTTCGAGAACATTATACAATAACGTAGCGTTTATTTCATGGACTTACAAAATTTTAATACGTTTACTATTTTTAAGTATATTGTTGACAGTAAAAACCATCTCTAATTGACTTGAGCAATAGTATATACAGCTTCGCATGTAGGACTCATAAGATTGTTTTAATATTAACTTATGTTTATTAGTGATAAATCAGTAAAGTTGAAATAATATACCAATGGCATACAATTTCGTTTATCATTATGAATGTTGCTTAGCAGCAAAGTAGGATGTAGGAAATAGTATAGTAAAGCAAAGAAATAACTGTAAACATTGCAAATACACCGCATTAATGAGGGTTTGTTAAAATTTGCAAATTGCTCCTTTCAGGTTGTTTGTAGAGTTATTTTATAGGAGTGATAAATTATGCAAACATGTGAATGACATAAATACGTCACATTTAAATCAAATAAAATAGCTTACAGATACATTTAAGGTACAGTCGAAGAAATTGAATTATGATCATGACCCACCCTAAGTTTATTTTCTAACAGATATTGAAATGCAATAAGATCGAAATTTAATTTTGTTGCCTTGACCTTTATAGTTTTGCCGTATTCAAATCAAATTATCGGCAAAGTGGGTCGATTGTATAAAAAGTAGAAAGGCTATGCGATCGATTGCTATAGGATTGTTGTTGGCATTTGGAATTATAAGAGAAGAATAAAACGGAAATTTAATAAAATTTCAATAAATTTTTATATTACTTACCTAAAACTTAAGTATATACCAAGTTTTGTGTTTAATTGAATTTTATAAATAGGGCTTAAAATGTTAGAAATAGTAGCATATGATTTAATGGATTATATAAATAGGTAGAACTATGAGTCACATGGATTTGTAGAAGACACGGTAAGTATAGAAATTTAAAAATAGTAATATACGAGGTTGATACGATGTTTGGAAAACTAAATTTAATAATTTTCTAACTAAGCAGAAAACAATGGTGATAATCATGTTATTTAAGATATACTACTATTTAAGTTAGAAAAGGTTTATATACAAAGTGGTTGAAGTCTAATCTCCTCATTAAGCGTCGCTTGGCGGAGATTCAACAAAAGAAACTGGATATAGTAGTACTAACCCTTTTTTGTAGACTGTGGCTGTCTTCCGCCTCACCTACACTTTGAAACAAAACGTATAGTCATATGAGACAACCGACAGCCACCACGTAGTTAAATGTCAAATTTGCTAGGTACACTTTTTTATTCGGGCTGAAAACTCCAGTTTCCTTGGTTGAATCTCCTTGGTCACCGAAAAACGCCGCCACCGAACTCTTTCTTATAGTTTTCATACATTTTATATGAATGCCGACGCCGGTAGTCGTCACTTGTTTTTTCTACTAGCTTCAAGTAGTGGCTTTTGTGGATTATGTGCGGGGACGGTAAAGCTGACTACACACAGCAGGCAGGACTGAGGGCGAAGCATTCCGGTGTGCATGCCCCCATATATTTCAATGCAATACAAGTACCGGGCGGAACGCCCAAGTCCCGCCTATACGCTCCGTCCCACACGCTGTCTGTAGCCAGCTTTAACGCTTCAATATACAGGGTGGCAAAAATGTATGGGCCTCGAAGGCAAACTGCCTTAAAACCTTGAGTTAGCACATGTTTCTGAAAGAAAACTTTCTTTTATTAAAAAAAAAACAAATCTGCATTAATAGATAAAAAACAAAGCTTTTTCATAGAAAAATACAACATCAACTCGACCCAATATTGAATCCATTACTTTTATTGATTTCCTTTCATTTAATTCATCATGTTTGTTTTGAAATTTGAGCTATGGTGAACCTAATCGATTGATGCGATAAAACTACAGGGTGTTTTATTTTTAGTTTTAGCAGGTACGATTTCTGGGCAGAGAGAGATTTTAAGGCAGTTTTAATATAAATTTTTTCCACCTTGTATAATAAATTCGCCTTAAAAATAATGGCTGGCATATAGCCGTTTACGTTTGTACCAAAACAAAATATTAACATAATAATAATTAAGTAGCACGGAATTACATTATTGTCACTTAAAATTTAAACAAAGAAGCAAAGATGTGTATGTCGATTTGAAGATAATTAGCTATACTTACCTATGCTGTTGGCTTTTATTAAAATAACAAAAAAGTGATATTATGGATAAGAATTCAAGGAAAGAGTTTTAATTTTGTCAGTGTGAATCCAATTTAACATCCAATCGTGTTGAGTCTAAGATAATAAAAACATTAAACAAATAATTTTAAACAAACAATTAATAATTAATGTTTCACGCTTCCACGATTGTCATAGGCGCAGCTGTGTTTGAGTACCCTTTAATCTAAAGACAGTAGTAGAAGGAGCACAACAAACGAATAAAAAATTGGTCACGTTAACTAATGAATGGTGACATTTTAGTTTCAATTACGCCCTGTTACAATTATTTCATTGATGAATTCTTTTTATATGTATATACCGTGACATTTTTTATCAGTCCAAACTTAAGGGGTAGGTTATTTGAAGTGTATAGAATAAATATCCGAATTATTTTTTTTTGTTTTTATATTTTTTTTACTTTATTTCTATCTTTTTATCGATATTTTGGACATTAAAATAAAACATTCACAATAACTCTTAAAATTCAAACAGTAAAACAAAGATAATAATTTATTATCTATTGAAACAGCTGATCGCTCCGTCGCGGTCGATGACCCCGCGCGATCCGTGCGCTGACCTTGTCTCACACAACCACACGCGTAGCGACGTGCATCTCGCACAACCACATCCAATTCTACATCTGTATTCTATGTTGTCATACTAAATACAGCTAGCAAAAAACATAATATAAAAAAAAAAACAAAAGAAAATGGTTTAGAAATTTATTCTGAACACGTCAAATTACCTACCCCTTAAGTTTGGACTGATAAAAAAAAATCACGGTATATAGAGACAGATACATTGACTGATCCGACCTAACGAGGAGGTGGTGGTCACGAGACGCTCAGACATGAGGAACACGACGCAAGGAGGGAGGACTCCTCGCAAAAACCAGTCACGTGCGAGCATTAAATTTTAATTGGGCTGTTAACGTTATCGACTGTTGGTGCACAGGGGCTTTAGTCCTTTGTGTTCGATCCACAGACCATCGTCGCCCTTTCTTTATCTTACGTGTCAACTTTTGTTTTTATTTTTGAAACTTTTGGACCAGGCCAGTTTTTTTGAGCTGTGTCTTTAAATCAGTGTGGTTGTCTTTAGAGAGACATTCTTTGACAGTGACATGACATGACAGTCTTTAACTCATCCATGTTTTTGTGTTGAGCACCCATTTTTTTATAAGTGGAATTATTTAATGGTGTTTTCTTTCGGAGCTGCTCGTTTGCAAAGGCCTAACTCAAGCACACTCTGGTGCGCGCTCTAACTGTGTCTTGGTGAAATTTTACTCTGATAGCTGTCAGAGCGTAGTTTCATCCGTTCTGTGGCTCAGAACGCAGCAACCAAACAAACATCAAACTGAATGGTTAATTTTCACTCTGACAGCTATCTGACGTTTAAAAAGTGAAAAGTGTCAAAGTTTGCATACTTTGCATTTAAAAGACAAAACGTTCTACTTTTTAATAATTAACGCCGTCATTACTTCGTCTATCTCATCTTCCAGATTGATTTAAGTCAAAATTTTGCAGAGATAGCGATAAAACTCGAGCAAAAGCAAAAACATTTCCAACACAAGCGTCGGTCACCAAATATTTAGAGGTTATAAAAACAACTCGATTGTTCCGTGGCTCGGTTGCAACTCAAACGGGATAAACTTTAACCAAACAACTACACCCAAAACGACGGAACGCAGCCCAAGAGGCATGGACTTATTTGACGTGTTTATTTTCCACGCACCAAGCTTCTAAAGCAGGATGTCTTTAAGTCGGCATCCATGCTGCCGTATTGAGCGTCCATTTTTTGAGGGATAGTGGACTTATCTAATAGTGTTTACGTCTTTTGCAAAGGCCTACCTTAGGCTGGTTTCCTTTTTTTCTTTAAGGTTCAAGTTTGCAGAGCTGTTTGTCTTTAAAGGTGTAGTTCCTAAAGCTGGTCGTCTTTAGGTCGGCAGAGAGAGTTGCACATCCATGCTACCGTGTTGAGCGTTAATTTTTGAGGAATAGTGGACTTATCTAATAGTGTTTACGGTCTTTTGCAAAGGCCTACCTTAGGCTGGTTTCCTTCTTTTCTTTAAGGTTCAAGTTTGCAGAGCTGTCTGTGTTTAAGGGAGTAGTTCCTAAAGCTGGTCGTCTTTAGGTCGGCAGAGAGAGTTGCACATCCATGCTACCGTGTTGAGCGTTCATTTTTGAGGAATAGTGGATTTATCTAATAGTGTTTACGGTCTTTTGCAAAGGCCTACCTTAGGCTGGTTTCCTTCTTTTCTTTAAGGTTCAAGTTTGCAGAGCTGTCTGTGTTTAAAGGTGTAGTTCTTAAAGCTGGTCGTCTTTAGGTCGGCAGAGAGAGTTGCACATCCATGCTACCGTGTTGAGCGTTAATTTTTGAGGAAAAGTGGACTTATCTAATAGTGTTTACGGTCTTTTGCAAAGGCCTACCTTAGGCTGGTTTCCTTCTTTTCTTTAAGGTTCAAGTTTGCAGAGCTGTCTGTGTTTAAGGGTGTAGTTCCTAAAGCTGGTCATCTTTAGGTCGGCAGAGAAAGTTGCACATCCATGCTTCCGTGTTGAGCGTTCATTTTTGAGAAATAGTAGATTTATCTAATAGTGTTTACGGTCTTTTGCAAAGGCCTACCTTAGGCTGGTTTCCTTTCTTTTCTTTAAGGTTCAAGTTTGCAGAGCTGTTTGTCTTTAAGGGTGTAGTTCCTAAAGCTGGTCGTCTTTAGGTCGGCAGAGAGAGTTGCACATCCATGCTACCGTGTTGAGCGTTCATTTTTGAGGAATAGTAGACTTATCTAATAGTGTTAACGGTCTTTTGCAAAGGCCTACCTTAGGCGGGTTTCCTTCTTTTCTTTAAGGTTCAAGTTTGCAGAGCTGTCTGTGTTTAAGGGTGTAGTTCTTAAAGCTGGTCGTCTTTAGGTCGGCAGAGAGAGTTGCACATCCATGCTACCGTGTTGAGCGTTAATTTTTGAGGAAAAGTGGACTTATCTAATAGTGTTTACGGTCTTTTGCAAAGGCCTACCTAAGGCTTGTTTTCTTTAAGGTTGAAGTTTGCAGAGCAGTCTGTGTTTAAGGGTGTAGTTCCTAAAGCTGGTCGTCTTTAGGTCGGCAGAGAGAGTTGCACATCCATGCTTCCGTGTTGAGCGTTCATTTTTGAGGAATAGTGGACTTATCTAATAGTGTTTACGGTCTTTTGCAAAGGCCTACCTTAGGCTTGTTTTCTTTAAGGTTGAACTTTGCAGAGCTGTCTGTGTTTAAGGGTGTAGTTCCTAAAGCTGGTTGTCTTTGGGCGCGGCGCGGTAGAGCGGGTTTCGTCCGCGCACGGGCAGCGGGTGCGCTTCAGTGTTGAGCACCCACTCGTCCAGGGACAGTAAGCTGTCGTCCGCGAATAGCAGGTATAGGTACTGTGGGAGAAAACAGGTGGTTAATTAATTAGTGATCACGCTAATGTTTATTTTATTCAATTGTTATTTCGAAGTCACGCCGTAATATAAAGGATTCTTCAGAATGGGCAGTTTTCAGACTAAGCTTTTACTAACTCTCAAGAGATGGCGCTAGCAAAATTTTAGAAATAGCTAAATAATAGTTACTTATTTTATATTTTATTAAACCCTTTTATTTTCGAAAAGACCTCTAATATTACAACATTTCAAGATTGCTCTTAAATAGGGTTACTAAACTATTTAAATTTGGTTTAATTAGTGGACACCAATAATATTTAGGATCGCGGAGAAATCATTTAAAAAAAATCACTATCGTTTTTTAATACCAAGTAATTTTGTGGTAATTTTTTGCTTTTCTGCAAAATCTCGTTGCTATCTCGCTACAGCATATATTTTCCGAGTATCGCCTTAAGGGCACGTACTTCCAAATTAACGAAATCAACCTATTTTTGATTCAAAAGTAAACAATCAAATATTCTTTATTATGAGCAGATAAAAATATCATGTTGAAGTTTCATAAACGATCTTGATTATTTTGTGGCTAGAAACACGATATTCGTATCGTAACTCGACAATAAAAATTTTCAAAAACAAAGAAAATTTTCATTATTTTTATATTTTTTTGGTTTTATACTTAGATTATTAATCTCTTATTCACGAATAATATATAGAAAAATAGGGAATGACATATTGTAGACTATTCTCAGGCTACTTTTTCAAAAAGTGAATTATGCTCAAAATAACAACAAAAACATTGAAAAAATGAAAAAGTGGGGTTATTTTCATTACTCTTCACACGTAAGGAAAAAGACAAAGACAGGGTTTTTGGAAGATCCTGCCCTTAACACGTTTTATAATGTGCGTACCTTGAGCGTCTCTGCGAGGAAGAAGCTCTGCTGCAAGTCGTCGCCCTGCGGCTGCGCGTGGTACACGTTCATTAGCCCGGTGTAGCCGCCCTCCACGCGGCAGTTAGCGCTTATTCATTAACACGTTGTATAGCGTGCATACCTTGAGCGTCTCTGCGAGGAAGAAGCTCTGCTGCACGTCGTCGCCCTGCGGCTGCGCGTGGTACACGTTCATTAGCCCGGTGTAGCCGCCCTCCACGCGGCAGTTAGCGCTTATTCATTAACACGTTGTATAGCGTGCGTACCTTGAGCGTCTCTGCGAGGAAGAAGCTCTGCTGCACGTCGTCGCCCTGCGGCTGCGCGTGGTACACGTTCATTAGCCCGGTGTAGCCGCCCTCCACGCGGCAGTTAGCGCTTATTCATTAACACGTTGTATAGCGTGCGTACCTTGAGCGTCTCTGCGAGGAAGAAGCTCTGCTGCACGTCGTCGCCCTGCGGCTGCGCGTGGTACACGTTCATTAGCCCGGTGTAGCCGCCCTCCACGCGGCAGTTAGCGCTTATTCATTAACACGTTGTATAGCGTGCGTACCTTGAGCGTCTCTGCGAGGAAGAAGCTCTGCTGCACGTCGTCGCCCTGCGGCTGCGCGTGGTACACGTTCATTAGCCCGGTGTAGCCGCCCTCCACGCGGCAGTTAGCGCTTATTCATTAACACGTTGTATAGCGTGCGTACCTTGAGCGTCTCTGCGAGGAAGAAGCTCTGCTGCACGTCGTCGCCCTGCGGCTGCGCGTGGTACACATTCACCAGCCCGGTGTAGCCGCCCTCCACGCGGCAGTGCTTCTCCAGCGCCTGCAAGACGATAAACACTGTAGCGTTGCGTCGCTCGCTACTATCCTATTTCATATGATTTTTATTCTATACTAGCTGACCCAGCGCGACTTCGTTCCCGTGGCCCTACCCCCTACTCCACCCTACCCTACCCCTACCCTACGTACTCTACCCCTACCCTACTCTACCCCTACCCTACCCATACCTCTACTCTACCCCTACCCTACCCTACCCCTACCCCTACCATACCCTACCCTACCCCTACCCCTACCCTACCCTACCTATACCCTACCCTACCCTACTTCTCTCTACCCCCACTTCCCCCTCTTCCCCTATTTTCTCACCGTAAGAACCTTCCTTGGACTTCCACGAACATTTCAAGACCAAAATTAGCCAAATCGGTCCAGCCGTTCACGCGTGATGTCGTGACCAAGGGAAATAGGGATTCATTTTTATATATATAGATTTTCACGGTATCATTTTTATAACCTCCTTTCATATACCTAATTCGAAACTATTTGTCAAATTTTTATGCATCGGTTCCGAAAAAGAATACCTTGCAATGTCATGTCATAACATTGTCAATAATATTTTATCCGTCTCGGCTCATCTTCGAAATTATTTTGTTACATATTTGTTATTAAAAACCTGTTATTCACAGGTAAGTTTATTCCTTTAATCCTTAAATTTGTAAGTAACGTTCTGTTTTGACTTTTTGTATATTAATTTGTGATTTTATTTTTAGGTTTTTATTTCAAATTTAAAATATACGTGGTTGCTGTGGATTTGGTTTATCATTCCTCACCTCCTGTTATAACACTCTATTGTAATGCATCGGCCGCACCTGCGTGTATCGCCACGAAGTGACACGATCTTCGATCACATAACTAGATACAGCGTAAACGCACAGAAAGTGAAGCCGCCAACGAATGCCCAATTCGAAATTGGGCATTAGATCACCTCAGTCGTCATTTGACCGCCCGGCGAAACGTTGCCTAAATGTGCTGAGAAGATGCGCAAAAATAATTCGAAAAAAGGAAAAAAAGACATGTATTATAATATTTTCAGTCAGTATTGAACGTAAGTATAATTGCACAATTAATTTAAAGTCAAACATGTACTGAAACTATCATAAATTCATTATTTATACTAAAATATTGCAATATTCCTTGCCGCGCAACCGTTTCTTCTATTTGCGTTAGTAAGACAGAGATACAAACATGACGAAATACGATTCGCTGTTCAAGCGTCTCGGCCGGCCATCTGAGCTTTCCATGTAATAAGATCGTAATTACTACCATGCTGACCGAATTTAAATCCAGTTACTGTTGCTTAGGGTCGAATATCAAATGTGGTGACGGCAATATTCGGAATCGAAATATCTATAAGTACTTATAACTACTAATGACAGCGCTGTTGGAATCACTTTTTTAAGCGCATTTAAGTATCGAATTGTGTATCTAGGGTTGTGTCACGCAGATGTGACCGGCTACTATCGGATATCGTCGCGAACATTCGGGTTCGGGCCGCGTGTGCGTTTGCGGGTGTTATCGCGCGTGTGGCGGTACATCAAAGAGTTTTAGCGCGTTAACATATCGCACCGCGTGCTCAGACTAGCGTTGTTCATTTCAGCCGTTATTTTCGATCAGTTCAGACGCATGCAGGTGGCTGTGTAAAAATGGAGTGGAGTGATGGAATGGTACTGGAATGCCTCGATATCCTATAATAATATCTGTTTAGGTTTCTTCTTTTTACATTTTAATAAATGCATTATGTAAATTGTTATCAGGTTATCACACATGTAGAAGTAAAGAAATTCGTCATCCATAGTTAAACGTTTGAAAATGATTTCGGCCATCTTGGATTATTGCACGATAGTTCATCCAAAATATCGAAGCCGGTAATATGACCACAGCTTTTATCGCGATAACTTTTTAGTCTCAAAACGTACGAAGTTTCGGCACGCACTTTGGGACGATACACGCAGGTGCGGCCGAAGCACAAGGGTGCTATGCTGAGGGTCATATTGCTTTGGAAAAGTCTTTCGAATGTGTGTGAACTTTGTACACTACGCTACAAAATGCAAAAAAGTAAAAATTTATATAATATGGCTTTAACGTTCACCTGCACGGCCTCCCAGCCCCAGTCGCGGTACTTCTGGTCGTGCGTGAGCCGCCACATGATGAAGTAGCTCTCGAACGTCTCGGGCCGCAGGAGGTACACTTTCTCAGTTGCCTTCTGCGCGCGAGCTTCCACCGCGCCGCTGAATCTGATGAATTTAACACGACGAATTAAGAAAATAGAAATGTTGAGAACTAAAACAACCGACATCGCTCGAAGGCGTGACATTGACATTGAAGTGACAGTGGGCGGGACACATAGCGCGGAGAACCGATGGCCGTTGGGGCGGAAAGGTTCTCCAATGGCGACCGCGTGCCGGACGACGTTCCGTGGGCAGGCCCCCTACAAGGTGGACCGACGTTCTGGTCAAGGTCGCGGGAAGCCGCTGGATGCGGGCAGCGCAGGACCCATCGTTGTGGAGATCCTTGGGGGAGTCCTATACTCGTTCTGCTGACATGATGATGATGATGATGATTTAATGTTAAATCTAATAATTTTTTTAATTAAACCGGATAAAAATGCATAGTAGGTAGTAACATAAAAGATAACTATAGTCTATAAAATAGACATAGTTTGATTTAAATTACAGGTTATTCGTGCAAAGTAAAATTTTCTTTAAGATATTGGAATAAGGCTCAAGAAAATCAAAACAAACATTTTTTAATGTATGTTATGCTAGAAAATTAGACCCTATTCCGTGTGCAGAAGCAACATTTTGCTTTGCACGAATGAGCTGACATTCTAATCAAGCTAACAGATTATAGTTACCGGAACGCCTCGGGCCCCAGCTTGGTGTCGGAGCGCGCGTAGCTCTCGTGGCACGTGTGCGTCAGCTGCTTGGCCGTCTGCATGTAGCGCCGACATCGTGTTCCCTAGATATATGCCCAATAACTAGTTACCGGAACGCCTCGGGCCCCAGCTTGGTGTCGGAGCGCGCGTAGCTCTCGTGGCACGTGTGCGTCAGCTGCTTGGCCGTCTGCATGTAGCGCCGACATCGTGTTCCCTAGATATATGCCCAATAACTAGTTACCGGAACGCCTCGGGCCCCAGCTTGGTGTCGGAGCGCGCGTAGCTCTCGTGGCACGTGTGCGTCAGCTGCTTGGCCGTCTGCATGTAGCGCCGACATCGTGTTCCCTAGATATATGCCCAATAACTAGTTACCGGAACGCCTCGGGCCCCAGCTTGGTGTCGGAGCGCGCGTAGCTCTCGTGGCACGTGTGCGTCAGCTGCTTGGCCGTCTGCATGTAGCGCTCTGACATCGTGTTCTCTAGCGTGGTTGAGGCTAGCGCGAACATGCCGCCTGGAAAGGAAACCGACGCGATATTGACTATATAAGCAAAATTTAAAAAAATATAAAAAACTTTTTACTTAATACATTATAATGGTCTTCCTACGTCGGTGTTCACGACTTTTGCCCGAGTAGCGAGAGTGGTGTTCTCGAAAATGTTCTCATTTCCTTGCCATATTTAGGTTACTCTGAATCGAGTAACAATAATTCGACCCACATATTCGCCTACGCCGCTGAGATTTAAAAAGACAAACAGGATAAAATAAGACTACAAAAGGATTATAACTAGATCTATATCGGATATATATCAGATCAGATTTAATTTGATATAATATTCACACACCCACACAGTTGTTATAGCCCACTTGTTGTGGCATCTGGTCGATAACGCAAAAATGCAGTTCATCTTCTCTAGGGAACCCTAGCCATAACCAACAAAAATTGGTTGTCTGTAAAGTCGGTTTACGGACGATAATTTTACGTGATACCAATATTCCGCCGTCTCTTTTCTACTCGGACGCATCGGCCGATGGAGTGGAAGAGAGCCAAACGCTTAAGACGATTGAGCCCCTCTATCGCTTGTTCCGCGCTCTGGCTTGCACACCGAACGTGACACTTTTGCGTGCGTGCAGCCGGCGTTCGTCGATTTATAAGACGTTATCACGTCAAACAGCCTTTAGGCGCATTTGTCAATTCATATTATTCGCGGTTGGTCCAATTCGCAGTTGGTCAAAAAGATTTAACAGCATGTGTATGTACCTGCGAAGCAAGAGAGATGGTCCATTTTCTCCTCGATGACGCGGCCGTACTTCATGTCGGCGAGGTAGGACAGTCCGTTGGGCGAGTGGCGCAGCAAGTGGTCGAGCGCCGCTTGCATGGCCGCGTCGAACATGGTGCGCGCTTGCTCGTCCGCGCGGCCCGACGCCAGCCACGCCTTCAGCAGGTACTCGTAGAACGAGTCGCCCAGCGCGCCCAGGGAGATGTGCCCTGCAAAAATATATAAAAAATACGTTGTAAATAAGCTTTGACTGCCATTCTAGATCGCAAATAATTGCCAGGTCCTAATTTTTTTGGGATGTTGTTAGGATAGGTACCAATAGAGAATAAAACAAAAAAAAATTGCCCATTTTTTGAAGTGTTATGTCTCGAGATCTGTTAGACGGATTAACAAGTTTGGTGTGTAAAACCAAATTTGCAACCTCGTAAAACTTGCTTCGTGGTGCTAGAAAAAGCTCGCAATTTTAGAACTTTTTCCGTTTTTGGCTTACAACTTCTAAAATATGCATTTTACAGCAAAGTCATCTATGACACTTCGAAAAAAAGATAAAAATAGCAACAATTATAGCGCAACAACAGCTCTGTGTCTAACAGATCTCGTAATTTTGCTGACTTGGTTAAAAAACTGTAAGAACTCACTCTGTCCCCACTGTCCAGTGCGCGGGTTGATGAAATTAGGATAAAGGTCATTGGGCTTATCAATGTTGGACAGCACGTCACGGATGCGGTCCACCTTCTGCTTATACACTGCAACAAAAATATTACAATTATCGTCACCGTCAGCCATTTAAATGGCCCCAATGCTAAGGCACAGTCACTAACTTCCTAACGGATGGATAAGGTTACTTTATTGGATTGTTTTGGTACCATTATATACAAAAACGACATATTATAACATGTACAAGTTTAAGGATATTCTGAATGTTTACCCTCTTTTCCCGTGACGTCACTGAGGTACGTGAACTCGAGGTGAAGTGTTCCCACCTCGGACAGGATGCTGTTAGGGCCTGCCCAGTGGTATGACCGGCTCACCTGGAAACAATAATCATAATTTTGGTTTACTCAAGCTTTTCCCGCGAATTTTTATAGCACTTCGGATGTTTTGAGTAGGTATAAGTTAAGTTCCTATCCTGTTCATATAGTCAATGGCGAGTCCAGAGCTAAAGACAAGACTACGAAGAGTTCCAAAGCCCGAAGATTCAAAGATTGCCACGTCTTCCTTCCTTGACTTGACGAGCTCCAGTTAATAGTAAAAATGATTAGATATAAAAAATAAATTAGCACGTGCACGTGATCGACATATATCGAGTTCTTGTTCGGTTTAGTTTGATATCAAGCGGTGCTTTTCTGCTTATTTGAAAGTACAGTCCCAAACTTTGATTGTAATTTTAAATGCGGGCGAAAATAGATCGAACCCATACTTATACATTTTTACTTTATCGCGAGAAGATCGGAGTAAGTACCTATATCTAGTCGGATGTTATAAAAAGCCTGTCGGTTGGTTGTATTTTATTATTCTAGGCTCCTAAATAGTATTGCGGCCGTTATTCATTCGTTCAATGGAATTACTAGAGAATAGTTTCTATTATTCGTATATGCCTCCTGTACACGCTTTGTTGACTACAGGAGGACTAACTCCATATCCTCTCTACATTAATACGATTTTTGAATTGATCACATAAATAAGAAGTTTTATTTTTCCTCGAACGTATAACCATGCTCAAAGTAAGTACTTAATTCATTTTTTTCTAACCAAATTACTTAATACAAAACCTCAGTTAACATTTTAGGAAATATTTACAGTACCTATAAATAGATATCGCTCAATTAATCTATACTTACTTTAATATTATAAAGAGGTAAAGTTTGCGAGTTTGTGAGGTTGTAGCTTCTAATCTTCGGAACTACTGAACCGATTTCAAAAATTCATACACCATTAGAATGCTACGTTATCCCTGAGAAACATAGGCTACTTTTTATCCCACTGCTGGGCTTCGTCTACAGGTCTTAGTCCAAGCGGCGGGTGAAACCGCACGCGGGAAGCTAGTACTCTATAAATCCACATCATACGTGCAATTAGAACCGCTATAATATAATTATGGCAGTTCCACAAATTACTATAAGTAGTTCAGATACAATTTCAATTCTGAGTGATTGCAGTTTAAATAAATAACTATATCCTGCCCACTGTTTCGTACTGTATATATTATGTAACGTATGTAATGGAAAGAATGATGGGCAAAATTGGACGTTTAACTAACAGAATTGAAATACATTCCATATTTTAGCTTATATATAGTACTTCATTTCGTAGTAGTCTGGCAAGAAGTAGTACCCAAGTTAGTGAAAATAACAAAGATATGGATACAAATTGCCCGTAGCTTGCGTGGTTAGTGCGTGTAACGCCACAGTCAAAGATATTCTATGTTCCCATTTTAAAATCTCTGAATATATACGTTTATGAATTGTGATTTGAAATCAAACACACGTATTAGCTATTATAATATGTTTACTCAAGACACAATAACAACCGTAGAAAGGACTAATTAATATGTTTAATCAAGACATAATAACAACTGTAGAATGGACTAATTAATATGGATTATTTATTTATCTTAATCATTACATTTACTTTCTTAATATTGGACATTAATTAATTTAGAATCAAAGGAATCAGACAGACATAGTGTAATCAGTTTGGTTGGAACAGGTCCACACGCCACGGTTGTCGAGAGACGAATAGAAAGAGCCGTGTTTGCGGATGGTCGAAGTTAGACGCGTTGTAGTGGGGAGGTGGAACGCGCGTCTGTAGTCTGTGGCGCCACTCGTAGTGTTGCCAGCGATAACAGATTCGTGATTAATATGAATTATTTCACCAATAATCCGCCTCCGCAACAGCGCGCGTACGCTCTCTCAGTCGTTGTTCGCCGCGCTTGTTTTGATTCGATAACACTCGGTGTATTTCGACGTTTTGACCCCGGTTTTTACTTAACCCATCTTTTGGAAGTCAATGTTCATCGACGCAAGTGATAATAAAGATGAAATTCATGTACTTAAACGATATCGTATTCGACGTTTTGAACCCGGTTTTTACCCACCCTTTGGACGTCAATGTTCTTCAATCAACCCAAGTGATGATAAAGATGAAATTACCCAAGTGATGATAAAGATGAAATTCATGTGCTTAAACGTTATCTTATTCGACGTTTTGACCCCGGTTTTTACCCACCTTTTATACGTCAATGTTCTTCAACCCAAGTCATAATAAAGATGAAATTCATGTACTTAAACGTTATCTTACTATGAAGTAAATACTACACATTACGATAGATATATTTATTTATTTCTGTTGGTTGTACGTCCAGTAGCCATATAAAAAGGCCCACCATCCTTTACTGTTGATTTTACACTTGATGAAGTTTGTGGAAGTGAAGAAGGTAGTGAGATGGATCATTATTACCCATCTCACTCTGTCATATCGGAAATGTGCGAGAGACATATACTCAGTACTCGTTTGTTAAAAAAACAGACTATAGGAATATTTACATATAGCTGGTAAAAGAATAAATATGTATTGTAGCGATCTCATACCTACAGTAGTAAATAAAGTAACAACTGTTATAGAATGAATGGTTTGTTCATCAAATTATTAGTGCTTAGATGCACTACAATAACTGGCTTAAAGAAGCTTGAGGAAGCGCTGCAGTGAGTGGTGCCACTGTCCACAAAATTCGACGAGTGTCACAACAACGATTAGTTGACTTGTAGTTTATTAGTAGAAATTGTATGAAAAATAGCAGTGGCAAGACTGCTCCGCTTCTTCTTCTCACAAACTGCTAGAGATTTACATTATTTGTGGTACCGCAACGTAAACCATTACGTTGCAGTACGGTATCTGTGGCGGCTGACTTATGAGAGAAGTAATGAGTACTTACGGTGTAGTAGACCGAGGTTACTTTAGGAAAAAATGGGGCTACTTTGATAACTTATAATGTAGTATAAAACCAGTAATATTCGTAATTAAGTAAAAAATAATAATTCAGTCAAATAAACGTTGTCAACAAAGTCACCCCCTCGAATCAAAGTAACCCCAGTTGACCGTACGGTGTCTCGGGAGTCATACCTTAGTGGAGGGGTTGATGAGAGCCGACGGCAGCCCTGTAGGCGTGTCGAAGGCGGGCAACAGCGCGTCGGCCACCTCCGCGGCCTTGTCGCGGAACATCGTGTCGCCCGTCAGCGCGTAGCAGGACAGCAACCCGCCCACGAAGCGGATCGTTGTCTCAAACACCGACAGGTCCGAGTCCTGGAACATTGAAAGAGCAAATAATAGGTATTAGAAAATAGTATTACAAAATAGGAATTAGATCGTGACGTCAACTTCTCCAAGGTGAGCCATTGAAACACAAAACTCTTTAAAGGTGTATTCGTTTCTCACAACTCAGAAAAGCACATAGTGCCCTCAAAAATGCATCTAATAAATTATTTTTTTAATAAATTTTCTTTTGCAATTTTCATACTAACTACTTACTATAACATGTTAGGCTCAGAACTGGTAAGTTAATTGTTGGTCCTTAATATAAAATCCGAAGAAATTGTTATAACATTAATTAGTATTTGCAAAGAAACCATGATTTAGCAAATGAGGGCGCCACAAGACCGTAGTAAATTGAACTTACGGCACTACTTAATTGATTTACTGATTTAATTATAAAGTCGGGGAAAATGTTTAATTAAAATTGACAAATTAAATGCATAATTTACAGGGGAATAAAACGATTTGCTAAAACCATAAAACGAAACATTTTACCAGTTGAAATAAAGTTATGCAACTTTTAAACTTCAAAAACATTGAAAGCAGAAAAGCCTGCGCAATGTTTTATTACTGGTCTGTTAGAAAATAAATTCCAAAAGCGGCCAATAAATCAACTCGGCTAAAAATTCTATCCCCGGTTGAATACTAAATCCTGTGCAAAAACAAAAGCATTGTCTCTGATAAACTACAGGATCTAGGGAAAAAGGAATAGCAAATCCTCTGTGTAGCTAATTTCAGGGGCATTCAAAATAGAGGTAACTACTACTTACGTAGGTAGACTAATAGATACATATTAGGTACATAGGTACAGTAGTTTTGTGTATTACAAGTTTTGCATTTGAAACCTAATGCGCAGATGGATCATGTCTATTAAGATATTGATTAGCCTGTTGTGGTTGAGGATTCCGGGAGTAGTGAAAGAAAACTTTTTTTTTGCGCTGGCAACACTGGCAGCAACACTTGTCAGCTTGCTTTGTAATTTTAATTAATTAATTTTATTAGTAATTCACGTTAAATTCCAAATTATTCGTAATAATTAGCTTAATTACGTGTTATTTAACAAGTGGTAGTGTTATCAGCAAGTTTAATGCGCTAACATTTGAAATATAGCGAGGAAAAATTGACCCAACTGTCAATCCAGAAGAGGATACAAATTCAAATTGAAAAGCTAAATATACTGTGGACGGCTTCTTCTTAAACCTGGGGAGTATTGTTTTCATAATTTACATCACTCACATTGCATTATCAGACCAATAGAAACTTTTATTACGTACCTAAGTACTTACCTATCTATAGATATTGATACCAACTACCTATTTGTAGTTGTTAAATTTTCATTAATTTGTAAGACCAAACACTTGAGTATGCTATTAACAACAACAAGTGTTTTCTGATTAAGAATATCATTTGTTTGCATTGTGTTATAAGTAGTTAAACTTCAGCAACACTCCGACCATTTCAATCTTTTAAATATACTTACCTACTTATTAGTTAGTTATTTTTAACATAAAGACTTTATTAAGTGATTGCAGGTTTTGCCATCCCCTTTACAGCCTGAATAACTAGTTGCAGTGTATAAATTTATTAGTAATAAAGTGAAGTTTTTAATTTTAATTGGGTTCAAAATACCTACCCACATATTTTGTTATTATTTTAGTTAGTGATCATTTCTTTTAAATTTAACTAACACACAGGATTTGAATGCCAAATTAGTTTCACATTCACTGTACATTAATCATTACTAGTACAGAGCTCACTTTGAGTGAGCAACGTCACAATCCATAACGATTTGGCATTGATGATAACCTCTCTTTACTTGACAAACTGTGGAAGTAGAGCTGACGGTGACCACTACTGTCACAGGCATACACCTTACTGCTACACTTTGCATACACTACATCTATACAGAGACATCTAAATCATTTCAATCAAAGATTGTGAAACTAGTTTACAAGAATAGTTTTGTGATAGTTCTTTATTTAAATAGTTAGTGGGTCGTAGAATTAAAAATATTTACTAAAATTTAAGTAAATTGACAAAATACTTCTGAAACGTTTTTGTCACTTTGCTTAAACAAAAGTCAATTTGATGGTGACACCTTGCAGCTGTTTATATACAGATTTATTTTTGTATTTTAATATTATTAAAGATACTAAAGAGACTTCTTTTTTACAACAAGGCTTTTAAGAATTTTGTAATTTAATAAAACTCATTTAGCACTAGAATAATCTGTAATTTTAACAAAAGTAAGAGTTAGTTGATATAATATATTATTAGTTTCTGATTCTGTTTTATCATTTTTAGATTATTAAACCATAATGCTGACCCGCAAGGCTACAAACAACAACACCGAATTGAAGCTGAGGCAGGCACTAAAGGAGTTAAAGGAGTCCAGGGATACATGCAGCCAGCTAATACGTGAGCGTGATGACAGTGAAGAAGAAATCAAAAACATTGTCGGACGTAACTCACTGTTGAAGACCGAACTAGCCAGTTTGCATACTCAACATATGGAAGTGGTTCTACAAAAAGATCAACTTGAGAGTACCATCAGCAGCTATGAAGAACAGTTTAGCACATATGAGAGAGCCCTGAACCGGATTGCTGACCTGGAACATGAACTGAATGATGCCAATAAGAAAATATCTGCCTTATTAGAGCAGCAACAACAACATGAGGTGGATAAAACTCAAAGCCTTTTTGAGGAGCTAATGCTCTCGCCTGGTATTCAGTTAGCTACTTCAGCTGTAACGGCTGGTGTTTGCGTTACACCCAGACCTAATATTTTAGGTGCTAATAAATTAAAGAAGTATATAAATATTCGAAAATTTATAAAGAAAACTGGAAGGTTAATTAAGAAAAATAATTGTTTTTATAAAAATATTGCTTTGCGGAAAGAAAGAATTAGTCTTTTGGATTCAATGGAAATTTACAGTAATAAATTAACTGAAAGCAGGCAAATGTATGACCGGGACACTAAACAATTGCAATTAAATATAATAAATTTGCATGAGTCACTTGAGTCAATGCAAAATAAATATTGTACTGCGCAGAAACAAATTGATGAACACATCAAATCTGCCACAGAGTTAGTTGAACTCTGCAAATATAACGCGGAGAGATATGACTCTTTAATAAATAGTCAAATTGATACTTGTAATGATTTCTCTAAAGAGGAAAACATAATTCGGACACCTCAGAGCCCCTGTCATTCATTAACCTGCATAGAGACCTTAAAAAGTAACTATTGCAAACAGTCATTTAAATCAGCTACCTCATGCAAGTCAAAAGACACAAAAACTATTGTTTTCTCAGATAAACTGGGACAAGGTCTAGGAGTAACGATGAAAAATATATATAATAGAAATGTTATAAATGTATGTACACCTGGGAAGTCTTTTGAAGATATTGTGCATAGTTTATCTTTGTATGAAATAGATAGTTTGACCAACATAATTATTTTATGTGGCGACAGCTCCCAAGTTAGGAAACGTGAAATCTTGATGAATATTAACTTTTTATTGAAACTACAGTCTGAAACCGGCTGTAAATTAGTAATTAGCTCGTTTCCTTACGCGAAAAACCTAACTAGGGAGCAGAATCAGCATATATATGAGTTAAACTCATATTTGTTCAACTTGATAAATTGTCATAGTGACAAGGTTTTATATTTTGATATTAATAATTTTATTAATAATTTTATTTTGACATCGGATACTATGTATCTTGCAAATAGGTTTAGGACAAAAATAGCTAAATTGTTAGCTTTTAATTTACAAGACACCTTTCAAGGTGGCAAGCCAAAGTCTTTTGACTCTGATTTTAGTAGCTTACCTACTAATAATAATTTAATTAATTTAAATAATATAAACACTTCTTTACAAAGTGAAAACGTCTCTAAATCGGCTTTAAACTAAAACATAAGACAACAGCCAAGCCCTCTTGCCTTAACGTATTATGTCAAAACATTCAGGGCCTGTCTGGCAAAGTTTTAGAGCTAGAATTATTTGCAGAATGTAATGACATTCATGTCATTTGTATAACTGAGCACTGGCTGAATCATTGTGATTTGTCATGTAGTGTGAATAATTTTCAGTTAGCAAATTTATTATCTAGGAAGACAACAACGCGTGGCGGCTCTCTAATATTCGTAAAAAATAATATAAGCTACAGAGAAAGAAAGGATATTGTAAACCTTTCTATAGAACGTCATGTCGAGCTGTCATGTGTAGAATTAAAAAGCTTAGTCATTGTATGTGTATACCGACCACCTAAAGGTAATTTTGAAACATTTGAATCGGTGATGGAGGATGTGTTGAATAAGTTAAAGTTAAAAAATAAACCAATAGCAGTATGTGGCGATTTTAATGTTGATATTCTCGAAAGCTGTGCATTGACTACACGAATATTAACTTTGTTCAATTCTTTTAATTTAATTAATCAGTTCTTGGAGCCCACAAGGGTAACATCTCATTCAGCCACTTGCATAGATAATGTTTTTTCGGAGTCTGATCCGACTAACAAACTAGTCGTTAAAAATATTACATCCGACCATTACGGATTAAGGGTATCCTATGAATTAGATATTGTTGATGCGCCTAAAAGTGTACAATGCAGGCCCGTTACAAAAACGCGACTACGTAATTTTGAAAATAATGTAGCTGATAAAGTTTCTATGATGCCATATGTGCATGATGATCCTAATGCGCTTTATGGAACCCTTTTTGAATTAGTAACGAATGAGTTCAATAATATCTTTAAGTCTAAAACGATTAAATGCACCCAGAAGTTAAAGTTTTGCGAATGGGCTACGACAGGTATTTATAAAAGTAGAAACAGGCTGTATGAACTATATAAATTAAGAGAAACTAATCACAGCCCTCGTTTCGTAGAACATGTAAAACAATATTCTAAGATTTTCAAAAAAGCATGTACTAAAGCAAAGTCTATATTTTTAAAGGATAAAATTAAAAAGTCAAATAATAAAATCAAAACAACTTGGGATATTATTAAGCGTGAAACCGGAAAAGGTAAACAACATGACAACAGTCTAGCGCTTAACATTAATAACGCAAGAATAAACTCTGAAACAGAAATTGCTAATATTTTTGATAACTTTTTTGTAAATATACCATTAGTAACCACCTCTAATTTGAATTCTTCACCAGCTTCTGCTGTCTCGGTTCTTGAAAAACATGTGTCTGAGTGTAGTTCATTATTTAATTTTAAAGAAATTAATTCGAGCGATATAATCAAAACATTTAATTTACTTAAAATGAAAACTACCACTGATTTATGGGGCATATCTGTTACTGTACTTAAAAACATTATTCATGCTATTGCCCCTTATCTTGCTATTATATTTAATCAGTGTATCGCTCAAGGAATTTTTCCTGATTTAATGAAATTTAGCAAAGTGATACCTTTATTTAAATCAGGAAACAAAGAAGACCCAAGTAATTATAGACCAATATCAATATTACCCGCCTTAAGCAAAATATTTGAAAAAATAATACTAGAGCAATTATTGTCTCATTTCTCATTAAACAATCTCATGCATAGCAAACAATTCGGATTTATGAAGGGTCAGTCAACCACGGATGCTGGGGTTGCACTTTTAAAGCATGTGTTTGATGCCTGGGAAAAGTCGCAAAATACTCTTGGAATATTTTGCGACTTATCGAAGGCTTTTGATTGTGTTGATCACCGGACGCTGCTGTTGAAGCTAAATCATTACGGTGTAAAAAATAATGCACAGAAACTAATACTGTCGTATCTCAGTTCCAGAACTCAGACAGTTGACATTAATGGAGTGAAATCAAACGGCTCTCAGATTAAACTAGGCGTACCTCAAGGCTCTATTTTAGGCCCTTTTCTATTTTTGGTTTATATTAATGATTTGCCTTTCTTTGCCAAAAACTTCTGTGATATTGTGTTGTTTGCAGATGATACTTCTTTAATATTTAACATAGACAGAAACAAAACTAATTTTGACGATGTAAACAAAGCACTGTCACAAGTACTCGGTTGGTTTAATTCTAACAATTTGCAGCTTAATGCAAAGAAAACAAAGTGCGTACTTTTTTCTCTGCCAAATGTACAGACGGTACCTGTAGAAATTGTAATCAACAACGAAAAACTGGATTTAGTACAATCAACGATCTTTCTGGGTGTAACTTTAGACTCGAAACTTCAATGGCATGCGCATATCGCAACATTAGCTGGTAAGCTTAGTTCTGCTTCCTACGCTATTAGAAAAGTACGACAGCTAACAGATGTTGATACTGCTAGAACTGTATACTTTAGTTATTTCCATAGCATCATGTCATATGGCATTCTTTTGTGGGGATTAGCGGCTGGCATTAATGCTATATTCATCTTGCAAAAACGAGCAATCAGAGCCATCTATAAACTAGGCTCCAAAACTTCGCTTAGAGACAAGTTCAAGGAAATAGGTATACTGACAGCTGCATCTCAATTTATATTAAATTGCATTCTTTTTGTACGTCGCAATATTAACTTGTATACCAAACATGGTGATTTACACAATCGTAATACTAGAAATAGAAACAAGCTCGTAATGCCTCGGTACCGTTTAGAAAAGGTGCACGGATCTTTCGTTGGTCAAGGTATACACATATATAACAAAATCCCAAGTGATATCTTGGATTTACCATATCTAGAGTTTAAGAATCATATAAAGAGTGGCCTCCTCAAAAAAGGCTATTACACTGTAAATGATTATTTGAACGACAAAACACCTTGGTCGTAACACTCGTAACAAATGTTCCTAGTATGATATTGTGAGTGGTGTCCTATATTTTATATTATTAGCGTTTATATTAGTTAAGCTTTTAATTCGGTCATTTAAGGTAGGCAGTTTGAGTATGTCATGCTCACTAAAACATTTCTACGGTGGTGGCGTGTGAGGCGGGTCGTTACGTTCCCTAAAATATGGTTGAGCGAAGCGATGGCTGGTTCATGCGTCATGCTCGTGAACGGGTGCTGCCAGTGGGAATGGGTCTGCTCTTATCTGCTTGCCTTAAAATGTGTTTTCTTTTGTTTTTATTCATTTTATTAAGAATTATGGCGCAACTTGCAGTATATAGTGGAATTGTCTTTTGTTTTAAACTAATATTAAAGCTTTAAGTAGAGTTCCTAAGTAACTGAAAATTGTTCACCGCTATGATCATTAGTTCGCCTATACTTAACTGTATTTATCATAACCCATTGTGTAATTGTGATGGAAACTGACCTTAGTCATACCATGTTAAGGTCATTTTTCAATTTGACGACTCTGTATGAAATAAGACAGGGAGAAAAAAACAACCCTTGGAGTTTCTTGCCGGTTCTTCTCCAAGGCCTCCCGCTGTAGGGTTTGCGAACCGATGGCGTAGCTTCTATGACGTTCACAAGTATTGTAAATAACAATCTAAATTGAATAAACAGATTTGAATCTTGAATCTTGAAAAGAAAGAATAATCATTTATTTGGGACATCACAAACGAAAATTTACATAAACAAAAAAACATAAAGCCAATGGAATGTCCCAAAACGGTCCCGACTCAGCATATGCTTGCCTAGTGGCCAGCGCTGATCTTCAATCGGAACCGTGTTTGGTGGGGCTGCGATGTTAAAAAAGAAAAATAAAAACACAAAAACAAACAAGAAGCCAAGTGCGCTTCCACCTTCAGAATTATCTTCACTTAACATAGCAACACGTACCGAATAGATTTTTTTATAAGCTTTTGTTTAACTTGCCATGTTAGTTATTTAGTTAGTGGGGGACAAAATATCTTGCAAGCTAAATTTGACCTACTTCCCAGTGTACGATTGAGCTGAAACTTTGCATGCTTACAGGTTTGGTTTGGATGACAATACATTATTACAGTCAACAAAAATCTTGTCATAAAAGTTTTTACAAAAACCGAATTGTTATCTATGTAACAACACATCAAGCTTTACACGTTGCAAGTGCAAATATAAATGTGCACTTATCATAAGGGTTCAAGCAAAAAAGAGTCGCCATGGATATTGTGAATGCAACAACAATTTATGATTTAAAATTCTTGCATTTCCATACGTTAATATTATTAATAGAAAAGATTTGTAAGTATTTCAGTTTTTTTGTTTGGAACGAATATACTCGAAAGCTAATACTGGACCAATTTTGAAAATTCTTTCACCAGTAGAAATTTTCAGTATAGTAGAAAGCAACATTCTTCCCGAACGACATAGGCTATATTTTAGCCCGATATTCTCACGCGAACGGGTACCACGCAGGTAAAACCGCCAGGAGCTGCTAGAAGACATTTATATTTTTTTTTGTTACCAACTACGATTTTTCAAACGTCTCGGAAGCATCATTGCATTGAACATGGTTCTAACTAGTGGTGCTAGTGTCCTATCTGAACAAGACGGAGACAAGTTATTTTTAACCGACTTCAAAAATGGAAAAGGAGGATAGGTCATCTATTCGTCGCGTTTATTGTAGTACAAATCTTACACAGCCAATTAATTTGTACACATTAAGTATAAAGTTACTATCACAGTTATAGTACCTGTTAGATAATTTATATTAACCCCCTATATAGTACAAGAGTAGGTAAATGCGCAGTTACAGCTTTCACTCGGCAACCACTGAAGCGTGTAATTCTCATTTACACGTTTACACAACTACAGACTGATTAGCACTTAAAAATCACTAGTCGATAATTAAACTAATTTGTTATCAAGTTAGCGGTTACGCGAAGTTTTATGGGAATAACAAGAACTTGCTGTTGATATAACGTATACCCGTTTCTTAAGGAAATGCGATTGGCGCTATTAGCGAATTTATTTCTACCAAAATCTCCCAAATGGAAAGTAATGCTGCTATAGAAACTGTTAAAACAGCCAGTTTTAAATAGGACAATAAGCGCACTAGTGTAATTCACCGATTTCAAAGTAAAAAATATTCAGTAAAGTTGTCTTAAAACATAAATTTGTGAACAGTTTCTAATACGTTATGCTTGAGTATATCCACAAAATATTTCCTTGTTCCTTGGCTTTCATCTGAGGAAAGGAATAGAGTCCTTCCCTCAGATGAAAGCCTCTTGTAAATTCATGATTATCTCGGTATTCCTTAATGGATGCGGAAGCAGTAACCGTACATTGTGGCTTCTTAAGTGATTCTAATAATATACCAAATTAGTAATGCGCGGCGTACAATTATAGTGCGCCTAATTTGAATATAGTGGCCTTTACGTTACCGAAATGTAAACAAACACTGTTCAAAAGTAAATTCGACGCGAATGAGTGGTTATTTGTATAAACTACTTTCGATTTTTCAGCGTCGTTAAGACGTGGCGTAGTTTTTTCACTGGAATATATGAGCTTGGATAGTAAAGAAGCATCTTGAATGTCCATTTTATAAATATGTTTACTTATATCAGTTTATACATCATTGTTGTTGGCGCATAGCTATTTATTTGCAAACAACACACAACAATTGCCTATTGTTTATTGCGAAAACTACAGTTATTAGTATTTTTATTGCTAACCTACAAGTGATTAGAGTCGGAAGTCGTTATTTCATTTATTGCTTCTAATTGGGTATCAATTTATAACATAACTAGCATTAAGAGCAGCAGTGTAAAATATCTATGAAGTTTTGTAGGGCAAGGAACTGAACTGGTAGAGAATGCCTGAGGCATTAAGTCCGTCTATAAAAAAATATATAAAAAATAAATTGCGAAGGATAATAAGTTTTTTTTTTTCGATTCTTTGCTTAGCAGCACTGACTATGCTGGTGCTTATTTGTCTGTTTATAAATGGTTTTTAGTATGAAATTAATTTACAGTGTTGTTGATTTCAGTAGCCGTACGTACCCCTAGCAAGAAAAACTGTCGCTAAGGTAACCGTTATCGTGATCGTATTTTGTATGAAAACAAGAGCAGCGAGCGCCTCTTTCTGGTGAGCATCAGGTTGGCGGGTGTACTTCTCAGATTAGCTTAAATTTATTGCAGATATTTGGTACCTGCTGTGTACCTTTACGTACCTCTTTTAAAAATCTGTGTACCTCTGTATTTACTAAGATATTCAAATCGCTAGGTACACCCGCGGACCTGACGTCAGGTCCGCGGGTGTACTTGAAACCAATGAGTGTATGGTAATGAGTTTGTGTACAGATTTGGTACCTTCTGTGTACCTGCAGAAACATGTATTAGACTTCCATAATTCGATAAGGTATCGAAGATATTCAATACAATAGGTACACCCGCCAACCCGAGGTTATGATTTTTCTGAAACCAATGAGTGTATCGTAATGATTTCGAGTACATATTTGGTACCTTCTGTGTACCTGCAGAAACATGTATTAGACTTCCACAATTCGATAAGGTATCAAAAATATTCAATGCGATAGTTTGACCGTTTCCCATCCTGGGCCCTGTTTAACAAACGTTACAATCCTACTATGACTAAGTTTAATTATATTGATATTATTATGTTTCACTATAAAGAATTTAAACTATAGATCAAGACTAAAAATATCAGAAAAATATTAAAATCGATAAACGGCCGAGTTTTAGATTATTTAAAAATAAATATTTTTACGTGGAACGTCTGCAAGCTCCGACTCCCTTTAACGAGCTGAATGCGCGGCCCGTCTCGGATTTCAAAAACGGAGGAGAGCAGGGTTTTTTATCGCCCGCGCCCCTCCGCGGGTGCATGACGCAACGTTTACAAAAACACTCTTTACGTTCTATTGAAGTACTTCTACGAAAAACGGAAAACTGTTTTAGATAGCTGAATAACTGTAGCAACATTTTAAAATTTATTTGCGATGGTAAGAAAGTTTTTGTAAAACGTCACGATCCCTTATTAAAAATCGTCGCACCTTAAATCACCTATTTTTCAGATTTTGATCAGTCTCATGATCTCGTTTTTTGTGCTTATTTACGTATGTACTTTCATTTAATTTATTTTAATTTGTATGAATTTCTTATATAGTTCTTTCAACTCATTATAGTGTCAACCCACCCGTACTACAACCACAACACGTGGGCAGGGCGCATTTTGTATTCGAAATGTACATTTTGCCGTCATTATCGACCGCTTGAGTGCCAATCACAAAGCAACCACCAGCGACGACACTGCAAACTAGCGGCCGGCCACATTGCATACGACGTAACCACATCACAACTACTAACATCAACATTTTTTCGCACAACGACAACGCAACTGCAAAAAGCTGCATCGACACTATTCACACGTACCATATTTTGTCGCCGTGATGTAGAGGGTCGACACATAGTGTAGAAGAAGGCATTGTTTTGTTTCTTGTCAAAAATAAAAGAATGTTTCCTTTCAGAGATATTTGTAGAGTACTTTCTCTTCATGTCATGCCCCGTAACTCTGGGACACCCATTATATTGTTAGAATCTTTAAATTTTAAATGTCCATAGCCACTGCTATTATTCGGTTTTTTAACTTTGTAAGATTTTGATCAACTCATCGGTAGCTGCGGACTTTGGATAAATATTATTACTCATAGGATAAAACAGTTCTGTTCGGAAAAGATCGACGTTTCTGAACGCGTCTCTAATGTCACGTCAAATTGACATTTGGCTGTCACTTGAAGTTGACAGCGCCCCTCTTGATTGGAATTCTTGAAGAAAATGTCGGATTAATTTTGCTGAATTGTTAAAAACCGCTCGCGTTGAATATGCCTGGCATATCGAGTTTGAATTGAATCCTGAATTATCCTTGTGATCCCGTGTTGTACGACCAAGATTTTGACGCCATCGTGACGATCGGGCCGGTCGCGGAGTTTTGAAATAAAGAGTGCCATCACACGCGTTGTTGTCGGGAAAATATATATTAATAAACAAGCTCCCCCGCGTGTGTCGTTGTGTATTGCTGAAGCGCCCAGTGTCTTGGGAACGCTGTTATTTGTGTTGTGAGTAAGGTGACGAATTGGTAAGGTCTGCAGAAGAAGAAGGTACCAGGGGCGCGCGCCCCCTCTCTCCGCAGCCCAGGAGAGTTTCGACACCCCAGACCCGTATGTTAAATCACCTTACTTAACATTAAGTCGCTGTGTATCGCAGTCCAATTGTTCAGTTACATCCCGGCTGAAACCAAGTTTTTGTCCGGAGTCCATACTTCATGATAACTTCCACTGCGCCATGCTGATTCCGCGGTCGAGGCGGGGGTGTACTGAACAAGTTCTAAGGTTGATACTATTTTATTTTACAAGTTTTAGAAAACTTTCAACTTCTTAATGTAACACGGTAATCATCGGAATATTCACTGAGGGCAAATAAAATAAAATTACAGATAGATCACTAGTTGGATTTAGTTAGGTACTTTAAAGAGTTTTCAAAGAGAAGACAGTTCTAAGGTTTTTGATACTATTTTATTTTACAAGTTTAAGAAAAACTTCTAACTTTATAATGTAGGTAACACGTAACTAATCATCGGAATATTCACTGAAGGCAAATCCTACTAATATTATAAATGTGAAAGTTTAGATGTTTGGGTGTTTGTTACTCAATCACGCCAAAACGGCTGAACGGGTTTGGCTGAAATTTGGGATACAGATACTTTGTAGCCTGGAAAGGAACATAGGCTACTTTTTATCCCGAAAAAACGTCACATTCCCGCGGGATAACGTCGTGTAGTCCACGCGGGCGAAGCCGCGGGCGGAAAGCTAGTAAAAAATATTGATTAAAAATTTATTTCATTTACAGTTTTTTACAGAAGAAACTTGGTTGATAAAGTAAAGTACAGTCAAGTACAGTCAAGTATAGTCAAGTACAGTCAACTACAGTCAACTACAGTCAAGTACAGTCAAGTACAGTCAAGTGCAGTCAAGTGCAGTCAAGTACAGTCAAGTAAAGACAAGTACAGTCAAGTACAGTCAAGTACAGTCAAGTACAGTCAAGTACAGTCAAGTACAGTCAAGTACAGTCATGTACAGTCAAGTACAGTCAAGTAAAGTTAAGTACAGTCAAGTACAGTCAAGTACAGTCAAGTACAGTCAAGTACAGTCAAGTACAGTCAAGTACAGTCTAGTACAAACAAGTACAGTCAAGTACAGTCAAGTACAGTCAAGTACAGTCAAGTTCAGTCAAGTTCAGTCAAGTCCAGTCAAGTACAGTCAAGTACAGTCAAGTACAGTCAAGTACAGCCAAGTACAGTCAAGTACAGTCAAGTACAGTCAAGTACAGTCAAGTACAGTCAAGTACAGTCAAGTACAGTCAAGTACAGTCAAGTACAGTCAAGTACAGTCAATTATGGCCTACAGCGTAACAAGTGATAGCAAAATTCGACGAGTCGTGTAAGCCTTTCGGTAGCTTAGTTGGTCAGAGCATCGGGCCGGATTCCCGGAGGCGCGGGTTCGAATCCCGCCTGAAAGCTACTTATGGGGCTCGTGGTTTTTTACTATCACATTTTTCCTATAAGTACAGCCAAGTACAGCCAAGTATAGTTAAGTACAGTTAAAACAGTTACAGTACAGTAGAGTATCATTTATTATGTTTTATGCATTAACAATGGGAAGTTAGAAGAGATTTCTTCAATCTTGCTTGATGATGAGAAAAAAATGAAAGATACTTTAATTTTTAGTTTTTTTACATTCACAATGCAATTTTTATTACTGAAAAATGGAAAATGAAGTATTTAGAAAAAATGAAAGAATCGTGTTGCAGTTTGTAGCTACAACACTAAATCCTACTTCCTATCCTATCCTACTTAATATAAATGTGAAAGTTTGGATGTTTGTATGTTTGTTTCTCAATCATGCCAAAACGGCTGAATGGATTTGGCTGAAATTTGGGAGACAGATACTTTGTAGCCTGGAGAGGAACATAGGCTACTTTTTATCACGAAAAAATATCATATTCCCGCGGAATAACGTCATGTAGTCCACGCGGGCGAAGCCGCGGGCGGAAAGCTAGTTTATAATAAAACAGAAATAAAAATAAAACAGAAATACATGGTTTAGGTATTTTATATGTTTTCATTTATATGATTTTCTACTGTACTTTACAAGTTGTTATATCACTGCAAGAATTAGTGTCATGGTAAACAGTGTTTATTAAAAACTGTACTACCATTTCATTCAAATAATTAAAATTTCGGTCACTCTCAAAGTCTACACATTGTGTTCTCTAATCTCGAGGATAAAGCATAAAGTATAATCGATGATTATACGATCTTACCTTAGTGACGTTCTATCACAATTATACGAAGGCTTCATCCGAAGAGACTAGAACCCACCCTCCCATACCATACCCATTAATACGTCAAAATATAAATGATTTGAATGCCGTTTAAATTGTTTACCCTGTGTAAGGAGTTTCCCACACTGCACTGCACACCGCTCCGGTTTGTGGTAGTGCGCTTCTTATCTATGTCTGTAGAATCTTGATGTGCATATAAAACCCGCAGTGTATGACAAATCACGCCGCATCTTCGTCCGGTAGTGGGGAAACCGGAGGCAGTGTGAAGGAAGTCTTAGACAATAAGTTTTCACAACTAATACTCTTTCTCTTTCAACTATTAAGGCATTATTTGTCGTATACTCAATTGTGCAGAAAATATAATATATTGTCCTTAGAGAACCGACGCAAGTATCTAGAAGTTAGTGTATTGTATGGTATTGTTAATTACAAATTTGATTGTATTGGCCTAACCGATGGGATACATTACGCTGTTCCTCGATCTGTCAACCAACGTAAGGTTCGTGGTGAAACTTTATTTGTCATTAGGGCTTGTCGCACTAATACTGGGTTGCGTTGTCCTTTGCGTAGACTGACTGAGTCCTATAATATCACTTTTATAACTGTTGATATTTTTTATACTTCAAATTTCCATTACACCATTCCATTACACTTAAGATTTTGTTTGCAAAAGCTGAAGATAAAGAAGTAAATAAAATAAAATAAAAATAACTCGTTGTTGGTCATAACACATTGCGAGAAACAAGGCAAAACTTTAAATTTAAATCTATTTTTTTATTTTCTTATTTTACTATCTAGGTACTCGACTTTTAATTATAATTATTTGTTTTTTTTATGGCTGTGAATTGTTGTAAATTATATACGATGTCATATGTGGCACAAGATTCACAGGTGCACACTTTTTTAGTGTTAATATGTGGAAAATGTCGTGGGTTACAATATTGTCCATGTTGATGTGGTATGTAATACCAGATTTGTAAAACTTTAAGCTTAGATTGTATATATTGTAACTGTTTGTTGTCCCGAACTAAATAAAATAAAATAAAAAGAGAAAACAAAAATAAAAACTAAATGAGGCCTTTGAAAGGGTGTAACGACAAGATGGCGGTTTTCGGGGATACCAGATCTTTTACCTTATAAATTTCAAAATTCTTTGTTTTTGGTTTTTTAAATATCTTTTTACTCTATTGTGTGACTAGCGAGTCGTTACGGGGAACTACATGTGTACTCTAATCTCTTCGGATGAAGCCTTCGTATAATGAGAGTTTCTTTTGACGTTTCATCGTTAGTTCAGAAAATTGTACTAGATAGCGCTACCCAACCATAGCGACCTAACTTTTTCAGATTAGTTCAGAATATACAATCTAGGTGCAACAATTCGCACCAAAAATGTCATTAAGGGTTTGATAAAAGATCTGAAGAAGTAAACGAACTAGAACGTAGTAGAAAATCGCAAAGAAAATAGTCTGACATCACCATACGAATATCGTTTCCGAATATCAACAAAAAGTTGAACACAAATTGAAACAAAGTAACATCAAAACTGTACCACCCTATTTTTTGGCAAATAAAGAATTTGTATTTGTAAAAAAAAAAGTTGCAAGGAGCCTCTGAACCGGAGGTGAGGTGGGAGGTGTTTTTAGGCTAAATGAACGAATCCTTTGCCATAATATGCTGAAAAAAGGTGGTTGTGTTACAGTTACATAGAAAAATTACTGTAGGAAACTCTCCCATTGTGATAGAACGTCACTAAGGTAAGTTCGTTTAATCATCAATTAGACTTTACAAATATGTAAGATTTTTAGTTGTAAAATTCTTACATATTATTTGTAAGTTTGGTTAAACAGCACGTCTTGTATTACAAGTCTACAAATTAGTCCCTTTTTACATAATTGTAGACTTGTAAGTTTCGTTTAACAGGGCCCTGGTGACAGGATGGCGCACACTGGTTCCATATTGTAAAAATAGGGACTATGGTGCAATTTTGACACATAGATTGTACTTTATTTTCAAGAAATAAGGCTTAGATACAATTCAAATTTAAACGCGATAGTAACGTTTGCATTGGTAAACTTACACTCTGGGTATAGATTTGGTACGGTTTGTGTACCTGCAGACCAATGTTCAAGTGTAAAGGTTTCCAAGAGACGACAAAATGTATAATTGCGCAATCACTTTTATTATATTTGTAATCAAATAATGATGTACAAATCGAACTCAAGAGTCGGGACATCCAGAGATAGCGGAACCCTAAAAACCGGTGCGTACATTAATTAGCCACGGAGATCGTCGTGTTACATATTTACAAGTTGTTGGGTGGATTTTCAAAGGGTGATTTTTAGACTTCACAGCCTCTTAAAACAAAACTAATGATCAAGATGCTTTAAATGTATTTTTGTTGAAAAATTGAAAATGAAGAAAAAATCGACCCCTCTCACAACACACTCAATTTTTCTAAATACTTCATTTTCAATTTTTCAATAATAAAAATTGCATTGAAAATGCAAAAAAGTAACAATTTAAAATAACATGAATTTTTGTATCATTAATTGACAAATAAAAGGTACAGAAAATAAACTAAAAATATTTTTCTTACGTGTTACGCGGAAAAAATAAATGAGTTACGAAAATACCCTTAACTATGACGTGTCACACTCGTAAATACGCGCAATCAAATGCGTATAATAAACTAAAACTATTTTTCTTACGGGCTAAGAGGAAAAAAAGGAGTTACGAAAAATACCCTTAACTATGACGTCTCACACTCGTAAATGCGCACAATTAAATGCGTATAACAAGTTCTCCTTAAAACCATCATTATGAACTAAGATTATGCGGAACTTATGTTACATATTTACAACTTGTTGGGTGAATTTTCAAAGGGTGATTTTTAGACGTCACACACACAGCCTCTTAAAACAAAACTAATGATCAAAATGGGTAAAATGTATTTTTAAATCATTAATTGACGAATAAAAGGTACATAAAATGAACTAAAACTATTTAATTTGTTACGTGTTACAAGGATAAAAAAAGAAATTACATACGAAAAATATTCTTAACTATGGTGGTATCATAGATTAATAATTCTTCGCTTCGCGGGTGGTATAACGTGCCGCACTTGTGAATACGCGCAATCAAATGCGTATAAAAAGTTTTCCTTAAAACCAATCATTATGAAATTTTAGGTTATGCGAAACTTACTCGTATGATACATATTTACAACTTGTTAGGTTAATTTTCAAAAGGTGATTTTTAGACGTCACACACACAGCCTCTTAAAACAAAACTAATGATCAAAATGGGTAAAATGTATTTTTGTATCATTAAATTGACCAGTAAAAGGTATAGAGAATAAAAAAACGATAATTGTTGCGTATAAAAAGCTTTCCTTAAAACCAACCATTTTAAAACTTGCGGAATACTTAGAAACAAGGTAGGTATAGTTATTTAAAAAAAACAGCAATTTAGTAAATAGTTTTTAAAGATGTAGATATGTAGATATAGTGTCATTGGATTTTAATCATACAGCCAAAGGCACCGACTAATTAAGTCGCGAAGACTTCAGAATTATCTGGAAGATTAATTTAGTAAAATCTATGGCGTGCGTAAGACAAAATTGCTTCCAATAGACTATTTATGTTGTTACGTTAAGAAATGCAATATAAATATGCATGAAACTACGATCAAAGTATTCCAAGGCTGCCACGGAACGCGCGGCTGTTTATAGTTGTTACTTCGGAACGGCGCGAACAAACAGACAGCTGAGTGGCATCTGACATTGACAGCTCCTATCACATCAATACAATAGAACTGAATAGATCATATTGGTTTATAATTGTAATGATTTTTTCATAATATTAATAGTTTGTGTGATTATTATGGATAAAACAATTAAAGAAAGTAAGTAAAAATGGCAGCCGTTTCAACTTATTGAATACAATTGTCACATCAAAATCATAATTTTCACAACCTGTATTTAGACGCTTCTAGCTCATTGTCTGGTCGGTGGATCGCCATATAACTAATCTTGCTTGGATTAAAGATGTCACAGTCACAGCCACTTTGTTCCAAGACTTTTAAGACTACACACTTGAAACGTGGTAGGTAGATGTATTCTGTAAACCGCTTTACAATTTAATACGAGAATAAAAAAAATAAAAAATTAAGGGGATACATGAATGGAACTGAAACAATTGTTTTCTTCATCAAACCTATTCTTGTGGGGTGTCTATAGATAAGTCTTTAAAAAGGATAGGTATTACTTTTGAAACATAGACGAATATTTAATAAATTTATTTTTAATGTCGACGTTATGACTGTTGTGTTGTGCATAGGCCTTCCAAGGATCTCCGTAACGATTGCCCGCTGGGTGATCTTGAGCCTTCCTATAAGATTCATAGTGAACGGACGGTTTGTATGCGAATATATGCCGTAGCTTGCCGAAGCTGGGTTCGTTGAGAGATCTCTTTCTCGAAGTTGGACTCCCTTATTTGTCGTACATTACCAAGTTTGATAACTGGCTTTCTACAAGTAAAAATAATTCTTCCTAGCTTACCCGGTTTTCAAATAGGAATTTTTTTTCCTAGTAGAAAACCGTAATTTCATTTAGTTTTCTACGAAGGTTTTTTTTTCTTCTTAGCTTACCCAGTTATCAGAGAAGAATTTTTTTGTCCTCGTAGAAAGCTGTGAATTAAATCACAGCTTTGTACGTGATACGTGTATGTGTTGTTCTCAGAAAAAGATTTTTTCCTACTTAGGCAATAGATCTGATAGACCAAATAATTACTTAGATTAAGTTTTACTTAAATAATTAGACCATCCAACCAACCGTCGAAAGGTCGTGGGTTCGTACCCCATCAGAGCTGGTTGTGAGACGGGTCGATTTTTTCTAAATACTTCATTTTCCATTTTTCAATAATAAAAATTGCATTGTAAATGCAAAAAAGTAAAAATTTAAATAACTTGCAATATTAATTTCATCTTTAGCGATTGCCAAATACCTGGAAAGGTATTTCTTTCGCGTGTGAGGGTAGTAATATCTCCACATTGATGAAATTAACGCTGACTATACAGCGCGTAAGAAGTATTGGATAAATCCGACGCTTCTCGTAACGACTACGTAGCTCAGTGGTTAGAGCAGTCGCCCGGAAAGCGAAAGGTTGTGGGTTCGAATCCCATCGGAGCTGGTTGTAAAACGGGTCGATTTTTTCTAAGTACTTCATTTTCCATTTTTCAATAATAAAAATGAATAATTATTAGGTCTATCTGATCTATAGGCTACAAAGGGAAAACACGTGCAAAGCTGTAATTGAACTCACAGCTTTCTACGAGGACAAAAAAAAATCTCCTCTGATAACTGGGTAAGCTAAGTAGAAAAAAAATCTTCGTAGAAAACTAAATAAAATTACGGTTTTCTACTAGGAAAGACAAAAATTCCCATTTGAAAACCGGGTAAGTTAGGAAGAATTATTTTTCCTTGTAGAAAGCCGATTATCAAACTTGGTAATAGACGAGGAACTTAACTGACCCAGGTAAACATAGAGATCAATAACTTATCTGCGGTTTGCCGATGGTGTAGATACTCCACACATATATTTAATTTCCTTGGATATCAAATTGTGGTTGCTAAAAAAACGTGCAACCTAAGTCCCTAATTTTACAATATGGAACCAGTGTGCATGCACCATACTGACATCAGGATGGCGGGTAAACTATTGTTTTGAATATTTTCTATACCTTATCGAATTGTGGACGTCTAATACATGTTTCTGCAGGTACACAGAAGATACCAAATCTATACTCAAAACCATTACGATACACTCATCGGTTTAAAAAAAATCCTAACGTCAGGTTGGCGGGTGTACCTCACGTGTACCTATTGTATTGAATATCTTCGATACCTTATTGAATTATGGAAGTCTAATACATGTTTCTGCAGGTACACAGAAGGTACCAAATCTATACACAAATTCACTACGATACACTCATTGGTTTAAAATACACCCGCGGACCTGACGTCAGGTCCGCGGGTGTACCTAGCGATTTGAATATCTTAGTAAATACGGAGGTACACAGATTTTTAAAAGAGGTACGTAAAGGTACACAGAAGGTACCAAATATCTGCAATAAATTTAAGCTAATCTGAGAAGTACACCCGCCATCCTGATGCTCACTCTTTCTGGGAATAATAGGGAACTGAAATTCAATACAAAATTGACAGCAGCACTTTGACAGCATTTGAAGTACGGTATAGTATAGTTAACTATTCGATTAACATAACGATGGTTTGTCATGCTAGGGGTAGGTACCGTAGTACGAAAACTGTCGTTATGGTAAACAATACTATCCGTCAAAAGCTGACAAAGTGCTCTTATTTAAATTTTTAGTTTTTTGCATTCGCAATGCAATTTTTATTACTGAAAAATGAAAAAGTGCTCTTGTCAAATATCTGTTGAATTTTAGTTCCTTATACGACTGAAAGAGGCGCTGCTCTGGTTTTCATACATTAAGATAAATTATTTGATTCAGATTTCAGATTCAGTTCTCGATTAGGCAAAGTATGCTTTTTTGTTTTATTCACTATCACCAACCACCAATAACAGACGAAATAGAGACGATTTTAAAATTAATAAATTGTCTAAAGTTTTAACGTTGAACGAAAACAGCTTTCGCTACGAATGGTACCTACCTATAAGGGCCCCTGATTTCACCAATAATTGTTGATTATTTGGCGACTAATTTCGACACCGAGACTTCCTTATCAAGCGTACCCAACAATCGTGAGCCGGCCTATTCCCGCCGCGACACGACAACAGGTTAGAGGGCGTGTTCAGTGTTGCCACATCGCCGGATAAACATCAGACGCGACCACGTGACCTAATTGGCAGAGGTCTCGGTCACTTCGCTTATGCGGTATGTTTGACAACTTGAATGGGGATGTTGCTATGTTTTTTAATTAAAATACAGGGGTTATTTAGAAACCACTGGCCAAATTTTTAAATTCGACTCAGAAGTGGTAAATGAACAACTTTCTCCTAGAAACATGGGTCGAAATATGTCAATTTTTTTTTCGACTTTTCATACAAACAAATCATACTGATCACGTGATGGTTTTAGTATGGGAAGTCCAAATTTTTTTTTCCTATCTCGACCCATGTTTCTAGTAGAAAGTTGTTCACTTACCGATTCTGAAACTAACTTAAAAATTTGGCCAGTGGTTTCAAAATAACCCTGTATAATTTAGCAGCGAAACGGTAGTTTCAATAATAGAAACCATAAAAACACAATGTATATTTTAATTTTTAAGGAATTAATTTTTTATTTGATAATCAAAATGTAATAAAATCACTCTCAAGTCACGTGATATAAATCACCATCGACTGTTCAGTGCTTCTTTGTTAATTATTTGGCGATTAATTCGAAACCTTATCACGCGATGATTCTGAGCCGTCCTATTTCCGACAAAAGGGTTAGAGGGCGCGTCGCCGTCTTGTCAGTATTGCCACAGCGCCGTATAAACACCACACGTGACCACGTGACCTAATTGGCAGAGGTCTCGGTCATTATACAGGATTATTTTAAAACCACTGGCCAAATTTTTAAGTTCGACTCAGAATCGGTAAGTGAACAACTTTCTCCTAGAAACGTGGGTCGAAATATTTTTTTTTTTAACTTTTCATACAAATCATACTGATCACATGATCGATTTAGTATAGGAAGTACAACAGTTTTGTCGTATTTCGACCCATGTATCTAGGAGAAAGTTTTTCACTTACCGATTCTGAGTCGAACTTAAAAATTTGGCCAGTGGTTTCAAAATAACCCCGTATTAGTGCGACAACGTTTTCTGTTCCAGTGGCCAAAGACTGGAACTAACGTGTTTTTTCATGTCATTTTGCTGTCAAGTTGTTGTGCAACCATAGCGCTCCTGCCGGCTGAAGGTCTTAGAAGTCAGGGCCGGTTAAATTGCTACAAAAAAAAGAAAAACTACATAGCGCCGCTATCATCGGAATCGGAACAGACAAAGATTGTCGATCTCTAGCTAGATGCTTGCTAAGGCGTGATGCGCTGCATATTTGACAACTTGAACTGCTTGCTTTGTATGGGGTAACATTTCGAGCCGTTCAAAATTATAAAGCTAAGATACAAGAAGAAAAACCTTCCTGAAGTGCCCTTTTGCTAATCCCAAAATCCATTAAATACTGATCACAAGGGCTGATCACCATTTTACTCAACTAAGTACCTTTTCTTTACGTCAATCACCTTTACCATGGACGAAATAATATAAAATTATTTAGTCCATACCTTTACTTACAACATATTGCTGCTCAAGTCATCTTTACAGCAACAATTTTGCTACAGTTCATCGTTAGATACGGCAGTTTAAAACAGTAAATTGTCGTGACAAAATGCGTTTACCCGCAACAAAGTCAACGACCAGGCGCGGCCTTCATGGCTTTGGCTAGACAGCTCGGTGACGATCGCTATGGTGGCCCATTTAAAAACACATCATGTGGAACTTGTCAATCACAATGGTTTGGTTGCCCAATTTTGTTATTATTAACTTTAGCATTTAACTTAATGGACAAATGAATACGTACTATCCAACTTTAGTTCCACTTTGCCTGCGTGGAGATGCTCTGCTCAGTCAGCCAGCCTTCGCAGAACTGACGCTATCAGATGAGGTCGAGTTCCCTGCCGACGGCCACGCTGGTATTTCCCATTTGATGAGTATATGGAGCACAGCAGGCTATCACCCTTACTTGGTTAACATCCCGCGGATGCGTACCAATGCGCTTTTCTTCTTTTTTTGTGATGCGCACCGCCAAGAAATGGAATACCTTGCCTGCGTCTGTTTTCCCGAATGACTACAGCCCTATAATTTTTAAGGCTAGAGTGAATAGGCTGCTTCTGGGTAAGCCCGCTCAGCTTCTTCAAGCAGGCTTCTTCTCAACCCTAAGGTTCAGTGTGAAGGCAAAAGCAAGCCCATACCCATAACATATAAAAAAAACCACGGGTTGCATTGCACTCCGGGAGTGCCGGCAGAAGTGAAAAGGGCTCCCTAGTTTCCCTCCCTACTTTTGCACAAAAAAAAGGAATTTGACAAAAAAGAAGAAAAAATACGGACTAGATTTGAAACGAGGTTTTCTGGCTTCAATGCCGCCCGTTTTCTAACTTAAGTTATCACGACTTTGGAAACGGTGGCGAAATTTGCCTTCGTACTCTAATGAATGACATTGTAACAGCAGTTTTTCGATCAGAGGGCCTACTCTGAAACCGAGTGAAAGGGACGGGGGGCTAACGAAGTTTCAGATTTCGCGTTTCAGATTATGGCCACAGGTCACGTGTCCGTCTTACGAATTTTCGATCTGACGGTCACGTGTCCTGACGCGAGTTTAACATTTTTTACCCATCACATAAAGTGCACAACGCGCCGCTAATAGTTATTTCTGCAACTGTTGTTTTAATACCTTGTTATGTACAGTTGCATACAAGACTTTATCTACATCTATGATATGAATCCTCCATAAAAGCACAGCCTTAATATTAGGTTCTGAAACCATATTATCCTCTTGTCGGTCCCAGAGATTTTCAACAAAATGGCGGATGTGTCCTATCTGTCAAGGCGCTGTGGTAGTGAAACGCGCGTGCCTGACAATGTTCTTTTTATGTAATGAGTTGCATAATAAAATTCAGTACAACATTATAACACCCGTTTGGATGATATAATGGTTACCATAGCAACCAGTAGGTAGTTACAACACTGGGTGTTTTAATGTTGGCTATAAGCTAACTGTTTCAGATACTATAATAGAGGATTTATAGCATGGGAGTAGATAAATAAGTTTTCACTTCAAAAAATCGACGAAACAACCTCAACAATGAAGCGTAACTCACCACTTCACTTATGTGAAGGTGCTCAGCCACCCAATCCCTTCCTTCGCGGAACTCATCGTGCAGCCCCATCAGATACAGCGTATCCAACCCGTCGACGATGGTTACGCCAAGGTCGCCGCCGCCAAACACGCTGGATAGGTGGGCGCGCTTCGAGATTGGTTTCAGCTCGTTCTTGCCCCACGCGTACAGCTTGTAGTTGTTCCACGCATGACGCATCATCTGGAAACAAAGGCTTGGGTTAGATAGGGTTTTAGATATTTACGGAGGGTTATGATATGAAGCATCTGAACGATTCTGTAAAGTCACTCAACTTACTGGCTTTTTACAAATACAAATATTTTATTCAGCAACTATAATCAAATTGTTTTATTTAGTGCTCGGGATCTCCATTTAAGTATAGTAATACCCGTACCAGGGGATCCCGCTATTCCTTATATTACGATAATCTTAAAGTTACAGAATTTGACAAGGGTATAAAGCAATTTATATTCCTATATATAATATTTTCTAAAGCTAACATACCAAAAAAAATTTTTTTATACGATTTCATTATTTGACAATCTTATTTATACTACTTATTACTATATTCTGTGATTGTTGGTACGTGTAGCTAAATGTATGTGTTTACCATGTGAGTGGGTGTGTGTTTTGTGTGTGTGTTTGTGTCATAATGAATTAGTTTTAGGCCACTCTATTAAAACTATCTTACATTCTTTGAGTGCATTATGATTCTCTTATTTTTTTAATATTATGATCGTGTTTTGTTTGTGTGTTTGTGTCATAATGACTTAGTTTTAGGCCACTCTATTAAAACTATCTTGCATTCTTTGAGTGTTTTATGATTCTCTTATTTTTTATATTATGATCGTATAAAAGTTTCCTATGTAACTTTAAAACCATATTCAAAATATATAATTTTCGTACAGAGAGGATACCACTTTCTGCATAAAGATCGTGTGTTGGATATCGATACGGTTTTAAGAACATGGTTTTTAACAGCGATCTTTGTGCTCTCTCTACATCTAAAAACTTTGTCTTGTTAGCGCCTTCCCATACAGTAATGCAGTAATTCAACGCAACTTGTTCTAAGCTAACATTTTGGTTTAGCAACTGCTGAGTTGCAACAAACCGTAATGATTTAAAAAGCCATGTGAGCTTTCTTAACCTATTCATAATAAGTTCTACATGTTCATGCCAAGAAACGTTGGTCAATCGTGACCCCAAGATATTTCGTGTTTGCTACTTTCATTATTTCGGGACAAGAACACGTAGAACTACCAGAAGTGCTACACATATGTATCTTTAAGTTTAGATTCGGCTGAGTCTTATAAGATATAGTGTAACACATATACCACAGATAATATAATACTATACTAGCATATACTGAGTTTTGTCGAGTGTTAGCAGATGGACTCTTAGCTAAGACGCGATCTTCATTAAGCCCAACTCGACATAACGATTAACTTCCGCCCAGGTTTTTCCATTAAACACTATTGCTGTATCATCGGCGTAAGAAAACAATTTTCCGTTCTCTAAACACATACTACAAAGGGTATTTATGTAGAGCAAAAATAGAGTCGGGCCCAATACACTTCGGTAGCTTATATACATTCGGTAGCTTAGTTGGTCAGAGCATCGGGCCGGATTCCCGGAGGCGCGGGTTCGGATCCCGCCTGAAAGCTACTTATAGGGCTCGTGGTTTTTTACTATCACATTTTTCCTATACTTACAAAAATTGCATTGTGAATGCATAAAAATAATTATATTAAAAATATTAAAAGTATATTAAAATTATTTAAATAACTTATTAGACTACTGTTAGAATTTTTTTCAATAATTTTGGATAAAGAGAAATAATTAATAAGATAGTAATTGATAATTTTTGATAAGATATAGAGAATACTTGTGTAACTACTTGTGTCGCGACTATTACCTACTATTTTATTGAAGGTTGCAACTTGCTTAGCAGAATGAACAGTTGCTCTACAGGCTGAAAGTCATTTTGACAACAGTGGCATCTACGGATACTATTCGCTTTCTATAATAGTACCTTGTTTACTGTAGTGTTTTTTCATAGTGAATAGATAGTAACGTAAGGCCGTTAGTATAGCTTCATTATGGTATACTTACCTGCATAAGACAGTTTGCATGGTATAATATAATAATTTTCTGTGAACCTACATTTTAACCGAATGCTTGACTACCAACTCTCCGATATAGAAGTAGCAGTGACCGTAATGAAGATTGATATCATATAATTTGCGAAATCGGACTCGTGATTTTACCCGACTCTGTTGTGTTGTGTAGTAATATTGGAACGTTCTCATTAAGTAATGTTATTTTTTTACTGTCAGTAGAATGAAAAATATTTTTATAACAATCGAGCCGGTAATGTTCGGTGATTATTCTTACATTGAAGACATTCTCGACAATTTAATTTGGAATAATAACATTGAAGTTTACAATAAAAACAATAATAAAAGCTCGTGTTCACATGTCGACAACGTAAGTAATTAATTTGGCTGGACGAGCTTTTTCCTGTACAGTCTATAAATATCAGTAAAACCCACAACTGACCGAGTAACAAAAAATATAAGCAAGTTTTTCCAAAGGGAAACCTAACTAAGCCACCCAATTTTTTCATTCGCTAGCTGGAGAGCCAAAGACGTTCTTTCATATAGAGCAAACAAAATATTTTCATAAAGCAACGGCCACACTCGCTCCTCAAAGGCTGACGGAGTGTATTTAAAAGCGCGGCCGCAAAGCCTTCGACGGCCAAGTTTTAATCTGGCCCGCCCGAGACGGGACACTAATGAAAGGATATCGGACTTTCGCCGGGGCCATTAATTATTATTAGGTCCCGAGTCCCGAGAACTTCGCGAGTAAATCACCAATGACTTGGAAAAACTGAACACTTTACCAATTACACTCTGAATGGAATGAGAACGTTTACCTACATTATGTTAACGGCGGCAGCTATTAAGAACGAATTTTTCTCTTTTCAGATTTTTTCTGCAAAGCTTTTCTGTTTGAAATTGAATCTAAACTGCTGATCATAAGTAAGATGACCTTTCACACATGAATTACTGACACAAATTGTAAAATTCGACGCACGCAAAACCATTTATACTGGTGAAATCAACTTGGCATCGTTGCATTTATGTCTTTTAAAAATTTTACAACCGAAGATTTCCTTTATTTACCTGAACAACATGATATCTCCGTTCACTATCGTCCGTTAGCTGATCGAGTGGTTTGGGCTGAATGTCATTCAATTCATTATCCTGGACATCAGCTGATCGCTCCACTCTTGCCGCCGGGGCCGCGGGATGGACTCTTGGACCCTTAGCCTGGTCCATTACCGTTATCATAAGCATAAACACAACCACGAATGACACACTCCCTACCCCCAAGCGTATTAGCTTACGCATTTTAATACACACAATTTGCACACACAATTAATTCGGCGATACGATTCGCTTATCATTAGTTGCCGATAACTTCGCGACCGTTCAACGGTTTATCTTTATATTGTTTCAATGCGTGTTAGTGGTGAGACGATCTACCATCGTATGATTGATAAACGCTCTGCCGCGGCTATACTATACATATCGCGTTCCTTTGACTAATTTAATAACTCACTGTTGATAAGATTCCAATCAAGTTTACAAATGAGTAAGAACGGCAGTGGAGCGCGTTATTATTATTCTAACAATAAAATTGGTAGGGCTTTCATGTGTGTTACATTTATGCGTATATTAATAGGTGAAGAAACATCCTATTGGGGCGCATGGAATTGCGTTAGATTTGGCAAAGTAAAACGTCATCGTACATTGACACTTCTGAACGAACAAGTTTAAAAAGGATCTTTCAAAAGTGTCAATGTACGATGTATTGGCTAATGGTTGGGCCATGGTGTACAGCCGGCATCAGATAAAATAAAATAAATAAAAATAAAAAATAATTTATTGATAGTACCAAGTGCTCATAATACATTTGCATTTACATTTATTATATTACATTATTTACGAGGTATGGTATGCATCAAAAGAGATGAGTCCCTGACATTGAAACTAGTAGGAACTGTATTTTCAGTGCCAGTGATTCCTCGACATTTTTAACTTAATTATAAAATTTACACATAGTAATGTAAGTGCAACTACTGGTTTTTTAATATTCAGTTAAACAAGGTATAAAAAGGAAATAAAAATAAAATATGAGTAGTAAAAATTTTCTGGATGACAAAAAAGAGAAAAAAATATATAATATTTTAGTGTGTGGTGTGTGTGTGTGTGTGTGTGTGTGTGTGTGTATGTGTATGCGTGTGTTTTTGTGTGTATTGAATGTTTTATAGACCTGTTATTTATTTATGCTATTTAAGGAGATTTTCAGTATCTAGATATGACATATTTAGTAGGCAAGATGTGGTTTTCTTTTTAACCTCGAATCTATTAAGTGTATAGATATGTGATAGCCTATGTATCTCATTATATAGTTTTGAAGAGAGGGCTGCATACTGACGTTTTGCCCACTCTGTTCGGCATTTAATCGTAGGACATACGTGGGTTGATGCCCGTCGACGGGTGAGGATACTCACATCCAGAGGGAGAGAGGCGTGTCTTCGCAATATACTTCTGAGAATGTATAATTGCCGGACTGTTAGGACCTGGCATTCCAAGTATAACAAATTTGTTGCGTATCGAATATGTTTATGAGTCATTATCTTTAAGATGGTTCTTTGCGCCCGCTCTAAGTTCAGCATCACAGAACTGCCAGCCCCTCCCCAGATCGGAATACAATAAGACAAGACGGATTGGCATAAGGCAAGATATATAGTTTTAACTGTTACTTTGTCGACCAAGTGCCTTATTGTTTTAAATATATAAATTAGTTTACGCACTCTACCATTTAGAGCTTCTATCTGTGGACGCCATTTTAAGTTGGAGTCGATAATGACCCCAAGGTATTTTACACTGTATACAATGTTAAGAGGGTGGCAGCCACATGTTGATGGAGAAGTACAGGTATGTATGACAATATTGGAATCATCGGATGGCGGTGAGGAGGCAGGGGAAACAAAAAAGGGGAGTATTTGCGTCTTACTTAAATTCAGGGTGAGCAGATTTTTTGAGAGCCAGTTTATCACAGTTTCAAGGGCGTTTTGAGTGTGTAGCTTAGCACTCATCCAATCATTACCATATACCAGGAGAGCGGTGTCGTCTGCGTAGGCAAATATACTACAGTCAGGTATTTTGAGTTTGCACAGATCGTTTACATACAGCTGGAACAGAGTTGGCCCGAGAATGCTGCCTTGAGGTACGCCGTAGTCGATAGACACTATGTCACTGATGAATGACCCAATCTTAACGCACTGTTCCCTGTGCAGAAGATAGCTTCGGAAAATGTTCAGCTCCCGACCACGAACACCATGGCACTCCAGTTTGTTGATCAAGATGGGTATCGAAACAGTATCGAAGGCCTTGGAAAGATCGAGAAAGACACCGAAACATTTCTTTTTACTGTCAAGTTTATCTAATACCTCATTTGTGATGCTAGTGACTGCATCTTCAGTGGAGATTCCAGATCTAAAACCGAATTGATTTTTCGCTATCAAGTTATATTTGTCCAAGAATTTTACAAGAGCATTGTTTAGTATCCTTTCCAAGACCTTCGAGAGAACGGGCAGGACCGATATCGGTCTATAATTAGCCACATCTCTTTTGTCACCCTGCTTAAAAATGGGACTGACAAGTGCTCTCTTCAGCACCTTAGGGAAGACACCAGACTTAATTGAAAGATTACACATGTGTGTAATTGGTGGAATAAGAACGTTTCGGGAAGCTTTTACTACAGCAGGTGAGATTTTATCCCATCCTGGAGAGCAATCGTCACGAAGACCACAGATAATGCGTTCTACCTCTTCAGGGTCAGTCTCGGTTAGTACTAGGGAGCTCACCAGTTCAACGGGTGCCGAAGAGAAAGTTGCTTGTGAGGGAGTAATTTTAGCAGCCAAATTTCTCGCTATACTGACAAAATATTTATTCACTGAGTTTAGAGCTACATGGGGATCGGTGTTCTTACCTAGGAGTTCATGTGGAGGTTCTACGTTGTGAGTGGAGTTAGTCACTTTTTTTACCATTTTCCACATAGCTTTGGGGTTATTTTTTGCCTTATCAAATTCTGCTCTTTGGTATTCACGCTTTAGTTTTTGGAGGAGGTTATTCAAAAAGTTGCGGTACCTTTTATAAGTAACCTTGATTATATGATTATCCGGATTACGACGTAACTCTTTATGCATTTTATCCCGGTTATGCATGCATCGGAGCAGCCCCGGAGTGATCCATGGTTTCATAATATTTTTTCTACGACTTGTCACAACCGTTTTTGTATAATTGTTTATAGTGTTGGTAATGATGGTTACTAGTCTTTCAGCTGCTTGTTCCGCATCGAGGGTGCCAATAACAGAAGAGAAATCAGCATCGTTAAGAGCTCTTTTAATGGATGCATAGTCTGTCCTAACAGTTGTCCTGAGTGGTTTAGGATTTATTATTATAAGGCAAATCAATTTTGTGTGCCCTATGAAGACCTTGTGGTTGAATTATGAACATTCAGCATTAACATCAGTCATTTTAACGTCCCCAAGGCTGGGTTCGGGCTTCCATATGAATGGATGGATAAGGAGTTGACGATTATTCGGCAAGCTCTATTTTTGACCGACTTCAAAAAACGGAGGAGGTTCTCAAGTCGTCTGATTTTTTTGAAGTGAAAACTTCTTTAGCGGCGTTGTGCACTTTTTGTGATCCTGGGTAAAAACTTGTAAACTCGCGTCAGGATCACGTGACCGTAAGACGTCTGATCGAAAAACTGTTAACAATGTCACCAATGTCATTAGAATACGAAGGCAAATTTCGCCATCTTTACCAATGTTGTGATGGCTCTGGCACCTCGGTTAGAAAACAGGCGGCGCGCGGCGGCATAACAGAAGACCATCGGTTCAAATCCAGTCCGTATCTATTATTTATTTTTTTGTCCAAATAGGTACCTTTTTTCTGTGAAAAAGTCTAGGGAGCCCTTTATCAACGCATCTAATTCATCTCTAAGTATATTTTCTATAAATCAACGGGTTAAAAAATTTAAGAATATCAAAAATGCACAACGTTAATATTCAAGTTTTCACTTCTGCCGGCACACTTTATTTTTTATGTATGTTCCACGATAGCTTTTTGATCATTCTTTTTTTATCTGATGGAACAAAGTTTCAATTTGTTCCCATGAAAAATTTGTTTTTTCATAAGACGGTTTAGAAGTTTTTTCAGAATCCTGAAAACACAAATTGCACAATGCACATATTGTACATTATTACCTTTTGATTCATAGGGGACGTAAAGAATACTGAAATACACTACACATTCTGAATTATATGGACCAATACCCATGCAAATTGCTAATCTTTTAAAATTACAAAAAATTTAAACGGTATTGTGATAAATTCTAATAATGCTTACATTATAAAAATTATACCTAAATGGCTATTGATGACAATTTACACAATCGCCTACCATGTCACCGAATGGGACAAAAGGCACTTTGTTTGTATGTAGCTCTCTGTCTGGTGTTTGTCGCATGACATACATTACTTACATACCTAAATTTGGATGGGCAACCTGTGTTCGTGGTTACTGACATTATCTGCCGACTGTACAAAATTCGTATCGATTGGGATGGCAATTAAATTAAAGTGTAAACTCTTAACGTTAGGATTGGTACAGTTAGATAGAGCAATCAGAAATCAAAGTTGATTGAATTAAAGATTTACTTTTTGATGTGTACTTAGGTAGTAGTAGTAGTAGTACCTACTTGGAATAAATAAAATACAACTTGTCACGACAAGAGAGCAAATTGATAACTGCCTGTTCGGTGTTCCGTTATTTGTCTTCAAGCGTCCTACTAATATTATAAATGCGAAAGTTTGCGAGTATGGATGTATTTTTGATAGAATTTAGATGAAATTTGCAAAAGAGCTTTCTCCGTTGCAAATTTCATTATAGGCTGGGGGAATAACACATAGGATACTTTTTATCCCGATATTCCCACGGAAACGGGAACCACGCGGGCGAAACGGCGTGCGGTAATTTATATATTAGAATAAAAAAAAGACACTAGGTAAGGTACCTGAAACAAAATTAATTCAATGTTAAATACTACGTCTAGACGTTATTTGCTTAAAATTAATATGACTGACAATGCGTTTTGTTAGTGAGTAGTATATATGTCGCAGTAAGATAGATAAAGCCGTGATATAGTTATATCGATATGGATATAATTATGTACCTTAAGATAGTTAAGTATACGAAAGCAACAAGAATTCTGTGGTGTGAAAAAAAAAACCACAAAATCTACAGGACTAAACTCCTACAAATTATTTCATGAAACATATCTAGTAATATAACTACATCACTAAACTTTATATAAAATGTTGTAATTATTCACTTGGTAAGTATATCCTACTTCCTACTATATTCCTACTATCCTACTTAATATTATAAATGTGAAAGTTTAGATGTTTGGATGTTAGGATGTTTGTTACTCAATCACGTCAAAACGCTGAACGGATTTGGCTGAAATTTGGGACATAGATACTTTGTAGCCTGGAGAGGAACATAGGCTACTTTTTATCCTGGAAAAGTATCACATTCCCGTGGGATAACGTCGTGTCGTGTAGTCCACGCGGGCGAAGCCGCGGGCGGAAAGCTAGTATTAAATAAGGTTTCAAAGTGCTGCGACTCCGGGCCCATTTTGCACTTTGTTCTTTAGAAAATTGTAAATTTTTTGGAAAATCATTTTTTTAAAAGTGCATATCTCCGTAACTATCTGTCCTAGAAACAAAATTTAAAACTTTAATTTAATTCTCTACAACATTGTGAAAAATATTTTCTGGCTCAAATGCACCTAAGCGAAGATACAAGCAAAAATCTGAAAATATTGCCGATTTTTTCAATATGGCGGCGGGGGCGGATGGCTAGGAATGGGGTATTTGACTGAATTTTTTTTATTGATTTAAAATGTTCATTTAATTAGTAGCAACACAACATAGGTATTTATTTTCAAATATCTTACATATTTTCACCGATATAGAGCATCAAACTTTCTAATTAGACAAGGATAGCGCTATAGAATCGTGACGTCACATTTCTAAAGCGCCATACTGTCGCCATAGAAAATTTCGTTTAAGAAAGAGATAGCTAGAGTTACAATTCAGTAGCTCATAATTAGCTTGTTCTAATACAGATTGAATTTCTTTTTTCACATTTGTTATTCAAAAATGTTATATTACTGATTGTCATAATGAAATATCTATATTTCAACAACAGTCAAATACCCAATTGTGCATTTTGCATTTTAAATACTCACTAACCATCCTAGACAACATATAAAAAATTCAGAACTGCCGGACCACTTGTCAGATATTAGTCTCTATTTACTGGGTTAATAATAAAATTATAAAAGGCAGGCAAAGTACCTACATCTTTTGTTTTGGAATCAAAACCATAGTACATATAGTAAATGACTTGTTTATTTTATAGAAAATCTATTTGGGACTAATCTTTTATGGACGACAAATTCCTCCATCACAAAATATAAATTTAAGAAAGCTTTTAGGCATCGGAAAAATACAAACCAATTTTATTAGCACAATACAAAAGACAAATAACATTTGTATCCACTACGGCTTAATTAAGATCGATAAATCGTAGGAGCGTGCGATGAATGGAATATTAAGAGGAATTAAAGACATTTTCGGGTCAAATGCCGTGAAAGAAAGAAACGACGAAGTAGAACAAATTAACGAAGTCAAATAACTCGAGTGTCAGCGGAACGGGACGATCGACGACTGAATAAGCGAAATTAATACACATTATGAATGTTACGAAATCCGCCTTTTAGCAATAATGCGAAAATCAGTATTTGCCTTAAATGGGGAGCTTGATGAATCGCCTTTGCTTTTGGACTACGATTTTGAAAGAAAGAGATATTTACATTTATTTAGGACATTTTTACAAAATTGTAGGTATTAATATTATATGATGTCCCAAAACAGTCCCGACCCGCCAAGGTAATGTTTGGCTTGAACAACACGCTTCCATCGTCGGAACCCTATTTTGCCTGCTAAGTAATATTATTCGTTGGTCGTTTTCGGATGGGTGATCAAAAGATAAACTAATATTTGAACTCTGATCACCCATATCTCAAGCTCCTCTGTGATTTGGGAGAGCACGTTGAGCCGTTTGCCCCGGCTACGTTTGCCGCTGGGATTGTTATGATGATCCACCTTCCCCCTCACCGTGCCACTAAGTGCCCCAGAAGAAGATATAAAATAAACAACTCATATGAAGACGATTAAATACCAAAACCAAAGTTTAAATATCAACTCGAGGCCTTGAAAGCATATAAAATTAAATTGCACTTAAAAATAAGGAAAAACAAAACAAAATATTTCAATTGAGCACTCAGTTTTTGTCACTGTCAAGTGCAACCAACGGAACCAATTTAAGCCAAATACAATGTTTTAAGTGGGTTTAAACAATGGGTTACATGTATGCGGAACCGGTGCTGAGAATTGTTTTAAATAGATAAGAAAGCAATAGCTATGGACTTATATGTGGGGCATGTATGCGGGTATGTATTTTATGTATATATATATTTATTTGCAATGAGAAGTATATGATCTTATGAGAGTTCAACTTTCATATTAGAAATCAGCAGTTAATTCCGGATGGCATCGGTATCGACATTTCCAGAGATTACCGCGTTCAAACAAACAAATAACAAACAATTCTTCAGCCTTGTTATATTTGTATAAGACTGAACTGATTTCCAGCGGCTTGCTACGTTTTATTTACCAACTCCGTACAAAGTATTTTCAATAAAGAAAGAGATTTATAATAATGAAGAAATCTGTCGCTGCAAAAGCTATGTTTGCTTAAATTTTCTTATTTATTAAGTAAATAGCACACTGCGGTGTCTACTCAATCAATTAGTAGTGCTCTCGCTATTTCTTTGTTTCTCTCACCCGGAATAAAACGATTGAAAGAATACCTTTTATACAGGAAACCTTGCTCATTCGTTAGTTTTTATGTTCATCATCCATGACACCAGTTATAGCTAAGTCATCATCTGTTTTTTTGCTTTTGCAAATAAAATTAATACCAATCACCAATTGGTGATTGGTATTTTTTACGAACCGTACACCTACCGAACGCGCGGTCTTCTAAATGTAACCAACCGTAAGTAGCCTACGGTTTTTTAGAAGACCGCAGCCTTGTTTCCAACTAAATTGAGAATACTATTAAATGCGAACGAGCGGCCAGTGGACTGAGTGCGAGGAAACCCAGATTCCTCAGATGACGATTTGAAAGAATTAAGTCTTACTACCCTTCCACCCGCGTGGACTACTTACACGACTTTATCCCTCGGGAATGGGATATTTTTCCGGGATGAAAAGTAGCCTACGTCTCTCTTCAGCTCCTAAACTATCTCCATACCAAAAAATCACGTTGATCCGTTGCTCCGTTTTGACGTGAAAGACTGACATACAAACAAACTTTTACATTTATAATATTAGTATGAATTCAGTTGCATTGTCATGTTTTTGAATTTCGCCACTCGTGTCGAGCGCTCGCTTAGTACTCATATTTGACATATTTTACTAATGTTGGACATGAAAATGAGTACTAAGCGATCGCTCGACACGAGTGGCGAAATTCATAAATAGACCCCCTGGCTTGCTGACATCAAGAAGATCAGGGGATCTTCATTTGTTTTTTGTATACAAACAACACCAATCATGCGCTTGCAAACAAAAACAAATAGTAGGTACCAATCAAACATGGTCGGTAACATTAGAACGACCGCAGCCTTGTATCCGACGAAATTGAGTGTAATTCAAGCGGAGGATAGTAGTGAGAAGTGGCCATATAAGTCGGCGCAGGCGAACTAATCCCGGTTGCTACAATTAAATGCGAACGAACGGCCAGTGGGGTGCGAGGAAACCCCAGCCTCCTCAGATTTAGTGTTATGGCCTCGGCAGGCGTCTCCGCGGTGACTTATCGGCGGTTCAAGCTGCGGCCTGGCTGCTTAACTGCTGTGTGTGCCGGCACTAAACTGCTCAAGTGGTAGTCCAAGACGACCGCGACCACTTATTTATGAGACCATCTATTCTATACAATTGAGAGATTTTCCCACAATTAAGTGTCACTGTTTTTATAGCGACCAGCTTAGCAACAGTGGAAAATTTTCAGGTATTTCTTCTCGTTTCAGGCCTTTTAGAGCACTGTCTGAGGTTACCTCAGTTAACCCTGTACATTAAAACTTAGTAGGTATAATTAATTAATTAATTTTCGATATCAAAATATTTTACATATTCAAAGAAGAAATAAAGTAGAATTTCTACCTTATTTCTTCTTTGAATATGTCAAATATTGACTGACCCCGGACTGACACTCACTCAACCAAGGCATGCATTCATGGCATTAGCTGTGTAGATAGGTATTATTTAACGCAATCCTAGCCTCGGTGTCGAATTGGCGGTGTCATTGATGGATGGTGCCTGTCCCATAAAACTATATCAACTAGGTTAAATGGAGGAATTTCCCGGTCGACCACTTTTCAGCGATTTTCGCTTGCACCCGATCATTGAGCACGCTAATGGAGTGTAAGTGTTTAAAGACCTATCTATAGAAACTCCACATGAATATGTTTGATTAAAAATATTTTTCAGTTTCAGTTCTGTGTATGGGGAGCACTCCCCCCCCCTTTTTATTTTTTATTTTTGTATTAAAATCGTAGAACGATTCACAGAATACATCTTGCCTACAAGTTTCAACTGTGTAGTTTCTATAATTTTGGAATAAAGTGGACGGACGGACAGACAGACACGAATCTTTTAAACCGCCTCTGTGGTCTAGTTGTTCATACCACCGATTTCAGACCATGAGGTCCCGGGTTCGATTCCCAGTTGTTAACATATTGTATTCGGTTTGGTTTGTGGTAGGACTTGTTTCTTGTTCTTGTTTCTTGTGCCCAGCAGTGGGCGTCGTTCGGCTGATATGATGATGATGATGATGATGAAGACTTGTTCTTAGTCTGCCTGGCTAGCTACCACCATCTTATCTAAGTCTCACGCCCTACATTGATTGAGGATTCCGCGAGTAATGCGCTTTCACCTTCAGCCTTATCACCACTTATCATCAGGTGTGATGAAGGCTTAGTGCTACTCCATTGTGGATAAAAAAAACTATAAGGGTGCCGTTTTTTCCATTCGGCTACGGAACCCTAAAAAGTCCATTTAAAGGTTCTCTTAGTGCTCGTTCCAGGACCACGTTTGACGTAGTAGGTATTGTCTTTTGATTCGTTATTTTTCGACGGCGATAATGCTTTGCCCGTGTTCACCAAACGCATCACGAATCGTGAAAAATTTACTTACGTCTTTCTTATATTTAGGTAAGTATCGTATTCTTTTCTGAGGAAGTGTCTATCTACCTATAAATAAATATATTTTTTTAAATATAATAAATATTTTCTTACAATCACACCAATTATCTAAGCCCGTAGTTAATTTCTTAAGAAACTGTGTCTACGTGAACTTGATAACGGATAAATATATACTTAAATACTTTTTGTTTGTAAATACATACTTAATATACATAGAAAACACCCAGACCAAGACAAATAGACATGTTCATGCACACAAATATTTGTCTTGTTCGGGAATCGAACCCGAGACCTCTGGCGCAGAAGGCAGGTAGATTACCCCTGCGCCAAATCGGTCGTCAAAACTAGCTCCTCTGAATTAGCCGTAAGTAAGGGTTAGTAAAGCGCAACCAAATCGGGTTACCCACCCGCACGCGCAGTGCATAGCGCCACTCGCTCGCGTCATCGAACCTTTATCTTGATTACCGCGCTGATGCCGCAAGCAAATATGGCAATCCGTAAAATTAAAATTTACGAAGATAACGCAAGCTGGAGCGAGTGAGGAAACAACTGACGTGCGTTATGCATATAACAGAGATTTACCGCCATTCGCAGAAAGCTACTATGAAGTTAATGCTTCATTAAATCTATTGCTGTCACTTAATGGAGCTTTCTGCAACTGGCGGAGAGTAAGCAAAGCAACTACATAATGTATGGCAAATCAAATATTATAAACTGCTTTAACTAAGATATGTACGTATGATGATTTTTAAAAACAGGTAAGAATAAGAAAGACAGATGTCAAGTCTCTTAACCTTATCCAAATTGCTAAAACTCTCAAAGTTTTATTGCCAGAGACATAAAACGCGGGCTCGAGTAAAAGACAACAAAGCGGGATCATTTGAGAAACGGCAACATTCGGAAGCCGTTTATTCATGGGCCATCGACTGCGAGATCAGCAGTGATCGCGGATCAGTCGGGCGACGTCGCGATAACGCCGCAGCCCGGGGAACACGGGACGCCATTTGAGTTTTTCACTAATGGAAAATCTGCATAATGGGCCACTCCTCCAGTGATTCGATTTGTCCGGGCACCGGGCCCGCGCTTCCCGCAGCCTCTATTTACCAAGAAGGCGACAGTTTTTACCGATCTCCTTTCGCAAAGTGAGTTCGCGAGTGGCCGCTTTTGTGTCTTACTTCCTTTCATGAAAAAGAAACGAGCGATCGGCGGGTCCCCGGCAAACGTGGGTACTGTAAGCGATATCCAATAATTTGGGCCCCTTGCGTTCGCTGATGTTTCATGTCCATTACTGTGGCAAAGATAACCCGATACTGGACCGGGGGATTTAATACGACGGATGAAATGCGTTATGTCGGCAATTAGCGAATGCGGAAAACGTAACGTAAGCTGAATAACATAGCCATTTTTAATCCAGGATCTGGGGTCCGAAGGGTGGGATCGGGGATTCCATTTGAAAGGTTTACGTGGCAGACATTTATCATTATCACATCGGCGTGGCAGGAGGCCGCACCTTCCCGCGCGTAGTAAATCAAAATTTGCCAGTTGTGACAAGCCCACCACCACCACTCAAGTTGCCGAATGAATTATGCCTTTTGTAGTGAGGTACTACGATCCGAATTGCGAATTGATTTTCGTTACGACACGAGTTTCCGGATTTCTATTTGTTTGTCTCCCGTCTCAAATGGACAATGGATGAGGAAATAAAGAAACAAAAGTGGGAAAAGTAGCTTTATTTGTTAGTACATAAAAGGACAATAAAATAATGCCGAGGGAATGTTTGAGCCGTGTCGGAGAAGAAAATGTGACTGGAGGGCATTTATGTAGGTAGTAGTTAAGGTGCGAGCCGGCAGGTGCGAGGTGAAATATTTTCACACTTGTGTACCTCCGGCCGACGCGGGAGGGCGAAGGAAAATTCGGCCGAAACAAACGAATCTAGCGAAAGATAAATCGATGGACGCCTGTAGTTCATCAATTTTAGCCGGCGATAAATGAAAGGTAGACGCAAATAAAGGAGGATCGTAAAAAAACGTGAAATTTGTATTTCTTTTCACAGAAGCTTTTTAAAGAGTAAAATTAATCATGGTTTGATTGTAATCCCTGCGAGCTTGTAATAAAAAGAGTTTGCTAAGAAAAGATGACCTAAAAATTTATAGCCTTTTGATAGTTATTGTGAATAACTAAACAAAATGTCATGGTTCTTAAAATTCTTTATTAGAAACTGTTCAGTACACCCCCGCCTAGACCGCGGAATCAGCATGGCGCAGTGGAAAATTATCATGATTATAGACTCCGGACAAAAACTAGGTTTCAGCCGGGATGTAACTGAACAAATGGACTGCGATACACAGCGACTTAATGTTAAGTAAGGTGATTTCACATACGGTTCTGTGGTGTCGAAAATCTCCTGGGCTGCGGAGAGACGGGGCGCGCGCCCCTGGTACCTTCTTCTTCTGCAGACCTTACCAATTCGTCACCTTACTCGCAACACAAATAACAGCGTTCCCAAGACACTGGGCGCTTCAACAATATACACCAACACACACGGGGGAGCTTTTTTTTATTACGATATATTGTCCCGACAACAACGCGTGTGGAAAAGGCTATCTTTCAAAAGCCCCGCGACCGGCCCGATGGATGGCGTCAAAATCTGGGTCGTACAAAACGGGATCCAATAGATAATTTAAGATTCAATTCAAACTCGATATGCCAGGCACATTCAACGCGAGCGGTTTTTAACAATTCAGCAAAATTAATCCGACATTTTCTACAAGAATTTCAATCAAGTGTGCTGTCAACTTCAAGTGACAGCGAAATGTCAATTTGACGTGACATTAGAGATGCGTTCAGGAATGTCGATCTTTTCCGAACATCCCCCCGCCCCGGACCGTTAAGAACGGTACGTCAATCTACGGGTAATCGGGAGAGCCCACTAACTGCTCTCTTCAAAACCGAATCTCGAACCAAAACCTCAGCAAAACGAGGAACTCCGTCAGTTCCGGGGTAGAGTTTAACAATGCGCCCCCTTCGCCAACATAGGGGCGGCAGGTTAGCATCCTTAATCAACACGAGGTCGCCAGTCTGGGGTGGGGTGGTTTTATCTGTCCACTTCACGCGCTGTTGTAGGATATGCAAATACTCCATCGACCAACGTGCCCAGAAGTTTTGGGACATCTGTTTCAAAAGTTGGTATCGCGACAAACGATGGGATCCTACATCCTGAATCGGATATTCAGGCAAAGCCAAAAGGGGCTGTCCGATCAAGAAATGACCTGGGGTCAACGCTTCCAGGTCATTCGGGTCCGAAGACAACGGGCACAAGGGTCGCGAGTTGAGGACGGCCTCAATTTTACAAAATACCGTATCAAGTTCCTCAAACGTGAGAATAGTTTCTCCAATCACGCGACGCAAGTGTGTCTTGGCAGCCTTTACACAAGCTTCAAAAATTCCTCCCCAGGTCGGACAAGCTGGAGGGCTAAACTTCCAGATTATCCCACGCCGGGAGAGGGTGGTTCCAATGTCTATTTTATTATCAACAAAAAACTTAACTACTTCCTTAAGATAATTACACGTTCCCTTATAATTAGTACCACAATCGGAACGTATCAATGTCGGCAGTCCTCTACGGGAAACAAATCTGCTCAAGGCGGCGACAAAGGCTTCGGTAGACAATTCCGAGACAATTTCCAAATGGACAGCCTTGGTGGACAAACACACAAACACGCACAAGTACGCCTTATAGGTTTTAGCATTACGCAGTCTCGAAGCCTTTACAGTAAAGGGACCGGCGAAGTCGGTGGCGACTCCGGCAAAAGCTCTACATTCCGTGACGCGATCAGCAGGCAAATCACCCATCTGGGGCTGCATGGTCGCGGCCTTCAATCGATAACAAGGCAGGCAACGGAAAACCACAGTGCGAATGGCTCGACGAGCAGACAAAATCCAAAATTCACGCTGCAAAATGGCCAACAAAGCATTACAGCCAGCATGTTGTGCATTCACATGGCGATCTGTTATTATCAGTTGAGTCAAATGTCCGGCTTTAGGTAACAAAAGGGGGTGACGAGCTCCATACGGCAGGTTCGCATTTCGAAGTCTTCCGCCGACTCGCAAAAGCCCACTCTCGTCCAGGAAGGGATTTAATCGCGATACCGCGCCCTTCAACTTGCGACGGCCTAAACGCAAAATTTCAATCTCGGACTCAAAACTATCAGCTTGTACTCTCCGGACCCAAAACAAGAGCGCGTCCCTACGCTCGTCCGGAGTGAGAACCGACGAATCACGCCTCGCGCGTGGGTTTCTGCAATTGTACACAAAACGTCTGATCCAAGCGGTAACACCAAGCAGCTTCTGTAAGGAGCTGTACCGATCCAACAACAAATCCTTTTCCCCGGCGGGGTTAGTCTCCAGGACGCATGCCCGAATATCAGGAACGGCTACGTTCGACAACGCTGGAGAGGGCGGCCACTCCGACTCAGGCCGCATCAACCACTGTGGGCCCCACCAGAGGGCGTGGTTAATTAGGGTTGGGGCTACACAACCCCGAGACGCACAATCCGCGGGATTCATGGTTCCCGGCACGTGTCTCCAAATCAACTCGATGTCGGAATTACAAATCTGCGACACTCGATTGGCCACAAACACGTCCAAGGTGTGCGCCGGAGCCTTCAACCAACAAAGGACGACCTGACTGTCCGTCCAAGCATAAACCTCTTGTATCTTAATAGATCGACCTAATGTGAGCCATACGTGGTTCAACAAACGCATTAGGAGGGCAGCTCCACACAATTCCAACCTCGGGATCGTATGACGAGTCCGAAGGGGAGCGACTTTGCTTTTCGCTATCACCAGATGCACAGCAACAACTCCGTCAACAGTAACGGTGCGGAGGTACACGGCCGCAGCAAATCCACGTTCGGAGGCATCGGAAAAGCCGTGAAGAGTAACTTTACAATTTTCAGAAGGGAGGAATAGCCTCGGCAAATGCACTTCATTAATCTCGGGGAGGGATGAAACGAAGCTCGACCAATCTCGGAGTAACTCGTCCGAGAGGGGTTCATCCCACGACACACCCGAAGCCCATAACCGTTGCAAGAAACACTTGGCCATAAACAGCACGGGGCAAATCCACCCATTGGGGTCAAAGGTACGTGCGACAGTAGACAATACTAAACGCTTGGTCCAGACTTTCGGTGGTCGTAAATCCACACAATAAGTGAAAGTGTCAGAAACCGGTTTGTACTGTACGCCAAGGACGGTCACCACATGGGGATTATCAACATTTTCGAATAGGTGGGGGTCCTGCTGGTGCTCTTCGGGCAAACCTACCAGTACATCAGGCGAGTTGGATATCTATTTCCTCAACTCGTAACCTCCCGACTTCAAAAGGGCGGTGAGTTCGTCTCTCAGGACAATCGCCTCTGAGACAGATGAGGCGCCCGTGCAAATGTCATCCACATAGACGTCACTGGCCAAAATGGCGGAGGCGCGAGGGTATCTCAAGCGCTCCTTCTCGGCCAACTCCAACAAAGAACGAATCGCAACAAACGGGCTCGAAGCCAAACTGTACGTATTCGTATTCAATTCATAAATCAACAAGGGGTCCCTAGGACTCTCTCTCCACAAAATCAATTGGTACCTCCTATCCTCTGGATGGATGACCGTTTGTCTGAACATCATCCGGATGTCAGTCATAAATACAATTTGGTGCCGCCGGAAGTTGGTCAAAATGTCTGAGATCTCCGTGTGCAGCTTGGGACCTACATGCAGACACTGGTTCAAGGACGCTCCAGTAGAGGTGGGAGCCGAACCGTCAAAGACCACCCGAATCTTTCCGGATTTCAAAACGGCGTGGTGCGGCAAAAAGAAGTGCTCAACGGAGCGCCAATCCAAATCGCTCACGGACATGTGCCCTAACTCCTCATACTCCCGCATGAATTCAACATACTTCTGGCGGAAGACCGGATCCTTGCTCATGCGACGCTCCATCGCCACTAGCCTACGTTCCGCTAGCGGTCGGGATTCGCCCAGAGGAGGTCGGCCGGCACGAAAGGGGAGACGGGTGATCAAACGACCAGAGCGGAGGCGACCAGTGTTATTCTGGTAATACAACTCGCATTCATCCGCTACTGGGTCTACCCGCGGGGCTGGTGGAGGTTCCTCAACCTCCCAAAACTTCTGCACCACTTCGGAGAGAGACACATTAAAAACAAGACCGCGATCCTCATCAAGGGAATCCAAAACGCGGCGAGCAGGGCCCATCACAACTGTACCGAGTGTCGTCTGCAGAGCTACCAAGCCATCTGGCTGCAAAACTCGCTTCCCCGTCAACAAAACTCGCCCCAGGACATCGGCTCCAAGGAGAGCATCAATCGGGCCTGGGCGGAAGAAATTTGGATCGGCGAGTGGGGAATCAGACACCAAAGACAACATACTCGGTCCCAAGTCAACTGAAGGTTGACGGCCAACAACTGTGTCCAACACAATCGCTGAGGTCTTAATGCCTGGCGTGGACTTATTACGTGATGTAAATGTGAAGTCAACATGCCCTAACAACCCGGGGACTTTCACATCGCCAACACCTCTCACGCCTTCCGTGTGGGGGTGCACCTTGAGGCCCAACCGCCTAACTAACCAAGATGACACAACACACCCCTGAGCACCGGAATCCAACAAGGCGCGAACTTCCACAAGGTCGCCATTCAATCCCCTGACAAGCACAGAGGCCGTGGGCAACAAAACGGTCTCTGGAGGGGTGGCTACAATCGACCGTAAACACGTTGATTGCTAGTATGTGGGGTCCCCAGACGTCCCCCCATGGTAAGGGGGTCGCTCATAGCGATCCAGTGGGTCCCAATCTCCCACATACTGCCTACGTCCAATTCGCCCGGTATCAGGCGGGTTATATCTCCCGGCCCCTTGAAGACGGGGCGGGCGCCGCTCCAAACGCGGGTATTCGGCGAGCGGCGGCGAGAATCGGTGCCTAGCATCCACCGTGTACGTCGCCCCATAGTCGCGGGGGCACGGTGACCGATTTTCAGAAGGGGGGTCCCGGGGACCCCCGCCCGTGCGAGGCTCAAAACGTCGCGGGGGGCTTCTACGACCTCCCGCATCGCTCGCAAAATCGAACCCCCTAGTTGGGGACCGATTTCCCATGGGGGGGTCCGTGGGACCCCCGCCCGTGCGAGGCTCAAAACGTCGCGGGGGGCCTCTACGACCTCCGGCAACGCTCGCATTACTCATCCCCATCCTTGGGGATCGGTTTCCCATGGGGGGGTCCCTGGGACCCCCGCCCGTTTGAGGGTCCAAACGTGGCGGAAAGCGTCTGGGGCCACTCTGGTGGCCACTAGAACTGCTGCGGGATGCAAACACCGCGGGGGGTCCGAGACCCCCACCCATACGAGGTGATCCTGCAGCGACACGCTGCGGCGCTCCGCCGCCCTCTGGGCTGTTCATGCAGAGGAGGGGATGGTGGTTGCCCTTACAAAAGCGGCATGGGTGCGCTTGGGTACATTCGCGCTGCATGTGCAGGCCCAAGCACGAGTAGCACCATGTCCGTTGTCGCGCGATCGCTCGACGGCCTTGGACGCGCTGGTCGAGGAACTTATCACAACGGGTCGTGCTGTGACCCGGTTCCCGACAGTACAAGCAGCGGGCGGTCTCCTGGACGGCGGCATAGCGGCCGGGCGCGCGAGGGGCCATACGCCCCCTACGGGGGGGTCCGGTGGGGGATCTACTCTGTGGCACAGGTCGTTCGGGTCCCATAGGACCGGCCAGAGAGGAATTATCTGCCAGTCTACTTTCTCCTTCCAGGAACGTCAAGAGGTCCGAGAAGGGTGGCAGATAAGTCGCACTATCCCCACCATACTGCTGCTCAAAACGGACCTTAACAGAGTCCGGCAACTTTCCCAGGACAATGTGCAGTAACAAAAACGACCACTGCTCCACTGGGAGTTTCAAGTTTTTTAATGCGTTGTAGGCAACCAACAGCGGATTCAACAAAGCCACTCTCAAGTGCATCACGCTGGCAACGCGGGGTAAATTCAAAATGGCGGCAACATGGTTGTCCGCCAGACGTCGTACGTTCTGGTACCGACGGGCAATCAAATCCCTAGCAATAGGGTAGTTTTCATCCGAGGGGGCCAAATGTTGAACCGATTCAAGGGCCTCCCCTTCCAACACGGATAACAGGTAGGCCAACTTCTGGCCCTGGGTCAAATCGTCCCGGGCATGTACAAGACTATCAAAAATATTAATAAAGCCCTCCCAGTCCTCTAGACGACCAGCAAAACGCCTTAAGTCTAAGGGGGCCAATCTAGCAAAGAGAGGGGGCATACTCTTAGATGTGACCGGGGACGGGCTCGGATCATTCTCTCTTGCCACTTGCAAAGGTCGAGCCACCTGAGTAATTCTGTCCGCAAAATCATAACACTGGTCCACATCCAAACCGACTTCTTGTCGCATTTCCACCTCGGCCTCAACAGTCCTTTCCAAAAATAAGGCATACTGCTCATCAACAACAGCCAAACGTATGGGCAGATCTACGAATCTGTTCAACAAGGCCTCCGTTCTATCCGGTCGATCCAACAACGCAACCGCAGAAGCTAACCACCGTAACTCAGAACGTATTTTGGCTTTAGCAGAGGAGGCCGTCATTGTAACGTCACAAATTTATCAACAAAAACAACAAATTCAAAATATTCACTATAACACAAAATCTCCAATATTTGGAGGTTATTACTAACCACAAAATTCCAATATTACAACAACAAAGTATTTATAATGACACAAACTCTTAAATATTTGGAGGTTATCAGAAAACAACAAAACTCACTGACTATTGAAATTCACTCAAAATTACTGACTATTGAAATTCACTTGGATATCAACACAACAACAAGTTAATTTTAATTATTTCAAAGCACAAGTTTCAATGAGTTTCAATGTGTAAACAATGTCCCAAATCATTTAAGTTTCACTAAGTATTGAGTGCAAACTTATTAGCTAACCTTTTATTAGCTATTATTTTAGCAACAAACTTGTCAATATTCACAACTCAAATTTGCTAACAAACTAAATAATAATTATTATGAGCAAAGAAAGGCATCTGTTTACATTTTGGAACTTCAATACATGACAATTAATTACAAGACATGGAACCAATAACAAAGGAATGCCCTTTACTTTTCAAATGCAAGTTAATTACCATTTACAAGTACAAATTAATCTAGTCCGGACCAGACTGGGTCATCAAAACGGCACTGATTAATACAAAGTTTTGGCGTGGGCCTCTCAGGCCTTCAAGCTACGCTCTTGGCTACCAAGAAATGTTCAGTACACCCCCGCCTAGACCGCGGAATCAGCATGGCGCAGTGGAAAATTATCATGATTATAGACTCCGGACAAAAACTAGGTTTCAGCCGGGATGTAACTGAACAAATGGACTGCGATACACAGCGACTTAATGTTAAGTAAGGTGATTTCACATACGGTTCTGTGGTGTCGAAAATCTCCTGGGCTGCGGAGAGACGGGGCGCGCGCCCCTGGTACCTTCTTCTTCTGCAGACCTTACCAATTCGTCACCTTACTCGCAACACAAATAACAGCGTTCCCAAGACACTGGGCGCTTCAACAATATACACCAACACACACGGGGGAGCTTTTTTTTATTACGATATATTGTCCCGACAACAACGCGTGTGGAAAAGGCTATCTTTCAAAAGCCCCGCGACCGGCCCGATGGATGGCGTCAAAATCTGGGTCGTACAAAACGGGATCCAATAGATAATTTAAGATTCAATTCAAACTCGATATGCCAGGCACATTCAACGCGAGCGGTTTTTAACAATTCAGCAAAATTAATCCGACATTTTCTACAAGAATTTCAATCAAGTGTGCTGTCAACTTCAAGTGACAGCGAAATGTCAATTTGACGTGACATTAGAGATGCGTTCAGGAATGTCGATCTTTTCCGAACAGAAACATTTTACAAAGTACGTAAGGTTTACGTAATTTCATATCTCTCCCATTACTTATTCATGACGAAAAGCTTATTTTGCATTGGAAATTCGACGTAGCCTATTTCCGAAAAACAACGGCTCGCAAATTGAAACCTAATTCCGTAATCGACACAATTTGGTGAAAATTGAAAATCATTGTTTGTGAGTAGCCCAAGGAAAACATATAAGAAAAAAACATCGAAAACATTACCTACTCTTACTTTGTTTTTGCTACAGTTTTTTAAAGCGAAAGTAATTGCGTTAATTATGCAGATCGCCATAACAAAAATTGAGTGATTTAAAGTAGAACGTGTATCATAATAGCAATTACAATGCAACCGTGACCTACATCGGTATGCAGCGAAGCCCATCAAAAAATATCCAACAACGTAATCCTTTGGAAAAATAACAAAAAGGCTCGTTCTATTGTGGGTTATTCATTTGAATGTATTGCAGGTTGCATGTAAGCGCGGAGTGAAACGCCCATTCACGGGGTTGCAGAACCGCTCTATTTGTTCAGGACAGCGCCGACGGAAGTTCGTGCGGGCGCGGAGTACCGACACTGGTGCGTTTCCGGTACAGTGTGGACACGGCTTTACTAATCCCTATGCGGCGTTTTAATTATCACGTATGTTGAACGTACTACCACAGAATTAAATCTACCTGTATTCTATTTTCGAGCCTGGTATGATATTGAAGAGAGCGATGCTTGGTATTTCCCTGCGCGATCGGCCAGAAATGATGAGATCCGCAGGAAAACTAAAACAACCGACATTGGCCGTTGGGGCACAAAGGTTCTCGAATGGCGAACCGCGTACCGGACGATTTTCCGTGGGCAGGCCCCCTACAAGGTGGACCGACGACCTGTTTAAGGTCGCGGGAAACCGCTCTGGATGCGGAAGCAGGTAATCTCTGGAACTACAGAACAACCAATGTTGAAAATTCTTTCAAAAGTAAGTGTTAAGTTTCTTAGGTGACATAACTAGGCTATATTTTATCCTGATATTCCTACGGGAATGAGTACTACGCGGATAAACCCGAAGGCAGCAGCTATACAATCCAGGGAAGAAGTCCAGTAACCGTCAAGAATTGGTTGCAAAGTAATTCGAATCTAGAATCTATAATTTTTCAATCGTCTTAAATAAGATTGATAAAAAAAATTGCCTCTCTTAATATAAGCAAACAAGTCAAAGTATAAACAGACTGAATTGCAGAATGCTCATTCAACGTTGATTCAAAGAAAGAAAAATCTCGTCGAAGCTTAGCGACTTCGAAAGATTTTTGAAACAGATTATCTTGTTTAAACATACAGAAGACAAATACAAAAATCGACAAATCATGTATTCAGAACTTGAAGAAAAAGTCAGCAAGAGAGTGATTATGATCCTTATAAATATTTTCACACTAGTCAATCCATACTTCAAACACATATTTATCAAGTCTCAAGAGATCAAGTCAACAAGTCTTAATGCCATTTAGGAAGTACCAAAGTATCGTCTCCAGGGAACAAAACTTTGGAATACTCTCCCTCCACGTATTTGCTGAATCGCATATAAGATTCCACACTATGGTGTGGAACCTCCACACCAAAACGGGCAGGAGTTTAATCATATTTTTTATCCACAACAGGGTAGCACTTAATCGTCATCACACCTGATGTTAAGTGAAGATAAGGCTGAAGGTGGTGTTTCCACCTTACTACTCCCGGAATCTTCAACCACTGAGGAATTAGCTGTCTTACTTTGTACTGCCGGAACACGACAAGGCAACAACAATAAATGAATGTCAAAAACAGCGTAATAGGAGAAAAGCAGCAGTGAAACAGAAACGGTCAATAACTCAAAACAGGATAAACCGCAATGAACGTCAGTCTCTTACTGTAATGTATGGTGTAAATAGCGCTATTGTTATGAATGTACGAGGAGCTCCCATCAAGCAGAATGAAAACGAACGTGTGAAGGTGACGTTGCAAAATCTCGCCGTTTAAACGTAACGGTGTCTTTTACCGTTTACATGACCTAAAACGGCACAGCAGATCATATTTCACACAAATGTGGAACGGCAATCAAAATGATCACTATTTTCGAAAGTAATTAAAACTAAAATGTCTTGCACGACTTGTCAGATAGCCTAATGACCAAAGACAAAAACCCTAACTGCACAGTCGGCTATGAAATCTTTAGCTACATAAATGTCTACTCGGTTCGACTGCATTTAAAAAAAAAACTAATATAAAAGAAGGAAAGTTATTGGAAATCTTTTGAAGCAATACGTGGCCCACACTGTGTACTCGGTTCTTTTTCTAGACATTTAGTTTCGATTCCTTCGAGTAATTTCAAGAACCTCTCTTGATTTCAAACATTTATGTGTGTAATATACGTATGGTCCTATACATACGGTTGTTAATGTACATTTTTGTGCTCTAAATAAGGACTGGACGGTAGATAACATAAGATTTTGCTATATTTCCGGTCCACACTTTATTTAACGGCATTTTCAAACGTTTACGTTACGACTGCGACTAAGTATAGGGTTAGTTATAACGTATAGACCCACACTCCTATCTGTTCCGGTGACAGCTGTGTGTGACACAGAGGAGCCACTTGCAATACGAAATTAGCTGTCAAAATGGACTGTCGTATGAAAACTGTTTTAGTTCCAAAGATTTTCACTGGAACGAAATGGTTGTCGCACTATATAGTATACTAGCGGCCGCCCGCGGTTTCACCCGCGTGGTTCCCGTTCCCGTGGGAATATCGGGATAAAAAGTACATATAAACCTTCCTCTTGAATCACTCTATCTATTAAAAAAAAAACGCATCAAAATCCGTTGCGTAGTTTCAAAGATTTAAGCATACAAAGGGACATAGGGACAGAGAAAGCGACTTTGTTTTATACTATGTAGTGATGAAGAGGTTATGAAGTAAGTTTGTACGACATAAAACTTTTAACACGACATATTATTTCTTTTGTATTCACGCAGGTGGTATTTGTAAGAAAAAAAAAACATGTTTTCGCAACTTTTAACACAACATATACCTATTTCTCTCGTATTCACGCAGGTGGTATTGTAAGAAAAACACATGATTTCGCACATAAATGGAACCTATGTAAAAAGTGAAATCGTATGTACTTTTCAACCAAAGATCATATCGGAAACGAATCCATATATTACGGACAATGCAAAATTCCTACGCAGGCTAACTACGCATTGACAGCAACCAACTAACCCTAACTCCCAATCACAGTTAGCTAATGTATCAATAAACTAGTAAGTTCCTAAGTGGACTGCAGATTCAGCAGATTTTATCGCTACTTTACGATACTTTAGGTATTTTTTGCTGCAACACCTGCAAGTTCCATAAATTTATGGCAATGGCCGCCGTACGACCTCTCCAGCTGGTAACAGCCTAAGCTGGCAATAAAAACTTCCTGCAGATTTTTAGACAGAAATAAAACTACAAAAATATCGCGGCCCAATGTGAGGTTGACAACATTTGTTCTAGGTAACAATTTGAGTACTACACCGCTTTGTATTAAGTTAAACTTTAGTGCCCGTGATATTAGAAAATAAAAAACATACTTCATACAAAATCTTTGTGCTCGTTGATTTAACCCCTTAGTATACCAACTCTATTAAAGTTTTGGAGTAAACATTTTGAATTTTAGTCTTTATGGACTTTTCAAAGTGCTGCTGATTGTTATAAAACTTTGTAGAATACGTAAGGTTTACAATCCTTTAAGTAATCTGCTTGCGTGCGAAACAAAACAGCTAATCTATGGAATAGTCGGCGTCGAGGAAGCGGCGAGTTTATCTTTTGTGTAAACTTTCATTCGCTTCAGAGCGAAGATTTCAGGCTAAGCTTGGGGGAACTGTAGACGTAGCTGTGCAGTTTAGTATATAGCCTGCGAAAGAGCACTTTAGTAAAATGTAGGATAAAAAATGCTGCTAGTAATCACGTAGGGAAATAAATATAAGCCTGAAATAAGAGGATAAATAAAAAACAAATAAGCCTGTAAGTACATTCAAAACTAAGGATTAGAAAAAATATCTCTTTCTATCTTAAGAAGAGCGTTCGCCCGGACAGTGAAAGGTCGTAGTCGGTCCCATCTCGGGGCTAGTTGTGGGAATATAAATTGCATTGTGAATCCAAAAAAAGGAAAAATAATATATAATAAGTCTACTTTTGACAGTGTAGGTATTGTGATAACTTATTTTCCTTACATTAGATTCATATTCTTCCTTTTTAACAAGTTAAATGAACGTTAACGATGGCAAGAAATACTTAATAATTGATTGCGGTCAGTGAAAAATATAAATTCTTCAAAAGAATATAATGGTACAGCAAAAGTACAAAAACTTTCAATAAGACTTTTTTATTGATATAAGTTCGTGATATAAATTGAATTCAATATAAATCGTGTCACAAAAAATCGTAACTTCTTACATAAAAGTACTCTTAAGTAGAAATAAGTATATTTTATTTCAATAAGTAGTGTATTCACGAGGACACCGAAAAAATATAGATTATTTCGCATGACATTAGAAAATTTTAAGCTGCTTGCAAGTACTAGGTATTTCAAATGATTGGTTGAGCTAATTTCGGCTTCGATACTATTTCTAAAAGTAATGCGCGTCCGTAAAAATATTTCTGGGTGATAAAGATAATATAGTTTTCTCGTGAAAACAAAATATTTGAATATAGGTCGAGTGGGTGCGCTGCGAAAATTTTAATCACGGCAAAGGTGGACTCTCAGAATATTGTGCCAAGCCGCTGTTCTCATAATTTGGTGAATGAGGTGCTTTCCAAAAAGTATGTCTATACAGAGGAAATAGTACATTACAGCCGAGGACAGGTAAGTAAGAAATTACATTGTCGAGGATGGTTTGAAGCACGAGCCGCAGGCGAGGGCTTTAATCATTCGAGGCAAGGTAATTTGCTTACCGTACAAGGCTTGTATAGTGCTTTTCTCAAGAAATGCGAGGAAATAAAAAAAACTGTTTAACGAAATAATATTTATGAAAATTTATATCACACATATTCGGGCAATTATTAAATGTAAATTTTATTGTTTTCCCGGGCACACTTATGTATAAATCGCCCATAATAATATTATTTTAATGATGTATCATTAAAATACGCCAACAACACAGATTCCGAAAACGTATGCGCGTTTTTTTCACTTTTCCAAATCAGATCGTAGGTTTTCATATATCTTTCTTTTGATTTTGCTGGCAGTAAGTTTTCTGTTATTAATTTTGCTTCTGCTCTCAAATTTGGTGGAGTAGGTATATACAATGTCTGTATATGTTTCATTGGCAGAACTTATTTTGATAATACACAATATAAACTGTATTGATATCAAATCAACCGCTGAAAATCATTCCCGCCGTTTTTTTATATTGGCTTGTGAGACCATGTTGAACGGTCATACAGCCTATTGATACTTACTAGCTACTAAAATGCGCAACTTCAATACCCGCTTCTTTTCTTATTCTTTTTTCTCGAGTAACATATTTTTTAGATATGCTGATAACAAAAATCATTGGTGTGACTCATTGCAACACAATCAGGAGTTGAAAAAAAAACCGATTAATTACCGTCTCAAAAGGAAAAGCAAAAACACAAAAAAGGCAGGAATTCTTGAGCATTGGGCAAATGTTTGTCTGCAATGTCACAATCGAACGCTCGTGTAAGTACCAGAGAACGGAGTTTTTCGAGACGTCCGAAGATAAATCGATTTGTTCGGTACAGACTAGGGTGTCGTATAAAAACTCAAGTACGTGGCTCGTAAGCCCAATGACAATAAGGATGTGTGGAGACCCGTCGGGCTGTAGTGGACGTTCCTAACGAGTGCGCTGTGAGGATTCACGCCGGCGACATGAAAAAGGCGGTTCGAGAGCTATGTGCGTCCGCAGAAATCATACCGCGCTGTGACTCTTGCCCAAGTACCTGACAACAATTTGATGGAAGGTTTTTCGGGAAGGGATTTAGTTTATATTTCCAGTCTCCAAGATATTTTTTTTAGTTTGCCAAAGAACGTAATATGAAACTTGGCTATGTTCACAAGACACACAATGATAGAAAATCAATGCGCGATATCGCCAACATCTGCAGGAGTTTAATCCCGCTTCTTCGCAATACCAATGATTGCATCTCGGTCAGGTAACTGCAATTTCTGTGGTGTAAAATACTACCGCGACCGGAATATTTACCGAAAAAGAGCCGTGTTGCATTGAAAATAGCTAATATTGGCGGGTGCACGTCCCGAGTCGCGACATGTTTAATATTCCCAATAGTAAGGGAGTCGGGAAGCCCTGCCCTTGCTCTCGGAGTAAGAAGAAATCGCTTTACATCGAAAGCAAGCAAATGCCCGAAGACTCGCTTTTGAAATAAGAATTTTAAAACACGTTACGGGTTCTTCTGTGAACTAACTTGTGAGCTAAGTTTAATACCTATTTCAAATGCAATTGAAAAATCCGTGAAAAGAAAATAACTTGCCTGCAAGTACTTGATTGATTAAATAGTTATGGAATTTTTATACTAAAATACACTTAATCGATTTTAAACTAATGAAAATATAAAAGGAATGACATTCATTTCCAAATTGAGCAAGTTTGATGTTATAAGATAAAAACAATTCCTTGGTCGGGTAAAAATTCGACTTTGAAATGGTTTTCAGCCGTATTTATCTCCGTTTTGTGATAACTTTTCACGAATATTATCGTTTCTCTTTGAATTTACTCGTAAAGTCAGTTCTGTGGAAAATCAATTAGAACAAAAAGCGCCGGAGTCGTTAAAATGGTCACAGTTCATAAATAAATAGCCATTTTCTATTTCGAATTTAATCAGATTTTATTTGTAGTCTAGAGATAGCGCATAGAGTGGAAAGAAACACATTTCTTCCAAAGACTTAAGTTAATAGATTTGAGAGCTAAGCTTTTAAGACGTGGTTCCTTACTAAAACAAAGCCTTAGGAAAATAAAAGGATCACAAAGTTGAGAGCTTTCAGCGCGACCGTGAGTGCCAAACAGAGGGGGCAAGACAACGACACTCAAAGATATTGCTGATTTAGAACAACATAAAGAAATGTCTTTCACTCGCTAGGTAATAGTATTTATCATATGGCGTTACGTCATACACTCATACTTTGTTCTTTTCTTTACCCAATTAAATAGCGTACCCGTGTAAACGAAATGATATTAAAAAACAGATCTAACACAAAACATAACATATGAAAAAGTATATTTTTCTATCACTTACTCGTCCGAGAATCAATCAAATGAAAATTAATGAAAGTTATTACAGCTCAGAGGACAAATAAGACATTCCGAATTTAATAATAAGAAAATTTGAAGGGAATCCAATGGGATACAATTTGACAATGCTTTCGAGTGTCGTATATAAGAAGATAATTGTTTCTACATTAGGCTGCAAATCAGTGGTGGTCGCAATCGGAAAGCGAAACCCGTTCTTATCAAAGCAACATAAGGTTGACCATCAAGTTTTCCCAAGACCTCAAAACACCGCACAATCAATGTGCATTCTGGGCAGACATAATATCCTGTAGGTATGTCAAGGAGGCTGTTTTGCAAGGTAAGGTTCTTACACTCGAAAATGTTTCAAATGTTATTCGCGGCAAAAACTGGCTTTCGAGTGCTCGATTCGGTGTGGTATTATATATCAAACATTGAAGCAAGACGCCGACGGTTCTTGTAGCAAATTTTACAGCTATTCACTTTTCAATTAACATTTAACCTGGTTCTTTTGTTTTGCGTAAAGATTCACGTTATTGTCACATAGTGCAGTGTTAGCGGCAATGGCGTGCCGCAAATGGCAGCAGCGGCCGAGCTGATTGGCTAAGTTAGCATTTAGCACGTACATTATCCATTCAGCAGCAATGAGTAGGGCGGCGTTCGCAGCTCGCCACTCGACTCCAGCAGCTTCAATTCCGCTCGGTGTGCAATTACACAATTGCTTTGTTTACACTTTAAACTCACTAATGGCTTAATTTTCAAAATTTGCAGCAGAAGCTTCAAACGAATCTGGGTGAACGACCCTACTACATAGACTCCTTCGTGTATAAAGCATAGGATATTACATCTAGCAATCGGAGGCTCTGCATCATAGGACGACTGGATATAAATTGTATCTTGCCAGCTAGCATCTCTTGCCATATCGATATAATAAATACAAGGGAATTTATGTTTTAGTATTAATCGGTAGACTAAATCGGCGGGTAGTCACGAGCCGCATTGTTGTTAGGCACTAAGATTTTCACACGATGGTGCCGCGCGCTCAGAGATACCGATGTGAACAAATACTGTACTTCAATATTTTGATCTTGATTAAACATAGCATGGATATATCTATAGCGTGTGCGAGCCACATACTTAGCTGCAAGCTTAAATGAAAACAACGCGTGGCATCAGTTTATAAACATAACCATTTTATTGCTGCAGTGCAGATCGCATGATTCATTTATTACTAAACCAGCACAGATATCGATTGTACTAATTGGCAGTGAGGCCTGCAATTTTAATACAATGAATAAACAGTGCTAAACATATTGTGATGTTACTCGTAATAGAATTTCCTTTGAATATTGTAATAGTATGAAAATAATCTAAACTTGGTCGTAAGACAGGTAGATGTGCTCACACCGGTTTTAAAATCTAAATTCGACGGAAGTTCTACTATTACTTTCCCTTTTAGTCTGCAGAAGTAAATTTATAGAAACTTAAACACGGTAATAGCCTCTTAAAATGTAAGCATTCAATAGAGAAACACTTTATTGGTTTTATAAACAGAAAAAAGATAAAAATAAACTTTAGTTGGATGAATTCATTAAAATAAAATGCGGGTGAACTTTTGTAATGGTTTCCTTACAAACAAACTAAAATTCTTTAATTGAAAGCATTGAATTTCCATGATTAGTTTTTTGTATTACTTAATTCAAACGGTTCAAACCATTTACTTTTATTATATGACGCGCTCATTGTCTTTTCGTACATATTACAAAATTCTCTATTTCTAATCACGGCCAAAGTAAACATAATACGAACCGAACGATTTTAGTGAAATGAGATAACCCCGACCAATGCCACCAAGATCCGACAGAAAAGAATGTCTTTCAAACTGGGACGTTAGTTGAAATCGAACCGATTGTCGGACATATTCCAATTTAGCTTGGTAAATCTTAATCACGGCTGGTTCGGTCGACGTTAAAGAAGAGTAAAGCAAAAGGTGGAAAAAGGCGAGCCAATCCAGATCCAATTCAGGTGCAGGTGAAACCGCACACGTGGGACAGTTGACTCCGCAAACAATTCATCTAGATTCCAATACCATTGGAAGCAAGGAATCTTATGTATTGCATCTTTACTTAAACAATTATAAAAAAATAAAACCGCCTTCAAAAAAACCACATAAAAAAGTAAGAAATAATTCCTGACCAAATAAATAACGTAAGTACTTTGAAGTCGGGCGTGAAACATGTACAATTTTTTGTTGTTTTTGTTAAAACCCGCCCGACTTCAAAGTACTTACGTTATTTATTTGGTGAGGAATTATTTCTTACTTTTTTGATGTGGTTCTTTTGAAGGCGGTTTAATTTTTTTATTATTTTTATTATTATTATTAAAATAATTTTTATTTCACTCTTTTTAGTGCATCGTGCAGGCAATTTACGTGTTTTCTGGCAAATAGGTATGTGATCAAACTGTAAAACCTCCTTTTTCGAAGTCGGTTAAAATACCTTGAGGTATCCCCTTTTTAACAAAACAAGAATCATCTAAATCGGTTTTTAAACAAAGGAGTTATGCCTAAAGATACGTATTAAATTCACATAAAGTGGTAACGAAAACGACAGTATTTTCAAGATTTCCTGAAAACTACTAAACCGATTTCAAAATTTCAAAAAATGGGACCAACTTGGAAACCAACCTGATGTAATAACGTTTGAACCATTTCAATCGGTTCAGCCGTCTTCGAGTAATCGGTGGACATACACAAAAAAAAAACATACATACAGACGAATAGAGAACCTCCTCCTTTTTGATTTAGAAGTCGGTTAAAAAGAAATAGAATCTTGTGACAATCCTACTACTTGTGCCATTTGGCTAAATTCATATACATTTATTATGATATATCAGAATAGACTAAAACAAAGAGTTCATTTTACTCAACACTTTTAGGTTTCGAATAATCATCGTCATACGCTATAATAAGGTAGACACAATTATTTATCTGAAGTCCTCTCTATCTTTATCATTTCGTATTCCGTTACGGAAGAAAAATACCGAACCGAATTAATGGATTCCTTTGAATTGACAGCGGGGTTCAAATTAGGCAATCAAAGTTTTCGCACCACACCCGAATCAAAGGTTCCTCAAGTTGTCTATGATCCTTGTAACTTTGAAATGGACTTAAAATTCAACGATTCTTTTGATCGTAGCAAATATCCAAAAACAATGTAGAATAATTGGAGAGCAATTCTTGACTCTTTCATTTTTAACCGAGACTGTTAGATGTTAACTGAAGTCTGTGACTTCTTACAAGGCGAGAGAATGGAAAACAGGGTACTTGAACCATCTCGTCCGGGGCGAAGTTGCTCGTTTTATATGCAAATTTCCCACGTCCTTATGAATATGAAAATTTTCTATTAGAACGTGTCGTTGTCAGCTCTGACGTGATGTACTGGTGCACCGTCTTCATAGATTTTCTTGTTCAGCAGTTTCAGATCAAGCATTAAAATGGAATACCATTCCGCGTGATACCTTCTTAAAAATGACCTCGATTTCAGTAGGTAATTGTAATGGGCCGCAAATTTTCAATGTAGCAATTTGAATTCGTTGAACGTGAATATGGTAATTGCATAATTAATTGCCGTTTATTCTGCTCGTGCTTAGGAGAATACAAATGAGGTCACAGTTAGAAGTAAGTTTATTCCCGGAGGCGCACGTCTATTCACATGGGAAGTTAAGGCTCCTAAATAGTGAAGTGTGAACGCGTATGCGAGTCCCGAACGGCGTGGCACGTAACAACTCCCAAGAGACTTACTTCGACATTCGGTGAATACCTTTAAATTTATAAAAACTTAAGGCGATACTCGGAAAAATTATGCTAAAGCGAGATAGCAATGAGAAAACGACGCGCGCGGGAGCGAGACCGATTTTGCAGATTACGCAAAAAAATCACAAAATCACTTCGTATTAAAAAACTATAGCGATTTTTAAAAAATGCTTCTATACGATCCTAAATATTATTACTGTCCACTAATTAAACCAATTTTCAATAGTATATGTAACCCCATTTAAGAATAATCTTCATATTTCGTAATTTTTAGAGGTATTTTCGAAAAGAAAAAGTGTCGAGGCAAAATCATAAAATCGTGTTTTTGAAACTATACGATTCTAGATAAAGGTATGAAGAAATATATATCTTATTACCAGATTTATAACAACTGTAACCATCCAATAGTTTTATATCAAAAAGTCCATACTTTTTCCGAGTAGCGCCTTAACGTTAACTGTACTGAAGCAAGGAAACGAACTTTAGCGCTGATCTGTTTGATCTTTATTTAGCGTTGCAATTTATAACAAAGCCTTAAATTATTTCGATCGTTGTTTGATGAACTCGTTCTGAAGTGGCGATCACTTTCGTTTTCTTGTTCATGTCATGACTGGCCAGTTACCTTATCGAGATTTGATATTTAAAATTCAAGTTAACAATACATAGCAAAAAGTTGGTCTGTTGTCTGGGTAAGCATCCTATACAATGCACCAGCGTTGTATGAGATGTATGGTTTGCCGAGTAGTCCATATATATTTAATGAATCCGAATACATTTAAATTTGGAGTTATAATGATACACCTTAAGAAACAGATAAGTAATACAAATGGTTGATAGGTCTTTTGATACAGGTACCTATTATAATGATCGATGCATATCATAGTTTCAATACACACGTCGTCGTCGGCTTTATTAACGCACGGATTTGTTTAAATCGATCTTATTTTGAATGCATATATATTTGAACTAAAATAGAGAGAGAGAGAATAATGAATGTTTTATTGACGAAACGGAGCTAGCAGTCCTGTTAATATTCAAGAAGGTACCAAGACCAAGTAACATTTAAATAAAAGCACTATAATAGAGGGCATTGCTTGAATTCTTTAGCAAATATCAAAGTTAAATTTCCAAGACTTCAGCACGTTGTACGTTTCATAAAACTACGTAATGTGAATGTTGCAGTCTCGGCGCAACAAAGCTCAGAACAATAAAGGAAATAAAAACAGCTCTAGAGACAGGGAATGCGCATGGGCGAGCGAACGCTGCTCCTGGCATTAACTGTTCTAAATTTAGATAAATAACGCCCAGTTGGTGCACAGGACAGCTGGGTGAAATGCAGATCTAGGTGGTGCAGATGGCCGCGAGCCCACGGCCCACCCCGCGGGGCACTCTTCCAACACTCCCCGACTCTAAGCACTTTCAAAGTAGGCACTTCACGACCAGCATAGAAAGTGTTTAAAATTCCAATAAACTTTATTACACCCCGAGCTTAAAATTTTAAAGAAAAACCGTCTTCACCAGACACGTATGAAAGAACTTCGGCAATAAAACGAGAAAAAGGCTTTCCGCGCCATAGCTTTTACCGAGTTAAAGTTACTCAAAGTGGCGTACTTGGGTGGGAGCTAACTTAGCTATGGTCAATAAACTTAGCCGCGGCGCTCGGGATGAGTCGTGCAACAATAAAGCGGAACTTCCAAAACAGTTTATCTCGTGGAAATCTTTCAAACCGCCTTTTAATATCAATCTTGCAAACTTCAAAGGCCTTTAACAGGTACTTTCGAGTTAAGAATTATACAGGAATAATTAATGTTCGCGTCGGAGGCGGAAAATGGTCGGCTTTAGCTAGAGGCGGGATAAGAGCGGGAGTGTTTGCCAAGAATTCAATCGCAGCCGTCGGGGCAAAGGCAATATGCGCTAGCACTCGAAACCGCACCGCCCCCTCTCATTAATTGAGCTATCAACATATCTGCTGCAGTAATCACAGGCGGCACATCGCATCGCCGCAGCTGCTCGAAACAATGCGACGCTATGCAATTATGAATCAGTCCTGAAATGTGTCATTCATTGTCCAAAGAATTTTCTGTACGAAAAATCAGGGCGGTACACAACTGGCTCATCCGTCGACAGTTCAGTAGTGTTTCGGAACAGCGGTTTTATGGCGGTTCGTAAACGTTGACTGCTGGAGGTAGAATAAAAATTCGTTACGAGGACGAGCGGGAAGAGAAAATCTCCGGTGTGACAGGAACAATGTAAAATCCAATTTTCTCCGGGCCTCTAGAGATTTGGCGGTGTAACGACAAGCGCCTTTACGGTCATGAAGACGCGATGCGGTTTTACTTTATAAGTTTATACGTTATTTATCAACGCTCACGGTTATTATAGTTAGCCAAATTTCAGTTTTCACTGTCGACGAATAATTCAATATATAAGTCACATGCTCAAACCAAAACCAGACTTTACTATGAAACTTTCTATAAGAATTCCCGGCCGCGGGAAATTTTCACCCTCTAGAGTTTTGTTACAAAATAATATGATTAGGTTTACTCATGGTCTTTTTTTTTAAATGCAATTTAACACGTAATTGATCATATAAGAGAATTCAAACAAACAAATACTTCACCTTGATTCTAATATAAATTAGTGACGTGACCAAACAAAGCGTGAATTAATCTCATGAAACGCCAACTGTTTATGCTAAATATAAAGTAATTTCAATTAAAAGCTCATTAGGATTAAATTCTTCAATTACATTTGAAATGAAAACAATATACCGCCCGGCGAGACAACGATGGCAAATGCGATGAACGGCGACAAAAACCGGCGCGATCACGCGCCCTTCATCTCCCCGACGGAATCGCTAAACAACGACGCACAACATGCAACATGATTAATGCTTCGCGAACCTTAAATATGATTTATTTAACGACACGACGAAAACAAACGCTATTTAAAAAGTAACACAAAAACGCACGCGACATGTTTAATCCGACGTCCGACAGAGCGTCACCACTAAACGAAATTTAAAGAGATAAAAACCGCATTAGATTGTATGTCTCCCGAGCGGGATAATGCGATAAATGAAACACGACGTGAGATGGCGGGGAGTCATGCATTATGCAAGATTGCCGACATGTGTTCACTTATTTGGGCTTTTGTACTCAAAAGAAAATTAATGAATTGCACAATAGGCAATAAAACACTTCCAAATCAGAATTTTCAACGACCATTCTTTGCAGATGACAGATTGAATTAATGAGACCATGTCTCTGAAATTGAAATAAAACCTGCATCGTAAAAATTGGTGACAGCATTTTCCTGCAGAGTGACAGGCATTTTAATAACAACCAAAAAGAGTCCTCTGAAGCGTAGTGGGTAAGGGAATTATACGCCTGTGAGCGGAGCCTGCCTCCAAAACAAAGTGTACAAAAAATGGGGTACAACATCCGCCATCGGAAAGCACCTGCACACCACACTGTAGCAGGTAATACGTATTTACCCTTCATGCCTCATCCATTGATATTATGCCCAAATCTACAATGCGAAAGCGGATAATAGAACTCTTTTATTGCCTCCAATTTGAATGGCACAAACGTAGACAACGGTCGCAGTAACAGAAATAGAAATTATTTGCGAAGACTGGAAAGAGATAGAAGAGAGATATATAAAGAGAAAGAAGAAGGCACACTCATGTCGGGGAATTAAAATGAATGTCGCGTATCTTTTGTATTTCATTCGAGAAATCAAGATTATTTTGGACATCTGGGATATATCATCATTACTATAACTTTAGTAAAGTTAAGAATAAGTACTTAATTAATATGAATATGTCGTGCAAAAGGCTTTACGGTGTACTAAAGATCAAGAACAACATACAACGGTCAATACTATGTATTAAAAATTTGTGGTCTGAAGGATTGGATCGGATTACGGATTATAGCGAAGTTTTAAGAGGATTACGAATTCCCCGCTCACTTTTACTAATAAATATTATAACGAATGGAAACGTACGTTAATCGATATACTTGTTTAAAGAGTTGGTATAATAAACTATTGAAAACGATCACAAAAGGAATTGTTTGTCTGTCTTTGAACGAAAACAGGTGTGCTTTAAAATACTTTCCACGCATCACTAGGAAAATTGGTTAGTTTTTACGACTTCCTTTTCGGAATAATGTACGAAATACATGTGTCATCCATTGTCCACTCCACTACACAATTGTACAACGGGAACACTTTCGCTATACCTATGTCCGGTCTTCCTTACTTATGGGTTACCAATTTGCATAAATACATATCAATACACTTAGGCACTGAATTGGTTTTCGAAAGTGAAAGACTCAAAGACACGCAAGATATAATTCTTACGACTTTCACATCACAAAACAATATGATCAGGCCCTATACCTATAACTACCTGTTGACGCGATATTAGAATACAATAATATAGATCTAAAGACGGAGCTTTAGCGCCATCTCATTTACAATCTTACATTTTGACATTAATCTGATCTCAGTAAACAAATTAAAGACTAAAATTTTTCCATAAGTTTAAATGAATCTTAAATTAGTGGTCATGTTTCCCGTGAACGATGCAGCGATGATCGCGCACACGTCACTCGTGATTGTCGGGTTGGAGACCCGGGGCTGAGTATCTTTATTACGATCTAGGTAGTTTATATAATAGCGAGAAGCAAATTAATTCATCGCACGGAGGCAGCAAGGGCGGCTATCTCCCACGATAAGTTTGGGCCGGCCCTCAGGGTGCCGAATGCGGGAACTAACTATCGTAACGAGATCGGGATTTCTCAGAATGTTAGCAGAATCATCGTTACGTATGAGCTTTTGGACGCTTATCACGATTTCTGCGGTATCTTTTACCAACTGAAACGCTTCAAGTTTGCAGACACAATTTAAAAGGTGCCGAAAGGATTCAATAAAGGGTCGGGAACACGTTTACGAAGTTACACGCTATAGAAACCGAGCAATTATGGAACTTGGAATCAATTTAGGGTCCTAATGAAGTTTGCAAGTCCCGCCTACCTACGTATAGAATACCTTCCTGCTTCTCACGACAAAGGGTAGAAATATAAAAAGGACAATATATCTAGGACGTTTACCTCTAAAAATAGGAAAAGAGAGAGTGTAGCAATATATTAATCGTAGATATCATGAATCGTTACTAAGTGAAACGTTTTCTATTCCAGATTATAATGCCGTCTGTAATAAAGGTTAAGGATAGGAAAGATGTTTTGTTTGCTTTCAGGGCGAGTCGGCGCAGTTGTTTACGCCCGCATATTCTTGTTTGCGCTTCCTCGAAGGCAAACAACGTCCCGAGGACTATTGCGAAAATACGAGTTTCTATGAGCACATCAAAAATTCATGTCCATACTCCGAGCATGTACCAATATTGTGCTAAGTGATCGTCTCCCAATATAGTTTCATGAGATCTGTGACCCATGGAAAATAAATGTATCGTAAAATATTTAGGAACGTAAATGGTATTAAAATATATTTTCACGTGAGGAATAAGAACAGAGGCGGCGCAGGGACGCTCGCGTTGACAGGACAATTGTCGATTTATCCCCGGGGGATTCACACGGCCCAATTTACGATCACAACTCACCGTTTGGTTAGCTCTCCAAATCAATTTATTTACGATCCCGTTTCATTACGTACGTACAGGTACTATGATCTATGCCGTTTTGCATTGAATGTTATCAACGCATGATTTAGTGGATTCGACGAGAACAACGGCTCCGTACACGGAGATGATGTAGGTGCGAGGCTGTAAATGGAGGCGAGTATTGGAAGTGTCCGTTATTATCGGTCCTACGAGCCATTAGAGGGTAGCGTTTCGCGATCAATTTGGTTCAGTTTCCTTGATATTCCGGATCGGCGGCTGAATTCGTAAGCTCTCGATTATTTATGGGGACGAGCTCGGCGGGCCGCCGACCCTTCCCGGCTCTGCGTGTCACTACGTAAAGAGGAGTAATCGCTTGCGGCTGCTAGCTGAGTGAATTTTTCCATTCGGAAAATGGCCGAAGGAATTAGGTACCGCAGCGTTTCATATTTCAAGGGAAGCCGGCCCTCCCCCCACAGCTTTGTATCTGCATGGAAGTACAACCGTTTCTTGAGTTGTTTTTTATGTTCCTCGTAAAATGGAACAAAAATACAAGCGGAACAGAGCAAATCGGGAAACGCCTCAATAACGCAGTACAAAGTGATGAAATATAAAATGGGGCGTAAAACAAATTGTAACCAATTATGCCGTTCTTTACAGCCAGCAGTGTAGGGAAGCTTTACTTCGTATTGTGGCGGGTTCGTTGGGTTCTCATTCAAAGGCTTACCTGAAACAAAAGGAATAGAATTAGATGAATCAGGCGGTTTGCAAGACGTTGTGATTATTAAACAATTTCTCATCTGACATCATTCCTTGTTGGAAATTGAATCTCATTATCTTCATTATGCAAAGGTGTTTGTTGAAAGGTGATTGACGTTGATGTGCTTAAGCAGGGTATAGTTTGAGTAATTTAATGAAGATATTAATAATATTGAAGTTTCTATACAAAAGCATCTGTTTTATTGAGTACTTAAGCAATGTTATTCAGGTGGTTTAAACTGTTAAAGAGTCTGATTTAAATACTTAACGCGCTGTTATGGTTTCCACAACATTTTGCATTACACGGATGATGATTACCATAAGAAAGCCTTAGAGAAGCAATTATTTTCCTCTCCTCATACTTCGGATCCGTTACAATCTACCCAATTATGTAATTGCGATAATAATGAGCGTAACGAATGTAATATGTCGTAAATGAAACAATTACAACTTAGTTACCTCAATTTTCAATTGTGTTGCTTGGCGAGTCTATCAACGTCCCAACATTTAGTGACATATCTATCAAGCTAAACAGTCGTTGTGCTGGCTTCCGTCACTTGACAAAATGTTAAATGGTCCCAATATTTTACAATGTCTCATTTGAAAAGTGACACATCTGGTAAAGTGCGGTGACGAAATCGCTAGGTACTTGTAGCTCAACGACCTTTAGAGCGTTGATCTCCAGTAGCCGAATGGTACACCACTAACGCGGAATGGATGCATGAATATTTCAACGAACAGACTCCGTAACGTCTCCTCGTATCAGACGAGTGAATATCCTCGTAAAGTTGACATTTGGGGCTGTTGAAGGCGGCTCGCTCGGTCGTATCGGGCTAAAGAGCTTCCCGCAGGACAAACGAGCCAAGATAAGACGGGAGCACTGCACCCCGCACAGCTAAGCGCCTTAAACCCGCATTTGAGACTTGGAATAAAGTACGCTCCAATCTCTTATAAAACATTACCGCTTCCAAAAATATAGCAACAAAACTAAATATGGCTCGGATTTCTTTCAGTTACAGCGATGAATGTAAAACTGTTATCCTCTCATTATTTGAATTTTAGATAACTAACACTCATAACTCAGTATGTTTTTTAAATGGTGAAGCATACAATGAATTAAAACCTACAACGAACATTGACCTTTACCTTTACAAAATCATGTGTTTTTCACTAGGAAAGACAATGGATAGATAATATTTGAAATTTGAATACAATAAATGTTTGTCAGTCTATCTGTTTTAAAAACTGTTTCCACACAAATACAAGAAACCTAAATAATCGACTGACAAATGATAATCAAACGAATATTAGTTTCATGTCGGCATATCCGTTAGTCGATAAGGTATTGGAAAGGGAGTTGTTATGTAAAATAATGTGTTATCTACTTAATCGTGTAATCAAGAGTTGCGTTGCGATAGCTTTAACATTACCGAAACGGTGACGCGATCTCGGCTGCGATACAAACTCATTAATCGTGATGGTTATGAATGAACGCCTCTGCACATCAGCTCAAATTACCAGCGACAGAGTCATATCAAACGATCCTACATCCCACCGACCGCGTGATGGATCACTTCACAGCAATTTAAGAGCAAACCCAAATATTGCTGCTACGACAATTAACAAAAAGTAGGGAAATAATCAAAGTGAAAATTCCAATTGGCGAATATCGTTTGGCACCTAATTTGGATTTCAATGGCTCGTTGAAAGTCAAACACGGCGAATCAGAATTTCAGAGCGAAAGAGAATGTCAAAATATTTATTAGACGCCCGTGTAAACGCGCGGTAGCTTTGTTTTAGTAAAAAGATTTCAGGAATTATTTGGCTTCCCAACACGGGGCGGAGTGGGTTCATCGACTCGGATCGAAACCACGGTGGACAATGGAGGAACAACATTGCGGTCAGGGGCGGATGGTACTCATTACAAGATATCCTTCCAATTAGCATTAACGACTTACGCCGAACTACCGGTTGGCATCGATCGTTTACGTGACCCATTAATTGGTTCGGATTACACTAAGCTTTTTGCAACATCTCTGATATCAACGACTTGGGGATTTACTGTATCAATCTTATAGAAGCTTGCAGTCAAACTGTCACAGATGATAGCTATGATACTTATGTAAACATAATTTTAAATGATAATAAGTTACAAGTCCATTCACAAGAGTACAAGAGCGGTGATTTTACGAGGGTGACATCGGCGCGATGAGTAACACAGTAATGTGTGTCGGAGAAATGTCGCCCGCCGTCAAATTAACATTTTTATGAGGCCGTAGTCTGTTATAGAGATGGGCTGTGACTGTTATTTCAGCACTTGAGCAATTTCCACGGTCGGGATGGACATCTTGGGCGAACATTTTCGTCTAAAGGACTTGTTAATAATTAAAATTAAAATCTACATTATTTTCGACTTGATACTAACAGTAAATCACTTTTATTTTCTACAAAATACCTAATTATTTGAAAAAATACTTGGTATTTTGCTCTACTTATCAAACTTTGTCATTAATACCATCACCCATTTTAAGGAGTTGAAGGTGCAACCTAGCCCAGCAGACTTTTACGTAGCTACCATCGTGAACCGCGATTGTCGAGCAAAATTGGGCGTACTTCGGACATACGGTTTATACACGTTTGCATTACATGGCTAGATTAAGAATAAACAAGAGTAACGGGACTCAACAACATCACCACTTCTCACAACTCATCACTTTGTGACCACGGCTGTAGCAACACAGCCGAAACGTCAAGCTGTAAGTAAGTACATAATAATATGTACTTCATAATAAATGTCGCGTTGAGTGAGTCCCGTTACTCTTGTTTATTATTATAATCGAACGCGAAAGTTTAAAATCTTATGGATTAAGAATGTTGGCAAGTTGCTCAACAATCGCGGTTCACGGTGGTAATTCATTTTTCTAGTTAGGTGCTAACCTTAATCCAATTAGTGATAATTGTAGGTCATTGCCAATTACGCAACAGATGACCCATTATTTCGCATAAATAAATGCATCAAGGCACTAGAAAACATCATATCTCCAAGAACTGGAACAAGATCCATCCCTTTGGAGTCTGTTCGACATCGGATGGACATTAAGCATGATAAAAGAAGCAGAGCGTGTCTCTGCGCTAATTACAACACGCATTAGGACAGCCGTAGCCGGCGCCTTTGTATCATTTAAGAAGCATCTCATTATACGGCTACTCACAAAAACTATATCCATTATTCACATAAATTACTAATACCTACAAGTAATCATAGAAAGCTTACCGAGATTCGCATAATCTTATCTACCATCTGCGCTCTGTCTAAAAGTAGTTACCTAATTTCTATTTATTATGCGGTAAATGGCGCGTGTGGGATTAGACCCTCGTCATTATGTACACATTACCCGCTTCGAATTGGTTTGACGATTCATTAAGCTAGAATGTCACTTCGACCCCAAAGGCGGTCAGCGAGGGATCAACGGACAACACGCCTCTATTTATTTATAAATCAAACACTAATGATTTCGAAATACTTATAGAATAATATATTATTTCATTCATTCGATATGAACAATGATCGGAAGAAAACAAAAGCTGTTGTACAAGCTGATAAAATGTCACATTGACAATCTTTTCTAAATCGCCTAAAATTTTTTTGTTAGCTTTTTTCCGCAATGTCACAGTCACCCAAAGAACATTGAAAAAATTAAGAAGGTAGTAGAATTTTCGCCTTTACAATATGTTCTCCTTCTAAACTGATAAATAAACTATTTTTAATACTGTAAACTATAATTTACTGTAATTGTCTCAGTGACCTCCACAGCATAAGCATAAGGTTTCTAGTAAATTGCATTGATGGCTTTGCTTCCATTATAATTATATACCTAGTCGTATGTCTACGGCAGAACATCGATTTAATTTGCTGACGTAAAACCTTTTTTTCCTTCTTCTTTGGTATCAAATTATAGGTACTTACTGATTAGATTGATAAAGCGAGCCAGCATAAGAAAACTGTATGGCTAATGAATATTGGTAAATAAATTAGATAAAAGAATGAAAGATACATTAAAAACGCACATGATAATGATGACATCAAAGGGCCATGGGAAATAAACAAAGCCATTGCTGATCATAGATGAAACGTCATGAGAAGTGCGACATACACCTAACTCATTCTATTCACGGTTCGTGTTAAGTTTTAATTATTTATGAAGACCCAAAACACGAAGAAGTAGGACAGTGAATTCATTTTCTGATTATAGATGGCGTTGATTCAATAAGAAAAGTTCACGTGTAAATTAACATACGAGTAGATTACTCATCTTTTGTTATGGTGGAAATACATGGTTCACTTTTGCCTTTTTCAGTTTGGATGAAGCAACCAAATTGAGCAATGTAAACGTAAAAGTGAATCATTCAATGTCAATGTGCGCTTGTATTTCTGCGCCTTTCAACCAAAGTGAATCAATTTGGTTGAACCGTGTAATTATTGGCATTATCGACCGCAAATGCAGCCGGGATCCACCGGTTTACGTGCCTCCCGAGAAACTCGAAATAATAAATGTTTGGTCCCGCATCCCCAGCATATCGAAAATTGCGACCGAACATCAACACCAAAATCTGAGCAATAATGAGCTTCTCATCCTCGGCAATGTTTCTTTCTTATTAAAACTTCGTGATTTCAAGATTCAAGCGTTGCGTTTGCGTCGCAGCGATTTGAAGTAATGGGTAAAAGTAAGACGTTATGTGATAGTCCGCGCGTGTCCGTGTTTGTTACGTGTTGGCAATGCGGAACAGACTGATGGCTGTGGGATAGAAAGGGCCATTGTCTATAGACATTCCACCCACAGGCCACAACTAGGCGAAGAGAAGAGATGAGATCTTACTTGCTTTGAACTTGACATACGTGTCTTGGCCCGTTTCCTTCTGCTATTATTTAGCAATAATAAAATAATATTTACCAAGACGTAGCTTGTGGCTATAAACTGCAAAATTACGCTTAAAATTGCAATTACATAATATATCAAAAAATGCGAAAATGTTAAAGCAACTGGACTGTCTTTGCAATTTCTGTCTGAATATTAAGACCATCAAAATTTGGTATGACTGTCCGCATAATGCTTAGCCAAAACAAATTGTGTTTATAAAGAGATTGTCTGATATGTTATAGGTTAAAGATTTAAAAGAGTTAAACTAAATTAAATTCAAGGTCTCGTGACACGATTTGTGGAGCTTAGTGATTAGAATTAATTTGCCGAGTCACATCCTGCATGATATCTAATAATTTTGTTTATTAGTGAAGTCCAGTGAGGCTGTGAGATGTTTGGTTTATTTCGTTTTTATCCTTATCGAGTTAACAAATGGATTTAAGAAATGTACCAGCTAGATGTATAAAAAGGAAAATGAGATGATTAAAAGATGCCCCTTCATTTAAAAAACAAAATGGGTATATCAACGTTTGAACGATGAATTTTTACCAATAATCAGCATAAATCTCAATAACGTCAAGAAAATACCTACAGCTCTTTTCTTAAGCAAATAGGAGAAGGTACAGCTATTCGCGTTTGATGAAATCAGAGTGTCTGCTAAAATGGAGGTTAATAGATTGATGTTTTAATTGAAGCGAAACAATCTTTGAATTCAAAACCGAGAAGTATTGAAATAGATAGGTAATTACTAAAGTTCGGTAATAGCTCACACGGACTAAGTTTCGTTTATATAGTAAATCGAATTAATATGCCCGATAGAAACCATAATCCATATAGAATATCTGTCAAGTGAATACACAATCTAATATTCTACATATATATGGTTACTATAAGGTGAGTTTGATTGAACTGAAGAAGTTAGTAAGTATTGTGGAGTGTCTTGACCCTTTAATCATCCAAGTCAGATTTATCCAACAAACGTTGTTAAGTATCCTGTCTTATTTCTTTGGCAGAAGAACCTGATGAGCACACTGAGTTAAAAAAATACTTTCGTTTATAAATATATGCACTTATAAAACTCATCAGGAAATCTCGAAAACTACTGGACCAATGAAGATGAAATTTAGCAGAAAGGTAGATTTTGACTAAGAGACGTCTGCGAAGAGCGGATTTTGGGGAAACTCCTCCTCTGAAAGGGTAAAATGGGGGGTTAAGTTTAAGTATATGGAACTTCCTCATTATCGTCGTCTCTTATTTTACAGAATAATTACAGCGATGGTCGTTACTACTACTGGTTGAAGTGTTGATCGAGTAATTATGACCTAAGTATAATATTTGTATTGTGATGTGAACGTGAACGACCCGAGTTGACATTCCACATCCACATACAAACTTTCATCCCATATTTTATTCCAACATTTATTTTCGTGACAAAAGGTGGCCTATGTCATTGTTACAGATCTTATTTATGGTAGAAGCATGAAAAGGATAAGAAACGGAGGTACTTTTGAATTTATAATACTTGGTACTTACTTGTGGATAAATTAATTCGATCAGATGATATGGATTGCCTTTATAATTTTTTTTTATCCACAACGGGGTAGCACTTAGCATACATCACACGTGATGTTAAGTGACGATAAGGCTGAAGGTGGAAGCGGACTACTTTCGGAATCTTCAATTACTGAGGAACTGGCTACCTTATCTCTAACTGCCGGAACACAACAATGCTCAACGAAAACATCGTTGTTATGGCGTCAGACTTAGATAAGATGGTGGTAGCTAGCCAGGCGGACTTTGAACAAACAAGTCCTACCACCAACCACCAACCAAACCGAATTGTAACCATTGTGTTTCAAGTATGATGTACTATCCGCGCATTGTATTTGAGAATTCTGAAGTGAGTGACATTGACAATGCATACGTTACGCTCTCGGAAACAGATACGATGGTTTGTGAATAAGAGAACTGTTGGAGAGTACACTAAGAACTGATCTTGCCCCCTGGCAAGATCTTGCCTTTGATCCTCATCCGGGTCAAATCTTTATGTGATAAAATTAATATGACACTAAAATTCAGTGTCTGAATGAAAATAGAATATAATATTATGGCGTCTAAACAAAAATGCTTTAGAAAAATGGAAAATAAAGTATTTAGAAAAAATCGACCCGTCTCACAAATTTTTTTCTATATACTTTATTTTCCATTTTTCTGTGATAAAAATTGCATTGTGAATGCAAAAAAGTAAAAAATTAAATAACTAAAAAATGCTTTAGCTGTTTCTCTTGGAAACAGATCAGTATAATAAAAATCTTGTCTGATAGCAACTTATTTAATGAATATGTCAACCACGCGTGCAAAGCCAAGAACTCTGTATGGAACCATTTAAACGCCGTTTATTCCGTAAACGCGACGCATAGCGTTACGTTATTAGGTGACGCGTGCCGAGGCAACGCTAATAACCCAGTTAAGCTCCCAAATTAAACAATTTTGTTTGTTTTAGTGCGGAGCCACTTCTATGCGGAATGTTAAACTATTATTATGACGCGGTAAACAAAAGGAAGATTATCTTTAAAGATTATACTGTTTTTTATTTGAGACTTAATGTTAAATTATTCTTTAGCGGGTGTAACTGTTTGAATACTATCCATTGTTCTTTCTTGAAAAGGAATAAACGTGTAAGCTTAATTATATTTCATCAACATAAATATTTCAGATTTGTTAATATTTTTTGTTTGAGCTTGTTGATCCTAACGAGATCAATTCTTTCGATAGTATGTGCACTAATAAATTTGATAATTTACAAGTTGGTGTAGTTATTAACTAAGTATTACGAGAACACCTACACTATATATAAATTATAAACTATAAATATAAATTATAATCTTTAAAACGTTCACCATCACCAATAAGTGTAGGTGGCACTTTATAATATTTCTTAACATCGCCGTAAGCAAAAGCAAACTTACTTAATCCCATGAGAAGTGATTTACGATAGTATGAATTACCTAAGTCATAAGCTGAGAATGCAGTCGGCCGTTTGCAGGCGCTTCCAAATCAAGCGACGCGACGGCTATTAACACACATACCAACTAAAAGGCATAATAGCAAACTAAAAATAAGTGAAATTTTACTCCAGATAACGGTTACTGCTTCACAAGACAGAATAACAAAAAAAACTGTCACTGTGCGATAGGACGGTCTACTTTCTAAGCGAAATAGGGGCTATACGTGTCTTGATGGTACAAAACACGTACATCCTTTGTTGTGTGCTTGTATTTTGTAATAAGACGCGAAAAAGACGTTAATAAAATAGCAAGTGTTCTCCTAAATATTATATCCGGGGAAGATTTCGAATATTTTTCCACATCGCTCGAGTTTGTCGGACAATTTATTTTTTCTTTATTCAATTCATACGGCCTGCTGGGAGCACCGCAACGCGTGGTTTTACATAATGTTGGCGTGTTCACAACTTAGCTTGTATTTATAATGAAAGTGCGGTTGTGTTCGTATTCACTTTCATACCAAACAGTGCGTTTATGGCCGGAATTGTGAATTAAGTGGACATTAAAATAATTTTATAACAGGTGTACTATTACGTTATGCGCAATTTTAAGTTATTATAAAATTGCAGCATTAAATGTTAATCAGTGAAAATAAACTTCACAAGATTTTATTCTTTTTTATCGATAAAATTCCTATGCCGTGTTTAAGTATAAAAAACTAGCGCTCCGCTCTCGAATTCGTCTGGGTGGACCCTCTTTTACCCCCATAGAGGGGGAATTCCAAACATCCTCTCTTAGTGTTCCTCTACGTTTCCCAAGGAAGATACATGCCAAATTTCAGCTTCTTGCGCCCAATAGTTTCGGCTGTGCGTTGTCTGTCAGTTAGCCACTAACGTTTATTTAGAATATCAAGAAAATAAATCAGCTGTTCCATACATTTTGATATATTCGATTTAAAATTTTCTATGGAACAGCTGATTTTTTTTCGCGTTTTCAATGTTGGTACCATAGTAAAAGTTGTTTGTTAGCGTGAGTACATTGACCCCTTAAAATTATGTGCACTATTTAAGAAGGACCTTATATATTATGTATGTGTATTTATATTTAATATACTACAATTATATATTCTATAGATTATCTATCTTTCATATATTATGACCATTCAGTGGTAGCAGTGGAATGTACAAAATACACATAAACAGCTTCAGCAAATACTATTTAATTCTATTCTGTCAATGGCGTAAGTGCAATAAACTGCAAAGGCTGTATAAAGCCAAGTGTCATTGAAGACAAATTTTCTCAGAACGCATCGCATTGAGGCATCATCTATACTAATAAGAAATACTAAGAACTACTCTCTTGAAACTGTAATGTAAAATTATCTAGTTCTTTATTACTTATAACGGGTGTCCCAAAAGTAGGTATAGGATGATTTGTCTCAATAAAACGCGAATGGATTGGAATTTCTTCGAAGTTTTATTTTATTTTAAAGAAGAGACTTGTACAATTTTATCTGAATAGAATATCTGCTAAATAGCCGCCACGGAAATTTTTGCTGTGTGCAAGTTTTTCATGACACTTTCATACATAAGATTTTAAACTTTCGCGTTCCATTATAATTATAAACACGAGTAACGGGACTCAACGCGACATTTATTATGAAGTACATATTATTATGTACTTACAGCTTGACGTTTCGGCTGTGTTGCAACAATCGTGGTCACAAGCAGACAGTCTGCTTGTGACCACAAGCTGTAAGTACTTTCATACATTTCGCTACTTTTTGAATATTTCGAAAATAGCGCGAAATTCAAATCCTATAAGTACGTACTTTTGAGACACCCTTTATTTATTCAAACGACAGGAAGCGAGTTTGCATTTATCAGCCCTGAATAAATCAAAACCTTCCAATATTCATTTCACGTGAATTCTCGAAAAATAGCAAGTAGGTAGTTCAATGAAAACGTCTGAAAACTACCAATTCATTGATATTCAAATATATTATAATGTTAGTGTGTAAACGTTGCCTTTTTCCCACAGTTTGTCCGTATAATCTGAAAAGTTCGTAGCTTACTGTTATTTCACCTGAGTTTTAGTAACGGTGCTTCCTACATCCGACCTACGGCTTCAAGCTATCTCCATACAAGCTTATTTCCACCTGTTTCCTGCGCAGGTAATCAGATGACAAACACTTCCTTCCTACTAGCTACAACAGTTGGATTATTATATTTTATGTTTAGCAAGGACTTATATAAATATTTGCTAAACCTACATAGCTGTTTTCTTGCAAACCTATTTCAATATCAAACTTATACTAAACTTAAACCCCCTTGAAAAATGGAAAATGAAGTATTTAGTAAAAATCTACCCGTCTCACAACTAGCTCCGATGGGACACGAACCCACGACCTTTCGCTATCCGGGCGACTGCTCTAACCACTGAGCTACGGAGTCGTTAAAAAAGTAAACATTTAAATAACTTAAACCCCCTTATTACAAAACGTGGACTAAAGTTAGACCTGGTTTAAAATTCATGCTAATTCTGTCTTTCATTTGGAAAATGACAGTGACAGCACCAGTTTAGTACCAGTTTTAAACCAGGACTATTTTAGTCCACGTTTTGTAATAAGGGGGAAAGTGATTAAGTTTATTTCAATGAACTTTATTCAGTTTATTACTTTTGCTTTTGGCCTAGTGCGCGTGACAATGAACTTTTCGTTATAGAAATGATTGCATCGATAATGATTTCGTTAACTACACCTTCCAAGATCCTAAGGCTAATCACATACACACTATCCAAAAAACGCGCAGAATATTAAGTACTATATTAAAGCAATCAAGTTTTAAAACTGAAATTAATCCTGGATGACATTGCATTTCACAATAATTTAATGCTAGCGTAGCGGGATACGAATCAGCGACCACGGACGGCCGTAAGTGTTACGGTGTTACTGACCATTAGGCCTAAAGCGTGATTGAGTCACGACCGTTTTTTTAACCATAAAGGGAAAGTAAACCCAATTCACGATCACAAGTTCGTTAGGAAGTAGTGATCACCGATTAGTCACAATCACAACTCACAGAGCATTCTGTCGGCCTATAAAGGTGTCACTCGGCCAGCCATGATAACGACAAAATTTTGATACGTGTCTTTAACCATAAATGGAAAGTAAGTAGGTAAGTAATACCATTTCGGTCACAATTATTTTTTAGGGAGAAGTAATAATATCCTAGTGATGTGTCAACTCGATCTAACTCGAATTTAGATTGGCGCGGAAAATTATCTAAGCAAACGATAACGAGATTACGGTGCTTTCATTTTTTGTCGCAAAACCGAAATAAGATTGGGCGGGGCGTCGTCATATTAGTAAGAATCACCTAAAATTGGTAAAAACAAAACAAATATTCACTACGTCTCATCCTGTCAACTCGTGAATTTTAACTCGTGTCACGTTTATCCAGAGTTGGCCCATCACTATGATAATGACCGATTCCGCATTAGACCATTTCGTCGGCCTACAAATCCGGTGTCACTGCTAACCGGCAATCGACGGCAATTACAACATTTTGGAGGTGCGTTTTATTCGGTTATAGAGGGAAAGTACCTAATCCCATTTTGTATCACAAGTTCGTATGGAAGTAACGTTATACGATTCACCACAGAACATTGTGTTGACCTACCAAGGTGTCACTGCAAACGTTAGCGGTAATCGATGGCAATAATGGCACCAATTGGTGTCTTTCTACCATAGAGGGAAAGTTAAGTTTTCCAATTTCAATCACAACTCCGTATTGAAGTAGCGATCAGCGATTTACCAAAAGACATTTTTTCAGCTTTCAAAGCTGACTGGCCAGCCGTCGGGTCCCAGGAGGAGATTGCCACATCGGACCCTCCACAGTGCGGCTCCTACTGACGGGCGGTGAGAGCAAGTAGTAAGGGGTTTAGTGGGTATTCCCCTCTCTGACCCCCCATCGAGTTCATGTCGCTGGATGGGGGGTCAGGAAGCGGATAGGCGAGTCCCACATAACCACCGCCCGCACACACCGTACGCGGGCGGGTTATACGTAAACGCATTCCCCTCACTATAAAAAAAATGGTGGCAGTCACCCCGTTCTACGATACTCACAGTCGAATGGTATCATACGCCAGTCGCGGCCACGATTCGCCGTAACTTATCCCATACAATATTTTTATCCACAACGGGGTAGCACTTAGCCTATATCACACCTGATGTGGTAATAGGCTGGAGGTGGAAGCGCACTACTCCCGGAATCCTCATCCACTGAGGAACTGGCTGACTTATCTCTAACTGCCGGAACATAACAATGCTTAAAACATCGTTTCTATGGCGTCAGATTTAGAGAAGATGGTGGTAGCTAGCCAGGCGGACTTAGAACAAGTCCTAATACCACCAAACCGAATACAATATACCCCCACTGGGAATCGAACACGGGACCTCTGGGTCTGATACCGGTATACTACAGAAGCGAGATTTTATATTATTTTTATGCATTCACAATGTAATTTTGTAAGTATAGGAAAAATGTTATAGTAAAAAACCACGACCCCCATAAGTAGCTTTCAGGCGGGATTCGAACCCGCGCCTCCGGGAATCCGGCCCGATGCTCTGACTAACTAAGCTACCGAAAGGCTTACACGACTCGTCGAATTTTGCTATCACTTGTTACGCTGTAGGCCAGCGTTGCTTCATCAATGTGAGGAAACCCTCGCATCCGAAAGAAACATTTTTACAAATGTTTAACAATCGATTAAGATGAAACAGCCATATTGAGATTTTATATTATTTTTGCAAGTGATAGCAAAATTCGACGAGTCGTGTAAGCCTTTCGGTAGCTTAGTTGGTCAGAGCATCGGGCCGGATTCCCGGAGGCGCGGGTTCGAATCCCGCCTGAAAGCTACTTATGGGGCTCGTGGTTTTTTACTATCACATTTTTCCTATACTACAGAAGCGGTTAAAATTTTTGCGGCTCGCACACTACGCTATCTGTACGGTATGCGACAAGTCGCACAATACACTCACCTTGGCGGTAAAAGATGGTACTGACAACGTTTACGTTTTGCCAGCAAATGACAGCAATGGCAACATTTGTATGTGTGTCGCCAGGTCGCGCGCAGACGATCTCGATAATACCGATTCGATGCCGTTACTTTTCGTGCTCGGCAGTCGGCACTCGTGAACTACTCGATATAAAGTGGGTCTCTAAGTAGAAATTCAAGAGTTTCCTTTGTTTACATTACATTTTTAGAAGAAAGGTAAGGTTATTTTATTGGTAGTAAGTTAAGACTGCAGCTTTAAGTAACTATATTAAGACAATAACTAAAATATCGAAGGCCAGCAAGGTTTTAATTGAATAGTTACATAAATACTTACAAAATAGCGATTTTGATGTCCTATCAAATAACTTGCGCTGCGTTATAAAATAAATCATACTTATTTCTAAAATCCTCTACTCGTCAAACGGAAAAATGACATAAAATATTAAAAGCGTAAACTAGAGTACGAATAAAATAAGTTATTAGTAAAAAATTCATTTTAATGACAAGCTTTTTGTTGACTGTACTTTAATATTGTAGTCATCTAAACCAAACCTGTATGCAAAATTTCAGCTCCATCGGACACTGGGTAGTGTGACAAATTTAGCTTGCAAAATTTGTCTTCCACTAACTAACAAACTAACTAAATAACATGGCAAGTTAAATAAAAGCTTGTAATAATAATGGAATAAGTTTTTAGTAAGAATTTCATTTTTATGACAAGCTTTTTTGCTGACTGTACTTTAATATTGTATTGTCATCTAAACCAAACCAGTAGGTTTACAAAATTTCAGCTCCATCGGACACTGGGAAGTGGGTCAAATTAAGCTTGTAAGACTTGTCCCCACTAAGTAAGAAACTATCTAAAACTAACATAGCAAGTTATTAAAAAGCTTGTAAAAATGAAAAACAACTATTGTTTCTAACTGACGAAGTGGACCAAGTTTATTATTATCTTTTATCTCCCCGTAATAAACGGGAGGCTAATCTTTTATGTTCGACTGATAACGATTTTAGTAGCAAAGCAAGGTTGAGGTTTACCTTACCAGGTGCGAATGAAAATAAACAAAATATTTTATGAATTGCTACGAACTGAACGAGAGTGGAACAAACTTGATAATACAATACATACTTCTGCATTGAAAATTTAAAGTGAAGTATTTAGAAAAAATCGACCCGTCTCACAACACAACCAGCTCTGATGGATGAGATACTTCATTTTCAATTTTCAATAATAAAAATTGCATTGTAAATGTATAAAAGTAAAAATTTAAATAACATACTTCTGCGTTTCAAAGTAATTTTTAAGCTTCAGGATCCCTAGTGAATTCTTGACGGATAAATACAGTTTCAATGACGACAGCTGTCTGGAACGATAAACGCAATTTTAAATTTTCAATTAATTAAAGAAAACAATATTCCTTTTGGGACACACATTGCCGTAATATCTGTTTCACAATAACAATGCTGGTAGGTACATTACCGAAGCACGTAAATCTTTTAGTTGAGCCAAAGGTATTTCGACTGATAAGTTGAAACGCAGAAGTATGTTATTTAAATTTTTACTTTTTTACATACACAATGCAATTTTTATTACTAAAAATTGAAAATGAAGTATTTAGAAAAAATCGACCCGTCTCACAACACAACCAGCTCTGATGGATGAGATTTTTTCTAAATAAGTACTTCATTTTCAATTTTCAATACTAAAAATTGCATTGTGAATGTAAAAAGTAAAAATTTTAATAACATAGGTACTTCTGCGTTTCAACTTATCAGTCGAAATACCTCTGGCTCAACTAAAAGATTTACATGCTTCGGTAATGTACCAGCATTGTTATTGTGAAACAGATATTACGGCAATGGGTGTCCCAAAAGGAATATTGTTTTCCCTTTTATTGAAAATTTAAAATTGCGTTTATCGTTCCAGACAGCTGTCTTCATTGAAACTCTACTAATCCGTCAAGAATTCACTGGGGATCCTGGAGCTTTAAAATTACTACATAACATAAGCGATTTAACTGCTCATTTATGCTTACGCTTCGGTCGTAATAACTTACTAATCCTCTGAATCCATACTGTACTAAATGTGAAAGTGTGTTTGTTTGTTTATCCGCCTTTCACGTCAAAACGGAGCAAGGGGATTGACGTGATTTTTGGTATGGGGATAGTTTGGGAGCCGGAGTGACATAGGCTTACTTTTCATCACGAAAAAATAACACATTCCCGTGGAATAGCGTCGTGTAGTCCACGCGGGCGAAGCCGCGGACGAAAAGCTAGTAAATGCGAAAGTTTGGTTGTTTGTTGCTCAATCACGAGGGACCTGGATGAAATTTGGCACATATATGTGGGATGAAATTTGGCACATATATGTGTAAATATATATATATGTTCTATTGTAGAATAGCATACTTATATGCTACTTTTTACCCCGGGAAAATATCTTTTCCCACAAAAAAACATCGGCCAAAGCCATCCTTTGATCTGGATGAAATTTGGAACTGATATACAGGATGATCCATCGGGACGGGTCAGTATGGGAATTGAAACTATAAGAAATAGATAGAGTTTCAACTTTCCCATACTGACCCGTCCCGATGGATCACTTTGTAGATTATAGGCTTGAATGGTATATAGTAGTACATACTTGCTGGCTTGTAAACCATAGTATATGTGATCCTTATAGGTACGTCCCCAGAATGACGTTCGACTTATCATATCATTAATTAAACAAATTAGATAAAACTGATGCCAATACAACCTGTGTGCTTAGATAAAATTAATTCAATTCTAAAAGTGAAATCGTCACTAACGCGTATTTATGATAATATTATAAATTAATTTCCATATTGTAATACTTACGTAATAAATATTCATGTCAGTCAACTTGCATTTTTATCTCCATTGAAATGCAAAATATTCGAACTACCTATTCTATTTTATGGCGTATTGCGTTACCTACATGAAAACGGTATTATTTTTCTGTTACGTTACATGATACTTGCACTCTGATAAGTAGAAAAATCTAGCATTCTGAAATGCGCTAGTAGGTCCTTTACATTATTACATTACTACCTATAGGTAGGTAGTAATGTAATATAAGTAAACACATCTTATATTTCTGCGCGAACTGTTCATATAAATAAACGAACCGTTTCCGAACGAAAAACAAAGACAATTAAAGTGGGTATATTCTTTTATTAAAATCAAAAGATAGTAGGTAGTTTTCCGTGACCACGGCCCCTGGAAAGGTACCGAAACGTCGGATAAACCAAAAAACCAATAAAAATCCGTGAAAGTGTTTTATGTATATAATAATATACTAGCGGCCGCACGCGGTTTCACCCGCGTGGTTCTCGTTCCCGTGGGAATATCGGGATAAAAAATAGCCTAAGTTATTCCTTATTACATCACCTACATGCCAGTGAAAGTCCCGTCAAAATCGGTCCAGCCGTTTCAGTGATTAGCCAGAACAAACAGACAGACAGACAGACCGACAGACACACAGACAAAAATTGAAAAAAATGTTATTTTGTTATACATATGTACCGTATATATAATCATATATGCATGAAGTAAAAAGCGGTTATTTTAATATTACAAACAGACACTCCAATTTTATTTATTTGTATGTAGTATATGTATGAATAGAAGTAGTAAGCTCATTGGGCAATGCAGAGTTTTAATTTAATTTAATTTTTTAATTTTATTTTAAGGTTTGTGTTTTCCTCTGTTATGGTATTCGAAATGAGGAAATCCGTAAGAGAACTAACGGAACCGACATCGCTTGAAGGATTGCTCATCTGAAGTGGCAGTGGGCGGGACGGGAATCATGGTTAAGAAGCGATGGCCGTTCGATCTGATGGACGAAGGCTTTACGAATGTTATAATCAACTAGCGGATCCTCGCGGTTTCACCCGCGTGTTACCCGTTCCCGTGGGAATATCGGGATAAAATATAGCCTATGTCACTCGGGAAGAATGTAGCTTTCTAATGGTGAAAGAATTTTTAGGGATTTTAAAAGAGAATCCGAGCGATGGAAACCGGCATGTATGGGAACCTTCGCCACTGAATTAATGTCCCCACTGCTGGGGCCTTCCCTATGGATGGATAAAGGAAATGGGCCATCATGACGCGGGCCCAGCGCGGATTGGTGGGTATTAACGACTGCAAATGCAGCCGGGACCAACGGCTTAACGTGCCTTCCGACGCACGGAGGAGCTCGAGATGAAACGTTTTTGGTCACCCATCCCGTGACCGACCGTTGCGAAATTTGCTTAACCTCAACGATCGCAGACCGAGCGACTGCGCTAACTATTACATACTTAATAAAAATTAAACTATACATTCAAAGGATATGACGACCGATTTGGCGCAGGGGTAGGCTACCCACCTTCTGCGCCAGTGGTCTCGGGTTCGATTCCCGAACAAGACAAACTATGTATATTAAGTATGTATTTACAAACAAAAAGTATTTAAGTATATATTTGTCCGTTATCAAGTTTTCCATGATACAGTTTCTTAATGAAATTAACATGGGCTTAGATAATTGGTGTGAATGTAAGAAGTTATTTATTTATTTATTTATTTATATGTTTTTGTGGAAATCCAGTTACAAGGTTTTCCGAAGTGTATTTCAAGCTTCTTTATTCAGGTTTTAAGTTAACACATAAGTTATAGTTCGGCGCAATAATGCCTGCGCGTCTGTATATTTGTTCAGTTCAACAAATAAAAAAACTCCACGTCCACACACGTGGTATGTATGACCACAGGTATGACGCACGATATTGAAATTCAATTGATGCTGCCCTGACAATAATTATGAACGCAATCTCATGGCAACAACAACAAGTTTATTAAGTTACGGAGCTATGGAGGCGTTTGTGCTCAGCGGTTAGAGCATTCGCCCAGAAAAAAAAGGTCGCTGGTTCGAGTCCAGCTGGGAGCTATTGGAGGGGTTCGATTCCAGGTGGGAGCCAGTTGAAGGGCAACTATTAACAATAGCATTGCAACTGCAAAAAAAGTAAAAAACAGTTTTTTGTTATTATTTGATGACCTGTTTTATGTGTCAGAGGTCATTGGGTTCGATCCAAGTTCGCACAAGATATTTGTGTGCATGAGCATGTCTATTTGTCTTGGTCTGGGTGTTTTCTACATATTTCACAAAGATGTAATGAGTGTAGGTTTCGTTTTATTTAACTTACTTATCAGTAGAAGTGTGTCCAAGTCAATTTGAAAAGCGTCGTTTCAAATGGCAACTTGTCCAACAAGCACAAACAAATACTGAGTAATAAATAAGCAAAAACATGTATAAGAAAAAGTTCTCATAAAATCAAATTTATTACTGTTTTTGGCACAATGTTTTTTAAAAGTTCATCAAAACATTAATTATTCCTTTAATACAAAATCGTTTTGAAACAAATGTTATTTTTGACATGCATTTTTATAGGTATTAGGAGCATATTGAAGCAAATTGCGTTTCGCTGTTGTAAAGTAATATATTTGACGACCGATTTGGCGCAGGGGTAGGCTACCCACCTTCTGCGCCAGTGGTCTCGGGTTCGATTCCCGAACAAGACAAATATTTGTGTGCATGAACATGTCTATTTGTCTTGGTCTGGGTGTTTACTATGTATATTAAGTATGTATTTACAAACAAAAAGTACTTATTTAAGTATATATTTATCCGTTATCAAGTTTTCCATGATACAGTTTCTTACTGAAATTACCATGGGCTTAGATAATTGGTGTGATTGTAAAAAGATATTTATTTATTATTTATTATATTTGAGGAGTATGAAATCGTAACAAACTGAAAATTGGCGTTGATGTGACAGACAACTTGCCTTTTGAAATGAGGCTCTTCATTTATGGTGTTGTTATGTGTTATGTATTAGAATCCATAGTAGATTATATGTGGGTAGATACCAGCAGGTTATCTTGTTGTTTAATAAGATCAATACATGAGGGTACTTGTGACTCACTTTTACTTTGCTGTGTCAATGTTTGCTCCCAAGCTCAATAAACGTTTTCATGTGAATTATGGTGTTTTAATGGACATAACAATGGCGACTTAGGATAAATCAGGAACAATGCAGTGCAAATCAGTGAACTTTCGTGAATTTGATCCTAGAAGTGACTCGTGGAACAATTATATTGACCGACTAAAATATTGTTTTGAAGCCAATGGAATCAATGCAGACTCAGTACAAAGGGCTAATTTCTACACTGTTTGTGGTGAACAAGTATTTGAAACGCTACTTGCATTAATTACACCCCGAAAATCAAATGAAGTGACTTTCAGTGAGATTGAACTTATTCTAACCAAACATTACAGTCCTAAGCAAAATGAAATATCAATGTCATTTCAATTTTATAAACGAGATCAAAAACAAGGCGAAACAGCAGCAGATTACATAGCTGCACTTCGAAAAATTTGTGCTGGATGTAATTTTGTGAGTTTGGAGCGGATGCTTCGCGACAGACTCGTGTGTGGCATGCTCGACCACAAGTTGCAATTGGAACTATTGAAGAGGGATAATTTACAGTATGATGACGTTGTAAATGTTATGTTGACTTCGGAGACTGCGGGAAAGGACGCTCGGATGATCCAGGGCGCCTCCGCTGCCGCTGCCAGTACCGCTACGCAATACGCCGCGGTGACGTCACCGCCATCCCTAGAACCCATGGATGTGAATGCAGTTAGATCGAAAAATAGTTGGCGATTGTGCTACCGGTGTGGAGATCGTCATGGTGGCGAGTGCCGTTTTGTCAATGCGATTTGTCATTATTGTAAAAAGAAGGGACATATTGAAAAGATTTGCACAACAAAAAATAGAACGACCCCTTCAAAAGTGAATTATACAAATACAAATGAAGTTTCTGACATGCAACTAAACGGTATATACAAGTTAGATAGCACGCGCACACGAGTGCCGGCGTACCAGGTGACAGTTTTGTTGGAAGGTGTTCCTGTGCTGATGGAAATAGATTCGGGAGCGGCCTTTTCTCTCATCAACCGTCAAACATGGAACATGCTGCAGTCACATTCTCCGCTGACTAACTTACCTAACCGACTGCGGACGTGGAATGACTCTCCAGTGTCAGTGATGGGACAGACCTGTGTTTCAGTTGAGTTTAAGGACATTAAATGTAAGCTTGATATTATTGTAGCTAGGGGATCAGGACCTAATTTAATAGGAAGAAATTGGTTTGAGGCTCTTGATATTTCTTTATCTATTAATTTGATGTGTGATGTAGATATGACAATTGTAGATAGTATATTATCCAATCATAGGGAAGTATTCAAACCCGGTCTAGGTACATACCGAGGGGATCCTGTCACTATCCACTTAAAATCTAATGCTACTCCAAAGTTTTTGAAAGCTCGCCCGGTCCCGTTGGCTATTAAAGAACGCGTAGAAACAGAAATAGACAGATTAGTTAATGAGGGGGTACTTCGTCCAACTGGTTTTTCAGAGTGGGCCACCCCGGTCGTACCTATTATAAAAAAGAACGGCGAGATCCGTTTATGCGGAGACTATCGCAGTACGGTGAACCAGGCTACGGAGTCGGATACATATCCTATGCCGACTGCTAGTGAAGTCTTCGCTGCGGTTGCTGGAGGTAAATTTTTTACCACACTTGATTTAGATCGCGCTTATACACAAGTGGTAGTTACGAATACTACCGCACGACTTTTAACATTAAATACATGCAAAGGTCTTTATAGTGTACACCGATTAGCTTTCGGCGTCAAGGCGTGTCCAGGTATTTTCCAACGACTGATGACGGCGCTGCTAGCAGACGTTCCAGGTGTAGCCGTTCTGATTGATGACATCATCATCAGCGGTTGTTCTCTGACGGAAATGACCCAGCGCTTAGATATAGTACTCGGTCGAATAGAAAATGCTGGCTTGCGTCTCAACGAAAGTAAATGTAAATTCGTTAAAGAGTCTGTGGAATTTTTAGGCTTCATCATCGATTCAAAGGGTATCCACCCTGCACCGAGCAAGGTATTGTCAATAAAGAATACACCAGAGCCTAAAAATGTTCAAGAGTTACAGGCATTTTTAGGACTATTTAATTTCTACGAAAGATTCGTACACCACAAGGCCACGAAATTAGAGCCCCTACATAGGTTGCTCGACAAAACACAAAAATGGCAATGGACGGAGCGTGAGCAGAGCAGTTTTGACACAGCGAAAGGACTCCTGTCGTCTGAGCTCACACTCGTCCACTATGACTTGAATAAACCTCTTGTACTAACCTGTGATAGTTCGGAATATGGTGTGGGTGCAGTATTGTCGCACGTAATGGAAGATGGGCAGGAACGGCCCATTGCAATGGGCTCTAGGACACTTCACTCTCATGAGCGACGATACTCACAGCTCGATAAAGAAGCGGCAGCAATCATGTTTGGAGTCAATAAATTTTATAATTACCTGATGGGTAGATCTTTCAGGATTATCACGGATCATAAACCTTTATTAGGCATATTTGATCCCAAGAGACCAATTCCTACTGTTTTATCGCCCCGTCTTATGCGGATAGCTCTGGTTCTTACCTCTTTTGATTATGATATAATCCATAAGCCTGGAAAGTCTATTGCACATGCAGACGGCTTGAGTCGATGGCCTCAACCAGTTCCAGACCAACCAGAGCAGCAATTATGTGATATTTTGTTGATGGCTGAGACTCCTCAGGATTTCCCGGTCGATGCAGATCACATAGCCACAGCTACCAGTCGTGACAGGGCTCTATCCCGTGTTAGTCATTATATATTGAGTGGATGGCCAGCTAAAGTAACTGACGAACAGTTGCGTCCTTACTGGTTACATCGGGCTGAATTGTCCCTCCATGAAAATTGTATTCTATTAGGTTGTCGCGTGGTAGTGCCACGGTCATTACGTGAAACCGTTTTGCAAGGTTTACACAAGACACACAATGGAATTGTTCAAACGAAATCGCTAGCCAGGAGTTACATTTGGTGGCCGGGATTAAATAACGACATAGAGGCTATGGTACAGACCTGTGACAAATGTTTAGAGCATCGACACATGCCTCCTAGATCAAAGTTTGAATGGATTACACCATCCAAACCCTGGTCTCGCATAAATATTGATTTTGCTGGACCTTTTCAAAATAATACCTTTTTAATTGTTGTGGACGCATACTCTAGATGGCCGGAAGTGTTCATAGTCAATAACATGACATCTGCCACAGTAATCAAGCATCTTAGAATGCTATTTGCTACTCACGGCCTTTGCGAAACCTTAGTATCGGATAACGGGACACCATTTGTGTCCACTGAAATGAAACAGTTTCTTGAAGCCAACAAAATACGACATGTTACTACAGCACCATATCATCCATCCACAAATGGATTAGCCGAGAGAATGGTACAAACAGTTAAAGATAAATTACGCAAGATTGATAACATGCCATGGGACCTTAAAATCCCTAATATGTTACTGGGGTTGCGCGTTACACCATGCGTTTCGACTAATAAAAGTCCTGCTGAATTATTAATGAATCGACGCTTAAGAACTTTATTAGATACAATCCATCCAGACAACCACACACGCATTTCTAGAGAAAACCAGGTTTTACGAAATGCTCAAGTTAAGTGTAGACAGTCTGATGTTGGCCAGAGTGTTAGGTACAGGAATTTTGGTAGGGGGCCGCGTTGGTTACCAGGTACGGTAGTTAGAAGAGAAGGAATAGCAAGTTACGACATAGCCACAGAAGATGGCACCGTTGTTAATAGGCATATAGATCAGCTGATTAAGCAAAAACAGTCTGAAATAGAAACGGAGCAGGAAAGTCTGGAAAGGTATGAAGGAGAAAGGAGGGAAGCGTGCAGTGATGATAATTTGGAAGTAGATGATGGTTCGCATGATCAAGAAATCATAGAGATACCTAGTGAGGAAAAATGGGCTGAGATGTTAGGAATACCGGTAGAACCAGAGCCAGGGTTCTCTGGCGGTAAAATTAGAAATAAATTGTATGTTCATGATAGTACTCCTTATACTAGACCTCACAAAGATTGTAAGTTTATACATTAGGTTATTCATTAATAATAAAAATTAAGATGTAGTCAAAATCAGTGTAGTCTAGTTCTAATATTCTGTTTATTGTGTTTAAGTTTAGTTTGCCTTTGTACATACTTGGGGGAAAGGTATGTTATGTATTAGAATCCATAGTAGATTATATGTGGGTAGATACCAGCAGGTTATCTTGTTGTTTAATAAGATCAATACATGAGGGTACTTGTGATTTTACTTTGCTGTGTCAATGTTTGCTCCCAAGCTCAATAAACGTTTTCATGTGAATTATGGTGTTTTAATGGACATAACATTATGTAAAGTAAAACTCATAGCAAGGAAGCAAACTAGATTCATAACAAAAATAAAAGTCTTCGTGAAGCTAGACTGTTTTATTATTTTTGGTTTTACATTAGACTACTTAATCTAGTTTTAATATACCTTCATATACAATCAATAATTTTTGCATGAAGTTCATTGCACATGTTTGTTTTAATTTTGGTTATTAGTTAACTTATTCGTCATTAAAGGTGGTAGGAAAAAAAATATGGACGATTCATAAGCATTAATTCTATTTAACCTATATGAATAAAAAGTTTTTGACTTTGACTAAGACTAATTAGTTACTCATATCAATGAAATAATTTTCTGGAAAAATTAAATTAATAAACAAACATTGATGGATAGCTGCAAACTAGCAATGAAAGAAATAATGAAAATATTGTACATCTCTCCATCAGAAACAGTTCAGCAATCAAACCTCCATATAGTATTCAATAAGAAAGTTTGTGTAGAAAGCGTAGCCATGTGACAGACAATGCCATATTATTACTGTAATTGGACAGCCATCTTACATACATACTTATATATAACTACATATTATTTCATCAACATCAGTAATTTAAAATCTTCGCTGCTAGGGCACAAGTCTTCCTTGGATGGATAATGAGAATGGGCCATGACACACCACAGGGGCCCAATGCAGATTGGTGGGTACAAAATAATTTATTTATTATTATTTTTTCAAGATTTAAGAAGCTATCTAGAGACAGCACAATGACATTGGTTTTAATTGATCCTCGTTTTAGTTGTTAGAGGAAATGTAACGAACAACAACGCTCTTAGACTTTTTTTAAATAAGGATTAGGTATTTTGCCAATTTGCCATCAATAATCCCATAATCATGATCAGTAAACTATAATACTTGATATTATAAAACTACTGAGTATAAAAGTATGTAGAGAAGTGTTTCTCTAAGTGGGGTCCATAGCATGTGTATCAGGGGTCCGCAGTAGCACAGTAAACTCAAAAGGCAAGACAACACGATTGCAACATTGGTCTTATTGGCGTCTCTGAAAGTCTAGCTTGCCCCAATCAATGTTATTATTTTTTTAAATATTTTTTCATCCACTACGGGGTAGCACTATGCTGTTTCTTTTAAAAAAATATGGATTTAATGAATGCAATATATTACTTTCAAATAAGAGAGTTACTTTTAAAAAAATATGGATTTAATGAATGCAATATATTACTTTCAACTAAGAGAGTTGAAAGTAATATATTAATAGGAGTAAGTAATATTCAACAACAAAGTGCTCCAAACTGACGTTTTCACGCTTTTCATAGTTTTGAATTTAAAGGCATTATTTGCATGTTTTTTTTAAATATCCTACAAAGTTATACAATGGCATGAAATTAAAATGTTAAATTACCTCCCTTCCAAATCAATGTGTTTATTTACACATTCAACATACACTTTAAATAAAAACGAAAATAAAATGTCAAAATGTTCTAAACACTTTTTCAATAATAAAAGTTGCATTGTGAATGCAAAAAAGTAAATATTTCAATAACCAATAAAATGTCAGTAATGAGGTATTGGCACTTTGCTCTTGATATTACATTTATTACCCGAAATAGATATAAACGGGAATAGTTTCAATTATAATAAACTTAACAAGGATAAATTATGTTTGTTAACTGAGGATGCCTTACAATTTACTTTATTTATATTAAGTAATGTACAATCATCATTGTAATCATTTAATTCAGTTTATATCACAATCTAGGTTTATTGACTTACCTCTTTCACAGTTTCCAACTTGTGTTTCTGATCAGGATCAGTGTTGGGGCTCATCGCTACAGCTACATACTTGTCAGAGCTACTGGCTTTGGGGCCAGAAGGAGAAGCATCTTTGTCTATCGCATTATTGACTACTGCAGGCTCCTCCAAAGCATCAATAGGTGCTTTGCTTGGACCTTTCGAAGATGATACTGACGGTGCAGCATCAAACTGGGGTCTCTCTAAAACTTTCATACCCATATCCTCCTCTATTTTAGCTCGTAAGCGATTCCTGTCTTCGACGATGTGGGGATCGTCGCCTTCTTCACCATGACGAACAATCCCAACAACTGGAAAATCTCCGACGTCGTTTTGTGCCAGTGGAGGTGGCATGAGCAGCTCGGGGCCCGCTTTCTGGATACGTTTATACACATTGTAAACACTATCGTTAACACTAGTGGAACTTTTGAACTCTGGCAAGTAAAACAGTGCCCCTAACCATACGATTCCGAATGTCAAAAGTACTGAAACAATCAAATATTTCTCCCGGAGGCGGAACGAACGCCGCGATATGGACGGTACCGGGACTCCATTCACAAAACGCTGGTATGAGGGCAATATCCCCGTCATGTTTATGTAAACAGTCCCTAAAACTAAAAAATCTAATTTTAATAAATAATGACAGTTTTTACGCCAAACAACCCGTCACTAGTAGTAGCCATTAAAGAACTGCCAACTTGAAGGTCTTTTAGGGATACCAGCTTCGTAAACAGAGAATCTACCAAAAGAAAACTAAATGTTTTGAGCTTAGCTTATTTACATTAAACAATGGGAGATTTTCTGTACTAGTCTATATCATTTGTGATTTTCTGAAAGCTCGTTTTGATTAGCTCAATAGATGGCGCTGTCCCACCTATGCAGTCACAACAAGGAACGGAACGTTATAAAGTTGACTTCGACGCGACTTTAGTTTCATAAAACGGAACGTTTTGTTTATATTTTGTTAGATTTTTGCTGCTTTGTTCTGTTCAACGTTGCTAGCTAGCTATCGTTATACCCGATGTCACAAAACAAGAAACTGTTAGTAGCAATTTTTTTAATAAAATTGACTTAAAGTTTCCAAAAGCGTATGATGTTCATATTCATAAAGTTACGCGGTAGCCCCCCTGTATGTATGTGACTTAGTTGGAATTGGATTATATTTTAGTAATGCGTTATTAAATAGAATGCTCCCAAGAGATGGAATACCATATTTTCAGTCAGTATTGAAAGTCAATATAATTGCAAAATTAGTTTTAAGTCAAACATGTACTGAAACTACCATAATTTCATTATTTTATACTAAAATATTGCAATATTCCTTGCCGTGCAACCGTTTCTTAATTTGCGTAAGACCGAGTTATTATTTTGCAAATACACTTATTATGCATATTCCCCCACCTACGCCGCGCTGCTGCGTCGCCACACCGCTCATTGTGTATGGCGCGCGGCGTTATACAAGTTTCTTACGTGCGATAATTTATTTTATTTATTTATTTATTTATTCTTTATGCACAAGTTACAGTACATAGGCGGACTTAATGCCACAGGCATTCTCTACCAGTCAACCTTTGGGTGATGTGGAGACAATGATGTGGTAGGGTGCACAACCAGTATGAAAGAAATAATTCACTTTGTTGTATTATATAAATAATGTAATATACTACACATACTAACATAAATAAATACTTGTAATTATAATACATATTATAAATAATAATATATATAATATATACTTATATTATGATATATACAAATAAGAGTTATCGTTGATTTATCTAGTTTAAGAGCGAGTTGCTTGCTCAGTAAGAAACTTGCGTAACTTAGTTTTAAACGCATACCGACTATTGGACATTCTGATGTTTAGAGGAAGCGCGTTCCAGAGAAGGATAGGATAAATGAAGAACGAAGAATGAATGATATCAGATTGATGAGAGGGACAGCTAAGTAAACGATTAGAAGAAGAACGAATAATTTCAGTTTCACATTTTGTAATGACTCCGTAATTCTATTTTCACTTCTCATGCTCGTAAAGTTTGTGTTTATGTTCGGTATAGGCTGCATAAAAGCGCTTTTTATGCTCTAGTGCATAAAGTAAAATATTCGTCTAAGTCTCAGACTTTAAGACAAAGGTCGTCAGGTAAACAGCCACACACGCAATTAAACTTCGTTAAATAAACTTATTATTTCATTCTGTTTCTTAAATTTTGTACATAATCCATGTTAAATTAATAAAACTAGGCAAAATTAATGTGTTTTCTAAGAAATAAGTATTTCAAGAGCATTATGGACTATGATCTATGCTAAAGTCACTGTGCTGCTAATGCCACGTATAAAAAAAAGAAAAAGAAAGTCTTCCCGCCAATATGGCGAAGTCTTTATTTTTTCTTTTTGCAATATTGTTATTTATTTTCCTCACACTCTAAGTGAAAAGCAGAGTATATAACTTGTCCATAAAACCCATTTTACCCTCGACTTGACTATCAACCCTCGCCTACGGCTCGGGTGGATATAATATACGTCTCGGGTAAAATAGTACGTTTTATTCACTTGTTGTACAATCTACTATTATTTCTTCTATATTTTTATATTCTGGGCCGGAAGCTTTTTCGTTGACGCGTCAACATGTCGTGACGTCATCACACAAAAACTTTCACCCGTATTTTTTTCCTCTCGGGGATAAAATTTTTACAAACGTTGAATGTCGTATTTATTTATATCTAATCAAAAGCCTAAATAATAAGTTTCAAGCTTCTAGCTTTAAAAATAACGTAATTTGCATACAAACTTTCATCCCCTATTTCAACACCTTACAGCCCTTGTTTCATAAAACCGAACGTTTTGTTTAGGTATATATTTTGTTAGATTTTTCATGCTTTGTTCTGTTGAACGTTGCTAGCTAGCTATCGTTATACCCGAGACGTCACAAAACAAACTGTTAGTAGCTATTTTTTTATAAAATTGACTTATAGTTCCAAAAGGCTTATGAAGTTCATATCCATAAAGTTACGCGGTAGCCCCCTGTATGTATGTGATTTAGTTGGAATTGGATTATATTTTAGTATAGCGTTATTAAATAGAATGCTTCCAAGCATCTGTGCCAATTTTCGTAAGTGTATGTATGTTTGTTCACGGTCCACGAATTTATAGAAAACTAAAAGTCTTAGTCTTAGATTATTTTTGACTAAAATCAGATGTATTCCAATTTAGGGAACAGTCCCAAGTTTCATTAAAATCATTTCAGTAGTATATTATTGCAATAAAGGTCATTCAGATACGAAACTGAGGTAAAAATTTTATCTCTGGCTTTGTATATGAATGACCATAAAGATAAACATACTTCGTTCAACGCCATCTAGTGAAGCTTTTAGAAGCTTTTTTTTTTAATTGCCTGTCGGAAAATCGCTCATTAAAACTCTAGCTAGACTATCTCTGTACCAAAATTCATTTAAATCGGTTCAGTAGCTTAGGCATGATTGCGTAACAGACAGACAGAGTTGCTTTCGCATTTATAATATTAGTAAGGATAGAATTTTATATCTAGGATGTTGTTTTACATTAACTCAAGAATTTTACAAAATGCAATTTCGTTCAAAAGTAAGGGGATTTAATAAGATATTATTATGATTTGGTTATTGCATCTCATTAAAATAATTAAAAACACCTTTGATAAGATAAGGAAGTGGGTCACTTAGGCAAATTATTTAGAAAATGAAGTATTTTAGAAAACGGATCGATTTTTTTCTAAAATACTTCATTTTCAATTTTTCAATAATATAAACTGCATTGTGAATGCAAAAAAGTAAAAAAAAAAATAAATTATTTAGATATAAATATCAGATTACAACTTTTAGCATACTGACTGAAATGATAATAGTCCAATACTTCAGTCCAATCAATGCAAAGTACCTTATTAAATCTCTTTCCATACGCCACTACCGGTTAGTTAGAAAGAGCAAGATATAACGATACTTCGCCGTAGCCCGCTAATGTCAATGATGATAGTCAATCTACTAAATGGTAGTATTTGAATAAACATGGTAACTTTATAAAATACCACTAAAAGCGCCATCTTTTGGTATTATTTTATTTTTACTACATTGTATGCTGTGTGTGACCATATTGGCTGTGACAAAATATTGCTTTTTCAGAAAGTAGTTTATGCAAGACTGGCTCTAATGACAATGGATGGCGCTAATAAAAATGCTAGGGATCCGAAAACCAAAACAAAAACAATTTTGGACTTTTCTAGCCAGAGAGTAGGTAGATTCCGTAGATTAGACAAAGTGAAACATAAATATAATTTGTGGTCTAGGCAAGGTCTGGGATAATATTTTAACTTTTTTGTGATTTATTTGTGTCAAGGGTTTTTAATTTTTTTTTATTTCATCCTTTTTAAATACACACAAAATTAAAAAAACTAGCTTGAGTTTTGGCAAGAAAGAAAATACACGCGCGTCTCGCTTCGCTTCAGTAGGTATTGCGCGAGGAAGCGAGGGATATAGGTAATATGCGTTGCTTTGCCGGTTACCCGGCAGACAAAACCGCCGGGTACCCGGCAAATCCATTACCCGGTACATGTCTAGTAAGTGTACAGACAGACAGACATTTTATTTGCCGTCAGTTCGTTTTTTAATTGCACCTAAATATGCCCATGGCTAGGTACACTTCGAGCAACGCAGGTCTTCCGTCCCGGAAGACGGAAGGCCCGCGTTGCTCGAAGGGTGTACCTACAATATTTTAGTCAAAGCATATCACCTCTGACAGAGGATAGGAAAGATAAAGAGGTCCTCTGTATCTTTTACTGTTTAGGTAAGCAGTTGACCATCTCCATAAATGGCAAGATGGATTTTCATCAAAAGTAGCTATAAGAACCATCTCGATTAATTTTAGCTTCCAATTTAAAAAAAACCGCATTGAAATCGCATTGTTCCGTTTACTACGAGTATGGTACAGACAGACAGGCAGACAGACAAACATAGTCTCTTTGCGCTGCGCTTAACAAGAGTGCGCGCCAGATACTTTCACAGGGTCTGTCCTTCAATAAAATTTAATACCAGCTTCTCACAGAAATTCTTTTGCTTCCTTGGAGGATATTTATACAACAAAACCAATGAAAAACTATCAATATATCCTAATACTCGTAAGGAATGCAAAAGAAAAATCAAGAAATGGCTTTGCGAATTAAATTATGATGAGACCGAGTCCCTGTTGGCTATCGCAATCTAAATCTGGCGCTTGACACTGACCAGCAGTTGCTGTAAGCACTGCCTCACTGATCCCAAGATTATAAATTAATCGTAGGGCAAACGTCAGAATTTTTACATTATTGTCTATCGCAATCTCAATCTGGCGCTTGACACTGACCAGTAGCTGCCTGTAAGCACTGCCTCACTGATCCCAAGATTATATATTAATCGCAGGGCAAACGCCAGAATCTTTGCTTTATCTTATTTATTTATTAAAATGGTTGTGTCGATCATATTTTTCTGATAAGCAATACGTACATTTATTATATTTTACTTTAAAAAATTAAAATACACCCACTTTTGTTATTCACATAACTAAAATCTAACCTATTTATTATTATGATTTACTTATTTAGTAGGTATGTAATATACATTTTTTTTCATGATAATAATGATTATTATTATTATTGGTTTAAGAGATTACCTATACAGTATAATACAATATTTAAGTAAGTATATCAAATTAAACTAATTGCACTAATCAGTGTGAAAGGTTAAAATTTTTGTTAGGTAAGTTAATGCTTAATGTTTTTCGCTGTTTAACGCTGTTTTCTCATGTGCTAATGATGTACTCTAGGGTAAGCATTGTATATAATATTATTTACACCAAAGTAATTCCGGGGTATGGAGGCCTGGTGACCTGTAAAACGGGTCGTAACCTTAGTACGGGCACCAGTCTCCACAATACTAATATTAACTTAAAATATGTATACAACAAAACCGTAAGGGCGTTTGTGCACTACAACTGAATTTTACCGATCCGGCGGTCCGTGTTTTTACGGACCGGCGTGGCATGAAAAACACGGATGATAGGCTTGTGCACTTGTCCGGTTTTTTACTGGCCGGGGCAGCGCAGTGATCTCTTTGAAACTACACTCTACGGACGCGTTTTAAACGAGAGGAATAATGAGTTCCTTGGAACGTCAGTAATTACTTGCTTTATTGCTTTATGTACGAAGACGTAGAAGACAGAAAGAATTTTGGGTTCATCCTCTTATCAGTGAAAGGTACCTGACAGGGTCATTTTACCGAAATCACAATTAATTGAGGCTTGATGAAAAATTATTTTTTAACTACTATCGAATGTCTACAGCTAGCTATATAACAAAAAAAGTTTCATCAAAATCCGCTTAGTAGTTTTTGCGTGAAACACGGACAACAGACAGACAGACAGACAAACAAAAATTTCAAAATCCATATTTTTGGTGCTAGATATATTACGTGTTATTGGTGAAAAATAATAATAATAATAATAAATAAATAAATTCTTACATTCACACCAATTATCTAAGCCCATTTTAATTTCATTAAGCAACTGTATCATGGAAAACTTGATAACGGATAAATATATACTTAAATACTTTTTGTTTGTAAATACATACATATTATAAATAAATAAATAATTAAATAAATAAATAACTTCTTACATCCACACCAATTATCTAAGCCCATTTTAATTTCATTAAGAAACTGTATCATGGAAAACTTGATAACGGATAAATACAGGATCATTTTTTTATCAGTGCACAAATTTTTAGGATCGACTCAGAATCGGTAAGTGAACAACTTTCTCCTAGAAACATAGGTCGAAATATGACAAAAAATTTTTGACCTTTCATACAAATCGGACTGATCACGTGATCGAATTAGTATGGGAAGCCCAAAAATTTTTGTCGTATTTCGACCCATGTTTCTAGGAGAAAGTTGTTCACTTATCGATTCTGAGTCGATCCTAAAAATTTGTGCACTGATAAAAAAATTACCCTGTATATACTTAAATACTTTTTGTTTGTAAATACATACTTAATATACATAGTTAACACCCAGACCAAGACAAATAGACATGTTCATGCACACAAATATTTGTCTTGTTCGGGAATCGAACCCGAGATCACTGGCGCAGAAGGTGGGTAGCCTACTCCTGCGCCAAATCGGTCGTCAATCGAGAAAGGCGCTTGAATTTATTTTGGCGTGCGTTAATTTATTTGCGATAACTCTTAAGATATTCATTTAAATTATATGGTGTCAAAGAGTAAAATAATGTGCATGAAATGCTTAAAGCAACTAACGTATTTAGATTGATAAGGGTTAATACTGTATCCGTTTAAATAGCTTTCCAAATTACCGCATTGTTCGTAACCATTTTTTAAGAGATAATATGGCTATAATATGCTATCCTTAAAAGATAGACATATGCTATCGCGGACTTTTTTGTAGATCTATAGAAGAGGAATATCCCAACATGCATTATTTTTTTAAACCTCGAAAGGATAAGGCAGCGTTTTTGCAGAAAACTCCCGGGCGGCTTGCCGTTTGCCGGCACTTTCGACAATTATCGATATATTTCTACCAATTTACACAAAACTTTCATAAATTATATATTAAAATCTTTCTGAAGAACCACGCTACCTGTTAGTGAAAACCGCATAAAAATCTGTTTCGTAGTTTTAAAGATTTAAGCATATATAGGGACAGACAGACGGGAAGCGACTTTGTTTTATACTATGTAGTGATTTATGATTAAAATACAACCATCCGTTTTTTTCCGGACGGTAAAATTCAGTGTAGTGCACAAGCGTACATATGTTTTTCATTGCCGTCATCTCGGAACGGAAAAAAACGGTCCGGAATGGGGAAAAGTAAAATGACGGACGGTAAAATTCAGTGTGGTGCACAAGCGCCCATATGTTTTTCATTGCTGCCATATCGGTCCGGAAAAAACCGGATCGCCGGATCGGTAAAATTCAGTGTAGTGCACAAATGCCCTACCTGTAACTTTATTATTGTGGAGAAAATAAAGCATAATTTTATTATTATTATTTATAGATAAGTCTGCGCGCAGTCAAATTCAAATACTACTGTCGTTCCATAAGCTTTAGATTTAGATAAAATTGATATTTTGTCTCGTCTTATTGGCCTACGAAGTATTCTGAGCTGAGAATCTGGTGTTTTGCTAATCAGGTATTCTGAGAATCTGGTGTTTTGCGAATCTGGTATTCTGAGAATCTGGTATTTTGCGAATCTGAAATTTTGCGAATCTGGTATCCAGCGAACAAAAGAAAAACAACTCCTGTCTCGTGCGTGTCAGATAGCTCTGCGCGACTGGGGTGTTTTTGGCGTTTGTAGATGAAGATACGTTTTTTGTTCTAAGCTCATGACTAGTATAGTATTATATTATCTGTGGCTCATGGAAAAGATTAGTATTCGATTTTGACCGAGCGCAGAATTATCTGGCGTGCACCTAGTTATAACATCCTTTATTTTAACATAAGAATGATTGTGCCTTGTGGGATTGAAAAATTGAGAAATAAAATACATTTTCTGTAATATATGTTTAATTTTATTAAGTACTATTTGCTCATTACTTACAATATATTTCATATATTTTTAACATTCTACCAATTTACAAGGTACTCTTAATTAAGTAGTTCTTGTAAAATTCAAATCCTCAATTGAGATCAGTCAGTTTTTATCTAAATCTAATCCTGTACATTCATAGTGAGCTTACGTTCTTATATTACTTTTTAAACATTTACATTTACACTGAACATCTAAAAAAAGTAATTTGTACATTATGAGCGAATACATTTTAGCTATGAGTGGGGTTTAAACCTTGACATATAGAAGTCGCAATCAGGGCAATATAACGCTGGAGAACTCACTTGTTTTTTTCGACACAAGTTGCAAGGTGCTTTCTGGCCAGGAATGGCCGCATTCGACTGGTATTCCGCGGATGGATTAGTACCCATTTGCGGAGGTACAGGAGATTCTGTCCCTCCTTTCGTGCCAGGTTCAAACGACACAGATTTTTTCTGCATCTGTTTTGGTGGCGGTATATGCTGGTATGGATTGTAACCATTTTGATACTGATACTGAGCTAATGCATCGTTGCTGACTGAGTTTTCTGGGTTTTGGTTGTACGCCCTTTGTTGCTGTGAGTTCGCGTAATGCCGGATATCGGGTCGCGTTTGATTGGAGTTATTGTCATGGTAGAAGTTACTGGGAACTTTTTGGTAGGTGCCGTTGGAATAGTTGTCCGGGGGTACGTCTCCGTGGGGCGGAGGCACCCTCTGGTAGGGCGACGGCGCCGCGCCGTAGTGGTTCGTATTGGTCGCCGGGTAACGACTAGAGTACTCGGAGCTAGCGTAGCTTGTCGGTGGGTTGTGGTAGCTCTGGTAGGCCGGCGAATTGGTGGGCACACTTTGGTACGGCGATGCATTGTTAGGCAAGCTCTGATTGTACTGGCGGCTTGCGTTGTAATTTGTACTAGGAAGCGTAGTGGCGGTGGAGTGCTGAGGTAGTCTGTGGTAGTAAGCGTTGTTCTGCGGTTGGTTGATTTGGTGAAGTTGGCTCGGTGGATGAGGGTACGTGTTGGGTACGGGCCGCTGAAGAGTGTTGTGTTTGGCCATATACGCATGATTGTGAGCGGTCGGGGTCAGCCGATTGGCAGGGTTTTGGCTAAAGTTCGGTGGGCTGGTACTGTGGTTTTGGTACACTGACGGCGGCTGGGTATATGGGATAGGATTCGTCGTATTCGGCAACGAATTATTGGGAAGCGATTGGTATATTTGATTATTATTTGAACTGTTTTGGTTTTGTGTTTGTTGCACGGGTCCACTTGTACCGTAGACACCGGAGCTTTTTTGCGCATTGTACTGTTGCTGTGGTCGAACTGGTGGGCTTTGATATGCGGGATAGTTACTTTGCAATCGCACATAATCAGCTTGGCTGCTATCATTGGGTACGAAAGAATTTTGGGACAGCGACGATATTGTCGATCGTGACGACTGACTGTCGAATGACTCCGTTCGCTGCAATGAAGGTTTCTCTGACTGTAGCGGCATCGTAGTCAATTCTGGTTTGCTCATCGCGGATTTTAAAACTCTTTCTAAAATCGGATTTGGAATGTAACTGTCATCTTCTTGATCTTCAGCGGTTGAAACCAGAATCACTTGATCACAAAATGATACAGATTTCTTCTTCTGTTTAGATCTATCATTATAAGAGTTGCTGTTGTTCAATTTCTGATCATTATAGTCATCTTCTATTTGTTTGGGATCTATGGATGATGACGATGCTCTCCTGTTATACAGACCAGAGTTAGATTGGTTGGAACAGTTAATGACATCTCTGTTACCACTCATACCCACAAATCCAATATGAGTTCTTTCAACGTCAGGTGACAATTGTTGAGCACTAGTTTCAAACCTAGAAGCCAAATTTCTGACGGTGTTTACATTGTCTGTGTGGTTAGATAGCTGGCCTTCGATAGATCCAGACCTCTTCAATTTGAGAGCAGCTTGTTTCGCTTGCAATTCCTTAAGCCAGGTATCACCAGATGTATTAATAGCTTCTAATTGGTTGAATTTTGCTAAGCATTCTTCATTTCTTAGTATTTGATTTCTCTTCTCTTGTAATTGTGCTAATAATGACCCTTTTGGAGCATCTACTTCATTGTTATTCGCTATATCAATATTTCTATTGTTATTTTCCAAGCGATTTAATTCTTCTTGGAGCGGAGTCAAATCTAGAGGTGGAGGTGGTGGGGGAAATTCTTCACTGGGCTGCCTCGAATGGTTGACGGAGTTCATGGGGCTGGGGTAAGGTGGTAGTTCAAATAAGTGAGGTGACCTTCTCGTCGGCATTGCACAGTCTACGACATCAACTCCGTTATCAAATGCACTGCTTAGATTTTGAACATTGTTGTGGGAAGGTTGTATAGACGAAACTATATCTCTTTTAACAGGACTTTGTTCTTGATGAATCATGGCCTTTGTTACGACGGTATGAAAGTTTTGTGGTGGAGAATCGTCTAGCCTATTGTATTGGTTCACAGGGTTTCCATCATACGACGGTAAGAAAGGCAATGATTGTGGTTCCTCGCCATATTGTTCCGAAAATCCACCATCTTCTTCAACGTCCTGTGAGTATGAGTAGTCATTGTGATTCGTGTGAGGCAACGGCTGCGGTGGACGCGACTGAATATCATGATCGATCACTTCGGAATCAAACTTAGACCCGCTAAGCTGGGAAGTGGTGCGCTGCGGCAGCGGCGGTGGCACTTTACGCATCTTTACCGCGCTACCATGAAAACTTTTCCTCATCAATTTACTTCTTTCAAGATTAGGATTAGTACCACTCGCTGCCGAATATTCTAAATGACCTTCAGATAAGTAGCCGCTTAAGTTCGATTTATCATCGCTCTTTTTTCTGCCTACATCACCGTCGTCTACTGACGAAACTCTTTTCTCAACATTGATTGTTTCATTATTTCCATCCGCACCTTCAGTCAAATCAGGCATGGAACGATTTTTTCTTCGAATTAAACCACCCATTAATAGCTTTCTGCGTATTTTATGTTGTTTTTTGTTTGCTTTCTTATCCTCAACAACTTCTTCTTTCTTTTCCGTTGTTATTGGCATTTCTTTTCTAGCACGACCGCGGTCTTCACTCCGTGATCGCTTTTCTCTTCCTTTTTCTTCATCCCTAGATTTGTGTCTAGGTGGACGTTCCCGGGGTGGATTATCGATATCATCTTCGATACATTTAGGAGATTTTTTCGAGGAACCCTTCTTTTTCGGTAACGTTGCATAAATTTCTATCGTCGTCGGCGTACTTTCAAGACCGCCCTTCGTGTTTCTAACGGGCACAGTCTGTTGAGATTCTGCCAATCGCGTTGCTCCTGCTATACGTCTTTGGAGACTTCTAGCGCGCATTATGCACGTGTTATGTTTCATTCGGGCAAAGGTCATCGTATGTGCATTATTATACGAGGCATCCATCGCAGCACTAGCTTTGGCTGCTGCAGCGTCGCAAAATATTAAGGCTTTTTCAAAATCTGCAACACTTTCTGCTTGACGTGATTTGTCTAATAGCCTGTCAGCCTCCGCACATAACGCTTTACAAGTATCGACAGTTTTCAACTCAGGAATTTGCATCATGGGAGGATTATGACGAATTACTTGCTGGGTTTGGAAAGGCAAACTATCAGTTGAAGATAAAGAATATGAGTCATAGCCTGCATCACACGATCCCCCGCTGGACAGTTCGCCCTTACGCGTTGGACTTCCGGGCACACTTCCAGGTCCTCGGCCCTTCGTATACATGTAAGGGCTTTCGAAAGTAGAGGAGGAAGCTGAAGATGCGCTATTGCGATCTCCGCTCCAATTCCCAGAGTCTCTACGCACTCGCGGCCTATCTTGCGTATCTGATGCCGAGCCCGTACTTAAGCTCCGACCTAGCTGAGCCCGTCGATTCGCCTCCCACATGTTTTCTACAGTTTTTCGGCTAACATAATCGTTCTCATTGTCAGGACCCGGTGTGACTGCACGCCGCGCGAAGTTAGCGTTAGGGCGTTCAGGGGCGGGCGTAATCGCTCGTCGGGGCTCCGGCGCAGGAAAAGGTACAATTTCCTTTGGCGCGTAACGTGTATCGCACGGCGTTCCATCGACCGCTGCATATAGAAGGAGGAGCGGTTGGAATCGTCCTCTTCTACACTTGTCAACTACATGTCCCCATTCGGGTCCGATTTCTTTGACATCAGCATCGTCGAAGTATATCCACAAGCGGAGTTTGCTGTGGAAGAAGAAGGTGGAGTAGTGTTTCCCGTAGTATGTGACGAGGCCGACGAGGCGGTGCGTGGCGCGGGAGGCCCAGCCGCGGTCCACGCACTCGTGGAAAGCGTCGGTGGGCAGTAGCTCGGTGCCAAGCGCGGCGTAGACTGCCGCCACGTCTTCTGCGGCTGGACGTTCCGAATCCCATACCATCCCAATGGATATTACTTCAGGACGGTTCATCAGCGTGCGGCAGATTTGAATTTTCGCTCCACAGGCATTCTGCAAAAGATAGAAGAAATACATTAGATAAAAAGGTAAGCATTATAGCGAAAATACGCGGTTCACTTTTGCCTTTCAATTTGGATGAAACAACCAAATTGAACAATGTAAACGTTAAAGTGAATCAGTCAATGTCAATGTGCGCCTGTATTTCTGCGCCTTTCAACCAAAGTGAAACAATTTGGTTGAACCGTGTAATATTAGCATTATGGAGAAAATCTGTTATCACTTAAATATGTTTTTTTTAATCCACAACGGGGTAGCACTTAGCCTTCATCACACCAGATGATAAGCGGTGATAAGGCTGAAGGAGGAAGCGCACTACTCCCGGAATCCTCAATCACTGAGGAACTGGCTATCTTATTTCTAACTGCCGGAACACAATAATGCTGAAAACATCATTGTTGTGACGTCAGACTTAAATAAGATGGTGGTAGCTAGCCAGGCGGACTAAGAACAAGTCCTACCACCACCAATGTTTTTATCAATTTTAATAGATGTAACAAACTTACTGGGCAATCTCTTATATCCCCCATTCCTCCAGCCTTCTTTAGGAGCAGTCCAAAGCTGTCACCATGCTCGCCGAGCGCTGCTTGAGTCGTTAGGGCCGTAGCAGATACGTAATGTACCATCTGCGAAAATGAAAGACATTATGTGAATAGAAGATCGAAGTTATAGCAAAAGCTTAAAGTCACGAATATAATATGTACTTCATTGTTATCTATATCTATACTTCTATACTATACTAATATTATAAAAAGGAAAGATTTGATTGTTTATTTGTTTGTTTGTTTGTATGTTTGTTTGCATCGAATAGGCTCCGAAACTTTCAAAAATTCTTTCACCATTAGAAAGCTACATTCTTCCCGAGTGACATAGGCTATATATATTATCCCGATATTCTCACGGGAACGGGTACTACGCGGGTAAAACCGCAAGGATCCGCTAGTAGTTTATAAGATACTGTGACAATGTTATGACAATGAACAAAAATCTAACCCGCGTATAAGGCAGCGGCTCAGAAGTGGCCTGGCAGGCGCCACAGACCGACTGTTCCACTAGCATGATGGCGAACTTACTATGTGGCACGCAGTGCGGCGCGCGGCACGCGTCGTCATCCCTCCTGTCAGCTCCTGCCGCCACGTGAGCGTGAACCGTCTCAGGAGGAAGTGTGTATCATATCGATATAACAATGCTTGAAAACCAACCTGAGTATATGGCAGCGGCTCAGAGGTGGCCTGGCAAGCGCCACAGACAGACTGCTCCACCAGCATCATGGCGAACTTCCTGTGTGGCACGCAGTGCGGTGCGCGGCACGCATCATCATCCCTCCTATCAGCTCCAGCCGCCACGTGGGCATGGACCCTCAGGAGGAGGTGCTCGAAGCACTCGCTGGCGTCGGCCATGCAGCCCAGCTGGAAGCGGGCGCCGACACCGCCTAGTGCACGACGGAGGCTGTCGGCGGCGGGAGCGCGCTCTGCTGACCATTGTAACTGGGTGAATAGCTCCTGTGGACAAAAGAAAAGACATTTAGGATTTTTAATAAACCAAAATAATTGGGATTACGTGCATTGCCACAAGCATAGAGGCGTTAGTATTCGGAATGATTTGGTTAGCACGCTAGACTGATCATTTCATTGCGTATCCTCGAAGAATGAGCTTTTAAAGGATATTAAGGTCTGGGTTATTATATTAAAGATCCATTCTATGTTCTCATTCGTGTAGGTTTTTTAAGTTCATTTTCATGGACAACATTCTATAAATGCGAATAAAAGGTCATCAAAATATTCAAAAGTTAAATCAGAAAATGTCAAGCTATTTCCATAGGAAAAATACAAATAGATTGCACTAAACGTTTTACAAGAACAATATGAGAAGGCTTAAAAACAAGCCCGTAAAGAAAGTTTTGACAGGTCACGACATCATGCGATTTTAATATTTATAAAGAAGGTTGTAGGTTTCATTTTCATATGCGTAGGTCGCAGAACCAGTATGGTTGGTACGGATAGGTCAACATCGCCGTGACCCGTGTGGATCGAGGTAGATAACTAGATACGACTCCAGTATCGTCTCGTCTCGAATGCTGTTTATTTGTGCCTTTCGTAATCGCTTCGTGTAAATGAGTTGATGCCCTTGTATTTTTACACCTGAACTTTGATCTGGCGTGTAGGTATGTCAATTTAGGCAGTTTTGTAAGTATTTAAAGTAAATGAAATTTTAAGTGAATGAGAAGGTTCTTAACAATTTCGTTAATCTATCATACTGTTGAACTTCGGCAGTTCAAGAATTTACAACAGTCAATAATATTGACTCAATATCATTAAGTAGTCAAAGAAAAGTATTATGGAGTTATTGTTATTTAATATATGCGTAGGTTTGCTTTAATTTTATTATCTGCAGGAACCACCTGTAGAAGCGATTTATTACAAATTGTTATATCCCAAGGCAATCACCCAAAGAGGAAATTCAATTCCTCATAAGCTGCCGTGAAATCGCTTTCTTCCTTCAGCTGCCGCATAATTGTGTCGAAACAAAGCAAAACAAAGCCTTCAGCGCGGCGTCTGCGCAGGCCCGCTTTAATTAACAAGACTTAATTGATGTTCCACTATCACGCGAATCTGACTCTCACAATTTCTACAAAGACAATGATTTGATGTACAGCTTAATAAGAAAGCTAAACAGATTAGCTGTCATCAGTGCGAAAACATGGAACTTATTTTATTTAAGACTGTACAAATACGATTATTTAAGTGTGGGATGGGAATGTATAAAATTACGTTGGAGTAGAGTAGAATATTTAGTATTAACCAACTCTATGATCCTACTTTTTATAAATAACTTTCGGCATCGCAACCACGTTCTGATGTATGCCAAAGCGTCAGCAAACAGCGACGTGTAAACTCGTTTATAGGCATAAGTAATTTGTTTTTGTTATAACACTATAACATTTCACGGAACCAATGTGCAGCAGCCATAAGGCGATGTTAGTGGTACACTGGTGAGAACGGGCGCCATTGTTGCGTGCGAATGGTGCAGCCGCGGGCGCCGCCGTGACCCTGCTTCTTGCCGTTTCTGAGCGCCTGGTACAGGTTACTCGCATTTCACTTTGTTTTACCTCTTACTATGCTTTTTATATATATTTTTTTGTACATACAACTTTTTAGAGCAAAGTTCAAAGTTAATGCATTTTAATGCAAACGAATTGATTTTACTTGTTTCGTATTCGAAATTAAATTAATTTCGCCTTACAATTAATTGAAATGTTCAATAGTAATGGGATAGCTTTTTTTTCTTAAACTACCTATTTAGGGATTAGGAATACAGTAAAACGTTTATTCCTGCTGTTATACTTATTTCTAATTGATGATTTCTTTAATTTGGAAAATAAAAGTGACAGCACCAGTTTCGTACCAGTTTTAAACCAGGACTAATTTTATTCTACGTTTTGGAATAAGGGGAATAGGGTTTAATTTACATAGTCATTTAGTTTCTTGTCCTGTCGTGCGTTCAGAGGAAATGTGCGCATCCTGCACTTTCGTTTCGCAGAAAACCTATCACGATTGGCTAATTGTATGTTGTAAGAAGTTGTGTTCGGGCGCACATAACTAATGATCACGATCTGAGCGTTAGCGATCACGAAAGAGGCATTCAAGTTTCTATATAGTAGTTATATTAAATAGTCATTTACTTAACTATGTGTAAATTCTGAACAAGACTTGTGTTGTGTATTACGAATAATTTACTCAGAGTAGCATCTAACTATAGAAGCAGTAGTGAATGACTTTATCATTTAATTAACACGTTAAACGCCATACGAGATATGTGACTTTTTCATTGGGGCCGTGCCGGTCAGCGGAGCCCGGCACTTACACCACCCGTTTGGGCCGTGGGGGCCATAGGTGACCGCGAAATAGGTCTATGTTTGATTTGATATTTTGAGCCGGGGGACACTTTTTCTTGTATAACATGTATACGACGTGACCGGCATGGCCTCAGAGAACAGCCAGGTCACTTTGGTTTTTTCGTACAATTAATGAATAAAGACTTAGACAATTTTTACTTGGGTGCCTCCAAGCTAAAAACTAAAAACTACAAAATATCAGAATAAATTACTAAACAAATTAAACAAATGTTACGTATAAGAACTATATTTATTAAAAAAAAACTAAAATTACAATAAAAACACAAAAACACATCAGAACAAGAGATATATCGGTGACAATTCAATAAAAGTATTATGTTAAATCGAGGTCTTTTAATTTTTTTGTTTCGAGCGAAACCCACCTTCTTTTAAGTATTTATTGTTTTGAAATCTTTTGAATTCTCATGTGACTAAGATTTAAGAATCAAGCTCCAGCTTTTAAAATTAACGATGGCTAGTATTAAAACAAGGCAGACATAAAACAGGATTATTTGGACAGTCAATACAATAAGTTGTTACTTTTAAGGTCTTATTTTTAGCGTAAGTTCTTCCAAAAGCAGAAACGTTCTCTTTATAGCACTTTTGACACATTCGCCTGTTGTCTTTGGTAGGACCCGGTTTTTTTGCTAACTGATGGGCTTTTCTTCTGGGTCTCTGCACAATTTGCTGCACTTCTTCCTCCTCAGTCCCAAAACACAAAGCTTTTAGTACGTCTTTTCTAAATTCTGTGATCTGTTTCTTTTTCCCCGTTACACTTTGGTATATAATCAATGCATTTACCATAGCTGTGTTTAATAGTAGATTTATAGCTAATTTCCTATACCATTTAATTGATTTCCTGAGTGGCGAAGAATAAGCAGTCATTTGATCAGAGAGATCTACTGCACCCTTGGCTTTGTTATAGTCAATCACAATTTTAGGTTTGCTGACAACTTTACCACGTTTCCGAATCTGCCGAAATTGATCAGAGTGCTTAGTTGATAGCAAATGGACTTCTCGCTTATCCTTCCACTTCATGACTGTGATGCCATCATGACTCTCTTTTGCGGTATACTCGCCTTTTTTGAGTTTAGCAGCCATTACTTCTTTGGGGAGGTGTTTTCGATTCTTTCTGATCGTACCGACTAAATGAGTTTCCGCGTTTAATAGTTTTCTAGCGAGCTCCACGCTCGTATACCAGTTGTCGGTATATAGGGTATGGCCTTTGTACAACAAGCCATTGAGAAGAGACATTACTACGGATAGAGGTGTTGTATTAACCTGGTCATGTTGTTTTCCTGCGTAAATACTGATCTTGTACGTATAACCGGGAATCGTACACAATTTAAACTCCTTGATGCCATACTTGTGTCTCTTCTGCTTATTGTATTGACGAAAAATGATTCGCCCTCGAAAAGGAACGACACTCTCGTCTATACATAAGTCCTCACCTGGTGTATAATATTTTTTAAAGTTCTCATTTATTGAATCAAGTAAGCTTTGGATTCTGTGTAATCTATTACTTTTATTGCTATTGTCAGCTCGTGAGAAATGCAAGTTTTGCAGCAACAATTCAAAGCGATTGCGGCTCATTACCGTTTTAGGAAAATTTTGACCCATAATGTCGTCTTTAGACCAGTAGTCTGCTATTTTTGGTAATTTCACCAATCCCATATACAAAATCAGCCCGAAAAACGATTTCATTTCTTTGACAGAGGTTGGAACCCACTTACGAATCCGTGCTGAATGTGATGCTTCATCGCGGCTAACTATATTTTTAATAGCATAGTTATTAGTGTCTTCAGCTATTTGTTTGAAACATTCGTCCGGCACTAAAAGTGTATAAAAATCTGCTGGAGACTTATCTGCCATTACTCTCAGCAAACGAGGAGGCAACCCAGGGCATTCAGTATATGGAATGATGCTGCGTTGATTGCCTTGAGGATTCAACCATTCGTTTGTTATTGATGCACTGATAGGTTCAGCAACATTTTCACTACTTTCACTATCCGAGTCCAAAAATATACGTTTTCTTCTACGCTTAGAAGTTGCCTGAAAGTTGCATTCATCTTCAGACGAAGCATCATTTTGGAAACTGGTACTCAGGAATGAAACTTCGATATTTTCAATTTGGGTGAGATCGTCGCTAGTTATTTCAAAATCTTCAAAATTCATCATAAAGTTTAAATTCAACAGTAAAACACACTTCCACTCAAAGAGGACAATACTTCATATACATAGGTAGATAGATTTATTTGTTAGTTTTACACTGTTTTCGTGACGTGTCGTGAACAATTCAGAACTCGAACTGTGGGCGCAGGCTCATACCTGCGACAGCATATTTCGGAAACAATCATAAAATTCGAAACTAACCCAGGTAAGGTAATAACTAACTGTGAGTTCACTTAGAACAATGGTAACGATCGGCGTGCATAAGCAAGTGTCGAACACATGTCCGGCGGCGTGCCCCCCGCGGCCCCGTGGGACAGAAATCGAGATTTCTTTCCGCATAGGCCATGGAGGACTCATGTGACCAGCGTTATAATTTATGAGTAAAAATTGACAAAAAACTGTTTATATCGAATTGTACTATATTATTTTAATGTTTAAATTACTAATTTACAATAAAACAACAAGTTTGAAAATGGAAAAAAATACAATATTTCATACAACCTAAACGATATTGGCAGTGCCGGCTAATGGTGACCTCCACGGCGTTTAACGTGTTAAGTAATTATAAAAAATATTCTTTTAGTACTTGGTTTATATTTTAAATGCGAAATAACCTTCAATCAGTTTATATGATCGAAGGAATTAACAGCATTTATTTGTCACAGTTCGAACAATACCTTTACCATGTCTTAACAGCCCAAATTAAAAAATATATAGAGATCTATACGATTAAGAAAAAGAAAATAGTTGTCTATTTAATCTTGTAGAATGGGCTTCTAAAGGAAATCACTAGCTACGGAATAAATCGTACTTCATGGACATTTGTCAAAAAGTCACGACACCAAAAGCATATGCCCTTCAAAGTTTACATATGTAACTACTTAAAATTTCATAGGACAAGCGTACGCGAATGTATAATTGAATATTAAGCTTTATAGGCAATTCGTCACGAAATATCCTTTAGAAACAATAGACGATTCAAGCCGCGAGCTATACCGGCGGCCTGCGTCGGCGCATGAATACTTAAGTGGCTGTTAAGTATTCTAAGTTAAGTATTCTCGACAATTGCCTTTAGGAGCTTCGACACAATAGGCACAGGGGCCGGAGACGGGCTTCGCATCACAAACATCACAACGGCTTCTTTTTGAACCAAGTACCTAGCTATCGAACATCGGTCGAGCTTCAGATTTCAACAAAAGTTCAACTAAATAAAATTATGTTTTATTTTTACTTACAATTGTTTTATAAAATAAGCTAATTAGAAAACACGAGTAGAAAAACTGCGAGAAATAAAGTAAAATTAATTGTTGTAGGTAGTACCTATATCACTTGAAACATTTTATGTTATGGAGGTTTATAAAAAAAAAAAGAACGTTTACTTATGTCACAAGTCAATTTCAATGTATATATTATCTAGTTTTATATAATTTATTGCATCAAGAAGTCTCGACGTTAATCTCGGTATAATTACAACAAGATATCTTAGTAATCAACTTATGCGTAATCGATTATTAATTAAAACTGATCGTGATCGCTAACTCGTGACTCCAGCGTTGTTACATTATACAACGGTCAATTACCAAGTTTAACTAAATGGTTTGGTAAGGGTGTCTGCAGGCAAAGCATTTGATATGTGGCCAAATCGTCATTTAAACACTACTTTAACTGTCGACTTTACTTTGGTGATGCTTTCTATTGTAGAATCCGAGAAATTACATAATTTGAAGGTAATAAAAAAGTTGGAAACGCGGTATCTAGTAGAAACTGTAATATGTGTGAGTGTTGTGTTACAAGTATACCAGGCAAAAATATAGACGGAAAAATACAATACCTAATTTTAATGAAAAAAAGGAATTAAATTACAAAAAGCTAGAGTGTTAGCATTCAGAAATAATGACATCATCTCGCTACTTTTGACAGCTTAGTGGTAACACGTGGTGCATGTCAGTGACTATATTAGTGTGTTGATCACAAGTTGATGAAAGTTTCTAACTAAAGGAACAAGAAAACCCGAATCAAGCGTCGCAATGCGTATACAATTTCGTATATATCTCGTTGATGTCTTTTACTAGACGGACCCTCTAGCCGCCATTACGCATGTAGTTGAAATGTCGACATGATGTCCTATAATGAGCTCCATCGGTGAACATTAACGACAATTTCTGGCAGACATAATCTATAACTAGATCGGATTCGGATAATCAGTAAATTAACATGATTGACGTCCTAAATCGGTAATTGTATTCAATTTTGCGTCGTTTCGCAAATGTGTTTCACTTGCAAATTTTCAATCTGTTTTGTGGTTTATATTGAAATTATTCAATGCTATACATGTTGCAAGATTTCAGATTTCTAAACTAGCCAATATCTGAGATTTTAATTATTTTTATGCATTCACAATGCAATTCTGTAAGTATAGGAAAAATGTGATAGTAAAAAACCACGAGCCCTATAGGCAGCTTTTAGGCGGGATTGGCGGCTACTTAGGGCTCGTGGTTTACTATCACAATTTTCCTATAGCCAATATCTTATCTATCTATTGAACCAACAAAAACATGGGTAACATTTATGTACAAACAATTGGAAGCAACATAGGACGATGTAGCAACAGCCACAACTGTTGAAGGATGTCAATAAAAACAAATTTGACCTCCTTAAGAAAGTAGCGGTAAAACTTACTCTAAACAGGGAGAGTGTCGTTGGACTGATGAGAGGTTCAGGCTCCCTCCTAGCTGAAGACGGAGGGCGAGTTCTAGGCAAAGTATTGTGCCTAACTCCAGCCAGGGATCCGTTCAGGAGCAGGTCCTTCGGTGGCAGCAATTCTCGGTCTTTAAGACCTTCAATCTTCTGCTTCTGAATCGCCGTTCCTTTACTCCCATCGCTCGTCTCCTTACGTTTATAGCGAAACTTTATCATCTCTCCGACTAGTCCGCATCGCACGATCAACACTAACCCTCATTCGAATTCAATCTCCATACTTCGAAACAATGGCGTCGCACTAAAAATGCATATTTGTCAGCGTATATGGCAATAAGTAATCAAACCACGTGCTCCCGAGTAACTTTCCGTTCAACCACTTGGAACTTACGAACCTCCGTTCACTACTACGTTTAAAATACACTTCAGACCTTTTTGGCGCGGAAACGCTTTTGTAATAATAGCGACAGGTATACGACAGGTGGGCACACTTAAAAACTGCTCGCAACTGCCGTCAGTTCACTTCACAAAGACTAATTAGTATTTTAATGACGCCACAAATCACTATTTACGATTATCAGTATGTATTCAGTATGTTTGCAATTAATAAACGTTTATTCGAAAGCACGTTTGTCTAGAAGAAAGCTCGTATCAGACTGAGGAGAGTCGGCAGCGGGGGCGGGAAAGCCGACCGCTACCTCCAGGTACTAACGTTTTTTTGTAATCTATTGTTAACAAAACTCACGTGGGTTTTTACCCGTCTCTTTCTTTTAGAATATAATACAGTGCCGTCTCTTTCTACATGTGATGCCTTTGTTTATGCTACAATGGCGATAACTATGAGTTTACAGATTTGTAGAGATTTTATGACTTCTAATTGTACTGTACACGTGTTTCAAATGACATGTGCTGCACAGATGAGCAAGTACAAATTTTATAGTAAAGCCACAGCCTAAAGCTTATATTTTTTATGATGGTTGTTAAAGGTGCTTTTAACAATTTTTGACCACCTGTGTGTCTCTTCTCTCGTCTGTCTGTTATGCTACTCACGAATGATAACAATTATTATAGTTTATATATTATCTTATCTATCTATCTTCTATCTTATCTCATTCAACAATAAACAATTTATCACGTGAAAATAAATAACACTAAATGCTATCTATGTATTATTTTACCCAACAAATTATGCGTCTTATTTAAAATAATTTATATGCAGCAGATATAAGCCATAAACACCATAAATTCAAGTGACTATAATAGTTTTGTTTGATTGTCAGTTTGTAATAAACCACGCGACACTACACGGAAAAGTTATCTTCGTCTGCCATAAAGAATTTAAAATATAATGCACTTTGGCGAAACAATGAAATATTAGTGTCCAAACAAAATGTAATATCTCGGCAACCCATGACTCACATACGAGGAATGTAAAGGAATGCATCTGTCAACAAATCGAAAAAATCGTAAGGGGCCGTGTTTACTAAGTTACGAAGATAAAAAAATAACGAAGTTAAAATTTTAACCCGTTGTTGATATCTCTGACGTTTAAAATTTAATCATGAATGAACTTTCTCAGCGTGACTCAGTTGTTAAGTATGTCAGACAGTGTGTGGTCAATTTCCTCTTGCCGGTTTTACAGAGCATGTCATAACCGAAGTAGTCCAAACGCTTGAGATATTGCCGACAATATATTAATGAAGAATAACCCATAAGACTACAAAAAAGTGGTAATAGAGACAAAAACGGATGTAGGTACTCTACTAATTGCCTTTTAACATTAGTCTCATTTACATAAAAGTGGAATAAATAAAATGAATCATATCGATACGTTACGTGTTAAAGTATTTTATAAGGCTATTTTTGTAGATCTGTGGTTTACAGACTTTACTAGACAACGCATTGACACAATATACCTTCAAACTTCAAACTTCAAACTTCAAACTTTTATTTGCAGACTAAGTGTTACATAGTTCTTAAATTATAAAAGTAGTACTTTCAACTTAGACACCTTGTACAGGTATGGCAAATTAAAACTACTTATTAACTTAAATATTGTATAAAAAAAAACTATTAATTTAAATAATACAGAAATCTGTTAGTTTCAATATTATAAAAAAAACATTATTAAGTTATTTTAATTTTTAGTTTTTTGCATTCACAATGCAAAAAAATACTTCATTTTCCATTTTTACCTAATGCCTAAGCCGATTATCTTTAATAAAACGAAGCTTTTGTATTTCAAAATTAAAACATAACAGCATAGTTTTATGATTGTTTGCTAAATATAACAACAACAAGTACCTAACAATAAAAAAATATAATATTATTCAACATCTGGGGGGGGGGGGGGGGGGATACAAAGGTTGTCATATTTTTTATGCAAAGTTTTCCGCCGCGTGTTCAATGCTCACGATTTCCTTAGTAGAACAATGTAGGTACTACTCAATGAACAAAACTAGTCAATCAGGTACCTACAAGCCTTGAGATTTGCCTTTCTTAGAATCTTCCATATTGATCAGAGTATGTGTTAAACCTTTATAAGGAAAACAGGATAAAAATTCTGCCTACGCGCCGAACAACTGCGGAACAGGAATGCAGTTCCACATTTATGCAATTACTAGCTTTCCGCTCGCGGCTTCGCCCGCGTGGACTACACGACGTTATCCCGCGGGAAAGTGATATTTTTCCGGGATAAAAAGTAGCCTATGTTCCTCTCAAGGCTCTAAAGTATCTATGTCCCAAATTTTAGCCAAATCCGTTCAGCCGTTCTGGCGTGATTGAGTAACAAACATCCAAACATCCAAATATCCAAACATCTAAACTTTCACATTTATAATATTAGTAGGATGCAGAATGTAGACGCAAAATTAATGCTATAAATAACGTTTGCGTAACTAACTTGTTATTTATTCAATTTACTGCCTTTTATACAAGATTATAATAAATAAAAAATCTTTGATTAATTACGTTTTGAAAACTGATATCTTTAAGCTCGACGATGAATTGAAGGATAAATAAAGTAGAAATCGGATGCTTTACAAGAGAATATTTAAAGTAATAAAGTACTGAACATATTTCTATAGAAGTTTAAGTTAATAATAAAATATACTGATGACTCACTCTCACAGAACACGGTTTTTTTTTCTCTTCAGGATGTTCTGTGGACTCACACATCTATACCAATATTAAAAAGAGGAAAGATTTGATTTTTGTTTGCATCGAATAGGCAACTACTAGCTAGACCGATTTAGAAAATTCTTGGACCATTAGAAAGCTACAATCTTCCCGAGTGACATAGGCTATATTTTATCCCCATATTCCCACGGGAACGGGTACCACGCGGGTAAATACAGAATAAAGACAAGTAAACAGATGTAAATTGGACCTAGATCTGTCTGACTAGATCTTCTCAGTAAATAAGTGATATGTGAGGTAATAAATTAGGGGATGAAAGTTCGTTTAGTGTAAGTCTCGGGAGACCGCTCTACTGTCGCTGGAAGACACCTTTTTACTGCTTAAGCTGAAGAATAATTTACAGTGAAATTGTGATGAAGTTAACAATAACTAAGACAGAAGCGAGGCGTGTGCGCAGGCCGTGAGAGGCTCTCACACGAGAGATCGCGATCCAGTTACATCGGTTCGCACTGTGAGAAACAAGTTATTTTATTAGTTCGTTTCCCGTCTCATTAATTTACCTATAAACAAAACTAATGAAAGTAGTTATCGCTCCAGTTTACATTGGCTAGTTAGCAGAATTAACAAGATCATTGCTGGAACATAGACTGCAATGGCACTGGCAGCTGCCAACCTACCGCCCGCAAGTCCGTCGAAAAAGAAAATGAATGAAGATTTGCGAGTATGTTTTACTTTAAATTTTACGTCTTATTTCACGTCGTTTCGATTGCAATTTATTTAGTAGACTATTAAACGAACACTTTTTAAATCTAAAAATAAAACAAGATTAAATTCAAATATCCTTGGAACTTATGCACCGAAAAATCGTTATGAAATCCACAGTTTTATAAGTAATGGACCGACTTAAATCAGCTAGCCGGATTAAATCAATCTATTGTGTTTAATGAGACGTGTATAATCTAACCTTTTTGCGATGGTGCTCTATTGTTTAGTTCGGAAATTATTATCCTATGCTTTCCTCTTATTTCGTAAAATTTGTTCTGAGAAGCATTCAGGAGGCGTTGCTGACCTACCCAGCTTAGTCATAACATAAGTTGCGGCTGAAGTTGCGACAGAGGCCTTGCAAAGCCTTTTTCTTAGAATTATAACGTCGATTTTGAATTCTCACGATTCCGGCAGAAGTTTTGCAATATTGAAAGTATCAGGATGATGTGATCGTGTAATAGATAACGGTTCAGATAAGAATTGAATAATAAGCTGTAATTGTAATGATGTTATGTGAACATAAGTGACGATATTAAACACGAGTTTTATTTTATGTATGTACTTCTCATACGAGTAAATAAATTATTTAATATTTACTATACAAGTAACTTTTTATGCCTTTGAGCTATGTATTGTTACTGAATATAAAATACGCTAGCCTACAACTGGCTACAGACATCAAATTAGCTCTAATTTCTTTACTACTAGAACCCAATAGAAAAGGTATACATATTGTGAATTTGTTTGTACTTTGTATTACGACTTCATGCCGGCTTGGAACAGGTCCCGACTTATTACAAAAGCAAAGAGCGTTAGGCAACCTCTGACTAGCTCCTGGGACGATTACGTGAACGAGTAAAAGTTTATACCTTAGGCTCTCGTTATCGCGTGACGAATATCGGTGATGAACTCTCGCAATACCGATTATTTCTACCGATATTGAATCAATCGATTAGTTATATGCGCGAGCGCAACATTCAATTTGGGTTGACATTCAGCGACAATGAGCTGATGTGAAAGTATCAATGACACAGCCTAATTCAATCTTAAGAGTTCTTAGACAATGTGATCGCTAACAGTTTTAAACGGAATGGAATGGTAAAGGTTTCTCGGGTAAATTGAAATTCTACTGTAAACAATTGGAAAGTAGGTTATATTTGCACATGTGGCGATAAGAAAAGTAATTGAAATTCGCGTCGCCGATTCTACCTCGAATCGTATATAATTTGAAATTTATCCGGATAATGACAAAGAGATTCGACAGTTCCAGGCAGTTGATGTAGGTGTAATTTGCAATTACGAGCGTGCACAATGCCGCGTGACAATATGGGGTACCTATATGTTAACATATTGTGGGCCGATTGTTTGGCGAGTGTTTACGTGCACAAGTGCGCCAGAGTGGGTGCCACAATGAGCGGGAATAATGCCTGTAATTAGACACGTATTACGACAACTGTTCGGCATGCAAGTGACACCATCGCGTTATCGTTACCAGCCGTAGATTAAACACGACTCCGGTGCACATTGCAGATCCTAGCAGTGTCGAAACACGATCCATATAATAATAAGGCTTATGGGACTATTAATAACACCTTCATTGTCAAGTATATTACAATTAGGCGTTACAACCCAACAAGCAAAGTAATCCTATAAGGATTGATTATAAGTCTGCCTCTACTAATAACGTTCTTGTAAAGGATTTGTTGTAGACTCTTTTACTTATAATAACATTTGACAAGTCGTAATATACTCAAGGGCAACAGTTTTTATATATCTATCTTATAGCTTGCTACAAGACTAAAGTTTAAAGCATTTATAGGACACTTTTACTAGTAATAGCATTTCACAAGCATAGATATTCTTAAGAGCTTTTGCTTTTATATCTCAGTCTTGTAGTTAGCTGCAAGAGTATGTTATAGGACACTTTAAAGAATAAGTCTCGTATAATTGTTTTTGCTAAGACTATATAGTCCTGAACAATATTTTGATCTAATAGTAGCATTTTGTAAGTAGAACAAGATTTATAACACACTTCTCTGAGATTAATATAAGTTTGAACTGCTATAGTTCTATTTGAGACTTTTTTAAATCTTATTAGACTCAATAAGAACGTTATGAGATCAAAAAAGCTTACGAGCCACTAGGTCAAGCACTTAACTAGTAAACATCTGCCATTTTGTTGATTTCTCCATTCTCTTGAGGAAATAAGTTTAAATATAAATTTAAATTATTGGAAACGATTCAAAAGGAGCGGTGGTTACAAAAGAATAGTGACAAAAACGTACCTATGATTAGTTAGTGAATAGGTGGTCATTTGGAGAATAAATCCGACATGATCAGAAAGCAAACAAAAGCTTTTCAAGTGCGAATTCAGGTGAACTGACAGAGGGTTCTGCATATTATTCTATTAACAATATTTTTTTTTCTTCATCTCACCACTCAGAAGGTGAAGAAGTTCAACATTGGAAAGAAGAACACCATTTCAAATGAATGAATGAATTCTAACAAATGAGTCCTAAAAAAGTGAATAAAAACATTAGTGTAAATAGATTTCAGGGAACCCTAATTTGTTTCAAAATGGAGAAGAGTTATCTGGACTAAAACTACTACAAGCACTAATTTACCTATAATGGTTCTACAAAGTACTTAATGCAGAGCAATTTTAAAACATGGCGAATATACATAAGAATTTGATTAAATAAATTTTTTACAACATTGTACTATGTGCTTATTTTCGAGGGGCATTGGTGAAACTAACCAAATTACTGTACATATTTACAGTAAAAATGAGTTCCCCATCCTCCCATTCACTCACATACTTAATTACAAATACTTACTACAATGTATTATTATTTCTATAATAAAAGCAAGTGTATTTACGTATACAATTTAACTTTAATCAGAAAATAACTAGGAACAATATTAACTTATAAAATTTATTTCTAAACACATTCGCTAATTACATTATAAACAATATTGAATTAGTAAGATACTTGTGTAATATAATAATAAGAGCGTTTGTGCTTGTAATTGTTTCGTCTTAGTTTATTATAGAAGCAATTGCTTTTCGCAAACGCTTCCTCAAGTATGTTATAGGGCTTAGCGACATTCTTTAAGCTGGTTATAAGATAATTACAGAAATAATAGCTCCTATAACTGCGCCCAAATCCAGGTTTGTAGCATACTAAAAGTTTCTTATAAGAGAGGTTAGAAGTAGTCTTGAAGATAGCTATAAGAACTGATTTTGCTAGTTGGGAATTTAGATCGAACGACCCTGAAGCACGTATTTGCATTTACTTATTGCAATAGTCGCCGACATTTAAATATATTATCACATGTATTTTAGTTAGAGCCACACGGCTACAAGGCTAACAACATACCACTTCACTACACGAAGTCACTTCCAATAATATCAATAGGAATAATCCGCTCACTTTGATGTTGAAAGCATTTAATAAGCTTTCGCACTTGGTTAACAAACTTCACTTGGTTAAAACACTTCAATCCAGTTGGGTAATTATTGAGTTCTTTTACACGACGGTTTGACGAGCTTTTTTGCTCTGATAGCGAAATGACAGGCGCGTCTACCCGCGGCGGTCGAGGCGCAGTGTGTACGGAGTGTCGCGCGCGGCGCAGGCGCAGGCGTGACAAAGATAAGGCTTTAGCGCTTCGTGGGTGCGAGCGAGACGGCGGGAGGCTTATGCAGGAGTCCGGTTATGTCTCTCACTCGTTACTTAGATTAAAGCTGCGTAGAGCTTAATAGCAATTACTCGTTCAATACATAATTCGCGTAATCTGTCGTCGGGAAAATTATTGCTAATTTAGAATCTGTCAATTAATGATAAGTATCCTCTTATTTTCAGCATTTACTATTAATCCTTCTTTAATGAAGCATAAAAGTTATTACTTAATCGAAGGATTTAATCTTAACGACAGTAATTCGAATAAAGCTTTGTTAAGGTTAAATTTAAAAGCAACCATGACCTGCTCCGACTATTGTCCTTTTCCTTGACAAAATTTAAACTGTACTGTACATGTTTGATATTGACTATTATGTAGTTTAAATGCTGACTAATACTGTAGGTAGAGAAACTTAAGCTTTGTTAATTTTACAAGTTTATACCCACGCTTTCTTAAATATAAATAATTGTTTTTGTTTTGCGATGTGTATGTGTATAAGTGTATACTTAAATATATCTGTGGAAACTTTTAAATGGCCCTCAGTAATATAGTTACATTTACACTGTTAACTAGCTGTAAGTTTTCCTTAACATAAATAAAATAAAATAAATAAAATAAAATATTAGATAGCTATAGCTATACAAATAACGTTGTTATCAATATTTGATGAAATATTAATCATGTTATGAAATAATCTATTGATAAGACCACTATTTACAAATCCTCTAGATCAGCTTAGAGCAGTGAGCTGCAAGTAATTAAACCAGGCGGGACACAGACTAGCACAATATAATATAGCTAGAGATATGTCTTGTCTAGAGCATCGACCGCCATAGTCTGCTCTGTCGGCTAGCTATTGTAAGAGAAAGGGCGAAGTTAATATCAGGAAATAGAGCACCTAGAAAATTGAGCTTTTATAATTTAACTTTCACGTTAATAACCATAAAGTTCAAAAACAAAATTTTATGGGTCGAGAGAGGAAAGAAATCAAGGAAAAATCTTGAAAAATCGTGACGCCAGTTTTAATATCCTGCATAATTTATTACTATAATGACTGGTAAGAGTAATTAACAAATAAATAGCCAATAATGTATATTTAATTGCAGAATTAATTATAGTATAAGTGTAATGAATGTCTACTTATCTGAGTAAGTATACAAGAAATGCCCATGATTTGGTTGATGATATAAAGCTTTGAAGACGACGATAATTATTTGTTAATATCCTTTTATTTTAACTATGTGCATGCTTAGTTAACAAATTACATTAACTATAAATAAACTTAATTATTAATTCAAATTATTTAAATATGACATTAGTAACCTATCCTACTAATATTATAAATGTGAAAGTTTGGATGTTTGGATGTTTGGATGTTTGTTACTCAATCACGCCAAAACGGCTGAACGGATTTGGCTGAAATTTGGAACACAGATACTTTGTAGCCTGGAGAGGAACATAGGCTACTTTTTATCCCGGAAAAATAACGAATTCCCGCGGGATAACGTCGTGTAGTCCACGCGGGCGAAGCCGCGGGCGGAAAGCTAGTTATTTAATACGCAAAGAAAATACCAACCTCGTAGGTAGTTTAAAAATATATGACTCTTTTACATAACTTTTTGGCCATTTTACATTTCACTAATTTTAATTCTATTCAAGTTTTTTACAGCCCTGGACGACTAGATTTTCAGATTCATGTTTGCAGTGCAGAGGTATCTTATTCAAAGGTATAATAACAGCGTAGGTCAAAGTACCGGGCACATCACCTAATACCGGTTCCCGCAACCCGATACCGGCGACGCAACGTCAACAATAACTTGACGCCCGCTATACCTATCCTTATCGTATGGATGCATTTCTTCCGTTAACGGTGCAAAACAGAAGCTCCTTTAAATTAAGATAGTAGCATATATATACTGTGTAAATAGGTAAGTAGTAATTATTTTATAATAGTCGGCAGTAGGTAACTGCGAATGGCTGAACTGCTTGGAAGAGATTGCTATATAGCAATAAGGCCGCCTGTTGTCTGTTCTCTTTCTATTTTTATATTAGTTTTTCTGTGTTGTTTATTTATTCTGTGTGAATTATAGCATTATTTTGTTTAGTTATTATTATTATTTGTTGGTTTTCTGTATTAATATTGATCTATTTTTTATGTCAGCCAATGCATGACAAACTTTGGCGTGCTTTGGCATAAATATAGGTATTTTATTGTTTAGGAATGATTTTCGCAATTATAAAAAATATGTTTGGCGAGAAAGGTTTCACAAGAAACTGGAACAACTAATCTTTAAATTAAGTAAGAAAATAAAGGAATGAATATAATGAGTAATATAATTTCTATATGAAATATGTAAACAAACATGTGTTAAATGCTTCCGTTAAAAAAACAAAGATGATCTAAACCTTTTTCCAGAAATTTTCCGCCTAGACTTTTTCAAAACATTGAGCTGTTTTAAACTCATTCTGGTTGGTCGTTATTCAGTATTTTTATGTCAAATTAAAGGCAATTCATAAATTATTATGAGAGGCTTCCTCTCCATCAGTCATCCATAAAGATTCGCAGCCAAGATAAAGTCATGAGGATAAATATAAAAATTATTCTTAATGTAAATATAATATAATATATTGCGCTATGCCCTTTTGTCAAGTTATGCCCTTCACCTCTTTAAGCCAACAGTAAGAATACTTAGATTCACAATATAATTGTACTTGATTTGATGATGCGGTTGCTCCTCACACAACTCTGCAAAGATTGATGGGTATATTCGACGTCAGAAGTGCCATAACATGTCACTTCAATCAATATGTTATTCAGAATTCAGAATATATGATATTTGTATCGAGTAGAATCAGCCAGCCAGTGCGAGTTGTCCTAAGACGTAAAATTTTTCAACAATTTTAATTTCAAGCGTTTGTATTTTTAATATGCTAAGCGCTGTTTTCAAAATCATTAGAAAAAGTGAAAACCACGCAGTTGAGTGACCAGATTGTATCGTATTTCAACCTTTGGTCATAGGTATATATAGGTAACCTACCTCATACGTGTTAAGCTAATGTTCATCAAATCAAATCGAAATAACTTTTTCACTTCTAATGCGTACCTTACATTTATCATAATCAGCCATTTAATGTCCCCACTGCTGGGGCACTGGCCTTCCTTATGGATGAATAAGGAGAATGAGCCATGACCCACCACGCGGGCTCAGTGCGGATTGGTGGGTATTAACGACTGCAAGTGCAGCCGGGACCAACGGCTTAACGTGCCTTCCGAATCACGGAGGAGCTCGAGATGAAAAGTTTTTGGTCACCCATCCCGTGACCGACCATTGCGAACGTTGCTTAACCTCAACCATCGCAGGCCAAGCGCGCTATCCACTGCGCCACGGGCTCCTCGTACCTTACATTATCAGTAAAATATTGCATTGCCGACAGCAGTAAAATAACTGATAATTCTTCTACTTATAAAAAGCCATTGTCATAGCGATACAGTGTTCAACAGCTACTGCCACCGACTGTACCAGCAACCGTGTCGAATTGAAATGTCAGCCGTATAGCCAGAGGTAACATCGCGCAATAAGTAATTGGTACGTATTCGTAATAAACTATACGTTTACGCAAATATTAATCTTCCATCGTTAAACTTAATTTGTGTATGAAACTATGTATGTATGATGAATTTCATAAGTACTTTATGCCGTTAAATGTTTTTATGTTTGAAAGTTTAAGAGATCCTGAAAATAAGCGAGAAACTCGGCAATTTTTCAGCAGCTTTTCTTTAGGTATGTAGGTCCGTAAGCAGGAAGCTATAGCTTAGATAGCCAAGCCTGGACCATTGGAAAGTTGTCTATTGCATTTCTTGCAAAAACTCTACAAAAACATATTAGATATGATCGGATACCTCTTTTTATATAAATAACTAGGAGCTCCGCGCTGTTTTACCCACGTGGCACCCGTTCCCGTAGGAATATTGGAATAAAATATAGCATTTGTACTTAGGAAGAGTGTAGCTTTCTAATGGTGAAATAATTTTTAAATTCGGTCAATAAGTTTTTGAGGTTATCCAAACAAACAAACAAGTTATCAAATCTTTCCTTTTTATAATACTAGCTTTCCGCCCGCGGCTTCGCCCGCGTGGACTACACGACGTTATCCCGCGGGAATTCGTTATTTTTCCGGGATAAAAAGTAGCCTATGTTCCTCTCCAGGCTACAAAGTATCTGTGTTCCAAATTTCAGCCAAATCCGTTCAGCCGTTTTGGCGTGATTGAGTAACAAACATCCAAACATCCAAACATCCAAACTTTCACATTTATAATATTATAGTAGGATTCGTACACATACGAGTAGATAGATACGAAATCACGTGGAAGAAGTTTAACAAACCTTCGTATATTTATCGCTATACGCTATATATGTATACGCTATATATGTATAGGTATCGGTACAAAAAAGGTTAAATATGACTTCCACAACATGTCTAGTAAACCACCTATACATTTTATAAAGATCTCTACTTCCCATGGAGTCCAATACCCTAAAACATAATTCTGCATTATACGAAGTTTTACTACCATTTAGCAAGAAAAAAATCTACAAAGACTATTCAATTGCATCAATGCACAATCGGGGGTGGAACCAAATGCTCTAACACAATTCTTACAAAGCAAACATCTCGCGACGTGCGTTAAAAATAGAACTGCGCTCTTTAAAATAATCTCTACAGAAAAATTTGTAGTTTGTTCACTTTTGTTAAGAACTTTAACGACAAAGGAGTCACCTGCGTAGGTTCACACGGAAATAAACTTTGTTAAACTGCCCGTGCAGGTACCGTTTCTATCTATAAATAATGACTCTTAACCTCTGATGATTTTCCTCGGAAAGCAGTAATGACGTTGAGATACTCGTAACTCATCAACCTTTTTAAGCTTTAGCTATTAAAATGACATATTAACACTTATTTAGTGTCCAATTCTGAGTACCTATTACTACTTTTAAGGCATTAGTTAAATAGTAACTAATTTGTCAACGTTCTGACCAACGATCTTCGTCTGTTTTTCTCGGAGCTCATTTTCTCGGAATTGAAAACAAGATACTCTCACGGCACATTGCGATTCGATTCCGAATAGAGCAATTGCAAATCCATTTACGACACCATATCGATAATATCATCTACACTCTCACTACACATATTGGTCATTTCATATTTGTGTCTCGTGCCACTTTCCACGCACCTACTGAACATCAGACGTACACAAAGTTACTGGTTATTGTAATAAGGGTCATATTTGCGTACTTTCACTGTCAACTACCAAGTCGGTAGGTACATTCAATGGTGTTTCTGCAACCTGTTTGGCCAAACACCCACCAAACCTGAATAGACAATTTTGGTAATTAATACTTCTGTAGTGACAGGTTGACGGATTATTATAACTAGATTTAATGCCACCTTGTATTAGTTTTGGTAATCGCTTGTATCTTATTATAAGTCTTGTAACTTTTATGTTTTAATTAGAAGGAAGTTCACAAAAACTATTCCTCAACTATTTTTGTATAAAAAATGGATAAATGCGGAATATGTGAGGAAAAATTACTATATTATAACTATTCAATGAGTATTATAAAACATTAATATAACACAGCAAAGCACAGAAATAACTTTTGAGCGTTTTCCATTGATGTCCTTTTAAAACCTAAACATTGCTTTTGTAAAATATTTTTAAAAAATCGACTCGTCTAACACAGTAGCTCGATGTAGTAGATTTTTTCTAAATACTTCATTTTAAATTTTTCAATAATAAAAATTGCATTGTGAATGCAAAAAAGTACTTAAATATTTAAATAACATACAGGGTCTCGTTGAAAATCAAAGCAATCGCTTTGTTTTATGTAGGGGTCAAATAAAAGATGAAATTAATGATAGAGTCATAGTAATTGCTACCTATATATGTTGTTCGCATTTTACATGCATCATCAACATTGACCCAAGAACAATACAAATATTCAGCTCGAGGTAAACCACCACGGCAAGACAAATCGCTGTAATTACGATAGCTAACACTTATCCCAGCGCTGGGTATGCAGAAATCTAAGCAGGAGCGAATATGCAAAACTCACACTTAATGCAAGGAGTAAGAGATGATTTTTGCATGTTGTATCAAGTTTTTTTGTTGAGTATTGTACTGTTGGAATTCTCCTAATGCTGCTGCAGCCAGTCTCTTAGGTTGAAGGTTGTATAGCTGGCGTAACCGCATTCATTGTTTTACACCGCTGATCGCTTTTATGGGCGTTTTGTAATTAAATAATTGCTCAACTATTTTAATAAACTGATGCTATGTAACCAGAAGTAAGCATGATATACATAGTTGATTAGGTGTAGGTAAGTGGGTAGTTAAAAATATTTTTATTATTTTCAGACATTAAAATAATAATATGTTAGTTATAAAAATAATAGTCTGATAGTTATTTTTTTATTATTATAACGATTTAATTAATTGTTTGAACTTTCTTAGACATAATACAAAGAGTTTGAAGTCAATCGTATCATATTTTCAGGCGAGAACTACGCGTTACTTTTACTGGGTTCGATTTCACTGCCATCAGGGAAAAACCTATAACAGGCCACATTGGCATCAAATAAAGAAACAAATTAAATGCAGTTAAAAAAATTAAATGCCCATGGTTCATTTATTTTATTCCAATTTCAGATTAAAGTGACAGGTACCAAGAAGACATTCTGACAGTTGCGACCGCACGCACGTCAGATGGCGGTGACATGTGCGTGAAGCGGCGCGCGCGCATGCATATTGTTGTGGTTGACAAAATAATGCCCACGCGTGATGAAACGCTAAATGATAAACAATAGGCGGTGCACGATGCATTCGAAAGCCTTGCAATGCACATTGATAATACGTACCTTTGTGTTGTTCAAGTTTATTTGCAAGTAGGCTAGGTACTAAGTAAAAGAAAGCCAATTATTGTTATTTCGAAAATATTTAAAATTCTAAGTTTAAAAAGTTACTCGGAAATTGGTTCGTGTTTTAGGTAAAAATAATGAATATTAATATGCCGAATCTTCAAAACTTTTCGGTAAAATTAACTCTACTTTTTAAAGAGGTTTACAAGACGAGTGGTTTTAAGATTCTTCTCAGATCGTGTATGTTTATATGCCCATTTGTGTGTCAATTTACTCACGTTGAGAAAATATCTCTTAAAATAGTTTTCCGAATATCAACATTAATTTAAACTCTAAACATTTATGGCATTGAGAAATCAGCTAGTAATGTCTTAAAACCTTTTTTTTTTTAACCTGACAATTAAAACCGAACTTTAGATACTACAATCATTGTCACCCACATACACGACACACCCACAGGAGAAAGTACCAGAGATATAGGGAACGCTTAATTACCCTGTAAATCAAATCAAATGATGGCCTCGTGTATGGTGTTGTTTACCCATATTTACGAGCTCACTTGGACATGATTTAGATGAAAAGCATTGAACAATGAGTATTTTTTGTATTTTACCGCCCCCGCACACGAGCCACAAACGCCGCCACTATAGTAACTATATTGCCGCACTGAAGCTAAGCTAGAACAATAAAAAAACTACAGAAAAGAGGTCGGTGGCTGTGTTTTTCGGTAGCGCGTGTGCGACGACGCTCATCACAAATTAAACTGTTGTAACCTCAGTATAAAGTTATATTCTAAAATTACTATGTCGACAAACAGACACAGTGACAACTAACATAAATGAGACTAATATTAATTTCATGATCATGGCATGGCTACTTTCTTTAAACTGATTATTGAATTTTGACGTCTGCAAATGTTTTGCAAGGAATATTCAACCATTTAAAACTGTCTCATGAAAGCGCATTTTTACATTTCTTATAAACCAAAGCTCTTGCCAAGTGCAATAAACCAGCAAGCACCCTATAATTATTGTCTACTTACTTATCAAGAAAAGATCAAGTAGTAATCAAATCGCCCTTCACGTCCCACGCGTGCTACCTAAAATTATAATCTAAATCTTAACGTTGTCGCACTAATTGAAGTGGTGGGCGGCGCTGTTTGTTCAGCTGTGGGAGTGAGGTGGGATAGATGGTGATGTCAGGCGTCTACGGTTCATATGTGAGCCAGTCGGCACGATAAAATGAAATATAGAGTAACAGATGAGACCATTTCCATCACACTATTGATTAAAAAATGAACAATCATAATAGGCCCTACGTGTGCTACCTAAAATTATAATCTAAATCTTAAAGTTGTCGCACTAATTGAGGTGGTGAGCGGCGCGGTTTGTTCAGCTGTGGGAGTGAGGTAGGATAGATGGTGATGTCAGGCGTCAATGGTTCATAATTATGTGAGCCAGTCAGCGCGATAAAATGAAATATAGACAGATGAGACCATTTCCATCACACTATTGATTCAAAAATGAACAACCATAGAGGCCCTACGTTTGCTACCTAAAATTATAATCTAAACGTTTTGTCGCAATAATTGAGGTGGTGGGCGGCGCTTTTTGTTCAGCTGTGGGAGTGAGGTGGGGTAGACGGTGATGTCAGGCGTCTATGGTTCATATTTGAGCCAGTCAGCGCGCTAAAATGATATATAGAGTAACAGATGAGACCATTTGCATCACACTATTGATTCAAAGGTGACCAATCATATAGACCCTACGTGTGCTAGCTACCTAAAATTATAATCTAAATCTTAACGCTGTCGCACTAATTGAGGTGGTGAGCGGCGCTGTTTGTTCAGCTGTGGGAGTGAGGTGGGATAGATGGTGATGTCAGGCGTCAATGGTTCATAATTATGTGAGCCAGTCAGCGCGATAAAATGAAATATAGACAGATGAGACCATTTCCATCACACTATTGATTCAAAAATGAACAACCATAGAGGCCCTACGTTTGCTACCTAAAATTATAATCTAAACGTTTTGTCGCAATAATTGAGGTGGTGGGCGGCGCTGTTTGTTCAGCTGTGGGAATGAGGTAGGGTAGACGGTGATGTCAGGCGTCTATGGTTTATATTTGAGCCAGTCAGCGCGATAAAATGAAATATAGAGTAACAGATGAGACCATTTCCATCACACTATCGATTCAAAAATGAACAATCATATATGCCCTACGTTTGCTACCTAAAATTATAATCTAAATCTTAACGTTGTCGCACTTATTGAAGTGGTGGGCGGCGCTGTATGTTCAGCTGTAGGAGTGAGGTGGGATAGACGGTGATGTCAGGCGTCTATGGTTCATATGTGAGCCAGTCAGCGCGATAAAATGATATATAGAGTACCAGATGAGACCATTTTCATCACACTGATCCAAAGATGAACAATCATATAGGCCCTACGTGTGCTGCCTAAAATTATAATTTATATGTTGTCGCACTAATTAAGTTTGAAAAGTGAGTTACAGTTGCGCTAGAGTCAATTACAATCAATAGTAGATAGATTGAAATGGTAAATAATCATTTTACCAATATTTTCTCTTTTTGCAAGTTTTCAAATGCGACTTAGCTACCTTACCTACTTCCTTTTAACTTTTTAAACTTTCATGGTCATAAATTAATTACATTACGTTACTGTAAATATTGCGAAAAGCGGGATTTTTAGCTAACCATGGTAACATCATTAATGACCATGAAAGTTTAAAAAGTTAATTTAATTTTGTTTCAATGCTTTATTATTTAAGTACGATCACTACGATAAAAAAATAAGATAAACTCAAAACTCGATAAAATTACCATTTGACTAAGTTGCTTGGTACGAGTAAAGTATTGTTAAGTACCTATGGTTAATCAGATAAAGTATCTGATTTGGTTCTCGCTAATTTTTACGACACCTTCTCCCCTTTTTTGGCTTTCCTGATCTCTTGGCTTGTTATTTTATTATAGTGGCGGTGGGTGCACTTAAAAGGCAACTTGGCCTTAAAAACTGTATCGATAGATTCCTTGTGACTGCTGACTATATAATTTGTGATCAAAAAGTAATTATACGAAGAAAGTACAGGTACACGCAATTGCCTCTTTATAACTTATTTATTTTAAAGATGCATTTATGAAATTAGATAAGTAGGTACCTAAATACCACGCCAGCAAAATATTTTTCCCTTTAAATACAATTCTGCGAAATCATACTTTAGCTCTTCATTTAAACTCTCCGTAATGTTACACATAAGACAATGGCTCGATTTTAAGAAAAGGTGTAAAATTCATGCCAGTGTCTATTGTTGTAAATACCGATCTCTTTTAAACGGCGTTTTTAAAAAAGAAGACAGGATGCACTGCGCATGCTCAGGTAAAAATGCACTCCTGCAATCTTAACACAATAGCAGCTCATAAAATATAACTCGTGCTGATGTCGTGCTCAATTAGGTCCTAACTAGCTGACTTTTACCACACTATAACTTGAAGAATTCAGGATGAGTAATGATCGTATTTAACGAAACTATTAAATCGTGATCTTAATGTTGCATTTACAACGCAAGAGACAAAGCTTTATGCGATCGAATATATTTGTTTTTTTTTACTATTTTAACATTCACATTGCTATTTTGGAATGGGACAAGTCCCATCGGAGCTAGTTGTGAGACGGCTTGAATTATCCTAATATTTAATTTTCAATAATTCGGGTTACTTAATGAATGACACTGAAAAAATAGCAAAAGAGTATTTATTAGTAGTTCTGCCTGATGATTGTTTATTGGAAATACAAAGTGTTAAAAAACAACGGGTTGCAATCCGGGAGTGCCGGCAGAAGTGAAAAGGGGCTCCCTAGACTTTTCACAAAAAAAAAAGGAATTAGACAAAGAAAAGAAAAAAATACGGACTAGATTTGAACCGAGGTCTTTTGACTTCAATGCCGCCCGTTTTCTATCTGAGCTATTACAACTTTGGAAACGGTTCGTATTCTAATGACATTGTAACAGTTTTTCGATCCGGTTACGTGTCCGTCTTACGAATTTTCGATCTGACGGTCATGTGATCCTGACGCGAGTTTAACATTTTTTAGCCATAACAAAAAGTGCACAACGCCGCTAAAGAAGTTTTGACTTCAAAAATTATCCCGCGTTTCACGACTTCCATACAATGGCGTCTGAAGGTTCGGTTCTGGAAGTCCTAAGGATCAGTTTATGCGTATCTGTTCGCCGGAGTGACGCACTGCATCCACTCCACAACCGGTCCCGCAGCTGCGGACCATTCGCCTGCCGAGTACAATCGCTCACAAACGATGCTGCTATGTGTGTGACTAGTTACTGAATTACTGTTAATGTTAACCCGTAATCAATGGGTAACTGTTTTACGAGACAATTTATTGAAACAATGAAGGTGTTTCAGTAGATTATACACCACTAAATTTTAATTAGCATAAATATTTTAGGGGATGTTAGTGCCCATCAATATGAACAACTTTCACTATGGGGCCAACCATGGAATCGCGAAAAAAAATCAGCTGTTCCATACATTTCAGTCGACTCGATGTTGTACTTTTGTATGGAACAGCTGATTTTTTTTCGCGATTCCGTGGTTGGACCCATAGTGAAAGTTGTTCATATTGATGGGCACTAACATCCCCTAAAATATTTATGCTAATTAAAATTTAGTGGTGTATATTAAGGGCAGGATCTTCCAAAAACTCTGTCTTTGTCTTTTTCTTTATGTGTGAAGAGTAATGAAAATAACCTCACTTTTTCATTTTCTCAATGTTTTTGTTGTTATTTTGAGTATAAATTCACTTTTTGAAAAAGTAGCCTGAGAATAATCTACTTTAAGTCATTACCTATTTTTCAATATATTATTCGTGAATTAGAGATAAATGATCTAAGTATAAAAACAAAAAATATAAAAATAATGAAAATTTTCTTTGTTTTTAAATTTTTTTAAAGTCGAAATAAGATACGAACGAATATCGTTTTTCTAGCCACAAAATAATCAAGATCGTTTATTAAACTTCAACATATATTTTTATCTACTCAAAATAAAGAATATTTGATTGTTTACTTTTGAATCAAAAATTGGTTGTTTTCGATAATTTAAAAGATCGTGCCCTTAAGTACGAACGCCGCGCGCCGATAGTTCATGCAGTGTCATACATATATATTGGACATAAATAATGCTCTCAGGTAAAATTTAGCATCAAAGCATAAGTCATTAAAAATTTCGACTTCAGTTGAAAATCTTATCTCTCTTTTTTGAAAAAGGAAAACTTTAGGCTTTTCTTGTTACCTGTACTAAATTTAAATTTATCATTTCTTGATCCTCGAGATGGTCAGGGAGGCTGCGCACGTTTCGCGTGATCCGACCTCATGCACATCATCCACGGTCCAATAAATCGATTTAAACAACGATTAACGATGAAAAAGGACGTTATAAACAAGATTATCGATCACCTTTATAGAGCGTTTGGTGCGGAAGTATCGATAATAATAGGTCAATTAAAATAATTTATTGTGAATTTAAGTTGCGTGCTAACTGGCCGAAATCTGTGCATCGTCTTCGTATCATTGTTATGTCTGTGGTAAACCACACAAAAAATATTATAGTTACGGTTAAGGTGTTCAGTAATCGTTATATAATCTTAACGTGATAGATATAATGATAGGTTTTTAGCTATCATCATATGGGAAGATAAAGAATTGAAAGCAAGCTCTACCAAGCGAACTTAGGTTCACTACTAGTGAGGAATATATCTTGAAAGATCTTATTTATAAACTTAAAAGATTTGGACTGTTATTATTATTATTATTTCAAATAAAAACAATAACTACCGATTCTCCTACAGAAAATATACATATAAATAAACTTGATACTTGATGTTATTTCCCTACATTATGACAAATAAATTGCACTCAGAAGAATATGATACACATTGTCCTGGAAATGGTACGTATCAAACAGAAAAAATAAGTCGTCATAGTTGCGAAACTCAAAGTTTGTCTAAGAGCGAACGTGCACTTGTGATTTTTAATCGGGCCATACTTTGGCCATTCTCGGATTCAGTATAGAGTTATATGGCAGTGCGCGCACTGACGATTAAACTATCGACCGATCAAACTATCGAAAATGACTGGCCGATAGTTGTACGATCAAACTATCGCACAACTATCGGCCGGGCAGTAATGTGCATGAATGACTATGTGAGCGTGCGCACTGCATTCAACTAAACTATCGCCCAACTATCGGTAGACTGCGCATTAAATGACTGGCCAATAGTTGTACAACTAACGGACAACTATAGCACAACTATCGGACAACTATCGCACAACTATCGGACAACTATCGCACAACTATCGCACAACTATCGGACAACTATCGCACAACTATCGGCCTGTGCATGAAGGACTATGTGAGCGCGCGCCCGGATTCAACTAAACTATCGACCAACTATCGGTCGACTAAAAATCACAAGTGCGCGCAGCGCAGGCTCTCAAAACCAAACTATCGGCCGACAGTTTGATCACGATCGTCTTACGAGTCTGACTAAACTATCGCCCGATTAAAAATCACAAGTGCGCGTTGGCTCTAAAACTTCTGTCAGTGGTGTAACTCTCTGTAATTGGCTGACCTAGTTCGAAGCACGTAGGACCGCGACATGCTTCCACGAACGTGCCTAACTTAGCTAGATGACCAGATTTCTTCTACTAAGGACAATGCACATTGTCTAGATATTAAATTAACTCATTGGTTAAACTGCGGCTGACGTCAGCCCAGCTTGTGTAGGCGTTTCGCGGAACCTAACCACGTCAATATCTCTCAGGGTCTATAACTGAAAAAATATATCGTGTTACTCTATTTTGCTTAAGGAGAATTTTGTTATGGATTTGTTGTGAACATTTTTGCCAGTGTCAAGTTTCGAAAGATATTTTCTTTATTAAGCTCAGCTAAAGTAGTGGTCGCACCGACTGCGATGAAACATCGACAACAAATAAATTTTATTAGTAAAACAAGAACTGGCTAATATTCTCCTATTACTATAAAATGAATTTTAAAGAGCAACGAGATAAAAAATATTATGTAAAATCATGTCATTATAGTTTTTAATCAGGGATTCGATCGACAGATTTTGATACTTAATCATATATTAAAGAGAAGATGTTTCTCATTAGCTGGGTTCACTGTACTGTTAAGTTTGTCAACATTTCTAATGCTATCGAGAGATCATTAAAAGCGAAGTAATTGGTCAACTTTCACATACATTTATAAAGCTAATAAAAAAACTACTGTTACGATAACAACTGGTACTGGTTCATTACTTTCAATAAAAATTGAAAATAAAACGGCTTCTCTTTTCTAGTTGTTTATCTTAATTTGGGCTCTACTCTTCCAGAACATAAAGATGACCATTGTTTTAAGAACTTTGGGTTAAAAAGACAGGTTTTGGTCGAAAGATCTGTTTTGGTTGGTTTTTAAAGATGTCACTATTAGTAACGTTTCGTCGCGGCTCCGCAGTGTCGCAAAACAAATTGAATTTTCAATGGTAGTGCAGTGCACCCAAGAGACGAGGCTAATGGGGTCTGACCTTTTTCTTTTGTAAAGTTACATTTTTGTAAAGCGTTTTATTTATATTGTTAGCACAAAAAAGTATTTTTGAAATATAAAATTGTTAAATAATCCTAAAAAATATCTATAAACTACCTATATGTAATTCAAAAGACATATCACACAACACAAGACAAACACACACTATGAACACACATACACTCGCATACACATACACCTTATATTTCACTTTTTGTTTTCTTTTCGTGTTGCTTCTCGTTAATTTTCTGTAAACCAAACATTTAATGCTAAATAAGATTTCAAATTGAATGCTGCGCTTGGGGGTGGGGACCTGGAGATTTGTAATACAGGTTAAATCCATTTCAAACACCAGCTCCTCACAAACATAATAATTTGTAAAGACCTTTATAATCTGTAACCTGTAAGTTTTGTTATATTTGTATTTGTGAGGAGAAATAAATTTATTTTTATTATTATTATTATTATTATATCGTTAGTTTCTTCTGTGAAATGACAATTGAAAGCGTTAGACAAGGACTTCGAGTAGGTACTGAAAATATTGAAAATGAAGTAAGTACTTAGGTACTTGAACAAATCGACCAGTCTATAATGGGTTATTTTTTTTAATAAGTACTTACTTCATTTTCAATATTAAAGATTGCATTGTGAATGATATATAAAAGTAAAAATAATTAGACTTCGAGTAGGTACTTTGAAAAAATGTCCAATGATTGTTTGTTATAAAATACAATTACAATAAAAGACTCTTGATGGTTCTTAAGCAATTATGTATTTGAATTAGTTTCAATTTTCACCCACGATTTTTTTGCCGTAAAAACAGTCGTGGGCGACCGGATGGCGACTTGCTAAACGGTTGTTAATCGATATAAAATGATAATTTTACAAGTTCCGATATTAATAAACGTTGCATTAATGTATTCAGTGGGTATATTTAATTATTAATTAAAATATTTGATAATTTTTTTATGCTACACAGGAGCCCGTCGATCGTGATATTAATCACATTATATTTATTTATGATATTACGTAGGTATTTATCTTATAAAAACCTTCACAGTGAACAGTGATGTAACGAGGCCTTAACAAAGAGGTTTGTTAGTTTGTTACTGTGTAAACACCACAACTATCGCGAGTACCACAACTGGCGCCAGCACAGCAGCGTCGCGAGTTGTAAGTAGTAAAAAGTTTTCAACCAATGGCGGTCGAGGACAAGGGTTCTACGAACCCGCGCACGCGCCCGATTGGTCAAAATACGCGCCAACTTCGAACCGGTTTGAGCGCTCCTTGTGGACACGTGCGTTCATATTAAATTTGTGTGTGTAGTCGAGTTGTATACGTATAGTAAGTTGAATAGAAAGTTGTGTTGATATGATGGCCGCCATGCCATTTATCTAGTCCCTGGATTTTCGGGCTTTGATATTTTAATTGGAGTCATAGTCGTAAAGGTCTAATTACCCGTATTACTTTTACTGAGGTTATCGGAGAACTAATGATTGTTTTATGGCTTTTAGGGACAAAGGCCCGTAAAAGAGCTTACTTATACCAGAGGAGCTTTATCCAGTACTATAATATTTATATGAAATCATGACGGAGGATCTAGTGTTATTCCTCAGAACCAGTCTGCCGAGTAGATTGAACCTGAATGCCCATGAATGCTCAAAGCGTAATAAAGGAGCTATTTCGAGCCTGCAACACGCTCCTAGTAATTACTTCTGTGAAAAACTTGCCAATGTTTCCTAGGCTCCCGAGATTGCGCAGTGACGATTACGCAAAAATTATCCTTTGCGAGCTAATAAGAAAAAGCGCGCGAAACAAGTTTTGATTGTGTTATTAAAACACACTTACTGACGAAGTAAATAGTGCTCTTTCAAAAGTGTCACATTGGTTTAATAGTAATAATTTATCATTAAACTCAAAGAAAACTAAGTGTTTAAAATTTTCGTTACCTAATGTAAGACAAGTTGATTTTCATATTAGACTAGACGGCGATACGGTCGAATTCATTAACAATACAAAATTTCTAGGTATTATATTAGACTCGCGACTACAATGGGATCCTCATATCGAAGCCTTGGCGAGTAGACTCAGTTCGGCTGCATTCGCAGTTAAGAAAATAAGGCTCTTAACCGATATTGAAACGGCTAGTTCTAGCCGTTTCAATATTCTATTCTAATAGTCTATTTTAGTTACTTTCATAGTGTTATGTCCTACGGCCTTTTGTTGTGGGGCTCAGCCGCTAACATCCAAAGTATATTCGTGCTCCAAAAAAGGGCTATTCGCGCCATTTACAACCTCCGATCGAGAGATTCTTTAAGAGATCTATTTAAAGAAATAAACATTTTAACTGTTGCAGGACATTACATCTATGAAAATATAATTTATGTGAAAAAGCATTATAATACATTTGTAAAGCAGAGCGATATTCATCGCTTTAACACAAGAAATAAAGATAAACTTGTCGTTCCCAAGTTTAGGCTAGAAAAATCCAGAGCCTCATTTCTGGGGAAAAGCATAGCCTTTTTTAATAAAGTTCCACAGCATATAATTGAACTACCATTGCATAAATTTAAATGTTACATTAAAGAGTCGCTGATGAGCAAAGGATACTATAAAGTAGACGATTATTTGAATGACCGCAATGCATGGTCATGATGTAACACATAACATAATCACTGTTTAATATGATGTATTTTTATACTAAGCAATTGTTGTATTAGTAACGATATGTTTTTTTTTTTGTAAATGTCGTTACCTAACTAAGAAACGCTGGCAAGTTTCTTGCGCCCATTCTTCTTGTCAGTTAAAAAAGTCTTGAATGGGTGGTAGGAAAATATTGACGATTCATAAGTACATATTTATTATGTCTAAGTGAATAAAGAATATTTTTATCTTATCTTATCTTATCTTAAAAAGAGTTTTGATGCGCGATATTCTACATTTAAATTTTGATTACAAATTACTTGTACATACACGTCTCGTTTTTTTTACCCTGTGGTTTTGCCTTCTTTTTTTACTAATTTAAAAATGGAATGTAGATAAATGAGTTTTTATGTGGTTTTTATCTACCATACTACTTCATTTTACTGTGCCTCGAATAAGTCTGTGTTTCTCTTGTATCAATACAGGGAAGCGAACTCAGGATGTAAGTATGTAAATTGCGATGCAAAACACGACTAGAACAGTTGTGTTACACCACAAAGGTAGTTAGTAAAGAAAAATTATAATAAGTGTTGTCTTCGACAGTCGCAAGAGGGCCACAAAAGCTTAGTCATGGTGTGTTGAAAGCTCAAGCTCTGAGTCTGATTGGAGCGCCTATTGTTCGCAAAGGTCATGGGTTCTCGGCACGACGAGGTCACGATTCTCCTCGATGGTGAGTGGTCAAATTTCGACTCGTTGTTCCCCTCTCTTTCTATATAGACAGTAGGTACTATTGTTGTTTGAAGACTAACCACAAAATAATATTACCTACTACTGAGTTGATAAATTTTAATAAGCTAACTATTTTTGGATATTGTTTAGGTGAATAAACCCAAGACATTTGAAGTTTGAAACGGTCTAATTTCAATCCCTTTAACAAATATTATTTAAATTAGAAAAAATCTAAACTTATTTTTTTTCCTCTAATGTTTTAATAAGTGATCAAGACAGATTACACGATTTTTACAAAATGTAACTTGAAATTTACACGCAGGTAATTGTTATCACTACATAGTATAAAACAAAGTCGCTTTCTTTGTCCCTATGTCCCTTTGTATGCTTAAATCTTTGAAACTACGCAACGGATTTTGATGCGTTTTTTTTAATAGATAGAGTGATTCAAGAGGAAGGTTTATATGTACTTTTTATCCCGATATTCCCACGGGAACGGGAACCACGCGGGTGAAACCGCGGGCGGCCGCTAGTAATGAATATTTAAGAAAAAAATAGCTGCCTCAAACTAGCACACAGAACACCTTACAAGCAACGCAGCTGTACTCCTTAAATAGAAACATGAAGTAGTATGTATAAAATTGTAGTGCATGAAACATTGTTGTCACTTACCTTCAATGCACAAAAAATGCATGACGGGCCGAGGCAAGCGTGCCCCGACAGCTCCCTGAAGCTGCGCCGGAAGATGTCCAGATGCCACAACACCTGCAACATGAATTTATACTTAATTACGATGGAATTAACCTATATTTTAATTATGACAATGGGATAATTAAAAAGCCCTGCTGTGAGCTTCTTCTTCTGTTGAATGAAGCATAAGTTTTTAGTAAAACTTTCATTTTCATGACCATTTCATTCATTTTCAAGCTTTTTTGCTGACTGTACTTAAATACCTATTGTATTGTCATCTAAACCAAACCTGTATACAAAATTTCAGGACCATTTCTCTATCGGACACTGGGAAGTGGGTCAAATTAAGCTTGCAAGATTTGTCCCCCACTAACTAACTAACATAATGGCAAGCTAATAAAAAGCTCGTAAAAAAAACAAAATCATTAAAACATCTAATTCTGATGACATTTTATAGATCTTTCCTAATGAGTGTTATTTATTTGAACTTTCGAGGAAGTATATTTTTAATTTAATGTGGAATTATAAGTTGTCTAATTATCTTTGGTACAAAAATAAAATAAGTAGGCAGGTAAGTACCTATCTGGATTTGCTTTGACCTTTTCATGATAGGTTTTCGTGAAATCATGTTTAGTACGCGTAAATTAGAATGTAAGCTAAATCAATAAATTTCAAAGTTTCAAACTTTACGTAGTACAGTACCCCGAGTGTAAGTTTTTATGTCAAGCAAACGCAAACTATTTCGAGTACGTATTTATGTCAATTTGTATGAAAACTGCATAAGCGCGCTACTCGCCGCTAGAGGCGCTGATACAGTTTTCATACAAATTGACATAAATACGCACTCACGATAGTTTGCGTTTTTTGACATAAAAACTTACACTAGGGGTACAGTACCCCTAGTGTAAGTTTTTATGTCAAGCAAACGCAAACTTCGCGAGTACGTATTTATGTCAATTTGTATGAAAACTGCATAAGCGCGCTACTCGCCGCTAGAGGCGCTTATGCAGTTTTCATACAAATTGACATAAATACGTACTCGCGAAGTTTGCGTTTGCTTGACATAAAAACTTACACTAGGGGTACAGATAAAGTCTAGCTCAATACTTTTAATTAAAACCTATACCTAAAGGTGTTTTCTTCTGATACGAAACTTATTAGGACTATTTTTAGACACCTTACCAATACGCGGGCACATGCTCACCAGATAATTTATGAATTCGTCGATGTTTATTTATAGTTCAGCTGCAGAAATGCAGTTTTTTTCACTAGGTATCTAGTTAAATGTTAATTCGCAGGTGCATACAAAATGGAGGTTATCTTACGTTTCTACAATGTAACTGTTAATTTACTAGTAGCATAATGTGAAAACATCTGTGATAGTAAGACTGGTCTTGGAAGTTTATGTGACGATCTTATCTGTAGTCAAATATTACTGCTGGTTTTATATGTCAGCATGAAACATTACAACATTACTTTAAATTAAGATGTTAGCAATATTTTATGTCTTTGTGATGTGACTAAGATATCTATGAAATTTCTTAAATATTTGGTTGTTCCAAAAGAAGTGAAGCGGATAAACTTTAGTTTTATTAGCTGTGCGTTGTATGAATTAATGACTCGTTACAATATTATTCGGCTTTACTTCAAAATATAGATACAATCTTGCAATCCACATGAACGTTTACTCTACCTCTATGTATAGGTATGTAAAACCTTATTGGGATTAATAATTAAAACCACATAATTACTGTCACATTTGTCCATATTAATCAGAAAAGGCGTTTATCACCTTAATTAGCTGTTTGTAAGAAAACACCCTTCGGTGGATGTTTTTTGCGTTGCCACATGTCAACACACCTGACGCGAAGACGCGTGGCGTTCGCGACATACAGCCAGCTCATGTAATACTCCCGCAGGATAAACATATGTGGTGGCTGTTAGCAGGGCAGTCCTGACAGCGACCTAGTTTTTATTTGCTTATGTGCCTATATTTTCTGTTATTAAAAGTGACAAGCGTTCCAAACTCTTATGATCGATCGAATTTTCGCAATGGAAAATTTTCTTCTGATATTACAAAGAACGAAGTTAAATATTATTTAGAGTGCCACAATATTATGTTGATTAACAGATTGAGCAAAAGTTACGTGAATTAAATAAAGTTATAAACGAATACAAAACGAGTACTAATTTATATACGATACGAGAAGGTTATCAAAGAATCGAAAAAGTATCAACAGCAACATGTCTATTTTTATTAAGTTTATTTCTCAATCGAAGCTTGAAGCTTTTCAAACGAGGTTGTTAAAGTCAAAAGAGTTGTGTTGTTATAAAATCACGTTTACAATGCACCAATAACGCTGACAGCTCCGTAGGCGAAACCACAGAAATAACAGATCCATTTCATATAAAGATCAACATACACCCACACATTTCCTACGCGACATTCGCCTACGCTGCACTTTTGGGAAATGTCGATATTTCTACTCTGGCATTGGGATATCCGATTCTATGCTAATTTGAAGAGAATAATGCATCTATATAAATGGAAAATAGATTTTATTTTGCTAAAAAGCTTTACTTATAAGGAAACATTACAAAACTATATTTTCAATTTAGAATTTTTAAGTAGATGCTTAACTATAATTATCATTAATCCTACTAATATTATAAATGTGAAAGTTTAGATGTTTGGATGTTTGGATGTTTGTTACTCAATCACGCCAAAACGGCTGAACGGATTTGGCTGAAATTTGGGACACAGATACTTTGTAGCCTGGAGAGGAACATAGGCTACTTTTTATCCCGGAAAAACATCACATTCCCGCGGGAAAACTTCGTGTAGTCCACGCGGGCGAAGCCGCGGGCGGAAAGCTAGTATTATTATAAATGTGAATGTTTGGATGTTTGTATGTTTGTTACTCAATCACGCCAAAACGGCTGAATGGATTTGGTTGAAATTTGGGACACAGATACTTTGTAGCCTGGAGAGGAACATAGGCTAGGTACTTTTTATCCCGAAAGAAATTCATGTTCCCGCGGGATAACGTCGGTCGTGTAGTCCACGCGGGCGAAGCCGCGGGGAAAAGCTAGTAAATAAATAATCAAACATAGTGAAACTAAAAGAGACCCTGCTCAGCATATTATTATGTTGCAGCATGAATATCACCTGCAACGCTGATAATTATATCTGCATTTTTAATTAATATATACCCAGCAGTGGGCGTCGTTCGGCTGAAATGATGATGATGATTATGATATCCTGTTCAATAGATAATTCAGTAATTTATAAAATACTAGTTTTCCGCCCGCGGCTTCGCCCGCGTGGACTACATTACTTTATACCGCGGGAATGTGATATTTTTCCGGGATAAAAAGTAGCCTATGTTCCTCTCCAGGCCTTATAGTATCTGTGTCCCAAATTTCAGCCAAATCCGTTCAGCCGTTTTGGCGTGATTGAGTAACAAACATCCAAACATCTAAACTTTCACATTTATAATATTAGTAGGATAAGTAGGTAGGTACCTAAGTAACTAAGTAAATCAGTGCGTCGTTTTTTTTTGTCCATTCAGCTAGAATACTCACAAGAAAAGTATATATTTATCCGTTATCAAGTTTTCCATGATAAAGTTTCTTTGGTGTAAATGTAAGAAGTTATTTATTAAAAAAAATTACTCATATCTGCTGGCAGAATGTAGGTGGTATAATACGTTATGGTCGGATCATAAATTCTGCAATGTCTACATATCCTGTGTTAGAAAGTAACCAGTTATCATTTAAATGGCTTTGCTTTTATAAAATAAGATTACGTTGGAAACGAGAATTATGAATGCAACATGCAAAAACATCGCGATAAGTTTACGATTTCCTGTTTAGATTCAAGTTGTCTGACATAAATGTAAAGTTGATTTACTTATATTAAAACACTAGCGGCCGCCCGCGGTTTCACCCGCGTGGTTCCCGTACCCGTGGGAATATCGGGAAAAAAAGAATCCTAAGTTACTCCTTATTACATCAGCTACATGCCAGTGAAAGTCCCGCCAAAATCGGTCCAGCCGTTTCAGAGATTAGCCGGAACAAACAGACAGACAGACAGACAGACAAAAATTGAAAAAAATGTTGTTTTGGCATATGTACCGTATATATAATCATATGCATGTAGTAAGAAGCGGTTATTTTAATATTACAAACAGACACTCCAATTTTATTTATTTGTATAGAGTATAGATAAATTAACTATGATGTAACATCTATGTAGATTAAATCTGAAATTAATCCTCTAGATTTATTGTTATGGCTAAGCATTACAATTAATTTGACGACCCCCGTGGTCGAGTGGTGCCGCTATCTCAGAGGTCTCGGGTTCGATTCCGGGTCGAGTAAATTTAGGAAACGGATTTTTCAATAATTTCTTGTCGCTGCGTGTATGTAGAATAACTATGATTGTTTCCAATTGCCATCTTACACAGGTGCTTTAGCTACATAATTTGTAATGACCATTAAAAAAAACCGTGTTAATCGATTTATGAATTCTAGGTTTAGAGGCGACCAAGATTGATAAGGCGCAGCGCAGACGACAGACTATCCGTGACGCACTTTTTAGTCTGCGAAAATAGAACCTATGCAGTTATATGCAGTAACGCACACGACACGCAAAAAGTCCGGCGCACAAAAGATCCGTGTAATTCGCGTCGCGCCGCGCCGCACAAAAGTGTGCGAACAAAATAGAACGTTGCTTCAACGCGCGCTAACGCAAACGGCGCGGCGCACACTTTAGTCTGTCCATAGCGTATTTCCATAGCGTCTACGTCCCTACTGTTCAGCCGACAGAATGATCGAAGATGTGCGTCGTGTGCGTTGAGTCTGTGAAAAATCCGCGGACTACTTTTTACGCGCCATGCAGACTTTTCTCGATCACACAAAGACCACAAAGTGTGCCGTCTGCGCTGCACCTAACTAGCAGTGTTTGTCTTTTAAAAATATTCAGAGCCTTTTTTTAAATTTTCCTTCTCACTTTTTAACTTTTTTTTGATATTATGGAAATGCGTTCAAATACGCCATTTGTAATCTAACTTGTTTTGCTCGCAGAGGGGTTGGTTGGCATAATGCCCACCTGTGTATCGCGACTATTCCGAGCTATATATTCGCGATTGTTTCGGCGGGCAGGTGCTTGGAACTGGCCCGGCAGATGTGAAAGACAATGATGCTGCTCAATTTTATGATTTTTTTGCTTTGTTTGCGACTTTTAAGTCTTATGAGAATGTGAGGTATGGTCGTCAATTTTTATGAGAAAAGTAGTTTGACCTTGGTTTAAAGTTTTCAATAATATTTCATTAATAAATACTAGGGTCCACTTGCAAAGTCTCGATTTTACTAAAACTAGATTCAGACAGGAATGTCAATGTAAAAAATTTAACATTCCTGGGCAATCTAGTTTTAGTAAAACCGAGATTTAGCAATTTTGCTGCAAGTGGACTTAAATGACCCTTAGGAAGTTAAGTACTAGAAAACTTTTTAAACATTTTGTTTTTAATAATAAAACTTTTTAGAGTAAGTAGGAAGTTTGATACAAGTAGCAGGATAACTTCTCCTTCTCCAACTCCTCTTTTCCTTTGTCTTTATTGTAAAAATATGCATCCGATAAAGTTACCATCAAATTCATAAATCTTTCATTTCATGGAAGTATCATATACTGGTGAAATAATTATACAAGTACCCCATTTTCATCATAATACCTAATAAGGTAAATTGCTCAATCTTCAAGTACTTACCTAAAAAGTGTGGTAGAAAAAGCATTGAAAAGGCGGAAGGATGACAGATGCGCAGGAGCTTTCGTCCAACGCACAATTAAAGCCTTACTTCATTACATCCCCTTCAACGCAAATTGCACTTCATTTGCTACAAGCATTAGAGCTTATAATCGAAGTTAACTTACGAGGCAACTTTATTGTCTAAGACACAAGAGGAATAGATACATATCCTGCAAAAGATAAGGAACACAATCGCGTGAGCCGGTTTAATGACAAAGTTGAGTAAACCAGTAGTTAGATAAAACGGCGATCGGCGCAGACACGTACCAGGATTACTGTTAGGCGTTCTGCATGCGGCCATTTGAACTGGAACTGTATTAGTTAACTAGCAGAATATACAAGTAATCACGAGCAATAATATGATGAAAACATAGAACTTTGTCATATTGAAGCGTTCCCAAACCAAACTTATCTGTGCCACAAGTCATTCAATATTGTTGATCACGCACAATTGTGATGACCACATCTACTGTGTTCCACAGTTTATTGAAACGAAGGTTTCCCATGCAAAATCAAGTAAATTAAACTAATCCTACCTTACTAGAAAATAGTGTCCGTAATCCAGGGGGGCTGACGTTGTCTCGCCGGCGCGCGCGCGCCCTGGCAAAACGATCTCCACACAACCCCCGATGGGATACTCTTACAGCTAACACTCTTATACTACACAATGCCCTAATAGGCTGCTAAAACTTCCCGGCGCTTTTCAAAGCGAACACACACGGGTTACAAGTCCGTACCCCGACCGGAGCCCTAGTAGGTGCAAAACGAAATCTCGGTCCCCAATATGGGTAGGTAACTTGCGCGGCGCGTCGCTACAGAAACACACGAACTTGTCTCACGGCTGCTTACGGCCAACTGCCTGCACGCGGCCCGAGCGCATTGCGTGTCGCCCGTGACCTTGACAATGACAACGCACCGCTCGCAGCGCGGCGCGAACATCCCCCCGTCCCGGACAGTAGCAAACTGTCCGCCAACTCAATCTAAGGGCAGGCGAGAGAGGGTAGCGATCGCTCGCTTCAAAACAGAGTCCCCCACCAGGACCTCGGCAAACCTGGGCACACCATCCGACCCCGGATGAAGCTGAACAATGCGTCCTAAACGCCAGCGGAGGGGCGGCAGGTTTGGATCCTTTACCAACACGAGGTCTCCTGTCTTGGGTGGGGTCGTCCTATCCGACCACTTAACGCGTTGCTGCAAAATGTGCAAATACTCCAGATGCCAACGGCGCCAAAAACTCTGCGTAAGCTGCTGGAGCAATTCAAATCGCGAGAGCCGTCCGGAGGCCACTTCGGAATAAGGATATTCCGGCAAGGCGTTAAGCGGTCTGCCAATCAAAAAATGGCCCGGCGTAAGGGCCTCTAAATCATTCGCGTCCGAAGACAACGGACACAACGGACGCGAGTTGAGGACCGCCTCAACCTTACAAAATACGGTCGCGAGTTCCTCAAACGTGAGGACCGTCTCCCCAATAACGCGACGAAGGTGAGTTTTAGCGGCCTTTACAGTTGCTTCAAAAATCCCTCCCCAGTGGGGGCAGGATGGCGGGGAGTACTGCCATCGTACCCCTCTGCGAGAGAGTGTGGATCCGATCTCAAAATTATTCCTATCCAAAAATTCACAAACTTCCTTTAAATACCTATCGGTGCCCTTGAAATTGGTTCCACAATCGGACCTGATTAACGACGGCATTCCGCGGCGAGACACAAAACGATTCAACGTGGCTACAAAGGCTTCTGTGGTGAGGGCACTAACCACCTCCAGGTGGACCGCTTTAGTGGCCAAACAAACAAATACACACAAGTAAGCCTTTTCCGTTCTAGCATTACGAAGCCGCGATGTCTTAACGGTAAATGGCCCCGCAAAATCCGTTCCAACTCCTGAGAAGGGCATCGATTCGTTCACTCGATCGGCAGGCAAATCACCCATCTGGGGCTGCATCGTATCGGCGCGCAAACGATAACACGGGAGACAACGAAAAATAACGGATCGGATTATTCTCCGCGCTGACAAAATCCAGAACTCTCGTTGGAGGAGCGCGGTCAAAGCATTACAACCGGCATGAGCATTCTTTACATGTCGGTCTGTAATCAACAGTCTAACTAACGGTCCATCCTTGGGGAGCAACAAAGGGTGGCGTGATCCGTACGGCAGGTTGGCATGTCTGAGCCTACCTCCGACACGCAGCAATCCGGTACTGTCCAAGAAGGGATTCAACCGCACCAAGGGTCCCTTCAACTTGGACTTACTTGAGCGCAGGGCTTTCAGCTCCGGTTCAAACTCTCGCTGTTGCGTCACTCGCAACCAATGCAACAGAGCGTCTTGCCGCTCTTGTGGGGCGAGGACCGGAGACAACGATTTCTCCTGAGGCTGGCGACAATTTCGCACAAAGCGCCTAATCCAAGCAGTCACGCCGAGCAACTTATCAAGAGAACTGTAGCGGTCTAACAAAAACTCCATCTGCGGAGCCGCCACCGTCTCCACGGCGTGAACACGCATGCCTAGGTCTGGGACTCTGGCCACAGCCGGGGTGGCAGGCCATGAGCGCTCAGGCCGTAACAACCATGATGGACTCCACCATAGGTGGTGGTCCACTAACTCAGGCGCCTCGCAGCCGCGGGAGGCACAATCTGCGGGGTTCAATTCGCCCGGTACGTGGCGCCAAATCAACGGGGCCTTTGAAGTCTGAATTTGTGAGACCCGGTTGGCCACAAAAACCTCAAGGGTGTGGACTGAACTCTTCAGCCAACAAAGGACGACCTGGCTGTCAGACCACGCAAATATCGACCCCAAGTCGACACCGTTTCCCAAGGTGTCGGCAACATGATTGAGTAGCCGTACTAAGAGAGTGGCGCCGGACAACTCCAACTTCGGAATGGTTAGCCTAGTCCGAAGGGGGGCGACCTTACTCTTGGCCGTAACTAAGTGTACGGCGACAACGCCTGCTGCATCCACCGTTCGGATGTAAACGGCTGCCGCGTATCCGCTTTCGGACGCGTCACAAAAGCCGTGCAGGGAGGCTTTAAACTTTCCCGAAGGCAGCATTTGCCTCGGTATACAAACCCGATTGACGTCGGGTAGGGATGACACGAACCTCACCCACTCTCGTAGGAGGCTACCAGAGAGGGGCTCATCCCATGACAATTCCGCAGCCCAGAGCTCCTGTAGGAAGCACTTCATCGAAAACACTACAGGGCTGAGCCAACCGTTCGGATCAAAGGTACGGGCTACAGTAGACAGCACCGTGCGTTTAGTCCAGACCCTTGGGTCTGGCAGTTCCAATCTATATGTGAACAAATCCGGGACTGGTCGATACTGGACTCCCAAAACAGACAGCATGTCTGGAGTCTCCGGATTTTCAAAGAGGAGCGGCTCTTGCTGGTGGTCCTTAGGCAAATCTGCCAATAGGTCCGGTGAGTTAGACAGCCACTTCCGCAACTCATAGCCACCAGCCCTCAAGAGCGCAATCAGCTCATCACGTAAGACGAGAGCCTCATCTAAGCTCGAGGCCCCCGTGCAGATATCGTCGACAAATAAGGCCCCCCCCTCAATAAGAGCAGATGCCCGGGGATAGCGTAGCCGTTCGCGCTCTGCGAGCTCCAAAAGCGAACGGATCGCCACAAAGGGGCTCGACCGCAAACCATAAGTGTTGGTGTTCAGCTCGTAAGCCAACATCGGATCCTGGGGATCCTCACGCCAAAGGATGAGCTGGTATCGTCTATCCTCCGGGTAAATCACGGTCTGTCTGAACATCATGCGGATATCGGCCACAAAGACGACAGCGTGCCGGCGGAAGTTGGTCAAAACATCACAGACATCGTGATGCAACTTCGGCCCCGCATGCAGACACTGATTCAACGACACTCCGGTTGACGTGGGCGCTGAACCATCAAAGACCACGCGGATCTTCCCATTGGAAGTCTTCAAAACAGCGTGGTGTGGCAGGAAGTAATGTTCCACATTACGCCAGTCCAACTGCGAGATGGACATGTGCCCAAGGTCCAAATACTCCCGCATGAAGTCTATATACTTCTCCTTGAATGCGGGATCCCTGGCCATCCTACGCTCCATGGACAACAATCTCTTCTCGGCCATCGGTCGGGAGCTCCCTAAAGGAGGGCGAACCGCCAAGAAGGGCAAGCGGGTAATCAAGCGACCCGAGAGGAGGCGCCCAGTGTTGTTCTGGTAGAACAATTCGCACTCCTCCGCTAACGGATCCAACCGCTTGGCAGTGGGAGGTTCCTCCACCTCCCAAAACTTTTGGAGAACGTCGGACAAAGTAGAACCGACAATGGTCTGGCGGTCTACCGACGGGGTCTCTGGTGTCTGTGGTACCTTTCCCATCACCACATGACCCAGCGACGAGGACAAGGCGACAAGATCGGCTGTCTGCAAAACTCGCTTGCTTCCACACAGTACACGACCGAGGACATCCGCACCAATCAACAAGTGTATTGGGCCCGGTCGGTGGAAGGAAGGATCAGCCAAAGCCAGTCCAGACGTCAGCTCAATCGTGGATGGCGGCACTCGCACTTGCGGGAGTGGTCCAACCACCTTATCAAAAACTATCGCCGAAGCACCGATCTTCGGCCTTGGCGCGAAGTGGGGGGAGAAGGAGAACTCAACTCGACCAATCGGATCAGGGATCCGCGAGTCTCCCACCCCCCGTACCGCTTCGTGATGCGGCACAAGCAAAAGACCCAGCTGTCGGACAAGCCACCTGGACATTATGCACCCCTGGGCACCTGAGTCCAAAAGGGCACGCACCGTGACAACATTGCCCTTAGGTCCCCAAACATTCACGGAGGCTGTTGGCAACAGCACAAGCTCCGGAGGGGTGGTTGGGTCCGACAGGGGCGCCATTAAAAATTTTGGGGGGGTACTTGTCCCCCTCGCGCCTGAGTCGGCGCGCCAAATGTGGGACGCTCGTACCGGGCGAGCGGGTCCCAATCGGGTACATACTGGCCCCGACCAACAGCACTCCTAGGTGCAGGGTAATACCCGTGTGGGGCGTGCCTCGGTACATAGTACCCCAATCGAGGCCTCTCCATTAGGGGGGGGGAGTAGCAAATAGGGCCCGTGCCCATCGCCACCGTGGCGTACTCTTGTGGTACCCCCCTACCCCCGCCCGTGGCGGGGGCGTCTCTCCTATAGTTCCCCCTCTCCGGGGGGGACTGAACGGGGGGGCTAAGCCCCGCCGAATCTCTAGGGGACCGGTTCCGGGCTGCCGGGCCCCCGCCCGTGCGCGAGGAATTCGAACCCCGGTCGCTCCCGGCGTCCTTGCGGTCCAAACAAAGGAGGGGGTGATGCCTCCCTCCGCAAAGACGACAATCCTCGGTCTGGGGACACGCCGACTGCATGTGTCCCCCCAAACACCTATAGCACCATTGGCGCTGTCTAGCAACGGCCCTCCGTCCCTCTGGGCGGAGGCCTCTAAATTTGGCACATTCGTGCACCATGTGCCTATCTCCCCTGCAATACCTGCACCGCTCACTCGGTGCGGGGGGAGGGGACTGCTGGAAGGCAGCATATCGATTGGTCGGGCGACGGGGCTGTTCCCTCGCCGCCACCATACGACCAACACCTGGAACCGGGGCGGGCTCCAGGTGGTCCGTCACCCTACATTCGTCCTCCAAAAAACGAAGGAGGTCCGCGAAGGGCGGGAGATACGAGGCGCTGTCGCCTCCGTACCTCTGCTCGAAACGCCCCTTCATTTCAGCGGGCAATTTGGCGAGGACTATGTGCAACAGTACAAAGGACCACTGATCCACCGGCAGGTCCAATCGCCTTAGGGAGTTGACCGCTGACAGTAGCGGGTTCAGCAACTCCCTCCGTAACAGGTGTACCCGCGTGATTCGCGGGAGGGCCAAAATCGTGGCCACGTGGGTGTCCGCCAGTAACCGGACATTCTGGTACCTGCTAACCAGAAGCTGGCGAGCCACCTGGTAGTTGTCGTCACTGATGAGCAGGTGCTGGATTACCGAGCTGGCCTCTCCTCGCAGGGAGGAGCGCAAATAGGCCAACTTCTCACTAGGGGATAAGTCCCGTCGTGAATCCACCAAACTGTCAAACAAATTAATGAAGCCCATCCAGGCTGACAGATCCCCATTAAAAGTGGGAATCTCCAACGTAGGCAATCGGCCTAGCAACGCCGTCGGGGTAGGTTTGACCTCCCCGCTCAAAACCGGCTCCCCCTTCCGAACAGCCAGGGCCCTCTCAGCCGCCTCCGTGAACTGGTCAGCCAGCTCATAGGCCTGGGCTACATCCTGCTCCAGCTGTTCCGACACGGCATCATCAGCTGGGGGGTTCTCCAAATAATACGCGCGACACTCCATGGCGTGGCGCTCCAGGTCTTGCAGCCGAGCTGCCAGCCCGCCATACCGAGCTAGCAACGCGCCTACCCGGTCGGCTCGGTCTATTAATGTGACCGCACAAGCAAGCCAACGCAAAACTCCTTGGATGCCGGCCCTGGATACGGCGAGCGGATTCGTAGGAGCCATTTATAATCCGTTTTATAAACAAAGCAAACAAAGAAATATAAAAGTGGTAAACATCAACAAAAAAAAACAATAGAAATAGGTCGCGTCACGATAATATAAAACACAAGTAATCTGTGCCGGCCGGCGCCTGGTCAATATTGGCCGCCCCGGGTTTGAGTGAACGTTGACAGCTATATGCGTGGTCAGAATTGGCCCCAACGGGGTTCAAGGGTTAAAATTCGGACGACATACACGGACCCTACTAGTTTCATAAATTATTAGCAACTTACCAATTTCAAGGGCTAACAATATAACGGTATAAACAAAACGTATAGGATTAACGGTATGGCATACCTCGCAAATCAACTACTAAACCGTTATCAACAAACGAAAACAAAACTATTTTTAATAATAATACTCGTAATTTAATACTACTAATAATTAAAACTAGTTCCACTTTTTTAACTAGGCAAGCGGACTCGGAACAAACACTAGTATGTGGTACTAATAAACAACACTTTCGAACGAAACTATTCGTCAAATAAATCCCGACAAACAAAAAAAAATATACACATCTAGGCGAGTAAACTCGTATCAAATCACTAGTATGTGATACTAATAAACACACTTTCGAACGAACTATTTGTCAAATAAATCCGGACACACAAAAAAAAATATACACATCTAGGCGAGTAAACTCGTATCAAAACACTAGTATGTGACAACAATTATATAAGTGTCTATCTATTATCGGATCCACCAAGTGAGAAACATTCGCTTCGAGAATTTACTAGAACAATTTCTTAGTACTTCAATCGTCTCGGCATACCCTCGAGATTTCAACAAAAAAAAAATAATTTTTAGGTACGCTTTTTAGGTACGCTTTTTATTTTTACTATGAAATTTTATGTAGTTAATTTTAATATGAAAATTAATTATATCAACTAAGCTCTGCTACCAAAAATATGATCACGCACAATTGTGATGACCACATCTACTGTGTTCCACAGTTTATTGAAACGAAGGTTTCCCATGCAAAATCAAGTAAATTAAACTAATCCTACCTTACTAGAAAATAGTGTCCGTAATCCAGGGGGGCTGACGTTGTCTCGCCGGCGCGCGCGCGCCCTGGCAAAACGATCTCCACACAACCCCCGATGGGATACTCTTACAGCTAACACTCTTATACTACACAATGCCCTAATAGGCTGCTAAAACTTCCCGGCGCTTTTCAAAGCGAACACACACGGGTTACAAGTCCGTACCCCGACCGGAGCCCTAGTAGGTGCAAAACGAAATCTCGGTCCCCAATATGGGTAGGTAACTTGCGCGGCGCGTCGCTACAGAAACACACGAACTTGTCTCACGGCTGCTTACGGCCAACTGCCTGCACGCGGCCCGAGCGCATTGCGTGTCGCCCGTGACCTTGACAATGACAACGCACCGCTCGCAGCGCGGCGCGAACAATTGTATTATGACATAGTCCATGTTGTTTACTTACGCTCGTCACTGTACCTATATGTGGTTACAGAGGATCTACTCTAAAGCGCAAATTCCGAAACTTCGTTATACTATACTCCTCCCTCTCACTCTTCAGTCATGACAGAATCAAGTGAAAGGGGCGGGGCTAACGAAGTTTCCCTGGCAGAACGGTAATCGAAAGTTGGTTTTTAGTTTAAAGTAAAGAGGAAATAAATATCTAGCATTGTTCAAGAAAAGAAAACTAGATATCTTGGTATTATAGTTAGGTATGGCCTATGGATGGTGGGATAAGCATTATTCTATTAAATACGAAGAAATAATGAAAACTAATAAATATCTTCACAGCAGAACATGTGACTGTCTGGATTGGATAAGCCTAAAATATGATTACCGAAAGTTAATCACTTTTTCCAAGGTGAAAAAGTGGAGTTAAGGAGAAGGATGTAGGGACTGCGCCGACCCCAATTAGAGTTTTAATAAGGTCACGACATCAAGATGATGATGATGAAAACTTCTTCCTAGGTTCTATCAAAATTTTAATATTTCTTGCCTTACCTACAATTTGATGATAAATGCATTGATATGATTAGTAAATAAACAACGTTACATTATTCCGATAACCTAGAAAAAAGGCACGCTCCTTTCGGGCTTCGCTGCAGTCGGGTAAAAAATACCATGTTTGTCCAACAAATCAAGATAGAATAGTGAAGACTTCGTTGTATTCTGTAATAGCACGACAAATATCCAAATAAAGGGAGGACTGTAAGAAAAAAGGTCGTAAACTTCGTAAAGCCGAGTTCACGCTATCCGAATGGGGCGACGCTAAATGGTTTTAAGGTGTGTGTACACAGTGACAATAGGATCTTCAGCTAATGGAAGCGGAGCCGGGTCGGCGAGCGATAACGACGACGACTAAGGAAACAAAGCGTTTTTTAATGTGATACGATAGCAATGTTTGTAGATCTTGCATGTTACTTAAAAGTTCTAGTTACTTTATCTCGAGTGGCAATACTAAAGACCATTCTAAAGCATCGTAGAATTGAACATCTAATATAATAAATTCTCGTGTCACAGTGTTTGTAACCTAACAGACTCTTCTGTAACGGCTTGACCGATTTTAATGTTTTTTTTTCGTATACTTATTCGGTAGGTCTGAGGATAGGCCGCAAACTATTTTTTTACCCCTAAGTGATACCTACGTAGCTCACCCCATATAATAATAGTATCTCTAAAAAACCTTTGCTACTACATGTAATATACTAGCGGCCGCCCGCAGCATTACAAACAGACACTTCAAGTTTATTTATTTGTTGAGATGTATAGATTATCTATACAAATTAATAAAATTGGAGTGTCTGTTATATATACGGTACATATACCAAAATAACATGTTTTTAAATTTTTATCTGTCTGTCTGTCTGACTGTTTGTTCCGGCTAATCTCTGAAACGGCTGGACCGATTTTGACGGGACTTTCACTGGCAGGTAGCTGATGTAATAAGGAATAACTTTGGCTACTTTTTATCCCGGAAAAATATCCCATTCCCGCGGGATAACGTCGTGTAGTCCACGCGGGCGAAGCCGCGGGCGGAAAGCTAGTAATATTATAAATGTGAAAGTTTAGATGTTTGTTGGCAAAACGGATGAACTGATTTGGCTGAAATTTGGGGCACAGATACTTTGTAGCCTGGAGAGGCACATAGGCTACTCTTTATCCCGGAAAAATATCACATTCCCGCGGGACAAGACAACGTCATGTAGTCCACGCGGGCGAAGCCGCGGGCGGAAAGCTATAGTACCTAATTTATATGGCAAAACAACGCTTACCGGGTCAGCTAGTAAGAGTAATAAGGAGTATTTGTTTGAAATAAATAGTATTACGAGCTACTTTGTAAAAAGCCATTAGAAATAGAAATATAGAATCCTTTACATAAGTTGCAAATGTCGATGCAAAAAAGAAACTACAAATATTTTATTTTATTCAAGTCTCCTCATTGAGATACGTGTATCTTTAATGTCTAGAAAAAATCATGGTATTATATCTGTAAAGCAGTACTTACTGCGTTTTCAACCTAGACGCGTAAAATGTTCGCCTGAGAAATTCACTCAGAAGTTAACGAAACGGAGAACGTGGCGCAGCATTAAACAGTCTGAATAAGGTCTTTCTAGCAATAATAAATTAATAATTATTACGTAGAATGTGTTACAAAATGCTTGGAAGGTGTCGTAAAGTAGTTTATAACTGTAAGAGCTTGTTCCTCAACGAGTCTCTAGTCCATGCGCACATTTATAAGCTGCGCGCGCACGTGCGCTCTCAAAAGACTTCTGAAGACTGGGAGCGTCTTACAGCGCTGTTCCACTGAATGCTATAATATATTTATGAGTTCCAAAGCATTTTTCTTCAAGAACTAAGTTTATGTATTTCAAGAATTTTTAGTGGTTATATAATACTAGCTTTCCGCCCGCGGCTTCGCCCGCGTGGACTACACGATGTTATCCCGCGGGAATGTGATACTTTTCCGGGATAAAAAGTAGCCTATGTTCCTCTCCAGGCTACAAAGTATCCTTGTGCCAAATTTCAGCCAAATCCGTTCAGCCGTTTTGGCGTGATTGAGTAACAAACATCCAAACATCCAAACATCCAAACATCCAAACATCTAAACTTTCACATTTATAATATTAGTAGGATAAGTTCAAACTGCAATATTTTTGTTGACTGATTGATGAAGGTGTGACGTCTAATAACGGTGCTTACGCAGGCCACGAGCTCAAAGGTACTTCAGCTTGTTGGCATCTCAGAGCCTCCTAGGAAATATTAAAGCACGGTATAGTTATAGTGTATAGCTTTGTACTGGAGTCCCGCCTCTAGACACGCGTCGTATAACGGCACTCACGCAGGCTGTGAGTTCAAAAGATACGTCAGCTTGTTGGCATCTCAGAGCCTCCTATAAAGCATTATAGCGCGGTATAGTTATAGTGTAGCTTCGACTGGAGTCCCGCCTCTAGACACGCGTCGTATAACGGCACTCACGCAGGCAGCGAGCTCAAAGGTACGTCAGATTGTTGGCATCTCAGAGCCTCCTATAAAAAATTATATCACGGTATAGTTATAGTGTAGCTTTGTACTGGAGTCCCGCCTCTAGACACGCGTCGTTCTCGCGTCGTATAACGGCACTCACGCAGGCCGCGAGTTCAAAGGTACGTCAGCTTGCTGCATGGCGTCATCGCGCACTCTCCCCGCGAAAATATACGGAGAGGTATCGAGGTACTTTAGCAGAATGACCACAAGGTATTCAATTATCAGTTTTGTATTACAAACAATCTTCTTTTTATAAATCAATATATAACTTATGAATGGTTGTGAAGATTAATTCTACTTTATAATTTATACTTAGAAAAATAAGATAAGTACTTAATACAAACATAATCTGGGATTCTCATTACCATTACTGGACATAAATGTATGGGTGTACGTCAGGCGCGCGTGCGACGGGTTATGTCATACCATACATTTTCATCGGTTCAATCAATCACGCGCAATTTAGCGTACTATCGAAGTCTCGTATAGCATCCTATGACAATTTCTCGAGTACAGTACGCAAGACATACATACTCACGTTACATGCATCTTCAAGCTTGTAACATCTATGGAAATCAAACATACCTTCTCCGCGACAAATCAACAATAGTTATCACGAAAATTATTGGCATATTCTTGTGTACCTACGTCAATTGTGCGCCATTCAACATTCACGAATTAGTACCGGGTCGTATCTCGAATGGGTTTGTTAGTCCCATATTGTGAGAAATAGTTGTCTGTTGTAAGATAATAATTGTTGGAGTGAGATCATCGTTTCCTATAGAATACATTGTGAATGGAACAAAAACAGGTTTGTAAATAAATTTACAAATATTCTGGACTATAAATGTTTCTATTAGTTATGAGAATGAATGTTAAAATTAAGTACTTACCTACTACTTTTATTAGCAACAAAGTAGGTAGGTAAGTACTTAGGTAAGGTTTTTTAAATTAACTAGTAGGTAACAGGAAGTCCGAAAATACATACCTAAAATATAAAAAAGTACATACCTAAAATAAAACGGCAAAGAAATTAATTTAATATGTTTGTGCATTTTAATAGCTCTACAAACTGTGATATAACTTCTTTGCTGAAACCTAAATTTGTCAAGAATATTGAGAAAGTAAATAAAACACTTTGATGAAAGTGTTCAATTACGTAATTATACATCTTTCTTAGATGTGCGTCAAGTTAGCAGCCTCACAACAGAATTAGATGGTTTTGATTATGTCAAAAAATACTGTATAAATAGTGTTAAATAGTGATGTATATTAAATAAATAGTGTAACTTTGATTCAAAAGATATTTGAGTATCTTAGTGAGGCTGCTAACTTAACGTCAAGTTAGCAGTCACCTCAAGAAATACAGTTCGTATCAATGTGATTTATATGTCAAAAAATACTGTATAAATAGTGTATCGTAAACGCAAAATTTCAAAAGTAGTGCTTTAATACAAGCCGAGATATTAGGGTCTCTAAGTTGGCTGCTAACTTGACGTTTCTTGCGATGGAGATTCCAGGGAAACAGGTACAAGTTTTAAATAAATAAATACTTGAAAAAATACTGTGTGAAATAGTGAATCTTAGGATATAAATAAAAAAAGAATTCTTCTTTGCTATTTTCAAAAAATCTAATGTAAACTTCTACATAATAATCTGAATATATGCTAACGATCAATGTTGAACTTTGCTCCTTAGTAATAAGGTTCAAACTTTATTTCAATCGTGAAGTGCGTACTATCGAGCAAAAAAGTGAAATATATATTTTTGATTGTGTCAATACATACGTATAATCGGTTTAATGCTATTGATTAGGTATTTAAACAAATATACTTCTACCCACTTTTTAACCGACTTGAAAAAAAGAGGAGGTTCTCAAGTCGACAGTATTTTTTTATGTATTTTTTACCATAACTTCGCCAGTTGTTAACCGATTTTAATAATTCTTTTTTTATCTGAAAGAAAATAGGTAGGTAGTTTATGTGTGGTATCATGAAAAAGTTAAAGTAGTCAGTTCAGTAGTTTTTTCACAATCTTGAAAAAACACATAGTTTTTGACTGGTAGTTCCTGCTTTACACGACAATATCTTCGCGAACTATTGACCAATTTCAATGATTATTTTTTTATTCGAAAGAGTAAACTCCTGAGGTAGTCACATTGTTACCAAGTTAGGATCTGATGGTGGAATCCAGGGGAAATCGAGGAAAACCCGTAAATTTTATGGTAATTTACGTATTTTAAAGATTTTCTAAAGTTTTTTAAGTATTTGCATCTGGTAGTCATCATCACATGCTGATGAGCTGGTGATGGAAGGTACAACTCCTCAAATGTCGTTGATATGTAAAGATTTTTAGTTGTATTCTTTCAGGTTATTTAGATTAGATCGTTCTTTCATAAATAATAAATAATAAATAATAAATAATAAATAATAAATAATAAATAATAAATAATAAATAATAAATAATAAATAATAAATAATAAATAATAAATAATAAATAATAAATAATAAATAATAAATAATAAATAATAAATAATAAATAATAAATAATAAATAATAAATAATAAATAATAAATAATAAATACTAAATAATAAATAATAAATAATAAATAATAAATAATAAATAATAAATAATAAATAATAAATAATAAATAATAAATAATAAATAATAAATAGCAAATAATAAATAATAAATAATAAATAATAAATCATAAATAATAAATAATAAATAATAAATGAGTGTTTGTACCAAAATTTTGAAGTCTCTCCGGCATTTCGGAAGCGTCCTATCTTGCAGCTCTCAATTTATTTCTCCGTTTACGCTGTTTGCGTCGATTATGTAGCTTGTATATTTTGTTTGTTTATAATATACTAGCGGATTCTCGCGGTTTCATCCGCGTGGTACCTGAACGAATGTAGCTTTCTAATGATCAAAGAATTTTCTAAATCGGTCCAGTAGTTTCGGAGCCTATTCGATGAAAACAATTTAACAAACAAACAATCAAATCTAACCTTTTTATAATATTAGTACTTACTTATAGATAATTATATAATTTGAACCGCTTTAATTGTTTTCTGTTTCCCAACGGTTGACTGGCAAAAAATACTTTTAGTATTAAGTCCGCCTTGTATATTACATTACCTATGTATTATGTACAAAAGTTTATTAAATAAAATAAAAAAGAAATAATAACAAATATGCTAGCCCCAAGCTTATTTTTCACATACAAAAGTTCCAGCTAATTGAACTTTTGTCCAACGACACTTGGATCGCTTATTTTGACGTTTAGTCGTTGAAATCCGATCGAAACAAAGGTCATCTAAATAGTAGAATACCTTCGAGTTATCGTTTTGAAACGATTGAAGGACGATTAATGTACCAGAATACACTTCGACGACACTTCGATAGAATCGCTGCCGCTCAAGTTCTATCGACAGTTGTGAATACGAATATGGTTTCAACGACTAAATCGCTACGATATCGTCACGGTTTATATTACGAGAATCGGGCTACTGGTCAAGGTCGCGGGAAGCCGCTGGATGCGGGCAGCGCAGGACCGATCGTTGTGGAGATCCTTGGGGGAGGCCTATGCCCAGCAGTGGGCGTCGTACGGCTGAAATGATGATGATACGATAGATTATGTATCATTTAAAATGACTGGAATAAAAAATTTGACAATATCAGTACGTCTAAAGAAAACTGTACACGACTGTACCTAAATTAGAATGTATGGTAGAAGTTAACATTAGATTTTTTGAAAATAGCAAAGAAGAATTCTTTTTTTATTTATATCCTAAGATTCACTATTTCACACAGTATTTTTTCAAGTATTTATTTATTTAAAACTTGTACCTGTTTCCCTGGAATCTCCATCGCAAGAAACGTCAAGTTAGCAGCCCACTTAGAGACCCTAATATCTCGGCTTGTATTAAAGCACTACTTTTGAAATTTTGCGTTTACGATACACTATTTATACAGTATTTTTTGACATATAAATCACATTGATACGAACTGTATTTCTTGAGGTGACTGCTAACTTGACGTTAAGTTAGCAGCCTCACTAAGATACTCAAATATCTTTTGAATCAAAGTTACACTATTTATTTAATATACATCACTATTTAACACTATTTATACAGTATTTTTTGACATGATCAAAACCATCTAATTCTGTTGTGAGGCTGCTAACTTGACGCACATCTTTCTTAGTCACTTCTGAATGACTTCGATATATTACTCAATTACCTTCTTAGCGTGTCTTGCACGATACAATGGTTACAAACTAGGGGGTCAGTTTCCACGCGTTTTTGTAGGGGGAGCAGTGATGCGTCCAACATATTGAATTTATTATGGAGTAAAAACCACTATTTGACGGCGCCTGCGCCGCGTGGGAAAGCGGCAACTCGCACGATTTATATGTATAATCTAGGAAATATCCGATCGACCATTTTAAAGGCCATATTTCTCTGCGCTTCACTCTGAACTCTCGTACCTACAATAGCGTGTTCTTAGATTACGTGCAAGCGAACATAGACGAAAACTGGTTGGCCGGGAAGTTGCTCAATCGTAATAACCTTAATCGCGTAATCGTTACTATTGTTTTTTCGTCTGCTGTAAGACAGTGGGATATGCTTTTTCTTTTCAAGTTTTCTTGTAAACACGCTAGCTTCGAATTTTATGTCTGCTTTCTTTATTGTTGCCGATAGATGTAAAATGTTGTTTGCAGTTTTTTGTTTTGATAGCGAATAGATTAAACGGATTCATTGTGAAGTGCTTTAGTAAGACCATTGCTTTAGTTTAGAGAAACATACAATATAAATTAACATATCATATAAGTACTTTTTACAACTATACATAATTCATAATTTGATTTACTTTTGCTTTTTTAATTTTATTTATTAATCAAACGGTTTTCTATCTTTAGACGGCAAGTCGCCCAAACGTTAACAAAAGTTCAACTTCAACCTGCCGATAAAGCTGCAAGTGAATGCATTATAAATATTAGGTGGGGGCCTAAAACGGCGACAGGAAGTGAATTTGAATCGGAATATAGCGGGTGCTTCCCCCGCGGAAACACTCGCACCTAATATTGTTAATAATTCAGCGCCCAAACGATCTGATAACTTAGTTTGCGAGGGCAGGTGGAATCGGATACCTACTTGTTAAATAATAAGTGTGATAATGTTTTATAGGGTCCGAAGACTTATACTTAGTCAATTCCAAAGCTCTTGTCGCTGCGCCTAATCAGACATGAAGTTCGTCGGCTTTCCAAAGACTGTACCCACAGACTGATAGGTAATGTGAAAATTTGATACCGGATTTCACTCTTTTAATTTGCAAGGCTTCTTCAGGTAATTAGCTCTTTAGATACATAACAATAACTTGAATAAAATAGGTAAGTATAAGGCCAATATATTATACAAAGTTTGCAGTATAGGATATGTAAGTTCCGTACTGTTTTAAGGCTGATTTACATTGATCCAATAGATCGTCGATCCAGCGTCACTGGATTGCCGGCATTGATCGGCGCTGGATCAATGTAAACATGTTTTACTGGACGCTGTACTGGATTGAAACATGTTTACATTGATCCAGTGCCAATCCAGTGCCGCAACCCAGTAACACTGGATCGAGCTACTGGATCAATGTAAATCTGGCTTTAACCTGTAACGTTTATAGAAATATGTATAAATGGACAGTCCTTCAGTCAACAACCCATTTCCGCGTCGTCATTGCTGACCAGACAGTCGCAGTCGCAGTCACTGCACGCGATGATTACACACGCGCACGCGTCACGCACCCTTGACTGCAGTCTTACCAAAACCTAGTGCAAGGTTAACATACATAAGTTTACGTCATAAATTGTGCAGATTTATATATTATGTAATATAATATTTATTTACGACCGTTTGTTTACGTAGAGTTGAACTATGTCATCGATTTGGCAGTGCACGTCAATAAAGATAGAAATGTACACATGCTGCAATGTAAACACCGCTAACATGCTGATTCAGTGAGTGCCATTCAGTAGTAGTATTATTAATATTTCCTGTTTATTTTATGATTATGCGTATTTAAGCATACAACTGTTTTTGTAAATAAACAAATGACATCATTTCAATACAGTGACATTGCACTTCAAGTCGGCCGCGCCGTTAAAGTAATTAAAATGAGTAAGAAAGTCGAGTTGTTTTACGCCTAACTTTAAACCTAACTTTAAGGTATCTTTAAATAGAACAGATTTTTTAAGAAAATTTCTGTAAAGTAAGTTTCACTGGTAAATCAGGCATCAAGAGTAAAAGTCAAATTACGTAAACCACTTAAGTGACTTCGAACCAAAGCAAAGTTTTAAAAGAAGATATTTCTTGTACTTTAGTCTGTTACAATTTAACTACGACATGTATGGTAGCAAGTGAAGGTATACTTAAGGCTGTTTAAGGAGTATTTAATGTTCGGCGGTTTTGTTTCAACCAGCAATTTGCATGCGTCAGTTATTCTTACGGCCTATTTTTTAAACCAGTTGCAACACGGAAGATTTTTCAGAAAATTTACTCTGGATAATATTACTCTTAAATATCTTTAGTTCTTGGTAAGTACTTTAAAGGTAGAAGAGGTTATTCATGAATTCTTTCAGTTTAACTTTGATACGATTTGTTCAAATCACAGTAAGTCAGAGTACAGTCAGAGACAAAGTAGGGTAATAATACTTAAGATAAGCTGTTGCGCGCTAGATAAGTCTGCGCGCGGTCAAAATCGAATATCTCTTCCATAAGCTTAGAAACAAAAAATGTATGTACTGTAACTAGCGCCAAAAACGCCCCGGTTGCACACAGAGTTATCTGATATGCGCATTAGGTACCTACTTTGTCTACATACCAAGAACATAAATTGTACATTTAAGCCATTGAAATTTTCGCATAATAAATAACGCCAAAACAAGGAAAAACAAAACAATAAGTATTTCGCAAAATCATAAAATTCTTTTTTAAAACTACAAAGTCAATTTTGCATCATCATAACGCTAAAATGTAAGAGGTATTGTGTTCTCATGACGGCTTATTGTATGTTGCTGTATGAGAGACTTATAACAAAGGGTTATTTATGCGAAACTCACGAAGGATTGCGATGCATATTGAGGTTTCGAAGAATGATGGAGACAAACTTTCAGTTTCTGGTAATCACAGTTAGTCATCTGAGAAGGCAGTTCTTTTGGATTAAACTACTTGTGCATAAAGTAAGGTAAGTACTTCAAATCATTTATTAAGTTAATCATAACGATTATGGCCCATCCTTCGAGTCTATTCTTATGGAATACCTGTGCCCTATTTGAGGATATTAAAATGGTTGAAATTAAATTAATTACCGTCCCTACAGTTCCTTAGGCTAATCTAACTTTTAAATATAAAGTATGAAACAAATTAATGCATGAAAATTCATATCCAAATCTAAAAGAATTTACTTTGACAGCAAATGCAACAAAACCATTTGAGAGCTTGAGTGAAAGAGCTTAAAGCTTTACTTTTGTTACGTAGCTAAAATTTAGCATTATTGTAACTTAGTATTCAGGAAATAAGATCTATTTTACAATAAAGTTGATCATCTTAATGTGTTTCTCCCGGTACAAAATTTTACTTTTGTATCATGGCTAAAATCTAACATACTGCAGCTTTGTAATAAGGCCTGGCAATAAGGTCTATTTTGCAACAAACTTAATATGCTCGATGTGTTTTTCCCGGTACTTTTGCGAGCAGCGACCGCCTCAAGAACCGGTCATCTTGTGCCCGATTCGAAGAAGTCAGAATCTCTTCGCCAATTCATTTTTTGCTCCGTCTAATATAATCAGAGTCTATCCTCATTATAAATAAATTACAGTTCGCGAGCATCGCGGTCAAAGGCATTATCTTCATCTAAAAAGGACTCCCTATTATCATCCAAAAATAAAACACAAAGTTTTAATTCAGATTAAAATGTTGCGTTGCGTGAGATTATTAACTAAGTGCTATTTAATAGTATCACTGCCCAAACTGTATTCCGAAAACCTCTAACGATTTCCTAAAACAATCGAGATTTTTAAGTCATTCTTTGATTGCGGACGAGTAAAACAGTCGTTCCGTTGCATGCATCATTAGCGCTCACTGTCCGAAACGACCCTAAGTTTAAATGCACCTTTATTTTACATGTGCACTGTCAGAATACAATTTAAAACGGACCATCCCTTAAAATAGGGGGAATCGTCCATCCGTACAGTGCCACTACCTGTTGGCTATACAAAATCCAAGTCCGTAATTATGTATACGGCTATAAATAAAAGTACTATAGAGCAGAGCATCATCCTTCTCTCTTCCACTAATAGAGGGAGTAATGTTGTCCCTTTTTCACGCGCGCGTTGATGTCTTTTGCTCCCGGCTTGGGTTGGTAGTATACGCAAAGTATTTACCTATAGAGAAAGCTTTTCGTAACTGATTCAGAATCAAAAGTACTATGCGTGGGTTTAGTTAAAAACCATCTTGTATGAATTACAACCAATTATAACATGTTGTGTTATTTTCCCAACCTTTCTTTTAAGTTATTGTTATATCTCCAAGTCTCTAACCAATGATTGTGTTTTTATGTTACAATGAGATGAAAAGCTGTTATATTAATTACATAGCACCTGAGAATAACGGTGATGATAGTATTCGATATGCACACACGCAGTACACACATTGTATCACTCAGCTATTATTACGTTTAAAATATTGAAATGAAAGTTAAGTTCATTAATATTATAATATGCATGATTGATGACCGCGAAAGAATGACAGAATACAAAAGTATTTTTAACTTTTTACTATAAAAGCAAACGAAAACTAAGACGGTACCAATAAAAGTAGTACCTACATAATTATAAACCGGAATAAAAAAAACATATAAGTAAAAATTTCTTTAGTATAAAAACCACTAAGTACGTGTGGTAATAGAACTACAAGCAAATTCATTTACATAAAAAAGTGTTTCAGAGAAACTATGTAAAAATTTCGAATGTACTACGGGAGAGTCGTTTATTTTAAATTAAAGGGGTTCGGGAGCGGGGGGCGAAGTCCGAGATTCACGACGGACGCTCGGAACCGGCCGGCCTATCGAATTACCTCGCGGGCCTATTATACGGAGGGAATCCAGACATGGCCAGAGATCCTATCTTAGAATGATTTAGCTCAACTATATATTATTATAGAAAAATGGTGACAATTAAAGCTAAGATAAGTGTTAGTTACCACTTTTGAGTACTGTTACAGTGTTACTTTTTAAAGTGGATACCTTTTTTATTAGTATGTAACTATGTATGTAGTTGATAGAGATTTGTTCTGAATGTGTATTGAGGCTTTCACTTATTTGGCAAAGTGAAACGCTGAACTGTTTACATTGTATGAATTTGCGCCCACAATCTACATAAATAACACGCTCAACGCTTTTTACAGTTAATTTATAAAATTAACTCGTAGTCTAGAGCAAACATTAGGTATTTAAAACATGAGTTTCATTTATGAAACACGGTTTATAGTAATGTTTACGATAGTAAGGGCTTACCTTCGCGCTGTGGTAGAGAGCACTATTCCTCGTCACCTTAGTTTTCGTCATATTCGGTCCGTAAAATCCGGTAAAGTCACTCAAAACACAGTATATAGCACTATATTAACAAGCACAAGCACTGAAACATTCATTGTACCGTGAAAAGTTAAGTATTTGTCACGAAAAACTCGCGCATGGCACTATCGACTTGTGTTTACAGTGAGATCGTACGTGGGAGTGTTTCGATTTCGTGCGCCCGCGCGTAGTACGCTAGCGCCACGTTTTGATGCGGTTGAAAATAGAACTACAGTCTGTAGCGCCGTAGGCGGTTACACGTAGAAACTACGGTACAAAGGGCTCGAAGCCTTCGGCAGCCATTTTGTTTTCACCTTGGCGTATGGAGGGAAATTATAAGGCTATTGAGGACTCCTTTGGAAGGCTATATTATTGAGATGACAATCATCAATGTGCAATGTGGAATTGATTACGTTTTAACTTTGAATATTACTGTTGCGGAACGTGTTATAAAGTAAATTTTTGTATATTTATTAAATAGGTATATTTAGAATTGATATAAAAAAATATGTAATTTCCAAACACAATCTATTAATTACGAATCATCTCACTCATTTTACCCAATCTCCAACACAGCATGGCATCTACTTTTCTTCTCATATTTCTGACTATAATACTATAAGGAAAATAATAATAAGCGTCTATCTATACATCCAAAGCGATAATGCCAGTACCTGTGGTCTTTTTTTTACCTTTGAGCAGGTGCACTGACGAAAAAACCACCCTCGGGTTTCATCAAAACAGACTCTATCTTAATTCTTCGTTTTGGGAGAAAGATGAGACGTTTTATTGTGTTTTATAGTTTAATGCTACTGAACTGGTGATTTAAAACGTGGTTTTCAAATGAAAGGCAAATCTTTCAACTCGTAAATATTGTAGTGTTAATTTATATGTTATTTAAATAACATTTAAACTATTTCAATTAACGATACTAGGAAGGTACTAATAAACTTAGAGGTAGAGCCAGTACTTAGTTAGTTCTATAATCTATACTAATATTATGAATAGGTAGAGTTTGTTAGGCTGTACGAAGTAATATTCGGAACTACTGAACCGATTTCAAAAATTCTTTCAATATTAGAATGCTACATTATCCCTGAGTGACATAGGCTACTTTCTATCCCACTGCTGGGCACGGGTCTTAGTCCACGCGGGTGAAACCACACGCGGGAAGCTATAATTAATAATTGCATAGTTACGGGATCATTAACATTAGTTAATCGCTTTGAATCAATAATAAATGCCGTACTCAAATTAAAATATTAAATAATTACAGACCTACATTACAATACCCAGGTAAACGTTACAGCAATTAAAGGTTTTTTACGACGTGTTATTTAGTATGTTTTTTATTAATTTGCTACTGTTGTCAGTCTACTGATTATACTTTGGTAAATGTAAGTATAAACATAAGTTGACAATTTTATTTATGTACACAAAACACATAAATATGTGTGTAACGCAACTAGTTTACTGGGACAATTTGCAGACTGAAAAGCTGACTATGCCCGTATAATCATACGTATACGTTGAAGCGCCACGTGCATATATTGCATATTCGCATATTGTATTGCACATACGCAGGTGGTAATAGATAGAGTTCTCTATATCAACAGAATGGTACTAAACAAGGCTAAGTAAGAATAATTACTTTTGGAGAATCGAAAGATTTTTAATGAAAAGAAAGTTTGTGATGAGCCTGATCAAGAGTTAAGATTCTATTTTATAAAAGAAAATACTTATTAGGCTAATTAAATTAATTAGTTAATTTCAGCTTCAAAGTCAAATTATTTTGATTCTCATGAACTTATAAATAAAAATAAAGTAGTAGTAATGGTATCTTACGACATATTCATGTTCAGTCAACAAACACACCAACTTTAACAACTGTATTACGAAAACCAATATCAGTTTCAGAAGATGCACTGGAACGCGAGGGTCCGGTCGCGTAACCCAAGTGGTGGCTGGTGACACGCGACCGCGCTGCGGTTTGGGGCGCATACCGAGGGTTTATAGGATCGGGATTAATAATACATGAATGGGTACAGTCCACAGCTCATGAGGCTTTATTATTTTCACCATGAGCCTCTACATTACAATGTCGCTTCCCGCGCCGCTTACGCTATTTTTTTTAACTATGCTGCAGATTTTAATACGGATGTCATCGACAAACAGAGTGATTCGAGAGAAGGTTTACTTACATGTTTAGTAGATACATAAAATGTGTCTTCATTACGAAGCAGGGGTGGATTTATAGTATCTAATATCATAAATGCGAAAGTTACTCTGTCAGTCATTCATTCTGTCTGTCTGTTAGGTTTTCACGCCTAAACCACTGAACCGATTTTGCAAAATGTTGACGTAGAGAAAACGAGAAAAACATAAGCAGATAAAACCATGAGCTCCTAGCACGTAAAATCTTATTTTCCGCGGACAGAGCGCATTGGTAAGTGCAGTTTGATAGTGCAACTGTGAAGTTTGATGAACCTGTACTCACATAATAAAATCAATAAAAAAAATCGAAGAAATACAAGAGCATAACATTCGTTTGTGACTTGAAATTTTTTACACAGTACGCAATATGAATTCTAATACCAACAATGTCGCAATGGTACAGCACATAGCTGGCACAGTATCATGTTGCTTTGTTTCGCACGTGCGCGCGCTACCAACTAGGACGAATCTTGTTACTGTTGGATAGAAGTTTAGTGAATACAACAGAACAATAAGACAACATGCGTGAAACAATCTGACATGAGTTTTCAGTTTGAAAATGTACTGTGATGTTACGTTACAAAATACATGCCTCAGAGATGTCTCGGAGAGACCCGAGTTAACGTTTTTGGGATAAAAAAAAATAAAAAAAAATGTGAATCTCAATTCTTGTACTAACGGTATTAGTAATGCAATTGATAATGATGCATAACAAAGCAATATATTAACATTACTTTATTATTCTCAAATTAGACCCATCGTGCTTTTTCAATTAAGGCGATTGAAAATTGGTTATCCGGTTGTAGAGACGAACGCACTGCACTTTTGCAAAAGCCGAAATACATGGATTTTGCTTTTAAAATCTCTGAACGAACGAGTAATACGATTAGTACCTACATACAAATGGTTTTCTATAAAATAATTTCTCCAGTAGTTTTCAAGTAGTAAATAGTTCAAGGTTTGAGATTGTTTAACCCAAGACACCGAGTGGTAAAACTGGTCTGTGGTAATACTTATTTTCATTCCTAAGTAATTGCGTGAGCGAGACCCAATTATACGGGCCCGTCTAGTTAAGTGAGAAATGCCATGGAACCACAGATTATTCATGTTCTAATACAAAATTATAGAGTCAGATGGCTGTTCCTGCATCATTTTTATAATTTAACAAACGAGAAGAAAAAGTACTGGGAGACCACATGATTTGGTTTTTTTGGAAACTAAACCAATGTAGCTTTAACGTTAACAAATTATTTGAGAGAGATGCATATTTGCTGATCCTAGCACTTACAGTCCCACATTCCTGTCTGTTCCGGTGACAGCCGTGACAGAGGAGTCACTTGCAATACGAAATTAGCTGTCAAAAAGGACTGTCGTATGAAAACTGTTTTAGTTCCAAAGATTATCACCGGAACAGAAAAGCTTGTCGCACTATAGTGATTTTAGATAAGACGTACTACCAAGATAAGCAAAAGTCGAAAACTTTTTATTCATAAAGATTAAATAAAATAAATGCTTTTGAATCGATATGAACGCGATTCACAAAAAAACGGTGGAAAAGTAAAATTTTATTTAAATTAATGTCTGATGATCAAGTTAACTTTCAATGAGTTTTCTAAAGAAAATATAGTAAAATTGTTGTTCTGTGATAATTAAGTATATGTCAATAAGGTTTTTTATAAAAAATGCATTCTAAATTTAAATAACGTTACAAAATAAATAATTGTTCGCTGTTACATAATATCCTACTTAGTTTGCGAAAGTTTGTGAGTATGAATGTATGTTTGTTACTCTTTCACGCAAAAACTACTGAACGGATCTGGATGAAATTTGCAACAGAGATAGATTATAGGCTGGAACAAGACAAAGGATACTTTTTATCCCGATATTCGCACGGGAACGGGAACTACGCGGGCAAAACCGCGGGCGGCCGCTGTTATCATAATATATTAAAAAAGCATAATATTGTGAACATATAAGTCGTTATCTCGTGTTAATCATTGATTTATATTATTTTAAACAGTGACTAACATTACGTGATAATCAGTGTGTTATTAAACATATCGTGAATCACATCGCTGGCATGCAGATACAATACGTAGAGTTATGTGTAACATTATGAATCAAATTGAATACAATACAATGAAGGCTTACCAAAAACCTTACTTAGGCTTACATAAAATGTAAACAAAAACATAGAATAATATATTTATGACAACAAAAGATGTTGTAATTTTACTACTTGATATCAGAAATCATCGCTATCCAGTTAGATGAAAATTCGAACCTGGCATCTTTCACTATCTTAGCGAATGCTTATCGCTAAGCTATCTAAAGTTAGTAAGAATAGAGTTGTTCTATATTTACCTAGTTAAGGGTTAGATATTAGAAAGGCTAAAAAGAAATAGTCCTAGTACAAAAAGAATACTATGAACTTAAAAATGTACCCTTGCTTTTAATTCTATGATTATGGTATTCACGACAAGAGTCCTTTCATGATTTTATCCTTTTTTGTTTATGTTAAAAAGCTATCACTATTCTATACATCTATAATTAGGGCTGTCGACAACAACAAAAGCATTGAAAAAGTTTCACCCAACCCGCTGACAGCATCACGGTCATTGGGCAACGCCAGTGTGTAATTATAATTAAGCTACGTGTTAATTCAACGTCTAGTTATTAATCATTTCGCTATACATTACATGTATTTTACTAATTACATTCCTCGCTAGACACGTGTATGAAATATGCATGATCTTTTTCCTGCTTTTCGTAAGTAAGGTTATGCTATTTATCATCCGCCCGCGGCTGAATCTTTGATGGAACTATGCATTACATTTCTAAAGCCTCCGAGTCCGTTATTGACAAGCTTAGTATATTTGTATTCAGAAAAAATGGTAAAGTTTAGTTAAGTTTAAATAATTATTTCTCGCAACAGAAGTTGTAAACCTGCTCCAAAAGTTTGAATGAAAACATTGATACTTATATAAAATTTAAATTTTATACTTACACTAGCTTTCCGCCCGCGGCTTCGCCCGCGTGAACTACACGACATTATCCTGAGGGAATGTGATATTTTTCCGGAGATAAACAGTAGTCTATGTCACTCTCCATCTCCCAATCTACCCCCGTACCTACCAAAAATCACATTGATTCGTTGCTCAGTTTTGACGTGAAAGACGATTAACAATTAATACCTACTGATTTTTCCATAGGAATATGATACTTTCCTGTGGTAAAAAGTAAAAGTAGCCTATTATAATCCTTTCCAGTAGGGTTCAAATTATTTTCTCAAATACCAATGTCTGCCCGCAAATTTGCCCGCGCTTGTGATTTTCCCGTGGGAATGATATTTTTCCCGCAGTAAAAAGTAAGTTATATCCTTTCCAGGGCCTCAAACTGTCTCTATTCTCAATATAATTCTTCCCATGAACTCAAACTGTCACCTTAAATACCAATTCCATTCCACGGCTTTGCCCGCGCTAAAACTTATTTTCCCATGGGAATGAGTAGCTTATGTCCTTCCTATTCCTAGGGTCTCAAACTATCTCCATTCCAAATTTTATCAAAATCGGTTTAGCCATTTTGACGTGAAAACGGAACATACAGACATACAGACAAACAAACAAACAAATACATTTTCGCATTTATAATATTAATCATCATGTCAGCCGAACGACGCCCACTGCTGGGCATAGGCCTCCCCCAAGGATCTCCACAACGATCGGTCCTGCGCTGCCCGCATCCAGCGGCTTCCCGCGACCTTGACCAGATCGTCGGTCCACCTTGTAGGGGGCCTGCCCACGGAACGTCGTCCGGCACTAACTATAATATTAATAACGAATTATAATCCGATAATTACTTATGCTTTTTTATTTGACATTCCAATTTTAAAGAAAAGCTTTTTTTCTATAGTGGCAATACGCTAGTTGATACATAACTACTCTACTAAGTAATAAGATTGCAATAAGGTAGAGTAGGTATATAATTCTATGGTAGAGTCTTCGATCATATAATTTAATCGAAGGGTAGAGTGCGCGCCAGATAAGTCTGGCGCGACTGGTGGCGTATTTAATGTTGCCAGTAGGTAGTTGTAAATAATTCTCCCATCACGAGTACCAATATAAATATATTTCGAAAAGTTTTATTAAGTAACTATAGAGTAGAGAATAATGATAAATAAACAAAAACAAACCTTAAATAAACAAATGCATAATTATCAGACAACATGCTCAGAAAACCAAAATACCCCAAGCGAAAGCAAAATATCACATAATGGTCACCCTAAAAATGACCTGTCAAAAAGCAGTCGGCGCCCGGACTTTAGCAAATGGTCTAAGTAGCCTGTTATTGTCCCGTTCTATTTCGCAAGCACATTGCACATAAATAACAATCTCTCTTCCAGCACTTTTGATGACTTTTCGCATGACGATTACTAAATAAAATATTAAACACAACATACAAATTTCTTGATTAAAACACAATGACACTTGACACACTCACTTCGCCTGTCACAACAAATATCATAGCGACCTGCCAAATTTGAAATTAGTTCTAAATTAGACCGCGCGTAGACTTATCTGGCGAGCGCTCTACGTCGCACTGTAAAAACGGATTGAGTTTTCAAACAATACTTGTGTCAAAACCATAAACTTATTATACTCTAGCTACTCTAGTATAAATAAGTTTATGGTCAAAACAAAATGAAATTAAAAATCAAAAGCAATAAGGAGTATTGATATCAACTTCGATGCAAATCACCCCCAAAATAACTTTCTATCCCTTTTTAACCGACCTTTTTAAGGCGATGAGTTTCAATGAAATATGAAACACATCTTCGATTAATTCTGTTAAAGAATGTTTATGCAAAATTTGAAGAAGATTGGACAAAGGAATCACGTTGTCCCATACAAACTTTACCCCCGTTTTTCACCCCCTTAGGGGTAGAATTTCGAAAAATCCCTTCTTATCGGATGTCTACATCATACAAGGAACACACCGTCCAAGTTTCAGGTCTCTACGATCAGCGGCTTAGGCTGTGCGTTTATCCGTCAGTGATTCAGGACAAAGGATTTTATATATATAGATGTCTACATCATACAAGGAACACACCGTCCAAGTTTCAGGTCTCTACGATCAGCGGCTTAGGTTGTGCGTTTATCCGTCAGTGATTCAGGACAAAGGATTTTATATGTATAGATACCATTTGTTACCTGTAGAGTCTTATTTAACCGTAGCTACTTAAAAATTAGACTACTAAACTCTGGTAAAATTATCAAATTCAAATAAACTTAATGCTAAGTATTTTTTTATTAGTTTTATATTAGTTCAACCAACTCTTTAATATTCAAATCATAAACCTAATAGGATCATTCCATCCATTGTCAATCATAAAACTTAGAGTGTGTGTCAGATAACTCTGCACGTGCCTGGCACGTTTTTGGCGCTAGTTACAGTGCATTTTTTTGTTCTAATGTTATAGAAAAGATTAGTATTCGATTTTTACCGCGCGCAGACTTATCTGACGAGCACTCTAGCTTATAATCTTACCCAAAAAATCAAAACCTTTTCTTTTCCCAACAAAGCCCAGATGCACGTGATTTGAATCGTAAAAATATAAAATCTAATTTCACGCTTCCCTTTCAACCCTTCGATTAAAAAAGGCTCTAATCTTCTTTTTAGTCAAATCTCGAACCCGAGACTAGTTTTAAATATCGTTAAAAAAGTTACCATATTTCTAAGGAGGTTTAATGTAACGCAGATAATATTAGGTTAAATTGTTTTATGCAGTTAACAAGTTTAATAAAGGTTTAATAACATAATAAATCTCGGTTTTCTTTTTGGAATGAAGGTTTTGACGACCTCCGGGGCCGAGTGGTGTACGCACGGTTTGGTGCCGGTGATAGGTGCCGCTATCTCTAAAGGTTCCGGGTTCGATCCCCAATCGGGTAAATATTGAAAACGAACTTTTCAATATTTCCTCGGGTCTGGGTGTATGTGGAAATACCCGTCGTTGTTTCCAATTTCCATAAAACTAAGTAGTGCTTAAGCTACTATACTTTGGTATTGGAACAATGTATGTGATGGTGTCAAATATTTATAAATAATAATACTCGTATTTTAAATTCAAACCAGCCATAAACCATTACCATACCAATTCAAAAATATATGTATGTATAAGAAGAACAAAAGGCATTTACAAATATAACAATAAAATATAATACAATACAATACATAACATTAAACAATGCCTTCTAATATAAGTATTACTCCATCAAAAGTAAACTTTCCTAAAGTCAGAACTTGGACTTGAACGACCGATTTGGCGCAGGGGTAAGGCTACCCACCTTCTGCGCCAGTGGTCTCGGGTTCGATTCCCGAACAAGACAAATATTTGTGTGCATGAACATGTCTATTTGTCTTGGTCTGGGTGTTTACTATGTATATTAAGTATGTATTTACAAACAAAAAGTATTTAAGTATATATTTATTCGTTATCAAGTTTTCCATATGATACAGTTTCTTAATGAAATTAAAATGGGCTTAGATAATTGGTGTGGATGTAAGAAGTTATTTATTATTTATTTATTATTTAATTTACAAAATGAAGCTTAGAGGGCTTAGAGCTTAACTTTTCGAGCTTAGTCCGCCAATGTTTATAAAAACCTTTTAGTTTTATCTATATTATAGGTACATTTAGTAGGCACTCTGTCTACAACAACACAAAAACTGGTTTATCTTCCTTTCTATTCTGTCCGATATGTCCGTCACTTTTACTCAGCGAGCTTTTTGTAAGCTTTGTAACTAAAACAGCGGATTGTCTACTCTAAGCGCTTGATATAGAGTATATTTTGGTTAAAATGTATGTGAATACAACTCGATGTTGACTTTATAGTAAGTCGTAGTAAGGAGAACGGGTTTTGTGCTAAGAGGAAGTGCTAACTTCGTTTGAAAAGAAGGTTACCGTTAAAAGAGGTCCAAATATAGACGGTCCTGTGTAAAAAAGGTTGTCTACCTTTAGCAGGAGTTAGCATTAGGCTAGGTACAACCAATAGCATACACAATTTTAGTTTAGGACTAACTAAAGTAATAGTTAGTATGATATGAATATAAAATATTAGGTTGTTGACCGACAGTTATTCACATCGCGTTACTTAATCTAAAAATATCGAGGTTTGATGTTCAATATCAGGTATTCTAGGATATTATTGATTTCATTTTTCACCCAAGCGTTTACTGAAACGGTTTCTTTGTTATACAAAGCTTTGTATAAAATTAAAACTTTTCTCAATTATTTTCAGTGTCCAGGGAGTACCATAAAATTCATTTCCACTAACATCATTTATTTGATAACTCGCCATATTAAAGTTGTGCTGAACAAAAAACTTAACGTAAAACACAAAACTTCTGACAGAATCTCAGAGCAATATCATTCGCCTACTACAAACCGTCATCGTCAGTCGGAGCTACGAACAACATTGCCTTCACAATCAGCGCCGGCGCAAAACATCTAGATGCAGTAAAGAAAACGCATTAAAAAAACCTGTTTTTTAAAGAAAAAGCTGTGTCTTTTATGGAAAAATAATACCGAGAGTCAATAATTTTTGCGTTACGAAATTAAAGAATACGAAAATGAGGAAGTACTATTAAAGCCATTAAAGAACATTTTTCCTGCCCGAAAAAAGAGACTTTTGTTTAAGAATCTATAAATTACACAATAAATGATTTTCATGTAATTGTTTCTGTAATCTGTACTAACTTTTACTCATAGAGAATTTATAATTAAATTAAAATGTTTCAACGCAACGTAACACCGCGCAACGGTTAAACAAAGCTTGTGTATGGAATCCAAAACCCAAATTTTAAACTATCACCCTGCGGTGAATAGTGTTTATAAACACTGTATTCGCACAAAATATTATAGAACATGTTTACAAGTTCCAGAAACGGTAGTTTCGCTACTACCTGTACAAGTGGTTTCCATTGTTTCAGACTGTCTATTTCCCAGATTAGTAAACTTTCCAGAGCAATGCGGGTGTTGTGGTTAACAGACTAACTTCGTTCTCACGATAACGCAAAATATTATCTATCATAAACTCTTTATAAACAGTTAAACGTAAAGCGACATTGATAAACGTTTCTTTTCAAAATGCCATTGGAACATGTTACATATTTAACGAGTAAACATTTAATTATAAATGGTTCTAGTTTTGGACAAGTAGATTTTGTTTACGATAGGTTGAGACACTTTGAGGTTAAAGATCTTGATAACATCAGCATTCTGATTACCTTGTTACACTTTTTATGACTGGGACTGGTTTGAGTCTCACTTTCGCCATATTTTAGAGCGATTGTAGGACTTCTAAGTGTCGCGCAGAAGATTTGGTTTCGCATTAGGTATAGTAGTAGTTACTTGTACAAATTCTACAAAGAGAATATAACCCTAAAAACGAGAACGAGAACTATTATCTAACTGTTAAATATGTTTGAACAAGCAGGATTGGACCCGGAGGTCAACCAAAAAAGTTGGCAGAGGCTTAAGTTGAAGCACGCAAAACGCACGTAGGTAGATATTAAGAGATTTAAGCCTACATCGAATAATAATGTCAATGCATTAGGCCTACACAATCTTTATAGCGGAGCAAATCCAAGATCCTAACCCGTGGCGCGAGTTAGAATAATGTTTTACATATGTTGAAATTTACATACAAGTGATTTGTAAAAGTAGAACGTGATAGAAGTTTCTCTAAACCTCGAAACATACCGGTTTGTGTGCGATATGGCATTCTTTCCTACTTTTAAAACTAAACTGAAAGCGATGTTGTCCATAGATTGGTTATTTTGTTTACGACTATGGTGTTATGCTTGATTCGATAGAGAAACTTCTACAGATTAATAAAATGTGTGTCCACCTATCAATAAACATCGAGTATTGAGCGTTTTACTTAAAAATATGCATTTAAATTAAAACTACTTATAAAATCATAATATTTAAACAAAAATGATAAAAAGAATAAACAGTTGAGATTTTAAATTATTTTTATGCATTGACAATGCAATTTTGTAAGTAAGTATAGGAAAAATGTGATAGTAAAAAACCACAAGCCCTACAAATATCCTGCCTGAAAGCTACTTATAGGGCTTGTGGTTTTTTACTATCACATTTTCCCTAGAATAAACAGTTATTTGGCAGTGTTATAAATTGTATTATCTCTATTTTCGAACCAATAAAATTCCTGAAAATAGGAAACTAAATCTCTTCGTTATATTAAACTTAAAAAAAACGCATGTTCTGCGTACATAACATAAGCAATATCTGTTTTTTTTTAAATACCTAGTTATACAAAATTAGAAAAAATGCTAGAGTTTTTAAAACGCAAGTCTTAACATGTCTATAACTAAAAAACTCTAATGGTTCACTTCTTAGGCACCCACTTAGCTATATAGCTATCATTATGACTTTCGAGTTGAATTGTAAATTATAACCGTTTTCCAATCTCGCTTTATTATGTGGCGAGAACCGATGAACGGGTCCATAGGTTTATATTATCTCATGAACACAAAAATAGTCGTTTCCATAATCGATTGCCATTCATATGCATTTGAATACATTCACTGTTTGGGCGGATTTTACGGAAACAACTAAAAGTTAGGTTCATTTTTAGGGTGCCGGAGCCCAATGGCAAAAAACGGAACTCTGATAGATTCGTCATGTCTGTCTGTCTTTTAGTCCGTCCGCCCGTCCGTATGTCACAGCCATTTTATTCCAAAACTATAAAAAGTACACGGTTGGACCTTTGTAGATGTATGCTGTAAACTACTTTACGGTTTTAATACAAAAATAAAAAAAATTAAGGGTGGCTGACATGTAACTGAAACTGTTTTTTTTTTAATCATATATATTCGTGTGGGGTGTCTGTCTTTAAAAATTACATACAAGTTTCGCCAACCATTTTTTCTCAAAGAAGATAAGAGCCTTCCAAAGTGGTTAAATGTGCCCCCATTATCACAAAAATAATAGATCTTAATAAACACTTTTTTCGAAAATTGGTTTGAACGAGATATAGTAAGCACTTTTTGAGATATACCACATTTTTTAAAACCGCAAATGTAACTTTGTTTTATGAAAAAAACCGAAGAAATGATTTTATGAAAAACAAAGTTATTTTGCTGACGAAAAATTTGGCTAGGTATAGGCAATTGGTACATTAAGTGGGTACGGAACCCTTCATGGGCGAGTCCAACTCGGCCAAGCGATTTTTGGTAACACCAACTTGCTTAGGTAATCTCCATTTCGCCAGTGATAATCGTAGGTCCTAGTTGCTGAAAATTTTCATCACGATATCCATAAGATTTTCAGGCAGGATCGAGAGACTAGGTGTTTTTATTTTACTGTTTATATAGTAAACAGATGATATTTTTTTTAAATTATTGCCTTTGAGTATTAACTTAAAAATATACATGCGTGGAAAATATATGATGCACCTATTTTCATATAAGACCTTGCAATAAGCAGCTATAAGTTAGGTATATTCGTACGAAAAGCAATGTTTTTTAAAGAGCTATAATTCTTCTTACTTCCCTAGTAAAGTTTCAGTTTAAACCAACATTCAAAAAGGGAAAACGAACAGGAGCAGTACAAAAACAGATCCACCTCGGATGTAATCAACGTCGCCATACAATGATAGCTGAACACAAAAACCGTCGCACTGATTACAAATTGGGCGTGAAGGAATGCTCCCAAAGCAACAACCGCTATGATTTTACAAGATTACGGGTAATCAAAACAAAACAGCCAGTTATGTTTTTATTTGTACCTACTTCACATTAAGTATAGAAGTTTTAGGCCAGTTTACGCAACAAAGCCTCGTTGTAACAATTTGAATTGCAACTTATGCCTATCTATCCTGAAAAAATAAATAAACATATTAGAGACAGGAACATCGGATAAAAAAAATGAAAAGCAATGTGTAGAAAGATAAACTTTCTTTGCATTTATATATAACTCCGTCAATATCCAAATCGAAAAGAATAATTATACGAACTTCTAAATCAAGTAGGTAGTTTCTAGAATATATTCATTCTAGACAAGAAAAATTACATAATCGTCTATATTTTTTTGCAAATTTAAATAAGCGTATTTACATAACTAAAGAACATTACATAACACGCGTAACTTTTCGATAAAGATAACAAAATAATGTTTCAATATAAGGTTATCTTTTTCTCAGAGCGTAAGCTAAAAACAGCTTAAACCTACCTATTGTTTAATTATACATTATAATATGTTCAGTTTTTATGACATAAGTGTTATGTTAACGCGAGGTGCTCCGAACCGCGACTTCCCACGGCGATCGGCGGCACCGGTCGGGTGCGCGCGGCGCGCCACCGCCAGTCAGCCGATATGATGTATTAGGAAACTGGGAGTCACTGTTACGGATGCTGGGAAACGATATATCGGTCATATGGGAGGTCAAAGACATTGAGCCTTCGATTTTAAGGAGCTTAAAATACGACAAGCGTTTGTGCAACCTTTGTGTAAAAAAAAACTTTTTAAACTTTACTAACTTTTACTTTATTCAGTTCCGCCGTGATCATGGTGTGTGCAACTGCGCCGAAATATCGGGTCTCGACATCAAAATCAAAACATGGTGAAAATCCTGCTTTTCGTAATATTTACTCTGTGTAAAAGTTAGAGATTTTTATTGACGCCTGTGTACTCTTATTCTGAACCCACTTTGGCTTACTAAATTAGTTTTTGTTGTCTTAGCTTCGATCATCCTGATCTAAGTGCCTTAGCTAAAACTGTAAAACTTCTTGTAAGTGCAATACGCTCAAATTTAATTCTGGTGACTACTTAAAGGGCAAATTATTGAAGTTAAAATGTGTACAGAACACGTTCAGACTAAGACCACAAGCTCTTTTTTATTTTCAGCCAGTGGTAAGTAATTTTATGAATTCACTTATGGGTGTAACCACAATCTTGAAAATAGATTTAGGGGAGCGGGAAGCAGCCTTCGAAGCTGCTCCCACAGTCGGTCGTCTCGCTTCAGATTTGTTTATTACTGTTCTAGTACTCAAGAGAAATTAGTAAGATGTGATTTTTTTTTTGTAGCTTTACTCCGTTTCATAGGATTTAGAAGAAATAGGTTTAAGCCAGTTTTCATTGCTTTTAGTACAAAAATATTTCTACTGCCTAAATCATTATTTTGAGATGTACTCATCCATACTAATATTATAAACGTGAAAGTGTGTTTGATTGTCAAAAGTGAAAGACGTTTCACGTCGAAACGGAGCAACAGATCGCTGTAATTTTTGATATGGGGGAAGATTGGGAGCTGGATACTGGAGACTCTCCAGTGGAGAGTGACATAGTTAGGCTGACTCGCAAAAATATCAGGTTTGGCGAAGCCGCGGACGAAAGGCTAGATTGTGAATATTTTTGAATTTGACATATGGATAGAAAGTCGACGAATGTAATTCTGAGTGTATGAAATGTACTATTATTTGGTTGCAATAGATTAACAATAAACTATACATATTTGTAATTGCTTCAAAGTTTCTGAAACGTAGAAAAACGTGCATTAATTAATTCAAGTCAGGTACTTGCCTTATTTTATGTATAGGACCAACCTACCAAACATATACCAGCCAACAAACTTTTACGGCAGACTTGTCATATTTAAAACAGATATGTAGGTATATTATGTTCTCTCTAATGAGCAATCGTTGAATCTAAGAAAACGGTTTACTGAAAAATAAACTTGTATAGCTGGCGTAACTTAACTGCCCATTACTCATTATAGTTTAACTCATTATGTGATGGACAATGACATTGTTCCTGTGTCTTGGTTTCCTCATTACAGGTGCAGGCTGGTTTGAATAAAGCTCGATCCTTAATAATAAAGTCGCCCTTTGACCGTCTCCATGTAATTAGAGGAGTGGGAACTAGTGGGAAGTCGCGCTTCGCTGCGTTTCCCATGCACACGCAAAATTCAACCTACTCGTGAGGAACCACCAAGGAGTTCTGCTATTACTTTTCTGAATTAAAACTGACCACAGAAATATAATCATGTCATGAAATACAGGTTAATTCTGTTCTGATTTTAACATTATTGTGATGTTTGCCTGACGCCCGAAACTTCGCACGCATGATTTTGAAATGATAAATAAATATGAAAAACGCTTTTCCACTTTTACATTTGTAAATAAAATAATAGGTATAGCTACTAAATATACTTGATTTGCTACAAAAAAAACTGTTAAAAGTTTTCTCTTCGTTGCCTTCATGAATTTTTTTGTGACCTTTGTCTAGTATTTTTTAATATCTGCTTAATTTATCAAGGGTACATGTTATTTGGACACCGCTTGGCTTTATCGAAATCTAGTATTTTAGTAATAAGGCTACAACATTCAGCAGGGCAATAGCCAAGCGCTCGTGCCGCTCCAGCGCGGCTCCCACACAGCTTGGCTAGCCGAGATCTTAAGATTAACACCACTCCACCTATGTGGCTTGGTAAGATATCTTCATAGCAAGAGGTTGGTTGGTTTAATTCAAGAAGATACAAGCTTGGTACTACAAAATATATTTGATATGCTTAATTACCACTAAGTATTTATATTAAGTATATAGTTTTTAAAAACCTAGTTTTTTATTATTATTAGGCGATATTACGATATTCAATATTGACCATCGAGGAGCCAGTGGCGCAGTGTCACGGGATGGGTGACCAAACATTTATTATCTCTAGCTCCTCCATGCTTTGGAAGGCACGTTAAGCCGTTGGTCCCCGCAGTCATTAATGGCAAACCAATCCGCATTGGGCCCGCGTGGTGGGTCATCATGGCCCATTCTCCTTATCCATCCATAAGAAAGGCCTGTGCCCCAGTAGTGAAAACTTATAATGGCTGATGATGATGATATTCAATAGGGCAAGAGCCCACACAGCTGAGCTAGCCCAGATCTTAAGATGAAAAGCTCTATGTGCCTGGTTAGGTTAGATACCTTCACAGCATGAGGTTGGTGGTTAAAAGTCAATGAAGATACAAGCTACCTAATACATGTTTGGCAAGAATATGTTTATTATTGCTTGGTTATAGAAAAACCTTAGTATTTTTGTACCTAAATAAAATAGTCTACAGTAGGTAATAAGCAGCAAAAGCCGGGCGTCCGCCCGTGACGCTCCAATGCGGCTCCCACACAGCTTGGCTAGCCGAGATCTTAAGATTAACACGAGTTTTATGTATAATCAAGAGTACTTCAGGCTTTACACTTGCACTGCAAAAACCACCGCCATTACGAACGATATAAGCATACTCTCACGTCAAACTTTGGTTGGTGGTAGGACTTGTTCTTAGTCTGCCTGGCTAGCTACCAACATCTTATCTAAGTCTAACGCCATAACAGTTATGTTTTCAGCATTATTGTGTTCCGGCAGTTAGACATAAGATAGCCAGTTCCTCAGTGATTGAGGAATCCGGGAGTAGTGCGCTTCCACCTTCAGCCTTATCACCACTAAGCATCCAGGTGTGATGGAGGCTAAGTGCTACCCGTTGTGTATAAAAAAGAACTGTAAGTCTAACCTGGTGTCTGGAGTCCCTTGATCTTCATCTTCATAGCAATGGATAGCTTTTGCTTTGTTCAAAGCTTCGATTTATATGATCGAAGGTTCAAAGTCAAAAAAGATACAAAGCCACTAAAAATAAATGTGTTTGAACGTAATACATTGTTTTCTTAATACATATTTTGTTCGATATTTATTTATTTCTAGGAATATTAACAGACGAATAACATATTTAACGTATGCTATTGATAAATCTTCACAGTTAAATATATAAATTCTTATCATTTCACCTTTATAGGTGTATAATTTATTTCACACATTGTATGTAATTAAATTAATACTATTATTGTGTGTCTCTTGTTAGAGTTTTGTATAAATAGATAATAACTGCACAATTATTAACGAATTGTGTTTTTAGTTTTAAAAAAAAAGTCTACTATTCTTGTTTACATATTTTAACGATTGGTGTCATTGAATTTTGGAATATTCTGTGAATAACCCTTTTGGCCCAAGAAATTTTAGATTTAAAATAGCATTACTTAAGTAGTTTAGATGGCTGTTGTTATTCCTAATTAAATAAATAAATTATCTATTTAAAAGTGTGCGCCAGGTAACAGAATAGTAAACTAAACTATAGTAACGAAGGTTGCTACATCAACCTTGTGCCATAAATTATAAATACTCCCAAAGGCAACATAAAGTACCTATGCCACATAAGGATTGTCACTTAAATCCGTTTTATTACACATGTAACACCAGCTGTAAAAGTCACAAGTAATCCGCTCAAAACGTTTAAAGTCTCTCGTAAAACGTAAAATGGACGTAAAGTAGAGAGTTCGTGTTCGATTCCGACACAGTTAAATCCGACAAACATGTCTGACTCGGTGGTGGAGGCGCTACTAGCAACACAAAACTACCGAAATATCTGACAACTCTAAGAAAAGTATTTTAGTTCCAAATTAGACCACCGGTCCAGATAAGTTTGGGGCGCTGTACTTCGGTTATTTCGAAGTAAATTTTGGACAATGGACGTTTTTTTCTCGCGTTAGTCACAGGAGCCACGAATCCTTGGACTCGGTCGAGGAGGTGACTCATCCAAGGGTCACAGTTCAGAGCACACAATTAAGTTACTGTAAAGGTACGGTCAGACCGGTGGAACTTTTTTGCTAGCTGAGTCGGTATAACGGAAGGGGCATAATATGTCTCAAGAATACCTAGAAGCATTTAATTTCGTTCCCAAGTTATTTAGTGGTTTACTTAATGTATACTAATTGTTTCATATCCATGCCACAAGCTGAAAGGGCGGTGGGATGGGAAGTTAAATAAGTTAAAATTTTAAACTTTCGCGTTCCATTATAATTATAAAGTACAGTGCTGTAAGTACATAATAATATGTACTTCATAATAAATGTCGCGTTGAGTCCCGTTACTCTTGTTTATAATTAAATAAGTTAGTTTTATATTTATTTTCAGATCAAAAAAAGTGTTAATATAACAAACCGGGGTATTGAAGGGTGACCAAAGTTTAGTTACATTTAATATTGTAGGTACCTACCTAAGTTTTGGTTCGTTCTTTGGAATTGCAGTGCCGTGCTAAAGCTTTAGTGTAGGTACCTACCTACATTAAATTAAAATGATTACGATATAAATAAAAAAAGGGTTCAGATTTTTAACCGACTTCTAAATCAAAAAGGAGGAGGTTCTCTATTCGTCTGTATGTATGTTTTTTTTTTTTTTTTTTTTTTTTGTGTATGTCCACCGATTACTCGAAGACGGCTGAACCGATTGAAATGGTTCAAACGTTATTACATCAGGTTGGTTTCCAAGTTGGTCCCATTTTTTGAAATTTTGAAATCGGTTCAGTGGTTTTCAGGAAATCTTGAAAATACTGTCGTTTTCGTTACCACTTTATGTGAATTTAATACGTATCTTTAGGCATAACTCCTTTGTTTATAAACCGATTTAGATGATTCTTGTTTTGTTAAAAAGGGGATACCTCAAGGTATTTTAACCGACTTCGAAAAAGGAGGTTTTGAGTTTGATCACATACCTATTTACCAGAAAACACGCAAATTGCCTGCACGATGCACTAAAAAGAGTGAAATAAAAATTATTTTTATAAAAAAATAAAACCGCCTTCTAAAAAACCACATCAAAAAAGTAAGAAATAATTCCTCACCAAATAAATAACGTAAGTACTTTGAAGTCGGGCGGGTTTTAACAAAAACAACAAAAAATTGTACATGTTTCACGCCCGACTTCAAAGTACTTACGTTATTTATTTGGTGAGGAATTATTTCTTACTTTTTTGATGTGGTTTTTTAGAAGGCGGTTTTATTTTTTTATAAAAATAATTTTTTAAAGTGTTATTATTACTTACCTATCTATATATATCTCATGTTCTTTTTTCATCTTAATGTATAAAATTTGGTTTTTGAACAAATTTCACCATAAGCAAAATACATACATACACACACCTTTATTCTATTAAACTGTCTTAGTCATAGTATTCCAACATCTACAATTGAGAACCACAAAACCTCCTACGCGTTTTAATTTATTCTTAAATCAACATGCTGTAAAGAAATCTGTTATTATAATTTCTGACTTAATTTTTTAATGATTATGCAAAGTATGGTATCCTAACAACTTTTTTTATTAGTTTGGGACGATTGTCACTTCAGCAGGATTTAAATAATCAAATAAAATGTTTCCTAATGTCGTGACATTTACATTCAAATTAAATATAATGATAGGTGACCCCGTGGCGACTATTCGATTTTAATATTGCATTATAAAGGACATATTAATTGGTCGACAAATTCTTAGAGAACCTTGAAAAAACCCTTCGGCTCATAACTAAATTATTATAAAAATAAGTAAAAAAAAAATATAATGACAAGATTTTTTGCTGACTGTACTTTGAACTTTGATATTATATTGTGATCCAAACAAAGCTATTGACAAAATTTGAGCTTAATCGGACACTGTAAAGTGGGTCAAATTTAAGTTGCAAGATTTGACCCGAACATACATACATACACGTACTGCAAGTTAAATAAAAGCTTGTAATAAACCACATTTTAAACCTTTAAAGCCTACCCAAACTCACATTGTAGTGAGTAGTGCACTACCACAATCATCTAACTAAGAGTACTTAGTTAACTAAGAGTACGCTAATTCAAATCTAATTAATAAATTTTACGACTTAAATACTTTATTGGAATTAGGGTCCGACCGCAAATATGATGAACACAATCCTGAAATTCGTGGCCCTGAACATCGCTATAGCAAGCATATTATGTAGTTAAATTAGTAGTACTAGCACAGAATATATAATAGGACTTACTAGCTTGCATCATAATTCAGTAGACCAGCCGCTAATAAGGAGCAGAGTGAAATAAAAAGTAAAAGCAATGAAGCATGGTGTCGCGCGACCCATTGTGTAGGAAGAGTGTGTCCAAGCAGGCACCAGACCGCGTAATGGGTTAACTGCCTGCCATACTGAGGGTGGAAACGAAGGCTGGTGCTGTATCCTGCTTTCCTTTGCAATTAGATTTACTTAGTTTGGGACTTGTGGTCAACTGCAGCGACAAGGGAATCCCTACTAAGGAACCAGAGTTGACAGTTCTAAAACAAATAAAAATTACAATCAGCATAACAACATAGTCCACACCCACTTTAGACTGTATTCATTTATTTATGTTTTATTCCTTCAAATAGATAAACGTGTAAACTTGTACGATTTGTGAAGAAAAATAAAGATGGAGGTGTAGTCAAATAAAATACTTATATGTTAATCGTTTAAACACATCCACACCATAACAGGTGGTAGGTAATAGGTACAAAAATGTTGGACGATTCATAAGCATTAATTTTATTTAATCTATATGAATAAAAAATTTATGACTATGACTACTATGACTATGACTATGCAACTGAGATGTCTTGTAGATAGCTTCTGCAAGGAAACAAATGCTCCAACAGTATAATGAATTTTAAGAAAACCAAAAAGTTTAGTTCTTTTTCGTAATTCTCTAAAATCATGGCGACGTCGGTCGCAGTGCCAGCTGTAGCATTTATCCAAAGATTAGAAGGTCCGTTTCCGTCCGAAATGTACTAAATCTAAATTATAGTAAGATCGGTATTAAAACCTGCTAGAATTACAATTTATTTCCGGACACACACGACGCGGACGCGACATACGATTTATATTGTCATCAAACCATTACATGTGGTCCGAATTCACTTCGACTCAGGCGCACGCAATCATGACATAATTTTTAAAACCGTTAAAAAATAACAAACTACCAAATTACCCACTTCTGTCTAGTTTCTTTTATTTATTTCTTATCATATACTTCCTGTAAGAGTATTTATTTACTCTGACATTATTAAATCACACATCACATAATATTTGACATGCAATATGGGATTAGATATAGGTATTACGTAAGTATAGTATAGTGATAAAAACAGCGATGTGGGGTTTAAAGACACTTGCAGAGAGACCTAAAATAAGTTAAAAGAATATTTTCTTTTTACAAAAAATAGTGATTTCGTAATCAACAAGAGCTTTTATAATAGAAGTACAAATCGTCTCGACTGTCCAACTATAATCATAAGGTATTACATTACATAAACCCTCAATATGGTATCAGTTATTAATTAAAACGTGACATAAGTCAGTACTAAAGCCAATAAATTATAATGCCTAGATGACGAGATAATTCGTACTATCTTATCTTATCACGACAATCATTCACGACAATGTGTATTATCATACACATTTGCTTAGTAGCCTAGTGTCTGATGGGACGATACTTAATAACTGGTTTTAAAGCGAAAAAAGAACCATTCAAAACACCGATATAGATTCAAATTGTAATTTCGAATGTCTTATCCTTGAAAAATTCATAATTCATGATTACCAGCACAAAATCCATAACAAAAATACAGTAGACGCACAAAAGTACCGTCTATGATATTTACCTACGCACGTCTAGCTATGAATAAGAACCATTATACAATTTGCCACAATTTACTATCGTTGTATTTCCATCGTATTATCATAAAGTAGTATGACAACAGTCACGTTGAGATACGGTCGTCAATCAGTATGTCACACGCGATATACAAGAACATATTATACAATATTATTTACGATTGTTTTAATAGTTAAAACACAGTGAAAATTACAAAAATGCTTTCGCCAACGCAAACTCTACTAGTTGTGTCCTTTTTGGTAAGTTTTGTTTTTTTTTGTTAGAATAAATGGTGTTTTTGTTTTGTGCAGGAAAATAAAAATACTTATATGAGTATTAATAATCAAGTAGCCTTGGCAATGCGAGATTGTAGTCAAGGTAAGTTTTAATAAGTGTATATTTTAAACATGTTGGGAGTTTTTGATCGGATATTATGCTGTGCAAAGCGAAATGTGAATTCATAAATTGATTTCTATACCTAATAGCCTCTAAACCATTACAAATGTGATAAACAAAGGACCATTGAACTTGAAATATTAGAAAAACCGACCCATCTTACAACTAGCTGCGATGTGATGTGCCTCGAACCCACGACCTATCTTTCATCACTTTCTTTAAAGTTGTACTTTTTTAAAAGATTACCTAAATAACGAATACCTAATTGACGCGCGACCTTCGCCAATTTAATACCGAGCGTATTAAAGAAGCCATTGAGCGGAACAAAGGCTCCAAAGTGTTCGCAAGAGATCTGTCTATCGGGCAAAGTCAATTGACGAGGCTGAAAACTGAGGAAGGTAGCATCGTTTCGTCAACACCTGAAATCCTGAGGGAGATTGAGAGTTTCTATGGACAGCTATATTCCTCGCAAACACCTGTTGAAAGCAAGGCTAAAGACCCTAGAGCCAAGCTTACCCGACACTATACCGAAGATATCCCGGACGTCAGCCTGTACGAGATTAGAATGGCTCTCAAGCAGCTCAAAAACAACAAGGCGGCGGGTGATGACGGAATCACAACAGAACTTCTGAGAGCGGGCGGGAAGCCGATACTTAAGGTCCTCCAGAAGCTCTCCAACTCTGTCATCCTCGAGGGCAAAACGCCAAAGGCATGGGGCAGAAGCGATGTGATGCTGTTTTTCAAGAAGGGTGATAAAACTCTCTTGAAGAACTATAGACCCATCTCGCTTCTGAGCCATATCTATAAGTTGTTTTCGAGAGTCATTACGAATCGTCTCGCTCGCAGGTTCGACGACTTCCAACCTCCCGAACAAGCCGGGTTCCGGAAAGGCTACAGTACCATAGACCACATTCATACGCTGCGGCAAGTTATACAGAAGACCGAAGAGTATAACTTGCCACTTTGCTTGGCGTTCGTGGACTATGAGAAAGCCTTTGATTCGATCGAGACCTGGGCCGTGCTGCAGTCTCTCCAGAGGTGCCAAATAGACTCCAGGTACATCGAGGTGCTGAGGTACCTATACCAAAACGCCACCATGTCGGTCCGATTACAGAACCAGAGCTCTAATCCTATCCAACTACAGCGAGGTGTGAGACAGGGAGATGTCATCTCTCCCAAACTGTCCACAGCTGCGTTGGAGGATATTTTTAAGCTGCTAGACTGGAAAGGATGCGGCATCAACATCAATGGCGAGTACCTAACACATCTACGGTTTGCCGATGATGTAGTTCTTATGGCTGAGACCTTGGAAGACCTAAACACAATGCTCGAAGATCTCGGTAATGCTTCGCAAAGAGTGGGTCTTAAGATGAACATGGACAAGACGAAAATCATGTTCAATGCCCATGTTGCACCCGCTCCAGTTAATGTTGGGAACATTACACTCGAAGTTGTTGACCACTATGTTTACCTAGGACAAACGGTCCAGTTAGGTAAGTCCAACTTTGAGAAAGAGATCTCTCGTCGAATCCAGCTCGGATGGGCAGCGTTTGGGAAGCTCCGACATATATTCGCGTCCGAAATACCTCAATGTCTCAAGACGAAAGTCTTTGACCAGTGTGTGTTGCCAGTAATGACCTATGGAAGTGAGACGTGGTCTTTTACTATGGGTCTCATAAGAAGGCTCAAAGTCACCCAGCGAGCAATGGAGAGAGCGATGCTTGGTATTTCCCTGCTCGATCGAATCAGAAATGATGAGATCCGCAGGAGAACTAAAACAACCGACATAGCTCGAAGGATTGCATCATTGAAGTGGCAGTGGGCGGGACACATAGCGCGGAGAACCGATAGCCGTTGGGGCGGAAAGGTTCTCGAATGGCGACCGCGTACCGGACGACGTTCCGTGGGCAGGCCCCCTACAAGGTGGACCGACGATCTGGTCAAGGTCGCGGGAAGCCGCTGGATGCGGGCAGCGCAGGACCGATCGTTGTGGAGATCCTTGGGGGAGGCCTATGCCCAGCAGTGGGCGTCGTTCGGCTGACATGATGATGATGATGACCTAAATAACATTGACATCTAACGAGTTCCTACTATTATAATATTTGGCACAAACAATCAATAGATAGTATACTCGTATCTTAGTGAATAAACTAACGCAACTTATGCATTCAATAGGATCTTGTTTGAGCAAACCCAGAGCATTGTCTACGATAAAACAATCGGAACGCAGAACGTATATACACATGTCTGCAGCCATAATATTATTTTATTTATAGATGCGAAAGTAAGTACCTAACGGTGAAAAGAAAAATGAATTTTCTATGGGATACCCAATAATACCCATTACCATCACCTATCAAGTTTCAGCAAACTGTTGATATTTTATTCGCTGCCCATTAATCCAAATTCAACCCACGTGTTGGGTTGTGTTTTTCCTTATCTCTCAAGGAAGACTTTAGCCCCAGCAGTCGATAGGAAAATAATATTATTACAACGTGGAATGATTTAACGCAGTCATTCGCTGACAGGAACCTACTATCCTATTATCCCATATTATTATGATGAGATTATCTTCATTTCCAGGACATGTTCGGCATCGGGCTGATCATCCCACAGCTGCATAACCAGGCGAGGGTGCTGGGCTGCAGCCACGTGCTCATCGGCGCCATGGGGGCGGTCTACTCCGCCTCGCAGCTCGTCTCCGGACCCATGATAGTATGTTTCCTATACATTTCTGAAGAAGGAATTTGGGACATGTCCAAGCCCATATTTTCCAGAGGACAGAGAATTAGTCCCTGCCTGTTGGTCTGGCCTTATATGAAATATACTTTGAAATCAATACGTATGCAAAATATAATAAAGACTTCAATAGAGGAAAAATAAGTTTATAAGCTCAAGTTTGTCTGCCCGATCAATATCCATTTGGATCTGTCTCTGAGGTTTATTATTTTTAGGATAATTGAATTAAACTACTGATTATTTCAGGGAAATCTAAGTGACTTAAAGGGTCGGAAGCCAACACTACTCCTTACTCTAACAGCATGCGGGGTTGCTTATTTCCTCTTGGGATTAACATCGTCCATCATTGTATTCTTTTCATTGCGATTATTTCTAGGTAAGTTTAATAAATTACTGTCTTACAATAAAACAAGAGGGAAAATGCTCATTTAAATGTACGCGTACTTACTACAAAACAACAACATTATTTCCTTAATTTTTCAGGTATCGTGAAACAAACACAGCTGTTAACTAAATCGATAGCCCCAGACTACGTACAAGACTCAGGGCAACACTCAGCACTATTTGGGAAGCTCTCTACATTGTCTGGGCTTGGCATGTCCATAGGCCCGGTGATCAGCGGCCACTTGGTCGAGGCCTTTCCTGACAACGGATTCACGATTATCGCCCTTATTGTGGCTTTTCTGTTCGCTGTTAACACGTGTAAGTATCTTATTAGAACACTAACAACAAACACAGCTGCTGACAAAACCAATGGCCCGAGATTTCATACAAGATTTAGGGCAAGACTCAGCACTATTTCGGAAACTCTTTACATTGTCTGAGCTGGGCATATCCAGAGGCCCGGTGATCAGCGGGCACCTGGTGGAGGCCTTTCCTGACAACGCATTCAGAACTATCACCTTCATGGTGGCTTTTATGTTTGCTATTAACACGTGTAAGTAACTTTACTAACATTCAGAAAGTCCTAACATCAATATCGTCTGCCTTAAAAAGCATTAGTGATTGCTGAAACAACGTATTTAAATCTTCTTCAGGCTTGCTAATATGTAATATGAATTTGCATGTATATTAAGTATGTATTTACAAACAAAAAGTATTTAAGTATATATTTATCCGTTATCAAGTTCACGTAGACACAGTTCCTTAAGAAATTAACTACGGGCTTAGATAATTGGTGTGATTGTAAAATAATATTTATTATTTATTTATTTATAATTGCAAATTCATTCGTCCAAATAATTGGTGACCTAGTAAAAGTTGTGAAATATAAAGTGCAAGTCATCATGATTATAAAACTATAATAATATCTCGTTATCGTGGATCAAGTCTCAATATAACCAGAGACAATGTCGATTTATCTTTGATTCAACTCAATGCATGAATACGTCATACTTGTAACTAAATATCTCTCTGAGCCAGTCTGAGATGACTTTAGTCACTTAGATTTTTTTTATATAGAAAAAGTGCTGCTTTAAAGGAGAATGAACATATTGTAGGGGATTGGTCCACCACTAACGAGACATATCTAACGAAATAGTAATACTCAGTAATAAACAAACACCAGACGCCAGTGAAAAATATGCTGTCAGTAAAAAGTAAGGATACTATGAAAAAATCATGTTTTGTGCGAAAAAATCTTCAAGAACTTTTTACTGAAAGCCTTTTTTTCTACTGTCTGGTGTTTATAACTAAGTATTTATTAGTGACCTATTTTGTTCAATAGGTATCTTTGCTGGTGGACATTTAGACCAATTTGGTCACTGTCCAGTCACGATCACGACAATAATAAACTAAATAAACGAGCAATAATACTTTTTGTCACCTTGAAGCTTTGAAACAAAACTCTCTGTGCCTCAGAAGTCTTTCATTCTCGTAATAGGGCAAAGTTGAAAATGATATAGCTATTAGAAAAAATCGAGCCGTCTTACAACTAGCTCCTTAACCTGACTATTTCTCTTACAGATCTTATAAATCAACTACCTGATAAAGGCAACAGCAACCCCGTCAGCAACAAAACCAAAGAATTTGTCGCACCAAAACTGATCGGCACTGTCAAGAAGTGTTTACAAGAATCCATAGACGACTTGAAAAAAGTCGATTGGGCCGTGTACTGGGACGTTTTCCTATACAAACTCATCATCACCCTTTGCATGGGAATGTACTTTAGCAGCTTTGCTGTCTTCTTAAAGACAGAACACAATGTTTCTCCAAAATACTTAGGCTATATTATCGCATTCCAAGGAGGCATTGCATCTTTCTGCACGTACTTCATCGAATACATTAACAAGTTGTACAAAAATGATATTCAAGCCACTGAAAGAACTTTCCATGTGTTCATTGCGACTACTATAGCTTTTCTAGGGATGGGATTAGCACCTAATTTGTCCTTATACATATTATTTGTAGTACCTTTAGCTATAAGTGGTGCGGTTGGCAGGGTTACTAATTTAGAAATGATAGTTAGGAAAGGTCATGACGAGCACAGAGGTTCTGTCATAGGAGCGGCAGGGAGTGTCAGATCATTGTCGGGAGTGATAACGCCTCTCTTGGCTGGAGTGATTAGTGAATACATCGGTGTACCGTATGTGATATTTTTCGCGGCGATATTCGCTGCTAGTGGTGTTGTAGTAAGCTACAAAATTAGATCTCTTTCGTTGATCACCGATAAAACAAAGAGTGATTAATGCTTGTAAATGAATTTAGCACAATTTATAACTATTTATTTGTATATTGAGAACAAACAACTGTGATTCAAGTTTTAAACTGTTATATGTAAATAAAGGAATTTGTTATGGCAAGACCTTATTTCTTGCCATTCATCGATTATAAGAATTTTTCTTTAGAAGGATGATGAGTATTTTTTTACCTTATAGCAGTGGAAAACTTTTTTAATGGGGGGCCGGAAAATTTATAAAATTTCAGAGGAAGGTTAGAATTATTGAAAAAATGCATATGTTTAAACTTTATACCAAATTGTAGGTAGGTACTATGAATTTCGAAGGACCGTCTCGGCTGGCCGGATTAAATGCTTTCGCGGGCTGGAACTGGTCGTACTTTGCCTACCACTGCCTTAGAGCATGCTTATCGTATTTATTTAGCCTATCAACATTTTGTAAGTGACCTCTACATTCGATCTCTACCACTGCGAAAGAAATGTATAATTTTAATGTTTACCATCGAGATTCATTAAAGGAGGGTCTGCCTAAACTATGAGGAAGACCCAAAAAGACTTCATAAGATGCTTATCTATAACAGTACCTATTTGATAACATATACCTAATTAAAGCGTCTATTGCTAAACTAATTGTAGGCAGGTGTAGGGTGCGTTCCCACGGTCGGTTCCTTCCGGCGCCGGCGACCCGTGACGCTACCGTCTTGTCTTGACGCCGCTCTTGTTACGTGGGCCACGCACGTTTCGTGGACTGTATAACGTCTTGGAAATATGTTAAATATAAACTAATTTCAATCAATGAGTATAATAACTCTTTAAAGCTTTTATGAGAAGTTTAATTAAGATGACTGACTCTCAAGTCTTCAGCTTTTCAATATTCCAAACACACCTGTTTTCGGATTGAATATAAAATTTGGTTCGGAAAAAACTAGAGTAGGAACCTACCTAAATAGAAGAATCAATTATAGTTTAGTTAAAAATACCTCATTAATCAGTTCTTGACATTTAACGCTGTAGGTAACGACAGATTAACGGCGCTGAAACAAAAGACTGGCCGAAATCACATCGGGATTATACTCTCAAGTCTCAGTAAGTCAATCAGGAAAAAAACAGCCTTAAAACGCGTCCGTCAGCAGTACTGACGTAGTACTGCTAAGTGTAACTTTGGTAAGAAGCGAAGGTGTCGTGACCCCACCGGGACCCCTTTATTTGCATAACAGCGAGTTCAACCGACCGACACGCCTGCCTTATATCGAGGCGTCGGATAAAGCAGAGCGTTACTTTCGTGGAAGGTAATTGAAGCAATACTGCATAAAAAAACGCAAAAAAAAAAAACAATCAGTGTATTTTATTTAATACTAGGAACACCGCTCGGTTTTACCCGCGCGTTACCCGTTTCCGTGGGAATATCGGGATAAAGTATAGCCTATGTCACTCAGGAAGAATGTAGCTTGTTAATAATCGAAATTTTGGTTTATCCATTACAAACAAAAAATCAAATCTTTCCTGATAAAATTTCTATCCTGTAAATGTAGACTAGTTCTATCTATCTGTTATTTGTGTTGGAGGCCTGAAACAATAAATCATATTTGATAAATTTTGGTATAGAAATATATCGGAATATGGGAAAGAATGTAAAAAGGATAATACACATAGCATAGTTAAGTTAAGTCAGAAAACAGTGAAGTACTAGAAGATGAACGTTTTTCTCAGATGTAGGTAGTCATGGCGGTATCGGTAGCTGAATATAACATACCTACTTAGGTGCATGCATTACAACATAATTATGAAAACAGGTAAACAATAATTAATTGCCAACTTTTAATGCATTATTCACCAAGTTAATTATTTCCAACAATCACAGCTGGTCTGGCTGACATCGTCCCATTCAGTGGACGTGGAGCGGCTCGGAGGAATCTTGCGCATCCATATTTATTGCGCGCACCTTATGAAAACACGGCGGAATAACAGCGGGTAGCGAGCATCACAATGAACTACCAATGACAGTAAACAACAATAGTACTTAACACCTTATTTCACAGAAGAAAAAAGTAGACGGGTAACCATAAAAGGTGGCTTTATTGCCATGTAGCAATTTCTTTCAGGCAAATTTATGTATAAGCATTCAGGGGGGGTTTGCCATAATCGCCACGCTTGGCAGGCGGGTTGGCGATCGCAGTATAGCCTGTTGAAGCCTGGAGACGCTGCTGCCCATCTCCTGATGGCAGTTTTCCCTTTGTCGCCTCTTACGACACCCACGGGAAGAGAGGGGGTAGTGCTATTCTATTTACGTGCCGGCACTACACGGCACACGGCCTATGCCCAGCAGTGGGCGTCGTTCGGCTGACATGATGAAATTTATGTATAGTATCAGTATCACACGAAAGTAATGAATGATCACTACTTATTTATTGTTTTTAATTAATAAGTAGTGATCATTAATTACTTTCGTGATTGGTAAAAGTATTGATATATGTTTACTCTCTCTTTCTAATAAAGACGAAACAAAAGCCTAATTCGCAAAGAGAGCACATACCTATTGCAAAGTTGCCTTACCCTTCATATCAACTATGGCAACATTTTAGCGCGCGCCGGAATGCCCAGCAAAAGAACAAAGAAATCCTGGCAGATAATAAAACCGACTGTAAACCCGTTGTGTAAAGTCAAGCCAAACAAAAACCTTTGTAATATTAAACAACTGAACGTTTATGGAGATTTACTGAGACGATTGATCCGATCTTTAAAGACGACTGACAGGAAAACGGTGAATACCTTTCGTTCGTAGTAGGTTTTTAACTACATTTTATGTTTGAGTCATTTAACTAAAATTCTTCAACTTAAAAACCAGCACGGTTGACTAAAACACTAAGTTCGCGTAAGTGTATATATTCTTTGCTATAAGACAAAAGACTGCCACTAATTTCCCGCAAAGAGGTGGTTTAGCCATTGTCTTCGCCCTGGGGTACGAATGGGGTAATTAAAGTCTAAGCTGACGAGTATTTTTTCTTCAGCCTAAAGTTATTACTACTCAGTACTCTCATTCCCACATACAAATCACAATTGTTCATGGAACACATGTGTACACTTCGTTTTATATGCAACATAGCAAACACAACTTCAGCTTAAGCTACTGTGTCACACACGACACGAACTTTAAAGCCGTCACTCTGTAAGAGGAACGTGATCGCACTCATAAAATAATGATTATACTTTTATACAATGTTTAATACTAATCCGAGTACAGTCCCTTGCTGTCTGAGAAATAAGAATTGTTTTTGTAATACAATTCATTATCTCCACGATGATGTCTCCATATAACTACTGTCGTACTGTACCTGCATTCAAGTTAAGAGTTCAATGCCGTAAACTTAACACTTAAGTTATTCCGAGGCCGTAGTTTACACTATTTATATGGCGCTTACTATGTTTTAAATTTAATGAAACCTACATTGTTAAAAGGCTAACTAGTAGGCTCCACAATATAATGATATTTTAACAACTACAAAATGTGTAAAGAACTCAATGGTAGTCAGACGTTCCGCGTGCGATAAAACCATAAAGAACCAAAATTATTGTTTCAGGAAAATGAAAATCTATTACATAACCGAGTTTTGATTACAAATTAATATAATATAATAATAATAATAAAATAAAGCATAAAGGTATGAACAAGTTACGTTTCAACACTAAAGCCGAGTATGCAAAGAAAAATGATCCTCCCGCAGGCTCCACGATTGTAATCAAAGAATGGAAGCAATTTTAAACAATATCATCGTGATGTATACTACTCGTTACTTTGATTGGTGCGCCCGCGTTGTTATTAATAGCAGTCAACCCGAGTAGTAGCCACACTCGTTTGTATACATTCAGATATATCAATCATTCTTTCTACCGCATTTATGGTGAAAAGCTCTCTATAACAGAAAGTCTCCTTGTATAAAATACTAGCGCATGACCAGACAGAGGTATCATAGATTGTCAAACTAACCTTATAGAGTCATTTATTTTATGTAAATCTGAAAAAAGAAACGTACTTGATGATCAAATACGAAATTAAACAAAATTGGCCATCCTCCATCACTATTCGCAAAATCAAAATTATTTTTCATTAGGACTTACAAGGATTTTTTCTTTTCTGTGTTTTTAATTGGCCTAGAACGACTTGACTATATCTAACACACAACAATGCAATATGTGTTAAAAAATATTTTTATGTAGCATATAGTTGGTAACAAATCGTTATACGTGTAAAGAATAATGACATGTGCAATTGCTTGAGCAAGCACACGTGCACCTGTTCAAAGAGTTTTGTTTAGAAAACGACCATGTTTAGCTACCAACCATCTCTTTCACACACACACTTGAAGAAAGAGAGCATAAAAGCACTTCCAAAGTACTTTAAATGCTGTATGCAGCTTCGAATAGTTCAAGTTCCGAATCTGACACGATTGTAAATCTAAATAAAAATATAACGAGCGGTTGAGGGAGGGTTTGTAGTAGGTAACTATTTAGTAATCTGAGGCTATACACAGATTGCTATCGTTCAAAGGACCACATCATGTCAGCCGAACGACGCCCACTGCTGGGCATAGGCCTCCCCCAAGGATCTCCACAACGATCGGTCCTGCGCTGCCCGCATCCAGCGGCTTCCCGCGATCTTGACTAGATCGTCGGTGCACTTTGTAGGGGGCCTGCCCACGGAACGTCGTCCGGTACGCGGTCGCCATTCGAGAACCTTTCCGCCCCAACGGCCATCTCCGCGCTATGTGTCCCGCCCACTGCCACTTCAATTATGCAATCCTTCGAGCTATGTCGGACCACAAAACGGACGGACAAACGGACCACAAAGGACCACAAAACGGTACAATGTGAACGAAGTTTTAAAGAAATAGAGTAGATTATCTTATGATGTTACTAATCTTTCTAAAGTAGGGACTAATAATTTTATGAAAGTCAGTAAATATCACTTAGGTACCTTATTCTGACTAACAATGCTCAAACAATGTGATAAATGTATTGTTGTCGAAATTTCAATTAATATCATAATTCGTGCTAAAAGTGCGGAGCCCACATTTTTCCCTTCTTTCCAAATATTTCGCAAGCTTAGACAAAATTTATAACAATAGAATTGCACAACGAATTTCCGATTATAAACGACTGTTTTTTTCGGAATAATAACTATTGTTGAAAGGAAATGCCGTGTTAACGATAACAACGAGACGTGTTTGAAATAGTTCAAATGGTTCTTTTGTTTCGGTGCCTCAAAACAGTGTAGTGTAGACAATTTTTAGAAGTTCATAAAGTCAGTAATTTAGATCGTCTTTTGAATTATTGAGACCGCATCAGTTTATAGTTAAAGTAAACTGAGAGATGTCTTTTATTTTTGAATATCCTAACAAGCTATATTGAAAATATTTTTAAGTGTGAGTATACTTTTTCAATACTTAACTGAACTATAAAAGTTTCAAAAGGATCCTATATCAACTTACAAAGTTCAGAAAATCCTTTAACACTAACTGAAAGACTGCAACACTTACACGAAATAACGTGTACGCGGAAGAGATAAGAACTTTGTATGTAAACAATGAGCTACTTATAAGGCAACTTGAACTCACTTCCACGAACCTCCAACAATGAACCATAAGGATCCTATGGCGACCACATAAGACCACATATTGTAAGACGAAGTAAGACCAAATGAACTCTCCACAGATAACGAAGTAGGTTAAAGGGCTTATCTTACTAATCGTTTCAAGATTATTTTTAAATCTCTTCTATTAAAGTTCGTCGACCGCATAAGTTTAATTCAATTAAGTTGAACCGGAAGGAGCATGGTTCACAATGAAGTAATTTTTAATTTCTTCAAACTCTGTTACCGAGAAAGATTAATAGGGCAATTGCGTGATCCAATTACGTTCTATGAGAACAAGAGGTGAAGAATAAGTATCATTTTTCACCAAGTTCACACGTTGTCTTTTACGCTTTTAAATATATTCGCAATTAATATTGGGTGTTACTAGATTTGTTAAATCATAACGTTTGTTTCTACAAACGATTGTGACTCTCACATAATTAACAACAATTTAAGACAATTACGAGTGGAGTATTATCCATAAATGCGGATGTACATGACTCTGTCAGTCTCTGTACACCAAAACTTCTGAACATTTTAAGAACTTTAGCAAAAACGTTGTTTAAATGCTGTAGAACGACAAAAACTATGTACTTTTTTGTTGCAAAAGATAAATTAGAGGTAATTCCAAAATCAAAACCTAAACCAATCCAAATACATGCTACAAAACAAAGATGCTTTAAAAATGAACTAAGTATAATATTCTTCTAAGCATCTTGCACATCTTTACTAGGTCCCGTGATCAATCATAAATGATAATGGACGTATTTAATCTTTCGTGCTCGCGACAATCCTTTTCCCCGCATTCCTGGCTCGTGCCCATAATCCACGGTCCATCCTTTGGTTATGCTCCTGTATCCAGACGAATTGAAATTTCACGTTACTCATCCTCGAGGCGGAGGAAAAAGGGATAAGTGTCATATTTGAGTCTGCTTGTGCCTACTTATGGACAGTAGAAAATGTTCTGTAATTGTTATGTGAAGTAGTATGTGTTTGAACTTAGTTCAATTTAAGTATAGTCAAAATTGGAGCAATGTAATGTAACAAAAAAGAACCATTACAATTTTTCTAGAGAATTTGTTGTATAAAAGATCATAACTCAGTTTACTTATAATTTACTTATGAGGAAAATAATGATGTTTCTAATCTTATTCACCTACTTGAAATAATATATTTTACACTAGACTAAATTTCTATATGAAAACATTTAGAAACACGTTTGATTAATTATTTATGGTCAGTAGCTAATCAAACACATTTTCTTTAAAGTTGTTGAATAATTTCATCTCAATATGTAAGAGATCATCATTACGTAGGCGATATGACATCATTTGCCTTTTTCCGTGGAATCTCGACTCACGCTACACAGTGCTGGCATTTTGATGGGAGTTTGATGCGGGAAGGCACACGTCATTATGGGAACCGTCCGTACGTCCATACGCAGGCCACTACGGCCTGTCGTTTTTTACACACGTCTCGCTGTCGTAATTACGTGTATGTAAATTGGATCAGATTTATCATCGGGACTAGCCGTGGAATTCGAAGCATGGTCCATGCGTGATGCGTGATGCCATGTTATAATTGTTATGTGTCGTTAGCGTTAATAAATTTGATCTGACCGCAGATAAGACCGTTTCAATTCCTCGTGTTTGCTTCTATCGTCATCAAAGTTGTAATAGTTGTCTTGTAAGAGTTTGTTTAAAAGTTTCTTGAGTGAAAAGATACTTGCACTACTAATATATAAAAACGCTCTTGGCGTAGGTTCTATAATTTTATTATGTAGCCTTTTCTTTTTCTTTTAAGAAACAATTCTGCTAGAAGATAACAGAATATATGAAAAACATTTGTAATACTACTTATTTTTTATAGTATGGATAGAACGCGTTTAAATGTTGGTTGAGGAGGGAACAACACTTGTATTTCTTGAAAAGTTTATAGATAAGAGTGTTCGGTCTTGTTTGACAAGGCAGTTTGCTTTTAGCAACCTCTCTATCTATGGGCTGGGCCGGTTTTGCACTGTGTAAACATTGCTGGACCTATAAACCGTATTTCGACCCAAAGAAAAGCCCTTAAAACAAGCCACAAACTGAACATAATAAAATACAGAAACATCTAAAGTGACTTCCCCACAAACTATAGTAAACAAAATAAAGTAGGTAAATTACACGCGGTGTGATTAAAAAAAATGTATTTATTTAAGTATATGTAGTTGTGTTATTTAAAATATAATGCCAGTGAGATAGTTTATGTAAATTTCTTGGAAACTGAAAGAAGAACACGTATAATACATTGAATCCAGTTTTCTCCAAGTACGTCGTTCATGAATCAGATAGAGTCAATTTAAACATAATCTTACAATGGAGACAACTAGTTTTTCAAGTGTTTGGTTGAAGTCAACAAACGATCCTTACAAATACGGCAATATCAGAAATATTCAGTGGGACATTGAATTCTATGCTACATACAAATAAGTTCCACTAATGGACTCTCCATTAGTGGAGAAAACCGGTGTAAATGAGTTTGGACCGTTATGAAGATGCGTGTGTCACCAAGCCATATTGTCTGAACTCTGACGACCACTTGTTTACCTTTGACCACGGGAATTAGCACGTAGGCTTCATGCGAAATCAAGTTTAGTATGCGTTATTTGAACACTTTTCACAACCGAATTGAAGGGTATTCATTGAAGTAAGGGTATTAAAGGGTAAAAAACAATTTGCGCTCTTTTTATGAAAATATCCATTTATTTTATTGTTTTGTGCCTTCTCCTAATTGGACTGAGGATACTTTTTTTCTCTGTAAATGAAATTAAATTAAAAAAGATCGTTGTGGAGATCCTTGGGGGAGGCCTATGCCCAGCAGTGGGCGTCGTTCGGCTGACATGATGATGATGAAATGAAATTAAAACGTTCTATTTATGAAAATAATAGCTTTCCGCCCGCGGCTTCGCCCGCGTGGACAACACGACGTTATCCCGCGGGAATGTGATATTTTTCCGGGATAAAAAGTAGCCTATGTTCCTCTCCAGGCTACAGTATCTATGTCCCAAATTTCAGCCAAATCCGTTCAGCCGTTTTGGCGTGATTGAGTAACAAACATACAAACATCCAAACATCAAAACTTTCACATTTATAATATTAGAAGGATAGGTAACTCTGTTTTAAGGCTCAGAAAGTTTCGTGAAGCTAACACTTTAGGAGGCGATTAAACCTCTTTTCTTTTTAATAGTTTTCGAAAGGTAATTAAAGTTAATGCCTTGATCGACGTCACAGAGTCGTAGATAAGAGTTAACACGTTTTTTGAAGTAGAAATGCCCCCAGCTTACCCGATGAAATTTGAATAATGCGCGGGCGCGTCAACGACTTATGCCTCCCGTTTATCATCGGTATTATCTCCTAATATTTTTCTTGGGCTTACGTCAGATTTTCGAAGTGCTTAAAGACCGGGCTTAAAACTTGTAATAGGTAAGTTGCTTTTTACAATAACGGATTTTATTTTTACGCCTTCTGTGATGTAACACAGAAATATGAATAAATCAAAATGTTTAAAATCAAGATTTCGTAACTTACTACTCTGCGTATATTTTTTTTCCGAAGAGAAGTATTTTTTATTGCAGATAATTTTACTGAAACTTTTGTACCTTTCAATAGATTTTGATTAGTTAATATCTAATACATAATATACCTAACTCTGTTAGATATTAGATAAGAAAAAAATATATAAGTAAGTAGGTACTGCTAATTAACAATGCTAGGGTTGTCCATACACCGATTTCCCAAACCTATCTCACGAGTATTGATTCACCGGTCACGTATTTAAATAGTAGATTTCATTACAAGTGCGGAAAGCCTGTCATTGCAAAGAGTTTCGACAAATGTCTACCCGAGCCGAGGCGCAGCCGAAGGTGAGGGTTGACAGTCGGAACAAGTTGCAATGACGGTTCCGCACGTGTACTGAACAACTATTTTTAATACAGTTGCGAAAAAATGAAGCAATTTAATAAAATAATAAAACACAATAAACTCAACTAACTAATCGTAAAAGAATATAAGCAGAGACTTTTTTTTGTTTTCTTCACCCATTCTGGGTTGGCAAAGGAAACTATGATCATACAGCCAAGGCTTCAGTAGATTTTTTTTATTGATATGAAATGAAAATAAAATTAAATGAGATGAAATGAAATGAAACCTAACAAAAGCAATCCGAATCCTACAGGAGCGCCTTTCCTTATTTCTCTCTTTTACCACATCATTTTTTTAATAAAGCCACATTATTGCACCGCGTAGAAAACCCATACTAAGTACCTACCACAATAAAAACCAGAAAAAACTAATTTAGAAAATTAAGAAATAAGGTCCCTCATTTTCTTTTCACTTACTTGCGCAAACTCCTTTATGCAGATACTATGGTAAATAGTGCACGTCATACTATATTTAGTAATCTGTGGTCATACAGCCAATTTTATATATTTTTTATATTCATAAATTTAATTTGGCCGATACTAATATTCATTTAATGTATAATTAAAATTACTTTTAAATCTGATATTGAAACAAATTAGTAGCTTCTTTTTAGAAGTATTTGCATGAAACATAAAAACATCTATGAATTCTTTTTAGTAAAAACTTCGTGGTTGGTTTTTTCTCTTTAATAAATTTTTTAATAGACAATATTCTGACAGTTGGGAAAGAAAACACACGAGTTCGGGAAAGGTAAAGAAAAAGCTCGAGTGTGTAATAGCCCACATCCCGAACGCTATACGTCCCTGCAATACGCCACTTTTTGAGCAACTGTATTAAAAAATAATATTCGTCTCAATCTATGGCAGAGTCTATGGCAGCGAATCCCGCCCACCAGGTTACAATGACCGCGAGACTTTATTTGCGAACACCTTAAACGTTTTAACTGCTATGCTTCTTGGAAATTTTGCCATAGCAAACAATATGCCTGCCTACTCGGTTCAGTCAATACTAAAGTTTTCGTCAATAAAGATATGTTAGACGAAAACGTAAAAAAGACGTTATATATGTTATGGACCAAGTGACAAATTGGGCAGTATACATAGTGCCCGGTCATTATGAAAAATGCGCAATATGGGAGGGTAAAAGCGAGTTTGCCTTGAAAGTCCTGTAGAACACGTGATAGGTTAGAAATTTAAGGCGATCGCGAAGCGCAGCGTAACGATCTCGTGGTTATTTTTTTGCACCACAAAACCACTTGTTGTTTACAGAAAGAAGAAGAAGAAGGAAAAAAGAAAAAAATACTCATATTGCGCATTTTTCATAATGACCGGGCACTATGTATACTGCCCAATTTATCACTTGGTCCATAACATATACACCTTTCAAATTCATGAACGTTTCGTCTCTTAGCGTCGAAAATGATTGTAATGGGGTAGTTAAAATGAACAGATAATCAATCAGTTTATGTCGTAAAGTACACTTTGCTGGTTTTATGTTGCATGTGAAGTGAAACTGTGAGGTTCCCACTTGTCTTAAAAATACACACTATTTGTGTGAAGTGAACAAGCACTTGAAAATATTTAATAAACTCTACATATTTTGAAAAGTGAATCAAACCACATAATAAATGAAATTGAATACTGCGGCCAGCAATGAAATTATATTTTTTAAATCATAATATCAGTGGCGGGCAGGGCATTTATGCTCTGGTCTGACAAAACAATGAGCAACAACAATCTTGCATTTGCATCTGCATAGCACTGTAACTGTTGAGGAAACAGTTGTTCAGCCCCGACGTGTTCCACAGCCCTTTAGTTGTGTCACACAATAATAGTACTAAGTTGTGTGGAATATTCGCGCCCGATCTTGTCTGGCTGGGGTGCTCAGGTCGTCGCGCGGGTAGTGCTAATGCGCGGGAGTCACATGGCACAACAATCGGCAATAATAATAATGCCACTCACCTGCACAGCACTGTTGAGGAAGCAGTTGTTCAGCCCCGGCGCGTTCCACAGCCCCTTAGTGGTGTGGAATATTCCAGAGTCTCGAGAGTCGTCCCTGGAGTGCTGCGGCCGCGGCCCGTCGCGCGGAAAGTGCTCGTGCGCGGGAGTCGCCATATTGGCCACCATTATTGGTCTGGCAGCCGCCATTTTAGACTCTCAGCTGGTAACCGCGACATGTCTGCAAAGAAGGAAATTAATGATGAGAATATTATACTTGATATTAAAATCTTGCTTCTACCGGTATCCTCTACCACTGAGGAAGAATCTTATTTCTATCTCGTTGCTTTCGCATACAGGTAGGTATTCATTTCTATTCCTGCTCAGCCCTAGCATTTAGGAAGGTTAACTATCAAATCTTACCGATAGTTAACCCTTTTGCAAAGAAAACATTGGTCGACACAAAACACTTGACACACTTTTTCATGAGTTTCCTAAAGGTGATGCTCACAATTACATTACTGGAAATAGTAGGTTGTCGCGTTATAAGTAAAATTGCTTAAATAAGTAGTTCACCTACATATTATTTTTTAAATAAGTGAAATATAGGTAATTATATCGACACTAACCTCGATTAGTTTTAAAGACAATCCAATATTCAAAGCAGAAGTGTCACAAATCAAATGCACATGAATGAGCACCGTTCACACATTGTAAAGTGCTGTCTATTCTTATTGCTATAACGTGCGCATGAGCATCGGGGTTAATAAGCCGAGTTTTCATATTAATTGCACAATGTGCCGTTGTTCCTTTCACTCAAAGCCAAGTGTTGGGAATGACATGAGACAACAATGATTCGATTCATTTAGTTTCACAGACTTTTGCGCTAAACTTAGTACGCTCAAAAACCAAGACGTATTCGGCTGTTTTAGCGTTAATAAAGCTTGAGTTAAGTACAACGCGGATTTTAAAAACTTTTATGGGAATTTCGAGGCTTTTTAAGTGTAAGCTAACACTGATATACGTTAATCGATTGGTCCACGTGAACGAATCCACTGGAAGCTTAGCACTACTAGCTGTGCCGCGGAGCTTCGCTCCTGTGGAATTTCGATATAAAAATATCTACCTAGGACGACGACGCTACGATTTATTCTCAGACCTAACCAAATATACAAAAAAAAAACAGTCAATTTCGGAGAAATTCGATAACAAACACGTGAATGTGACACGAGATTTTATATTCTTATATGACTGTGGTATAAGATTATTTTGAAAACTTTTAAAATACTTAGTTCCTATTACTGTCTTCTGTCTACCTATTTCTGTCTTCAAAATCTAAGATATAATTTACCATTAATGAACAATATCTCTCTACAAACTAGACACTAGATATTACGAAGCATCTCATAGTCAAGACAAATGCGAATAATAAACAGTTTTGGCTAATACAGAAACCAGCAATTTACAACTAATTCATTTGCTATTCTTATGTTAATCGTCCAATATTCAACGTGTTTAGAAATCGGTAGTGCACAAGTCGCGAATTTTTCCGCGATCTTCCTACACACAATACGAACTAACAGTAAGTAGTATATTATGTATTGGGCACACCATACGAAGGTATTTTTATGGTCCTTGCCTTTATTATGATCAACCTCACCTTTTACTCACAACATAAAAATGTTAATAGTCAATCATTTAAAAGTTATTAAAGTTTATTTGTAAAATGGCTTTACACAAATGTTTAGTGGCTGTCAGCGACTAAGTGCACCTGCACGGGTGCACGAACTCGAGAAAGGTTTTGTCTACATCGAAACGTCAAAAATGACATTTCATCGTAGACAAACCTATTGTTCGGCTGTCAATTATAGACTTTCGAGGTAGAAAACTCTTCTCGGGTTTGTTATGCTACGCGTGCTGGAAGTACTTAGGGGTAAAATCATATCCTATAGTCTTATGCAGGTAATGATATTATTTTTTGCAAACGTGTGACTATCCTTGATCTTTTGCGTTTACTCTTAACTAAATATAGCTACATTAAAAATACTTTATTCTTTAAAAGCCTCTTAAGTCCTAGGCCGTTTTGGCATGAAAAAAATATAAAATAAAAACTAGCCGAAACAATGTAAGCGCCTCACAAAGGACACAGACTAATGGACTATGGCAGTCATCCAAAGAATGTAACAAGCGGCGTGTAAGCACATTGTAATCTACGCATTGTATAATAATGACACCACAGTTACGGAAGAACACGGAAGGAGGTGCTGTGATAAAAACTGAAGCTGTGCCTGGATGTAATGACATGCCTGGCATACTAGCTGCTCTCATTAGCCTGCTACTCCGACTTCCAACGTCAACTAATGTAGTAACAATGACAAATAGCGTATAATTGGATGGCGAAAGAATTTAGATTGAAATCAGGTCTTGCCGGAAATGTTATGAAAAATAATTTTTCTGCATATTTCTGGGCCTAGGTGACTAATTAACAGATGACGACTGGATTGTTCAAGTAACTTTATTTAGACCTACTTATTCCCATCCTTATTTGAAGATAATTGAATGAAACTAGTAGTATTATACCTTGTGTAGTGCTAGGAGATTTGCCAAACAATATTAAGGAAGAATATCAAAGTAAAAACAAAACAATTTAAAGGTATTTCGTAAAACAACACTAGTCTTGTCTAACTAGAAAATACCTTAAGTGGGTCAGGCCGTAGATTTTGCCACAAATAGCGCAATGGTGACGCAAAATTTTCTACGAGTCGGTCGCACAAAGTGGTGCAAAATGGTAGCGCAAAATTATTAAGGAGCACGTACATTAATGTGATTTTATTTAACAAACATGTACTAACAAGAGGTATTGCATCAAACTAGAAAAAAAACACGATGTTGGTATGTAAGTATGTTTAATTAATAATTAACAATAATGTACCTATGAGTAATTCTTTTTTATATATTGCGCACAATGAAAAGTTAAACAGGATGACAAAAACTAGTAAGTACCTACCTATGTATGATTTGTTCAATTTACAAAAAAAATACATTTAATTTGTTAGATGGAGGTATTTGGTATTATTCATTATTAATTATATAAATATAATACAACTTTAAAATTTATTTCAACTCTTTTCAATGTTTGAGAGTCCATTACTTTGACTCTAGCAACAACCTGCTTGAAGTATCACTTTTAAAAGGACCTGCAAACCATTAGGATGCCTAAAATAATAAAAAAAATAGATCTGTCAATAAAAAAAAAGTTACATGGGTTTAAAAGTTAGTATGAGTTAGATGCGGGCAGCGCAGGACCGATCGTTGTGGAGATCCTTGGGGGAGGCCTATGCCCAGCAGTGGGCGTCTTACGGTTGAAATGATGATGATGATGAAAAGTTAGTATGAAAGTGACGAAATTCCAAAACTTATAAAATACAAAATAAAAAAACTTTGGACCTAGGTAAAATCTTTGAGGCTGGTTAGGTAGCAGACCACCGCACCTACCCCTATTTTCGTATGTTTAACGTTCTGCCGAACACCCTGTACTTATAGAATATTAGTAAAAGCTAACAAATCAATTAATAGTAATGCTAGTCATGTTTTTTAGCGGAATTACAGCTAAAAGTAATTTCAAAATAATAAAAAACTTGAAAACCTTGTGTGCATGCACTATTATTCAATAGCGTAAAATAAGTGGCGCAATTTCTACGCAACCGGTATCGCAAAGTGACATAAAGACAGTTTTGCGGAACCGAGGCGCAAATGAAATCGATTATAACTCTTAAAATATACTATTTAACAAGGCTAGTTTAACATATACAGATCACACACATCTAATTAAACCATGCGCAACAACAATTATAAGTTTTAATCAAAAACTTACCTTGAAATCTCAAAAAATGCACTCTGCAAAGTAGGCGACACTTTTCACTTTGATCGGAGTTGACACCGAAATGTCAAAAAATATGGTCGTCAACGCTGCATTGAATACGATACTTTGGTGATGCCAGCACTCAAACAAAATCTTAATAAATGTTTTAAAACCATAAAATGGGTGAAAATGGTTGCGCAATATAAGTAGCGCAAAGAAATGGTTTTTCAAAAAAAAAATCTTATTGCCGAAAATTTATCTTTTTTCTTAGGAAAGACGCAAAGATATTAAAGGAATGGCAACCTTATTATTATTTTATAACGTCAAATCAAACAGCTCATCAATAAGTTAAAAAATGATAATTTTATCGATGTTTAAGCTGTACACCTACCACTGCGGATTCGCGGTTTTTATAAAAAATCCGTCACTTTTGGGAAGGAAATGTCAAATAGTTTTCCAAATATATAAACTTATCCAAATATCTATATCTGCCTTGGTTTGCTATTTCTTAGGAAACACGATGATAAGATTGAGACATTTCTAAGAGTACTATATTTAAAATTATATGAGGCGGAGACTTTTGTACCCTCGAATGTGGCAAAATCTACGGCCTGACCCAAATAGCATTCAAAGGGGAAGACCAGAGAGGATTTAGTAATTGCCCTACTTATTTTCTGACAACCTTCAATTAAAGTAAAGAAGGCAAGCTTAAAGACTGACTAAAGTAATAAATATTCCTAAGGTTCTCTTGATTACAAATGTACAAGCTTCAACGTCTTAAATCTCTATTAATATCGGCTCTACATATTTTAACATCGACATTACATTTACATACTTCCAATAATTCATGGATGACTTAATATTAAATTATTAAAATAACAAATCGTTTAGGATCTAGACCATGGCAAAAGAGAGGATCTCTATATTTTTAAAACTAGCTGTTGCCCGCGACTTCGTACGCGCGGTGTAGTGACTTTTGTGTTAGTTTAGTTTATGTGTGTTTGTTGCCCAGATTTCATAACGCTCTTCTTGAAATCCTATTCTCTACTAAAAGGGTCTAAAGAATATCGAATATGCAGGCTAGGGTATGAACATGGTATGTTGTTATCAAATGCTGCATGAACATAGTTGAGCCCTCATTCATAGATCTGTCCGTCTACCTATCAAGAAACTTTTTCTCAAGTATGCGTGGGAGGTATCAAGCTAAAATTTATGTTCTTACTTAGTAATGCATAATATCAGGCCAATCATATTTTTACTATAAAATGAAAAAGAGATTGTGTGTATCCATACTAATATTATAAATGTGAAGGAGGGTTTGTTTGTTTATCCGTCTTTCACGTCAAAATTGATGCAACGGATCGACGTGACTTTTGGAATGGGAATAGTTTGGCAGCTGAAAAGTGACATACTTAGGCAGCCATTAGACTGTCAATCTGGATCGCGATCCGCGATCAAAATCAATGATCGCGATCCAGATTGACTGTGTACGAAGGTGATTGACGGCTCGCGATCTTGATCGCAAAATATCTACATAGTAAATCTCGATCGCGATCAAGATCACGATCAGTGACCGCGATCTGGATGGACTGTGTAATGGCTGCCGTAGACTACTTTTTATCCCTGAAAAATATCACATTCCCGCGGGATAACGTCGTCGTTTAGTCCGAGCTTGCGAAGTCGCGGGCGGAAGGCTAGTATTTTGATATGGAGACATTTCCTATTTGTGAGAGCTTGTAATTAACTTTCTTTAAGTAACAGGTATAAAATGTAATGATATACCATTTAATTATTTAATTTAACATCATTTATGTAAGCTTTCCTAGTAAATAAATGAATAAATAAGTGAGATAGAAAACTATTTTTAATATTCCTTTATTTTATTGGATGGTACCTACGGCTGAAGGCCTAAGTAGCCAGAGCCGGTTAAATGACATAAAAAATGGTAGGTAGGTGTCGGTATCTACGTACTGGCCACTTAGCGTTTATGAGCATATTTTTCAAAATTACATTGGTGACATTTGTCTACATTGCGACAAACTTATTTCACACAGTGGTTAGTTTTTGGTACTAAATATACTGTTGACTGCCGGCAGTCCATTTTGACAGTTAATTTTGTATTGCTAGTGGCACCTCCACGACCACTGTCACCGGGTCAGATATATTTGTGGCACCACTATACTTACTGTAGCGACATCTAGCGTCGAGTGGAAATGCGAAATAGAAATATTACATCAATAGGGTGAAAACTTCAGTTTTGGCCACTGCCCCGAGTGCTTACTTAGCTTAAAACATTTCGTTAATAACTTTTGCTTGATAATATACTTTTTATCTATGACTTTTAAATCATAATAACAATAGTAATAATTTAGTTTACATCGAATTAGATGTTTCTTTTATTTTATCTAAGTTAGCTAAGTATTGATTTCTCGATGTATCTTTTAAAATTTGATTAACAAAAACACATCAATCGGCACCCTTCGCACATTTTAAGTTTAAAAAATTGGTTTTTAATTTACTAAAATAAAACTAAATTTCGTAAGTATATGAATACTTAGTTATATGTTTTTTGCTATGTTTGTCCACGAATTTCTCGAAATCTTAAGGCATATCGAGATGATTCTATTTGATTTAAATTAGGTGTATTCTAACTTTGGGAACAGTCTTAGATTCATCAAAATCAGTTTAGTAGTTTCCGTGGGTATGTTATAGTACAATTCACTAAAACTTATTGTTATTGTACACTAAAACTTAAGAAATAAAAAGTAATTAAAAAAAATAAACTGACTGGCACCGACCTCAAAAAGGTACCTAAATCACTACATAGTATAAAACAAAGTCGCTTTCTCTGTCCCTATGTCCCTTTGTATGCTTAAATCTTTGAAACTACGCAACGGATTTTGATGCGTTTTTTTTTAATAGATAGAGTGATTCAAGAGGAAGGTTTATATGTACTTTATCCCGATATTCCCACGGGAACGGGAACCACGCGGGTGAAACCGCGGGCGGCCGCTAGTTATAGATATTATATTTTTCCTTTTCAGTTGACAAATACTTTATGGAGTCTGTAAAAATTTTTTAAGTAGTTTTTTTGTATTGTAAGAATTTAAAAATGTAAAGAAAAGTATAAGATACATTCTTGACAATTTTAGATATAAATTTTGTATTTTATAGATACCTACCATAGGCGAAAGAAGTGAAAAACATCTTTAAGTGGCAACAGCGGGGGCTTTCATCCTACTTAATATAATCATTCGAATGTACATTTGTGAAAGGTATATCGTAATCTTACTGACTTCCTGCGCCATCTATTGCTTAGTAGTTATGATGCGAAAGAAGTGAAAAACATCTTAAAGTGGCAACAGAGGGGGCTTTCACCCTAATTAAAATAATCATTCGAATGTACTTTTGTGAGAGGTATATCTTACTGACTACCTGCGCCATCTATTGCTTAGTAGATATAATGACGTAAATAACATGAAATTATTTTTATGATTTTATATGGGCGTGGATTAGTTTCAATTTATATTGTGTTTTGAAGCAGGTAAAAAAAAAATAACATGATTCATTATTAATTGAGACAGCGATTAAATATAACGTATTTTCATAATCATGTGGCGCCATCTATTTTAGTAAGAATCAGTCTTTGTATTTTCCCGTAGGAATAAGTGGTTTTTATTAAATATAAAGAAATTTTCCCGCAATAAAAGGTACCCTATATGTTGACCCGGGTTATAAGCTATTACTTCACAAAATTTGGTAAAAATCCGTCCAGTAGTTTTTGCGTGAAAAGCGAACATTCAAACAGACAAACAGACAAACAGACAAACAGACAAAAATTTTAATATCTATCGTTTTGGGGTCTATATCCTGTACACATCACATAGCAGTAATTTTTTTTTTTATCTTTCATGTACAGACTTTTTTTCCGTTTCTGTTTTATTATATGTATAGATAAATATAAACGAAACTGTTAAAATATTGCGACGACGGCGTTACATTAATAAGATTTGGTTTTAATAATTGTTGTATAAATTACGCTGACATTAAATTTAGCTCATAACCTATATGGGATTAAGCTTAAAATTGCATAGCGGCGTTGGTGCACCAATTGCACCGCACCATACAACACGTCCCGGCTTTAACTCACGCGCAGAGCACGTGTGTTTCCGCGAAACATACTAAAACGGTTTATTTCAAACAAATACATGATTTACGAGCGATACCAGCCAGCCCTAGTAACACGGTTAATGCCAATCTGTTGGTTTTATGGAAATTGTAATAATATATCGATAATACCGACGACGTGAGAAAGGAAATCGTAAAGCAGAATTGTTTGGTGGCAATATTTTAATGATTTTTTTAATTATTTCATAAATATTATGTCACTACTAGATATATAAATCTGTATGCTATGTACTTACATTAAAGCTTACTTTAATCATAAAAATCATAACACTTAAACAAAAGAAAGAATGTACCTACTTAACACTTTGCAAATTATTTTAGTTCGAAAAGACTTTAAACTTGTATTGTAACATTTCTTCAAATCGGAAGAAGACGTGGGCAGCAGCTGGTCTAACATTAAAGCATGTCCTTTTTTCATTAGGTACCCATAACTTAACCTTTTTTTTTAAAGAGACTGTGGCGCGTAATTATAATTTAAATTCTACTACTTCTAATCGTCTTAGATGCAATCCTCCTGCAATCCATCTCTTGGAAAAAGCTTTCTAGTTTTCTTTATTTTTTAAAAGTTTTTTATCTTCATCATGAATTGAACTTAATAGATTCCGTAAAACATTTCAAACTGACAAAATCAACTGATACCTATCTTGCGATGGTTCCGATGTAAGGTACTCGTACTAAACTAACCCACAGTTCGCCGCACGAGCTTTACCTAAATTACTTGAATGGTTACTAGTTATTTCTGTGTTGCTAACACTTCCGATTGGGAAGATAATGTAAATCGGGTTAATTCCTGCTTCTGCATATCACTGACGCAACTCCATTTGCATTACTTTTTATTTACGGATGCATTTGCCGGCGCGCGTTAGTTACAACATCTCACGTAAATATTTATCACATTTTTTCATCTCTCTGTTTAGCATCTGTGTGAATTCAACGTAAAAATTTGTAGCGCTCTATTTTTTTCGGATTTCTACGAAAACGTTTTAAATGAAAAGATTTGATGCGAAAAGAAAGACTGTATTTTATAGCAAGGTGTATCTTTGCGACAGTTAGACGTCATCAAAAATTTTGTAGCCCAACATAAGCTGAGCATGTTTAGCCGCTGATTGGTTGCAAATTTCGGAAAGTTTGGTCACAAAATGGGTGAACAAAAACTTATTATTTGTAGCACTTCCAAGCTTCAAAAGGCACGTTAATCTACTGGTCCCGGCAGTAATTGCAGTCCCATTCTTCTCAGGTCCTTGGTCTGTGAGAATATTGAAATTGCTTATGACAACTAATACATTCAAGAAGATCCGATGATGGAGCTAAAGCGTACGCTGTCATAAGCATTATAAAGATTTTAAATTCCTTAATTCTTTACTTCCACGAAATACAAATAACTCGTAACCACCTGTCCGTTTAATTGATTTTGACCACCAAATGTATTATTTTCTTTTTTAAAAGACTCAAAATCCCATCACCCACCACCGTGCATAATCCACGCACCCAAAATCACATTCGAAGCTTATCGTCAAAGGACTTTAATTGAAAAAACGAAGTCTTACATTGAGAGTGTACTCTTATAAGAACAACTTAGGGTCTAAAACAGTTCAACTAATGTTCCCGATTAAAAAAGAGAAGGGTTTCTAATTTATTATTTAATTAGGTACACAGCACACCACCGATTTGGTAATGAAGAGATTTAGACCAAAATTCATTACAATTGGTATATGTGATAGACAATAATACAGATATTAACTTTATTCGGATATACCAGACTAAAATTCTATTAATTACTTAATCATCTCTAAACAAAGTTAAGCTAAGATATAAGTAAGTAAAATAGTTAGAAAATTAGGTAAGAGTATTAGAAATTAATTTTAAAAGTATTATGAAAAAACTACAGAAAATATCTGGAAAATATTTACTTGGACATTGTACCTAACTACTACAAAAAAGGGTTTCAAACAAACTGGCGACCACAAGACGACTGTAAGATTGTAAAATGGGGGACGCAGCGCAGGCGCAACGATACCATAATAACCTAATAAGCAATAATGATGATAATCACCGAAATCACCTCCACATTCCATTCGTTACTTACACGCGGAAAAAAGCAACGTCCCCACTTACTCATCACTATCACTACATAGTATAAAACAAAGTCGCTTTCTCTGTCCCTATGTCCCTTTGTATGCTTAAATCTTTGAAACTACGCAACGGATTTTGATGCGTTTTTTTTTAATAGATAGAGTGATTCAAGAGGAAGGTTTATATGTACTTTTTATCCCGATATTCCCACGGGAACGGGAACCACGCGGGTGAAACCGCGGGCGGCCGCTAGTTTGTTTTATAAAGAAAGTGTCATAAAAAGTTTTGTTTGGAGAAATGTGTTCTTAATCTTAAAGTGTCGTCGAATAGATAAGCTTATTATAACTTCAAAAAAACTTCAATTATAACCTTCGAAGCTTCGATAAAATTCTGTAAAAAAATTATTTAAACCAAATACGCGTAACTAACGCAAGTACATATCTAGTAGTGAAGATAAAACTTTCAAGTTTTTTTTAAAGGCATAGAAAAGTAATTAAGTACCATTAAATAATAATTATTACCTTCCAATATTACACTAATTGCTCTAATGACTACAATTCACGATGACTACATTCAAACAGTAAAATTCAAATATATCTGACGGCCGCGACACAAACTTTTAAGCTCCAGTCAGCTTAAAAACCGGCAAAGTGTGAGACGTGGCTACTGCGTGGCGCTAAAGACCCTGCGTGCGTACTAAAAGCTTTTTGGCTAGGTATAGGTATGGCTCATTCTCCTTATCCATCCATAAGGAAGGCCAGTGCCCCAGCAGTGGGGACATTAAATGGCTGATGATGATGATGATGATAGCCTATACCGTATAGGGACTTGTTTACATATTAAGATTTAAGCCAACTACACTAATCCTACTAATATTATAAATGTGAAAGTTTAGATGTTTGGATGTTTGGATGTTTGGATGTTTGTTACTCAATCACGCCAAAACAGCTGAACGGATTTGGCTGAAATTTGGGACACAGATACTTTGTAGCCTGGAGAGGAACATAGGCTATTTTTTATCCCGGAAAAACATCACATTCCCGCGGGATAACGTCGTGTAGTCCACGCGGGCGAAGCCGCGGGCGGAAAGCTAGTAAGTACTATAAACTTTATACCTAGTTAGTAGAAGAATAGTGTAGCTTTCTACTGGTAAACGAATTTTCAAATTCTGTACAGTAGTTTCAGATATTAAGTTCCTGAAACATCTTTAAAAAGGTGAAGATAAAATATAAAGAGGAAAAGTTTGTTTAGATGTGTCAGGTAATATCTGAGACTACTGAACCGATTCCAATTATTATTGGTTCACCAATATTTTTTTTATTTTATTTATTCACAACGGGGTAGCACTTAGTTAGCCTTCATCACACCTGATGATAAGTGATGATAAGGCTGAAGGTGGAAGCGCACTACTCCAGGAATCCTCAATAACTGAGGAACTGGCTATCTTATCTCTAACTGCCGGAACACAATAATGCTGAAAACATCATTGTTATGGCGTCAGACTTAGATAAGATGGTGGTAGCTAGCCAAGGCGGACTAAGAACATGTCCTACCACCAACCAAACCGAATACAATATGTACCCCCACTGGGAATCGAACCCGGGACCTCTGGGTCTGAAATCGGTGGTATGAACCACTAGACCACAGAGGCGGTTAAAAGATAGCGACACTATTCTTGAGTGGTAGGTATAGGCTATATTTTATCCGGATATTCTCATGTGTAACACTGCGGGAAGCAGCTAGTATGTAATAAGTTTATTAGACAAACAAAATAGGTACATAAATTTCCGTTTCCAAGACGTTTTTCTTCAATTAGTTACGAACATTTGCCTAATAATTTTGTCCTACTTATACATTTTTATTTTTGTCGAGTATCAAAATAAGTAGGTACCAGTATACAACGGGCGATCAATTTGTATTTGCTTACTTGAAAAAATAATCAAAACAAATGAAAGATAGTTCAAAATACGGTATTTTACTGATTTTTTTTTATTTCTTTAAAATGTTTTTCGAAATATTAGCTACACAAAACAAGTTTTCATTTTGAATTATCTTGAATATTTTCAAAGATATAGGACTTCAAACTTTATAATTAGACAAGGACAGGACGCTATCTTAGTGACGTCAGTGGGTTAGTAGCGTCATAGTCACGCCATAGAAGATTTCGTTTTAGAAAGAGACAGCTATAGTCAAAATCAAACAGACTATAATTCTTTTATTATAAAACAGATTCAAATTATTTTTTCACATTTGGTATTCTTAATTGCAATATTTTTTAACGTCATCATTTAATATCTACATTTCAACAACACACAGTAAAATACCCTATTGTTGGGCTGTATTCACAGATCAGCTGTAGTCTGTATTGCAATGATAAAATATCAACTAACTAAGACAACGTATAAAATAATATTAAAATTAGTACCTAGTTTGTTTTTTTCCTTTCACACACGGAACCCTATAAGAAATGTTTTGTCACTAAACGGTTTTAAAGCTAATACCATGTATGTGACGTGGTATACCCATAATGGATGTATTAGAGCCATCAGCCAACTGCAAGTCACGGCCTAACAAAATGATTGGGGACCTCCGTCAAGCTAAGTGGTCAGCACAACCAATAGACGGTTCCAATAAAACTGTTTGTTGACTGTAATTTTCAAATTAGAGACCCTTCAAATAATATTTAAGTTTCGACTCACAACTTTCTCAAAGCCAATAAGATAAAAACTCGAAGCACAGTTAAGTGGTCCTCTGCTTAAGTTGCTGCAGAAAAAACGCATCGTGCATTCTGGGAACGTTGAATATTGGGCAAGGGCAAAAAACGGTTTTGTCTCAAGTGTTCAAGTGTTCTTCCATTAGTAATAAATAATTTTGAGTGATAACCTTAAAAGCATTCCGTCGCGACGTCTCAAGTACCTATGAACTTTAAGTTCAAGGCTCACACGAGTTTTATGGTTTGTTTTGGGTTTTGTTCAACATTGAACCTTAAGTCTAAACAGTTAAGTCTTATACAGACAAGCGATTGTTGCTTGTGTAATTGTTTTAACTCTGTTAGAAAGTACAGACTTTATTGTTTTTAATTACGCGGTTAGAACGACCGCATGTAGTATTTTTTGAATATCTGGTTCAAAGCCAGTGGCAATGAATATGTCTTTGAAGCGAGAAATAACTAATTTTTAACCTAACGAGAAACGTTTAACTGTAAAACCATGAAAAACTTCTTTAAAAAGCTACCGCAAAAATAAATAAGTTGAGTTGATAGTTCATTTTAACTTTTCGTTAAGCGTAGGTATATCGACCTATCTGAACATTACTCTAGTAGGTACTGTCACATTACATAAGGTCTAATGCTACAATATGTACCTTTCTCTTGTCATTAACACGAATTGATTTTGGTTTTATTACTAAGTGCTTACTAGGCGCATACATGAATATTTGTTCCCGTTTATAAGAATTATTTCCTACCAGATCATTATCGTTCAATCGCGGACGCCTAAAGCCTCGGGCACAGGACAAAAAACTAAGATAGGTACTCCGTATCACGCCCCTCTATCATATTTTAATTGAAAACGCTCGAGAGCGGTGTCGATGGTAAGTACAGAGAGTGTAGCAACCATAATTACAACCGCACAGTAATACAACGATAATTGTATTTCCATCTCTACTATAATACGAGTGTATTTATAAAGGAACGTGCTGACAACTCTGATATATTGCTCGTGAATTTCAATTTTCTTAAGGCTCTTGTCGTTGTAAAAACACAAGTAGAAGCCTTTCATCGCACACATGTGGCGAGGCTTTATGGGTATAGCCACAGAATAAATACGAACAGTGCATTATCTTCATACCTCGAAGATTTAGATTTTCGATCCTCGCGATTTCACCCGCGTGGTACCCGTTTTTCTGTCTACAAAATCTGTCTGTACCCGTATACAAAATCTGTCCAGTAGTTTTTGAGTTTATTCATTACATTCCTACATACAAATCTTTCCTCTTTATAATATTAGTATAGATATAAATAAAAGGTCGGAGTTATGACATCATCGCCTGGGGTTCGATATGATCTTGGAAAGATCTCAGTATGCGTACCAAGATCGAGGTGATGTGTATCGTATGTCTCGCGCACGTTGCGCGATGTCCGACCTTCTACATAATAATATGAAAATGGAGTACTGGTAATTTCTATTCTGTGGTAGGTATAGTTCACTGCTAAAGGCACACACGGAACGAGTCGACTATGTACTAGGTGTATGTATGTTTGTGTGAACGTGACACAAAAGGAGCAAGAGGCTGCGCTGCGCGTGCGCCGACCCGCCATGCGCCAGACGGCACGAGTCAAACCGCCATTTCGTGTTTTGTTATGCCGTCACTATTACTACGCTTATAAACAATATTATAGCAGTAACAGTAAACTTTATTTTTAAAACTAACGCACATTTACTAATGGACAGCGATAATAATGACTATCATAATTATCCCAAAAAAATGTAGAATGATAACATGCATGTCTGTGTTTAAAGTACCTAATTAACTACTATGATTTCTCCAATTTTATAGAAGTTAATTATAGAGAGTTCCTATAAGATAAAAAAAACTTGTTATTGATTCTTAAAGAATTTTGATACATAATCTTTTAATTAATTATCTAAACGTGGAGCTCTCTGCGTGTGGCCACTAATGTCACATATATTTAAGAATAGACGTAGGACGATTAATGCTAATATACCAACCTAAATCGCTTATCAATAGACCACCACCAAAGCCCATATATTACAACGAGCCAGATTGAATTTTCACCATGGCGAAGTGAGCGTGGCTAAACACCGTGAAAACTTCATTTGACTTTCCAACAGAGGTTAATAAAATAAAAAGTGTTGACGACTGTCCACTGGACGTCCACCTCCCGACCTCTCATTAATGTCGCCATCGGTCAACGTCGAGCCACAAAGCTTGGCCCTGGACCGTCCAGCCATACAAAAGCTATACAAAACAACTTTTCCCATCAATAATGAGACTTGTCACTCGGAGATTATAAATAAAAAACACTGTACCTACCGTAAAGGGAAGGAAGATTGATTTAAAGCTTTTCAATGTTATGATTTTTCACTTATATTGTGGATGGATAAATAAGAAGAGGAATTACGTTACAATATGCTTTTTTAACCTTTGAACCCGTGATCTTAGCATTGTGTCAAATCAAGTTAACAAAAGTTCGCTCAAAGTTACACTCTCTTAATTTTCCTTATTTCTTATTAGACCTCACAAAGTCCTAAAATTTTCTAAATTTTCACTAATTTATTGATTGCTCTGTAGCACTGTCTTCATCACACCTGATGTTAAGTGGTAATAAACCTGAAGGTGGAAGCGCACTACTCCCGGAATCTTCAATCACTAAGGAACTGGCTGGTTGTTCAATTTGGCAGCTATAATTCCTCAGTTCATTGGTATTACCTAGTTCGTAAAATTAGTGGCTGATTTGCCAATGATTCTACAGACTCGAATATCTTTAATGGACTTTTAATCCAGTTATTAAGTAATCATCTTTCACAACACTGAGTCTAACCGTTTCGATGTCCCACCATCGCGTGATCTACATTAAGTAGCTCGATATCTCGGGTTCCCGCGACCATTGTCTTCGGTTCAACAGCTTAATGGTGGCTGCTGATCCCCCTCAGATTAGCCATGACATGGGACAATCGCGATGAAAGCGCCACGACGAATATGTCACACGTCACGAACCAAGGCCCGAGTGATCACGAAACTGGCGCGATTGACGCACGAAGCAAACCCCCATACCTTGCGTTAGCTATGAGATTTTTGACGTTATCCTATAAGCTTGTATTAGATGTGATCAGTGAACGCATAGGATGTGATTGGTTATTGATTACCGCATTTCAGTGGAACAATAAAATATTTTATACAATACATCGTTTTTATTTTAGAAGCATCTTATTTCATGTTTAATTTGCAAGACAATGTTGACCTCACACACGCTGAAGTCACCTAAAAGCTTACTTATTCCTTTAACAAATTCCTAACGCCCAAGAAATCAAAGTAAGTACCTATGATATCTTTTTGTATTATAATTTCTTTAAACAAAAAACCATTTTGGTATTTGGATTAGTAGTCGTACAAAAAACGGGGCCGAATCAAGTAGGTTAAACATAACACAGTTACAGTTCGAACCGGCTATCGGCGACACATATTTTTCCTAATAATTGCATATGCTGGGCATATAACTGTGCGGAAAATTGTAGGATATAGATCCGATGACATTCTGCAATTACCCGCATATTAGCGGGTAACGGTAGCTCGTCCGCAGGGCACTGGCGCGCTCTTCAAATACCAATACACTTGACTTCACAATAAACGACAGCTTGTGAACGTCTTTAATGAATATAAACCTTGGGGCTGCCTGTAAGTATAAGTCTGCAAACGTCCCAATAGCCATTAAATTCTGAAATATAATTACATCATACCTACTTAAAAGGGAATAAGGTACAATTAAACACGTGAAACGCCAGCCAGATGATAAGATAATATGCACCTGGTTTGCACTTTTACTAACTTACACTTTGCTAAGCTTTGTCCCAAAGTATGTCTGTAAATAGACACAAAATAAACCTGAATATTTTACTACAGTTACCGTAATTACATTGAACCTTTTAAAAACTAATCATGCAAGCTATTATAAACTCTTGCTTGACTAAAACATTCGCCCAAACTACAGTAAATATATATGCTACATATAAACTGTGCCCAAACGTTTAATTCATTTTGATAGGCACCAAAAAAACAAAACACAGTTACCTATGTGTAAAGACGTGTGCCCACCTGACTACGAAAGGAGGTTTCACTCAATAGCTATATCTATTAAAATTCGGGTATTAACCGGACGGCCTCCGAATGGGCCGAGCTTTTAACGAGACATTTTAAGTACCACCCATAAACACTGTAACCACATATAAAAATACTGCTGACACCGGTTAGCTACAAGTGGCTTGAGAAACTAGTTTAATCCATTTGGTGACTACATTTTCATATTAAGATAAATTATATTACGAGTATATATTATATAATAAGAATAAATTATAATTTAAGCCTAACTAGCGGCCTCGGCGGAGTTGGCTTGGCTTTTGGAGGCCTTGGCTTCTTTTCGGAATGGAATATTTGATTCCTTTTCTACTTTCATCCCCTATTTCGACCCCTTGCAGTTTAATTTGGTGAAATAAAAATTGGTCTGGCAGTTAAAATATTTGGTTTTAATAAATACACAATTCGTTCAGTGATTCAGGCATAAACATAAGAACAGACAGACTTTCGCATTTTTTGCAATTTCAGTCGGAACGCAAATCACAAAGGTAGAGCTTGTAAACTTTTTTATATAGAAGATTTTATTATCTATACTAATATTATAAAGAGGAAAGATTTGATTGTTTGTTTGTTTTTTTGTTTGCATCGAATAGGCTCCGAAACTACTGGGCCGATTTAGAAAATTCTTTCACCATTAGAAAGCTACATTCTTCCCGAGTGACATAGGCTATATTTTATCCCGCTATTCCCACGGGAACGGGTACCACGCAGGTGAAATCGCGAGGATCCGCTAGTTTTCTTATAAAATAAACTTAAAGGTAGGCAGGCACTCGATTCTGTATCGCAGTCTGCGACGCGACTTTGCCACAGTGAAAGCAATCAAACAGCGCCATGAAATCAGAAATTATGCGTTCAGCTACTCCTACTGAAAACTACGTAAATAGTACCTACGAATGAAGTAAGCTAGTCGAGCATAATATTATTTATTATGTTTCGCCACTATTGCTGTCTTAAAATAAAAATATTCTTCTTAATTACACTTTTAAACTCGTTAACATAATTATACAGCATTTTCGACGTTATGTGACTTCAGTGTTTTCATATTACCGTCTTGAGCTTTTTCGTAGTTAATAATTATGTAATGCTTATATTTAATTCCATTCTTAACAGACAACAAAATGAGTTAGAACAAGCTAAATAAATTACATGTAAACACAACTTTGCATGCTCCCAAAGCACGAAGTAACCAATCATTATAAAGTACTAGCTTTCCGCCCGCGGCTTCGCCCGCGTGAACTACACGACGTTATCCCGCGCGAATGTGATATTTTTCCGGGATAAAAGGTAGCCTATGTTCCTCTCCAGGCTACAAAGTATCTATGTTCCAAATTTCAGCCAAATCCGTTCAGCCGTTTTCGCGTGATTGAGTAACAAACATCCAAACATCCAAACATCCAAACATCCAAACATCTAAACTTTCACATTTATAATATTAGTAGGACTATTATAGGCAGGCACTATTATCTGCGTAGTCGTAGTTTAATAATAATAAATGATGCCAGCAAAAAGCGCCGGCTGTTGCTTGGCACGTGCCGAATACACCTGTCTGTTTGTACGAATGCGAGAAACATGCAATTTTTTTTCTACTGTGAAATTACGGCAACACTGGGCTATTACTCTGGAGATACGGCACGGTAGATTTTCTTTGAGCATGCCCATGCAACTCGTGTAAATATTGAAATTTAAATATATTAGGAGGAGCCCGTCACTCCTGGTCATGGAGCTACTCCGTGCTTCAGAATGCATGTTAATCCGTTGGTCCCGGCTGCACTTGCAGTCGTTAATACCCACCCACCAATCCGCACTGGGCCCGCGTGGTGGGTCATGGTCCCTTATCCATCCATGAGGAATGCCTGTGCCCCAGTAGTGGGCACATTAAATGGCATATGATGATGATGAATTATCTTAGTTTCATTTGTGACGTAGCATCTATTTTTTACTTTGAGTATTCAAAACATTTTTTATTATATTAAAGGCGTTAGGTTACAAACAACAGACGAGGTGTGTGTGAGGCAAAGCTAGAGAACTGTACACATATTGGTGTGGGCAATTTTATTTTATTTTTTACTTTGAATGGGTTTGCTCTTGATCCGAATCAAGCCCATGGGCTAAGACAGGATCTTCTATGGAGCGAGCTAACCCAGAAGGTGCCTATTCACCCTTGCTTTGAAGGTGGTCGGGTTATAAGTACTCGGGAATACAGACACAGGGAGGGAGTTCGACTCCTTTAATCAATTTGAAGTTAAAATTAAAAGCATAAACTTTGCTCAGCATAAGGACTTAAGTTTAAACCTTAAAGCTTATGCCAAATTAAACTTAATGGAAAAATAGATTTCAAACTATATCATATCGTAAAACAACCTATAATGAAATTCAGAAGTTTATACAAAAAAAACGGTAGCTTAAGGCAGTAAGGTAATAGGCTACACTATAGGCAGTTACGAATGTGTAGGAGGGAGTTACATTTGTAATGATTACAGACGTCACCGGTTCGACACCTATGCGAAAGCACGTAGGACGCCGACGGCGCGGCGCCTCAGAGGCAGTCTGGCGACCATTGATGACCATGTTGTGAAACCAAAGGTTTGGGCGCAAATGATTACCTTATAAAGAAATAGCGTGGGGTGATTTAAATCAGAAAAGGTTCTGCATCAGTATTATTGGCAAGTAAAAATCACACGATTAAACGCCTTGCCTTTTAACCGCCTCTGCGGTCTAGTGGTACACACCACCGGTACAGACCCAGGGGTTCCGGGTTCGATTCATTCCCAATGCGGGTGCATCTCAGATCATACAAACCTAGTATATACAGGGTGTTCATTTGGTCAGTTGCAAGACCAAAACCACAGCTTGTACTCATAATATTGAAAAACTTTCTCCAAGAAACACGGGTCGAAAAGTGAAAAAAAATCTTGGTCCTCCATACAAACTGCATACTTAGCTGATCGATTTCGTATGAAGGGACCAAAGCTTTTTTCAGATTTTGACCCATGTTTCTTGGGGAAAGTTGTTCAATTTTATGAGTACAAGCTATAGTTTCGGGCTTGCAACTGACTAACTAACACCCTGTATTATATAATCTGATTTTATATTCATACTAGCGGCCGCCCGCGGTTTCACCCGCGTGGTTCTCGTTCCCTTGGGAATATCGGGATAAAAAGTAGCCTAAGTTACTCCTTATTACATCAGCTACCTGCCATTGAAAGTCCCGTCAAAATCGGTTCAGCCGTTTTAGAGATTAGCCGGAACAAACAGACAGACAGACAGACAGACAGACAGACAGACAGACAGACAGACAGACAGACAGACAAAAATTGTAAAACATGTCATTTTGGTATATGTACCGTATATATAATCATTTGCATGTAGTAAAAAGCGGTTATTTTAATGTTACAAACAGACACTCCAATTTTATTTATTTGTAAGTATAGATTGTATTCGGTTTGGTTGGTGGTAGGACCTTCACACGATTTTCAACTTTTAACCAAACGCCTCTTCAGTGTTACATACCACCGGTATCAGACCCAGGGGTCCCGGGTTCGATTCCCAGTGGGGGTGCATATTGTATTGGGTTAAGTTGGTGGTAGGACCTGTTATTGGTCCGCCTGGCTAGCTACCCAGTGCCGGATTTAAGCATAGGCAACATAGGCAGTTGCCGCCACCACACCACAAAAAAAAACTATAAAGGCTCAGTAGAAACAAAAAATACTGAGTTTTTTTTACAAATACATAAATGCCCTCGAAGAAATGTTTGAGGACGAGGAAGACACAGTTAAATCAAGAGCAAAAGCTGTCGTTCTGCATGATAGGATGGCAAAGTTAGAAACGGCCAAATATTCCGTTTTTTGGGATGATATCTTTCGATGATATGATGATAGGCTTTCGCTGACTTTGTTTCTAGTTTAATTTTGAATAAATTTTATGTTAGCCAACGTATTCAGGTGCTTTCTTCTTTAAAGAAACTTTCAACAGGTAACCACAAATGATTTGAGGGCCTCCACCACATACTCTGCATTTGAGGGCCTCCACCACATGCTCGGCCTATGGGCCGCCGAAGTCTAAATCCGGCGCTGTAGCTACCACCACCTTCTCTAAGTCTGACGCCTATAATAACGATGTTCCCAGCATTGTTATGTTCCGGTAGTTAGAGATAAGATAGCCAGTGCCCCCGTGGTTGAGGATTGCGAGAGTAGCGAGCTTCCACCTTCAGCCGGCTAAGTGCTACCCCGTTGTGGATAAAAAAAGGCAAACAGTTCGATCTAGACATTCGAGAATTCGTTAGTAAATTGATGAACTATCGACTGCACTTTTCGATATAAAAATCGCACGTAATCGGCCACACAAATTATAGATTTATGAACGGTTTCACAATCGTGACGAATCGATTTGGTTATGAACCTATGCAGATACGATAGAAATTAATAAGGAAAACTCGTTTACAGAGATGGTGGCCTATTTCAAGAAAATTGCACAGAAAACAGACGAAAGTTAGTTTTTCTTAAATTTTCTTGGTTGGTTTTTTTATATTTGTATTCTCATTTTTGTCTGACACTAATATTAACCAACTCAGCCACTGAGTGGGTCTTGTGGCTAGCCTGCCTTCTGCTACGGGGCGCGGCGCTCAATCCCTCTTAGGTCAAACATTCATTTGGTTTTTTTCGTGTCTGGGTGTTATCCACGTAATGTTATGCTTGGATTGCCTATTTTGATAATGATATTCAAGTAATGCAAGTAAATAAGTTTGATTAAAAGTATTTAGAAATCAAATAAACGTAAGCGAGGTAAAAATAGTAGATTGTATTACAAGGGAGCAAAATAGCATATTTACGGTGAGGGCGCTATTTTGAATCCAGAGCGTAGTGAAGGATTCTAGAGTAGAATCCTGAACGCAGCGAGGGATTCAATATACGTCGCCCGAGGTGAAAATAATTTTGCGGCCGAGTAATACACTCTACTTTTCATTTCGAATATAAGGAAAGTAAATACACTCTGCTTTTCATCCCCCTATATAAGAAAAGCAATAAAAACAACTAAAACTATCTAGAAAAATAAAATAATGGTGGCGGGGGGCTTCGCCTTCTCTGTTTTTTCTATTATATTTAAAAAAAACTAGGTTTTGAATACCTACTTAAACAAAAATAAAATTTTTATATGTCCATCGGATGCCTTCTAAGTATCTCCAGGATACCATAGGGGGTTGAAAGTTTTGTTAGATTTTAGCTACCACGCACCGTTTTTGAGATATTCTCATTTTTGAACAAGTTCCGGCCCCATACAAAATCAGTAGAAAACAGTAGAGAACCAAATTCAGTTCTATTTTTAAAAATACTTTTACACCCTAGGGTGGAACGCAGAGTTTTGGACCCGCTGCTCACTTTAAATATACATCACTTTCCGAATATGAGATATGAAAAATAATTTTTACTAGCTTTCCGCCCGTGGCTTCGCCCGCGTGGACTACACGACGTTATCCCGCGGGAATGTTATATTTTTCCGGGATAAAAAGTAGCCTATGTTCCTCTCCAGGCTACAAAGTATCTTTGTCCCAAATTTCAGCCAAATCCGTTCAGCCGTTTTGGCGTGATTGAGTAACAAACATACAAACATCCAAACATCTAAACATCCAAACATCCAAACATCTCAACTTTCACATTTATAATAGGTATATTATTAGTAGGATGTAAAAAGGGGAAACGCTTTGCCTTCATCATACAGCTACCTGAAGATTTATGCGAATACTACTTAATTGTTGAATACGGTTGTTTTTTGTTTGTATGTTATGTTATCTATGGTTTATACTTCGATCAACAATAACACCGGCTTATACCATAAATAACATAATATACAAACAAAAAATAAGTTAATACTTATTAAGTACTTTATGAAGTAACTTAATTTTATCTATCTACTTAAAATCTATTTACTACATAGAACATTGAAATCAGTTACGAACAAGGGTCTTATAAGAAACAAAGAAGCCTTCTTTCATTTACGAAAGCTCGTGTTTATGTTGTTTTTTACTCACCGAAAAGGGTTCTTCACAAAAAATGTTCCGCTTATTATATTGTACACTCCGCATTCACACCTTCTGTATTCCAATCCACACCTATTGTTAAGTCCAACTGGAGTAATCCTGGGCACCAAATATATATCACGTTTAAACAGTCACAGTTCTATTTTACTTATTTATTATTAATTCATATAAACCTTGCACTTTGAATAACAAACACGAATTCAAAAAGTCTTTCATAAAGTTGAGGATGTATAAACCATCACTATCCAAGAACACTTTGAAATTAAAAAAAACAATAAGTCTTATAAAGTTTTCCCGCCAAACGTTTTTTTTTTCGATCGCGATAGAGGGAGCGGCAAAGCAACGCGCGTCCAGCCACGACCAAAGCCGGTTGAGCGCTGTTGACGTTTTATTTTGAAGCGAACGGCCTGAGGTGGCTTGGCTTCCATGCAAGACGCGTAAAACGAACCTCCCTGGATACGGGGCACGTTACAAAAAAACCTCCTTCGCGGCTTGGCTTACATAAAAAGTGTCGATGAGGTTGCTGTCCACGACTTTGCATAGGTAGCATTAGGTATTAAGTGTTTGCGGTATATTCAAGAACTAGCCTTTTAATTATATTATTGTTAAGCACAGGGCTTAAATAATAGATTTTTAGGCCAGGGTTAGGTATATATGAGCCCTTACGCCTCGTATATAACCCTGGCCGCACACGGGCCACCGACCACGACCACAAAACGCCCCGCCACCGACCTCTTTGCTGTAGTTTTCATACTTACATTTAATTTTTATATGAACTCTCTGCACACAGTGATGCCGGTGGGCGCCACATGCTACAAATCGTCGCCACTCCACGTTGTGGCCGCCACCGCACCGGCCACAAATACTGCAAGAATATTTAATGGGTCATAAAAAGTAGCGGCCAACGACCGCAAGCGTATATTGTGTGTATACTATCGCGTATTTCAGCTACATTTGTAGCCGCTTCTAGCTTCAAGTTGCGGCGTTAGTGGCTGTCGCGAGTGGCTCGTGTGCGGTGAAGAACTACTATTCTTACCTAAACACGTTTTTCAAATAGGAACTGAGTATGAGGACAAAATATTTATGAATGTTCTAGAAATATATACCTAGGTAATGGTCTGATTACAAGAGAAAAATCTTTCTGTGTTCTGTGGTATTAGGTAGTTAGGTAGTACACAAACTTAATTGTGCGTTTCTTCAGTACCTATCTAAGTATTTTAACCATAAAGTTCATATACCTAAGTACCTTAGGTATATTAACTTTATGATTTTAACATAAAGGGAGGAAGAAATCAACATCCGTATAGTCAACGCGCTAAGATGCACCGCAGCCCTTCACAACCAAAGGGAGGAAGAAATCAACATCCGTATAGTCAACGCGCTAAGATGCACCGCAGCCCTTCACAAACTGCTGGTATCCAAGTTGATAAACAGAGCTACAAAAATCCGCATCTACAAAACGATCATTAGACCGATTTTAATGTATGGGTGTGAAACTTGGACAATAACCTTGAGGGAGGAAAACCAACTCTTAGTCGCAGAACGAAAAATTCTACGAAAGATACTGGGACCAACAAGAGGCGATGACGGGGAGTGGAGGAAAAGGTTTAACCGGGAGATAGAACAGCTGGTGTCCGAGCCGAATATCATTGGGGAAATAAAAGCTGCCCGACTTCGCTGGCTGGGGCACGTAGAGAGAATGGGTGAAGATCGAGCTGCCAAAAGAGCGTATCATGGCCAACCATCTGGACGACGTCCAGTGGGTCGTCCAAGATACCGCTGGAAAGATGAAGTTGTCAAAGACCTGAAAGAGCTGGAAGTGCCCGACTGGTCTCACTTGGCACAAAACAGGAAGGAATGGCGCACTTTAATGTCGGAGGCCAAGATCCACTTCGGGTCGCTGAGCCAGCGTAGTAAGTAAGTAAGTAAGTATTTTAACATAATATCAAAGTACTAATAAAATATAAATATACTTAATTGGAATATCGCAATTAATAGCTGGTAAAGTAAGTAGGTAAGTGCCTCTCTTTTTATAATTTTCCGAACTCTTAGCGAAGGGATAGGAGCCGCCTTTACCCACATAGTTATCACCTTTTCTAATGCAGTGTAGGTAGGTACCTATTTTGTATTGTATCTTTGTGTGGTCAATTAAATTGATTGAACTATACTTCTAATAAAATAATCTCAATATTACCTATCTTTACGTAACGTATAATTTAACGAATTAAAGAAATCAACGCGCTCAAAATTTGGAAAGCAATTCACTATTTGGAAAGCTTACAACATAATTACAATTAAATTACTTACTTACACATTTAATTTCTAGATTATTAATCATACACCTATCCTAATAAATGCGAAAGTTTGTAAGTATGTATGTATGATTGTTACTCTTTCACGCAAAAAATACTAAACGCATTTGGTTGAAATTTGGCACACAGTTACTAGATAGCCTGGATTAAAACAAAAAACACTTTTTATCCCGATATTCCCACGGGAACGGGAATCACGCGGATGTAGCTGGCGGCCGCTAGTAATCATAGGTATAAATAAATAAACAGCCAGACAACCGTATAATTATTATTATTATTATTTATAGGGGGGACGCCAGCGAATCCGGACGGGTGATCAGTCACCTAGGTCGGGACCATTTCACCCAGTTCCCCAAAGACAACCGTATAAACTGACGACCATTAATGTTTCACATTTACCTACTAGGCATTTCTGCCCTGTGATGTGAGGTAAGGTCATAAGAATAAGTAATAACCAACTTATTCTTAAGGTAAGGTACTATTAAATTGGGGTGCGAAGTCAGACAACGTCCCCGTCCGCGTCGTGCACCCCGGGCAACGTCGTCGTCGCATTCCCTGCGGCAGCGGCTGATAGTCTGTCATACCGTAACCCTGTATCATAGTGCAGGAACGGGGGCCGCCGCCGTGTCCGTCACGGGGGCCGCGGGGAGCGAAACCCCTTCAAAAATGCAAAATCAAACCGTAACACTGCACGTTTTGCAGGAACGGGGGCCGTCGTTGTACTAACACGGGGGCCGCGTGGAGTAAACCACTTCTTCTTCTTGTCGAGTCGTTGGTTCGTAGATTTGACTTTTAAATATGATTCGCCCAGTACGCAGCCAGGTCAATCGCTGCATCATTTAAACCACTTTAAACAATCCTCAGAGGTCTGGCGCGTCGGGGACGTGGGCGTCCGTCGGACCGCCTGAAGGTGGCAGACAGAGGTGTCTGCCAACTACCGAACGAACCTGGGGTACCTAATAGTGTTTGTAGGGTTACCCGGGTACTGGGATCTCTGCCCGGGTGGACTGTCGTTTCTCCCATTCTCGTGGGTTCAGTTATGAGTACGTTTGAAAATAAAAATTTGAAAGTTGTGTTGGAGAAGATGGACATTGCCCAGGGCCCGACCAAAAACTGTGGCAAGAAATCCGAAAAGACGATGAAGAGCATCGACGCTGCCACGTTGGGTGACGTGTCATCAGACGACGAAGAGGCGGTAGATAGAAGGTTAGAGGGTTTTGAGAAGTGCGAATCTGAGTGCTCGTCCCTTAATATGAGATTCTGTGCCCAAATTGACAGGGTAAGGGTATGGAGGAATAGCCTGAAATTGAAGGATCCGGAGATAGACCGGCTAGACGATCTTGTGCGGGTGGGTTTCAATAAACTGTGGGATGAACTCTACAACACATTTGATAGGTGCGAGCAACCGATTGCGGATGATTTAAATAAAGAGCATGACCTCTCCTTTTCGATCAGTAAGCAGAACAGGGTGCTGCTGAAAGAGAATAACGCCCTTAAGAAGGAAGTTGCAGCATTAAAGGTGACCCTAAATTAAAATTCTACCCCCCAAGAGACGAGTAAATTAAGAGGCACTCATGGTGGAGATGAAGAGCTCATTTTCTCTCCTCCATGAAAGACGTTGACGAGCGACTGAAGGGCCTCTAGGCACAGCTCCCCAGGGTTCTTGCACAGAAAGTGGCTCAAGCTGAAATTAGTTGTGAGACGGGTCGACTTTTTCTAATAAGTACTTCATTTTCAATGCCTAATAAAAATTGCATAGTGAATGCAAAAAAGTAAAAATTAATAGTAGATTGTACAACAAGTGCATAAAATGGGTTTTATGTAAGAGTTATACACTCTGCTTTTCACTTCGATTGTTGTGAGGAAATTAAATAGCAATATTGCAAAAAAGTAAAAATAAAGTCTCCGCCATATTGTCGGGAAGACTTTCTTATTTCTTTTTTTCTTTTTTTTTTTGTTTGTTTTTCTTTTTTTTATACGTGGCAGTGGCAGCACAGTGACTTTAGCATAGATCGTAGTCCATAATGCTCTTTCTTAGAAAACTCATTAATTTTGCCTAGCAGTTTTATTAATTTAGTAATATGATATGGATTATAATAATATGTACAAAATTGAAGAAAGTTTATCTGACGACCTTTGTCTTAGAGACTGGGACTTAGACGAAAACTTTACTTTATGCACTAGAGCATGAAAAGCGATTTTATGCAGCCTATACCCAACATAAACACGAACTTTACGAGCATGAGAAGTGAAAAATAATTACTGTTACGCTAGGGCGTGTGTATCTACTGATCTACTGAAAACAGCCTATTTTGGCCAAAAAATTAAAAAATAACATAATAATAAATAACGGCCTATTTAGCTACAACATAAAGACAACGAATCTCTTTTAACTGCTTAATTTTGACTATTGCCGTCTCTTTCTAAAACGAAATCTTCTATAGCGAGACTATAACGCTACTTGAACGCTACTGACTTGGTGACGTCACAAAGATAGTCTTCTCTCCTCGTCTAATTAGAAAGTTTTATGTCCTATAACTTTGAAAATATCCAAGATAAGTACCTAATTAAAAAAAACTTGTTTTGTGTAGCTAATATTTTGAAAAACGTTTTAAATACTTACAGATTTAGATAAGATTAGATAATTTGGGTATTTTCTTCGAAACATTGCTCTTAATACTTTAGTAGGAGTTTTCTTTATACAAGTTATTAGTTGCACTTCAAATAACGCCCTTATCTCGTAATACGGAAGAGGGCTCAAGAACAACATGTAAAGTTGATGAAATAATAAAAGTAAACAAGTAAGTGCATACGTAAGTGATTTGTATTTACAAAAATAATTTACACAACATTCAATATCAGCTTGCTTTGGTTTCAATTTCAGTTTCGAGTTTTTCAAGTTCTTCTACACTTATGTTTTCTGGAAACTCTTCCGCTTTTGAATCAGCTTTATTACCAATGCCTCTTTTCAAAAATGGTTCATGTAAGGCCTTATATAGTTTTTTAGCTTTTGTGGCACCAAATCCTGGGCATTCCGCTAATCTCTTTTCTGATGCCAGAATAATATTTCCCAATGTACCAAATGTTGTAATTAACGTCATTGCGTCAGTTTTGTTTACAGGCTTTATAGATGTTAATGCATTTATTATCTGAAGCAAAAGAAATAATGTATTGTAATTACTTTTTTCAGGTCATGATTATTTCAAAATATAAGTGAACTTAGGTACTTAGGTAATAAAAGAAAACAAGTTTTACCTTCTGATGTGGATCATTCTCTACTTTCTCCATAATATTATCAGGTGGTTTATTCTCAAATATCTTGTAATTTTCTATAATTTTTGCAGCCTCTTCGGGACTCCATGCTAGCATGAGAGTGAGATCCGTTAACAGACATATTCTTGTTAAATTCTTCAATGGAATATGTGGATCTTTTAAATCTACCTGCATAATGAAATAATTTGAGATGAAAGTTATTGTTAAAAAAATACAATGCATACAAAAAGTTTCATACCTGTACTAATAACACTCTTAGTTCATATTTCTTGCCTAATTCTTTCAATCTGTTATTTATATAGTCGGGATTCATGTTATGATACCGTAAAGATAGGAATAATAGACATATTGTTTTACCAACTTCATAATCTGGAATTATATCATCATATTCCCAAGGCACACTTGTAATGAATTTTAGTAAAGGATTTCCTCTCTGAAACCAAGTAAAGCGAAGTTTAGTAATAGTAATTTAGACTAAGTATTTAAAAATAAGACCACTTTATATGGCTGTCACCATAAAAAAAATATTATTTGATGATAGTGATTAGTTGCATCAGTATCAGTTAACTATTGCCTTGCCCCGCTACTGTAGCACTAGCCTAAGTGAATTCAATAATTTACCTGTTTTTGATTCACCAGCACACAATGTGTTTTTGAAGAGGCGGGCTTTGTGACCGTGTCTTTACTAGTCCCTGTAATAGTAATAAAAATTGTATGTAAGGTCAATGTGGGGAAGTCCGGCATACTTTTCTAAAATTTAAGTTCAACTGAACTTATTGAATCGAGATACGCTTTCTAAAGTGACTTGTGTCGTCGGAAATTATAGGTAATATATTTATTTACCTATATTGGTCTTAAAATAGTATGAATTGCAATTATCTTTAGATTTATATGCTATTTTTTAAAACACTGCGTGTAGACGGACTTTCCGTGCAGTTTAGGGTAAGTCCGTCTACTAGCACTATATCCATAACTTGTGAGGCAATATGTATGAAAACAGTTTCTAGCAGTAACGTAAAACTAGCGTTGAAATGTGTGATTTATGTATTTGTCTATAAGGTTTACATTTCAAAGATAATTGATTTTATTTTATTTTAAGGCAAGTCTGGCATATCTTTGGTGACAGTGGTTGCAAACATTAATAAAACTGTATGTAGCCAATTTCCTTTTTTGTAAAATAAAATTCTAAGTAAAACATCATCAAATTGATCAAAATTCATCAAATTTGCTCATAGTCTATAACGACTGATCGCAGATGAAAATAGAGAAAGAAGAAAAAAAGTAAAACATAAATCTTTATTTCTAATTCAATTTTTATATTCCTAGTAAGGTAGATATACGAAAGCGATTCATTACTATCTTACGGTACATAATTATATCCCTAGGGATATAACTATATCACGGCTTTATCGTGCAGGTAAAATACGTGCAGCTGAAAAGGTTGACAATATCTGCAATTGAGGCAAGACCGTCATAGACGGACTTGCCTTACGTATACCAGACGGACTTCCCAACTATTACATTTTGTGGTTAGAAATTTGTTGCAGGTAATAATTACGAAACTCAAGCGATATAAATGAATTCATCACCAGAAATAAGTATATGGATCACTAAATGACTTGCGTAATCAAAGAAACTCCAAGAACTCCATTGATTTTCTACTTTCATTTTAGTTTTTTGAAGAGACGTTACACTCCAGCTTCAAGTACAAAACGCGAAAAAAAATGGCCTACCAATTTCTTTCAACCTAATGATGTTAGCGACGTCTATGATTCTCAGTTCGAACTAGCTCCGTGATACTATTTTACCGACCGAGGCATAAGAAGCTAGTCATTCAAAAATGGAAGTTATTGGCGCTAGACGGACTTACCTCCTAGACGGACTTCCCCACATTGACCTTATGTAAATTATTATACAATTTACATTCACAAAGTCACATCAATCGTACTTCCTTCCTACTATCCTGCTAATATTATAAATCTGAAATTTATGTTTGGATGTTTTTATGTTTTTTTACTCAATCACGCCAAAACGGCTGAACGGATTTGGCTGAAATTTGGGACACAGATACTTTGTAGCCTGGAGAGGAAAGAGGAACATAGGCTACCTACTTCTTATCCCGGAAAAATAGCACATTCCCGCCCGCGGAATAACGTCGTGTAGTCCACGCGGGCGAAGCCACTGGCGGAAAGCTAGTATAAAATAAATGTGATCTAAATAAACAAATCCATAATGACCAGGTTGCTGTTGAGTACCGTTAGCTTCTAACTTTGCTTGTTTCGGTGACGTCGGTTCACAAAGTTCTGCTAGCAAATCATCTAGCCCGTCTTCTAATTCCATTTGACTATTTTTCAACTTCTGATCTGATTAATATCAAAATAAAACACTATATAATTAAAGCAAAGTCGCAAACCGCAACCGCAAGTGTTTCAAAAACCAAACTTTCCTCTCATGCAAGCAAATCAAATCAAATTCCAGCTGATTTGATTTTTGACAGTGACAGAACGTTTCAAAAACTCCTACTAATCTATAATAATTTTATTATTAATTTGCGATTAAGAAGCCCGTCTGTATAGCGTTATTGTGTGAATTTGATAAAAACTAGTTCTTTATTTTATTGCATTAATTTTCATTTCTCGATTAAATCCTTTTGATGCAAACTTCTATGCAAGGTTCATGTTTATGAACGTTTCTAACCTAAAATTTTGCTGTTTTTTTCGTGTCTTTCTTCTTCTTTGTTTGTTTGTTGTGTTTAATTTGTGGTGTTATGTTTTTAATTTTTCTTCCATTCCTTGTGAATATCGAACAAAAATTTGAATTTCACTATTATTACATGTTTTTTTGCCTTGTTTAGTAAATGAATTATGTGAAGCTACTAGATTTAATATGAGTAACTCACTTCAAAAGAATCCGAAGGAGTGTGCATTTGAAGAAGATGAAATATTTGATGATTCGTCTTTATTAGCAAAATTAGATAGCTCGTCGTTAACAAGGTTCTCCGAGAGCTGCTTTGGAGAATCATTTCATAAAAATGATATTTTGAATGTCAGGTAATGCTGTCACTGTTTCATACAATAACTGCAATAACTGAGAAATCATAAATAACTTAGTTTTATTCGTCAAAGTGAGGCAGTAGTTAAAAGGTATGTTTAATTTTCATTATTTTAGTGCCTTATGTTGTGATGAAGAAATAAGTGGATATGATAAACTAACAGGGAAAACATGGATATATCCTACAAATTACCCCGTGAGGGACTACCAGTTCAATATCATCAAAGCTTCTATTCTAAAAAATACACTGGTGAGTAAACATTGAATATATATTCATTCACCAATAGATACATACTTACTGACTTATAACTCCGTTACAGCATATTTTGATGCTTAAAACTACATAGTTAATTTGCTTCCAGCCCTTGAAAACATTGTTTACTTATGTATAATATGTTAAGTTTCATTTATTATTATCTCTTTCCCAGGTAAGTTTACCCACTGGGTTAGGCAAAACATTTATAGCAGCAGTGATAATGTACAACTTTTACCGGTGGTATCCCAGGGGCAAGATAATATTTACAGCACCTACTCGACCACTAGTTGCCCAGCAGATAGAAGCATGTTATAACATTGTAGCTATTCCACCTAACGACACAATTGAAATGACAGGTAAATTCATCAAAATACTCTAGAAAGACTGTATTGTGTCACTTAGACATATTTTAACAACTTGCTTTTCTATTGTGGCAGGTCACATGCAAGTAAACACTAGAAAAACTCATTGGCAAAGTAAAAGAGTATTTTTTGCAACTCCCCAAGTTATTTATAATGATATCAAGTCTGGTATATGTCCGGGAGATAAGATCAGGTGTCTTGTGATTGATGAAGCTCACAGGGCGAGAGGGAACTATGCCTACTGCCAGATTGTCTCTACCCTCACTGAAATGGGACATAAAACATACAGAATATTAGCCCTTTCTGCAACACCAGGAAGCAAGGTTGAAGATGTTGTCAATGTAAGTGAATGAATGAACACAAATACATAAATGTATACACATACTATTATATTATGTTATTTTGCCAGAGCTCATAGTTATGCTGACTTTGTCTTTATACCTTTTTTGCTTTTTGTTTCTCTAGGTTGTAAAAAGTCTACATATAGCACACTTGGAATTGAGGACAGAAAACTGTATAGATGTACAACCATACAGCCATTCTAGAAAAATAAACACAGTGATTATACAACTAGGTCCTGAATTATCACATTTGAGACCGCAATATGTTGAGGTATTTTTATTTTTAATTTAAACATAGATCTAAAAATCATTAATATAGCCATTTCAATATAGCCAGTCCCTCATGCTGGGGCCACGCTATCGGAATACGCCGATAACCAACGGGATATACCATATTCCAACATTTCCAACACAGTTTAGCCACGTTATCACGGTAATTTTACTATGGCATTCACCTCGCCATATGCCGGGGATTATCGCGAGATCTTGCGGCGACACTACGCCATGCCATAACGCACCGGAAGCGCAAGCCAAACGGACGCATTTCGAGATTATAATGGAGTCGACAAACGAAAAAGTTATTACGTTTTTAGAAATCCTTCAAACAGAGTAATGTTTGTGGGACTCCAGAAACAAATTATACAAAAATCGTGCGGCGCAAAATGACGCTTGGCGTCGTTTTATAATCTTGCTGCCCTTTATTTCTATGCCGACAGAAGGCAGAATATGCCGATCCTCTATTAGTTGTCATCTTAATGTACTAAGTACCATATTCTCGGAAATAAAGATATTACTATTGCCTATTTAAAGCAAAGGTCGAAGAGAAAGAAAAAAGAAGAAGCCCTTATAGGATACTTCAGACATCATTTAAATAATTATAAAAAGTCACTAAAGTAATTTAATAATAGTACATAATTTAATACATTCATATAACAAAACTTAACACACATGAAATAAAGTGCTGCTGCCTGAGCATCCATATTGTCGGCAAATGGCGTTAAGTTTGACGTTGAATGCAGTGTGGCCACTGAAATACGCAAAAATTATCGCGATAAATTTCACGAGGCTTATCGCGATAATTCTCGCCTTAATTGACGCGATGTTGGACATCGGCATATCCCGATAGTGTGGCCCCAGCATCAGTGGTTGAGGATTCGGGGAGTTGAGGGGAGGAATTCCACCTTGATCCTAATCATCAGGTGTGATGAAGGCAAGTGCTACCCCGTTGTTCATAAGGAAACAGTATCATCACTAATAGTAATCGGTAACTACAAAGTTGCTTAATATTTTTTATAGATTTTGGATGGCTACGCGCGGCGCTTGAAACAATTCAACATACTTCCCCAAAATCTGGGTAACTTATCCAAAGGGCGAGTTGTCATGCTCTACAAGGAGTTTCAAACCAAGGAAAAAAGTGCCAGGTAATTAAAAGAATGATCTTAATTATAAACAGTTTGATACTCAATTTGTGCTCATTCTAATTTATTAATATTCAGTCACTAAGTTCAATCAGATGAAGTATGTAAACTATGACATATTCTATTTCAGGCATCCACAGCACAATTACATAATGAAAGACTTTACAATTCTGATAGCTCTTTACCATGGTCTGGAATTACTAGTCAAACATGGTACCCGAGTGTTCCTGAATTTTTTTGATGAACATCCTGAGAAAACGTGGATACAAGCCGATGATAAACTTACAGCATTATTGGAAAGACTACGAGATGACCTTGGGGTTGATCCTTTGTCCCTGAACACAAGTATATTACCAGATGGTACTATTCCCGAGGTAATGAAATATAATTTGGATAATAATTATTTAATTTAATAAAATTATTCTTCAATTTGATTTAAAACAATGTCAATTTATTTTTTAGATACCAAGAGATATTTGTTTTGGCCATCCAAAGTTTTATAAGTTGAAAGAAATTATGATGGAACATTTTTCTATTGCCAAGAAAAAAGGACAAGACACTAGAGCTATTGGTAAATTTAAACCAGCAATAAACTTTTTATTTGAAATATTGCTATCTCACAAAAAAATATTATTATTATAGTTATGATAATATGATATAACATGGTTTCTGTGGTAAATTCTTAAAGATTTTTGTTACCATTATAACCCAATTTATTATTGAAAATTACAGTATTCTGCGAGTATCGAGAAAGTGTAAATTTGGTCCACTGTCTCCTGCTGCAGTGCCGACCGCTGATCATGCCGCAAATGTTCGTTGGGCAAGGGGCTTCCGGTGAGTGAATATTCGTATATGTATTCCACGCATTAAACCTAAACCTAATTTTCTTTTGTGTGCACGTGGTATTTAAATGTTTTAACGAATACTTACCTTAAACTAGTCGAATTATTTGTATTATTAGTACATGTTAGTTGAACCGATTGCATCGATGTCCGTTATGGCGGAAAGGTTCTCGAATGGCGACCGCGCACCCTGACGATGTTCCGTGGGCAGGCCACCTAAAAGGTGGACCGACGATTTGGTCAAGTTCGCGGGAGGCCGCTGGCTGCGGGTCAAGCGGGCGGGACCGATCGCTGGGGAGATCTTTGGGAGAGGCCGATGTCCAGCAGTGGGCGTGGCCTATGTCCAGCAGTGCTGCTGATGCTGGGGCCACACTATGGGGATATGCCGATGTTCAACTTCGCTTGATTTGTCGCGAGAATTATTGCTTCAAATTTATCGCCATAGTGTGGCCGCTCGATCGCAAAAATTCTCGCGATAATCGCCACTCGAGCTATCGCCATAAGGCATACGGTGTTGTAAATGCCGTAGTAAAATTATCGCTTTAATTATCGCGATAACGTGGCTACACTGTGATGGAATTTGGCATATCCCGATGTCTATTGGCACAGCCGTCTCTATCGTCTTCTACAACCCATGCTATGATACGGAACGGCAACATTGCTGTGAACCGGTTTACTCCTCTGAGTACTAAATCCTATGGAGGTGGCATACCTACGAAAAAGTGAGGTGTAACTAAGTCACAATGTAAGAAAATCTTGGAATTCAATTTTAAACTACTTCTAATTGTCGTATTAATCGGTCCGTCAAAATCGGTCCAGCCGTTTCAGAGATTAACCAGAACAAACAGACAGACAGACAAAAGTTGTAAAACATGTCATTTTGGTATAATAATATGTACCGTATATTTAATCATATGCACGTAGTAAAAAACGGTTATTTAATGTTACAAACAGACACTCCAATTTTATTTATTTGTATAGATGTATAGAAGATTCTGTATGTTTTTTGAGGAGCCCGTGGCGCTGTGGATAGCGCGCTTGGCCTGCGATCGTTGAGGTTAAGCAACGTTCGCAATGGTCGGTCACGGGATGGGTGACCAAAAACTTTTCATCTGGAGCTCCTCCGTGCTTCGGAAGGCACGTTAAGCCGTTGGTCCCGGCTGCACTTGCAGTCGTTAATACCCACCAATCTGCACTGAACCCGCGTGGTGGGTCATGGCTCATTCTCCTTATTCATCCATAAGGAAGGCCAGTGCCCCAGCAGTGGGGACATTAAATGGCTGATGATGATGATGATGATGATAGAAGATATGCCATCTCCATAGGATTCAGTACTCGAGGTTTACTCGCTGTCAAATCGGTTCACTTAAAACTACGTTGCCAACTTTATGCGCATGGCTTGTAGAAGACGATAGAGATGGCTGTGCTATTGGCGTATTCCCATAGTGTGGCCGCAGCATCAGACGATAATGATGACATTAGTATTTCGAATCTTGTATTTTCTAATATATTTTTTCAATTGCAGCAATTTTTTTAAGTACCTATTTTTTATTTTTCTTTTATCGACCAAAGGCAAAGACGGCAAAACCGTTGTCTCTCAAAAGCAGCAACTTCGCGTGATGCGCAACTTCCGCGAGGGTTCGTGCAACGCGCTCGTGGCCACGTGCGTCGCGGAGGAGGGGCTGGACGTGGGCTCGGTCGACCTCATCCTGTGCTTCGACATCTCCACGCGCTCGCCCGTGCGACTCGTGCAGAGGTACATACACTCAAGCCTTCGATCAACAATAACACTTAGTTCTAGATACATAGTTTGAGTGACAGACATGGCCGAGCGTTATACACCCACTTGAGAGTATAATTATAAGTAGATTATTTTGACAGTGTCAATAATACTAAGGTATTTCAAGCTTTCCAAGCTTCCTGTCATTTATAATTTCAAGATCGTAACATTAGTAACCTTTTTTCTCCGTTTAAAAAAAAGTCAGTCTGTGCCATATAAGGTTTTCATTTAGTTCATGAGCCTTCATCTAGTACTATTTGTTGATCGAAGACTCAAGCCCCCTTATTCCAAAACATGGACTAAAGTTAGACCTGGTTTAAAACTGATGCTAATTCTGTCTTTCACTAGGAAAATGAAAGTTACAGCACCAGTTTAGTACCAGTTTTAAACCAGGATATTTTAGTCCACGTTTTGGAATGAGGGGGAAGCAGTTTTATTTCCTTCCAATTTCGGTGAAATGTTATTAGACTATGTTATGGTCGATTCACCGCAGCGTGTGAATCGACCATAACATACTTTGATTGATGGCGGCTCGCTCGCGACTTATGAGTATTATCGATCATCATAAGTCGCCAGCGACAGTAAATCACTGCTAAATTCACGTCCACACATGATTTTGACATCGCCAGCGAGTCGTTATCGACCAAAAGTCGCCGCCGTGTGGACCGACCATTAGAGATAATATAGCCAGTTCCTCAGTGATTGAGTATTCCGGGAGTAGTGCGCTTCCACCTTCAGCCTTATCACCACTCAACAACAGGTGTGATGAAGGCTAAGTGCTACCTTGTTGTGGATAAAAAAAGGCATTCGCAATGCATGCAGTAGGGTCAAAAATTCTACTTCAATGATAGTATGGAAATGTCAATACGTATTATTTGTCAGATGTCGTCGTCATTTGTCAGAAATTGAATGATTCTTTTTAAATAGGCTTCTCAACAATGCATGCGATTATGTCAAGGCAACATCTTGATCTAGCTCTTATGTTAGACCTGTAGCCCGTGGACATTTAAATTACGAAAAAGGTTACCGTTTGTCTTCGTGAAATTGTTATAGATTTCGCCATTGTATATGCTATTAGCGAAGTCTTATAGATCGTAACTCGCCGTAACCATAATAGTGATAAGTTTAAAATCTCCAAATATGTTAGTTATTTACATTTCTAGGTTACCGCATTGTTTCGCTATTGTCATGTTGTACAGCTTTGTCCAATTACCATACGTAATAGTAAGACTATGGAAAGTTGCCAAACACAAATTTAAGACCAGATGTAGTCCGACCATTTTGATCATAATTTACATTTTTGAGTTACCGTTTAAAATTTATACATCTGTTAGTAGGCCCTCTGAACAAACCATATACTTATTTTAAGACTGTTTCTGTGGCCGGTTTAGATTTTAAGACTCATTTGGTCCATGAAGAAGAAATGCGAAAATGGCGTAAATAAAAGCGCATTGAGTAAACTTACTTCTGCAAAACATAATGGAAGACTTAAAACTTGAAGGACAATGAAATCTGGTAACTGCCCCCCTGTCAGATTACTATAAATAAAGAGGAAATGCTAGTTCCTAATATTTTGTCTAGTTTGTTATGCCAGCTCTCTCTCTCTCGGGGTGCGAGCTAGATAACCTCCACGCGTGCTCACCTGCTGTTCGTCCCACTCTATGTTCGCATACGTTGGGAAGAACAGTAGGAGGGACGGTGCACCCTGGGCGCCACTGTATGTAATTTTCTTGATTGTAAGTAATTACTTACAGGGGGTAGTGCTATTCTTTTTATGTACCGGCACTACACAGCGCACTAGAAATCTTACTATTTGTTCACGTAACAAAATAATTCTCACATAAGACTCTCTTGAAGAAATACAGAACCATCTCGCTTCTTGTTTTCGAGAGTCATTACGAATCGTCTCACTCGCAGGTTCGACGACTTCCAACCTCCAGAACAAGCCGGGTTCCGGAAAGGCTATAGCACCAACCAAAGACCACATTCATACGCTGCGGCAAGTTATACAGAATACCAAAGAGTACAACTTGCCACTTTGCTAGGCGTTAGAACAGGTCCACTCGAGCAGAGCTCCGATTGCTCGAGTAAGGCGAAATTACTGATCCAGGATTGCCATCTCCCTGGGGAGACACCGTTCGGAACCAAGCTCCCCCTTGGCCACGCATCCCTCGGCGACGGTACGTCTGACACCTTGGATTGGGTTTCGCTAGATTATCGGCCACCACTGTAAGTAATTACTTACAATCAAGAAAATTACTTACAGTGGCGCCCAGGCAGGCCTGTCTCACTTCCATACAAGCGGCGCAAAATCCCCGAGATATTTACCTACTATTCTGGAAAACAACCTGATTTCAACCTTTTGCATTGCGTATACGTCCCTCCTACTGTTCTTCCCAGCGTATGCGAACATAGAGTGGGACGAACAGCAGGTGAGCACGCGTGGAGGTTATCTAGCTCGCACCCCGAGAGAGAGAGAGCTGGCATAACAAACTAGACAAAATATTAGGAACTAGCATTTCCTCTTTATTTATAGTAATCTGACAGGGGGTCAGTTAACAGATTTCATTGTCCTTCAAGTTTTAAGTCTTCCATTATGTTTTGCAGAAGTAAGTTTACTCAATGCGCTTTTACTTACGCCATTTTCGCATTTCTTCTTCATGGACCAAATGAGTCTTAAAATCTAAACCGGCCACAGAAACAGTCTTAAAATAAGTATATGGTTTGTTCAGAGGGCCTACTAACAGATGTATAAATTTTAAACGGTAACTCAAAAATGTAAATTATGATCAAAATGGTCGGACTACATCTGGTCTTAAATTAGTGTTTGGCAACTTTCCATAGTCTTACTATTACGTATGGTAATTGGACAAAGCTGTACAACATGACAATAGCGAAACAATGCGGTAACCTAGAAATGTAAATAACTAACATAATTGGAGATTTTAAACTTATCACTATTATGGTTACGGCGAGTTATGATCTTTAAGACTTCGCTTATAGTATATACAATGGCGAAATCTATAATAATTTCACGAAGACAAACGGTAACCTTTTTCGTAATTTGAATGTCCACGGGCTACAGGACTATGTTGACTAGTCCATGGAAATCGTACATTTTGCCTTGCGTTAAATGAGGTAGTTCTGATTTTTTTGTATGTTAGTAGTGATGAGATAGTAATGACAAATCCAAGTTTTCCACCTCGAAAGCCCTCCGGATCATTGTTAAATATTTAAAAATCCAATAAATTTTCAGATTTTTTTCAGTTTTTATTAATTTTTACCACCAAGGACCTGTGTTACGGCAAAGGTTACTATGCACGCTTTAAAGTAGACTAAATTTGCAATAAAAAGAGAATAATTTGGTTCTTGTAAGTCAAATAGTTTTTAAGATGGGCCAATTTAAAAGTTTGCAAAAATTCAAAAAAGGAAGTATTACAGTTTTTTTAGTTTTCGACATTTTGACCCATAGTAGTGGGTTTATGGCAAAAGTTAAATTATTAGTTATAAAAGTCCATTAAATTTCCAACAAAATGAGACCAATTAGTAATATCAACTTACACCTGATAGTTCCTGAGACAGCTGTTCAAAGTTATTGAGGTAAGTAAACAATTATGTAATAGAAGGGTTTGCAAAATGAAGTACGCCATAAAGGAAGGAGGATCTGGGAGGTGGTGGGATCAATTATGTACATTGTATGTATAATTTTGATGGACCAGGCACGTCCTCTGAATCCACAGCACACTTTTTGGGGGCAGCTTGCTGAGGTATAATTTCTTCATCGAACTGCTCAGGAAGGTCAAAATCGTCCTTTGATGGTGGGTTATCAATCAATGGTTCATCAATGTCATCACACATCAGGTCTGGTATGTTCTCGCATGATTGGCCAATGCAGTAGCTGCAAACAGCCGAACATTTGAGTTCTGCTTTCCTGCAACCACATCTGCTGGTACAACCTTACATCTTTGGTATGCTTTCAAGGTGATTAAGGTTTGCGTGTCATTAACAGGGTAGAACGGGAACGTCTCCCAGATCCTTCTTCCTTTAGGGCTTACTACCTTTTGCAAAGCCTTCTATTACATAATTGTTTACTTACCTACCTCTATAACTTTGAACAGCTGTGTCTTAGGAACTATCAGGTGTAAATCGACAAATTTAATCTCATTTTGTTGGAAATTTAATGGACTTTAATAACTAAAAAAAAACTTTTGCCATAAACCCACTACTAGGGGGTCAAAGTTGACGAAAAATAAAAAAACTGTAATACTTCCTTTTTTGTGATTTTGCAAATTTTAAAATAGCCGTATCTTAAAAACTATTTGGCTTACAAAAACCCAATTACTCTTTTCTTATTGCAAATTTAGTCTACTTAAAAGAGTGCATAGTAACATTTGCCGTGACTCAGATCCTTGGTGGTAAAAATTTACAAAAACTGAAAAAAAACTGAAAATTTATTGGATTTTTAAATATTTATCAATGATCCGGAGGGCTTTCGAGGTGGAAAACTTGGATTTGTCATTACCATCTCATCACTACTAACATATAAAAAAATCAGAACTACCTCATTTAATGCAAGGCAACACCACTTATTTGGTACGATTTCCATGTACTAGACCGTTTGCTATACGATATTGAACCTTAGGTGGGTTGGAAATTAAATTCCGTGACTGAATTTTACCTCTAAAACTTCTTTTTTCCATGAGTATTCATGCAATAGTCAAAACTTTCACATTTGTCAATATGTGCTATCAAATAATCAATATTAAAATTATTAAATGAGGAAAGATAAGATTTTTTGTTTGTATGTTTGTAACGGATAAAACCATAAACTACTGGACTGATTTTACCTCTGATTAACATAAGCAATATTAATCCAGATATTCCCACGAGAACAGGAGAATCACGCGTATAAAACCGCGCGTAGCCACTTATAATCAACTAGCGGATCCTCGCGGTTTCACCCGCGTGGTACCCGTTCCCGTGGGAATATCGGGATAAATATAGCCTATGTCATTCGGGAAGAATGAAAAGAAAGAAAGAAAGAAAAAGAAAATCTATTTATTTTGGCACATGTACAACAATGTAGCTTTCTAATGGTGAAAGAATTTTCTAAATCGGTCCAGTAGTTTCGGAGCCTATTCGATGCAAACAAACAAACAAACAATCAAATCTTTCCTTTTTATAATATTAGAATAGATAAACTTTAAAAAAGAGGTACTTTTCCTGACGTCTTAAAGCATGAACTGTTAAACCACTTTTCCGTAAGAGTAGAAGAACATCGTTAGCTACAAATTAATTAGAAAAATAACTAGCAGCCTCAACGCTAAAATTACCAGCTACAGTTCTATTTTAGACATGACGAAGGCTTTCGATTTTGTTTTATGACAAACATCTCTACAAATACATTCGGTATTCGGGGGCCAAGCTACGATTGAATCCAAAGCTATTTGAAGATAAGACTAAGATATATTAGACGAATTTGGAGATATTTGAGATAAGAGAATTTGAATAAGAGATAAGAGAACAATGTGTGTTTACTCGAAAAATATATATATCCTCTTATAATGCTCTTTTATGATTAACAAGCTTGGTATACCCCAGGGCAGCGTACTAGGTCCTCTCTTGTTCCTCTTATACATCAATGATTTACCTAGTAACGTACTTCTTCATGAATATATTATTTTGTTTGTAGATGACACCACTATTATATTCAAGGGTGATAAAAATATCGGTGTATCACAAATCACAATACTAATTTTATAAATCGCTTCCGTTTTTTTATATTAAAATGTATTATCTATTTTTTATTGTTCAATTTAGATGTGGTCGTACAGGACGCGAGCGAGGTGGTCAAGTATTCATATTAGTCACAGAAGGAAGAGAACATCAGGTATTTTTGAAAAAATATTTTTTACGTTTGATAAACAATAGTTTTTCTTGTGAAACTTTACGTTTATTACTTATATCAATATCGACGGTATAAAATATTTAGTCTATTTGTGAAAGAGATTTTTTGTACTGATAAATTGTTGTAGTATTAAGTAAAATCTTCTTTTATTACTGGGCACTATTATCCATTCAATCATAATGCAGCAATATGCACATTAAAAATGTTCGAATGATTGTAGACGCTATTGGACTGTATGCGCCAAAGAGACGGCTTAAACAAGAAGATACTGCAATCTAACGAAGTCAACAACAACCTGTACAAAGTCAACCCGCGCATGATGCCGCACGACCACACGCCGCAGTGCCACAAGATGTATATCACGGTCGCTAAGAAAGCGGACCCTAAGGAAAAGGCTCAAGTTGCAGAAAAGCCTAACAAAAAGGTGAGTAAAACATAGATACTGCAATCTAACGAAGTCAACCACAGCCTGTACAAAGTCAACCCGCGCATGATGCCGCATACCCACACGCCGCAATGCCACAAGATGTATATCACGGTCGCTAAGAAAGCAGACCCTAAGGAAAAGGCTCAACTTGCAGAAAAGCCTAATAAAAAGGTGAGTAAAAGCATAGATACTACAGTCTAACAAAGTCAACAACAGCCTGTACAAAGTGAACCCGCGCATGATGCCGCACGACCACACGCCGCAATGCCACAAGATGTATATCACGGTCGCTAAGAAAGCAGACCCTAAGGAAAAGGCTCAACTTGCAGAAAAGCCTAATAAAAAGGTGAGTAAAAGCATCTCCCCGCGATTTGCTCGCGAGGTTCCTGATCCCGCAGAAATATCGAGATAAAATACATCCTCGGGAATAATATAGCTTTCTACTAACGAAATATTTTTTTTAAATCGGTTCAGTAGTTTTTGAGTTATCCATTACAAACCAAAAATACAAAAAAAAAAAACTTTCCTCTTTATAATAATTTATAGTATTATAGTGTAGATTATTCAATTAAAAATATATTAAAATCCATCAGTCAACGTCATCATCATTAGGTATTCATCACCTTTCTATCCTCCCAATTTTATTTTGGGCGGCGTAGTATGCATACTTCGTCCGCCACTCCTCTCTATCACCTGTTACATATTTATTTATTTACTCTCTTCTCATGCAACTGTCCAACAGTCAACAATCACATACGTTTGGCCGCTTAAATTCAAGGGCCAAAAGGACTTACGAACAATGTTACTCGGCAAGTCTTGATTTGCTGTTGGCTGTACAATACTATTTAATATAGCACAATAATAATTGGTAAATTAATATTATAGGGTCAAAAGGACTTACGAACAATGTTACTCGGCAAGTCTTCAAGTTCCAGTAGTGCTTCTAGCAAAGAGTTTGAAGCTTGTGGTCTCATCACTGAAGAAGAATATAAAGAGATATTTCCAAATGGCATCGAGAATAAAGCATCAAACACCGCGAGAGAATTATGGGCAATGAGCAAAGGTATGTAGAAATAGAAGCTTTGCACACCACGACTTTTTGTAGCGCCGTTCGACGCACGTTTGTGTCGATACAGACGATATACGCACCCAAGTGACACGCAGCCTACAGACCTTTGCGCACCTGAATTACTCAAACGCGCCGCTTAAAGGCGCGCCGTCGCGCGTCGATGCGCGTTTGTAATGCCAGCTCCAAACTATTGTCCAACACTCCAACTATTCGTCCAACCCTTCACGTGTGGAGAGATAGTTCGTGAATGTTTGACGATGTTGGAACGTGTTGGGGCGAGATTGGTCCGATGGCTGTAAATCGTACCTAGATCAAAGGAGTTGGCCAACTCACACAAACAGACCCTCCACACATCAGTGTTGGGGCGAGATTGGTCCGTTGGTTGTAAATAGTACCTAGATCAAAGGAGTTGGCCAACTCACACAAACAGACCCTCCACACATCAGTGTCGTCACTTCTCTCAGGCGATTCAGACGTTCCTACAATAAATTATTTCAATTCAAGCTTAAACAAAATACCTACCTACCATGTTCTATTCCTATGTATACTTAACATCCACCATCTTCGCTTCCGTCGTGGTTTTTTTAATTTTACGTCGGTTATGAACTTGAAATTATTGTATGCACTCAAAAGGTACAGCGCAGAAGCACCTATCACTTCAACGTCCTCCATAGTGAATGAGGTTGGTCGAAGATTGGCCGATGTGTGGAGAGTCTGTTTTGATCGATCGTGAGTTGGGACAAGATTGAAGGATGTTGGAGTGTTGGACTGTTGGACGATAGTTTGGAGCCGGCATAAGAATGCACACGCGTATCGACAACGGCACGTTTGTATCAATACAAACGCAAAACAACTGCTCTACAGGAAAAAAGTGCGTTGTCGACGCGTGATTTTTTAAGGTGCTACCAAATGACGCAGTTCGCATATGAGTAATACATATCGCAATTAAATCTGAAGAATTTGAAATTATTTTACTAATATTATAAATGTGAAAGTTTGGCTCGATGTTTCTTACTCAATTACGGCTAAACGTATCTGGATCAAATTTGGCACAGAGCTAGAGGGTCTAGAATAGTTGCTATTCTAGACCAACTGTGCTATATGTAGCCTATATGCTATTCAATAGCATAATAAGGCATAATAAGGCTACTTTTCACCCCCAGAAAATATCTCATTCCCACGGGGTAACATCGTCTAGCTCCGTAACCCCGTAACTCCGAGTGCATAGCTGCAAGTGGAAAGCTCTAAGCTTAACATTAATATTTTGTATTGCAGATAAAATTTTGGCATTAGGTAAAGACGATAACCAAGATATATTCAAACTGTCCACGTGGATAGAATGGCAACGAACATTACAGAAAACAGTTAATATTGGCCATTCGAGGGACAGCGAGATACTGTCGGAATTACTACAATACAGTGATGCCAAAAGGTTCCACCTGCCTGCGTCTACACAACACCCAAGTATGTTTATCCCATATGATTTTATTTTTTGCAGCCACAATTTTTTTATAAGACAAATAATTCTAGTGATATGTATAGTGGTATCCCACCTGCCGGCCTAGCATGAGCGACTTTTATCACGCGATATGATATGGTACGGCATGCCGTCTTGCTTACACCTTAGTGGGGTAAGCAAGACAACTTGCCGTACCATATCATATCGCGCGATAAAAGCCGCTCATGCTAGGGCGGCTGAGGTACATACGGAATAGTTGTTTTTTTTCTAGTATTCTTTCTCTTTGTTTGTGCCGTCCATGTATATCATAATTGTCTAAAGATAACTTGTATTATGCCTGCAACTAATTGCTATTCCATGTATCTACTTTCAGCATTTCTTTCACAAGACTTGGCAAGTCAAAAGATTTTGCCAATGTCGCCAGCAAAAGAAAAACAACCAAAACAGAAAAAAAGTAAAGTCGTTTCAGTAAATTCCCCTCAGAAAGTGATTAAATCTCCAGGCAAAAGAGATGGTGACATTAGAGCCTTGTTTAGTACGGCCACAAAATCGACAAAAAGTTATACGAAGTTACTAAATGACTTAGGCATTCAAAGCAGTGGCAGTCTACCTACTCGACTTATAAATTTGCTCGTGGACTTAAGCTTGGAGAGCAGTAACGCGATACAAACTTGCTACATTTGCCAAAATGTGTGCGACTGCAAGTTCTTAGTCAACATGAGAAAACAAAAGAAAATCTTGCCAGTAAACTTCTTAGTAGGTCCAGTTCTTCCCAAAATTGAGTTAATAGACGATATTGATGAAGAGTCTCTGCTAAATTATAAACACGAGTTAGATACATCTAAAAAAAGTCACAAAGAAAAAGATCTATCAAACAGTTTCGATGAAAGCCAAATAGATGTTAAAGACACAGAACTTAAGACTAACAACAGTAATAACTTTGAATTAGACTATGATTTTGATTCCATTGATGAATTAAATTCATGTATAGTTGTTGAAGAAAGAACGCCAGAGAAAAAAATAATTAAAAATGAAGATAGGAATAGCAACTTTGATTTAGAATTTGATTTCGATTGTATTATTGACTTGGACACACAAGCAGATTCAATAGTAAAAATTGAAAAGCCAAAGGAAGAATCGGAAGATAAATTTGAAATTGGCGATATTGATGACATATTTGCCGAGAGTAGTCCGGAAGAAATACAAAATAACGAGACAGTCAGTGAAGTTAAGGCAGAAAAAACAGCTGAACAAAACCAAAATGAAATACTACAGAATAAAGAGACAGTTGATGAAGTTAAAGCAGAAAAACCACCTGTCCAGAATGAAGTGCTTGGCTTCTTTGGTTTAGATAGCATCGATGATATTTTTGCAGATGACGATGCCGACGATAATATGGAAAACAAAATAATTGAAATAAAAGCACGAGACGAAGTTAAATCAAGCAGGAAAATAACTGAATTTAATAATAACCAAAAAGTTAGCCCCTCTATTTTATCAGGTAGAACCAGGTATTTACCTTCTACCTCTCCTATTCTTTGTAGTCAAGGTAGAAAGTTTCAATTGAGCACTAAGAAAAATCACAATTCGCCGATTGTCAGCAAGGCAAAACGACAGCTGATAAAAGATGATAGTGACGAAAACATTACCGATAAAACAAACAACAGCTTAAGTATAAGCAACAACAAAAGCATGTTTACCATTACGCAAATAGTTGATATGATTAATAAGCCTGATGGGAAAAAATCAAACGCATCCACTGTTCTAAATAATGTTGACGATGATCGAAGTACATCACCAATATTATTAACCCAAGCCGATAAAAAGAAGGCTAGTGTAGCGGACAGTACTAAACCTAGTCAGCTAACGTCACAGTTAAGGAAATCTGAAAGTCTTATTATATTAGACAGCGACAGTGATAGTGATGAGAATACGCAGGTTTACGATGTTCATGATGAAGCTGTAAACACTAGCGAAGACAAAAATAAGACAAATCATTCTAGTCAAATCTCTCATAAGAGGAAAATCGACTTTGATAATGACGATGACTTTATCAACGCTTCACCATATTTCAATAAGAAACCTAAATTGGAAAATAACAATTCCAAAACCTTGACATTGCAACAAAAAGTATTAGCTGCCCTCACTTCTAATAAGGACGGTACTTTCAAACCCAGCAACAACGATCGTGTTGTGAACTTTAGTATGTCTCCAATAAAGCTATCTCAAAAAGAGAATAACAACCCTCAATTCTTAAATAATGATACCCAATTCGAGAGCGATGATGAGAAAGAATACGTTAGGAAATCTAATTTAGAAATGTTGCAAATGTTTAAGAGAGACAGCAAAGTGGAAAGTCCTATGAGTGAATTTAGTTTTTCAGTTAATGGAAAAAGCAAAACTTCTGAAAAGAGAAAGTTGACATTTGATGACAGTGATGATGACTTCGTTGATGGTAAAAGAATACGAAATGAACAATATGTGGATACCAATGTACATAAACCGAGTAGTAAACACAAAGTACGTAAGGTAGGCTGTTTAAATTTTATATTCGTTTTGGTATTTTTTTCTTTTCTTAAACTACTCTACCTAGACGGAATGTATACCATACCGTTAATTAGGAATGTGTCGATGTATACTATTTCGCTGTAATTGTAAATTAAGTTGGACCTAAATGACGACCTACGATACAAGGTTATTTTGAAACCATTGGTCAAATTTTTAAGTTTGACTCAAAATCGGTAAGTGAACTACTTTCTCCTAGAAACATGTTTTTGGACTTCCCATACTAATCGATCACGTGATCAGGGGGCCAAGTCTGCTAACGTTAAGTCACAATCGTGTCTCAATCGTGTTTCAATTCAATTGTAGTTCAGTTGTAGTGCTCTTTAAATCACTAGTTACAAGAATTATGACAGTATGATGTGATGTGAATGTAGTGTGTGGTATGACCATCATTAGTATTGTGAAAAAAGTACACATTTCTTGTAACTAGTGTGTAAAAAAACACTTCAACTGAACTACAATTGAAACACGATTGAGTCACGATTGTGACTTAACGTTAGCAGACTTGGCCCCCTGTATGATTTGTATGAAAAGTCAAAATAAAATTGTCATATTTCGACCCATGTTTCTAGGAGAAAGTTGTTCACTTACCGATTCTGAGTCGAACTTAAAAATTTGGCCAGTGGTTTTAAAATAACCCTGTATACCTAAGAGGCGGAAAGATGATCGCTGTCTTTGCAAACTAAGTTCGAGAACATCTAATCTAATCATTAAAATGTTCAAATTTTATATTAGTTAATGTAGAGAATAAGATATTGTCGATAAGTTAGGAAGAGCGGGGCCGCTTGTCACAAGTGTAATTAACTTATGCTCAATAGGCTGGTCCCAACCACTTTTGTAATACTGAAATTTGTAGACTGAATAAATCATTTTTTCATTTTTAATTTTTTTTCATCTAAACTAGAAAAATAAATATATGTAGCTTAAACTTTAAACTTCGTTTCGGTGCTGGATTGCATACGGACAAACATCTCCTGAGGATGCCCCGGGTTGGGGCGAAACACGTGTAGAGTAGTGTGATCGGTGAAGGTGCAAGTTTTGTGATTATTTGCGGAAGAAAGCTACATATTATATTTATTTTTCACAATGGTTAGGGACTACCGCCAAGTGACGCCTGATTCAATCAAATATCTAAACTAGAATTCAGTTATAGGGCTGTACAAATGCCGAAGACTGAAACAGGCAGCTGCAGCTAGCATTACACAAAATCTAAATTTCTCAGAAGAAGAAGCCAAGCGGTTTCCTCGAGCTGGAAGCCGAGCTGTCCGGCGACGGCGACAGCGGCGACGAGCTGACCGACTCGAGCGCCGGCAGCATCGCTGAGTTCATCTGCGACGACCACGACGCTTCGCATCAAGTAGACATGCACGCGCACTATATACGATCCGTAAGGTAGGCTAACATTTTTTTTTTTGTTTCCTTTCCGCCCCTTAAGGGCCAGTTCAGACACCTGAAAGTGCTCGAGCAATATACTGGCTCAAAAAAATTGATAAATGAGACCGTATTACTATAGCCTAAAGTAGCAAATAGTATGAATATCGACACAGTCGGCTTGTTTATGCTCACGACCGTAACCGCCTCTGTGGTTTAGTGTTTCACACCACCGATTTCAGACCAAGAGGTCCCGGGTTCGATTCCCAGTGGGGGTACATATTGTATTCGGTTTGGTTGGTGGTAGGACTTGTTCTTAGTAGTCCGCCTGGCTAGCTACCACCATCTTATCTAAGTCTGACGCCATAACAATGATGTTTTCACTTCTCATGCTCGTAAAGTTCGTGTTTATGTTGAGTATAGGCTGCATAAAATCGCTTTTTATGCTCTAGTGCATAAAGTAAAATCTTCGTCGAAGTCTCAGACTCTAAGACAAAGGTCGTCAGGTAAACAGTCACACACGCAATTAAACTTCGTTAAATAAATTTTATTTGTTGTGGGCAACACTGCTCACGTTAACAACAGGTCTACGTAGTTATCGAATTATTTAATTTATAAGTGGTTTTAAGTGAAGGAATATCAGTTAATTACGCAGCATAAGTGATAAATTAGTCTAATAATTGTTATCTCCAACATTCGCCGAGTATTTATGAAGAAATAAAATAATAATACTTGTGTGAGAAGAATAAAAAATCAGAAAATACTAGTGACTTTATCGCAACAAAAACTCACAACAACATAAGAAAAAGGTCAGTCTGTGTTCTTATCAATTCTGTAAAGGCAAAACAAAAGTGAATCTCGATTTGAAATTTATAACCTATTTGTTATTACGAAAACATTAGTCATCAATTTAAATCACTCAAACAAAGTGATAAGAACGCCGTCTAGCGGCGAGCGTCGAAATCCTAAGCGAACCCTGCCATTGGCTTGCTTTCAAGTACTGTTGTCGATTAGCAACACAATACCAATTAATTGCGATAGTTTCCAATAGAGGTCAGCACCGGTCTCAAAACAATGGATAATTTACAGAAAATATTAGAAACAATTCAACTTGATCTTGCCGAACAGAAGAAAGACATAAAAAATATTGAGTATAATATAACTACAAATATAAACAAGAATATTGATGAAAAATTTAAATTTTTTGAATTAAGAACGAGGAACTTAGAAGAACAAATTGAACAACAACACAGAATAATTGAAAATTTAGAACGACAAATGAAGGTAAAGAATGTTATATTATTTGGAATGAAGGAGACCGAACGAAGCTACGACAATTTACGAGACGACATACTAAATACCATAAAGAAAGTTATGGAAATAAACTGCCTAAAGAGTGAGATAGAAAATGTCAAACGAATTGGAAAGAAACAAGATAGACCTAGACCTGTAGTAATTACTTTAACTACAGTGGGCAGAAAAATTGAGATTTTGAAGAAAAGTAAGTGCTTAGAAGGAATGAATATGTATATGAAATCTGACTATACCAAAAAAGTTTTACAAAAAAGAAAGGAATTACAAGAAGAACTAAAAAACAAACGTGAGCAGGGAGAAAACGTTATATTACGTTATGACAAATTGATAACAGTAAATGGAAATGACCAGAAAAGAACAAAAAAGAGAGACCTATCAGAGTCACCGGGGCAACCAGATCAAACTTATGGGAAGGAAAGGAAGGAAAATATCAGTGTTCAAGCTAGAAAGAAAAACAAAACTTATAACATATCTTCATACATGCAAAAGCCTGCTACGACACACACCAATATAATAGAACAACAAAACGACTCTGATTAGCAATTGTGGCCCCCATCACAGCGTCCTCTAGGCCGGCTAGTCACCGGAACGACAGCAGAGGACATAGACTATAACCCCCCCAAGTATAAAGGAAAGTAAAGAGCAGTCAAAGTATCTATATGTTGCAAGTCTAAATGTAAGAACACTATTATCTGACTCACGAATTGAAGAATTACACTATGCCACACAAAAACTGAAATGGGACATAATTGGCCTTTGTGAAACCAGGAGGAAAGATGAAGAAATAGTAGAATACCCAGAATACATATTATATCACACCAAGAGCACGCATGGCCAACAAGGAGTTGGATTTTTAGTAAAGAAACATCTAAAAGAAAGCATTGTCTCATTTGAAAGCTACTCAGATAGAGTAGCGAGCATGCAAATCAACTTGTCAAACGGAAAAGTATTATCCATAATTCAAACTTATGCGCCAACTGAAAAATGCAAAGATGACGAACTTGAAAAATTTTACAAGACCCTGGAAACAGCTATAGAAAAAGTTAACACAAAAAAGCTAATAGTTATGGGCGACTTCAACGCTCAAATCGGAAAGTCCTTGCAGGGAGAAGAACAATCATTTGGCAAATATTCAAGTGGTAAAAGGTCAAAACATGGTCAAAACTTGGTAGAATTTTCTCTGGAAAAGAACTTAATATTTACAAATAGCTTGTTTAAAATAAGAAAAACCAGAAAATGGACTTGGCAATCGCCAAATGGTTTGTATCGCACTGAAATCGACTATATACTTGCAGATCATAGCCTAATAATACATAACTTCAACATAATTCAAAAGTTAAACTTTTTTACTGACCATAGAATGATACGATGTAAAGTACTCATAGAGGCAAAGACGAAAAGAAGGTTTACTAAACCAGGCAATTTACCGAGACATCTACCAGAAGTGACCAGAGAAAGTGGAATGGAGCTAGAGGAAAAACTAACAGCCGCAATATTAAATTCTATAAACATACAAACACAATATGATAACTTTGAAAAAGAAATGTCAAACCTTATTCTACAGATAATGGAAATAAATAAAACCCAGAAGAATGAAGAGAAAACCTATTTGAAAGAATTACTCAATGAAAGGAAACGACTATATAGCCAAAAGAGAACAAGACAAACTAGAGAAGAGATTACAGAAATTAGCAAGAAGATTAACAGACATATTGCAGAGGATGCGAAAGCTCGTAGAAAAACGACATTTGAACATTTTATAAATAAAACTGGAGCTGTGAAGAAAGCCTACAAAGAACTTTGTTCATCGTCTAAATGGACCCCAAATATATTAGACAGAACAGGAAACAAAATAAAGAAAAGAAGTGACATAATCGAAGAAGCGACAAAATTTTACAAAATTCTATACTCTTTACAGACATTACCCGACTTTACAGAAATAATAACAAATAAACCTAAAATCGATGAAACTTTACCGTCAATAATACCTGCAGAAATAGAATTGGCAATAAAAACTCAGAAAGGCTACAAATCACCTGGAGAAGACAAAATTACCAACGAATTACTAAAATCTATTTTTGAATCTTTACAGGGACCTCTAACAAACATGTTTAACAATATATTAGAAGCAAAAGAAACTCCGAATCAGTGGTCCAAGTCTACGACAACCCTACTACACAAAAAGGGCGATAGAGCTAATTTAGACAACTATAGACCTATCAGTGTTATGACTAATGTATATAAAGTTTTCTCAAAAATAATACTGAGCAGACTCTCTAAAATACTGGATGAAAATCAACCGCGGGAACAGGCTGGATTTCGTAAAAGTTTCTCAACTATAGATCATATACATGTAATGACACAACTAATAGAAAAGTGTAATGAATATGGAAAGACTCTGTACGTATGTTTCATTGACTTTACCAAAGCATTTGACTCTTTGGAGCACTCTGCGATCTGGGAGGCATTAGTACAACAAGGTATAGATGTAAAGTACATTGAACTTTTACACAGCATTTATTCTAAGTGCTCGGCCAAAATTCGGTTGGAGAGAGTTGGACCAGAATTTCGCATAGAAAAAGGTGTCAGACAGGGTGACCCGCTCTCGCCGAAGATATTCTCAGCAGTTCTAGAAATGGCATTTAGAAACGTCGATTGGGAAAACAAAGGAATTAAAATAGATGGGGAATATCTAAGTCATCTGCGATTTGCAGACGACATTGCCATATTTGCCGAAGAAAGTTCTCAATTAGAAAATATGATGAACGAGTTAGCGAATGAGTGTAAAAGGGTAGGACTGTTAATAAATACCTCGAAAACAAAAATTATCACAAACGGTAGTAGAGAACAAAGTATTAAAATAAATGGTGAACACATTGAGTATGTAACAGAATATATTTACCTGGGTCAATCTATTTCCTTTGTAGATCAGACAGAAAAAGAAAAGAGAGCACTGGAGGAAGCTGGGGGAGGCCTACGCCAAGAGGCGACTTCCACAAATATAAATATAAAATAAATCAATATATATATATATATATATATATATATACATTATAGTTGCATGTATTTGAATAAAGTAAATAAATCTTATATAACTAAATAATAATAATAATCTATATATTAATTTGAATATTGCATGAAAATATAATAAAATTTAAACTACTTAGATTAAATACTTACTTATTTGGTAAATTATCATTTAAATATTATTGTTTAAACAGATTTATTTCAAAATGGAAATTTGTGGTAGAATAAAGGCTATTTTTATTTTTATTTTTATTTTAAATAAATTTTATTAATACCTAACGTATTTCATTCTGTTTCTTAAATTTTGTACATAATCCATTTTAAATTACAAAATAATAAAACTAGGCAAAATTAATGAGTTTTCTAAGAAATAAGTATTTCAAGAGCATTATGGACTACGATCTATGCTAAAGTCACTGTGCTGCCAATGCCACGTATAAAAAAAAGAAAAAGAAAGTCTTCCCGCCAATATGGCGAATTCTTTATTTTTTTCTTTTTTGCAGTATTGTTATTTATTTTTCTCACACTCGAAGTGAAAAGCAGAGTGTATAACTCGAACATAAAACCCATTTTACCCTCGAATTGACTATCCACCCTCGCCTACGGCTCGGATAGATATATACGTCTCGGTAAAATGGTACGTTTTATGCACTTGTTGTACAATCTACTATTTCAGCATTATTGTGTTCCGACAGTTAGAGATAAGATAGCCAGTTCCTGAACGAATGAGGATTCCGGGAGTAGTGCGCTTCCACCTTCAGCCTTATGACCACTTAACACCAGGTGTGATGAAGGCGAAGTGATACACCGCTGTGGATAAAAAAAAAAAAAAAAAACGACCGGCGCGTGTTTCCTCAAGGGTCCTCGATTAGTCCTCGATGTGGCATCGTCTCGTAGCGCATTTTTGCTAGCGATGCGCGACTCCGAATGATTTTCCTTTTCGACTAATTCATAACTACTAATTTGGCCATTCGAATGCAAAATTAGTAGTATACTAATGTCTATATTCGAATAACGACTACTAATTAGTAACTACTAATGTCAACACGGAACGAAACGAATAAACGATAGGTTATTCATTCATTAATCATTCCCACAGCACAGTATTATAAGCACAATAGTTTCGATCCCGTCCACCCGACCAAGCGCGAGTCGAACCGAAGCCGAACGCGACTGGACACTGGACAGCCGGACGTATATGCCGTCGACTCCAGTCGAATAATCTCAATCGCAGTCGACTTAGTCGAATGATTCGTGGAGTCGAATGATTAGTATTAGTATTATTCGGAGTCGCGCATCGCTAATTTTTGCTCTTAATGTGAATTGCGAACTGAGGGGGCTCGAGCCTGCGCGACGATTTTTCCGTTGTCTGATTGACTCTAACGATTGAAGAAAACAAAGGATATTGTGAACTCTTGTAACATTTTTTACTTGACGCTCGTAAAAAGACATCTCAAAAAATCTTTTGTGTTTAATTTAGCTTCCTGTTATGCCTAGTTTACACGTATTAAGTAAGCAAGTGATTAACTTAATTTTAAGTTAATTATAAGAAGTAAAGTGTTTCCACGTGTTATAACTTAAATTCAATTTAGTTTGGTCACAATGGACGAAGGTACTTTCCTACTTCGCTAAATTAGTGCGTTCACACGCGAACTAAAAGCAAATTTAGTAAAGACCACGCCTACCGGGGAATACGCGCGATGCGGGAGGGGGGGTTACTTAAGCAAAAATAGACTCGATTCTATTCTACTTACTCACTTATTCACTAAATCGTTAACTTAGTACTTGTGACTAAAGAGCTGTTAAGTGACTGTTTACACGCGTGAATTTAGTTAAAATTAACTTAATATTTAGTTAATTACTTCGTCACTTAATACGTGTAAACTAGGCATTAAGTAAAGACGAACTTGCAATAACTAAGGGCTCGTTCGAGGAGGCGACGCGGGCAAATTCTGCTTGCGACAGGCGTCTAAACAACTTAGTCAATGTGACGCATCAACTGATTCACATTTCGCCCGCGCTGCCTCTCCTTGAACGAGCACTAAGACATCTCATTTCTAGTGTAGTGAACTATGTAGCGCGCGCGATACGAGAATTACACTTATTGCATTGCTGTTTCAGACGAGTCGAATGAGTAATTATTGACAACATTGGCTGCTATTTCTGTCTTTTTAATTATTTAAAAACATCACTTACGAAATCAGTAACACGCTCGATAATATTTGTACGTATTTAACGTATTTGTATAGTGCGACAAGCATATCTGTTCCGATGATAATCTTTGGAACTAGAACATTTTAATACTAAAGTCCATTTTGACAGCTAATTTTGTATTGCAAGTGGCTCCTCTGTCACGTCTGTCACCGGAACAGACAGGCGTGTGGGACTGTACTTCTTTTACAGTCAAAGTAGACGTACATCTTGACAAGTAGCACACTAGCGTCCGGAATTATGACAGAGCAGAAGTGATGTCAGATTCCTTGTCACTTTCACACTATCACCACACCTTGTTGTAATGGATGATACATCTCTGTATTAACAATTATTTGTTTTTTCTTTATGCAGAAGCCCAGTGAAAGGAGTTTTCAAGATACCGGAGTTGCCCAAGAAATTCGACAAAATGAACGTATTTTCACAGTTCGTCGAGGAAGATAACTACGAGATGGTAGGATTTTAAAATAATTTAATTTTTACTTAAACTATAGTTGAATTATGGTTGGAAAATAAAAACAAAATATGAAATCACGTTTTTTGTATTTATGCCGTGACTGATGTTTTTACTGATGCATGTAAATAAAATTACGCAATCTGCTATTTCAGGATAGCTTTTGTGTTGACTCGCACATCGGATTGACGCAAGCTGACGATATATCTGAACTGGAATTAGCGGAGCTCGTTTTGGAAGAGAAAAGAAAACGAAAGAAGAAAAATAAAAGACAGGACAGCCCTGAGCGGCACTACAATGACGGTGACAGCCCCTTGGTCAAAAGGAAAAATAAAGTCACCAGACAAATAGACAGCGATTCCGATAGTAGTTAGCTGGACAACGAATCGTGGCTTAGTTTTAAGTACTTTGTTATTTGTGACACTCCAGCTGGTCTGGACTCATACTGTGATATGATTACTAGTACTGATGTAGGTATAAGCTATTATTTCCTTTGATACTCATAGCAATTTATTTCAATTCCAATTTGTTAATTTTATTTGAATTTTAAAAGTAAATTTTATTGTCAGTTTTAATCAAAACCATAATGCTTTCAATTATATTTTTTTATTCATTTTAAATTACATAAACATGTATTATATTTATTATAGGTTGCCGTTAAATCTCTCATTATTATGAAGTCGGGCTTCATTTATCTTGTACTGTAACAATCAGTATAGTTTAAACTTGTATTGATATTTCAAATGTACAGATTCATCAATGTGCTTTTTTAATGTATCAGTCTATTCAATAAAGAAATGTGATAAAGAGTGTTATTTGTTATTAATGTCTATTCCTATGCTAATACTATTCTTCTGTACTCTTTGCTTCCACCTCTTTGGGTTGTCTGCCTTTGTTTATGTCTTCTATTTCTGCTTGAAGTTCGCCGTATTTCTTCTGTAGCTGTTTCTCGCGCTCTGTTTGGCGATTCACGTCTTCCGTCAATGACTGAAAAAATAGAGGCACATCACAACTTGCTCGAAATAGGATTAAATTATAAAATCTAGTTCCTTGTTATAGCAATAATTTAAATAATTCAATTATTGCTATAACAAGAATCTAAATCATTTAGTTATTTTATTCCGCCGCTGATCAAAATGCAGACAATTATTTAGGTATTCATGACGATTTGTAGGAAATTGTAAATAATAACAAGACTTTTTACGTCTATCACAGTAATCTAAGTAAAAGACAGACCCATCTTCGTTACGTTTTACAACCAACCGTTATTATTGTGGGAGTTGATAACAAAAAAGTTATCTCTACCCAGATAACATTTATAACTGTATAAACGCTGTACTACGAAAATTTTAAAGACTTTAGGCTGTTCCACTTTGCTGTATTTGGGCTGTATATCCGGATATTCAGACCTTGTAACTCAAAAAGAGGCCCCAAATTATGCAGCTCTAAGTGTAGATCTAGCTGTCTAACAGCTGTGCAATAGCTGTACAAGCCGAAGCATTTAGCTGACTAAGAGATTAATTATATACCATTATACAGATATTGTTCTCAAATTTTGCGTGTTTTATTCTTTTGTACAGTTTTAGGCTACAAAGCGTCTGAATATAAGAATAATATTTCGAATGAATCTCGGACATAGTTATTTTCTAACATTTTATTTATCGGATATGTCGGACACACGGCGGCGGCCATAATATAATTTGTGAAGTGAACAAATATTTATTTTGCTATTGGTAAGTACCGATTATTAGTTTTTGGTTGTTATTTTGCTTGCGGCTGCAACTTTTTCGTGAATATGTATACTAATAGTGAGCCAAAATTCATGCGCCCTCGAAATAATAGATATTATCGAAAATATATATGTAATGAAAACCGTTTAACCCAACTTGAGACAAATTTTATGAGGTCCCAGTACTTTTCTATTTAAAATAAATTAATTGTGTATAGTGTTCTGATAAAATGCTCTGTATATTTCACAAAAAAAAAACAAAAACTAACATTAAAATATCTTATGAAGTATGAAACCATGTTTATAGGTTATGATTTAATGGCGTCCCAATTTAAACAGCTCTTGCTCTTTTAGTACTCGATAATGAAGCTTTTTGCGTAACTAAGTCGTAATTTAAGAATATACTACAGCCTATAAAGTAAAAATGTATGTACGTTAGAATTTAATAACTCTAATAGCTTCTTAAAAGGGTAAATTAAGTATGTAAATATTACAGCAATTTAGGGTTCAATTAAAACAAAGAAGAAACCAATTCACTGGAGATCACATCAACCCAGATTAGACCTTCACCGCGATCACTGATCAAGCGTTAGAATAGTACCTACTGTTTGTGTGTGATTGGGTTTATTATCACTACATAGTATAAAACAAAGTCGCTTTCTCTTTCCCTATGTCCCTTTGTATGCTTAAATCTTTGAAACTACGCAACGGATTTTGATGCGTTTTTTTTTAATAGATAGAGTGATTCAAGAGGAAGGTTTATATGTACTTTTTATCCCGATATTCCCACGGGAACGGGAACCACGCGGGTGAAACCGCGGGCGGCCGCTAGTATAATTATAAAAGATACAACTAAGAATCTCCAAGAGAAATGCTGAAGTAGAGTAGACATCTATTATAATATAAAAATGAATCCCTAATTTCCCTTGGTCACGGCATTACGCGTGAACGGCTGGACCGATTTGGCTAATTTTGGTCTTGAAATGTTCGTGGAAGTCCAAGGAAGGATAAAGGGGTAGGGAAGGGGTAGGGTAGGGGTAGGGGTAGGGTAGGGGTAGGGTAGGGGTAGGGTAGGGGTAGGGGTAGGGGTAGGGTAGGGGTAGGGTAGGGGTAGGGTAGGGGTAGCGTAGGGGTAGGGTAGGGGTAGGGTAGGGGTAGGGTAGGGGTAGGGGTAGGGTAGGGGTAGGGTAGGGGTAGGGTAGGGTAGGGGTAGGGTAGGGGTAGGGTAGGGGTAGGGTAGGGGTAGGGTAGCGGTAGGGTAGGGGTAGGGTAGGGGTAGGGTAATGGTAGGGTAGGGGTAGGGTAGGGGTAGAGTAGGGGTAGGGTAGGGGTAGGGGTAGGGATAGGGTAGGGGTAGGGTAGGGTAGGGTAGGGGTAGGGTAAGGGTAGGGAAGGGTAGGGGTAGGGTAGGGTAGGGTAGGAGTAGGGTAGGGTAGGGTAGGGGAAGGGTAGGGTAGGGTAGGGGTAGGGTAGAGGTAGGGTAGGGGAAGGGTAGGGTAGGGGTAGCGTAGGGGTAGGGTAGGGGGTAGGGCCACGGGAACGAAGTCGCGCTGGGTCAGCTAGTATACAATAAACAGAAATATTAGATAACCAAACAATCCAACCAAGGGAAAGGGATAATTGTAAGGCGGCAAATCACAAATATAGTTTTAACCGTAGAATATGCATTATAGCGTAGACCACTGCTATTCGGACTATATTTAAAATTGTATTCTTTAGTCGTTTCAGGTACTTCATCCAAATAATGACCCACAAGAGTCGACTGTATCTACATCAAAAACTGTTTCCGGTCAGGCTTCTAACAAGGAATGCAGCGATACGGCTATTACGATACCAATACGAATGACGAATACATCGTAATGACCCAATATGATAACGAATTACGATACGAATGCATTACGATTTATTTTTGATAGCATTTTGTTAAATTTATTTGAAGCTCTGTTTGAATTTACTTATATCAATATTAAGACTGAGTAAAACAAAAATAAATTAAACATTTTTGATTTATTTATTTATAAAAACGTAATTTTTTTAAAAAGGCCCATTTTGCATTGTTACTGTTATTGTATGGAGAAATTACTATGGATGGGATACTATGGAGAAATGTTCTTGGATCCTGCCTTCGATCAACAATAGTACTAGATGAAGGCTCACGAACTAAATGAAAACATTATATGGCCAGACTGACATTTTTTTAAACGGAGAAAAAAGGTTACGAATTTTACGATCTTACATTATAAATGACAAGAAGCGTTCTAAGTATGAAATACCTTAGTATTATTGACACTGTCAAAATAATCTACTTATTATACTCTCAAGTGGGCTTATGAGGCTTGGACATATCTGTCACTCCAAGTATGTATCTAGAGCTAGGTGTTATTGTTGATCGAAGGATAAAAAATCCTGCGGTAAAAAATCTTGAAATCATCGATTACAATTTCAATTAAATTCTTTATTGCAGCTTGAGAAATATTCTTGTCTATAGCCTATTTTTTTAATCTTACTGCGAAATAATAAATGGCGATCAGGCGATCTGCTTCGTCTTCATCTGATGAACTTTCAGATTCAGGAATTTCGAGTCAATTTTTGTAAGTAGTCACTATTCGTCACTATCCAACCCAATTGTGATTGTACGGGACCCTCTTTGCTTATTACTGATCCAAAATTCAGCAGTACGTATGGCTATATTATCATTGTCCAATAATTTTGGTTGTTTGTACGGAACCCTCCTGGCATGATGACAATGCTAACTTTTGAATTGGCTGACCTTGTACAATTATACTTTGTTCCGTATAAAGTTCTACTGTTTCACGTTGTGAATATGCTTTTATTAGTTTCATTTTTATTCCTCCGGTCCTTTTTTATTTTTCCATAGTTTTATATTCACAATGAACAATGAATATAATCACCCTTAACAGTATGCAATTAGCCAAAACTGACATTAAGCGATAGGTACAGTAAGTTTTACTTAGGCATTAAAATAATCGATAAGCTGAATAATTCTCAATTTATGCACTACCAAAATTATAATAATCTGTTGTAACACCGGGGGCTGTACTATAGGGAAAAATTTACGCTAATCGCGTCAGCTTTAGAATAGGGTAAGACTGAACTTTTATGAAGCAGACGGCATTGTATTACACTCTTGTAAAGAGATTTGCTTTCTAAGGGTGTCCTAGATAACCATTGAACAGTTGTTATCAAGCCTATTAACACGACTTTATAATAGAGAAATTCTACACCAATATGCAGATGATAGCAATATTCAATGCTCTTAAACAGAATTAGGCAATACAGAAGTAGAATTCAAGAGCAGTATCCAGTCGATATGCTGCTCTAGTCTTCTAACCTTGCTTGTAGTAGTTTTTTACACTACATACTGTATTTCAGTGTTTTTACGTCCTATTTAAAAGCCATAAGTAATAATTTCGACTATATACAGCCGTAAACCAGCTCTACTGTATAACACTACACATTTAATGCTATAGTACAGCCCTAAGTATATTTTTACGCTTTTATTCATCGTTTATAAAGCTTATAGCTGATAATTAACTGGTAAAAAGAAATTTTGTCAGCCTAAATGTTTATTGGGTACTCTGTGGATAGTCATTGTTAAGTCATTGAATCTGCCTCGAAATATTTTAGCAGTGGCGACGTGTCAAATAATGGCAAAGGTAAGCCGGACCAAATATTGGGAGCAATAATGAATCATCTGCATGGTGGATAGGTAGGGTGGGGTTTTTAACCGGAAGCCGATAGGAATCGGCATGTTTGGATCTTTCGCCACTGGTGACTAGCAGGCGCGGATCCAGGGTTTGGTTGAGGCGGGGGCAATTTTGGTACAGGGGGGCAATCTTGGCTTATTTCACGTGGCAAAATGATGAATGCAAACATTTTGTAGGTAAAATTGTGTGTCCGGGAGGGGGGAATCGCACCCATTACCCCCCATATCCGCGCCTGACGGCCTACTCTAAAACGCAAAACCCGAAACTTCGTTATACACGTCCCTCTCACGCTCGAGTCATGACAGAATCGAGTGAAAGGGACGGGGTAACCGAAGTTTCGGATGTGCGTTTCAGAGTACGGTCCCTGGTGAGTAGCCGTATGTAGGTTACCTCTATCCTCCTGGGTATGGCGGCCTTCTCCTGGTCGGCGAGGAAGCGGAAGGTGGAGAGCTCGAGGTTGGCCTGCTCGATCTGCTCCTGCAGCTCCTGGAACTGCTTCACCAGCCCCGCCGCGCGGCTCTGGTACCCGCCTGCGACAACACCACGAGTGAGAAAAATGACCAGTTAAGGTGGTTCGATCAGCTCAGTAGCGCCACCAATAGAAATAAATCATTTACGATTTATCAAGGGTTTAGAATAAAAGTTTCGGTTATTTTGCGCAAATAGAAGAGTAAAGTGCAATTTTTAAGTATTTTTTCATGGCCTCAAATATGAGCATTAAGTTATGGATCTCGATATTGCTTAATGTGGCCACTTTTGGCACTATTGATATTCACGACTTATTGCTTAAGTTTGTGTTCTTAAAAGTATATTTATAAAATACATTTTACTCTTTTATTTGCGCAAAATAACCGAAACTTTTAATCTAAGCCTTTAATAAAACGTAATTTATTAATTGCCATTGGTGGCGCTACTGAGCTGATCGAACCACCTTAAGTGCGCCTATCTGCTTAAAGTCTTGACTTGAATGTGAGGTAAATGAATATGTCTTGAAACATGGGGGACCACAAAACATAAGAAAGTTTAGACATAAGCTCGTTTATTCCCAAAACGTGGACTAAAGTTAGACTTGTAGGCCTAGCATGCGCACCACGAGATAATTATGTCGTCTCCAGCGCGTATTGCTGTCTTGCTTATATTAACGATAAGTGAACGGGACAAAATCACTTTGTCGGCCAGATAAAAGTCGACAAATTTTCTCGTGGCGCGCATGCTAGGCCTACTGGTTTAAATCTGATGCTAATTATGTCTTTCATTTGGGGAATGAAAGTGACAGCACCAGTTTAGTACCAGTTTTAAACCAGGACTATTTTAATCCACGTTTTGGAATAAAAGGGAGTAAGTTTAAAGGCTAAATTACATTGATGGCGTTATGACGATAAAGATCGACAATCTTTCTGTCCCGGTGACAGCGGTGGTGCTATTTAGTTTTTTTTGTAGCAATTTAACCGGCCCTGACTTCTAAGACCTTCAGCAACTTGACAGCAAAATGACATTAGAAAAAAACGTTTGTTCCAGTTTCTGGCTACCAGAACAGAAAACTGTCGCACTGTACACATCGATTTCCTATATTTAACACTAATTTGAAGCCGCTCTATATGTTAAAAGAATAAGTACAAAAAATTGATGCTAAACAAACTCACCTGTAATTACCCTAAGTTTCTTCTCCATTTTAGAACATTTCTTCGCTTCTTTGGCCATGTGGTTTCTGTTCTGCTCCAGCCTTTTCTCAGCCGACTCCAGTCTGTCTTTTTTGCTCGCTAGATTAGCGCGCGTATACCTATTTTGACCGGGTAAAAATAGAACCTGTAACAAGAATAAGGAAACGTCAATTTTGAAATTATACAAAATTACAAAAAGAATCGAACAGAAACAGATTGATCCTTTAAATAAAGTGAGCTGTTCTTGACGAATTATATTTAATTAACCGACTTCAAATGGAGGAAGTTCTCAATTCAACTGTATTTTTTAGTCTATCTATCAAACACCAATACTTCCAAAAGCCTGGGAAAAGGCTAGTCGGATAAATCCGACTGGGTTAAATGGTTGATTTCGCCTATTTTGGTAAGTATCTATTTAATTAAAAGAATTTTTTAAACTTTTGAGTATAAATAACTTACTACCCAACCCAGGTCATAAGACTGTAGTCTAAGCTAAAATTCAGACCGACCCGCGCGCATCGGCCTGGGGCCCGATTCTCAGGCATTCGAACTTTTTCAGTGTGGTAATTCGTATGTCGAACATTTTGTTTGTGGTTTCTATTGAAAAGTTAGAACGTTTCAAACAAACTAAGCTGTCTCACATGTCAACAAATTCATTTTGACAGCTAAGTTCGTATACGAACATCTATTGGTTTTTACCACTCGTAGCGTTCGACTGGTTTTCGATCGAACTTTTTCGATTGTGAAATTCTGACAATACAAAAACTGTGTTATATTTGAATTTCGAGCTATAAATGTGAACTTTTCTCGATTGCCTGAGAATCGGCCCCCTGGCTCGGGCGGCATTTTAAATTGCGGTAACGAAAATTGAAATATATATAAACAGAAATTACAGTTCATTATAGCTGCGCTGCTAATCGTCGTTCGCATTCCGCCGCAGACGTACGGCTCCATGCTGGGCCGGGCTGATCCGGGCCGGTTGGTCTGAATCATAGCTAAGTCGCTGGAAAGGAACCGACTGCGTTCTCAGTAGGCAAACTGTTCGCCGGCGACTGAATTAGCGGCGTATCGGTTTAGTACGCCCTTCCATATATTTGAAATGGAGTGTTCACAATTTACTAGTTTTTCGCGCCGACTGTCTCAGTGGAAAACTTGTTCCAGTCGGCGGCGAAATGGTTCAGTTAGCCGGCGTAGTGAGTACAAACTGTTGCCGCAAACTGTTCATAACATAAGTAAACTGAAGATTCAGTCGGCAGCGGCAGCTCAGAACAAATTGCTTGCGACACCGGCAAATTAATATGAGTTTGCCGCTGACTCGAATTTCCGTTCGGCACCAATTTGCGGCTCACTAGCGTCTGCTAGCAAACCAAAACGAGAACAAAATTAGTATTAGAACACATACCTGCGCCAAGCACTCCTCCCACACCTGCGTGTAGGCGTCCATGCTGAGCTCGCCGTGGCCCATCTCCTTCTTCATCGCGAGTCGCGATCGATCAAAGTCGCTGCGTGTGTACTGTGTACCCTGACCATTAGAACACATACCTGAACCAAGCACTCCTCCCACACCTGCGTGCATGCTGAGCACTTATCTCGCGTCCTTGAGCGAGTGACGGACGCCTGGCAAAAGCGAGAACAAAAGCAAACCAAAACGAGAACAAAATTAGTATAAGAACACATACCAACGCCAAGCACACCTCCCACACCTGCGTGTAGGCGTCCATGCTGAGCTCGTCGTGCTGAATGGAGGTGGTGAAGGCGGGCGCCTTCACCACCTCCATCTCCTTCTTAATTTCTTTTGGACTCGATCGATACCTACTAATCATAAGTCGCCAGCGAGTCGCGATCGATCAAAGTGGCTGCGTGTGTAATGTGTACCGACCATTAGAACACATACCTGAGCCAAAGAATACTATAATATTACTAACGTAAAGAAGCGACACTCACCTCCCCCCGCCAATTCATTTCCCCCGCATTGAGAAAGTAATCCGAGGAGTAAACGTCACACGTTTGTCGGTTGTCTTGTCAGTCACTCAGTCAACAAGAATGTAACCAAGTCAACGATGTCATTATATTTCGTAAGCAAACTTCGATTTGAGGATCGTGCGATATAACCTTGCAGTGGCGTTTGTATATGCAGTTGAATCGTAGATGATTGATATCAAATTTAATATTATCAGAAAACAAATATTCCAATACGAATTGTTTGACCAAATAATAAATGTTATGATACGATTACATTCTATGAAATTAGAGGATCTTTTATTGATTTGATTTAACTTTCATTAGGTGCAAGTATTGGATTAAAGAAATTGGTCGAATGGACTTAAGGCGCTACTCGGAAAAAGTATGGACTTTTTGATTTAAAACTATAGGACGGTTACAGTTGTTACAAATCTGGTAATAAGATATATATTTCTTCATACCTTTATCTAGATTCGTATAGTTTCAAAAACACGATTTTATGATTTTGTCTCGACACTTTTTCTTTTCGAAAAGACCTCTAAAAATACGAAAATTGTAGATTATTCTTAAATAGGGTTACTTACGCTATTGGAAATTGGTTTAATTAGTGAACACCAATAATATTTAGGATCGTATAGAAGCATTTTTTTAAATCGCTGTAGTTTTTTAACCTTTTGAGCGCCAAAGTCGTCTATACTTGACCAGCACGTGCGAGCCCGGTGCGCCAACGACATCTATAGTTGACAAAAAACCCGGCTTACAAAAATATTAAATAAATGTGTTGAAAAACTATCACTGGTATTTTTTTTTTCTTTATTCGGCAATAAAGAATATCCCTGCAACATATGAATATAAAACAAATCTCTTAGAGCCATAAGAACTGAGAAATATTGAACTATAAAACATGGTTTTTTATCTAAGCAAATACTATGTCCAACACGCCAAAGTCGTCTACTCTTGACCGCTAGTGCTGTACTGCGGAAGGTAATTTTATTGTAAATTACCTATTCAAAATTCAACTAAAATGTTTTATTTTATTTTATTATAATTGCTATTTTAATAAAATTAAAAGTAAGAAAAATAACACTACCATAGCGTACCGTAGCTCAGCTACATGAATAAAGAATCGTCAAATCAACTTCACCTAATAAATCCAATATGGCAACTCTGGCGCATCCCTAGCGCGCCATCAATAATCAGTTCTCTGAGCGCCGTGGTCACGGATAGAAGACAGCCTGATGACGTCATAAGCGCATAGTGCGAAAAGTAGTGCAGTGCACCATGAGCGACTCGATTGAACTTCTTCGCATTTTGGAAGGAGTCGATGATGACGACGAATTTTCGGAATCTGATTCCATTATTGAAGAAGATTTAGAGTTAAGTAAGTGTATGCAAATTCTTAATAAATTAAACTTTATTTCTGTTATTATACTTATACTATACTAGACTTTATATGTATTATTATATATATAGGTTAACAATTGTTTTATTACATTTTGTTTAATTGTATGTATGTAGCTATAATTAATATTCGAAACAAAATAACTCCTTGCAGCTCTTGTAAGCCTAGGTTATTTCGCTAATCACCTACATTTTTAAAGTTTTTGTTTTCGAGTTTAAAATAACCAATATCAACTTAAAAATCATAACAAAAAATTTTCTAAGGCGAGCCGCAATTGTATTTCGTAACAGCTGCGAAGAAAAGGACGAAATCACTATAAATATGTTTAGGTGATCACGCGAGCGGATAATTCTCAATGTGTTTGGTGTATTTTTATAGTTCAACGATAATTAATGTATGCATATAGGTATAATATAATAGCGTAATATTTTTTAGAGAAATAAATCTCTTAATCATAGTTCAATATAATCCTTCAAAAAAATTGGTATGTAACCGTAAGTAAGCATTAAGGTCTAAAATAACGGGTAAGTAGGTGTCGACTTGCTAACTTTCGGCATTACACTCGTGCCGAAAAGTATTGTGCGTAAGACCGAGACTTTGATGAAAATTCCCGGGAATTTCGAGACCAAATGTTCCAGTAAAATAAAACCGGCCAAGTTCGAGTCGGACTCGCGTATGAAGGGTTCCGTACCATTATCTATAAAAACGGCAAAAAAACACGCTTGTTGTATGGGAGCCCCCTTTAATTTATAATTTTATTTAATTTTATTATTTGTTGTCATAGTGGCAACAGAGATACACATTCTGTGAAAATTTCAATAGTCTATCTATTACGGTTCATGAGATACAGCCCGCGGAGTGACAAAAAGGCAATGCCTAAAATTGGCGTCGTTTTTTTTTGTCTCGCGGCCATCAACAAAATGTTTGAACATCAATTCTTGATAGTATAACAAACAATATTTGCCAAAACAGTATAGCTGTAAACTCAGTCAGAACAGAACCAAGTTAGAACCATTCGTCCGTATATAACATTTAAAAAAACCGCAAATGTAACTTTGTAATTCATACAAACACTATGAAAAACGAAGTTAAGTTCTAGCTAGTCTCACACGGTTCGGTCTGAGTTTACAGGTATACTTCCTTTGCAAATTTTGTCTGTAGTGCTGCCAAAAAATTATATTTCAAAGTTTGGTTGATGGCCGCAAGAAAAAAAAAAGACGCCAGCTGCCATACAAAAATAGCATTGTCCTTAAACAAAAATCACACTTTTTGTATGGGGGCCCCCTTTAATTATAAATTTTATTTTATTTTTATTATTTGTTGTTATAACGGCAATTAAAATTAATACTGTCCAAAAACTGTCTACCTGTTATGGTTCGTCAGATACAGCCCGCTGTTAAACAGACGGATTTAACAAAAAAAAACACGTTTCTTGTATTGGGTCATCCTTTAATTTTTTATTTAATTTTACTTTTATTATTTGTTGCTATAGCGGCAATAGACATACACATACTGAGAAAATTTCAGCTGTCTACCTATTTCGGTTCATGATATACAGCCTGGTGACAGACGGACAGACAGACGGACAGCTTTATACCTTAATTCCCTAAACTTAAGAAAAGGGTACCTATATTTTTAATACTTTACTTAGATAAAACGACTATGTACTTAGAGATAAGTTTTTTTTACCAAAGTTCCTAATTAAAGAAGACTTATCATTAGAATAATAACCTAAAAGTCGGAATTACTAAAAATGTTGCTTTCTTAAAAAATGAGATTTATATACTGGAATAAATATGATTTATAAACAGTCGTAATTATCATTTACTTCACAGGTCATTACCGCTCACTTCAATTTCACTACTACCCTCACCTAATTTCTCTTAATGTTTATTATACTAAGTCATTCATTCATACTCCCATTTCTTTTGGTTTTACCAAAATAAGTCTTGTTCACCTTCCAACACAATATCAAAATCACCAACTTCTTGCACACTTCCATCCGTAACGTAAAAAAACTATTCAAATAAAAAACAGGTGAGTCTCGAATTTCCCGGGAGTCCCGGGACTAGCTGCAGAAGTTCGAGACTGGTCCCGGGACTGAAAATGCTTCCGAGACCGAAATCCCTAGCCTGAAGCATGTGAACATCATTCAAATGACGAATTGAAAGGGATTGCGATAGATTTTAAAAATAGACAATTAGCCCACCGCTTCCAATGTCGCTTTGTAAAAATAATCCTGCTTTAAACTGTTTTTCGTAATGATTTGCACAGATCCAGTTCCAGTTCAGTAAGTTCCATTCACGCACACAAATTCAATATTATCACTGTAGCTACATTTTAATTCTGCATATTTTTTACAAAGTGGCATTGACAACCAGTCCAATCACTATACTGAATCAAAAATCCGATTATAGGTATCAAACAAAGAGTTATTATTGGTCTCTCCGTTGCTACAACTAGATACCACCCTCATACATTAAACTCTTTACCGTTTTACTCTGCCGCACTGCCGGCCGTACATTGTGACAACGGCATACGGCATCAACGATCATCACTTGCCATCGAGTCAGTTGTTTGGAGAAAAACGTCAAAGTTAGTGGTCACATTTTTTGATCCGATGTTTGTATGAAGCGCGGAATAGATAAAGCAACACGGAGACCAATGACAAAATGGTATCAAAATTCAGTATATAATCCTTCTTTTGTTCCTTTTGCTGCGTTCATCAGTGCGCAAATAGTGGAGGTATTTCATTCGTTTTATAGGTAGGAAAACAATATAAACAGACCATCGTTACTTTCCTAAATTCTCTCTCGAGACATGCATTTGAAAATGATAAAACTAAAAGAACGCTAAATACTTTTCTTGGGGACTGTTCTTATCACTGCATTTTTTTAATTACTAATACGAAATTCACAAAAGATCCGACAAACTTCAAGATCCGACAAAGTTCCGCCAAGGGCTTCCAGGATCCGAATTCGGACCAAAAGATCCGCACCGGCAACACTATTTATAATATATCTTTAGCAAGTATATACATGTCTTTTTGTCTATGATAATGGATACTCATTTTTGTTACTAAAAATGTTCATAATCGATATCTTTCTAGGTATCGATTTCGAAATTGATACATTACGTGTGACTCGGGTACATCTCTATGGAAGAGGCAATAAAGGATGGCCAGCTGCGCCGTTGTCGTCCAGTCGTGACAATGAAGACATCACTATTAGAGAATAGTGCTGTGGCTTACCACCATTTTATTTTCAATAACATGCTTTTATTTATGTACTAAGTACATATATACAAAGAGTGGAAGATGGGACAAGATTAAATTAAACATCCCAGATTATAAGAAGTCATTTATTGCATAAAAAAACAACAAAAACAGGTCGCCGTGTGTTACCAATTTATCGACTCTTGGCAGCACTATATTTTTCGTAGGTATTTTTGTTTATTTTATGTTCTGGCGTGCAGGACACAGGAATGCGTTGATGGCGTGGCGCCCAAAAGGTTAATACGAAGTGATTTTGTTTTTTTTGCCTAATCTGCAAAATCGGTCTCGATCCCGCGCGCGTCGTTTTCTCATTGCTATCTCGCTTCAGCACAATTTTTCCGAGTATCGCCTTAAACCAAAAAAGCGTGGAGACACTTCATACCAGTTATTTTGTTTGCGAACTTCATTTCCCTAATTCTGCCCGCGCAAAAAGAGTTTCTAAGAAAAATGCAGCCCCTACCCTATTATTACTGCAGCCAGAAGACTCATCTGGTACTCGTATTTACATCAAAATTTACTCAAACTGATAATAGCCTCTTAGAGTCCTTGCAAATCTCAAACATAACAGAAATTCTAAGTACAAGTACTTCACAGGTGTCACACTCAGTGTAGAAAACACAGATTTTAAGTGAAAATTCACCCCGGAAAAGGAAGTTGCGGCTTGACTTTAAATCAGAGGCTAAGAAACGAAGATTGTTGGAATCGTCGGTAATAGGAGAGCCCAAGTAGGCTGATATGTCACCTCTGCTAAAAAAAAATATTGATGCTTAAAAAGTATTTAAAACGAAAGTCTCAGGGAAACAGATATGACCAAGTGTATATAATGTTTGCATTAAATATATATTTTACCAGCCCGGTTGCTTACCGATTTACAATTTCCTTTTACGTGGTGTGTTGGCTGACAAAGGACATTGTCCACGATGTATAGGCCGTTTGGCTTAACATGCACATTTTTTAAGCAATAAAACTATATGTTTGGAAGTTTACACTACGAAGAAACTATTTATCATTTTTGTTTTGTGTCAAATAATAAAAAGCTTAGAAACAGACAGACAGAAGCGAAGAGCGACTTTGTTTTATACTATGTAGTGATAATTAAAGACAATTTTATTTGTTGGATTCATTTCATTTTTTATTAAATTAGTTAGTACCGTACGACAGGTGCGTTTCTGAAGATTTCAATACAAAGTACATTGTGCCATTCACACGGCCTTTTGACAATCGCTTTTGTACTGAACAAAGCTTGTAAAATGATTGCTTCCGAACTTACCCGACATAATATAAACATACGTAAATAATAAATTGGAACGCTCTTGCAAAGTTATTTCGTGACGCACGCGGCACGCGCCATCTAGTCGATATATTTTGTACCACTAGCTCCGGAGTGTGCTACGGCGGATGTCATCCCTGCATCGTTGACGCACACATTTGACGCGTGTACACACGTTATGTCAGTTACGTAGTAGTAGAAGGTTATTATGCGGGGGTCGTAGTATGGAGTGTCGTAGGTGTGCCTGAGCCAAGCACTCCTCCCACACCTGCGTGTAGGCGTCCATGCTGGGGCCCGATTCTCACGCTTTCGAACTTTTTCAGTGTGGTAATTCGTATACGAACATTTTGTTTGTGGTTTCTATTGAAAAGTTAGAACGTTTCAAACAAACTAAACTGTCCCACATGTCAACAAATTCATTTTGACAGCTAAGTTCGTATACGAACATCCATTGGTCTGTACCACTCGTTGCGTTCGACCTGTTTTCGATCGAACTTTTTCTATTGTGAAATCCTGACAATACACAAACTGTGATATATTTGAATTTCGAGCTTATAAATGTGAACTTTTCTCGATTGCCTGAGAATCGGCCCCCTGAGCCAAGCACTCCTCCCACACCTGCGTGATCCGCGTGATCCCGTGATCGACCATTGCGAAAGTTGCTTAACCTCAACGATCGCAGACCAAGCACGCTATCCATTGCGCCACGGACTCTTCAGCAAAAGCGAGAACAAAAGCAAACCAAAACGAGACCAAAACTAGTATTAGAACTAGATTTAGAACACATACCTGAGCCAAGCACTCCTCCCACACCTGCGTGTAGGCGTCCATGCTGAGCTCGCCGTGGCCCATGCCCGCCTTCACCACCTCCATCTCCTTCTTCATCTCGGCCTTGGCCGCGTCCAGCTCCTCGGCCGAGAACTCTTCGTACGGGTGTTGCTCGAGGTAGGCTAAGTGAGCTGCTTGCAGTTGGACCACGCGTTTCTTGTCTACTCCTGCATAGGTGAATGTATTTTTTATTTATTTATTTATTTATTGATAGAAACAAACAGTCTTACAAATAAATCTATTACAATATATTTTTAGGCACAGACCTATAGTATATATAGTTTCCTAAATGCATAAAATACAAAAAAATACATACTATTTTTATTTAACAATGTATGATAAACAATAACTAATAATAAGTTGTTTTGTGGGAACACTATAAATGACAGAACAATCTTTTAATATAAGAATGTAAATATTTAGTTTTTTTACAATCATAAAATGTTGTTTTCGTTTCTGTATCGACAATCTGCTAATTTAGATACATTAAATATACCGTGACATTTTTTTATCAATCCAAACTTAAGGGATAGGTCATGTTATGTGTATAGAATAGATTTCCGAAAAAAAAAAAAATTTTTTTTTATTTTTTTTTTATTTTTTTTAACTCTATTTCCACCCTATTGTCGATGTTTCGGATGTTAGATTAAAACATAAAAAAATACATTAAAAACAAAATAAAATAAAATAAAAATAATTTATTATCAGATGATCGCTCCTCGGGGTCGATGGCCCCGTCCGATCCGTGCGCTGACCTTGTCTCTTACAACCACACGCGTAGCTGTACGTACGTAACGTAGGTACACTCGACAGCACATCAAGTTGAACAGTTAAACTATGATAGCTTTTATTACGTAGGGCATAAGGGCGGTCTCAAGGTCAACATGTGATTGATTGATCGCTCCTCGCGGTTGATGACCCCGTGCGATCCGTGCGCTGACCTTGTCTTTTACAATCACACGCATAGTTGTGCGTACCTACGTAGGTAAGTACATCTCGCACAACCACATTCGATTCTACACCTGATGCTGCGGCCACACTATGGGAATACGCCAATAGACATCGGGATATGCCAAATTCCAACACAGATTAGCCACGTTATCGCGACGATAATTTTACTACGGCATTTCACTACACACACCGTATGCCTTATGCCGATAGCTCGAGTGGCGATTATCGCGAGAATTTTTGCGATCGAGCGGCCACACTATGGCGATAAATTTTACACAATAATTCTCGCGACAATTCAAGCGAAGTTGGACATCGGCATAGGTATCCCCATAGTGGGGCCCCAGCATGAGACGAGCACAGCAAATAAAAGTGTCCTAGATCGTAGGTACTGTTTATAAAATACAGTTACGGTTACGGTACGGTCAAATAACAGTACCTACCTAACCTACCTATTTCTAATATCGCGGATAATTTCTACCTATTTTTCAAATCTTTATCCTAGTGACCTACTGATATTTACGCTAGAAATTTTTGATTTATTTTGACTATTCGCCACAATTCGAGTAGGTATTACCTTCTTCCAATTTTCTACTTAAATAAGAAATACAAGATGCTAGATTTGTAGGTGATCGCAAAACGAGTTTCATTCAATACAATTCTCCTTCATAATAATAACACAAGTTAGGGTAAGTAGGTAAGTACTAACTATGGGCAACAGCGTCCGTCGCTTAACCAGTTAGCAACAAAATTCGTGTGCGCACGTGTCGCCCCTGTACGAACTAAACGTATGTTGTGACGGCGCGGCATGCAAGCCATTTTAACCTTAGAAGTGACGTTGTTGCCCATCGTAGGTACCTACTAACTACGTAACTACCTACATGCAATCAAAGGGCGGCGTAGGCGGCGCCATAGCAGTATTTAATTCGATTCATCATGACCGATCGTTGTGGAGATCCTTGGAGGAGGCCTATGCCCAGCACTGGGCGTCGTTCGGCTGACATGATGAATAGTTGCAAAGGTGTGAAAAAAAATAATCATCAACAGATTAAATAAATAAGTACTTACGAGCTGATCAGCTGATATCTTGGTGTTTTCGATCTATCACCAACTAACTAATAAAGATTTTATGTAAACTCTTCATAGTTTTTGACATTTAGTCAGCTTAACTAATTTTCACTTCATTAGGTACGTTGCGTCTTCGTTTACAGACGCACACTTATTGAAATTACTGATAAAACATCACATCACCACATGTCCATGACCACACACTTTCGAAGTTATGATAATCAGTTTGACAATAATCCACTCGCGCCCTAATCTTAACCAAAATCACAAAATAACACCAATGGATAAAACACGTGTGTTTTGGCGCGAAAATAAACTTATTTCTTCCTGTGCTTACTACGTCGTCGTCGCGACTCACGTGCACAACTGAGCGCGCGTCGTCCGCGCGTATTACCCGCCTGATACTATCACTTTGAAGTGGCCGCGGATAGGTGAAGAATTGCGGCGGAGTGAGCCACGCCAGCCAAAACTTTGGAACCAATAATTTTATTGTTTAAAGTCCATTCGCCTTTTATCGTGCCGCCTTGGCACGTGCCGCTTCTTGTCAAAGGATGCCGTCGCATAAACAAAAGAAGCCGCGTGCGGCGTACACCCGCAAAAGAAATTGGATTTTGTGATTTCGCCATTTATTAAATAATATTTTTTTTAATAATTTATTATTTATTATAAATACAAGTGGTCACGACGGTTGTCACTTGTGACAATTCGAGCGATAATGAGTAATCATAATAATGATATAAAAAAAAATTTTCATTTAAATTGACTTTGTTACCCAACTTGTGTGTATTATTTAAATCTGCATTTTATACCAAGAGCCACAATGCCTTGCCGACACTATCTAATCGAACGCACTTTAGCTACCTATTTACGATCCGTGCCTAGTTGAATGTACACACGGCGGCACATCAGACTATACATGTAGACTTTGAGACCGCCTTTATGCCCTTTGTAATAAAAGCTGTTACCGTTGTTTAACTTGATGTGCTGTCGAGTGTACTATCATCATCATCATCATGTCAGCCGAACGACGCCCACTGCTGGGCATAGGCCTCCCACAAGGATCTCCACAACAATCTATCCACAGATAGGGATGGGTGCGATCCAGATTAGTTGCTATGCAACGCTTGATATTAACATAGAATTAACGACAAATTGCCAGGGTGTTGGTAGGTGTTGCCTAGCAACTAATCTGGATCGCACCTATCCCTATCTGTGGATAGGTTATTAATTCTGGCCGTTAATCAGACGTTTCTTTAAAGATCTTCCGCTCAACTGTACACTCACAAACTATTGTAAAAAATAATAAATACCTTTTTAAATTTATTGAATTAAATCATTATTTTTTACCAGAAATAAAATAATCGTTAAAGATAAAATTACTTTTTGATTTTGTGTTTTATGGTACTCCCACATCGCTGTTAAAAATGAAAACAAAAATTTTCTAACAATAATACCTTTACCCAAAAATGTTCGTAATTCTATTTTTTTTTTAGGAATTTTTAAATGTTTTACACACTCTGCATACCCTACTGTGTCGCCTCACCTGGATAAATGTTTATAAACAAATGATACCAAATGTTATAATTGATACTAGCTTTTCGCCCGCGGCTTCGCCCGCGTGTATTACACGACGTTATACCGCGGGAATGTGATATTTTTCCGGGATAAAAAGTAGCCTATGATCCTCTCCAGGCAACGAAGTATCTGTGTCCTACAGCCAAATCCATTTAGCCGTTATGGCGTGTTTGAGCAACAAACATACAAACATTCAAACATTATAAACTTTCACTTTTATAATATTAGTAGGACAATACAATTTGCTAACTAATCATTTGAGAAAATGAAGTATTAGAAAAAACGACTCGAACCCACGACCTTTCACTGTCCGGGTGAATGCTCTAACCACTGAGCTACGTAAGTGGTTAGAACAATGATGTTTGTTTTTGAGTGGAATAAAAGTTATCAATAAAAAATTTATTCACTATGAATTTTTCACAAATCGTAACGAAATAAAATAGCCAGCAGGTGTACTGACTCTTTGATTTCACCGCGGTGCCTTTCGGCATGAGGCGAAGCGGCGGCACAACTTTGTGTCGGCATAATATCAAAAAGTACCTTCCAGTTTAGCGGTTTGATTGTAGTAAGATCAATAATTACCGTCCTAATAAGGGAGCATGCATACATTTCGATTAACTCTGGATTTTATTTTATGTAATCAAACTTAGAAGTTAATGAAATCCCTACTAATATTATAAATGTGAAAATGTGTATGTTTGTTTGTTCTGTTTTCACGTCAAAATGGCTAGACCGATTCTGATGAAACTCAGAATGGAGATAGTTTAAGGCCCTAGGAAGGACATAGGCTACTTTTTACCGCGTGAATTAACCGCAGGAAAAAATTTCATTTCCATGGGAAAATCACTAGCGTGGCAAATTTGCGGGCAGAAATTGGTATTTAGGTAAATAGTTAGAGACCCGGGGGAAGGATTATAATAGGCTACTTTTACTTTTTACCAGAGGAATGTATCATATTCCCATGGGAAAATCAACAGGTAAGTATTATTTATTTGTCCGTCTTTCATGACAAAACGGAGCAACGGATCAATGTGATTTTTTGTACGGGGGTAGAATGGGAGCTGGAGGATTGGATACACAGGCTACTGTATTGTTTACATAAAACATTTCATCCAAATACCATTATGCTTTTAGATAATACGTATAACGTTCGATATCAATTATTATTGAAACTTGCAATTATTGATTTATTTTTATCCACAACGGGGTAGCACTTAACCTTTGCTGAAGGTGGTAGCGCACTACTCCCGGAATCCTCAATCACTGAGGAACTGGCTATCTTATCTCTAAATGCCGGAACACAATAATGCTGAAAACATCATTGTTATGGCGTTAGACTTAGATAAGATGGTGGTAGCTAGCCAGGCTGACTAAGAAAAGTCCTACCACCAACCAAACAAAATAACCGAAACTGGGAATCAAACCCGAGAACTTTGGGTCTGAAATCGGTGGTGTGACCCACTAGACCACAGAGGTGGTTGAAAAAATAAGGAAAGTTATAGAAGAACTAAATTATGATAACATAACAATTAGTAGAAGAACTAAAAGTCTCTAAAACTTGAAGTTCATTTGGAGAAATTTCATAAGTGTTATCTGGAAGTCAACAAAAAAATTTATTGAATAGTTTGATTCGATACAAGTTATTTTTGTGACCTACAACTTATGAAGAAATCCAATACGTATTGTAACATTCATAAATAACATAATAGAAATGAAAAATCTATTGAATTTGTGTGAACCAGGCCTAAGTAGGTAGGTAGTTCCCTGCGCTTCCCGTGAATTTGGCATCGCGTTTTAATTTTTTAGTTTGCATTTGCATGTCACATGTGTCGCGCGCGTTTGCAAACATGCCTCGGCGGTATACCAACCAGCAGTACCTGGAGATGGTACTATGCTATAGGCTAAGCAACGAAGTACTAAGAGCTGCGGTGAACCTTTACGAAGAAAGGTCTGGGGTACGAGTCGGGCACCAAACGATTTTAAACGCAGTGTACCGATTTCGGGAGCATGGCCGTTTTGACCCACCTGCAGTGGATGCAGGGAGACCCCGAATCCGAGCGGATTTGGAAGAAGAGATTCTTGAATTCTTCCGAGTTCACCGCATGGCAAGCACTAGGGATGGCGCTGCAGTTTTTGGCGTCAGCCAGAATACGGTGTGGCGGCTTCTTCGTGAGGAGAAGAAGCACCCGTATCACTTCACGCGGGTACAGGAGCTGAACGCTACTGATTACCCGGCCCGGGTAGAGTTTTGTCGATGGCTTCGCCAAGAGCATCGGCAAATTTTGTGGACAGACGAGTCTACATTTACGCGAGTTGGCATGTTTAATGTGCACAACTCGCATTACTGGAGCACAGAAAATCCTCATGTGGTTCGTCCGGACCATTTCCAACGGAGGTTCAGCGTGAACGTTTGGGCAGGGATTTTAGAGGACCAAGTTCTTGGTCCAGTTTTTCTGGAACGGCTCAATACAGAGTCCTACATGAATTTCCTCCAAACCCAATTGGAATCTCTGCTGGAAGACGTTCCTTTGGCACGGCTTAGGGGGATGTTCTTCCAACACGATGGAGCTCCAGCCCATTATTCGCAGCGGGTTCGCGAGTACCTAAATGTGACATATGGTGAAAGGTGGATCGGTCGTGGAGGGCCAGTGCCGTGGCCCGCACGATCACCGGACTTAACCCCATTGGATTTTTTCTTATGGGGTCGAGTGAAGGAACTTGTTTATGGTGAGACCGGACACATGATCAGTGACTTGGGTGAACTCAAAAGAAAGATCGAAACTGCTTTTGAAGTTGTAAAAAGTGAAAGACAGGTATTACTTAAAGTGAGAAGACACATAAGAAAACGTGCATATCTCTGTATTGAGGGTGGAGGTGGCTTTGTGCAACAATTTTGTAAATAGTTTTTTTGTGTAAATATCTGTGTAAATAAACTTTGTAAATAGGTGATGAACTTTTAAACACGCCGAGTAAGTGTAATAGTAACTAAATGTTGACAAAGATTATTATTTCGTTATTTTTTATAAATTGTATCATTATTTACATCACGTTCGTTAATCCGAAAATAATTTTGATTTAGTTATTATTGCATTTTTTCGTCAGTCCAAAGCCTGTCAAGTGTGATGGAAAGTTATCACCTTTCTTGTGTTATTGTGAAGGAGATTCTTTCGGCGCTACGCTTATGTGAGTACCTATTTAACCTACACAAATTATTTATTTATAGAAAATTGAAAGTAATACTCGAATTGTTGCGAATAGTCAAAATAAATCAAAAATTTCTAGCGTAAATAACAGTAGGTACCTACCTAGGATAAAGATAGGAAAAATAGGTAGATTGTTATATGACCGTAACTTTATCTTATAAACAGTCGACCTACGACCGAGAACACTTTATTTGCTGTGCTCGTCTTAGGTGTACATGTTGACCTTGAGACCGCCCTTATGCCCTACGTAATAAAAGCTATCATAGTTTAACTGTTCAACTTGATGTGCTGTCGAGTGTACCTACGTTACGTACGTACAGCTACGCGTGTGGTTGTAAGAGACAAGGTCAGCGCACGGATCGGACGGGGCCATCGACCCCGAGGAGCGATCATCTGATAATAAATTATTTTTATTTTATTTTATTTTGTTTTTAATGTATTTTTTTATGTTTTAATCTAACATCCGAAACATCGACAATAGGGTGGAAATAGAGTTAAAAAAAATAAAAAAAAAATAAAAAAAAATTTTTTTTTTTTTCGGAAATCTATTCTATACACATAACATGACCTATCCCTTAAGTTTGGATTGATAAAAAAATGTCACGGTATATAGTTTAAATAAAAGAATATATACCGTGCAATTTTTTTTACAATCCAAACTTCAGGGGTAGGTCAAGTTACGTGTTTAGAATAAATTTACCAAAAAAAAAAATTTTTTTTTTTTTACTGTAGTAAGTATGACATTATGTATGAGTACAACGTGTTATCGAAAGGGGGTATACATACGAGAGGAGCGTGAAGTCTAGGTAGGGAACATCTATGTTGGGCAAAATTTTAAGACATTGAAATTTGTAAGTACTCTTTATTCCAAGTATTATTTCTTTATCGACATTTGTTGTTGGTCCACACTATCGAGGTAAATGCCCTATTCAGCTGATAGCATACCATCTCTACCGGCCTTCTGTTAGCCTGGTACTCGGCAGACTGCCGACGAGCGATGGCCGGGTGGCGGCGCGCGACGCCGCGCCGACAATATCACGAGTTTCACGACAGCAAGTTGAACTAAATAAATGGCCGGCTGAGTAGCTAACGAATCCGTAGCTCAGCGGTCAGAGCATTCGCCCGGAAAGTAAAAGGTCCCGGGTTAGATCCCCGGCGGAGGATGGTTCGTTTTTTTCTGATAAATCCTAATCATTTGAAGTCATTTTACTCACATCACTGATGATGTGATGATCGATCACAAATCGGATTTTACTTAGTTATTTCCTTGAAAGATGTATAAAATTGCAAATAGCAAAAAGTTTTTTATTGTCTACCCTAATTCAATTTTGACTATGAACTAAGTACCTACCTACCTAGCAAAATTTCGGTCGGAGTGTCGTTTCTTTTTCTTTTTTTTACGTAAAAACACAATTTCAAGACTAGAGCTAGCGCATACATACAACTTTAAGTTGAACAACTATTTTGTTGTGTATCATATTATGTTTTTTTATTTATAGGAATAGGTACATTGAAGCGCGCATATCACACAACTCGATAGTTGCTCGGCAAAAAAGTAAAAAAGCTTAATTAAACGGTTTAGTTGTGTGGAAATCACGAGAACCACACACACAACTCGACAAAACAGTTTAGTCGATGCAAAAATTGTAGGTAAGTATGTAGGTTACTTACTACTTACTAGGTAGGTACTCACTCACATTCACAATATGACCACATATGACTACGCAAACTTTCATGTCGTTTTGTAGTTCTGTTGCACACACACTATTTTGAATACACAACACAATGTTTTTTTTATTTCCACAATAAGAATCCACTGAGAGAAGTTGTCGTTTAACTACTAACGTAAGTAAGTAGGTACAACATCACATTCGAAATGGGCTGGTGCTGCCGGTGCACTGCACCATCATCGTGCTGGAATATCAGTTGGTTTTCCATCACAAACGTAACTCAACACGGGCAGGCAGAACACTGAGAATATCATTCATAGTAACTTGCTTCTAATCGTAAATAATTTTCACCGTTTAAGCTAAACAAGTAGGTACCGACAGTGCGACCTTTTTCGGTGCTTCCCGTGAACGACTGACGGTTATGGACGTGTTGTGATTGTGAGTGACTTCCTTGTGTGCGTGTGAATGCGCATCATGCACATTTTTTTCCAGTCACATTCGCTCCTGGTACTAGGGTGATAGATCCAACAACCGGCCCACGGCCTCTCAACGACCCGGAGTTTCGTATTAATTCTGTGGTTCCTTATCATCGTATCAATACAAGAGTTAAGGAGCCCACAGATGATCAGTCGGCCTGTCGGCAACAGCCTGTCAGTAACCCTAGTATGAGTTTTGCAAACTAATACAGTTTGCAAAACGTAATCGAAAACTATCGCTCTATCTCTTTCATGTCCTTTGACTGCTTTACCGACATGCGCAGTTCATCCGAGTTTTCGTAAACGTTGACGGTATAAATCAACTGATATTAGGGGTACTGACAGGCCGCTGCCGACAGGCGAACTGATCCATCTGTGGGGCGCTTTAGTAAACGTGCGGGGCTGAGCATAAAAATGATGTTAATAATAACGTCTGTGCGAAAATAAAAATAGAACTCAATTGTTTGATTTTAAGTTGCGAGCATAAGGTTATTAACTGTACCTACGTGTAAATGAAACAGAGTAAAAACTGTAAATTATGATAAGATAATAATGTAAGTTTTCGAAACTCAACATGGTTTTGTTTCTGTTCCTCGAATAATTGAAGTTTTTAAACACACAACCAAATTTTTACTTTCCATTCGGTAATTGTACATAAAAAATAAATACTAACTTATACTACGATTACCCTAATAGGGCGGACCGTCTAATGACAGTTAGCGAAATGCTTGCGCCAATGGCCCAGTGCCGGCCGGGCGGCCAACACCCATTTATACCCACACTAGGCTCGTCGTGTTCCCGTTGGCGCAAGGATTTTGTTAAATTGTTATTAAATATTTGCCCTCTCTCTCACTCGCGCTAAAATCGCGGCGACGACGACGCCGCAAGTAGGAATTAATATTGTTATTATTTATTTGCCGTTTCTTTCACTCGCGCGCGGTAGCGTCGCGCTGAGACTGTCAGCAGGTCTATTGGTTAGAGAAAATTAGGGTTCCGTTTTATTACGCACAAGCCACAACCACTTATGAGCTCCTGGTAATCATGAACTTTGTTACTTTTAATTTGGGTTATTTTACCGGTTCAACTAAGATATTTTTTTCTTATTCGTAAATTCGAATTCGAAATTAGAGTATTTAAGGTCAAAAGTTATTTCTGGTAGACATGTAAAATGTTTACGATTTGATGTCGATTGATTTTATTTTTGAAGAGCTGTCCAATTTTGTTCTGACATCAAAATAATATGTTTTTGACGTGATAACGTCTTATAAATTGACAAGCTTTCCGCCCGCGGCTTCGCCCGCGCGGACTTCACGACATTATCCCGCAGGAATGTGATATTTTTCCGGGATTAAAAGTAGCCTATGTTCCTCTCCAGACTACAAAGTATTGCAATTTGTCCCAAAATGTGTGTGTGTCCAACTGATTTCAGCCAAATCCGTTCAGCCATTTTGACGGGACGGGATTGAGTACTGCACTCCCGAAAAAGTATCATCACGTTCCGTTTACGAAAGCCTAAGCGATCGAGTAGAAGAGAAACAGCGGCATATTGTTATCACGTAAAATTCTCGTCCGTAAACTGACTTTACAGACAAGCTCTCGTCAGAGCAGTCGCCCGGATAGCGAAAGGTCGTGGGTTCGAGTCCCATCGGAGCTGGTTGTGAGACGGGTCGATTTTTTCAAAATACTTCATTTTCCATTTTTCAACAATAATAAATTGCATTGTGAATGCAAAAAGTAAAAATTTAAATAAGTAACCAATTTATTACCAAAACCGGTGGAGTTTATAAGTTTGACCTGTATGTAGGTATGTATGTAATTTCGTAAGTGTGTGTGTGTTGGTTTGTATGTTTGTCCACAATTTTATCAAAAACTTAGTCATATCGAGTTGTTTTTTTTATCAGGGGTATTCCAATTCCAACTTAGGCAACAGTTTTAAGTTTTATTGAAATCGGTTGAGTAGGTAGTTTTTGAGATATGGGCTATTACTATGGTACATCTACACTAAAAATTAAGAAGTAATGTAGGTAGTTTAAAAAAATTAAACCGACTTTCGTGCATGGTTGATTAAAAAGTAATGTCCTGCTTTTTTATTATTATTGTAGTAAGTAAAAACGAGATTTCTCTCTTAACATTTTAAAATAAAATTTCGGAAAATGTCCGGAACCCATTTCAATAATGTGTTCAATAACCAGGAGCACAGTTAGGAGAGAAAGGGGTGGTAACTATTCCGATAGGAGCGGTCAAAGGTCAATAACCCTTAACAGCTGATTGCTCGCTAGTGTTGTGCAATTTTAAATTGAACCCATGAAGAATTGGAATTTAATAATAAATTATTATCTTTGTTTTTATTGTTTTAATTTTCTAAATTGTTAGAAAAGTTTTATTTTAATATTCAAAACATCGACAGTAAGATAAAAATACAGTAGGGAAACATAAAAAAAAGAAAAATATTTTTTAAATTTTTTTTTAGAAATTTATTCTAAATACGTAACATGACCTACCCCTGAAGTTTGGATTGTTAAAAAAATTGCACGGTATATAGAGTCAAATGACATAGGTATTACATCTCGATATTTCTAAAAACAAAGCCAAGATCTTATTTCTGAAGTCAGACAAGTTTTTTTTTTTACTAGTATTCTGTTGGTTGGAGTCAAGGCCGCGGGCACAAAGTCAATTTCAATGCACACATCTAAAGGGTGTCTCAAAAGTAGGTATCGGATTTGAATTTCGCGCTATTTCCGAAATATTCAAGATGGCGGGTTGAAATTTGACATACGTCATCTTGACACATGTAAAATTAATCGTGGAGCGTTTCACAATAAAACAGCGCATAGAAGTTATACAAATATTTAACGAAAATTCACGATCAATTACAAACACTCGTCGAAAGGTCGAAAAATCTCGTAATTTCAAGAAGAGGTGATGTCAAATGGCCACCGAGATTTTGCCATCTGATGCCACTGGATTTCTGTCTTTGGGGCTACGTGAAAGATAAAGTCTACACCAACTATCCACAAAACATAGACAATATAAACAAAATATTTGCCGAGTTATTGGTGAAATAAGTAGCTAAATGTGTGAAATTAGCAGCGAAATGTGTGAAAGTGTCATGAAAAACTTGCACACAGCAAAAATCCCCGTGGCGGCCATTTAGCAGATACTCTATTCAGATAAAATTGTACAAGTCTCTTCTTTAAAATAAAATAAAACTACGAAGAAATTCCAATCCATTCGCGTTTTATTGAGACATATCATCCTATACCTACTTTTGGGACATCCGTTATATTATGAAACTGTTCACGAAGGTAGTGGAAAGATGTGTGTAACCATTCGTGCGTCGCCGGCGCTGCCGCCCCGTAACCTGCTGACTTCTTGGTCGCGGTCTAACTTTGGAAGGAGAATATAGTATATTTCATTACAAGTGCGGAAAGCCTGTCATTGCAAAGAGTTCCGACAAATGTCTACCCGAGCCGAGGCGCAGCCGAAGGTGAGGGTTGACAGTCGGAACAAGTTGCAATGACGGTTCCGCACGTATACTGAACAACTATTTTTAATACAGTTGCGAAAAAATGAAGCAATTTAATAAAATACAATAAACTCAACTAACTAATCGTAAAAGAATATAAGCAGACTTTTTTTTGTTTTCTTCACCCATTCTGGGTTGGCAAAGGAAACTATGATCGTACAGCCAAGGCTTCAGTAGAATTTTTTTGTTGATATGAAATGAAAATAAAATTAAATGAGATGAAATTAAATGAAACCTAGCAAAAGCAATCCGAATGCTACAGGAGCGCCTTTCCTTATTTCTCTCTTTTACCACATCGTTTTCCATTAAAGCTACATAATTGCACTAATTCCACCATACTAAGTACCTACCACAATAAAAACCAGTAAAACTAATTTAGAAAATTAAGAAATAAGGTCCCTCATTTTCTTTTCACTTACTTGCGCAAACTCTTAAGCAGATACTATGGTAAATAGTGCACGTCATACCATATTTAGTAATCTGTGGTCATACAGCCAATTTTATATATTTTTTATATTCATAAATTTAATTTGGCCGATACTAATATTAATTTAATGTATAATTAAAATTAAGTACTTTTAAATCTGATATTGAAACAAATTAGTAGCTTCTTTTTAGAAATATTTTCATGAATTATAAAAACTTCTATGAATTTTATTTTAGTAAAAACTTCATGGTTGGTTTTTTCTTTTTAATAGACAATATTTTGACAGTTGGGAAAGAAAACGCACGAGTTCGGGAAAGGTAAAGAAAAAGCTCGAGTGTGTAATAGCCCACATCCCAAACGCTATACGTCCCTGCAATACGCCACTTTTTGAGCAACTGTATTAAAAAACCTATTGCCTATTATTAATCTCCACGTATGCAGCGGCGTGACGTCACTCCCTACATACAGTACGCACCCGGCGGCGCGTCCCTGAGCGCGTCGTAGTGCAGCATGGTGACCATCTCCGCCTTGAGCAGCTCCTCGGCGTGTTGCGGCGGCGTGACGTCACTCCCTACATACAGTACGCACCCGGCGGCGCGTCCCTGAGCGCGTCGTAGTGCAGCATGGTGACCATCTCCGCCTTGAGCAGCTCCTCGGCGTGTTGCGGCGGCGTGACGTCACTCCCTACATACAGTACGCACCCGGCGGCGCGTCCCTGAGCGCGTCGTAGTGCAGCATGGTGACCATCTCCGCCTTGAGCAGCTCCTCGGCGTGTTGCGGCGGCGTGACGTCACTCCCTACATACAGTACGCACCCGGCGGCGCGTCCCTGAGCGCGTCGTAGTGCAGCATGGTGACCATCTCCGCCTTGAGCAGCTCCTCGGCGTGTTGCGGCGGCGTGACGTCACTCCCTACATACAGTACGCACCCGGCGGCGCGTCCCTGAGCGCGTCGTAGTGCAGCATGGTGACCATCTCCGCCTTGAGCAGCTCCTCGGCGTGTTGCGGCGGCGTGACGTCACTCCCTACATACAGTACGCACCCGGCGGCGCGTCCCTGAGCGCGTCGTAGTGCAGCATGGTGACCATCTCCGCCTTGAGCAGCTCCTCGGCGTGTTGCGGCGGCGTGACGTCACTCCCTACATACAGTACGCACCCGGCGGCGCGTCCCTGAGCGCGTCGTAGTGCAGCATGGTGACCATCTCCGCCTTGAGCAGCTCCTCGGCGTGTTGCGGCGGCGTGACGTCACTCCCTACATACAGTACGCACCCGGCGGCGCGTCCCTGAGCGCGTCGTAGTGCAGCATGGTGACCATCTCCGCCTTGAGCAGCTCCTCGGCGTGTTGCGGCGGCGTGACGTCACTCCCTACATACAGTACGCACCCGGCGGCGCGTCCCTGAGCGCGTCGTAGTGCAGCATGGTGACCATCTCCGCCTTGAGCAGCTCCTCGGCGTGTTGCGGCGGCGTGACGTCACTCCCTACATACAGTACGCACCCGGCGGCGCGTCCCTGAGCGCGTCGTAGTGCAGCATGGTGACCATCTCCGCCTTGAGCAGCTCCTCGGCGTGTTGCGGCGGCGTGACGTCACTCCCTACATACAGTACGCACCCGGCGGCGCGTCCCTGAGCGCGTCGTAGTGCAGCATGGTGACCATCTCCGCCTTGAGCAGCTCCTCGGCGTGTTGCGGCGGCGTGACGTCACTCCCTACATACAGTACGCACCCGGCGGCGCGTCCCTGAGCGCGTCGTAGTGCAGCATGGTGACCATCTCCGCCTTGAGCAGCTCCTCGGCGTGTTGCAGCGGCGTGAGGTTATTGGCGGGCGCTCGTACTACGCTCACGTTTACGTCGGCCGGCCGCGTCAGACCGCGTTGCACCGCTGTGGAGCGAAGTGCTAGCTCCGCCAAACCTGACGAACAGATAATGTGATACTTAAAACATTGCTTGAGCACTCAACATGAGAAAGAGACAACGATTAAAGTTGGATAATTTAGTCTCCCAGATTTACAATACCAAAACTGCAGAAAATATGTTACATATTTACAGACTACGAAACAGACTACTAGACGTTGAAAACTACATCCTCCCACTCACGTTTCTCAGATCTCTTAACATAGTGGCGTCGGCATCTGCCTGATCTTCCACGAGAGTAGGCGCAGGAGTAGCTTTGCAATGAAAAATTATCTGGGGCTAATGGAAAAATTTGGGGCGAATGAGAATCTCGGCAAAATTAACCCCAGAAAGTGATTTTCAACTCGACTAGCTCAAATTGGGTTAAGGGTCGTGGGGTAAGGTGACTCAGTCGTCTGGGGCTTCAAATATAACCTTGGGCGCCTTTAATAAAAGTAAGTAATGAAAGTTAATCGAAATATAAGTTACTTTACTAAATCCTAATAAAACTTACTAAATACCCCAGACCGAAACAAGAACTCACTGAATTCAATGAAAACAACACTCAGTATTTTTTTATCCACAACGATGCAGCACTTAGCCTTCATCACACCTGATGTTAAGTAGTGATAAGGCTGGAGGTGGAAGCGCACTACTCCCGGAATCCTCAATCACTGAGGGACTGGCTACCTTATCTCTAACTGCCGGAACACAATAATGCTGAAAACATCATTGTTATGGCGCCAGACTTAGAAAAGACGGTGGTAGCTAGCCAGGCGGACTAAGAACAAGTCCTACCATCAACCAAGCCGAATACAATATGTACCCCCACTGGGAATCGGACCCAGGACCTCTTGGTCTGAAATCGGTGGTGTATACCACAGAGGCGGTTACATAAACGCGGTAAAATACGTTAATAGACCTTTATTTAAAGAAAAATATATACTTAACCGAGATCTTAATGTATTAACTCGACGGTCAAACATTCGCCGATACACATAATAACATATCCAGATAAGTCAAGTAAAACTATAAATAAATAGTATTCTCATATTTAAACGAATGGAGACAAAAACATGGTTGCATACTCAAGATGTCAACCAGCAACTCAACATACTCTTTATAAATTTAAACGGGTACCCGGGGAATACATTAAATATTATATGCACCTAAATTGGGCTTAACCTATTAGTTAAGTTAGTCTAAAATAAACGGATACATAAATAGTGAGACACTAAAAACTAGTGAGCTACTATAAAACTTATTTACTCACAGCAAAACATCACTTAAAACAAAAGCTATTCAAATACTGAATGGTAATGTTTAATACTTATTTTTGTCTTATAATGATACATAAGTACTTATTTAAAATAACAAGAGACATAACATAACCTTCTTTTTTTTCTCATCTTTTGATAATTAATAAGTTTGAACATAAATTCTTAGTGAACTATTGTTTGATTCCGATTTGACGTTTAAGTAAGTATTGAAAATGAAACTAATCCAAATTAAAAATTATTCCGTATTATTAATATTGTAGTTGTAGTACATACTTAAATGTAGGTACTTTTAAGTATTTTTTCTAAACGCCCTCATTATACGTCCAATACTATTGGTTATTTTAAGGGAAGCCTGTAATTAGCCTTACTATATGTTAATATTTAAGCTGCATATTTATAACAATTACGCTGTTGGTTTTCTAAATAAATAAATAATAAAAAAAAAAACAACAGCGCTTATCGCTTAAACATGGACTGCCCCGAATTACTAATTTTACAAGGGCATCCTTAGTGACTAGAGGTGTGCGCCGCCGCCGCCGGTACTTTTTGCCACGCCACCGCCGCCGATTGTTCGAACGGCGCGAAATCGGTCTTCCGCGGTGTGTCCCGCCCACTGTCACTTCAACGATGCAATCCTTCGAGCGATGTCGGTAGTTTTAGTTGTCCCGTGGATCTCATCATTTCTGATTCGATCGAGCAGAGAAATAACAAGCATCGCTCTATTCATTGCTCGCTGGGTGTCTTTGAGCTTTCTTATGAGACCCATAGTAAAAGACCACGTCTAACTTCCATTGGTCATTACTGGCAACACACACTGGTCAAAAACTTTCGTCTTGAGACATTGAGGTACTTCGGACGCGAATATATGCCGGAGTTTCCCAAACGCTGCCCATCCGAGCTGGATTTACCTAACTGAACCTTTTGTCCTAGGTAAACATAGTGGCAAGTTGTACTCTTCGGTCTTCTGTATAACTTGCCGCAGCATATGAATGTGTTCTATGGGTTTAAATGACTGTTGCATAATATATAAGACATAGTTACACCCTGATAAAATCTGGATATTTCTGTCTTACGGCTCAATGGCTGAATAGATTTTACGGGTTCCTTGGGGAAGAAAATATAATAAAATTTAATTGTATGAGGTTAAGGTTATTAGGGTGGTTCGGCGGAACTGTCCTTGTGACAAATGAAAAATAGATAAAGTTGTATGAATATTTTTATATGTACGTACAGACATGTATATTTTTTTTATTTTTTCATTTATTGAGCACTGCCACATGGTACATATTATGACTTATACTACTTATAACTACATACAAAAAAAAGATAAAGGTATATTTACATTCTTTATTTTGTATTATATGTACTTAAATATATATTCACAAGGTATAGGATATTTACAAAGCTGGTACTTAATCAATTAATCATCGTTGGGGCAACGACGAATACAACCTATTATTTTGTACCTACTATTTATTTATGGCCTGGATACTTGTTGTGATTGTAAAAAAAAACTTAATCTAAATTAATGGTATGATTTTTGAATATTGCTAGCCGGCAACCGTGGTTGTTCTTGGTAAGGTTAATTGCGATTATGACAAAAGGCGTTTAAGATGAACTGCGTCGATGACGAATCGCGGTCATGACAAATCGCGTATATGACAAACTGAGTAAATCAGAACGTTGATGGCGAACTGCGTATGTGACGAAATGCGTTTGTGACATACGGCGTGTAATTCAATTTGATCACATACAGTGTTATTTTAAGCATCAGTTTATTTACAATAAAATTGATAATGTTTATTTGCAACTACATTTTGTTTCAGAACATAGCAATACAGGGTTATTTTAGCATCAGATTATCTATCTATATATATAAAAATGATTCCTGATTTCCCTTGGTCACGCCATCACGCGTGAACGGCTGGACCGATTTGGCTAATTTTGGTCTTGAAATGTTCGTGGAAGTCCAAGGAAGGTTTTAACGGTGAGAAAGGAGGGGTAAGTAGGGGTAGAGTAGAAGTAGGGTAGGGTAAAGGTAGGGTAGGGTAGGGGTAGGGTAGGGGTAGAGTACGGGTAGGGTAGGGTGGAGTAGGGGGTAGGGCCACGGGAACGAAGTCGCGCTGGGTCAGTTAGTTTACAATAAAATTGATATTGTTTATTTGCAACTCCATTTAAACTACACTTTGTCCCAAGAACATAGCAATACAGGGTTATTTTTAGCATCAGTTTATTTACAATAAAATTGATGTTTATTTGCAACACCATTTTAACTACTAGCCCGAGAGCCAAACTAATTCGCTCTATGGAGACTCAACAATAATTCTATATCAGTAATTTTTAACATAGAAAATTAGATTATCTAGTTTAATAAATAATTCATTAGTAATCCACCAATATTTATGACAGCGACATAAAAAAAACAAATACAAAGTTTAATTATTTTTTTAAAATAGGTAAAAATGGTATAAGTGTTTTTCACTTTACATTTGAATACATTTATTACTATCTTTCGTAAAAGTATATAATCCCCCTATATTTGTTAATGAAAAACAAATAAACTTTAAAAAAAACTCTCTACGTAAACTCAAATTGGCATTACACCTATGTTAAAAATGCTATCAGAAACAAGCGACTTCTTCCTAAAGTATTAGTTTCCCGTTTTATATCTTTATGGATTTCGACTTTGGTGCTTAGATATGGTGAACATAAACACATGTTAACGATAAAATTGGTGATAGCATATTTGCTGAAAGAATTGCACCATTTTCGGGGTATAACTTTTTTTGTATACCTTCCAATGCGATATTATGTTGGATTCCAAAATATAGTCTCTTAAAATTATATTTAAGGGGCGTTTACAAAAATTTGGCCTGTTATTGAATTTTTTACAAAAATATCGGATAGCTCTTGGGGTATACATTTTGTCTCAAGAACATAGCAATGCAGGGTTATTTTTAGCATCAGATTATTTACAATAAAATTGATAATGGTATCGATTCGGCTAGCACCAATTAAAGTCTGTTCGAATCCAATTTGGAAAAAATGTAAACAAACCGGTTCCATTAAAAATTCTCACACTTTCGGCCACTAAATGGATTTAAAAACACATTCATTAGTAATTAGAAGGTTTCAACTTATATCTCACTAATTTGTTCCAAAGATCGTAGTATGTTTATTATTTTAAAATTTATTTGAAAATTTTAAGAAGAAAAGTGAGGTTATTTATCCAAGCAAAAATCTTGTATTATCTGTGATCGCCATGGTGATCGCATAGTGCTTGACGTAATGTCTATCAGATAATTCAATTATTAGTTCAACTATATCGATTATTAATCGATGTTATGTAATCGAAGATAAAATATCTCTGTCTTGATAAAAATTATCACAAAAATCACAAATATTAAAAAAAGTATATTCTCGGGTCCGTTAGGACTGGGACATAGCGGAATTCCGTGCGCATAATTTGCTGAAACGATGACATTGCTACTTTATCGTAAGTAGAGTCTTATGAATATGATTCAGAAATTTCAGAAAATATTTTTTTCGCTATATAACAAGTAGGATAAATACAATTTCTAACGAGTGAGAATCGAGTCCGTGATCAGCAGCCGCGATCAAATCGCGATAACTATCACGCGTGTAACGTTTGCCAGCAAGTTAGAAACACTGTCGTCGATACGACCCGACACGACACGACGCATTAGGTACCATTTTTTTCGGTAATTATCGATTGTTCACATTGGACCTATTACCGGTAAAAACCGATTACCGATTACCGTTTTGCATACCCTAGCATCCGCCATACTGTTTATCTGTTGATCAACCACATAGTTTATGACACTTTAAATACATAGATAAATAGTCAACTGAGCTTTTCATAATGTATACAATTTGGTGGATTCGTAGATAGATGGCGATGTAAGACACTACCTGCGAGCTTGCCTTTTGACTTACTAGATGGCGCTGTAATATAATATTTAGTAGAATAAGCTTTTCTTATTAAATTTCAAAATAGTCTACAAAACTTTAAAGCTAGAAATTAATGAAATTATGTCTTTAAGAAATCACTTAATATAGTAGGATAACAATTAAATAAAGCAACATACTTTGAAATTAAGAATTTATTTTCTTTTAACATTAAACTTCTAAGTCAGAATACAAAATATAAACCAACCGATAATAATAACTATCACATAGATTCATCAAAACAATAACACACTTGGTGTTCGCGAGAACACCTTCGATAGCTCACGAGCGTTAGTCTTTTCGTTTCTAATTAATGCCAAAGGCATGGGGCAGAAGCGATGTGATGCTGTTCTTCAAGAAGGATGATAAGACTCTCTTGAAGAACTACCGACCCATCTCGCTTCTGAGCCATATCTACAAGTTGTTTTCGAGAGTCATTACGAATCGTCTCGCTCGCAGGTTTGACGACTTCCAACCTCCCGAACAAGCCGGGTTCCGAAAAGGTTATAGTACCATAGACCACATTCATACGCTGCGACAAGTTATACAGAAGACCGAAGAGTATAACTTGCCACTATGCTTGGCGTTCGTGGACTATGAGAAAGCCTTTGATTCGATCGAGACCTGGGCAGTGCTGCAGTCTCTCCAGAGGTGCCAAATAGACAACAGGTACATCGAGGTGCTGAGGACCGACGATCTGGTCAAGGTCGCGGGAAGCCGGCAGGATGCGGGCAGCGCAGGACCGATCGTTGTAGAGATCCTTGGGGAAGGCCTATGCCTAGCAGTGGGCGTCGCACGGCTAAAATGATGATGATGATGATGATTATGTACCGGGTTCTTTATTTTGTTTTAATATTTATGATAAACTAGCTTTCCGCCCGCGGCTTCGCCCGCGTAAACTACACGACGTTATCCCGCGGGAATGTGATATTTTTCCGGGATAAAAAGTAGCCTATGTTCCTCTCCAGGCTACAAAGTATCTATGTTCCAAATTTCAGCCAAATCCGTTCAGCCGTTTTCGCGTGATTGAGTAACAAACATCCAAACATCCAAACATCTAAACTTTCACATTTATTATATTAGTAGGATAGTAGGATTTGTGATGGAAAGTGACCTTACATAATATATATTATATTAAAGTCACTTTTCAATTTGTTATGTGATGATGATGATGTGTTTGTGTGAAATTAAAAAAATCCCGCCTGAAAGCTACTTATAGGGCTCGTGGTTTTTTACCACACTTTTATTAGCTTCACTTGTAACTAAGTCACAATGTAAGAAAATCTTGGAATTCAATTTTAACCTACTTCTAATTGTCGTACTGATATGAAACTTAGCAAGTCTATATGAATCCGATGACAATACAATAATTTGCAACCATCGAGCTGATCTGATGATGGAGTCAAGAGGTGGGTAATAGAACTCTTCAATGGCTGCTAGGAAACCCCTCAAGTTTAGGCTTATTTGTTTTGTACTGATGAGACCTATTCGTTTCACTTGATGGTTAGGGTCTGATGATGGAGCAGGGAGAAACCCAGTGGCACTCCTTAATGAACAATAGGAAACACCTCGAGTTCTGGCTCATTTGTTTCGTTCTGATGAGACCTATTCGCTACACTTGGTGGTGAGGGTCTGATGATAGAGCAGGAAGGAAGCCAGTGATACTCCTTGATGACCAATAGGAAACCCTTCGAGTTTGGGCTCATTTGTTTCGTTTTGATAGAGGACCTATTCGTTACACTTGGTGATGAGGGTCTGATGATGGAGCTGGGAGGAAGCCAGTGAAACTCCTTAATGGCCTTAAGAAAACCCCACGAGTTTGGGCTCATTTAATTCGTTCTGATGAGACCTATTCGTTATACTTGGTGGTGAGGGTCTGATTATGGAGCAGAGAGGAAGCCAGTGGCACTTCTTAATGACCACTATGAAACCCCTCGAGTTTGGGCTCATTTATTTTGTTCAGACGAGACCTATTCGCCACACTTGGTGGCGAGGGTCTGATGATGGAGCTGGTAGGAAGCCAGTGAAATTCCTTAGAGACCACTACGAAACCTTTTGAGTTTGGGCTCATTTGTTTCGTGCTGATAAGACCTATACGCTACACTTGGTGGTAAGGGTCTGATGATGGAGCAGGGAGAAAGCCAGTGGCACTCCTTAATGACCAATAGAAAACCCTTCGAGCTCTGGCTCATTTGTTTCGTTCTGATGTGACCTATTCGCTACACTTGGTGGTGAGAGTCTGATGATGGAGCAGGGAGGAAGTCAGTGGCACTCCTTAATTACCACTATTAAACCCACTCGAGTTTGGGCTCATTTGTTTGGTTCTGATGAGACCTATTTGCTACACTTGGTGGTAAGGGCCTGATGATGGAGCAGGGAGAAAGTCAGTGGCACTCCTTCATGACCACTAGAAAACCCCTCGAGCTTAGGCTCATTTGTTTCGTTCTGATGAGACCTATTCGCTACACTTGACACTTTGACTTTGACTTATTGATTTTGGCACTTGGTGGTGAGGGTCTGATGATGGAGCAGGGAGGAAGTAAGGGTTCGGCTCGTGCATCTGGTAACTAATAGACTCTACTTGAATTTGTAAAACTAAAATACATACAGTCACGCCTTAGAGTTATAATGTTTACGGGGTGGGCAGACACTTGAATGGACTGTAAAATCGATTACCATCCATCCATAGCTTGCCATTTATTAAACTAAAAAGTAAAAAATAAATATGTAGTTTAAAAAACTAATAATACCCACTTTTATAAGAACATACTAAAAAGTACTAAATAACCGTCTATTCAGTAACTGAAATTAAAAAGCGTGGTGCGCGTTGTCAATATACTTGAATGCATGGTTTGCAAAGGGCGCACCACGCTTTTTAATTTCAGTTACTGAATAGACGGTTATTTAGTACATTTTAGTATGTTCTTATAAAAGTGGGTATTATTAGTTTTTTAAACTACATATTTTACTAAGTATTACATTTTTCCTATACTTACAAAATTGCATTGTGAATGCATAAAAATAATTTAAAATCTTAATTTTTACTCGGTTCAATATAAGCCTTTTATTTCTCTATAATCGCGATGAACACCGTCATCTCTCGAGGCTTGAGAAGTAATAAACTAAAAACTCTTTACTAACGCGAAGCTCCAACATAATAGCATTCAATTAATCGAATCGAAGCAATCAAATTATTTATCGATTTATAAATGGTATAATTTTTACCACATCACTAAATAGTCTATGGTCAGAATAATGGCGTCTTTGTTTACATTTTTTCCAAATTGGATTCGAACAGACTATAGACTAAACTAGACTAAATTTAGGTTTAGTGCTGTCAAACTGGGTTTTCACATCACAATAGTATATTATGATACAAGTGAGCTTAGGTTGCTCATTATACACGAGGCTGTGGGTTGCAGCCCGAGCCGCAGGCGAGGGCGTAAATCAGCCGAGTGTCTAGTGAGTAAGTTGCTCACGAGTTTCATACGCACTTTTTCAACACACTTGCGAGGAAAAACAAACATTTATTGCATACATATTGTATTAACCTAATATTAACTAAGGGAAAAAGCGCGCAAGTTTTTTTTTTTGCACGCGCCAAATGTGAGGTGATTGATTACATACAGCCATACAGCCTACGTCAAAATAATTAAGTATAATAATAGTGATAAAATGCAAATGTTTTATAACAAATTATTGTGAATTATAAATAATTTGATAATAATATACTTAATTATGTTTTTTGTCTTAATTAGGGACACATTTATTAATTCTAAAAACGTAAATGGATTTTCAGCCGTATAAAACCTCTTTGTTGTTACAAAAAAAGAACTGTAGCTATTACCCGCTGAAATTGAAAATGCTCTGTTGACTCGCATACAACTTGCAGTTAGGTACTAACTTAACTTTGTAGGGATACTGTATTACCCGGTTAAATTGAAAAGTCTCTGTTTACTCGCATATAATTTGCAGTTAGGTACTTACTTAACTTTGTAGGGATAATTCTATTACGCAACTAGTACTGTAATATTATTATGCACGCGTGGGTTATAGTTCGGTTTATGGCCCTAAGATCGATGTAATAAGGCTCACTTTATGAGCAAGTGTGTTGAAATTATACTTACAACACCATCAATTCAAATTAGTCGAACTTTAGTCCTTTTTCGATTAGATTGGCGTGTCCAACGGAATAGCTTTAGACTAAAACTTGATTAAAATTAGATATTTTTTAAGGTTAGTTTTTAGTTTAGTTTAGTCGTGTGCACAACCGAATAGGGGTCATACTTTATTTGCAACACCATTTTAACTACATTTTGTCTCAAGAACATAGCAATACAGGGTTATTTTTAGCATCAGATTATTTACAATAAAATTGATAATGTTTATTTGCAACACCATTATAAGGCTAGTTACTTAAACTGGAGTGAATGAAAGTGCCACAGTTGAAAGGGAAATCAAACAGTACTATAGAAAGGACAGAAAAAAGAGATGCATTATACATATAATATTGAAAAACAGAAATTATTATAAATATACGTACACAAATACGCTAATATGAGCTACATTCTACTCATGGAACAAGAAAAAACAAGGCAAGCTAAAGGTTAACGTGATAGTTTTCAAAGCAGCTCTCAATACACAATGGCACGTTGCAGGCTTTGCACTTATAGACAGTCTTACTGTTTTTTATGCCTTGTCTAAGACAAGCTGCACAGCGGACACGCATGTTGCGGTTTGTAACCATTGCAGCCGCAGTTTGCTCCACCCGAACGGGCCAGTGTGCATGAGAGAGAAGACGGGAAGGTGGCAGAAAGCTGCTTTGCCGCGCAGTCTGTCGAGACTGCGGACAAAGAGCGAGATGTTTTTCGAGAATGGAGTCCACTAGATGAAGTCTATAGGATAAATGATCCTTCTTCTTCTTAAGTGAAGACTCCATAGAGCAGTTGAGTAAGCGTTTAAAAAGTATCATGTACCACTTGGTACACCGCTTTCGCTCAAGCAGGTAAGGTTCCAACATTTGATCTTTGCGATCCACAGCGCCCATGTGGCGATTGTAATCCAAGATAACTTGGGGCTTCCATTGGGCAGGCTGGTGTGGTTTCGCTGGGGTCTGCCCTAGTTCCACGCCATGGCATGTCGAGACCATGTGTATTTTTTTAATATCTTGAAATGCCATGACGACGACCTCACCAGAATGTCTGGCAATTAACTGTCCCTGCTTGAGTTTTGCGAGGTTGACGAGAGGAGGTACATCTCGTCGGGTAGGCCGCAAGGTACCAACACAGTCAGTACCATTGCGTTTTAAATATCTAGCTAGAAGAGGCGAATTAAACCAGTTGTCCATGAAAAGTCTGTAGCCCTTGTTTAGAAGAGGTTGAATTAGTTTCTTAACTACAGCGGTGCTTTTCAGCATTGTCGGCTCCTCGGAGTCATCAGTGCTGCCTTTGCCAGTATAAACAAAGAAAGACCATAAATATCCCGTGGCACTTTCACACAGCTCAAAAGTTTTAACCCCAAATTTCGCGGCTTTTGATTTAATATACTGCCTAAACGATAACTTACCTTTCCATAAGGTCAGGCTTTCATCAATTGCTATGTTCTGAGACAAAATGTAGTTAGATTTAAATTTATTATTTAAGTGGTCTAGTAGCGGACCAAAGCAAAACGTGCGGCTCGCATTTTGTGGACGGTTGTTATCGTCCGCAAAATGGAGCGCACGGACTAAAAAGCCGTATCGTTTATGGGTAAACATTAGCCGAAATGCTTCCGTTTTGAGCAGAGGGTCCGTTGAGAAGCATGACTTTATTGTAGGCATGCGAATGATACCAAACATCATCCAGAAAGCAAACAACACTAATATTTCATGGATGTTTGTTGGGTACCATTCGCTTTGGAAGCATACCGAAGAAATCGATGAGGCGTAACGGTTCGTTTCTGTGACGATGTGATTTAAGATTCCATCGTCCCAGTACGACCGAAACGCCTCATAGGGAGTGATAAAATGCTCCAAAGAGCCTGTCCTCTCGGGAATGAAAGTTTCTGGTTGTCCACGGAAAGACGGCATGGCTGACCATTCAAAATTTTCATTCCGGAGAGGGACATCTTCCTCGTCTCCCCCTTCAGCATCGAAGAATTCTTCGCGGTCTCTTTCTTCATCCTACAAGGCAAATATCCAAAGGTTAGTACAATTGAACTTCTCTCAAACTGGCTCATCTACTCATAAAACTAAACAACTTTCCCCAATGAATCCATACTCAATTTGCAAAAAGTGAATTCTCCATACAAAGTTGTAAACTTACACGTCGCTCTCTCTGCTCTCGGGCCCGTATAGCTAAAGCCCGCTGCCTTAGTTCGCGTGCCTTTGTCTCCCTGTCCGTCACCACCTTCAACATGGCCCCGAGTTCAGGCGGCACGTCGTCATCGGTCACGCAAACTTCGACGATTCTGTCGCCTCGGCCAGGGGGGTGTCACTCCGCAGTTTAGGTACGTTCGACCGGCGCGCCTGCCGGGCAGGCGTACGGCAGAAGGATACCGCTCGGCTCGTACGCTCCACGTTGCGCGTAAAACGAGCGATCATTTCTGTGATTTTTGTGCACCGAACAATGACTACTAAACGTTTTTATAATCCGTATAAAAGTTACTGGTGTGTTTACGGGTGTCTAAATAAAAGAAAGAACAAAAGAAACAACTAAACCGAACTCGCAAGTCGCTCGCAACCCTAACCAGCGAGGGAGCTGTGTGAGACTTTCATAGAAATAGAAACTCTCGCGCGTAGCTGTTGGGTACAGTTTTGCTTGCAAGCGCGAACTTTAGGTTATTATAACAGTAGGCAAGCGATGACAAAGCGACCGGAATTGGACTTTATTTTCATGCAGAAAGATTTATTTTTGTTTGAATGAGTTTGCAGAGTGCGCCTTCTGTACCTTAGTACTATTATATATTCTGTGCCTCGGCTCCATGTATGAGCTTCAAGTGACACAGTCAAGCCTCGACCTCCACGATCGCTCTGTTGACCTGAAAAGGATATATATTCACTTACTGGAGTCAAAATCTTAACATGAACACAGATTCCAACCTGCGCGACCACCGCCTCGGCCTCGCCCACGACCACGGCCGCGTCCACGCCTGCGAGCTTTTTAGTTCCTCTCGAACTAAAAATGTAACATAATGCAATCTAAAATCTCTCGAACTAAAAATGTAACATAAAAATGGTACAACTTGCAATAATGTCAGTTTACATCTTTACCTTCCTCTCAGTCTTGCATCGTCGGCGTCATCGAAATTTATGTGGGCGTCAGGTTGCCATTCTGCATAGTTCTCCTAAAAAGATAGCAATAAAATGATAGATTTTCCTTATAATATAGGTATAACGAAAATTCTTATATTTTTTAACTTATTGACATATTGACACTAATCGACTGATTCAGAAGTCTAACGTATATACTGTTCCTGAAGTAAAAGCAATCTAGAAAAAATTGGAAAGTTAACACTTGCCGAACAATCGCATCATCCTCCGTCTCACTTATACGTTTACGTCACTCTCACGGCTACTATTCGGGCCGGAGACGTGCGAAAAAGATGGCGTCGAATCCCTAAAACATAATTGACGTTAATTTATTGACTGATTCAGAAGTCTAGTGTACGTTTATAGTGCTCCTGAAGTAATACCAATGTGGAAAAAATGGAAACTGAACACTTACTCAATGTTCACATCGCAGATGAAAGGCAATAAATCTAAAGGCGTTGAATCATATACCTGAAAATAATATAAATGCATAAGATTGTCAGTGAATAGAGTAACGAGTAGATAAAACACCAATCCATGCCCAAACCAAGCATAATTTTCCGCCAATCGTTCAGTTGGTGTATGTATGAGAAAACAATAATTTTGTGACAGCTAAAAGGCCACTTGCGCGTCAGTAACGGGCGGAAGGAATTATTATCCAACTTATCACGCCTTCGTGTTTTAAATAAATTTACGACCGCCGCAGAATACGATGGAGAAAAAGTTTAAAGTCTCATGACCTAAAATAAATTACAGTGTCAAAAAACACAAAATGCACTCTCCCATTACAACGGCGAGACGCAGAAAAAGATGGCACCTTTTCAGCCCAAAACCACAAATCATCTACGTTTCGGTCGTCACCGGCAAAAGCATATTCCCAACTAAGTGACGAACACTTTTTTTACGGAACACAATAAAAATAAAATATTAAAATGAAATCAGCTATTTACTTAATGAACAGCTTACTCCTCCCTACAACATTAAACAATAGTATATTATGATACAAGTGAGCTAAGGTTGCTCATTATACACGAGGCTGTGGGTTGCAGCCCGAGCCGCAGGCGAGGGCGTAAATCAGCCGAGTGTCTAGTGAGTAAGTTGCTCACGAGTTTCATACGCACTTTTTCAACACACTTGCGAGGAAAAACAAACATTTATTGAATACATAACATAATTAGAATAACTTAATATTAGCTAAGGGAAAACGCGCGCAAGTTTTTTTTTCGCCCGCGCCAACATACAGCCTACTTCAAAATAATTATAATAATAGTGATAAAATGCAAATGTTTTATAACAAATTATTGTGAATTATAAATAATTTGATAACAATACACTTAATTATGTTTTTTGTCCTAATTAGAGACACATTTATTTATTCTAAGGGTGACTTTCACCACTGATATTTAAACGTGTTTAACGCTAAACGTATTTAAAACATAGTTCTGTGTCTGTCATCTGTTTGAAGGTGACAGAGGCAGAAATACGTTTTAAACATATTTAGCGTTAATCGCGTTTAAATATCATTGGTGAAATCGGGCCTAAAAACGTAAATGAATTTTCATCCGTATAAAACCTCTTTGTTGTTACAAAAAAAGAACTGTACCTATTACCCGGTGAAATTGAAAATGCTCTGTTTACTCGCATATAACTTGCAGTTAGGTACTAACTTAACTTTGTAGGGATACTGTATTACCCGGTTAAATTGAAAAGTCTCTGTTTACTCGCATATAATTTGCAGTTAGGTACTTACTTAACTTTGTAGGGATAATTCTATTACGCAACTAGTACTGTAATATTATTATGCACGCGTGTGTTATAGTTCGGTTTATGGCCCTAATATCGATGTAATAAGGTTCACTTTATGAGCAAGTGTGTTGAAAAGATCTATTACATTCAATTAATAAAATATTAACACTCAGCTCAGCCGCGCTTACAGAAACGAAACGCCTTCGTCGAACATAGACGACACACGCGTGCGAGCGAGACGGCACGTGAGTCAAAAGCAACCAGACGTCAGAACTGTCATCTGTCATGTCATTATGACAATCAGCTGAGATAAATAATTAATTCCGCCTTGGTTGTTTACCACATTTAATTATTACTATAATCATACAGCGAACAGTGAACCAATACTAAATTGCCTACTAAATGTGGGCCCAATGGAATACAAGGAACGGAGCCTTGAAAACAAAGGTAATAATTTCATTTAAATAAAGAAACCTCACTCATCCTGTAGGAAACAACATTGGTTTGGGAAACACATCTTAATATCTAAATAATCCTAAACTTATGTCTGTCCTCATACCGGAGAATACAGCACTAATATGCCATAACAGCATCTATACATGACTGGCGACTATTATTTGATAAACAAGTGAAAAAAGTGTTACAGCCTGAGCCACCTCGTCTTCTTAATACACGGTACCACGAGTTCATAATCTTTAGTCAGGATATTGCTGAGCGAACTGATGCCTTCGGATATTAAGAATAAAGTCTACAATACACTTATATTTCTCCTCCAGATATCTTAACATCTTAGCGTCAGCATCTGCCTGATCTTCTACCGAAGCTGGTGCAGGAGTAGCTTCAGTCGCCTTATTTTCTTGATCCGGCACCACGATTTCGTAGTGGAAAGCTCTGAGCAAAACGATCTGCCTTCAGAGGCTAGGAATAAGGTTTACAAAATCCTACTCACGTTTCTCCTCCAGATCTCTCATCATCCTAGCGTCAGCATCTGCCTGATCTTCTACCGACGCGGGTGCAGGAGTAGCTTCAGTCGCTACGTCTTCTTGATCCGGTACGACGATTTCGTAGTCGTTGCGAGGTGCCGGTAAAGAGGATAGTGCAGAACGGACTGACGCTTTCAGCTGTTGGGAATAAATATTTATATATTTATAGTTCGATGTAGTCCGAGACAGTAGAGATCTGAATTCTTGTTTAAATAGCGGGGATGTGAGTTAATTGATAGTGAAGCTATTTAAAAGAGTTGAAACTTCTTTTGCAACTCATCCTCTAGCTAGAGGAGAGGCTGCAAGAACTGATGCATTCTACATAATTATATTTTTAATATAAAGTTGAAACGGGGCGTTTGAACAAGTTACTGAGCTTTGACCAGAATAAATAAAATTTAAATCTTAAAGTAAAAGCACAATCAAAATAGGTATAGGAACAAAATAATCCGCATCTAAAGCTTTTTATGTTAAAAAATCTCATCCACAGAAAATATGAAGATATTGTTTGATTTTAGTAAAATATTGTCTGTTAACCTAAATAAAGCCTTTATGTTAAAAAATCTCATCCACGGAAAATATGAAGATATTGTATGATTTTAATAAAATATTGTCTGTTAACCTAAATTCGAGAAATATAATAGTAGATTGTACAACAAGTGCATAAAACGTACCATTTTACCCGAGACGTATATATCCATCCGAGCCGTAGGCGAGGGTGGATAGTCAATTCGAAGGTAAAATGGGTTTTATCTACGAGTTATACACTCTGCTTTTCACTTCGAGTGTGAGGAAAATAAATAACAATATTGCAAAAAAGAAAATATAAAGACTTCGCCATATTGGCGGGAAGACTTTCTTTTTTTTTATACGTAGCAGTGGCAGCACAGTGACTGTAGCATAGATCGTAGTCCATAATGCTCTTGAAATACTTATTTCTTAAAAAACTCATTAATTTTGCCTAGTTTTATTAATTTAGTAAGTAATTTAACATGGCTTGTGTACAAAATTAAAGAAACAGAATGAAATAACAAGTTTATTTAACGAAGTTTAATTGCGTGTGTGACTGTTTACCTGACGACCTTTGTCTTAGAGTCTGAGACTTAGACGAAGATTTTACTTTATGCACTAGAGCATAAAAAGCGATTTTATGCAGCCTATACCCAACATAAACACGAACTTTACGAGCATGAGAAGTGAAAAGTAATTTTTCTATGTTTACCTGTTTTTGCATCTGATTAGCGATTTGCGGTGTGTCACCCCCTCCTAATCTGTCTTCTGGGTTTATGCTCAGTTTGTCGCGCAAGGCAGGCGTCTGGAAGAAAGAAATAATGTAAGCATCTTTAGGCACTGCAATTTGTTACTATTAGAGCCAACGCGCACTTGTGATTTTTTATCGGGCGATAGTTTGATCGTTCTCGGATTCAGTATAGAGTTAAATGGCAGTGCGCGCACTGACGATTAAAAATCGACCGATCGAACTATCAGCCGATAATTGTTCGATCAAACTATCGCACAGCACAACTATTGGCCGGTTGGTAATGTGTATGAAGGACTATGTGAGCACTGCATTCAACTAAACTATCGGCCGACAGTTTGATCACGATCGTCTTACGATTCCGACTAAACTATCGGTCGACTAAAAATCACAAGTGCGCGCTGGCTCTTAGTGCTATAAACTTATCGGTTTCATTGATCAATGTTGGAACTAAGTTCCATCGGAATCTTAAAAAATCTCAGTCGAGTCTATTGTTATGCATACCTTAAATTACCATTTTACCATTTTCACCATCAAAGCCGTAACGGCCGAATATCATAAAGGTGTTAGTTGATAATGGCATTGGTGTTGGCTAATTGTTGGCTGCGACGTATTTAATGGATTAAATACGTCGCTGCCAACAATAAGCCGTACCTACTAATATATAAAGAGAAAAAAAATATGATTTTGTTTTAATGAATAAACTCAAATACTGGACTTATTTTAAAAATTCTTCCACCAATCGTACTTCTAGAAAACGGCATTCATCCCGAGTAACATAGGCTATATTTTATCCCGATATTCCCACGGGAACGGGTACTACGCGTGTGAGCCACAGTAGTAAATAAATAATTAAGTTGACGATTTGTTTCATCAGCTTCTCATAAAGTAACTAGAGTTGCCGTAAGTATAAACATCTGGTCAGGCGAGCGATAACAAGCGCTCAAGTGCTTTGTTTACATAAAAAATGAACCACTTTAAAAAACCTTGGTCTACAATAAGTTAAGCAGGTATAAAATGTTCACGTACGAGTAATGCTGGTGGTCCCGTCCCGTGACTGGGAGTGTTGAAGCTGCCAGGCGTCGATACTTCAGTGCGAGACGATCTGTAATGAAATTTTTCTTTTATAATAATTCTTATTTAGGTTCGAGTCGACATCGAGTCGACATTATGCAGGTAGAGCTAAATGACAATTTTCACTAGTACCTAGAAGCAATACAAGAAAAAGGAAATGTCTCATGTGTAATTAAAGTTTTTAGTTTTAAGTGAGACTGTTGTCTTAAGTCTATTTTAAGTTATTTGGATTGGAATTATCGACAGTAGAAAGAAATATAATTTTAAAGAGAGACAGAGAGACGGGGTACTATGCCGTGGAATACTTAAATTTAAAAGGTCCTCCGACTGCAATGAGAGTTTTTTTTACTGTTTAGATAGATTTTGGCAGTCGTGTTTTGAATTTTTAAATTATATAAGGTGTTGTAAAAAAGTCGACGGAACGGTTTAAAGGGGTCAATGTACTCATACATACAAACAACTTTTACTACGGGACCAACATTGAAATTGCGATAAAAAATCAGCTGTTCCATACATTTTGATCTATTCGGTTTCAAATTTTCTATAGAACAGCTAATATTTTTTATCGCGATTTTAATGTTGGTTCCGTAGTAAAAGTTGTTTGTATGCATGAGTACAGTCACGAGCAATAATATGTATACAACATAGAACTTTGTCACATTGAAACATTTCGAAATAAAACTATATGACACAAAAGTCATTCATTATTGTAATATGACATAGTCCTATGTTGTTTACATATTATTTATTTTATTTTATTTATAAGGCTTACAAAACAAGTTACAGTCAAAAAGTATGCTTAAGTTTATACATTCAAATAATTTGGTACTAGACCATAACTCTCTAGATGTAGGCACAGTATTAACTAAATTACTAGTAAATTAAAGAGGGGTATACTTAGGGTAATCTTTAGTCTAGAACTCTAGAACACAATAACTTAATACAGAAAATAAAAAAGAAGAACACCAATTACGTTAGTTTTATGAGTCATTCGGACATAGGGCAGTCAGAACTTCTCTCCTAAATTTATTATAACTATTATTAAAAATATCCAGAGAAGAATGTCTAGACAAAGTCTAATTATATAACCGACACATTCTAGTAACAGGGTTGTAAAACGATGTATTATTTTTATAAACTTGAAGGCAGAATAATTTATGTGAAGAACTACGGGATTTATATCTAGTATTAAAGGTAAGCTAAGATAAAAGCGAAGGGGAATCAATATATGAATGAATTATTTTATACAGACAAACTAACTCTTGGCATTGCCGGCGCTTAGAAAGAGATTTAATGTTAAATTTAGCAAGTTTAGCGTTGTATGATTTATTTGCGACCAAGGTGAAGCCTATATCTAAGTATGTTGAGACATCTCTTTTGCACTCTTTTAATACTTTTACAGTGCACGTCATAATAAGGTGACCAAATAATAGATGCGTACTCTAACACGCTACGGACAAGGGAATAATAAAGACACATAAATGTTTTCTGGCTCTTAAATTCTTTAGTTGAACGTGAAACAAACCCAAGCAGTCGGTTCCCATAAGATGTAATATAATCATAATGATTACGAAAAGTAAGTTTTGAATCAAAGAACACCCCGAGATCCTTGGCCACCTCTTTGCGTTCAAGACTAGAACCATTGAGATTATAATCATAATTTATTTTGTTCTTTATCGAACCAAAAGAAATCGTGAAACACTTGTTTGTGTTAAGCATCATTTTATTATCATTGCACCACTTAACCAAAGAGCTTAAATTATTTTGTAAAGTGAGGCAATCTTGTGAATTATTAATTTTAAAATAAATTTTAAGATCATCAGCGTAAAGCAAGCAGGGGCACGTGAGATGATGGGTAATATCATGTATAAAAATAATAAATAATAAGGGCCCGAGATGTGAACCTTGTGGTACGCCAGATGTCACTGTTACTGGCAAAGAAAGATGTCCCTGGATGCTCACTAACTGACTTCTATTGTCCAAATAAGATTCCAACCATCTTAGTAAGTTACCTTGAATTCCATATCCGTTCTGTAAAAGTATTGAATGATTGACCTTGTCGAATGCCTTTGCTTAATTATTGCTCGTGACTGTACATTGACCCCGTAAAATTCCGTCGTATTTTTTGCTACACCTTATACATATAATACATTTCTAGCGCACACAAATGATAGAATACCTGAATGGTGTAGCGAGGATGGTGTTGGGCGTGGCCACGGCCTGCGCCTGCGGCAATACCGCGGAGAAGTCCGAGTTCTGCAGTACCTGAATGGTGTAGCGAGGATGGTGTTGGGCGTGGCCACGGCCTGCGCCTGCGGCAATACCGCGGAGAAGTCCGAGTTCTGCATTACCTGAATGGTGTAGCGAGGATGGTGTTGGGCGTGGCCACGGCCTGCGCCTGCGGCAATACCGCGGAGAAGTCCGAGTTCTGCATTACCTGAATGGTGTAGCGAGGATGGTGTTGGGCGTGGCCACGGCCTGCGCCTGCGGCAATACCGCGGAGAAGTCCGAGTTCTGTAGCGGCGTGTTCAGCCCGCCCTTCAGCGGCGTGTCCACGTGGGTCAGTGCCATCACGTTCTGCGCTTCTAGTAACACCCTGGTAACAGAGATAAAAATAAAAACATTTAAAATATGTTGTAAGTAGTAAAATAGTAGATTGTACAACAAGTGCATAAAATGTATCATTTTACCCGAGACGTATTAGTAAGACGATAGTCTAGTCGAGAGGGTAAAATGGGTTTTATGTACGAGTATACACTCTGCTTTTCACTTCGATTGTAAGTAAAATAAATAGCAATATTGCTAAAAATTAAAAATAAAGACGTCGCCATATTGGCGGGAAGACATCATGGCGGGCGCGGGCGTGAGCGCGTAGTCGGCCAGCAGCGCGTCCGTCGGCGCCCCCGCCCGCTCCGACGCGCTACATCATAATGATACCTGTCGGTGATGGCTTGTGGCGTGCGCAGCGCGGTGGCGGGCGCGGGCGTGAGCGCGTAGTCGGCCAGCAGCGCGTCCGTCGGCGCCCCCGCCCGCTCCGACGCGCTACATCATAATGATACCTGTCGGTGATGGCTTGTGGCGTGCGCAGCGCGGTGGCGGGCGCGGGCGTGAGCGCGTAGTCGGCCAGTAGCGCGTCCGTCGGCGCCCCCGCCTCGCCCGCCGCTCCGCGCGCCGCTTCCGACGCGCGGCCTAGCTTCACTACTTGTTGGAGCTCCTGTGGGAAAAATTACGATTTTATAATTGGTAAGATATGCAAAAACTTTTTTTTTGTTTTTATTTTCACAATTATTTGGCTGTTCAGCTTTTGTGGGACCAGAGTCAAAACAAAGAGGCTTTAGCGACGTAAAGTACGTTTTATAATTCGGTGCAAAAAAAAAAAAGAAAGTTATTTGTTATACAAGAGAGCAAAGTCATTTTTCGCTGCGAGTGCTGAATTTAAATCACGAACTAGCGAAGTAGTCTTACTGAGCACAGTGAGTGATTTAAAGGCACGAGACATCAGATATTTGCTCTCGTGTTAAACATACAACTTTTCACCTCACCAGCGAGAAAAGTGTTACAGGTGAGAAAAACAACATTGAAGGCAACCTTTAACATTTATAACAGGTATTTATCTAATTTGTTATAAGATTTCATTAATTTTTCTTATTTTATATTTATACTAGATTTCCGCCCGCGGCTTCGCCCGCGTGGACTACATGACGTTATCCCGCGGAATGGTGATATTTTTTCGGGATAAAATGTAGCCTATGTTCCTCTCCAGGCTACAAAGTATCTGTTTCCCAAATTTCAGACAAATCCGTTCTGCCGTTTTGGCGTGATTGAGTAACAAACATTAAAAAATTCTAAACTTTCACATTAATAATATTATAAAGTAGGAAGTAGGATCATGCATGCGACCTCATTTCGTCCATACTCTTTATCTAGAATCTTTGGTATTTGAATCCGTGTATTTATTTTTTATGCTTTATAATTCATGTCCAACGACATAAAGCTATCTATCTATCCTTTTTGCACTTATTAATTTTAAAATTCTCATCCTTGTCACTCTATTTCTTTCTTCTTAATTATTTCAGAAGTTGGTGTAAGAAATTAAAAAAGCACATTGCCTCACACTCGCAGCAAAAATCGATTTTGCTGCGAGTTTTTACGCGCCAAAAGTGCCCTTTTCGTGCTGGAGAGGTGAAAACAGTATTACCAAATAAAACTCTATTAAACACATTCTGTAGATTTCTTTATTTGTGAACAACATTGCCGTTAATTCAAAACATGATTTGACTGGATAGATATTTGTTTAACATTATTAATAAAAGTAAAAAAATGGAAATTACTCTTACGTAAACAACAAAATAATTTTTCGAAGGGATGTTAGATGGATATTTTTTTCATGTACTGGCAACACGCAGGCACAAAATATTTGTGACGCAGGGGTGACAAACCTACTTTAATATGTGTGTGATTATTTGATTGATTTTGATTTGTATTTTGTTCACTTTACCCTGGCTCCTATCTGCTTTGCGTACAGTGCTTCTTTTACATTATTTCGTAGATTTCTTGTAGTTTCTGTTATTGTTTTTGTTTATTGTTAAGTTTGGACTGTTGTTACTTGTTACTATTGTGTCTCTACTATTATTATCTAACCCATTTTGCATTATCTTGTGCGCTTTAATGATGATTGATTATTGTTGATTTAAAAAATCTGTAAAACCAAAACCTCACAATAAAGGACAATGACCATTTTTGTATGGCAGCTGGCACAATATGATACAATGAACAAATAGTCATCACTAACAAAAACGGCGACTATTACAAGCATAAAGGTCTTCTCAAGGTAAATTGTAAAGCAAAACCATAAGATGAAAATAGAATCTCACCTGATCAGTTACTTGTGGCTCTGGCAACACCAGCTTGCTGCGTTTCCGAGCAGGCTGGTCTCCTTGAAGCATTGCTTGAGGCATATCATTTTCCTTACGTTGCTTCAACTTCTGTTTGTCCTTCCGGCGGTCTTTCTGTTGGATAATAATTATTGTTAAAACAAATCAAATATATATTCAGTCTAGTCTTTAACAAGTACTTGTGCACATCAAAAAGGTATGCCATCGGTTGGCAAATCGTATGTCAGGAGAACTTCTAATAAGAAGAACCAACAGGAAACTCTTCAAGAGCTGTTTTTTGTCTGTTATTTATTTATTTTATTCAACAAATAAGAAAAGCTCATTGATTAATGATAAATACATACCTCCTCTTTCTCAGATAGCAATTCCCCGTCAAGATGTTGCTGCCTCAAACGGGAGAAGTCAGGGGCCATGGGATCCACAACCTCAGTGGATGTGTCATAGAAACCAGACGCTGGCCTCTTTTCAAATGGAATTTCTGAATTATAATCTACTCCACGCTTCTTTTTACGTCTGTGAACAAAATGGCTATATTATCGTAAGGATCTAAACATCGAAATCAAGTGGAATGTAGTAAGCATTCCAATATAAAAGTATGCCTACATACTTGTGGAATTAAAATATCAAACTGTTGAATCTTGTTGAAGTGAAGTAAAGCAATGTGTTATGGTGGAATTTCAATTAATATCTAAAACCAATCTGAAAAAAATGCCTGCATTCAAAGGCTAATTTCAAAACTAACTCCTTACCTAATAGGAACAGCAATGCCAGCAGCACTCAACTCCCTTCTCTTCTGTAATGCTGCCAAACGGCGAGCTTCTTCCAGCTGTTTTTCACGGGCCTTCCTCTTAGCCTTCTTGCCCTGTGTATTGGCCAAACGAGCACGAGCCTCTGACAGCATCTCAAGCTCTGTCATTTACAGAGAAACATTTACAGTGTTATTTTAAGAGTTGCAAAACTGTCTTCAACCAAGTTTTTCTGATAAAAATATCCTACGTCTATAGTTCAAATCATGTCAAGTTTTTTAAACAGACTTTTTTTTATCTACTACAGCTAAAAGTGTTTTATAATTGAACTGAAATAGATCTTTAGAAAAATTAATAAGTCTTACATATGCATCTATATTTTTATTATGGGAATTTGTGTTATATATATCTTACAATATTATCAAGTTCAGGGTAGGAAATAATAAAACATAATTAAACAAAAGTCTGGGAGATACCATCTTCATCCATGTCCTTGGGGTCTGGTCTGGCAGGCTTTGTCTCCGGGTTGGGATCAATTTCTCCAGGCTTCAGCTTCCGTGGATCATCACCCATATCTTCTCCTTCCTCTTTCTTTTGAGCTTGATCCCTGTTATATAAGATAATATGACATAAGTACATAGTCTCCAACAGTTTCAACAAAAAGTTTGTCAAATCTGATGGGCAAACTTATTTATTTCAGAGATTACTGGTGGATATTTAGACAACAGTTAATAACAAAAATGACTTAACTAAATAACTTTCACGGTATCATAAAATGTACTTACAATAAATATTCGTATCTCTCCAAACATTGTGCTGCAGTACGGCCAATAATTGGAGCAATTGTTCTCCATTGTGTAGGCATTAGCTTGGCCAGGTGTAGCAACTTCTCGTCCTCTTCGCGAGACCATTCTGTCTTCTTGATGCTTGGGTCTAGCCATTCGTACCAACGGGCTTTGCATTGCTTTGCAGACTTTCGATGGAGCAAGGAAGCAATACGAGACCACTGGTTTTTGCCATATTTCATAACCGCCGCTTTGAGAATTTCATCCTAAACAAAATAATGGTTAGTAACACTCTAATTATCAAAGAAAATAGGATCAAATTAATAATAATCTTCAATAATCCAACCTCAGTGTTGCGCCAAACGCCTCCTTTTATCATGATTCGCGGCATGGTGGATGGTAGTTACTCTTCTGGCGAATGTTATAACAAAATCCGGGCTGTTATTGTATGCCGACAAAATAAGCTATAGTAAAAGAAAACTAGTACTCAAGTAAAGATTTCAATTCAACAATAATCGATCACAATTCACAAACAACAAGAAATGCACACACAGCACCAACAGACCAACAGCACAAAATCGAATGCACATCGAATGACATGACATTTCATTCGATTTTGCACAGTAGGTATAATAGAGGTCAGTGATTTGCATGGACGCGAGCGGGGCGAACCCATAGGGCGTTTGTGCACTACACTGAATTTTACCGATCCGGAAAAAAACGGATGCTTGTATTTTAATAATTTAATCATTTATAATAGTAATAATTTATTTATTTCGTGTAGTTTCAATGTTTTGAACCCTAAACTACACGAAATAAATAAATTCTATTATTTATAATAATTAATTATTAAAATACAAGCATCCGTTTTTTCCGGATCGGTAAAATTCAGTGTAGTGCACAAACGCCCATAGATGTATTATTCCTATAGATGGAGCATAAAAATTTGAACGATTCCTTCTATAATCGACTCTCGTCTCTCAAATGGCGACATTTCGTGTGTTAAAAAGAGATAACAATAGCCCAACGTGTGCGTCTTAATGAGCTGCGCGCCACTTGAAAGTAAACGTCATATTTGTTTGTTAACCAGCTGGTTACAAATGCTTCAGAAAGAAAATCTTTTTTAGTCGTAAAACATAGAAAGATTTGATGGTGTGGTGCGGTAAATCTGTTGTTTGTTAAGAATGGCCTGTACTGTTCTCGGTTATTCAAGCAGAGTGAGTGTTTTGAAAGAGAATAATGAACACATATCATTTCAGAGGTAAGTCACACTCATTGTTTTGTGTTTTTGCGATCACATTTTTATAGCTTACTGGTCCGTATTTGCAAAAAACTAAACCGCTGTACGTGTATACATAGTTTAACATTGACTTGGTTGAAGAAAATCGGGTGTTTTTAGGCTAAAAATATATAATTTAAAGCCAATTGGGATTTTTTGACATTTGACCAACCTGATAGTGTTGTAGTCCGATTTTATTATGTAATATCGATAAAAAATTGTAGTATTAACAATTTTGTATTTAAACTTAATTTTTCTCAATTTTAAACAGATTTCCCACCGCCGCGCCGCCGTCGATGTAAAGGAAACGTGAATAAGAAACGTAAAAAAAGGTTACGATTGGAGACCTTCGCAACAAACAAGAATATGCTCGATGCACTTATTAAAGCAAATTGTTTAAGAGTATAAAAATTAGCGTGAAATCTGTATTTGTTACTTGATATCATTCAGCAGATTATTTAATTTAATAAATTGATTAGAAATCTCGTTCATTTTTACGACTATACCTCCTAGTATAAATAGTATAATTATCATCATTATAATATTAATGTCCTCACTGCTGGGCTATTATAGGCCTCCCTTGTGCATGAAAACACCACAGGTAGAACGGGCCATAAGTGCCATAACCCACCACGCGAAGCCAATGCGGATTGGTGGGTGAGGGTGCCAACGACTGCTAATGCAACCGGGACCAACGGCTTAACGTGCTTTCCGAAGCACAGAGGAGACCAAGATAATAAAGTTTTGGGTCACCATTCAGATATCCAACCGCAACGAATGTTGCTTAACATCAACCACCGGATGCAGAATGCGCGTACCAATGAGCCATCGATCTCCTCAAGTATAATTATAGTACCTACTTCATATTTGGCACTGATTCAAAATTAAAGGGCTTGCATAGACCAAGAAACTGAACAACTTTCTCTTTGGAGCATAGCATACGTCGAATTATATAAAAAATATTCTGCCACACTAGATCGATCAGCTGAGCGTGCGCTTTTGTCTGGAGGGAAGAAATTTTTGCCATATTTCGACCTATGCCGAAGTTTCATAGCATAAACAAAATTCTAAGGTCGTGAGCACTTTGGACACGATTAGTACTAAAAACTGTCAGAAAAGCGGATTATGAACCGCCCAATTACATTAAGTCTCTAGCCGCATTGAAAAGCGCGAAGCGCTCTATTCAATGCGGCGTTGTTCGATCAGCCGTATTGAATACGGCGTATCGTATCTTGAATCCGCCGCATTACAATGCGGTGCTGTTTTCCAATACAGCTAGTTGCTATGTAATACGGTGAAATATACAATACGCCTGCGATATATACATATGCATTGTAATTTTATGTATCGCATTGCATTTAACTTATTTTTAAATGTTTTATCGATAATTTGTAATAAAAAAAACCACAGCACTATCATTGCATCATCATCATCTAATGTCATCTAGCATTGCATAGTCAAAATGGAGACATTCACTAATTACGACGCAACAATTTAACATGTATGTCTCTTTCTATCTTATGACAATTTGATAGTGTTAGAAGGGGTAAAGGATGGGTGAGTTATAGCTTATTTTTGTGATCCATCTACAGGAATAATACATCTATGGGCGAACCGAACAAACAAGTGACCACAAATTATATAGAAGTGACAAAAGATGACATGACTGTCATATGTCATCAATATGTCAGACATGACATTTGCGTTTTGACATTGACAAGCATAGGTATGTAACGATACGATACGAGTAAATACAAGTACTTACTTGATACTTTTCATTCGATATCAAGTACTTTTGTTATCGATACTTTAGAAACTAGTACCACAGCTAGTACCAAGTAGTATGAATAAGAGTATCGAAAGCAAACAAAGTACTTGTATCAATACTCCCACCCACGGATACTGTTGATGAATGATTGATAAAGTCTCTAAAAGTCATATGCGAGTGAGTGATTGTTTTCGTTATCTGGCGGGAAATTGACAGCTTTATTCGCTTTATTAGAAAAGAACTAGAATTTTTCGTTTCTAAAGAGCACATAAAAATAACTTTGTTAAGGATGCATAATAAATAAAATACATGTGGTTTTGTTTCTTGCGAAAAAAGACTTGTTTTCCATCAAATAAGAAGCGTGTGTAATGAAAAAGTGAAAATTTTCACAATAAAAGAAAATCAAAATGAACAAAAGATTAGCTATTTACAAAATACGCACCCGCGATTGGTGCCCTAAGGCGATCCCCACACTGCACCGGATACCGCTCCGGTATGCGGTAGTGCGGTTCTTAACTTTGTATGTAGAATCTTGATTTGCATAAAAAACCGGAGAGTACAACACACTGACACCGCATCTCCGTACGGAGATGCGGCGACGCGGCGGCGCCGCGACGGTTCCGCACTACCGGACGGAGGTGCGGTGCGGTCCGCAGGGTATGCCACACTGAGCTCCGCAGTACCGTACGGATTTTTGTGTAGAAAGGACCCGATAGCTAAGCACCAAAAATTCAAAATTCAGTTTATTATTGAAAATGAAATTTAGAAAAATAATAATTAACGACTCTGTAGCTCAGCGGTCAGAGCATACGCCCGGACAGTGAAAGGTCCCGGGTTCGATTCCTGGCGCATAGTGGAGCTTCTTACAGGATCAGTCGTTTTTAGGGTTCCGTACCCAAAGGGTAAAAACGGGACCCTATTACTAAGACTCCGCTGTCTGTCTGTCACCAGGCTGTATCTCATGAACCATGATAGCTAGACAGTTGAAATTTTTACAGATGTTGTATTTCCTTTGCCGCTATAACAACAAATACTAAAAACAGAATAAAATTAATACACAACAAACGTGTTTTTTTTTTGCACAAAATAATAATATTTGGTTGTATACTTAGTCATTTCAAAAATAAATAATTAAATTAAAATCAAATAAGGGGGACTCCTACTATACAACAAACGTGATTTTTTTGATGTACGGAACCCTTCGTGCGCGAGTCCGACTCGCAATTGGCTAGGTTTTTTCGAATATTTTATTTTAAATACTTTCAATTATCATTTTACCTATAAATATTAATAATTATTAATCAGGTAGATAATTAGGATTTATCAAATCAAAGTTCTAGTCAAAATAAATACTATTTAGAATAGGTAGTTATGGTGAAATAGCTGGGTGACTGATAGGTGGGTGCTCAGGAGAAATCTTTTCTAAATATTATTATGTAGGTACCTACCTACTATAGATTTAAAAAATCACGCGTTCGGCGTGTGCTCAGAACACAGCTACAAAGGGAAGGGCGTGTGCGTCGAGCGAGAGCGAGTGCGCTCGCCACCGCGCCGCGCCGCGCCGGCCGGTTTTGTCTTCATCCTATTCAAGGCTCGATAGTGGACTATCGACAGTCTATCGATAGGCAACAAATAGAAGGACTATCGATCGTACTTTCGAAAGTATCGTTGCTCATAAATAACAATCTATCTATACTATCGAAGTTCTTCGGTAGCAATACTATCGATAGTATCGATACTATTGATTGTTTTAAGGCCTAATCAGACGAGGGACTTTTGTCCGCCGACATAACCTAGAAGTGGAAACATTTGCTGCGAATGCAACGTAAACAACGAAGATTGTTCTGCCCATTATGCTCCTGTCACCTTGCTAGATCTTTACGAATCAAATAAACGTCGTATGCATTGAGTTCGTGGCGAAAATTACCACTTTTTAAGTTAGTCCGGCGGACAAAAGTCCGTCGTCTGATTAGGCCTTTAGACTATCGATAGTTTGTCAATCTATGTTCTTGGTAGCAATACTATATTATCCTCTAACTTCTTACTATTGAGGAATTGTACCTTCCATCACCAGCTCATCAGCATGAGATAATGTCTACCAGATGCAAATACTAAGAAAACTTTAGAAAATCTATAAAACACGTAAACTACCTATAAAATTAACGACACGACGTCATAAAGTTACAATTTGTAATATGTAAATTTGGTTATAACAGGGCCGTAATGAATGCCGGGCGTCTTGTACCGCAGCTCCGGACTGAGATGCGGATGAAACCGTGAGTCGATACGGATCCGTGCCTCCGCAGCCGCATGCGGAATCCGTACCTCCGTACACCGGAGCGGGATGCGGCGGCAGTGTGGGATCCGCCTAAAATGCAACGTGCGGCCGGGCGCCGCTGATTGGCGCATTACTGATGCAACATAAAAAACAGCTTCCGCGATCCATACTAGATGCCGCTACTCGTTCCCAAACAAACGTTTTTTTTTTTAAATGGAAAATGAAATATTAAGAAAAAATCGACCCATCTCACAACCAGGGGGGCTACCGGCAAAAAAATCTGGGTATGGATATGGGCTTCAACTGTCATTTGAATTCCTTATTTTGATAGATTTTTGCTGCTTTGTTCTGTTGAACGTTGCTAGCTAGCTATCATTATACCCGACGTCACAAAACAAGGAACTGATAGTGGCAATTTTTGGCAATTAACTTCCAAAAAACGTATGAAGTTCATATCCATAAAGTTACGCGGTAGCCCCCCAGCTCCGATGGGACTCGAACCCACGACCTTTCGCTATCCGGGCGACTGCTCTAACCACTGAGCTACGGAGTCGCTAAAGATGAAATTACTATTGCAAGTTATTTTTTATTTTTTTAGTTTTTAGTTTTTTGCATTCACATCCACATTGATGAAATTAACGGTGACTATACAGTGCGTAAGAAGTATTGGATAAATTCGACGCTTCTCGTAACGACTCCGTAGCTCAGTGGTTAGAGCAGTCGCCCGGATAGAGAAAGGTCGTGGGTTCGAGTATCGAGTCCCATCGGAGCTGGGGGGCTACCGGCTAAGAAATATGGATATGGGTATAGGCTTCAACTGTCATTTGAATTCCTTATCTTGATAGATTTTTGCTGCTTTGTTCTGTTGAACGTTGCTAGCGGATTATCGTTTTACCCGACGTCACAAAACAAGGAACTGATAGCGGCTTTTTTTTTATAAAATTGACTTAAAGTTCCCAAAAACGTATGAAGTTCATACCCATAAAGTTACGCGGTAGCCCCCCTGATTGTGAGACGGGTCGATTTTTTCTTAATACTTCGTTTTCCGTTTTTCAATAATAATAATTACATTGTAAATGCAAAAAAGTAAAAATTTTAACAACTTGCAATAGTAATTTCATCTTTAGCGATTGACAAATATCTGGAAAGGTATTTCTTTCGCGTGTGAAGGTAGTAATATCTTCAACAGCGCGTAAGAAGTATTGGATAAATTCGACGCTTCTCGTAACGACTCCGTAGCTCAGTGGGTAGAGCAGTCACCCGAATAGATAGCGAAAGGTCGTGGGTACGAGTCCCATCGGAGCTGGTTGTGAGACGGGTCGATTTTTTCTTAATACTTCATTTTGCATTTTTCAATAATAAAAATTGCATTGTGATTGCAAAAAAGTAAAAATTTACATACCGTTTTTTTTAAATTATTGTAATAATTAGGTACCAAGTAATTACCTCATAACACTTTTTACGAAATTACTTTCGATACGAAAAGTATCGATAATTTATGACCAATACTTTTATATACTAATACAGAATATTAGTATAGAACTTGATGGTACCGTTACATACATCCCTAGACAAGCACAGATATTAAACTATACGATTAAACTTTCACACACACAAAACTTTCATAAATTATATATTAGAACCTTCGGGCAAGAAGATTGCTCGAAGATTAGAACCTTCCTGAAGAACCACGCTACCTATTAGTGAAAACCGCATGAAAATCTGTTTCGTAGTTTTAAAGATTTAAGCATATATAGGGAGGGACAGACAGACGGGAAGCGACTTTGTTTTACACTATGTAGTGATATATGATTAAAATACAACCATCCGTTTTTTTCCGGACGGTAAAATTCAGTGTAGTGCACAAATGCCCTAAGGGCTCGCGCAGCGTGCTGGCGATGTCGCGCGATTTCAGTCGCGCCGACTAGCATGCGCTGGTCGTCAGTCGCGGGCACGCTGCACTAACTAAGCCGTTTAAACAAGAGTAACGGGACTCAACGCGACATTTATTATGAAGTACATATTATTATGTACTTACAGCTTGACGTTTCGGCTGTGTTGCAACAACCGTGGTCACAAGCAGACTCAAAAAGCAGAGTCTGCTAGCAGAATATGTACTTCATAATAAATGTCGCGTTGAGTCCCGTTACTCTTGTTTATAATTATAATGGAACGCGAAAGTTTAAAATCTTATAAGCCGTTTAGTTATACACGTTCAATCAAGTCGGTGCGTGCGACCTAAGTCGCGCGACATTGCCGGCACTCTGCACGAGCTCTGAAGCCCCCAGTACAGGTTGGCCGACCATGGTCGGCGACCATGACCGGCGATCATTTAGTGACAGCGTTCACACGATCGCCGGTTTCATTCTGAGTTGGACTGGCCGTGCGGATGGATGTGTATGCAATGACGGCTTATGCAATTTACATTTATTTATTTATTTATTTATTTATTTAGGTAACAAACAGTCATTTACAAATTTTGAGTAAAAAAAAAAAGACATAAAAAGACCTTATAGTACCATAACTTAATACAATCAATACTAATCATGCAAGATCGTGTCGGATGCTAACATCTTTAGAAAAGTACCGAACAAAAGAAAATAAAAACAAATGATAAATATAACTAGACATAACAAAAATAAACATTTAAAATATTAAATACAATGTGAAACCTAAAGCTACCCACTACATAATACAGATAACTTATGCAAAAGAAATAAATAAAAAGGAAAATGCTAAACAGCCTGCATCAGTTCACCTACTTTTCTTCTAAATGAGTGCAATGAGTTTCCAAAAATATCAACTTCATTCAGAACATTATTATATAAATTACAAGATCGTCTGAAAAAGGTATTTTTAGCATAGTTTGTATGACAAAATGGTATATGGAAAGAATGCTTTGAACGTGAAGAGATACGAGGTACATTAAATGTTACTTTTTCTAAGAGATTTGATGAATCTATGTGGCTATTAATAATTTTATATAAAAAAATGATATCCAGACATTGACGTCTTGAAGACAGTGACTGTAGATTATGTTTTTTCGCGCTTTCATCGTAATTATTGAAACGAGAACCGGAGCGATAATCTAAGGATTTTAAAAATTTCTTTTGAACCCGCTCTACTCTATCTTTGTGCACTATGTACTGGGGACTCCACACAACACTTCCGAATTCCAAAATACTACGCACAAACGCGTTGTATAATATTTTAAGAGTACGAGCCTTTCTAAAAGGTTTTCCTAAACGGAGGATAAGACCCAACTGTTTAAAAGCTTTAGATACTATATTATCAACGTGCAAGTTAAAACTTAATTTGTGATCAATTGTCACACCCAAATCACAAACAGCATGCACACGACCAACTATACGGTTCGATAGACTGTAATCAAATGTGAGAGGATTGTTTTTACGATTAAAACTGATAACGTAACACTTATCTAAATTTAGAGGTAGGCAATTGAGTCTGCAGTAACGTTCAAATCTATGCAAATCTTGTTGTAACAGCGCGCAGTCATCATTAGTTCGAACAATTCGATAAATTTTTGTGTCATCTGCATATAGCAGATGGTGAGAGTTGATGAAACATGCACTGACATCGTTAATATATAACGAAAAGAGAAAAGGACCCAAGTGGGACCCCTGCGGGACCCCCGATGGAATATTCAAAAATCTAGATCGGTATCCCTTGAGTGCGACTGCTTGACAGCGGTTGCTGATGTAAGATGCAACCCATCTAAGAAGATCGCCATGCATACCGACTCTCGAAAGCTTATCAATGAGTTGTAAATGATTAATTTTGTCAAATGCCTTCGAAAAGTCGGTATACACAGCATCCACCTGACATCCCCCATCCAACGCGTTCAATAAAAAGTCTGTATAAGTGACCAAATTAGTGTTTACACTGCGACCCTTGAAGAACCCATGCTGTTCAGTAATTATCACATGACGAAACTGAGATGTTAAAAAGGTTGTTACAATTTTCTCGAAAACTTTCGCGAAAACACATAATTTGGATATAGGCCTATACTGCTTCACATCGTGTTTATCACCACCCTTCGGTACGGGCGTAACCAACGCTATCTTCCAGATACTCGGGAAGTGGCCTTCAGATATGGATTTCGAGTATATAATTGCAAGTGGTACTGATAACTCCTTGTACAACCTACGTATTATAATCGGATGGACTTCATCGTAACCAGCACCTTTGTTAACGTTAACTAGTTCGAATGACTTAGAAACGGTTTGCTCAGAGATAATGATGGAGGAGACATCAACCGAGGACAGACTGTCTCTGCACGTTTCATTAGATACGGAGCTACGAGTACCACTAGTATGATGCTCAAAAACGGAATAAAAATAGTCGTTAAACATATTGCATATTATCTCGGCGTCTGCCGAGGTATCATCATTTAATGTCATATGTGCTGGTATATTGTTAGTAGTTGATTTTGATTTTATAAAAGACCAGAAATATTTCGGAGCCGTTTCAATCTTTTCCTCAGAATATAAAATATTTTTATCATAGCACTGCCTTTCAAGTATTTTTACTTTACTACGAAGTGATGAGAATAATTGGTAATCGTAGTCATTTTTATACTTTTTCCATTTCGCGTGTACTTTTAACTTTTTACGAATTAGTTTAATTAAACTCCGAGAATACCAAGGAGGATATTTAGAGTGCGAGCTAACTAACTTTTTAGGTATATGTTTGTAGCGACATCTGGACGACGACGCACATAACACAGACGGCAACCACAAGACGGCAACCACAGCACGACACGCAACACGACTCTGCTACAAATGCCGTCAGATGGCGCTACCTAACGCTACCGCAACCACCTCTACGCGCGCCTACCTGTATATATGGAGTTACTACATCGCGCAAGCAAAATAATTCCATCAAGTTTGTATATATACAACTTTCATCCATCAACCATAAGGACAGTGGTCCCCGGGCTAACACCACCCTAGCCCGGAAAGGATTGACATACAATCAGTCTTCCTTCACAGTTGCATCTACCTTCAAGCGGTTAAAGTGGTGACCCCTACGGAGCACAATGGAGCACCTTCAACACCAGCAACTTCATCACCAGCAACTTCATCACCAGCACCGTCTTCACCAGCGCCAAGTACCATCTTTACCAGCGTCAGCACCGTCTCCACCAGCGCAGCCATCACTCCCTACCATCATCCAGCAGTCGCACAGCAAGCCAGCACCCCGCCTCAAGATTCCAGCGCAGCAGCATCCAAAGCAACCTGGACCTTCGGCAGCACCCGACGACAGCACCCCGACCTGGCACTCCGCAGCCCACCTGGAGCACCACGGGGCACCCTCTCCAGCGTGGCACGTCTGCGGACCAGCAGTTTCGGACCTACCGTCACAAGCACACTCCATCCCGACCCACCGTGGACAGGAGCAACAACCAGCAGCACCCCGCGCGTCTCGACCCACCGCAGACCGGGACAACCTGCACCACACTCTCCCTGGCACTTGCAAGCATACGCATCGACTGCTGAGCAACCCATCGATCGACCTCCGGTCTAGGAGGGGAGTGATGTAGCGACATCTGGACGACGACGCACATAACACAGACGGCAACCACAAGACGGCAACCACAGCACGACACGCAACACGACTCTGCTACAAATGCCGTCAGATGGCGCTACCTAACGCTACCGCAACCACCTCTACGCGCGCCTACCTGTATATATGGAGTTACTACATCGCGCAAGCAAAATAATTCCATCAAGTTTGTATATATACAACTTTCATCCATCAACCATAAGGACAGTGGTCCCCGGGCTAACACCACCCTAGCCCGGAAAGGATTGACATACAATCAGTCTTCCTTCACAGTTGCATCTACCTTCATGCGGCTAAATGTTCATTCATTAATCTCCGTAAAAAATCATAAAAAAAAGTAGTAGATTGCTCCGTGTTTAAATTGCTTAATTGTTTTATCCAATCAACTTTCAATAAGGCTTTACTCATGGCTTCAAAGTCAGCACCATGATAAACATATTTTAACCTTTTACACTCATTTTATTCATTTCATTTCCTTTTACCTCACACGGCAAGGAAAAACTTATTTCTAAAGCTTTGTGATGAGAATCCTCTTTTGTGAGAGGTGAAACTGCATCAATAACATTGCAATGACCATTGCTCAACACTAGATCAAGTATCCGCCCGTTTAAATTTTTACATCCATTGAATTGAGAAAGATTGTTTAGGTTTATAAAGTCCGATAGATGTGAAGCCTTAATGTCGTTATTTGTGTTAAGTAGTAAGGCTGTTTCCGTGCCATCGCGGTACCAATCAGCGTGCGTTATGTTAAAGTCACCCACAATAAGAAAACTGTCATTTGAATTATTCAATAACAGCCGAGATGCATTTTCATAAAAGTTTTGGAGTGAGTTCAAATGACAGCTGTTGTGTGGAAAATAACAACAGGCTAAATGTAATTGAATAGCAGATGTAAACAGGTAAGGTTCAGGCGGCTCAGAGTAGTTGGACGCAGTAAGCGGCGGAGGTGGCGGGGCACGGGCGGCGCATGGAATGCTAACACTTACCCATAACTCGTCTACATCATTTGCCGAGCGCCACTCATTCTCGTTGCGACGATGCGACACCAATTCACGCCGGACTGCTATAAGCACTCCTCCACCACGCGCCCCGCGCCCGTCCGTTATCTCTCTAGATAATTTGTGCTCTCGATCACGTCGATACACTACGTAGTTGCAATAAAAAAATTCACAGTCGTTAAAATCTTCTGTTAGCCAAGTTTCGGTTAGAAATATGATATCATAATTACTTAGAAGTACATTTGCCAAGAATGATTCAGTTTTCGTGCGTAAACCTCTCACGTTCTGGTAATAAATGCTTAGTGTTGTAATATTAGCCATTAGATAAGTAATTCAAATATGACAATTGATAAAACACTAAGAGATATTCATTTATAAATACCATTTTCAGACTGAGATTTAATTGGGAGTTATTTTTTAGAAGATGACAAATACTACTTATTCTAATAAAATAATTATTATCTAGAAGGTTATCTAACCAAAATAAATTCGACAGTGTGATATTATTTATTTCACAAACCAATGCAAGCTGCTTAATAAAATATAGGCTATGATGACTACCAAAAAACAAGTTGTTAACTAAATCAAATAATAAATGAAAGCACTTTGTAATAAAAAGGTACAAAAAATATATCAGTAATAAGGATAGTCACTTAATTTTACATAAATCCAGTTCGGTCGAGATCCGAATTATATTTGAATTATCGTTTTTGCGAATGAAGATTTTAGAATCTTTTACCCATACATACGAATATTGTTTTTCCACTTTGAGTTCGCGCACTCGTTTCAGGAGAAGCTTGTTTGTTGGTGTAAGGTGGTCTCCCACGTAAAGGTTTGAGGCACGTCCTGGTAGACCGATATCTGCGGTGGTGAGCCCACGGCGAGACCGCACGGCTGCGATCAGCTGTTCCTTGCGCCTGCGCTGGGTGAACCTCACTATAATTGAAGGGTGACGAGTTGGGTTTTTTTCTTGTTGGTTGTCAGAGCGATATGGACGTACTCGATGTATAGTATCTACATCCGTCTCCGCAAGCTTAAATCCAACAATCGTACACAAGCTACTCAATAAAGAATTCAGATTTTCTCCACTAGCTGAGGGTATTCCAGAAATCTCCAAATTGTTCTGTCTTGAAAATTGGTCTTGCGCATTATTTTGGGCTTTTAAGTCTGCAATTGTAACCTTATGTGAGTTTACCTCCTTTTGCAAACCTGATAAGATACTTAGTTTCCCTTCAGCAGCAAATAGTCTGTCCTCGATGCCTGAAAATCTCGTCTCCATTTCATTTACAGCGCTTTTAATTTATTACGAGAATTATTCTATATTAATAGAGTCTGGATCTTGTATAATATGTCTAGATAAATGTAATTATGCATTAAAGTAATAAGAGACATATTTATCATAACACCCAGACACAGAAAAAACAAATACTTACATCATATCAATATTTCTTGGGCGAGGATTGAACCCAGTATAGTAATTATAATGTATTAATAACGTTTTATTCATTTTATTTTTATTAACTTAATTTTAGATAACAAAACAGAATACTCCTATACATCTTGTGAGTTTAAGTGTATTTTATTATCATTTGAATAAAAAATATATTATATCAAAGATACACAACATCAAGGATGATTTTGACAATGTAATATGCTCCACAAAATAAAACAATAAATCTAAAATATCCTACACGTCAGTCAACGCAGAAATATTCAGATGAACTGAATGATCGGCCAACGTGTGAACGGCAACGCTGTTTGTGGCCTGCGACAAACTCCCTTTGAATCGTGCACGAAAAACCGACACGGGACGGATCGCCGGCGGCGGCGGCGATCATTGCTCACAGTCAGCCAGTGCTGCCAACTTAGCGCTTTTCGCGCCAGATCTAGCGCTTTTTTTGATCGAAGCGCGTTTTAGCGCCTAGCGCTAAATCTAGCGCTTTTTTAAATTATTTGAAGCTATATTACTTACCGTGCAAAACATAATAGTAGGTACTAAATAAAATGATTACTACCTTCTTCTAACATTGAAAGGTAAAAAAAGAGAAAGATTTTACTCACATTATAGAGATCTATGAGAACGATTATGTCTCGGGGATTCCCCGCGTATTATTTTGCTTTTCTCCTCCGTAGCGAACTTCACTACGATCGTTCGTAACATTGGTTGCATTTACCAGAACTAATCGCTGACTAATCGCTAAGTCATCGATTACTTGTCTGATTACTATTTTCGATAGATTCTGCTGAACGCGCTTTAGCGTTTTTCTGGTTTTGACATGACGAATGACAGCAACAAACACAAAATCACTACGTTTGACAGCTACTTGCAACTAATCGCTGCTTCTCATCGAAAATCAAATGCGATGGAAAAAATGGCGTCCGATTGCTGTAAATCGCTGTCAGTCATCGCATTTTTGTGTGCGTTCATCAGATTATTTGTAATCGATTAGTCAGCGATTAGTTCTGGTAAATGCAACCAATCTCTTTATTGTTGACCTACGGTTCACACAGTTGCAGCCTCATTGTAAGGCGTACATTTAGACGGTCGAGCAACCATCAGTCAATCGGTATAGAGGAACTTCGGGCAGCAGAGTTATGAATGGTTCATTTTGATTGGCTTAAAGAATCGTGACTGATAGCAAAGTGACAGCAAAACCTATCGTCTAATGAGCGCCCCAACGAGCAAATAGTGAAACCATTTGTGGTTGGCGCGAAACCTAGCGCTTTTTTCTAAAACGCCATTTTAGCGCTTTCTAACGCTTTTTTATAGCTCTGACAGCGCGTTTTTGCTAAGACTAGTTTGCAGCACTGCAGTCAGCAATCACACGCAAACCGGCCCCGTACACGATGGCCCAACATGGTCGCCGACCATGCATGATCGGCCATCGTGTACTGGAGGCTTAACATTCGTATTTTCGCTTTATTTTCGTAACCATTTTTCTCCGTTTAAAAAAAAGTCAGTCGGGCCATATAAAGTTTTGATTTAGTTCGTTAGCCTTCATCTAGTATCGAATGTTGCGGTTATCAAAAAATAATGTCATTTTTATGCTGTATGTCTTATATCCTTTACGCGTTTTCGGATAAATGGAATGGAATAATGTTAAAAAAAAGACTGTCAAACATGGTGACTGGGAATGGCGTTCAATTACTCCTGGCACTCCCATTTTTATGAATTTGACTACATTTATTGAACATTTTCATTAAAACAGTGAAATATTATCAAAATTTATAGAACTAGTGGTAATTCGTCAAATATGAAAACCATTTACTAAGTAGTTGGTAGTGTACACATAACAGGTACGTGTTACGGTATTTACTTATTATCTTTATTTATCTTTAACTAATTAGTGTTTTAAGTATTTCTATTTATTGCTGAAGTTAATGACAAAATTTACCATGCTTATCTAAATTGAAACTTCCCCTTACTCACACCAATAAGCATGGTACGGATATTGTCATCCGCGATTTACTGCACCGGGATATCCCCATTTACTGAACTAAAACCTACTTTACTTTTCAGATAATGTCGACTATGTCAAGATCTGTTCACATCAGCCAGCAAAAGCTGGCTGAGAAGCTGATAATTTTGAATGATCGCGGTATTGGAATGCTTACAAGGATTTATAACATAAAAAAAGCTTGTGGAGACGCCAAATCCAAACCAGCATTCCTATCGGATAAGGCATTGGAGTCATCAATAAAACATATTGTTAGAAGATTCCCTAACATTGATATCAAAGGTCTACAGGCTATCACAAACATAAAAAATGAGATAATTAAATCTCTCTCATTGTATTATTACACATTCGTTGATTTACTTGATTTTAAAGACAATGTCTGTGAACTTCTGAACATTATGGATGCATGTCAATTGACACTGGATTTGACTCTTAACTTCGAGTTGACTAAAAATTATTTAGACCTGGTCACCACCTATGTAGCTTTAATGATACTCTTATCAAGAGTGGAAGACCGCAAAGCAGTGTTGGGACTCTTCAATGCAGCCCATGAGATGGTCCAGAATCAAATTGACCCTAGTTTCCCTCGTCTAGGTCAGCTTATTGTTGATTATGATGCGCCTCTCAAAAAGCTCTCTGAAGAATTCATACCACATCAGAAAGTGTTATCAGGTGCACTTAATTCCCTTTGGCATGTTTATCCAGCGAGAAACCTTACAGCTGAGCACTGGCGATCAGAACAGAAGTTGAGCTTAGTCAGCAACCCAGCACAGCTGCCCAAACCCTCCGAAACCAATACAATGTCTTGTGAATACCTTTCATTGGAGAGTCTTGAAAGATGGGTAATATTTGGGTTTGCCATTTGTCATCAAATGTTGCAGCAAGAGCATGCCAATAAAATGTGGGTTAGTGCGTTAGAGTCTGGTTGGGTGGTTGCACTGTTCCGAGATGAAGTTATATTTATTCACAGTTATATTCAAGGGTTCTTCGATGGAATAAAAGGATATGGTAAAAGAATATCTGAAGTTAAAGACTGTTATCATCATGCTGCACAAAAAGCTGGTTATAAACACAGAGAAAGAAGAAAATTTTTAAGGACTGCCCTGAAGGAGTTAGGACTCATATTGTCAGATCAACCAGGCTTGATGGGTCCTAAGGCTTTACTGGTTTTCATTGGTCTCTGTTATGCAAGGGATGAAGTTTTCTGGCTTTTGAGACACAATGATAACCCACCACAAAAAGTGAAAGGTAAATCAGCTGAGGATCTAGTTGATAGACAGCTTCCTGAACTTCTGTTTCATATGGAGGAGTTAAGAGCTCTTGTCCGAAAGTACAGTCAAGTGATGCAAAGATACTATGTCCAGTATCTATCTGGATATGATGCCGTAGCCCTGAACCTAATGATACAGAATTTACAAGTGTGCCCTGAAGATGAGAGTATTATTCTTTCATCACTATGTAATACTGCAGCCAATTTAAGCGTGAAGCAAGTTGAAGACAATGAAATCTTTGACTTCAGAGCATTTAGATTAGACTGGTTCAGATTGCAAGCTTACACTTCTGTGGCAAAAATGCCTCTCAATCTTGTAGATCAAAGAGAATTGGCGCAGTATATAGATAAGATGGTTTTTCATACCAAAATGGTGGATAATCTTGATGAAATAATGGTGGAAACTTCAGATCTCTCTCTATTTTGCTTTTATAGCAAAATATTTGAAAACCAATTCCACATGTGTCTGGAATTTCCTGCACAGAACCGTTATATCATTGCATTCCCACTGATATGTAGTCACTTCCAAAATTGCACTCATGAATTATGTCCTGAAGAGAGACATCATATAAGAGAAAGAAGCCTCTCTGTTGTTAATATTTATCTGGAAGAAATGGCAAAAGAAGCTAAAAATATTATTACAACAATTTGTGATGAACAATGCACCATGAGTGATAAATTACTTCCTAAGCATTGTGCCCAAACAATTGCTCACCTGGCTAACAGGAAAAAGAAAGATAAAAATAAGAAGAATACAATTGATTTTGTGAAACCAGGAGCTGAAAGTTATAGAAAAACCAGAGAAGAATTGACAACAATGGACAAACTGCATATGGCTTTAACAGAGCTCTGCTTTGCCATTAATTACTGTGGCACTGTCAATGTTTGGGAGTACACATTCGCTCCGCGCGAATATCTGCATCAGCATCTCGAGACCAGATTCTCCAAAGCTTTGGTAGGCATGGTCATGTTCAATCAAGACACCTCTGAAATCGCTAAGCCCTCTGAACTTCTAGTAAGCGTAAGAGCATACATGAATGTATTGCAAAGTGTTGAGAACTATGTCCATATTGATATCACAAGGGTGTTCAATAATTGTTTACTGCAGCAGACACAAAGCATAGACAGTTTTGGCGAGAAAACGATTGCATCACTTTACACCCAATGGTATTCTGAAATTCTGCTGAGAAGAGTTAGTGCAGGAAGTATTTGCTTCTCAATGAATCAAAAAGCCTTTGTGAGCCTCACTGCAGAAGGAGCTATACCATTCAATGCCGAAGAATATTCTGATATAAATGAACTTCGAGCCTTGGCCGAGTTGATAGGACCATACGGGATGAAGTCCTTGAGTGAGACACTGATGTGGCACATTGCAAGCCAAGTGCAGGAATTGAAAAAGTTAGTTGTGCAAAATAAAGAAGTTTTGCAGATGTTAAGAACAAACTTTGACAAACCTGAAATAATGAAAGAACAGTTCAAGAGATTGCAACAAGTGGATAATGTTCTCCAAAGAATGACAATAATTGGAGTGATATTGAGTTTCAGACAGATAGCACAAGAATCTCTCCTAGACGTTTTAGAGCGCCGCATTCCATTCCTGATAAGTTCAATCAAAGATTTCCAGCAACAGCTTCCTAGTGGAGATCCAATGCGGGTTATATCTGAGATGTGCTCAGCAGCAGGCTTGCCATGTAAGGTAGACCCGACCCTGGCTTCGGCATTACGACAGCATAAAGCTGAATTGGAAGAAGAAGAACATTTGGTAGTATGTTTGCTAATGGTATTTGTGGCAGTTTCCCTTCCCAGACTGGCTCGCAGTGAAGGCTCTTTTTACAGACCATCTTTAGAAGGGCATGCAAACAATATTCACTGCATTGCACCAGCAATAAACCACATTTTTGGTGCCTTGTTCACAATATGTGGACAAGGTGATATTGAAGACCGCATGAAGGAGTTTTTGGCTTTAGCGTCGTCCTCGTTACTGCGACTTGGCCAAGAGACAGACAAAGAAGCAATAAAAAATAGAGAGTCTGTATATTTGCTCCTTGATCTCATAGTTCAAGAATCACCATTCCTCACAATGGATTTATTGGAGTCGTGTTTTCCTTATGTATTAATACGCAATGCTTATCATGAAGTTTATAAACAGGAACAAATGCTGTTACATTCATAATCATGTTAATAATTATTTATCTCATTGCACATAAGCTGGCACATCCCAGATAACGGACAATGTTTTATTTGTGGTAAAGAATAGTCCTTGATGCTAGTAATTTTACATTATGTGACGCTCTTTATAGGAAGGTCAACTTATGTTTAATAGCTATGTCAATGGATTTAATATTGCAATACTAATTGTACACTCTGTATAGACGAGATTCCATCATAGAATATAAGCCTACTAACGTTACATTAGATTAGATAGGTATTTGAGATTTCTGGAACTATAGTCTTCACTAAAACTTTAAAATAAGCTACATTTATCAAGCACAGTATTGTTTTCCACAAAATTTAAGTAGTTTTTAATGAGACTGGTAGCATATTCCATTGAACATTTGTAACCTAATTATAAATATTTTAACACTAGGATATCACCTATTTGGAAATATATCTGGATAAGAATAATTATTTGTATAATTAACTATATATTATTATTAAACAATGTTCTTTTTTATTGAAATTTTAATATACATATACCTAAGATTTTGTTTTTAAAAGAGTTTATGTATTCCCATTTTTTCTATTCCTACATAAAGGTAGACTTCCTCATCGCAGCCGCCCGCGATCGATCGCGTGCGACAATAGTCAAGAGTATGAAAATGTATGGCGCCGCGCCGTTTCCGAAGTCTGCGACGAGCGCGTGCGTTAGCCCATACATTTTCATACACAGTATTGACGCATCAGCCGCGCGTGTCAGTCACACACACGTCGTCAATCGCGCGCCGGCCGCGATGCACGGAAGCTACCTCAATGCAGGTCATAATGAGTATGTGCATTCAGTAAAAAAGCACCTGTAGCAAGAAATACAATAGTTATTAAATATTTTTCTTTTAATTAAGAACATGCAATTAAATTAACACTCGCAATAGGTACATACTCCACCTTCATGTTTCTAAAAGCCCTATCTCATAAATGTTTATCCTGTATGCAGTTGCATAGAGGGTATCTCACCTGCCCCCTGATTCACAAACCATCGGAAACGAAATCGGATTCGAATTCTGTGCTTTTCTTTGTCTATTCTATAGTGAGTGACAGAGACAGTGCACATGTTTCGCTGTCGGTAGCGTTTCCGACGGTTTGTGAATCCCCCCCCAGTAGGTCTAGCACAACTTAGCGCGACTCTTTGTCGCGCTCCATTCAACCAATCAGCACGTCGTCATAAGTCACGCCCGCTATCTACGAGCGATCTGATTCGTTGAAAGTGCCCGAGTTGTGCTAGCCCTACTGGTAAGAGGTTGCGCATCCAATTTGTAATTTATATGGAATCACTCGCTGGTCGTGCAACCATGGTGTCCTAATGAGATAGAGCCGTTAGTGTAAAACGATTCTTTAGACATGGCCTCGCTGACGATGATGCTATCTATCTTTCTAACGCCACGCCACGTCACCGATAAATGAATCGCCGCATGCATGCTCTCGACTTTTGAAGCTGTTTCGAGAATAAAATATCTGTATTTGAATAAATAACCTTTGTAACTAGCCCACCAATGATTAAAAAAATTGCCTTAAGTACATTGTTGTAAGAAGTTAAAATTAAGGTATAGGTAATAATAACAAATGTTTAACGAAGCTGGTAGACGAATGTTTTTGTTGCGTCGAAGTAAAATAAAGGCGGTGTAGAAAGCTATATTATTATAAGTTATAGTGCTAATATACGCACTAAGAAAGTTTAATATATACCTACTTTGCGCTGATATAATCGGTAAGATTCTTGTCGACGACATTTTGCGTTCAGCCTGTTCTGTTTACTTGATAAGGTCCTTTTCCTGTCACAGAGATTGCCGCCCGCGTGCAGATCTAGTCCGCATGCGCGCCACCCACGTACTGTCATTTCATACATGTATTTTCTATCACATGGTGACGGTACTTACCGTTGTCGGCAACCTCTCCCGACGGTTTTTGAATAAGGTGGTAGATCCGCACGCGGGCGGATATCCGCATGAAAGGAAAATGGCCCTTACGTGTATTGACTATCAGCATCAGTAAGAAGACGAAAGTGAAGACAAATGACGAGTCGCTTTTTATAAATAATTTGAGAGTAAAATTCTATACCTTTAGAAACAAATATAGAAAAAAGGTAGAAAATTTTAGTTATTGCAGAAGTCTTCTACCCCCTTGTTCTAAAACATGGACTAAAGTTAGACCTAGTTTAAAACTGATGCTTATACTGTTATTCATTTGGAAAATGAAAGTGACAGCACCAGTTTTAAACCAGGACTATTTTAGTCCACGTTTTGGAATAAGGGGGCTGTTTAATTTGTTGCATACTTGAAGTATTTAGCGCTAGACCGTGCCGGGTCCGAGCCGAGCGTCGGCCGTAGCACGGCACGGGTCAACATTGCATACATTTTGTATGTAAACACTCGCACTACCGACCGGCAACCGAGCAACGACGACGCTCGTCTCGGCTCGACCCGGCACGGTCGCGGTCTAGCGTGAGTGCCTTTTCACATGCACACGGTCACGGCACGGGTCACGTCACGGCACAGTCGCCGTGTCCGTGTTGAGTAGTACTGGTTCTCTTGAGATACAGGCTACGGCTTACTTCAGAAACCACTCTCCGCAATCTTGTACTATCTATGTGATTTTCATGTAATTTGTTTTAAATTATTTGTGTAAAACATGAGATTGTGTACAGAAAAAATAAAAAATATTATTATTAAAAATATATAAGTATTATAATAAAAAAAGTATGAGCTACATAGACAGCTTTCACACGGCACGGCGACCGTGCCGTGGCCGTGTGCATGTGAAAATGCACTAAGTCATCCTTTAGAGCAGAGGATCCCAAACTTATTTTGTCTACAAATTATTTTTAGCGCCCAGTTTTTTTACCTTCTTAATAATCACTATAACTCCAAATAATTTTTTTTCTGGGTCTCTTGCCGCCCCTCTTTTAGCATTGGGAAAGACTGCTTTAGGGATGGCAGATTTTTAAAACAAATCGAATCACATAGACTGCGATTGTGCTCTCAATATCTTTATTATTTTCATAGAATATAAGTTTTAGTAGGTATATCAAACGACAATACTTTTATATTTGAAGTAAACCACACACATATGATACAGACCTAAGAATGTTGCAAGAACTTGCTTATTTTGTACCTTGTATATATTACAATTACTACTCACACATTTATTAAATCATTAATAGAAAAATAATGACTGTTTTATTTACTGCCCATTTACAACCAAAGTTTACATGGAAAATTATCCCAACAAAGCCCAGCCCCCTGATTCACAAACCGTCGGAAACGCTCCCGACAGCGGAATATATCACTATCACTATAGAGTAGACAAAGCACAGAATTCGAATCCGATTTCGTTTCTGACGGTTTGTAAATCAGGGAGCAGAATCAGATAGCATGCCATAGAAAATTGTTATGGCCTTTTCCAATGGAATGAAACTGCAGTTTTCATGTAAAATTTATTGTTTTTTTATTATTTTGAAATCACATGTTGTAACATTCATCTTGTTAATTAAAAATATTCACATTGTCATTTAAATAATCTATTACGGTAATCTAGCTTATAATTAGGAGAAATAATGCCATTGAGTACTACTAGAGATGGAAAATTACGTTGTCCATCCATTACACGATTGGTCAAGTCGCTCTACAACAGAATAGAAACATTACCCTCTCGGTTTTACATACAAATATACATTATAGTACAGTTACGAGATTTGCGTATTCTTTCAAAATTCACTAATAAAATGGCATTAAAATATGGTATACTTACAAGATCAATTTCTTAATATTACATGTATAGAAATAATAAAAATACATCATGCTCTTTGGCTTGCACGACGGAAAGTAATTCTACTAACCCGCACCAATATAATAACTTGCTTAATTTTTTCTTATACCCTACTACGGTTTATGTGACAAATATTATTTGTGTCATGTCATGATGACCACACCTTTCACACGGACACAAAAAAGCTCTGCCACATAATTCAGATCGTGGCGATGATGGAGACGTGAAACATCCTTTCTCATGAGTGTATAAAGTGAGGAAGATGCCCTACGAAGTGCTGTTATTTTCAATTTGCATCTTTATTGGCGCGGGTTACAGTATGATTCACAATAAAAAATATCATTACTTATCAAAGAGATCAATTCAGCAGAACCGTAACAAAATATTCGTCCGAATCCGATATACATATATGTGTATTTGTGATATGCAACTTTGTGTCCATCAGAAAATAATAGCTAAAGCAAATAGAAAATGTTTCACATGGTACTTGAGCCATATTTTATACACACAACTCAAACACGCTACTAAAAATAAAAAAATACATTACAAAAATTTATAATAGCAAGTTGAAACATTTTTTCAGTCTAATTTTAATTTGATCATTTGGCAATACTGTTTTAATTTCATATTATAAAATCCTAAGATAGTTTAAATAAAGTCGAATAAATTCAAAAGTACATCAGTGGCCATAGGAAGACTAAATATAATTTTGACAAAATATTTTTGAGCCCATAATAATCACTAACTAAATATAAATTATGTTGGAGACTACACTGCGATCACTAATGTCAAACACAAACAAGGAAAAGTAAAGGAACAAGAATACAAACTGGTATAATGGCACCTCGACATTCCACTTACGATATAATTAAATACGTTTAAAACAACTTTATATAAAAATTATTACACTTATTACAGAGATTCGAGGAAAACAATGCAGTATTATACAGTATTCTAATATCGGTATGAACGTCTGATATTTTTACATAGAAGCCTTCGCAAACCTCCTCATTTATATACAAAAATATACATAAATGTCCGGTTGTATCAGCAACACATCTATTAACGAATACAAAAGTCTCACTGATCCGCGTGAAATTTATTCCGACTTTTAAAAGTTACTTCCCTATTTTTATTATACAAAAATAATTAATTTATTGAATATCACGTCGCGTCGCCCGCTGACCGTGCGTGATTTTGAGCTCATTGTCATTCAGGATTGATCGATTATATTTTATTTTAATTTGAGCAAATAATTATCTCTTATGAATAAGAAACGAAATAGCTTGGGATCGTCGCGAATATTCTAGCTGTCTCTTCAATGTGTTAGTATTACAAAATCGCTCTACAAACGACTTTACTGATTAGAACTTACACTTTAGTACATCTAATTATGGGGGAAATGCAACAGTGGTACCAATTTAAAAGTCATAATTTGGAATGTGATGTCAAAGCCTGAGATGTGCAGTGTTCTCGAAAATAGACCATAGCACAGTGCGCTATCTCTTTAAACCTTCATTTTAACTCAAAAAGTAAACACTTAGGTACTGTTAATTGCAATGCAAACAACAATACTGTTAATTGCACACCTGCGTTCATCAGTTTTCGTTTTTATGAATCAGAAAACACAATATTATCCAAGATATTATTTTCCAATCTGGATTGGAGTTTCCAACAAGTGTTATCATTGTCACGTGACCGACTTAAGGCAGCTTTAACTGCATTATAAAATAAAAAATAAGCTAGATGATTTTAAAGCATAGTTACGATTACATTAAACACGGTATATTGATTATTAGGTCGTACGCTGCGTCAGTCGGGATTACGACGCTAAGTCGCGCGCGCGTAGCAAATTCAGCAAATTACAAGAACCTACCCTAAGCGTCAGTGCATGTCCTCACGTACTCAAAGTTGACCAAGAGGCGATGTTGCAAGACGAAACGTGAAGAATCCATGCGGTTATCGACACTGGTCTGATTTTTTTTATAGAGTTTCTATATTTGTCGCTCGATGTTTCCAAGGAAATACGAATTCGTGTGTCCGGATCAGGGTTTTAAGGAAAGCTCAGATTCGTGACATAAAATAATGTACAGTCAAGAGAAACACTCCAACATCTACAGGCCGTCTTTTGTTTAATAGGATATGCTACTTTGCTGCTGGTAGTGCAAATTTACTATTAATACTTTTAGGCAGTGCTTCATTTTCAAGAGCTACTTTTGCTGGCAGTCATTGTTTAAACAAAGGCAAATGCAGTCATGGACAATTAAAATGTATATGTCGCAGGCGAATGGTTAAATCCGCCGGATGGTTAAGTATGGCAGCATGTACCCCTCGGAAGTCCTGTAGAACACGTGATAGGTTAGAAATTTAAGGGAAGCGCAGAGAAGCGTTAATCTTAAATTTCGTGGTTTTTTTTGTGACTCCGTCATCTTATGGGAGTATAAAATAGCTTACGGAAAAAATGATCGGCTTAGGCGTTTAATTGAATGGCGGATTCAACCATTTGGCTGCGACATATACATCATAGAACTATGTACTTTCAAACGACTGACTATTTGTTTACGAGTTATGTACACATTTGATTGCTCTTATGTACAGTCGAACTAACCGATTCGTGATCCACCATAAGTTCATTTTCTAACACATATTTAAATTCAATAAGGTCGAAATTCAAACTTATTGCCATTGACACACGACACACCTTTATAGTTTTGACGCTTTCAAACTAAATTTTACCAAAATGGGTCACGATTCAATTGGTTCGACCTTACATTATCTACAGTTTTTATTAGATCTAGTTACAGAAACACTTATTATAGCTCACAACTGCGACTTCCCAATGTTCGCCTCAGAATTATATCTGTCATAAATAAAAAGTGACTATACGAATTTGTGTCCATAATGTTTGAAGGTGAAGTCATAGTTGGGGCGATAAAACAATGGTCTAGTTTATTTTACAGTATTCATATTTTTTTCTGAGGCCTCGGCTTAAACATTTTGTTCTAGGAGTTATTGATATAGCAACTATAGCAAACAATGTTAAAAGGAACGGAGGCCTTACATTGTTCAAGATTAGAGCAGTGGTGTAATAAAATGTAGGAAACTGCATTTTGCTTGTCTCGTATTCAAAATTATTAAGAACCGTCAACCTGAGTACCTTTTCAAAAAACTTAGATTTTCCACTGCTCATGACAGGTATGGTGGTATTAGGTCCACACGTACTCCCCTAATCAACTATCACCACCGCACTACAGCATTCAGGAGAAGCTTTCGTTTCAAGCTACTAAATGCTGGAATGACCTGATACCTCCGCTTAGAGCTCTTCGATCCATAGTAACATTTAAATTTCGCTCATTTCTGTTAGAGCTCCAAAAGCGTAGTTAAGTTAACTGTTTTCTCTAACCCCTGTAGTTTTGTATTTTGCATCTTCTTTTATAACAGCCGTGCATGTTTATTAACCATAATACGTTTATTCAGTAGTTTACTTTTATTATGTTCCCTCCTTTTCTAACTTAAGTTACACACTGTCCTCTTAATTATATTAACCGTTCCCTCTACTCAAATTATTGTTTTAAGCAACTATGACTGTTTGGCTATCCAGCAGTAAACGCGTCAACCCCCGCACATCGCTTAGGTGATGGCTGAAAATCGGCATTTCACCTTTGGTGAATATTTTTGCCGAGCCAGGACCCATTTGCTGCTGCACACAGGCTCATCTCAACAATATCTCTGCAACTATTGTAATTATTTATTTTCTTTCTTTCTTTTTTTTTGTATGTAAATTTGCTTGTGTTTATGTGTGTGGCAACAATAAACGTTTATCTTATCTTATGTAGTATTGCGGCAAAATACTAAAAACTCACTAAATGAGTGTTGCTTTATATTAAAAAGGATCGCCTAAACCTTAAATGAGTTTTGTGTTCAAAAGGTCAATAAAAGAAAGAAATGTAGATTTGAATACCATAGACAACAATAACTTAACACTTAAGGAAACACAACCCTACTTCGAGTTACGGAGCTCTAAGCGACAGTTTTTGGCCTAAATCTTATATTTGATGCACCACTGCTCTAATACATTGAACTTTCAGTTATTTTAGCTGCTACATTTACCGTAACAACCTTGTTAAGCCAACATAAACAAGTATTATGTAAATCAGAAAGCTGAGTCCGCCATTTATAGGTCCTCTTGAATCCGACGTTGGTGCTAAACCAGCTCAAACAGGCTGCCTGTCCGCCATATTACATCAGAGTTGCGGAGCGGTAAGCGAGTTGGAAATTCACCAATAGAATTGCATAGTAGCATGAAAACTGCCCGAGATATCACAGTTTGAAATGCAGACAAATTGGACTCACCCAAAAACGGTCCATACTAAATTAATGGCTACCTAGTTGTGACGTCACGCCTAGGTAGTTTGTATGCAACGCGTAAGAAATTTGCTTAGCGGCTATATTAAATATAGTGTTTATTAAAATGGTTTTATCAATGACTATACATTTTACGGAATAATTAAAAGTAAGTATTATTTATTTCTAAGAAATTTTATAATTTTTAAGTGGACTGGCCCACCCAACTTTGAAGGATCATAAAAGTTAAAACTAATAAAATGCAATATATAAAACCAAGAGTTATACAAGCGACTCTAACCCCCTTATTCCAAAACGTGGACTAAAATAGTCCTGGTTTAAAATTGATACTAAACTGGTGCTGTCACTTTCATTTTACAAATGAAAGACAGAATTAGCATCATTTTTAAACCAGGTCTAACTTTAGTCCACGTTTTGGAATATGGGGGTAAAAGTTTAATAATATGTTCATATTTTTTATTAGTAGGTATTTCGTTATTTTATTCATCAGTCGTCATCTCTATTGTAATTAATGTCCCGCCTGGACACGAGTTACCATGGCCTGCCTGGAAGTCTCTGAATAGACTCCGGACAACGGTCGGCCGCAGTAGGGACAACCTGTCCAGGTGGGGATTCTTGGTCGACGCGGACTTAGCATGTAGATGTGGTGCTGTTCCTCAGACCATGGAACATCTAACATCGTGTCCTGCGTGTCCAACCAGCTGCACGCGGGAAGACCTAATGAAGGCTACCAACGCTGCGATTCGCGTAGCCGAATTTTGGTCTGACACCGTTTAGGTTTTAGTTTGCTATCGATTCGATAAGAAGAAGATCTCTATTGGTGGATTTTTGGCTCGCTCACCGCTCCGCCAATCCGCTTCAGTGGACAGGTAGCATTAGGTAAACCAGGAAGCCGATTCCAACCTTAATTTAAATGTCCGCTTGCATCCGATGCGGGTGCGTGACCGTGAGCGATTCGGGCGAGTGCAGCGTGATGGTGGTCTGCGACGCGACCGTCTGCTTGTCGCGGCGCGCGGGGGCGGCCGCGGGCAGGACGTACCTGTACATGGAAATCACTACATAGTATAAAACAAAGTCGCTTTCTCTGTCCCTATGTCCCTTTGTATGCTTAAATCTTTGAAACTACGCAACGGATTTTGATGCGATTTTTTTTAATAGATAGAGTGATTCAAGAGGAAGGTTTATATGTCCTTTTTATCCCGATATTCCCACGGGAACGGGAACCACGTGGGTGAAACCGCGGGCGGCCGCTAGTTAATTAATAAAAGTAAGAGGCGATAAATACGGTGTTGGTAGGCGTCGGAGCTCATTTGGCAAGGACGTACCCAGGGGGGGGGTCCAGGGGGTCTGGACCCCCCCGAAAGTGTCCATTAATCCGTGGGATGGGCGGGTGGCGGGGCGACCTGACACTATCGCACGCACAGATTACTGTCTGTTTTTTTTAAATATCTACTTATTAAATAATTGAATCGGTTGTTTCAGAAACCACACATATCGGTAGTTACAGTAAAGCAAATTTTATAGATGACACAAAAAACCGATTTGTGACAAAAATTTGAATGCATTATCCCGTGGGAATGTGACAAAGCCAGGGTACAAAGTATCTGTGGCCCAAATTTCAGCCAAATCCGTTCAGCCGTTTTGCCATGATTGAGCAACAAACATCCAAACTACCCCCCCCCCCCCCCCCCCCGAACGGACCCCCTCCGACAAAAAATCCTGGGTACGTGCTTGTCATTTGGTGTTGGTTTTCGCACGAACTATCTCCTGAGAATGCCCCGGGTTGGGGCGAAACACGTGTAGAGTAGTCTAATCGGTGAAGGTGCAAGGTGTATTGCTGTCTTGCTAAATGCAGGTATTGTGCACTGGTATTTTCGTGGTGTGCATGTGCAATTTTTTGCAGGCGGGCGGGCGGTGCATCTTGCATATTGTGTTTTTTGCGGAAGTAAGCTTCATATATTTCGTTTTTCACAATGGTTAGGGACTTTCACCAAGTGACGCCTGATTCAATCAAATAAAAATACAACTCTCGTCAACTGCTTTCGACGCGCTGCGCTGCACTGCAAACGCCCTGCCTCGGTGTGTCATGCTAACATGGCCGCCATAGTGGCATAGTGGCGCGGGCCCGCGCTCAAACTGCTCTGCGCTGCTTCTGCCCCGCTCCTTCGCCGCGCCGCCGCCGCCGGTTTGTAGTCCGGCAGTTGCAGTGCGGCGCGGTGCGGCGCAGAGCAGTTTGAGCGCGGGCCCGCGTTCAAATTTAGTGTGACGTAGTTTATAGAGTTTCTTGTATTACAACATGCGCGGGCCCGCATTCAAACAGTGCTGCTCCTGACCTGCGATTGGTGTGCTCAAGCCTTTAGGCCCTTAAAAGCGAAAACGACGACAACGCGTTGAAAAAATAAATGCCTATTTTGAACAGTTAAATAATAAACATACCTAATTTGAGTAGTCCATTTTTTCGAGCTGAAGTCTAAAGTGCCAACAAAAGGGCGATTTACGCTACGTACCCGAGCAGGAGGGGAACTCCCGGCGCGAGCGCAACGAGCTCCAGCTCGGCCGCGCAGTACTCGTACTGTCAGACCTTCTGCGCGGGCCGCATCTCGTACGATTGCGGGTATGCGTTCGCGTACGGCTCGCGGCGCCCGCTCGGGCCCGGGGGCGCTGATGCTGTAAGGGAAAACGGCTGTTAGCTGACTAATCATTTTATTAATTGCTTATGAAATCGAGGTGGTTCGTTGAGCTCAGTAGCGCCACCAATGGAAATAAATCAATTACACTTTATTAAAGGCTTAGATCAAAAGTTTCGGTTATATTGAATGAAAGAAAGAAAGAAAGAAAATTTATTTTATGACACAAGCACATGAGAAAATACAATTTTAGAACTTAACTTAAAAAAATAATAAACAGATCTCACGGCTGCGTCAAACTAGGAAACCAATTCAGCATGATGTCAGGTTTGTGAGACCTGGCGCTGATTTTCAATTGGCACCTTATTATTATTATATTTTTTTTTGATAAGTAAAATAAGTAAAATAAATAAAAACAATATTATTTATTTTCAAACACAGCTCTCAAAAACAGTTCTCTCATAAAGGTAAGTATCTTATTATGAAACAAAAAAAAAACAAACAAAAAAAATGAATTCATAGGGACCAACCACAAAACCAAATTAGCCTAAATAAAAGAAAAGCTGAAGTTGTACGGTTCTACATCGCGCTGCGCATCAAGAAGATAACGTTTCATGTGTTTTTTAAAAGTGAAAATTGAAGTAATCTGTTTCATGGGCGGCGGGATATTATTCCATATTTTAGAGGCTGCATAACGGAAGGCGCCTCTAAACGATGCCGAACTATGCGCAGGCGTAGCCAACTGCTTCGAGCACTGCCTTCTTTCACACTGCCTCCCAAACCTGCCAAGCTTATCATATAAGTATGGCGGCTCCTGATACTTTACCACCCCGAAAAGTAAGCATGCCAGGTGCAGCTTTTGCCTCGACTTCATTCTTAGGATGAGATGATCATTTAAGAATGGCGTGACGTGAGCTCTAGCAGGTATGTAGAAACAAAATCGAGCGCAAGCGTTCTGCACCCGTTGAATGAGCCGCTTCGTTCTACCCAGCAAACGCGGGCCATAGACAGCATCTGCGTAATTCAGCTTGGATAGGACCAGCGACTCAGTCAATTGCACACGCAACTCCTCTGACAAGTATGGTCGTATTCTGTATAAGACCTTGAGACGATAAAAGCTATTTTTCACCGATTCCGCAATATGCTCTTCATACCTCAAGTTTCCGTCAAAAAGTAGACCTAGATTACGAGCTGTCATCACACGTGCTATTTTTTCTCCCTTCAGAGTCACATTCAAATCCTCTGGTAGTTGGCTCAATTGTTTTGTCGGGGCTGCTCCGATAAATGATACGACTTGATGATGGTAAAATTGGTATATTGGAACAACCCTTAAAAATAACTATTAACTAATGATTTATGGTGATGAGTACGCGTGACTTGGTTGCCTGATAAATGCGAACTGATTTGTGCAATATAATTTCGTGCATTCGTGTAAATGAGGTCAACATAAAAGTGATGATGCGGGGAAAAGTGCATGGTACGACGTTAGCTCGTACATATTCCCGGGCGAGAGAATAGGGAATAGGTGGAGAGAAAGTAATTATTCAAATGAGTCATGAATGATAAGTACACTGGTGAATAAACAATTTTTTCACTTAGAACTAATGAAAGAAATTCAAAAGTGCCAGGTAAATGAATAATGTCTTAGCTTAAAATTAAACACCAGAGTTCAAAATGTGAAATACCGAACGAAGCACCGGTGAAGTGTTTTTATTTTGTTTAGAAAACCGCGCACTATTTTACTTATTTCACTTACACTACACTGATTGCCCATGGTTACACTATCACTACACTGAGCGCTGATGCTGGACCGGGGTAGTGGCGCCGGTAGCGGCACTGGCCGCTCCCGCCGCTGCTGCTCCTGCCCCGCCGCGATCGCCGCCGGACCGCCGACACCTACTATCGCAAACGTGACGTATATGGCAGTATAATGGTGTACATCATGATAGAACACCTTTTCTGTTAGCGTCTCGCTGTTTTTCATGATTTTCAGCTGCTCTCTTAGATGTTGGATTGGAGCTGAGTTTCATTGATAAAGCTGTCAGAGTATGATATGTATATTGGTATGAATGGAAGGGTCAGGTAGGGAGATGTTTATCATTTGATTGGTTGATGAAATCTCGGAGGGAAGTATAATATCTGCACTAATGCACAACTTGTTAGTCACTTGTCGATGTGTGTAAACGACGAAATCAGCTGTTTTGATAATGCACTCTTGATCCACATGAAATAATCTAGTGCAGGTCAGTGGCATCGGTAACACGATCCTCACAATGTAGTTTCAAATGACACTGATAACTACGGGAAAAGAAATATACATGTATTTAATTTATTTAATTCCGTCCCATTGTTTTCGCAAGTGCTTGTGATAGCAATGCATTTTCTTGAATTCGGTAGTTTTTGACACAGACTCTGATCATCTTTGATGGCATAAATAGGATTTTTAAGACGACATCGGTGGAGATTTGAGTATTTTTGCACTTTAAATTATTTTCTGATAGTGGTATATAAGCATCTGTCTTGATATTTAATGCAGCATAGTTTTAATTTCAAACATTACCTACATATTATATTCCTGATATACGAACTCGAACTTCTAGTAGGTTGTAAATCTCGTAGTAATCGTAGCTATCGACTGGTAATGGTCAGTCTTCTTTCAGTTAACTCGGCGTTAATAAATGGAAGTTGAATTTTCCATTATATACATTGGTAAGTGTGTTTTTAATGGTGTCTTCCGTTCGTTTTAGAAGGTTAAGCTCAGACTCCACGACCGAAATTTGGTTACTTCATAATAATGCAAGATGCTTCTGATTGTCTCTTGATAAATTAATGTCTCGTTCATACTTCTCAGCAAATAGCGAATCGAGTACTCCAAACAAGCTATTAGCGATATTACCTACACCGTCGATAAGACCGTGCCGACAGCGTAGGCGCGTGCCATTAGGTGTCGTATTAATTGATAAAATATTATTATAATATTTTAGTTCGGCGAACTCGTGTTGCAGCTGTAACATAATGCCGTCGTAGTGCGATCGCTCTTTGATATTGGCGCATAAACGGTCTAAGTACTGGGTATGTTATTATTTTGTTACAGCTTTATTGCCTTAATCATAAGGAGTTGTATCTTGGTAGACAACTAAGCGCCAGTCATCTCGTATCAAGTGCATATTTGTTATGGTATCGAAATAAATACTATTGTTTTGAAGCGGAGTTAAATTGTAAGCGCCTTGAGTGGTTGTAATTATGGTCATTAAAAATAATAAAGTGAAATAGCCATTGACGTAAATGAATATTGTTTTGGTTTTCTTGATATTATTGTCGAATGGCATAATTTGGTATCCTTGTCCTTTTTAGAGGGGCAAGGGGGGGTCGACTCGTTGGGTTCGGGACCTTGGTTATCGCCGACTACGGGTAGAACTGAGATTTTGACAATTGGGCGTTTGATGATACCTGACTTGGTTTTCAGGGTAACAACCCTAACGTATCCATCGCTTCCTGGGTGTAATGATATCACTCGGCCTAGGGCCCATTTCCCAGGAGGCAGGTTTTCGTCTCTGATGGTTACAATGTCGTTGATTTTGACGTTTCGCTGTGGTTTCCTCCATTTGCTTCTTGCGGCTAAAAGTGTCAAATACTCGTTCCGCCAACGTTCCCAAAGGTCTCTTAATATGTTTTGAGTTAGGGTCCATCTCGTTCTTAAATCTGTTTCGGTTTCACAAATGTTCAAAGCCGGACCGCTCGCTAAGAAATGTGATGGTGTAAGCGCATCTAAATCTTGAGGATCTTCCGTGACAGGGCAGAGTGGCCTTGAATTCAAGCATCCTTCTAACTGGGCCAGGAGGGTACTGTACTCTTCAAAGGTGAGTTTTTGCTCACCAATGACCCTTCTGAGGTGGATCTTGAGGCTCCGGACAGATCTCTCCCACAGCCCGCCTGCTGATGGCCATGCTGGAGCATTGAAGTGCCACTCAATACCCATGTTAGTTACTTCGGACATGAAATCTCCGTTGTACGTAGGTTTTTGGTGTTCATACTCTTGCTGCAGTATATTATTGGCTCCTATAAAGTTGGTACCTTGGTCGCTGTAGATGTGTCCTGGAACTCCTTTTCTAGCTTGCAGTCGACGTAGGGCTGCCAAGAATGCGGAAGAGGATAAGTCTGAAACAAGTTCCAGATGTACGGCCTTGGTCGTCATACAGACAAACACTGCCACATACCCTTTGGTAGTCTTGATGCCCCGGCCCTTGTTGGCCTTGACTAGCACGTGGCCAGTATAATCTACACCCGTATGATAAAAGGGGCGCGATTCATTAGTCCTGCAGAATGGTAGGTCTCCCATAAGTTGGTATTGTTGATCTGGGTTATGTTTCCTGCACCGAACGCATTGACGTAATTGCTTTTTGACCGCTCTTATGCCACCAATCAACCAATATTTTTGGCGCATGAACGCAGTAGTTAACCTTGGGCCTCCATGAAAAGCGAGTTCATGCGCTTCAGTGATGAGGAGTTCGGCTAAGCGCGTATTATTCGGGATGATTATAGGGTGTTTCCTATCAAAGTCTATACTGGCATGGTGTAACCTTCCTGCAAGTCTAAGTACTCCATTTGTATCTATAATTGGATTTAAATTGCCTAGTTTGCTTGTTTTGGTTATGCTTTTGTTTTGCTTTAATTGATTTATTTCTTCGCTAAACTTGTCCGCTTGAATTTGCTTTATTATGACTAATCTTGCTTCTCGTATTTCTTTACATAATAAATATTTTGATTTTGTATTTCTGTGAATAAATCTTCTGATCCAACTTATAATTCTAACAATCTTTAACAAAGAACTATGTTTTGTTAAAAGTGATTCTATTACATTGTATTCGAATTGTGTCGAGTTAACTAAATTAATTTTACGTGTTTCTTGTTCTTGATCTAAAAATATTTTTTCTGTATTTTCTTGTTTACTTGGTTGGTAATTGGTAAGCCAGTGGGGGCCATTCCACCAAAGGGTATGTTCCTTCAGCTGGGAAGCGGTTAGACCACGACTAGCGCAGTCAGCTGGGTTTTCGCTAGACTTTACGTAGTTCCAGCAGCTATCAGGCATCGATTCTCTTATTTGCTTCACCCTATTGGCTACGAACGGTTTCCACTTCTCGGTATCCCCGTGAAGCCAGCCTAAAACAGCCATGGAGTCGCACCAACCATAGACTTGAATATCATAGTTGTTTAAACATGATCGGATTTTTTGTATCAATTTAGATAGTAATAGCGCTCCACTCAGTTCTAAGCGAGGTAGGGATGTATCTTTGTTCAATGGTACTAACTTAGTTTTTCCAGCGATCATAGTAACTAAAGATTGTTTCCGGCAATAAACGACACACGCATAGGCTACCTTGCTTGCGTCACAGAACCCATGCAGTTCAAGGTGGTCATTTTCTTCTGTTTTTAGCCATCTTGGTATTTTGTACTCTTGTATAGTTGCTATGTCGCTTTTAATTTTGTTCCATTCTTTGGCTATTTCCTCCGGCACGGCTTCGTCCCATTGTAAGTTAGTTTTCCACATGGTTTGAAATATAATCTTGAGTTTTGTTGTTAATGGTGACAGCCAGCCCAAAGGATCAAATAGTTTGGATATTTCCGAAAGAAGGATTCTTTTTGTGCATTTGTTAGGCAATGGATCTATTTTGGACTGAAAAGTGAAACAATCCTGGGCTGGGTTCCATCCAAGCCCCAAGGTTTTGGTGGATTCCGCTTGTTTGAAGTCGAAATCGGTTTGTTTTTCTTGGTCTTGATTTTGATCTAATAAGTCTGATAGATTTGATTTCCACTTTCTTAAATTAAATCCGCCTGATTTCAAAAGTCTTATCATGTCTGATTGTATGCGTTTTGCAGTTTCTGGTTGATGTGCTCCATGGATCAGGTCATCCATATAAAATGATTCCTGTAGGATGCTAGGTGCTGAACTGTCTTGGTAGTTCAGTTTTTCGTCGAGGGCCAACTGCTTAAGCGTCATCATAGCGAGAAAAGGCGCTGCCTTTGTCCCGTATGGAACAGTCGCTAACTGGTAAAATTGGAGCTTCTCGGAAGCGTTGCCACGCCACACTATCTTCTGTAAAGCTTGATCATCAATATTTAGCCATATTTGCCTGAACATCTTTTCGATGTCCGCCGTGAAACCATACCGAAACTGCCTCCACTTGATAATGAGGCATTGAAGATCTTGTTGGAGATTTGGGCCCCTACACATTACGTCATTCAAGCTGATAGCAGATGATGTCTTTTCTGAAGCGTTAAATACCACGCGTAACTTTGTTGTAGTTGAATCCTGTCGCGTGACGCAATGGTGGGGCAAGTAACATTCCGGTGACGTATTCACGTGACCGGTCGCCGCCGGTATCATATGACCGAGAATTAAATAATCACCTATAAATAATTTATATTGTTCGGCAGTGCTTGGATATTTTTCAAGTGATCTTTCTAACTTATAAAACTGGGCAATGGCTTTTTGTTTAGATTGGCCTAATTTAGTCACTTGATCGTTTTTTAATGGCAATCTTACTTCATATGATCCATCTTGTCGTCTTGTGGTTGTTTCTTGGTAATACTGTATACATTTCTGGTCTTCTATCGATAATGAGGATGGTTCCGACACTTCTTCAATCTCCCAAAATTTCTTTATCTCGTCAAGATCATGAAGGACAACATTGCATTGTATGTTCTTGTTTATGTTACCGCACAATATCCAACCCAATTGTGTTTGTTGGGCGGTCGTTAAGGTCGAGTTTGATTTGCACAGGCCGTCAAGTAATAAAAGAGAATAAACATCTGCTCCTAAGAGCAAGTCCACTGGACGGCTAAGATAAAACTGTGGGTCTGCTAGTTTGATGTTATCTAGGTACGACCATTCTGGTTTTACAAATGTTGCACTTGGCAGATTTTTAACAAGGCTGATCATGACTAATGCTTTAGTTTCAAAAGTAAAATCATTGACTAAAGAAGCGCATTTGATTTTAATTAATCCTTTGATATCGCTATCTTTGTCCCCTACGCCAGAGATGACACCTTTACACCGTTCTCTTGGTAACCGTAACAGCTGAGCTGCACGTTCAGTGATCAAGGAGGCCTGTGAACCCTGATCTAATAGGGCTCGCATCTGATAAAATAGACCATCGGCTCCCTGTACTTCGATCATGGCTGTAGGTAACAAAACTTCGATGGGTTCACCGGACAGTTGCACATGCGAACTACTTTTCGTGATTTTTCCTTCGCTTGCACTTATACTGGCCGACCCCCGCGCCCGCGCCTCTTCGCCCGCCTGTGACGTCGATTGCATTGGTTGCGCAAACGCGTCGTGTAATAAACTATTATGTTTTTTGTTACAGAATTTACAGCGATATTCTGATACACATTCATTTTGGTGACTATTTAGACAATTTGGACATAACTTGAATTTAGTGACCATATTATGCTTTTGATGTGGTGGCATGTCTAGAAATTTTTGGCAATAATAAATACCATGATGATTTACTTTACATAATTGACACTTGTACTTTATAGCTGCTATTATGTTCTTGTTGCTAGCCGCCCACGGTGTCACGTTCGCGCTCGATGAAAATGTATTACGTTGAATATTATTATATTTTTCTTGATATTGGTAATTACTTGATTGTTTGGTACTTGATTGATGTTTTGGTGTAGGTAATACATCTTGTTTTCTGCGCGATGACTCCAGGGTGGTAAATTTAGTTTCCAAAAAAGTTAAAAATTCCTTTAAATTTGGTAGTTCTCTTGGTTGCTTAAGAGATGCGACATAGTCCATATGCGACTCAGTATCTAATTTTTGTGCAAGAATGTGCACTATTAACGGGTCCCAGGTACATATGTCAACACCTAAATTCTTAACTGCGTTCAAACATTCTAATGTAGTATCATGTATCCGCTTGATATGGTTAATTGATTGTTGTTGCATTACTGGTATATTTAATAGGATATTCATGTGGGTCGAAAATATAAGTTTTCTGTTGTTAAACCTCTGATTCAGAATTTCCCAACAAGTTTCATAATTGTCTGAGCTTACCTTTAAATGCTGAATCAGTCGCTCCGCCTCACCTTTAACTTTCGACTTGAGGTACTGCATTTTTTGTGCTTTTGACATCGAATGATTATTATGGATTGTTTCGGTAAAAAGATCTTTAAATGAAATCCAGTTAATGTAATTACCGTTGAACTGTGGTATTTCCATCTGCGGGGTGCTTCTTTCTATGTGAGTCATTGATGACATTTTTTTGTTAATAGCCTTCTTGATGTTCTGGTATTCTTTTTCATACTGAGTAAAAGCGCTTTCGTATTCCTCATGGGAACCATCGAGCTCGCTATCCAACTCCCAGTGCAAGGCGTCGACGATCCCCCAGCGCATCTGAATGGTGCGCAAGAGGTCATCGAACTCCCACTTGTCGGAAACACTATCCAGGTCGATGTTGGCAATAGTGCGTTTAAATGCTTTTAGATTGCTTTTTTGTTTTCTAAGCATTTCTTCGGTTTTGCTGCTGGTACCTCTTGTTATCGGTGACGGTTGAGGTTCACTTGACTTTCCAATCAAAGTCGGTGGCTTCAGCAAAGGAGTTCTTGGTCTCTCCACTGCCATCGGCTGATACGTTTCGATTTGCGATCGGATTGCTTCATACCTTTCCCTGACCCTATCATAGTCCTTATTTAAGAAATAGGCATGTGACCCTATACCAAACTCTGACAACTTACCATGATTATTGATGAACTCGTGCCAATAATTATCTAAAATATCCAGGCGGCGTTGAAGGTAGTCTGATGTTTTCCTCTCCGCGCCATCCTTCTTGAAATTAGTCAGGATAGCCTCGATAGCGCCGCCAATTTGCAACTGGTTGGCATAAATATCCTCTACGCTGGACATGATTAGTAAGAAATTGGTTGGATCTTACTTGATAGGTGCTGTTCGCTGCTGGTGGTGTTGCTGGTGGTGATACTGGTGGTGCTGCTGGTGGTTGCGTGGCAGTATATGCGCACGCTATGCTGGTCAACTTGGTTAGTCGAGAAACTTGCTATTCTCAGACTATGTGTGCCGTCTTGATAGCACAGGATACGCAGTGGTAGATTGGTTGTAATGTCCACAGTGACGTAACGCACAGGTTTTTCTTTGTCCGAAAATTGCTGGCCGGAAGCGCGACACGTACACGTTAACGAAAACACACGTTCACAGTTCCCGAAACCGACACGTGCAGCTGATCCCGCCTTTTCGAAGGGCTCGAAGGACCAATGTCGGGGCTGCTCCGATAAATGATACGACTTGATGATGGTAAAATTGGTATATTGGAACAACCCTTAAAAATAACTATTAACTAATGATTTATGGTGATGAGTACGCGTGACTTGGTTGCCTGATAAATGCGAACTGATTTGTGCAATATAATTTCGTGCATTCGTGTAAATGAGGTCAACATAAAAGTGATGATGCGGGGAAAAGTGCATGGTACGACGTTAGCTCGTACAGTTTTTTTGTACCAAACAGCATGTATTTTGTTTTCAGCGAATTAAGCAACAAACAATTCTTATTGGACCAATCAGCTATTCTATCCAAGTCTTCATTCAGATCCCTAATTGCAGCACGGTAATCACTTGGTTTAAAGGATATGTAAACTTGGGTGTCATCGGCATAAATGTGATTGCGCAAATAAAAGAGTAACCAAATCCTGGAACCGTGCCTGTGCGGGGAAACTCTGCTGCGCCTAGCGGCTAACATCACGACCGTCAATAAAATGGCAGTGAGGAGAAGCCCGTGAGTCAATCAAGCGGCGGCGTACAAATAACGTCGTAGCACAGAGGGGCGTCGTAACCGTAGCATAGTTACCGTTGTCGCGCGGCGCGTAGGCGAGCGGCGCGGCGTAGCCCTTGTGCGGGCGCGCGCGGCGGTGGCCCGGCCGCGGCGGCGCCCTGGCCTCGTACAAGTAACGTCGTAGCACCGTCGTAGCACAGAGGGGCGTCGTAACCGTAGCATAGTTACCGTTGTCGCGCGGCGCGTAGGCGAGCGGCGCGGCGTAGCCCTTGTGCGGGCGCGCGCGGCGGTGGCCCGGCCGCGGCGGCGCCCTGGCCTCGTACAAGTAACGTCGTAGCACCGTCGTAGCACAGAGGGGCGTGGTAGCCGTAGCATAGTTACCGTTGTCGCGCGGCGCGTAGGCGAGCGGCGCGGCGTAGCCCTTGTGCGGGCGCGCGCGGCGGTGGCCCGGCCGCGGCGGCGCCCTGGCCTCGTACAAGTAACGTCGTAGCACCGTCGTAGCACAGAGTGGCGTCGTAGCCGTAGCATAGTTACCGTTGTCGCGCGGCGCGTAGGCGAGCGGCGCGGCGTAGCCCTTGTGCGGGCGCGCGCGGCGGTGGCCCGGCCGCGGCGGCGCCCTGGCCTCGTACAAGTAACGTCGTAGCACCGTCGTAGCACAGAGGGGCGTCGTAACCGTAGCATAGTTACCGTTGTCGCGCGGCGCGTAGGCGAGCGGCGCGGCGTAGCCCTTGTGCGGGCGCGCGCGGCGGTGGCCCGGCCGCGGCGGCGCCCTGGCCTCGTACAAGTAACGTCGTAGCACCGTCGTAGCACAGAGGGGCGTCGTAACCGTAGCATAGTTACCGTTGTCGCGCGGCGCGTAGGCGAGCGGCGCGGCGTAGCCCTTGTGCGGGCGCGCGCGGCGGTGGCCCGGCCGCGGCGGCGCCCTGGCCTCGTACAAGTAACGTCGTAGCACCGTCGTAGCACAGAGTGGCGTCGTAGCCGTAGCATAGTTACCGTTGTCGCGCGGCGCGTAGGCGAGCGGCGCGGCGTAGCCCTTGTGCGGGCGCGCGCGGCGGTGGCCCGGCCGAGGCGGCGCCCTGGCCTCGTACAAGTAACGTCGTAGCACCGTCGTAGCACAGAGTGGCGTCGTAGCCGTAGCATAGTTACCGTTGTCGCGCGGCGCGTAGGCGAGCGGCGCGGCGTAGCCCTTGTGCGGGCGCGCGCGGCGGTGGCCCGGCCGCGGCGGCGCCCTGGCCTCGCGCGGGTGCGCCGCCGGGTGACGCATGCGCCGCAACGTGTTCATCGGCCTTCGCAGCGTCTCTGATAACCGTCTGAGGAGCGGAGCAAAAAAGAAACATTGAAGCTGTGTACACCGAAAAATTTTTACTTATTCACAGTTGTAAAATAATAGTAGGTATGTACAACTTTCTGATCTTTACAATGTGATTAACTTTTGAGTACCGATTTATCGAAAAATTAACCAGTGCAATTCAAGTTAGATTTGTAAGATTAACAGCATGCTGGAATCTAGTTAACTTGTGTGTAAAAAGTTTGTGTAATCAATCAGTCGAATAAAAGCTGTCATATTTTATTTAATTTTTTTATTTTTATATAGCTATTGTTACCTAGCTGGCGGTCGTTTGGGGTTGGAAGAGGGAGTGTGCACGGCACAGCACTTGACGAAGGCGCCGCAGCAGACTATGAGAATCACGCCGCCAACCAACACCAACCACCACTGCTCCGTCACCCACGCCTGTAAACAAAACATTGGGTTGACATCATATTTTTGACTCCCGACGCAAAAGAAGTGGAGTAATGCCGAATTTAATGTGGTTTATCAACCAAAATTTGAAGTGAGATTTTAAATTATTTTTATGCATTCACAAATTCACAATGCAATTCTGTAATTATAAGAAAAATCTGACAGTAAAAAAGCACGACCCCTGCAAGCAGCTTTCAGGCGGGATGAAAGCTGAAGCTAGTTGCAAGGCTGGTTTTTTACTATCACATTTTTTCCAGAATTTGAAGTACTCGTCACAAAAACTTGTTGTAAATTAACTGTACTGGCGTAGAGATTTTATATTATTTTTATGCATTCATAATGCAATTTTGTAAGTATAGGAAAAATGTGATAGTAAAAAAAGCTACTTATCTTTTACTATCACATTTTTCCTATACTGTACTGGCGTAATTACATTGCGACGCGTCACTTTGCAGAAATGCTTACTCAATCGCCTCTATGGTTTAGTGGTACACACCGCATCGGTATCTAATCCAAAGTTCTGGGTTCGATTCCCAATGGGGATTTATTAGGGTTTGGTTATTGTGGTTTGTTAGTGGTCGGACATATTGAAAATAAATCATTAGAAAAAATCGACATGTCTCACAATTTCAAATACCTACTTCATTTTCAATATTTTCAATAATAAAAATTACATTGTGAATGCAAAAAGTAAAAATAATCTAGTTGTAGGAGTTTACCTTACTCCGCCTGGCTAGCTAGCTTCTACCCTTTTATGTAAGAGTGTCGCCATAGCAACAATGTTCACAGCATTGCCACAGTCTACTTACTACATACAGTCGTTCATCGGAGGCGTCTAGACAGAGCAATCGTGCGGGGTACGCGGGGCAGGAGGGGAGAGGGTCCTTCCCATCTACCATACAAAATTTTGTTAGCTAGATGGGAGCTTTGCGACAGGGCTTTCGCATTTGATTTCAAATATTGAATTGGAAAAATAATATTTAGTTTCTTTTATATTGGTTTTATGTAGGGGGTTTTTAAGTGTGTTTATTACGATTTTTGGAATTCAAGATGGCGGCCGCGTTATTTTTTCAATTTTGTGATATTGGTGTTATGTAAGGGGTTTTTAGGGATGCTAAGCTCGATTTTGATGTGAGTTTTGGAATCCGAGATGGCGGCCGCGCTTTTTTTTTCAGTTTTGTGATATTGGTGTCATGTAAAGGGTTTTTAGGGGTGCTAAGCTCGATTTTGATGTGAGTTTTGGAATCCAAGATGGTGGCCGCACTTTTTTCAGTTTTGTGATATTGGTGTCATGTAAAGGGTTTTTAGGGATGCTAAGCTCGAATTTGATGTGAGTTTTGGAATCAAAGATGGCGGCCGCAATTTTTTTCAGTTTTGTGATATGGATGTCATGTAAGGGGTTTTTAGGGGTTCTAAGCTCGATTTTGATGTGAGTTTTGGAATCCAAGATGGTGGCCGCACTTTTTTTCAGTTTTGTGATATTGGTGTCATGTAAGGGGTTTTAGGGGGTTCTAAGCTCGATTTTGATGTGAGTTTTGGAATCCAAGATGGCGGCCGCACTTTTTTCAGTTTTGTGATATTGGTGTCATATAAAAGGCTTTTAGGGATGCTAAGCTCGATTTAGATGTATGTTTTGGAATCCAAGATGGCGGCCGCGCTTTTTTTTCTATTTTGTGATATTGGTGTCATGTAATGGGTTTTTGGGTGTGCTAAGCAATTAGTAACTGTCCTAGTTTTAATAGATTTTTCCAGCGCATTTAATGCCGTTAATCACGAAATTCTCCTAGCTATGCTCGGTCGGTTAGGTATTTCTTCTATGGCACCTACTTGGTTCTCTTCCTATCTTGGCGATTGCCAGCAAGCCGTGCGAGTAGATCGGACGCTGTCTGACTGGCTCGACTTGGAGGCTGGCGTTCCACAAGGCGGTGTACTCTCCCCTCTTCTCTTTTCCTTGTTTATCAACTCTCTGACCTCTCATTTCTCCTCTTCTTTCCATCTCTATGCCGACGATCTACAACTTTATGCGCAACATAATATCCACAGTTTAAATAATGTTGTCGCGCTAATCAACTGTGATTTGATGATGCAACAAGTTGGCCGCCATCTTGGATTTTTTATATTTTTAAAATTGCTTTGCTGTTTTCTTGTCCAAATAGTACCAAAAACCAAATTTCATCAAAATCGGCCCACAAACAAAGAAGTTGGCCGCCATCTTGGATTTCTTACATTTTTAAAATTGCTTTGCTGTTTTCTTGTCAAAATAGTACCAGAAACCGAGTTTCATCAAAATCGGCCAACAAACAAAAATTTGGGCGCCATCTTTAATTTTTTTACATTTTTGACATTGCGTTGCTATTTTCTTGTCAAAATAGTACCAAAATCCGAGTTACATCAAAATCGGCCCACAAACAAAAAGTTGGCCGCCATCTTGGATTTTTAATATGTTTTACATTGCGTTGCTGTTTTCTTGTCAAAATAGTACCAAAAACCGAGTTTCATTAAAACCGGCCCACAAACAAAAAAGTTGGCCGCCACGTTGGATTTTTTAATTATTTTAACATTGCGTTGCTGTTCTCTTGTCAAAATAGTACTAAAAACCAAGTTTCATCAAAATCGGCCCACAAACAAAAAAGTTGGCCGCCATCATATTATTCCCATAGGATAACGTCTCGTTCTCGTGCAGTCCACGCGGTCGAAACCGCGGGCGGAAGGCTAGTCACAATGTAAACCTGTCAACTTCGCCATATTTATATACCTTTTTAGTAAGTTAGTCAAGATGTATAAAATGTAACTCCCTTTTTTCGGCGGAGTCTTACAACTATACGTGTGACAACCCTTACAGTTTATTTTAATTTTTAGTTTTTTGCATTCACAATGCAATTTTTATTACAGAAAAATGGAAAATGAAGTATTTAGAAAAAATCGACCCGTCTCACAACTAGCTCCGATGGGACTCGAACCCACGACCTTTCGCTTTCCGGGCGACTGCTCTAACCACTGTTGTGAGACGGGTCGATTTTTTCTAAATACTTCATTTTCCATTTTTCAACCCTTACAGTTTTACAACTGTCTGGACATCGGCGGCATTTTCGCCAATGTCAAACGCGATGACTGACTGTATGTAGTAAGTAGACTGTGGCATTGCTGTGTTCCAGTTAAGAGGTTAGATACCTCTACATTCTGCATTCTGGCTGAAGTTAAAGTTAAGGATTCCGGGAGTACCCCTATTACACTTTCAGCTTTAACACCACCTAAAGGCTCATTTTCATTGGGAGACGTGTCCCGAATGCGGGGTGCGGGAGATTTCTGAAAAGAGTGCCATAGGGCCCGCATGCGTGAAACCGTTTTGGTCGTTAGTCGCGCATGCGGGGTGGCGGGATATCATTGGGCATATTTCATATGCGGAAACATGTAGTAACATAGTGCATAGTGTAAGTTGATCGTGTATAATATTGTCAAATTGTCACTGTATGTTTTGTGTAAGGCAAAATCAAATATTACACCCGCCGCCGTCGTGATTCCCCGTAGGCGGCTTATCGACTGCGCTATCGACTTATCACTTTCATTGGTTGTTTCCTACGGGAAGTGCCCGTATGCTGTTTAACGACCGAGCTATCGACCAATGAAAATGAGCCATAACAGGTGGTGCGCTTTCCATTTGTGCTAAAAAATAATCATAAGAAGACACAGTCCACTAGTATGTATGTAGTAGGTATGGTTTTACAGCCACGCGGACACCTTTATCAGCTATCGTCACCTTTCCGAGGCAGTTACCTTTCTGGGTGACGGCTGAAAATCCGTGTTTTGCCAACTGGCAAGTTAACACACCGAGCCTTGACCCTTCTTGCTGCTGCACACACGTACATACCCTCTTAGTAAGTATTTTTGTCATAGTCTTTAAGTCAAATGTTTGTATTTTCTTTTTTACTTTGAATGTTATTTTAATTTAATCATGTGTGTGTATCAGCAGAATAATAACTTCTTATCTATACATCTTATATATCTATCTATCTAGTTTTCTTCCATTTTCAAACACGAGCCTTCGAGCCGGACTATTTACTCGGTCCCATTTTATACATCAATAAACACCAGGAGGTCAACATTTTTTATTTAAGACGAGGAATCCCGACCGAAATAGGCACGCTAACGCTTGCTCGGTCGCGCTCTATACACTTCGCGCGGACCCAGCGGCAGCCGGCAGTGAACTGTGAACTCGCGAGCGCCCCGCGAATCGAAAATCACTTAAAATTCAATTAAAAATTAAATAATAAAAAAAAAAAATTATGACGGCCGGAATCCCTCGGCTATTCAAAGACCATTATTTTCATATGTTTTTCATTAACTAAAACCAAGTATACTGCAAGTAATATGATATTTGAATTATTATTAGACGGATGTTTGGGATTTTATTTGACACAGTAAAATATCACCAATCGCAAAAAAACGGCCGGGAGCACTAGATAAATAACTGTAAAATAACATATATTTTTTCCTAGTTTTAAGTACTTGTGATTTGCGAGTAATCCATAATCTAAAATACCCTATTTTGTTGAATCGGCGCCTTAAGTATCAAGTATCTTTTCAAGCACGAAAAAATTTATCAAAACTTACAAAACGGAAATCTAACCTGAATGCAGTGCTTACCCGTGGTACTACCAGTAGTCCTACCAGTAGTACCATGGGAGATTTTTTTTGCCAGTGGTACTACTGATGTGTCTGGTAGTACTACGGGCAATTATTTTTACCCCTGATACTACTCATTAAATGTGTCAATAAAACAACACCCTGATAGTATATACCATGAAATATTTTTTTAATCCAAACCGAAGGGGTAGGTCATTTAACATGTTTAGAATAAATTTCGTGAATTTTTTTTATATAATTTTTTTACGGTAAGTATTTCAAACTTATTGTCGATGTTTAGAATAATAAAATAAAACATTTCAAAGAGTTAAAAAAATTAAAACATTTTTAAGGTAATAAAAAAAAAATTATTATTCTATTAAAACAACCACACCCGATTCGACATCTGTATCCCTAGTGTAAGTTTTTATGTCAAAAGACGCAAACTATCGCGAGTCCGTATTTATGTCAATTTGTATGAAAACTGTATCAGCGCCTCTAGCGGCGAGTAGCGCGCTTATACAGTTTTCATACAAATTGACATAAATACGGACTCGCGATAGTTTGCGTTTGTTTTACATAAAAACTTACACTAGGGGTACAGTATACTATGTTTATGTCATATAGAAAATTCGGAAGTTATTCTAAATACGTAAAATGACTAACTTACCCTTTAAGTTTGGTTTGAAAAAAAATTTCACGGTATATCAGGGTGTTCTTTTATTTACACATTTAATTAGTAGTATCAGGGGTAAAAATAATTGCCCGTAGTACTACCAGACACATCAGTAGTACCACTGGCAAAAAAAATCTCCCATGGTACTACTGGTAGGACTACTGGTAGTACCACGGGTAAGCACTGCCTGAATGTATACACATTTAACTCATTATTCTGCGTTTACGTTCTGTGTGTCTCTGTCTATCCTACTGTAGAGAGCTCCATATATTATGAACTAGCTTTCCGCCCACGGCTTCGCCTGCGTGGACTACACGGTAATCCCGCGGGAATGTGATGCTTTTCCGGAATAAAAAGTAGCCTATGTTCCTCTCCAGGCTACAAAGTATCTGTGTCCCAATTTTCAGCCAAATCCGTTCAGCCGTTTTACAAACACACAAATATCTAAACTTTCACAATAATTAAAATAAATTAATTTCAAATTAGTAGGATTATGTAAGATAAATTTTGGAAGAGAAAAATTTTAAATGACAACAACCGATATACCCACAAATGCGTATTTCGCATTGATTTTAATATGCACGTGTGAAATACAATACAACTTACTAAAGTCTGTTCGAATCCAATTTGGAAAAAATGTAAACAAAGACGCCATTATTCTGACCATAGACTATTTAGTGATGTGGTAAAAATTATACCATTTATAAATCGATAAATAATTTGATTGCTTCGATTCGATTAATTGAATGCTATTATGTTGGAGCTTCGCGTTAGTGAAGAGTTTTTAGTTTATTACTTCTCAAGCCTCGAGAGATGACGGTGTTCATCGCGATTATAGAGAAATAAAAGGCTTATATTGAACCGAGTCATCATCATCATCATCATCAGCCCGTATCCGACCACTGCTGGACATAGGCCTCTCCTAGTTCACGCCACTGAGCACGGTTTTCAGCTCCTCGCATCCAGCCCCCACCTGCCATCTTTCGTAGGTCGTCACTCCACCTGGCACCAGGGCGCCCTACGCTACGCTTGCCTAAGCGCGGTCTCCACTCCAGAACTCGTTTGCCCCAACGGCCGTCGGTTCTTCGCGCGATGTGACCTGCCCATTGCCACTTCAGCTTGCTTATTCTTTGGGCTATGTCGGTGACCTTGGTTCTCTGTCGAATAACTTCATTTCTTATCTTATCCTTTAGAGAAACGCCGAGCATAGCCCTCTCCATAGCTCGCTGGGCGACTTTGAACTTGTGGACTAGTCCCACCGTTAGTGTCCATGTTTCGGCTCCGTAAGTCATTACGGGTAGGACGCACTGGTTAAAAACTTTCGTCTTCAGGCTTTGTGGTATCGACGACGTAAAGATTTCGCGAAGTTTGCCGAATGCTGCCCATCCCAACTGAATTCTTCGATTGGTCTCCCTCTCAAAGTTGTTTTTACCCATTTGCAAAATTTGCCCGAGGTAGGTGTATTCTTGAACAACTTCGATGGGTAGTCCATTAACAGAACCGAAATTATATACCGAATATTGAACCGAGTAAAAATTAAGATTTTAAATTATTTTTATGAATTCACAATGCAATTTTGTAAGTATAGGAAAAATGTAATACTTAGTAAAAAACCACGAGCCCTATAAGTAGCTTTCAGGCGGGATTTTTTTAATTTCACACAAACACGTCATCATCATCACATAACAAATTGAAAAGTGACTTTAACATAATATATATTATGTAAGGTCACTTTCCATCACAAATTTATCATAAATATTAAAACAAAATAAAGAACCCGGTACATAATCATCATCATCATCATCATCATTTCAGCCGTGCGACGCCCACTGCTGAGCATAGGCCTCCCCCAAGGATCTCTACAACGATCGGTCCTGCGCTGCCCGCATCCAGCGGCTTCCTGCGACCTTGACCAGATCGTCGGTCCTCAGCACCTCGATGTATCTGTAGTCTATTTGGCACCTCTGGAGAGACTGCAGCACTGCCCAGGTCTCGATCGAATCAAAGGCTTTCTCATAGTCCACGAACGCCAAGCATAGTGGCAAGTTATACTCTTCGGTCTTCTGTATAACTTGTCGCAGCGTATGAATGTGGTCTATGGTACTATAACCTTTTCGGAACCCGGCTTGTTCGGGAGGTTTAAAGTCGTCAAACCTGCGAGCGAGACGATTCGTAATGACTCTCGAAAACAACTTATAGATATGGCTCAGAAGCGAGATGGGTCCGTAGTTCCTCAAGAGAGTCTTATCACCCTTCTTGAAGAACAGCATCACATCGCTTCTGCCCCATGCCTTTGGCGTTTTGCCCTCGAGGATGACAGAGTTGAAGAGCTTCTGGAGGACCTTAAGTATCGGCTTACCGCCCGCTCTCAGAAGTTCTGTTGTGATTCCGTCATCACCCGCCGCCTTGTTGTTTTTGAGCTGCTTGAGAGCCATTCTAATCTCGTACAGGCTGACGTCCTGCTACTTCGTTAAGTTAAGTGCTACCTCGTTGTGGTTAAAAAAAGGTAACAATATACAATATATATGTTGCAGCCTGAATCCGCCATTCAATCAAACGCCTAGGCCGATGATTTTTTCCGTAAGCTATTTTATCTTCCCATAAGTTGAAGGAGTCACTAAAAAATAAATTCTAACCTATCACGTGTTCTACAGGACTTCCGAGGGGTACATGCTGCCATACTTAACTTAACCATCCGCCTGCGACATATATAAATTCTACATTTGGCCACTGACCTGACTAAAGATAAGTTTGTGTCTGTTATAGTTACGGTTAAAGTAAGATAGTGCAACCCACCTTAAACTCTATGAGCTAAACCATAAAAAGAATAATTACCATGACATTTTGTCAAAATAACGTCAAATTCAGTCTCGGAATTTTTTAAGAATTATTTTATCCTACTAATATTATAAATGTGAAAGTTTAGATGTTTGGATGTTTGGATGTTTGGATGTTTGGATGTTTGTTACTCAATCACGCGAAAACGGCTGAACGGATTTAGCTGAAATTTGGAACATAGATACTTTGTAGCCTGGAGAGGAACATAGGCTACTTTTTATCCCGGAAAAATATCACATTCCCGCGGGATAACGTCGTGTAGTTCACGCGGGCGAAGCCGCGGGCGGAAAGCTAGTAAATAATATATTTTTTGTAAAGCAGTGCGTTAAGTTGAAAACATTATGAATCCAAGTGTTCAGGCAGGATAGCATTTTCTTATTATGTGGGTAATCCGCAAATCTGCGAAATCTTCTCATTCGTTAGAAATTGTATTTATCCTACTTGATAAATTGCGAAAAAAATTATTTTCAAATTTAAAGTCAAAAGTTGTACAATAAATTTCTGAATCATATTCATAAGACTCTACTTACGATAAAGTAGCAATGACATCGTTTCAGCAAATTATGCGCACGGAATTCCGCTATGTCCCAGCCCTAACGGACCCGAGAATATACTTTTTTTAATATTTGTGATTTTTGTGATAATTTTTATCAAGACAGAGATATTTTATCTTCGATTACATAACACCGATTAATAATTGATATAGTTGAACTAATAATTGAATTATCTGATAGACATTTACGTCAAGCACTATGCAATCACCATGGCGATCACAGATAAGACAAGATTTTTGCTTGGATAAATAACCTAACTTTTCTTCTTAAAATTTTCAAATAAATTTTAAAAATAATAAACATACTACGATCTTTGTAACAAATTAGTGAGATATAAGTTGAAACCTTCTAATTACTAATGAATGTGTTTTTAAATCCATTTAGTGGCCGAAAGTGTGAGAATTTTTAATGGAACAGGTTTGTTTACATTTTTTCCAAATTGGATTCGAACAGACTATATATTATTGCTCAGACTGCAATATGAACAATTTGGTAAACATTACAAATTACCAAGTATGACGACACGTACATCTTGCCCCTTAAAAGTATAACCAATTTAAAAACATATAGATAGGAAAATGTATAAAATAGTAAAAAATCCTTAAATATGAAATGTAACAATGTAAACAACAGTTACTGTGATTAACTACTAAAGCTTAAAGTTCTAACATTTTGAAAAAAGCATTCTTTGGATAATTTGACAAGACAAGTATTACTAGAAAAATTTAAAAGCCTACGACGCGTCAATAGTACATTACAGCCGAGGACAGGTAAGTAAGAAATTACATTGTCGAGGATGGTTTGAAGCACGAGCCGCAGGCGAGGGCTTTAATCATTCGAGGCAAGGTAATTTGCTTACCATACAAGGCTTGTATAGTGCTTTTCTCAAGAAATGCGAGGAAATAAAAAAAACTGTTTAGCTAAATAATATTTATTAAAATTTATATCACACATGTTTGGGCAATTATTAAATGTAAATGTTATTGTTTTCCCGGGCTCACTTATGTATAAATCGCCCATAATAATATTATTTTAATGATGTATCACTAAAATACGCCAACAACACAGATTCCGAAAACGTATGCGCCTTTTTTTCACTTTTCCAAATCAGATCGTAGGTTTTCATATATTTTTCTTTTGATTTTGCTGGCAGTAAGTTTTCTGTTATTAATTTCGCTTCTGCTCTCAAATTTGGCTCTCAAAAATAAAAAAAATACAATGTCTGTATATGTTTCATTGGCAGAACTCATTTTGATAATTTAATACACAATATAAACTGTATTGATTGACTAATCAACCGCTGAAAATCATTCCCGCCGTTTTTTAAATATTGGTTTGTGAGGCCATGTCGAACGGTCATACAGCCTAGTGATACTTACTACTTGCTACTAAAATGCGCAACTTCAATACCCGCTTCTGGGCGGTAGATGGCGCTGTATATATTTCCCATACAAAATTACTCGTAAAGGATATTTTGTCTATGATAAATCTCATTTTGTTTTTTCGATTGATGTTCGTGCTAAGCATGAAGCTCGACTAATACTAATACTGAGGTAACATTAAGTCGAGCTTCATGGTGCTAAGGGTACATAGCGCTTGTGGTACAATACGAAGTAATATACTCTGTGCGCACCGTATTTAAAAAATAGTTAACCTAATTATGATATAATAATAATGTGGCTGTATGGTGCAAATGTCCCTTTGCTTTTTCTGTTTTTATACACAGGAATAACTAAAGAAAAAATAAAGAAAAAAAGTTAGTAGTACCAAAGAAAATCACTGCAGTAATGAATTTCAGTACTTACTTACTGCACTAAAATCAGTGCAGTAAGTAAGTACTGAAATTCATTACTGCAGTGATTTTCAAATTTAGAATGTTTACCTCGGAAAAGTGCCACGTACTGCATTCTTTTCTCAAATATAATATTAACATTTCAGAGCATAAGTGTGAAAAAAACTAAAAGCCTACGCGTCGAATGCGCGGGACAAGGGAGCGACGCGGCACGACGCGAGCTTCCCGCTTTGCCGGCGCGGAGTTCCCACGCTTTGGTGTCCGAAGCGTCAGTAAGTTAAACTGCTTCCTCGTCCTACGCATTTGACGTGTAGGCTTGTTTGGCTGACGATCTTTTTCTATTCTTTGGTTAGTTCGCAGGTCATCGAGAAATAGGTAATACAAAAGTGGTTCACACTTTTGAAGTTATATTATTATAACACGAATTATACATTAGTAAAAGACAAAATTAATAACTTATGTAGATAAAATGTAACTAAGCGACTGGTTGTGGTAGTACAGGATTACCCCAATTCATAAATAGTTTAAATGTATTTTTAACTTTGGCAATGATTTTATTGACGTCAAAGATGTTATGAAAGACCGCGAGCGGGGCTTCTGTGGTGGTGTCTATTTGACTATTTCCCTCGCTCTCCGACTCTGCTGATTCCTGAAATAAATGAATAAATCAGACAACACGCATCGTTCCTAAAATTGCAATGTATTGTAAAATGTATTTCATGCCTTTATGATTTTCATGCCTGGTTACGTGCTTGATGGTCGCTTCTTTTCTTTCTTACCGAAACGTCTTTTCTATTAATGGTAGGTATTAACGGGTGTTAAACTCTTTCATTCTTGATATGAGAGCCTCCATAAAATGGTGTCAACGGCTGCATTTCCGGTCAGTGTGTCACGAAGGGTGCGCATACTAAAAAGTCTCAAGAATTTTGCCAACAAATGGTATTCTGGCACTTCGCCGGCCGCTGCCGCGGCTCGCGTTTTTTTTACGGTTCTAACCTAACCGAACATTACATTGACTTGCAGTTGATGAAAAGTACTTGCGCGCCCCTTGGTCAGTTCAACCCTATTTCCCATATTATATGTAGTCTTTCATGGTGTCCAATCAGTGTGAAAGGTCGATGGAGATGGAAAATGTAGGTAAATATGATATCACTGGCGTACATCCGAAGTTCGCCCGTATGCACGATTAATGAAGTCTGTGTGACTTCAAAATCACTGCTGTTAATATGTTTAGGATTGGTGAAATTGAAGAGCCTTTATTAAGATTCGGATCGACACCTCGACGGGAGCTTATTTTAAATGATTTAGGAATGAGCTAACGTCTTATAGTTTAAACTGGCACCACTTCAAGTGACTCCACTCCACCACCACTTCCACACTCTCGTGAAATCCGCCTTCGCATTAATCTGAGGTCTTGTAGTTTTGCTTGAGGAGTTTGCAGGTGACGTAAAAGCTTCTTTCTTCAAACCTCTTTCGAAAATATTCTGTTGTTTACGTCACTAGGAGCAGATATGTATCTTCTCCTAGTATAATATTACCTTTGAAGATGTTTGCACTTCCTCATTTAGAGTTTGTCTCAAAGAATACGTAGTTCATAATCGGAGCAAACAGATGACAATGCTCACTGGCTGCTTTACACACACACGTAAGAACAGAATACCTTGACACCACAATCGCGACAAAACCTAATTAATGCGGTTGTTTAAAAATCATTTGAACTCGAAGGACCATAAATGATTGGCGATCCCATTGTTAATTGATTGATTATGAATTACTTAATAATGTATCTATGATAAATGAAAACGTTCAAAATGTTACACCCCCATGCTTAGAGAGCAATACTTAGCAAACAACTTAATGCTACTTGAATTGAATCTTTTGTGGCGGCACTTCACATCGCTATTCACGGTCGGCCCAAATAAGGCAATATGGGGTGGTTCTTCGTTTCAAGTTTACCGAACAAGACGAATACGAAATACACCACAAAATTTTAATTAAGTAGTACAAAGATTTTAGGGGATGATAGTGTCCATCAAAAAGAACAATTTTTACTATGGAATTAACCACGGAATCGCGAAAAAAACTGTTTTTAGATTTCAGTCGAGTCAATGTTGTACTTTTGTATGGAAGCAGCAGATTTTTTTCGCGATTCCGCCCCATAGTAAAAATGGACACTAAGTCGTGGGCCACACTGGAGCGGCGCGTCTTGCGTCCGCGTTGAGCGGGAAAAACAAATATATTGAGACGGACGGGAGGGGCTACACTGGCGCGTCCAGCGGTCGCCGCGACCGGCCGAGGGAATAGTACGTGTTCGCGCGCCCCGCGGTCGCTCCAGTGTGGCCCACGACTAAGAATTCCCTAAAATCTTTGTACTAATTAAATTTAGAGGTGTATATAATAAGTAGCTACGAAATCGCGTATATATATCAGCTTTTCCAAACATTTTGGTCGACTCGATGTTTTACATGTCTATGAAACATCAGATTTTTATTTCGCGGGAACGTGGCTGGCCCCTGCGATCAACAATACCTTTAGATAGCAGGTTGGAGTGTCAAAAACGGCCAAGCAAATAACAGCGCACTTCAAAGGTGCGCTCTTATTTCTTATAGCTTCTTGTCGTTTATTACGTACTAGCGGCCGCCCGCGGTTTCACCCGCGTGGTTCCCGTTCCCGTGGGAATATCGGGATAAAAAGTACATATAAACCTTCCTCTTGAATCACTCTATCTATTAAAAAAAAACGCATCAAAATCCGTTGCGTAGTTTCAAAGATTTAAGCATACAAAGGGACATAGGGACAGAGAAAGCGACTTTGTTTTATACTATGTAGTGAAGATCAAAATATTCGTACCCTTTTCTCGATTTAAAAAAAAGTCATTCAGTGCCATATTTGGGTATGGTTTTAGTTGGTGAGGTTTTATCTAGAAATATTGTTGATCAAAGCTGACTCTATAGTAAAATTTGTTCAAATTGATGGACAAATTTATCCTCTCAGATGTTTGTACTAATTAAAAATTATTTGTGTATAGATAGACGAACACCCGTATCCATAAAGATGAATGGATTCGAACTTCAACCTGAATGTAGGAAAAATGTGATAGTAAAAAAACCACGAGCCCTGCAAGCTTTCAGGCGGGTTTCGAAACGCGCCCCCGGGAATCCGGCCAGATGCACTGACCAACTTAGCTACGGAAAGGCTTACATGCTTTCAGGGCTCGTGGTTTTTTACCATCAAATTTTTCCTATACTTACAATGCATAAAAACTATTTGAAATATCAATTCAATCCGAATATTAGCAAATAAAGGCAATTTGCCTTTATTTATTTAAAACACGAATACTTAATAGCAAAGCGCCGTTATTATATTGTTTCAATGATAACCCCGAGTAATGACTAATGTGATACTTCAAGAAACATAACATAATGTACTATGGACAACAGCGTCGCTTAACCACTTAACAACAAAATTCGTGTGCGCGCGTATCGCCCCTGCACGAACTAAACGTATGTTGTGACCGCGCGGCATGCAAGCCATTTTAACCTTAGAAGTGGTTAAGGGCAGGATCTTCCAAAAACTCTGTCTTTGTCTTTTTTCTTACGTGTGAAGAGTAATGAAAATAACCTCACTTTTTAATTTTTTCAATGTTTTTGTTGTTATTTTGAGCATAAATTCACTTTTTGAAAAAGTAGCCTGAGAATAGTCTACAATATGTATGTACAATCCCATAGAGGTCCAAAATACTGTTATTCACAACGTAAATAAAACTAGTGTGTAGGTCGAGGATAATTTATTGGGTGCATCGACAAGACTATATCAATCACCAAAAAATCTTAACACCGCCGTTCAGCATTACGTACGTTTGGCACAACGCCATCTATGTACAATAATTACAACTTATATTTAAATACAACGGCTTAACATTCCGCCCACCATGAACGGAACGTCCATCAGAAACAACACAATCAAATAAGAAACTTAACAAAAACAACAAAATTTAGGTATGCAATACATCAATAATACATAACTAACACATACACATACTTGACTAAATTAAAATACAAAAAACATAGTAGTAGGTATTTACATTTATTAAGTGACAGGTAAAATTATAAGTTTGGATACAGGTCTTTTTACTAGAGACCCCTTGCATCGCAAGGTTACGACTCTCGTAAGATTGTCCGCACCAACATGTTTTTCCTTAATTACGCCATACAACCATCTGGACGGTGGGAGGTCATCCTCCTTTACTAACACTACATCCCCTACAGAAGGTTCAGGAGCAATATAGGACCATTTATATCTATGCTGTAATTGAGTCAAGTACTCATGAGACCATCGTCTCCAAAAGTCTTGCAGTAGTCTCTGTACAAACTGCCATCTTTTAAGAATACTCACGTTACTCTGCTCAAAGTTTGCATCGGGTATAAGCAGCAACGGCTCACCGACTAGAAAATGGCCGGGAGTTAATGGATACGGATCATCTGGATTATTGCTAATTTGAGAAAGTGGACGCGAGTTAAGGCAAGCTTCTATTTGATACAGAAGCGTGGACATCTCTTCGAATGTCAAGGTACTGTTACCAATAACCCTTTTTAGATGGTGCTTTGTGGACTTCACTCCAGCCTCCCACAACCCTCCAAAGTTCGGCGAGTGAGGTGGAATGAAGTGCCAGTTAGTACCATTTGTTGCCAACCACTCAGCAATATCATTAGCGGCTTCAGAATTTTCCGTTTGGAATAAATGCTTTAACTCCCTATTGGCCCCCACGAAGGTCGTGCCGTTGTCACTCCATAAATCTGCGCAGTGACCTCGCCGTGCAACAAAACGCTTAAAAGCTGCTAAAAATGCCTCGGATGTCATGTCACTAACGACTTCGAGGTGTATTGCACGAGTAGTCATACATACGAACAAGGCTATATATCCTTTAACGGCTCGATAACCACGCCCTTTATACGGTCTTATAGCTATGGGTCCTGCGTAGTCAACCCCACTCTGATAGAAAGGTCGACAGACTGTGACACGTTCCGTAGGTAGCTGTCCCATCATTTGCTGACTTGTTTGTGCAGAATGGCGACGACATACAACACACTTCCGAACGACCTTGCGAACAAGATTTTTCGCATTAACTATCCAATACTGCGTTCTTAAAAAGTTTGTCATTAATTGTGGACCGCCGTGAAGAGTGCGATTATGGGCATCATCCACAATCAAATCTGTGAAATGCGACTGATACGGCAGCAATATTGGATGTTTCATATTTTTATCTATTTCAGCATTTTGTAAGCGACCGCCCACCCTGAGTATACCATCAGCATCAAGAAACGGACACAGTGATGTAAGTTTACTGCTTTTCCTTATCTTTCCCAAAGTTTGTAAACATTTTATTTCTTCCAGGAAACTTTGCCTTTGACACAATCGGATACAGGTAAGTAAAGACTCTTTTATTTCTAATCTAGATATGTAAGGCGTAAATTTTTCTTTCTTTAACTTAAGGAATCTACGTATGTATGCAACAACTCTTAATAATTTATTCAATGAAGAATAACGACATAATATAGATTCTGACTCTGACTGAATAGTGTGGCACGAAATTTGCTCTTTTTTCTTTTCTAAATCCGTTAATTTAAATTGTCCCTTTGAATAATTAATAACCTTTTCTTGCAGCCATTGTGGACCCTCTCTCCAGATCTTCAAATCCGATAGTTTGCTCGGATTTATACCTCGCGACGCACAATCTGCAGGGTTAGATTCGGACTTGACATGTGACCACTGAGTATTATTCATAAGCGTTAATATTTCAGAGACCCGATTCGCGACATAGGTTTTCCATTTGCTGGGATGACTGCTCAACCATGAAAGGACTACACTTGAGTCCGTCCAGGCGTACACGCACTCCTTCGGAATCTCTAAAACTTCTGCAATTTCTTGAAGCAGGTTGGCTAACAATACCGCTCCGCACAACTCCAACCGAGGAATCGAGACTTGCTTCACTGGAGCAACTTTCGTCTTTGCGGCAAGTAATCGTACATGCACATCACCTTTAAAATCAACGATTCTCATATAGACTACAGCTGCGTATGCTGCATTTGAAGCATCGCAGAATCCTTGAAGTTCTCTGCTAACATCTTTGGTGCTAGTGCCAATCCATCTTGGAATCTTAAATTGAGCAAGATGTGTAAGTTCTTCTCGAAACTCAAGCCATGCCTTCAAAATATCACATGGCAATTCTTCATCCCATTGTATCCCTGACAGCCAGACTCTTTGGATAAGTATTTTGGCAGTGGTGACCACAGGAGCTAGCCAACCGAGGGGATCAAACAGTTTTGCTATTTCCGAAATCATTTTCCTCTTAGTTATGGGTGTTTCCAGTGCTGTAAGTTGGACAGTGTATTGAAATTCATCTTGGTGTCTATTCCAAGTGAGACCTAAAATTTTGATAACTGTATCTAATTTTAGCTCTAAAGTTTCCTTTGAATTCTTACTTTCTCTATCCCACTTTGACAACAACTCACTATTGCTACTACTCCATTTCTGAAGCTGGAAACCACCAAGTTTAAGTAATTCGTTCATTTGTTGATAAATCTGTGCTCCCTCGTTTATATTTTCGCAGCCTGTCATAAGATCATCCATATAATATTCCCTAAGGACTCTGCTAGCTGCCAAAGGATATTTATCTCCCTCATCATGTGCAAGCTGTTGTAAGGATCTGACCGCCAAGTAAGGTGCCGCTGATGTACCAAATGTTACACGTAATTGTCGGAGATGCTGAAGTTCTGAATTAACATCGCTACGCCATAATAGACGTTGAAAATCAACATCCTCAGCAGCTATCTTGACTTGACGGTACATCTTCACAATATCTGCTACCAGGCTTATAGGATAGCAGCGCCAACGTAAAATAAGGTGTCGAAGTGTGGGTTGAAGCGTTGGACCTACCATGAGATCATCATTCAACAAAGTTCCATTATTAAGCGAACACGACGCATCAAACACGACCCGAACCTTAGTGGTGCTTCTCTCATTGCGAACGACAGCGTGATGGGGAAGATACACAGCCTTGGGATTAGCTTTCTCCACTTCCGGCACTACTTCCATGTGATTTAATTTTAAATATTCCTCCAAAACCTCGGAATATTGAATCTTCAGTGGTTGATTCTTCAGTAATCGTTTTTCGAGCATAAAGAATCGTTTTTGCGCAATATCATAAGAATTACCGTATTGACAACTTGGGTCCACCTTTTTGAATGGCAATTTCACGATATAGCGACCCTCATCACCTCTAGAAGTAGTTTTGGCGAACAGCTCTTCGCATTGCTGTTCTTCTTCAGACAGACATTTCTTCACAGCTGAAGACAGTTCTTCTTGCTCCCAAAAACCTTTCAGGAGATCGTTCATACTCAATTGAGTGAGCATACTAATTATTTCATTACGTGTCTGTGAAAGTTCGTAACTTGGAGGGGAAAATATATGGCCTGAAAGGATCCAGCCAAGTTTGGTATTTTGCGCAATTGGAGAACCTGGTGGACCTTTGACAACTCCATCCATTAAAATTTGACCATACACTTCCGCCCCCAGTAAAATATCAATTTTACTCGGAGTATCAAACTTCGGGTCTGCTAACTCTATAGCAGGAATCTGAGGAGAAAACATCGGAACAGACATTTTCCTCTCAGGTAAAAGAGAAGTGAGCTTATTAAGAACATGAGCTTTAACTTCAACTATAAAGTTGGGGTCATGGCGTGACTGAATTTTGACCATAACGGTCCATTTAGACTGCAAGGATGAACCTTGATCACTACCTAACCCTGAAATGTAGCTCATGTTTGAAACTCTTCTAAGACCAAGCATTTGTACAACAGACTCTGCTATAAATGAAGCTTGTGAACCTTGGTCCAGAAGAGCTCTGATACAAAAAGTTCCATTTTTCGTATCTACATTGACCAAAGCAGTGGCCAATAATACTTGACTATTTGCATTAGAAAAGCATGATACTATATTTGATGCCTCGCCTTGAGATGATTCTACATTGGACGACTGAGCGCCCCCTTCCACTACGGAAGTGTTTACCTGATCATCTTTAGGACCTAACTTTGGGTGCAGTAAAGAGTGATGTCGCCTTTTACAAATGCGACAGCTGGTTGATTGACGGCAATTGTATATCGAATGATTCGGAGCAAGACAATTAAAACATAACTTGTTGGTTTGGGCAAAAGTACGACGTACATTTACATCTTCCTTTGCGAATTTTTTACAATTACACAGTTTGTGAGCATCGGAACAAAATATACATAATACAGCAGGAATTGTATGCATTGTTTTAGGAACATTATTACGAACATTACTCTGTTTAGTGGCTTTATTGTCTAGAAATTCTAAAGATCTGAAACGATGATCTAAAAAGTTTTTAAAATCAACAAGTTTAGGCAATTCATCATTACACCTACTGACTTCTACTTCCCACAACTTTCGAGATTCTGTATCAAGTTTCAACGAAACTACATAAATTACAATAAGATCCCAGGAATCTACATTTACATCTAAATTAGTAAGAGCATTTAAACACTCATTAGTTGTGTCCAGTAATTCCTTTATCGCACTTGAAGATTCCGACAATACATTTTTTTGGTTCATAAAACGTTTTAGTACACAATTGGCTAAAAACCTTTTGTTGTTGTAACGATGCTCTAACTGATCCCAACAAGTTTTATAATTACATGCCGTGATAGGAATGTGTCTTAACATTTGCTCGGCTTCGCCAGACAAGTGACTTTTCAAATAGTGCAGCTTTTGAACGTCATCCAATCCCTTATTGTTGTGAATTAAAGACAAAAATAAATCACGAAAACTACTCCATTCTGTGTATTTGCCACTGAAATTAGGTATTTCTATTTTCGGTAATTTAACAGTAAAGGATTGGGTGCTGTTAGTTGCATTTGCATCATAAAATTCATTAACATTAACATCTTTCTTTAACCTAAGGATGGCTTCCTTTAACTCCGACTTGTAATTTATGTACAGTTCTTCGGTCTCATCATACATGTCATTTTTAAAATAAGTAGATTTTTCAAGTACGTCTCCAGAAACTTCCATTATAATCTTCTTATGTGTTTCATCAAAAGAAGACCACTGTTTTTCTAAGGCTTCTAGACGTGTTTCTATGTATGACAAAGAGATCCTATCTTTCGGAGATTTTCTAAAGTTAGACCTTCCCTTCTGAACCTTTGACTTAGTATCATCTTGCATTTTACCGTAGGCATCCATCTCGATAGTTATTCTAACTATTCACCGTATGAGAAAATTCAAAATTATTTTCTAAGTCAATCGTAAAATTTACGAAATTTTTCTAAGTGTTTTCGCACTTGGCTCCGCAAACTAGCGTGGATTCCCCGTATTTCACTTTTGGAGAAATTATTCTAAGTCTATGAAAACACTTCTAAAATTTCCAAATTCTAACTTTCTTGAAATTATTCTAAGTTAATGAATGACACAAATGTACTCACAGTTTCATCACAGCACAACACTCACTCATACGCTTCCGCTTACGCAATCGCTCGCTTCGTGGTAGCACCCAGATCCGCTGACGTCACTGCTGGAGCTGCTGCTGCAAACTCAAAACTCCGATCCTCCGTAGTCCCTGCTCCTGTCAGTCGTACTGAGCTGGTTCCAGGTCAACCAACCGAAACTTCCGACTCGGTTAGGACCATGTACAATCCCATAGAGGTCCAAAATACTGTTATTCACAACGTAAATAAAACTAGTGTGTAGGTCGAGGATAATTTATTGGGTGCATCGACAAGACTATATCAATCAACATCCTCAGCAGCTATCTTGACTTGACGGTACATCTTCACAATATCTGCTACCAGGCTTATAGGATAGCAGCGCCAACGTAAAATAAGGTGTCGAAGTGTGGGTTGAAATACCTATATTTCTATATATTATTCGTGAATTAGAGATTAATAATCTAAGTATAAAACCAAAAAAATATAAAAATAATGAAAATTTTCTTTGTTTTTGAATTTTTTTATTGTCGAGTTACTATACGAATATCGTGTTTCTAGCCACAAAATAATCAAGATCGTTTATGAAACTTCAACATTATATTTTTATCTGCTCATAATAAAGAATATTTAATTGTTTACTTTTGAATGAAAAATAGGTTGATTTCGATAATTTGGAGGTACCTTAAGCGACGCTGTTGCCCATGGTATGATTGTAAATAGACTGACCTGCACAGACTGCAGCGTGGCGCGGTTGAGCAGCAAGTTCTTGAGCCTTGCGAGCGGCCCCTCCGCGTCTACAGCGCGGCACTTGAGAAACACGTCGCAGTAACCCTGGGCAATAAGATAGAAGTATTTATTTACTGCTTACCATAAAATTGTTCAGTACAGAGTGCCGAGTGTTATTAAATACGCAAAAATAAAATAAAATTTTGACAGATAGATTGTACAGTGTGAGGCAAACTTCTTGAACCACCGTGGTGGGGCGGCGACCAATCACAACTCGCTAAAACGCGTTTTACGGGTTGTGGTTAATTGCTTGCCCGCCATGATGGTTCAAGAAGTTTGCCTCGAGGTATACCTTACCCCTTTTTTGCATATAACTAGCTTTAACTAGAGTCCTTAAGTAAGTAATTGAAAATTGTTTACCGCTATGATCATTAGTTCGCCTATAAGTAATTGTATTCATCATAACACATTGTCCAATTGTGATGGAAACTGTTAAGGTAATTTTTCAATTTGACGACTCTGTATGAAATAAAACAGGTAGAAAAAAGAACACTTGAAGAGTTTCTTGCCGGTTCTTCCCCAAGGTCTGCCGCTGTAGGGTTTGCGAAACGATGGCGTAGCTTCTATGTCGTTCAAAAGTATTGTAAATAACAATCTAACTTAAATAAACAAATTTGACTTCGACTTTGATACCGCTAGATGGCAATACCACTTTGTGCGCAAACTCCACCGTGCTCTGGCACGAGTCAGTTGCCCCGTCTGGCATAATCACGCTACTAATACTAGGTAGTATAACTAACCTGGAAGTTATCACACGGCGAGCGGGGCGCAAACTGAACCTACCGGTTGACAATCCCACTTTGTGGGCGAACTCCGCCGTGCTTTGGAACAAGTCAGCGTTTGGCCCCGTCTGGCATAATCACGCTACTAAAACTAGGAAGCATAACTAACCTGGAAGTTATCACACGGAGAGCCGGGTTGCAAACGAATCGTGCCTGGGGGCAATCCCACTTTGTGGGCGAACTAAGACGTGCTCTGGCACGAGTCAGCGTTGAGCCCCGTCTGGCATAATCATGCTACTAATACTAGGTAATATTTTACTAACCTGGAAGTTATCACATGGAGAGCCGGGTCACAAACTGATCCCACCGGTTGGCAATCTCACTTTGTGGGCGAACTCCGCCGTGCTCTGGCATGAGTCGGTGTTTGGCCTCGTTTGGCATAATCACGCTACTAATAATAGGTAGTATAACCAACCTGGAAGTTATCACATGGAGAGCCGGGTCGCAAACTGATCCCACCGGTTGGCAATCCCACTTTGTGGGCGAACTAAGACGTGCTCTGGCACGAGTCAGCGTTGAGCCCCGTCTGGCATAATCATGCTACTAATACTAGGTAATATTTTACTAACCTGGAAGTTATCACATGGAGAGCCGGGTCGCAAACTGATCCCACCGGTTGGCAATCTCACTTTGTGGGCGAACTCCGCCGTGCTCTGGCATGAGTCGGTGTTTGGCCTCGTTTGGCATAATCACGCTACTAATAATAGGTAGTATAACCAACCTGGAAGTTATCACATGGAGAGCCGGGTCGCAAACTGATCCCACCGGTTGGCAATCCCACTTTGTGGGCGAACTCCGCCGTGCTTTGGAACAAGTCAGCGTTTGGCCCCGTCTGGCATAATCACGCTACTAAAACTAGGTAGCATAACTAACCTGGAAGTTATCACACGGAGAGCCGGGTTGCAAACGAATCGTGCCTGGGGGCAATCCCACTTTGTGGGCGAACTAAGACGTGCTCTGGCACGAGTCAGCGTTGAGCCCCGTCTGGCATAATCACGCTACTAATACTAGGTAGTATAACTAATCTGGAAGTTATCACACGGAGAGCCGGGTCGCAAACTGATCCCACCGGTTGGCAATCCCACTTTGTGGGCGAACTCCGCCGTGCTCTGGCATAAGTCGGTGTTTAGCCCCGTCTGGCATAATCACGCTACTAATACTAGGTAGTATAACTAATCTGGAAGTTATCACACGGAGAGCCGGGTCGCAAACTGATCCCACCGGTTGGCAATCTCACTTTGTGGGCGAACTCCGCCGTGCTCTGGCATGAGTCGGTGTTTGGCCTCGTTTGGCATAATCACGCTACTAATAATAGGTAGTATAACCAACCTGGAAGTTATCACATGGAGAGCCGGGTCGCAAACTGATCCCACCGGTTGGCAATCCCACTTTGTGGGCGAACTCCGCCGTGCTCTGGCGTGAGTCGGTGTTTGGCCTCGTCTGGCATAATCACGCTACTAATAATAGGTAGTATAACCAACCTGGAAGTTATCACATGGAGAGCCGGGTCGCAAACTGATCCCACCGGTTGGCAATCCCACTTTGTGGGCGAACTCCGCCGTGCTTTGGAACAAGTCAGCGTTTGGCCCCGTCTGGCATAATCACGCTACTAAAACTAGGTAGCATAACTAACCTGGAAGTTATCACACGGAGAGCCGGGTTGCAAACGAATCGTGCCTGGGGGCAATCCCACTTTGTGGGCGAACTAAGACGTGCTCTGGCACGAGTCAGCGTTGAGCCCCGTCTGGCATAATCACGCTACTAATAATAGGTAGTATAACCAACCTGGAAGTTATCACATGGAGAGCCGGGTCGCAAACTGATCCCACCGGTTGGCAATCCCACTTTGTGTGCGAACTCCGCCGTGCTTTGGCACGAGTCGATGTTTGGCCCCGTCTGGCACGCCAGTTGGCATAACGCTCGGCGGTCGACTACTGCGGTGACGCCGTCGCCAAGCCGAGTTGGCGCGGACGAGAGAAAACACTCCTTCATGTTCCAAGCTAGGCATATCGAGCCGCTGCATTCACCGCTGATACACAGTTGAGTGCCTGGGGAAGGAAATACAAGAGTTTAGAGTTACTTTTCTATAATTCACAATAATAAATTTGCATGTCAATATTCTATTTTTTTTTTCATTTATTTTTACTAAAATACAAACAAAAGTACATTTCTGAAATCACTCGCCAAACTTTAATGTTTGATGGCGATTTCTTTTTTTCTTTCTTTCTATCATAGTGTTGTAATCCTATCAAATATTCAAACTTTTTATCTATAGGTAGTATTTTACATAATTTAAATAATTCGGTATATTCTTTGTTACATTTTTTTCTTACATTTTTACTAATTAGGAACTTAAGTAGTCTTATTTGTAAATTTTTTATATTTTGCAGGTACGTCATAAACGTCCGCCCGTACACAACAAGTCCGTAACTGACAAGCGAGTCCGCCAGTGCATAATAAACCATCAGTAGTGTACGTTTATGCAACACACTTTTCAATTGAAAAAACTTCCCTAATACGGATCTTAACCTATTACAGATAACATTCACATGAGCTTTCCAATTAAAATGTGTGTCAATAACTAGACCTAGGTATTTAAAAGTATCAACATATTCTAGCTTGACACAGGTACAGTTAAGTTTGTTCCTGTGCAAACATTCGTATGTGTGACCTATAACGGCAAGATCTTCAGTGTTGACAGCTTTAGCTTCTATAAAATTATAAATAAGATTCGAATGTCAAAGCTCTATTCTACAAATTAACAATAAATTCTGATGTAAATGTCTATTATATACCTAATTATTATTTGTAATGTCAAAATAGTTCCGTTAAGTTACGTCTTAAATTCAAAATAATCTTTGACTGAGTAAAAATAAAAACATTACCAAGGTCTAAAAGCAGCAACTGACATTCATGCGTATCGCGTTTGTATCGAAACAAATGCGCATAGACGGCGCGTGAAAAAAGGCGGTGTGGGGAGGGTGTAAAGGTCTCTCATTGTACTGCCCATAGAGAAAAGTAATACACTAGAGCGACGCCAACAGCACTTTCTCCGCGTCCGTCCGTGACGTGAGACGCCCAGCCATCGCCAAGGGAGGTAGAGGTTTAGTCTATGCAGTGGAGCAAAAGTTTAACCTAAGCAATCTTGACGTGTCTTTTAATATAAAATGCAATTATAGAAATATTTTGGTTGGTAACGGCTGCTGGCGTCGCTTCTGTATCATTCTAATAATTGAGGTTGTCTCAAGCTTCTTGAAAATAATCCCAATAGTTTTCCTTAACTGTTTCCCTTACCGTTATTGCACTTGGTGTGGTTCGGCATGGCCCGCGGCTCGGGGCACTCGGCCGAGGCGCCCGAGCAGAAGGACGCGTGGCTGCACTCGGACGCCTCGCGGCACGTTTGGTTGGCGCGCGAGTGCACGAACTGACACGACGAGTGGCAGCATGGGCCTTGTGACGGACTGTACGGAGGAACGAACAAAATATATCAGTAACATTGTTTAATAAAAAGATCGGCCGAGGCGCCCGAGCAGAAGGACGCGTGGCTGCACTCGGACGCCTCGCGGCACGTTTGGTTGGCGCGCGAGTGCACGAACTGGCACGACGAGTGGCAGCATGGCCCTTGCGACGGACTGCACGGAGGGACGAACAAAACATTACAATAATACACAAAATATTTCAAATTATTAAAATTTTTACTTTTTTTTTGCATTTGCAATATAATTTTTTATTATTGAAAATTAAGTATTAGTAAAAGTCGACCCGTCTCACAACTAGCATTTCAATATTTTCAATAAGTAATAAAAATTTTGTGAATGCATAATAAAATGTAAAAATTATAATAATTTGAAATACTTAGCAATTATTTCATCTTTATCAAAATTCAAAATTCAATATCGTTTATTCAATTTAGGTTTGTTTAACAACACTTATGAACGTCAATGAAGCCACGCCATCGGTTCGCTTATCCTACGACAGGAGACCTTGTAGTCGATCGATTGTCATTGTCAAATATCTGCCCCCTGATCCACAAACCGTTGAAAACGGAATCGGATTCGATTTCTGTGCTTTGTCTTTGTCTATCTACAGTGAGTAACAGAGACAGTGCATACATTCCGCTGTCGGGAGCGTTTCCGACGGTTCGTGAATCAGGGGGCTGGAAAGATATTTCTTTCGAGTGCGAGGGTAGTAATATCTTCACATTGATGAAATGAACGCTGTCTAACAGCGAGTTAGATTAGAAGTATTGGATAAATTCGACGCTTCTCCCAGCAAATCCGTAGCTCAGTGGTTAGAGCATTCGCCCGGACAGTGAAAGGTCGTGGGTTCATATCCGCACGGATCTAGTGAGACGGGTCGACTTTTTCAACACAAAATATTGCCTGCACGCGTAGCATGACAAACCCGAGAAGAGTTTTGTGTACCTCGAAAGTCTATAATTGACAGCCGAACAATAGGTTTGTCGACGATAAAATGTCATTTTTGACGTTTCGATATAGACAAAACCTTTTTCGAGTTCATCATGCTACCCGTGCTGGAAGAGATTCATCATCATGTAACGTAGTGTTACTCAATCTTAAATTATTTTGAAATATATGTAGTTAGGCAGATCAAATAAGATTGTTTACTTAATAATATTCTCTAGTCACCGCGGCCTATTGTCTCACGCGCTTGGACCGGTCGTCGCCTCGCCTCCCACCATCACCGCGAGCGCCTGTCCCCGCTACAGGGGCGGCGGACGTCATGCAGGCTAGCTCGCCCGGCTCAGACCGATTTTTAGCACCAAGGCGAAGCTACGCTGGTTTGAGTCGCGCGCGCACCTTTTTTCTGCGCCGCGATCTTATATTTTCATACGTCTTTCTAACGAACGCAAATCTTTTAGTGTTTTATTGTAATCCCGTACTGGGTAAGTTGTGCAGATAATTTACTATGCTTTATTGTGCTTCTGTTTTAGTATTTACATGATTTTTAAATGTAGTGAGTGTGAAATATCCGTTAGTGTTTTTAAAAATGGTAACGATGTTATTTAGCGTACCTACCTACTTAGTTTAGTTGGTATCAATTTTATTAGTCCCTTTTACTGTAGTATTTAATAATCATGATTTAATTATGCCATTTGCCTAGCCGTTACTGAATGACTTAAAATACCACCTTCACTATCTTTTCCCCTTGTGCTGGCTAAATAATTGTAGTGCTGGAGTGCTTCACGATTCCTTGCTCTCAGCTTGTACAACAAAAATAAGGAAACTTACATAACGTATTCGATCGGTGCGTTACAGGAACACCCTTGGGAGTAAGGAGATTGCTAGCTCCGCACGCCTATCCTAAAGTCTGGGGAGACCTGCCTGTTGAAGACCTAAGCTAGACCTGGATCGTTGCGCCGCGTCGCCGTACCTGCGAGACCTAGGAGAGTGCGGTATTCCGGGCCCTGGATAGTTTACTCGTTATGACCTAGGCAACCTAAAACCTACCTTATAATCTAGATACTCAGTTTTAACATACTATTATTATTTTTCTTGATACCTTGTTTTTTAATAAATTAATTTGTCTTTATTTGCCGCATTAATTTTATTTATTATCATCAACTCAATGCGACAATGGCGCCCATATACGTGGTTTAAAGGTCATAAGGTGTAAATCTGTCCAGGTTTGCTACATTTTAGTTTAGTTACTTGGTGTTGGATGTGCTTGGTGTGCTTTAACTGTAAAAGCGATCGTGTTTTCTCAACTGATGTGCTAAATATATATTTATGTATAAGCTACGAGTTCAACAATTTCTTGCTATTCACAGAAAAAAAATATTTTTAAGTACCTGCATTTTTTTGTTTTTTGGATTGTTAAATTAAATTATTTATTCCCAACTGTTTTCACTACTGCAGTGTTCAATATATTAGGTAAACAATCCAATGTTTTTTATGTAGCACATTAGTTGAAAATTTTAGTTGTAGTTTAGAACTTGATCAATCTAGATACTAGTGATACATTTGGTTTCACTTGTTTTTTTTTCTTATTTTATTTAATTGTAGTTTAGTTATAGTTTTCGCAATACACAATCGTTCTGTAGCAAAAGTTGATTGTTGTAACAGAACGGTATAGGATTTGGCCACTTTGTTATTATTATTTTTTGCTTTGATTGTGTATTCTTTTTTCTTCCTGCTTTTTTGTTATTATTTGCACAACATACCAAACGTTCTTTTTTTTTAAATAAATCTTAAGATGGCTCGCCCAATTAAATACTTATTATTACAAAAAGCCGAGTTAAGCTACGAAGTAGCTATACGGGGTGAAGATCCGTCAGATAGTGTGGAAGGGTTACGACGACAGGTTACAAAATTGACTCAATTATACGGTGCAGAGGAAATTTTAGATTCTGTGTTTGATTTCCCTAAAGACATAGAGGGTTGTAATGTAACATTGGAAAAAATTAAAAATAATCTCGACTCACTTATAGTCAGTTATAATGAACCGCTTTTGACTAGAACAAAATCTTTGGCAAATCACTTATATTTTAGGATTCAAAGAATTGTGAAACCGAAAGCTGCCGATGATAAAGCTAGTTTAGATAAGATCCTTCGCAGTTTTGATAACTATAGTGCCGTTTTAAAGGGATTCTCCATGCCCACCACTAGTGCGTCTAAAAGTTCAGATCCCCCGGCACCTATTGATGAAGAAAGTGTTGATAAATCTAATGGCTTAAATATTACTGTTACATGTGACCGCGGTACTAGTGATTTAGCAAGGGTAAAATTTGATGGAAAATCATGTGTCCGCGCTTTCATTCAAAAGTTAGAAGAATTTCGTATTTCTAAAGGCTACTCTGAGAATAAGATGCTACTTTCTGCAATAGATATATTTACGGGCGACGCGCTGCATTGGTACCGTTCCATGAAAAGTGAGCTTAACGACTGGCAAACTCTAATATCTCGTCTTAAGGAGGATTTTGATAGTCACAATTTTGATTACCTTATGTTAGCTGAGATACGTGCTCGAACGCAAGGACCTGAAGAAGGTATAGTCGTGTTTTTGGCGATTATGGATGGCATGTTTGCTAGATTAGCTAGGCCTTTGTCTGATGAGTCTAAACTCGAAATCATATTGTTTAACATACATCCTAGATACAATATAATCATCGCTACAAACCCACATATCAAATCAGTAGATGACTTGAGATCTGTTTGTAGGCACTTTGAACGGATTATGGGTCGATCTGACAATTATAGAGAGCCACCTGTATTTTCATCTAAATTGTTAGCTCCTGAATTCTGTTATCAACCACAAAGACGTAAGGACAGTAGTAAAAATTTCTACGGTAATTCAAATCCATCGAGTTCTTTAAATACTGAAGATCAGTCGAATTCTGTATATGCAATTTATAAACCTTACTGTGCTCGTTGCCGCGTTAACACACACTCGATGAGGGATTGCACGGCCGAGCGTACTATTCTTTGTTTCGGTTGTGGGGAAAAGGGTATTCGTAAGCCTGATTGTCCCAAGTGTAATAATGCTAAGGCCCATTCTAAACCGATTTCAAAAAACTAAATGCTAAAAATTGTAGAAACACACTAGTTAGTACTTTTGATAGCTCGGATTGGAATGATTGGCTAGTGTTTGTTAAAAACTTCTTTTCTGAATGTCGCAGTTCGGTTTCTACAATTTTTAACTCAAGACCGAGTAATGATCCTAGACCATATATAAAAATCTCTATTACTAATAATAATATTTCAGTGTTCGGACTACTCGATTCTGGTTCAGCTGTGACTATTTTAGGCAATAATTTTCACCAAAACTTAATTCAATGTGATCTGACCCTATGCACTGATGAGAAGATTGTTGTCACTGCAGCTGGTGGTCAGAAAATTACTTCTATAGGTTACATTCTGCTTCCAGTGACCTTTGAAGATAAATTTTCAATCATAAAAGCGCATGCAATCCCAGACATTGAAACTACTTTAATTTTAGGTATTGATTTCTGGAATGTTTTTAATCTTTGTCCAAAACATCTTGTCAATCCTGATAATTTATTTGAAAAAGATCCTTTTCTGGCAGAAATATCAAAACAAAAGGATATATATTTACATGCTTACGAAAATCTAGAGAATCCTGAAAAGCGGATTGCTAACGAAATTGTCGACAGGTTTCGTGGAATATCTTTTGCAGAACGGGGCCTTGGAAGAACCAACCTAATTCAACATCACATTGACACTGGCGATACGCAACCAATTAGGCAGCGTTACTACAGGATGTCTCCTGACAAACAAAGAGTCATCACTGAACAAGTTGATGAAATGCTTAGCCTGGATGTAATTGAGCCTTGCGAAAGCCCTTGGTCTTCGCCAGTGTTAGTAGTAGGCAAAAAGGACGGGAAACCCCGGTTTTGTTTAGATAGCCGAAAGTTAAACTCGGTGACTAAAAAGGATGCCTATAGTTTACCTTACGTCTCTGAGATATTAGACAATCTTAGGGATGCTAGATACCTCTCTAGCATTGATTTATCTAAAGCTTTTTGGCAAATATTAATAAGAGAACAGGACCGAGAGAAGACTGCATTTTACGTACCTGGTCGGGGCACTTTTATGTTCAAAGTAACTGCTTTTGGGCTCACTAATGCTCCAGCAACACAGCAAAGGTTAGTGGATCTTCTCTTCGGACCTGATTTTGAATGTAAAGTGTTTGCCTATCTTGATGACGTCATTATAATTAGCAAAACCTTTGAAGAGCATGTTTCTCTTCTTGGGCGAGTATTTGAAAAGCTTCGGATGGCAAATTTGACGATTAACTTCGAAAAAAGTCAATTTTTTAGAAGTAGCCTGCGTTATCTCGGTTATGTTGTGGATGCGGGAGGTTTGCGTACTGATCCCGACAAAGTAAAGAGTATTTTGGATTACCCTACTCCTACTAACAAAAAAGAATTGAAACGTTTCCTCGGTACAGCTTCTTGGTACAGACGTTTTATACCTCATTTTAGTACAGTCGCAGGCCCTCTGAATAGGCTTACGTCAACTAAGAAGAATGCACCAGCTTTTGCATGGTCTCCGGAGGCCGAAAGAGCTTTTCTCGAATTAAAGTCTCGTCTAGTTCAGGCACCGGTATTAGCTTGTCCTGATTTTGAACACTCGTTTGAGGTGCACACTGATGCCAGTAGTTATGGTGTTGGTGCAATGCTTTCGCAAACAACTGAAGGTATTGAGCATCCAATAGCTTACATGAGTCGTTCTCTCACGAAGCAGGAGCGTAATTATAGCACAACAGAGCGGGAAGCGCTTGCTGTGTTAACTGCTCTTGAGCACTGGCGGTGCTACCTCGAAAATGGTAAAGTATTCAAAGTATACACGGATCACTCATCTCTGAAGTGGTTTTTGTCCCTTACTAATCCAACTGGGCGATTGGCAAGGTGGGGTATACGATTATCTTCATTTAATTTTGAATTAGAACATCGTCGAGGCAAGGATAACGTAGTTCCCGATGCTCTTTCCAGAAGTGTGCCTGTTAATACTATTGACACAAATATAACTGGTGTCACAACTCAAGATGAATGGTACCTTAAGATACTCAATGGCTGCCAAGAGTCTCCAATTAGCTTTCCTAATTATAAATTGGAGAATGGTACCTTATATAGATACATGAAGAGTCTGAATGTCCTTACTACAGAGTTTGCATGGAAGGAGGTAATCCCGGAAGAAAATCGTAAGAGCATTTTTGAGCAATGCCACTCAGAACCAACTGCTGGGCATTTCGGTGTGTTCAAGACATATAAACGCTTGTCACTTCGATTTTACTGGCCTGGTATGTACTCTGACGTGGTAAAGTTTCTCTCTCAGTGCGACACCTGTCTTGCATACAAACTTCCTTCGCATGGAATCTTGGGAAAAATGGGAAGACCAAAGGACGTTTCTCGTCCATTCCAAGCTCTTTCTATTGACTTGGTTGGCCCTTTACCCAATACCAGGAAACAAAACCAGTACATTTTGGTTGTTACTTGCTGTTTCTCGAAGTATTGTTTCCTGTTTCCATTGCGTAGAGCTACTGCTAATTTAATCTCTAAACATTTGGAAAATGATGTTTTTCTTGTACATGGTATACCGCAAACCATCATCCTAGATAATGGCAGTCAGTTTATTAGTAGTGAATTAGATAGACTCTTCAAGAAGTATAAAATACCGAACATCCACTTCACTCCGAAGTATACACCTCAAATAAATACAGTTGAAAGATATAACAAAACTGTAATTACGGCCGTATCTACTTTTGTAAATAATGATCACAGAACTTGGGATTTGCATTTACCACAAATACAGTTTGCTATGAACAATTCTGTCAATGAAACAACTAAATATACACCTGTGTTTCTGGTTCACGGTAGGGAACTTGTAACTTGCGGATCACACTATCTAGACAATGCCGATTACAGTGAGTTGATATTCTTACCACGTGATCCCTATGCTGAGAATTTAGGTCATTTAGCTGATATATTTGGTAAAGTTCAGGCTTCGCTATGGCATGCTCATAAAAAGAATACTCAACGTTATGACTTGCGCCGTAAAGAGTTTGAATTTAGCGTGGGAGATACTGTCTGGAAGCGTTGCTACTTTCAAAGCGACAAAGACGCTCATTTTAGTAAAAAGTTAGCACCTAAATATCAAAAATGTAGAGTTAAAGAGAAACGTTCTCCTTTGGTCTATGTGTTGGAGGATTTAAACGGACGAGATATTGGTGCTTGGCACATTAAGGACCTCAAAATCGTTAATAGCCAACTTGTGGATAAGTCCTAATTCCTATTTCGGATTTTGTTCTAGGTCAAAATCCTCTCGCACGAGAGGGGGTATTGTAACGTAGTGTTACTCAATCTTAAATTATTTTGAAATATATGTAGTTAGGCAGATCAAATAAGATTGTTTACTTAATAATATTCTCTAGTCACCGCGGCCTATTGTCTCACGCGCTTGGACCGGTCGTCGCCTCGCCTCCCACCATCACCGCGAGCGCCTGTCCCCGCTACAGGGGCGGCGGACGTCATGCAGGCTAGCTCGCCCGGCTCAGACCGATTTTTAGCACCAAGGCGAAGCTACGCTGGTTTGAGTCGCGCGCGCACCTTTTTTCTGCGCCGCGATCTTATATTTTCATACGTCTTTCTAACGAACGCAAATCTTTTAGTGTTTTATTGTAATCCCGTACTGGGTAAGTTGTGCAGATAATTTACTATGCTTTATTGTGCTTCTGTTTTAGTATTTACATGATTTTTAAATGTAGTGAGTGTGAAATATCCGTTAGTGTTTTTAAAAATGGTAACGATGTTATTTAGCGTACCTACCTACTTAGTTTAGTTGGTATCAATTTTATTAGTCCCTTTTACTGTAGTATTTAATAATCATGATTTAATTATGCCATTTGCCTAGCCGTTACTGAATGACTTAAAATACCACCTTCACTATCTTTTCCCCTTGTGCTGGCTAAATAATTGTAGTGCTGGAGTGCTTCACGATTCCTTGCTCTCAGCTTGTACAACAAAAATAAGGAAACTTACATAACGTATTCGATCGGTGCGTTACAGGAACACCCTTGGGAGTAAGGAGATTGCTAGCTCCGCACGCCTATCCTAAAGTCTGGGGAGACCTGCCTGTTGAAGACCTAAGCTAGACCTGGATCGTTGCGCCGCGTCGCCGTACCTGCGAGACCTAGGAGAGTGCGGTATTCCGGGCCCTGGATAGTTTACTCGTTATGACCTAGGCAACCTAAAACCTACCTTATAATCTAGATACTCAGTTTTAACATACTATTATTATTTTTCTTGATACCTTGTTTTTTAATAAATTAATTTGTCTTTATTTGCCGCATTAATTTTATTTATTATCATTAACTCAATGCGACAATCATCATCAGCCATACGACGCCCACTGGGCATAGGCCTCCACCAAGAATCTCAAATACGATCGGTCCTGCGCTGTCCGCATCCAGCGGCTTCCCGCGACTGACCAGATCGTCAGAAGATTGCTAGGTAGCAATAAGGCTGCCTGTTGTCTGGTCTCTTTCTACTATTTGTCTCTGTGTTTTTTAATAAAACTCTACTTGAAGAACAACATTTTAATCATCTTTTTAATTTTAACAAGCATGTATCCTGCATGGATAGGTACAGTCAGCGTCAAAATGATCTGCGCGTTCAAATCTACTAAAAGTATCTAAAGATTTGACAAAAATCAACCTTATCCCAAGACATAAAGATGCATTTTCATTTGTTGTTTGAGAAAACAAATGATAGTACCTATAACTTAACATATTATGCTAAAAGTGATTTTTGACAAATCTTCAAATACTTTTGGTAGGTTTGAACGCTCAGATCATATTGACGCTGACTGTACCTATGATATAATAAATATGTTCATTGAATGAGACGTGTCTGTCTATAGAGACGGGCCTATGCCCAGCAGTGGGCGTCGTACGGCTGAAATGATGAATGAGACGTGCAAAGATAATTTTACCATTTAAGTATATTTAACCCGCGGGTGCTCGCGCGTGGGTCGAAAAGACCCAGTACCTCAATTTTTGTTCGATAACTTTTAAAATATTAGTTACTTCAAATGGTCGCGCCCAGTACCTTCAAGTTAGTGTAAAGGCTAGCCGCACGCCCCACCTCAGCCAGTTTGTGCTCTTCGCTAGGAGTGTACGGACTTCTAAACTGAGTATGAGTCGTTTCGACCCACACGCGACGTCTAGTGTAAGTAAATTATTTATCATCATAATATTATTATTTGTTTTATTTTTGTTTGTAAATGTCGCAAAATTGTTTAGATGATCAAATAATAGCAGAAGTTTTGAAAGACGATGTTATAGGAGCAGAAATTTCATCTGAAATAGAGGATAATCGCGGGCGATGTTCCATCTGCCCTCCTAGAAAGAACATGAACTTAAAAAAAAATATGTTTATATAAAATCTTTAATTTGATTGCTCTATTTAGAGTAATGTTGATTACTTTCTATAAAAAAACAGTTATGGTACTATGACGATGGTAAAAAAAATATTTCACTATGATAGTTGTTAGTACATGTCAAAAAGTAAGTATTTTTCGAAAATTGAAATTTTTGTTAAAAGTGTTGAAATTATTAACATAACAATAAAGATTTGATATCTCGGCATTGCAATATTACATTCTTTGTATTTAATTTAAAAAAAAAAACAATAATTGCTTTAATACAAAGTAAAAAAATATCTTGAAAGTACAGGTCTTTTTGACCCACGCGCGACTGTTCGTGTCACAAAAAGTTGCGCGAGCACCAGTGTCACAAAAAGTTGCGCGAGCACCGGCGGGTTAAGAAAGATAACAGAGTAAAATCCTACAGCACAATTCCATTTGTTTGTTCCGAAACTTAAGGACAAAAACATCCTCATTATGTTTACCTGCACTGTGTGTTGGCTTTCCTGGTGCAGCCTTTGGCAGTGATGTTCCGTTCCTTGTCGTACGGCGATATTTGGCGCGGGTAGCAACAGTGGTCGTTGCATTCGTTATCGTCGTAACCTGTGAAATAATGCACACAGTTTGGTTATCGTTTATTTTAGAACGGCAGGAAAACATTTTAGTCAATCAATTCTATTTAAAGCGCGAGTGTACCATTAATGTATATGTGATATGGAACATGTAAGTTTACATAATAAATAAACAATAAATAAATATTGGACACCATCACATACATAGTTACACAATACCAAAGTATAGTAGCTTAAGTACTAGTATTATGGAAATTGGAAACAACGACGGGTACCACATACCACATACTTACACCCAGACCCGAGGAAATATTGAAAAGTTCGTTTCAATATTTACCCGACCGGGGATAGAACCCGGAACCTCTAGAGATAGCGGCGCACCTTGAAAACGGTGCGTACACCACTCGGCCACGGAGGTCGTCAATACATACATACCTACATGTACCCACGCCGGTTTCCCACCGGGGTAGCCAGAGACTATGGATCGCCACCTGCCACTTGCTCCTTGCCACTTTTCAATTTGAAGTACCTAAATGGGACTCTGGCTTTGCAACACATAAGGTGCGTCATTCACTACACACGTACTCTTACCTTAACTTAAATAAAGCTTAACAACCTTGTTCCATCAGAGAGCGCCAGAGCCGAAATACCAATCGCTAACTTCGATCAGAAGATCGCAACTTAAGCTATTATTATAGTAATAATACAGTTGAATTATATGTACCAAATCTGTACATATTGCCAGTAGTTTTCTTTTTATTCTTCAATATTCTTTAGGGGAACTAGATGCCACTAGCCACGATGAAGTCCATACAGACCTACATTTTAAGAAACAAAAGAACGGAACAATACGGGAGCCAGCTGTTTTTTGTCCGGTCGACTTCACTTCATAATGGGCCCGATTCGGCTAGCACCAATTAGACTAAACTAGACTAAATTTAGGTTTAGTGCTGTCAAACTGGGTTTTCACACCACAATAATTATACTTACAACACCATCAATTCAAATTAGTCGAACTTTAGTCCTTGTTTTCGTTTAGATTGACGTGTCCAACAGAATAGACTAAAAGTTGATTAAAATTAGAGATTTATTAAGATTAGTTTTTAGTTTAGTTTAGTCGTGTGCACAACCGAATAGGGGTCAATGCTTAAGGCTCAATGAACACTCACCACAGTCGCACTCCTCTCCAACCTCAACGATCTTGTTCCCGCAGAATGCCCCGGCGCTGGCGGTGAGGCAGTTCCTCTTGCGGCCGTCTCTGACAGTGTCTAGCATGGCGCTGATGTTCCCAACGGAGCAAGATGAGAACTGACAGTTGTAGGACCGATCGCTGGACTTTTCTACATAATGCTTGAAGCTCAATGAACACTCACCACAGTCACACTCCTCTCCAACCTCCACAATCTTGTTCCCGCAGAATGCCCCGGCGCTGGCGGTGAGGCAGTTCCTCTTGCGGCCGTCTCTGACGGCGTCGAGCACGGCGCTAATGTTGCCCACGGAGCAGGAGGAGAACTTGCTGTTGTTGGGCCGGTCGCCGGACGTCGCTGAGGCGAACATTATGTAGTTGCCCACCGCGCCGCCCGGACGACATTCGGATGGGTAGTCGTGCTGTGGGGCAAGCAAGATTAAGTAAATGTAAAATGGGTTCCACGGCGTTAGGTGGGCACGCTGTCTTGTCTAATGCGCTAGAAACAACCCCAGGGGCCCGATTCTGCTAACTTTAAGTCAGAATCGTGTCTGAATCGTGTTTCAATTGTAGTTCAGTTGTAGTGCATTTTTACACACTAGTTACAAAAAATGTGTACTTTTTTCACAATACTACTGATGGTCACACCACACACTACATTCACATCACATCATACTGTCCTAACTCTTGTAACTAGTGTGTAAAAAAGCACTACAATTTGAACTACAATTGTAATACGATAGAGACACGATTATGACTTAACGTTAGCAGAATCGACGCCCTGGTTTGAACGATCTCTATGTGGGGCGAGTATTCGTGTAATATTTGTATTAGTCTGGCTATTAGAAAAGAAAAAAAGATATATCTATAACATATATCTCAAATTTAATACCTTCGTTGGTTTCAATAATGTATAAATCAAAGTGTTCCCTAAAATATGGTTGAGCGAAGCGATGGCTGGCTCATGCGTCATGCTCGTGAACGGGTTCTGCCAGTGGGGTGGGTCTGCTCATGTCTACTTGTGTTAAAGGTGTTCGGGATATGGTTTATAATAGTATAATATAGATTTATGAGCGAGCTGGTGTGTCTCATAGTAATTTTGGTATCCGTGTCTTACAGTAACAGCAATGTTTCTAATAATTGTTTTATTTATTCAGAAATTCCTTTTATTTGTTAATACTTATAAATTTGAATATACAGCGCAGCTTGCAGTTTCCTTTTCATTAATCCTATAATATAATGTGAATAAGATTAAGATTAGTGTGTCCATTAAACTATTTGATTCCTTGTTTAGTTGAAAATTGTTTACTGTTTTAGGTAATAAGCAAAATTGTACTTAATTTAAGCGGTATTCTGTACTGTGATGGAAAGTAACCTTACTATTATGTGAAGGTAATTTTTCAAATTTGACGACTCTGTATAAGTTAAAACAGGGAGAAAAAAATTGCCCTTGGCGAGTTTCTTGCCGATCTTCTCGCTACAAGTTCTCCTGCCGTAGGATTTGCGAACCGATGGCGTAGCTTCATTGACGTTCATAAGTGTTGTTAAACAAACCTAAATTGAATAAACGATATTGAATTTTGATTTTTTTTTTATTTTGTTGGGGTTTCTTGTCTCTGACCCCAACTGATCGACAATGCTCGCCTTCCGAATTATCTAATAATTAATCTTATATATAAAAATGAATCGCAAAATGTGTTGGTAAGCGCATAACTCAACAACGCCTGGACCAATTTGGCCAATTTTTTTTTAAATGTTCGTGGAAGTTCAAGGAAGGTTTTAACGGTGAGAAAATAGGGGAAGGAGGGGTAAGTAGGGGTAGAGTAGAAGTAGGATAGGGTAAAGGTAGGGTAGGGTAGGGTAGTGGAGAAGGGGGTAGGGCCACGGGAACGAAGTCGCGCTGGTCAGCTAGTTTACAATAAAATCATAAGATAAGCTAGCGATATCCTTAATTGAAAGAGTTAGCCTATCTAGCTCATCAATTAAATTTGCAGCTGCCAAGCCATTGTGCAGATTATCTGACGTGAGCAGCAAAATATGCACTATATTTTTAAAGGGAGCGTTAAATCTACGACAAAGCGCGCACTAGTGAGCGTATTCACATCACAGTCCTTTGGCTTGTAAACACATTATTATTTCTATCGCAGTTAAATTACCTAAAGTTAATAAATTATGAATTAGGTAATGAAATGGTGAAATTCTACAATCAATTTTAATAGTTTTAATGGGTTTGTCTAATTGTCAAAGTAATTTATTATTAATAAATTTCTGTTCAATCAACATGCTTTACAGAAGTATCAAACTTTTTATTAAAAATTTTAACACATTAAACTTTTGGTTAAAAGGTAAAAGTCACATGGCTGTTGTAATTAAATAAAAGAATTAAGTACAAATAATACAAATTATAATCAAATGTACCAGCCTAATGTCATTCAATTGTATGTGATTACACCACACAATTGAAATCAGAAACCGCAAATTTCCTCGAATCGTGAAGCGTGCCGTCACAAGTCACAACATCCCGGTGATAAGACAATTCGTGGAACACGCCAAAACAAAGCTAATTGTATCTGAATACGTCCTTCAAGGAAAAAGTAATGAGATCTTTCCTGACACGACATTAGAGTCACGTCAATCAACCAGTTATATGATCCGTGAACTATACTATTATTCTCAATACATATTTTCTTTTATCGAAGTTATTACGTTATTTTTTTTATAAACTTAAAGATAAAAATTGCTCCTAAACATTTTAAATCTTCGCGTTGTACACGTACCGCGAACCGAAGTTATGTTTTGAAATGTTATATTATGAAATTTAGTGCGATAGAGTCCGCTGGCTGACTTTAGTAGGAACTCTGCTATGGACGAAGGTGATGATCCCGGTGTTGATCAAGTTGAAAATGCCGACGATCGTCTCTGTATATTTTTGAATCATAGTTTAGTACGTACCGGTGATCCAAAGTTATGTCCGATTTCGTGCGCAAGAGTCAGCTGACTGACTTTAGGAGGCACTCGGCTATTGTAGTTGACGAAGGTGATGATGCCAGTGTTGAGGGACCGCTTCGTGCTCTGGTACATGCCGCCGATCGTCTCTGTGTAGGTCTTGTACTTCTCGCATATGCCGCCAGAGGCGCCGCTAGCGCTCGCTACCCACGCGAGACCTGTGGAAACAGTCGATGATGTAGTTGTTGAAATATTATATACCTATAGGTTATGAACTATGCATACGGCCAGACTAAATAACTTATCCACAGATAGGGATAGGTGCGATCCAGATTAGTTGCTATGCAACGCTTGATATTAACATAGAGTTAACGACAGTTGCCAGGGTGTTGCTAGGTGTTGCCTAGCAACTAATCCGGATCGCACCTATCCCTATCTGTGGATAGGTTATTAATTCTGGCCGTTAGTCTGCAGACAGAGTTGCAATATCGAATCTGAGTGTCTATTCAGTGTGTTTAATTTTTTTTACTAGGAGACTGACTTGTCATAACTAATCTTATAGTCTTCGCAACGAATAAAAACTTTACTTAGAAAGTATTTTTTTTTATCTATTATTCTACTGTACATACAAATACAAGATGGCGCATGCTTAAATGTCTGTTCAGTCTTATCTGGTTTTCTCCTACTTATTCTACATATAAATACAGTTAAACAGTCATCTGAATAATGAAATTAGTTCATTAAAATCACATTCTTATTCGCATATACCTACATATTAAGTTCAACGTCCATTAGATTGTTAATCCATTTCTAGGACTTAATTACGCAAAGTAGGATATTTTATTAGCATTACGTAAATGACCGGTTGCAAAGGGAGGCTGAGCTTTCGAGTCCACGCAACTGCGTGGGTGGACGCCATTGGGAAACCACTCTGTTATAGGCATCTGGGTTCTGTCTGGGTTACATAATATTTACTTTTATAGGGCATTTTAATAAAAGTTTCTGAGTCTGCATTAATGATCCATGTCCTTTATTAGGTATTTCACTGTGAAAATACTAAAGCGAGAAAGATATGTGAAAGACGACAAGCATTTTGTGATCACCATGCATTTAAGTGTTTGCTACAGATATTACAGTTTGTTTAGTGCCCATACATAAATTATTAAGAAATATAGCATAAAGGTGTTGGTGAACTCAAATATCGAGGTAATTCTATATTTTGCTCGGAAGATATACAAGGAAAACAAACGAGAAACGTATTTACAAATACAGGACGCAAAAATCAGACCGGATGATACGACTTTGGCAGAATCACTGAACAAACATCAGCTTTTATTATATTTATAAACAAGACCTAAGCGTGTGAGGATCTTAACCATAAGCTAAGCATAAAACAGTGCTATTTTGGCTGTAAACCTGGAACGCTGTTACCGCCAGTGCTTTAATATTACCTCCGTAACGAGCTTTGCTTCTAATGACAGAAGATGTAAGGCAAGATGATTTTAGACACATGAAGTTGGAAACTTATTTCCATAAATATGATAAACCTTATGTCTAGAAGTGGGCAATAGTTAACCTAATGATTAGATGACTAGAACATGTTACTATTGTCACATTTAATAAGGATTTGGTTATTTTAATTTTTAGTTTTTTGCATTCACAATGCAATTTTTATTATAGAAAAATGGAAAATGAAGTATTTAGAAAAAATCGACCCGTCTCACAACCAGCTCCGATGGGACGTGACGTGGGCGTTGTGAGACGGGTTGATTTTTTCTAAATACTTCATATTCCATTTTTCTAGAATTTGGTTATGTTTAATAATAGTATATTATGATACAAGTGAGCTTAGGTTGCTCATTATACACGAGGCTGTGGGTTGCAGCCCGAGCCGCAGGCGAGGGCGTAAATCAGCCGAGTGTCTAGTGAGTAAGTTGCTCACGAGTTTCATACGCACTTTTTCAACACACTTGCGAGGAAAAACAAACATTTATTGCATACTTATTGTATTAACCTAATATTAACTAAGGGAAAAAGCGCGCAAGTTTTTTTTTTGCACGCGCCAAATGTGAGGTGATTGATTACATACAGCCATACAGCCTACTTCAAAATAATTAAGTATAATAATAGTGATAAAATGCAAATGTTTTATAACAAATTATTGTGAATTATAAAAAATTTGATAATAATATACTTAATTATGTTTTTTGTCTTAATTAGGGACACATTTATTTATTCTAAAAACGTAAATGGATTTTCAGCCGTATAAAACCTCTTTGTTGTTACAAAAAAAGAACTGTATCTATTACCCGCTGAAATTTAAAATGCTCTGTTGACTCGCATATAACTTGCAGTTAGGTACTAACTTAACTTTGTAGGGATACTGTATTACCCGGTTAAATTGAAAAATCTCTGTTTACTCGCATATAATTTGCAGTTAGGTACTTACTTAACTTTGTAGGGATAATTCTATTACGCAACTAGTACTGTAATATTATTATGCACGCGTGGGTTATAGTTCGGTTTATGGCCCTAAGATCGATGTAATAAGGCTCACTTTATGAGCAAGTGTGTTGAAAAGTAAATAATGTTAGTAGATTCTATAAAATAATAGAAATACGAAATATCGCTACTTAAATTACTTTCGCAAACAATACACCGAATTCAAAATATTAAGGACCCAATCATCGATTACTTCAATTAAAGCAATAACAGCAATGAGTGAACCGCCAGTACTTAGCAAATGAACTCATTCACAATCTGGCCTTGACATTGAGAAGGAAAAAGGCGATGTTCGCAAAAAAACCGTCAAACCGACTCAACAGCAGCCCGTATGATACAAGAAACAGTGAGTCACAAGTAGCTTTGAATCATAAAGGAAATTGTTATACAAGTCTGCGCGTAATTACTTCGTTGAGCGCGTCGGAACGGTCTCCACCTGCTCGTGATTAATACACGTGCTATTATTAAACTCTGCGTACTTTCCTAATCAAGCCCTTTGACAATTTTATTATTATTGTAATACTCTTGTTATTTTCTGACATGTATGGCTTGTAAGTAATCTACATTATTAATATGAATAGAAATATCTCAATGCTTACTTAAGTATTTGTGTCTGTGTATGAGACTTTGGGGACATAATGAAATTATTCAGATTGTGTTGTGTAGATCCGACTGGCTGAATTCATAATTATCTTGAAGTAGAATTTGGTGTAAGCAAGTGTATACAATTAATCGGTACCGACGCAACAATAATTTATTTTCCCGTCGGTATAGTAGACAACAAAAGAAACTGTTGACTAAAATAACTATTTCTATTCATGTCTCTATGTAAGGCAATATACAGGGTGGAAAAAAATTACGGGTCCTAAAAACTCCCTTAGATTCTTTAGTTAGCTCATTTTAAAGAGAGGAAGCATTCTTTTGTTGAAAAAAGTGGATTAAAGATTTTGAAAATATTGAAAATGCAGTAAGTATGTAGGTACTTATTAGAAAAAATCGACCGGTCTCACAACCAACTCCGATGGGACTCGGAACCCACGACCTTTTACTGTCCATAAATAGTGAAAGGTCGTGAGTTAAGAGTTAATGCTTCATTTTCAATAATAAAAATGCATTGTGATTGTGAATGCAAATAAAAGTACTAACTTAAATAAAATTTAAGATTTTCTAAAATTCACTTAAGTAATTCGCCTAAGAATCGAACCGGCTAAAATTATAAAAAACAACAACCTGTAGTTATATCGCATCAATCGATGAGGTTAATCATAAGGATCTTATCTCTCTAACAAACATGATAAATGAAATGAAAACAATTAAATATCGAATTCGAGTCGATGTTGTACTTTACTATGCAAAGCTGTTTTTTTAACTATGAATGCACTTTCGTTTCTTTTAAAAATAAAAAGAATGTTTCCATCAGAAAATGAGCTAATTTAACGATTTTGCAGTTTCCCTCCAGGGCCCTCTAATTGTTTCCACCCTGTATACATTATTCAGCTTGAAATAACTATCCTAACACTATCTATTAGTAACAAAACCTGCAGTGTTCTTTGTACACCTAATTCTTTTTACCACACTTTTATTAGCTTCACATGTAACTAAGTCACAATGTAAGAAAATCTTGGAATTCAATTTTAACCTACTTCTAAGTGTCGTATTGATTTGAAACTTTGCAAGTCTATATGAATCCGATGACAATACAATAATTTGCTACCATCGAGCTGATGTGATGATGAAGTCAAGAGGTAGGCAATAGAACTCTTCAATGGCTGCTATATAGGAAACCCCTCGAGTTTAGGCTCATTTGTTTTGTTCTGATGAGACCTATTCGCTACACTTGATGGTGAGGGTCTGATGATGGAGCAGGGAGGAAGCCTGTGGCACTTCTTAATGACCAATAGGAAACACCTCGAGTTCTGGCTCATTTGTTTCGTTCTGATGAGACCTATTCGCTAAACTTGGTGGTAAGGGTCTGATGATGGAGCAGGAAGGAAACCAGTGACACTCCTTAATGACTAATAGGAAAACCCTCAAATTTGAGCTCATTTGTTTAGTTTTGATAAGACATATTAATCACACTTGGTGGTGAGGGTCTGATGATGGAGCTGGTAGGAAGCCAGTTGAACTCCTTAATGATCAAAAGAAAACCCCTCGAGTTTGGGCTTATTTGTTTCGTTCTGATGAGACCTATTCGCTACACTTGGTGGTGAGAGTCTGATGATGGAGCAGAAAGGAAGTCAGTGGCACTCCATAATGACCACTAGGAAACCCCTCAAGTTTGGGCTCATTTGTTTCGTTCTGATGAGACCTATTCGCTACACTTGGTGGTGAGGGTCTGATGATGGAGCAGGGAGGAAGTCAGTGGCATTCCTTTGTGACCACTAGGAAACCCCTCGAGTTTGGGCTCATTTGTTTCGTTCTGATGAAACATATTCGCTACACTTGGTGGTGAGGGTCTGATGATGGAGCAGGGAGAAAGTAAGGGTTCGGCTCGCGCATCCGGTAACTAATAGACTCCACTTGTATTTGTAAAACTAAATACATACAATCACGCCTTTGAGTTATAATGTTTACGGGGTGGGCAGACACATGTAAGGACTGTGAAATCGATTACCATCCATCCATAGCTTGCCATTTATTAAACTAAAAAGTAAAAAATAAATATGTAGTTTAAAAAACTAAACAAACACACTTTTATAGGAACAGACTGAAAAGTTCAAAATAACCGGCTATTCAGTAGGTAACTGAAATTAAAAAGCGTGGTGCGCCCTTTGCAAAGCATGCATTCAAGAAGATACTTAATATTGACCATGCGCACCACGCTTTTTAATTTCAGTTACCTACTGAATAGACGGTTATTTTGAACTTTTCAGTCTGTTCCTATAAAAGTGTGTTTGTTTAGTTTTTTAAACTACATATTTTTTAATATTAATTTCACTGCGACGAATCGATACAAAAGCGTTCATAAAGAATTACGAAGCGTCGCAAAATATGGCTGATATAGAAATTAGAGATAGTTTCAACATTTATCGAGCCGTAGCCTCGCCTATTATTTAAAACTATTTGAATATCGCAATTGCACCGATATACCAAAATAAGAAATATTTCCATGAAATGCGAAGCTACGTTAATCATTTTGCAAGAGTCTATATCATCGAATCATCTGCAAGAGTTATTCAGTCTATTGCTTTGTAAGTTTTTGTTTTGACATAATTTTATTGAGAAGTAGAGAAATAAGTTTGAATATCTTTTTACCTGCAATAAATTGTTTCACAAACGTCGATAGTTACCTATTGCATTTGCTTAAAAATATTAACTTTAACTTAGCTAAATCAATCAAATTTGCTAATCGCATTTTTAATTTGCTGAAAACTATTAACTCTACAAACGAACAAACCATTTCTAAGATATTAGAATCGAATGCGGTTATAATTTTTATATCTTTATAGTACTTATACATAAACTATCTCTTTAAAATACCCTTGTGAATGCAAAAACAATCATAATGGATATACGCCAAGATAATAAGTAACTAAGATTATTTTTACCCAGCGTTCTTCCAGTGAAATCCCAGTACTTATGTGAACACATAGGCTAGACAAAAGTCCACATGGTTGCCCAGCAAATGAAGACTCAAGAAGACACATCAATGCTCTCTAGACAGAACTGGTTCGCACTAGGATAGTAAGTAAGTAAGTAAAATTATTCTTACCCAGCGTTCCTCCAGTAAAGTCCCTGTACGTGAACACGTAGGCTAGACAAAAGTCCTCGTGGTTGCCCAGCGAGTGGAGATTTAAGAAGTTGGACACATCAATGTTCTCCAGACAGAACTGGTTGGTTTCCGTCGCGAAGTGATGCGGGTTGCACGTTAAGTCGTCGTCGATCTATTAAAAAAAAACAACTTTTTATCACAATACGGTTTTTATTACTGTAGCGCATGTCCAGACACTGAAAAAACTGTTGGGCTATATATTACAAAAAAATATGCTACAGGTTACTTAAAAATAGTGACAGCATAACTATTGCCACCAGTAACCAAACCCAATTATGTAATACTCTAACATAACTTCTTTATTTTACACTAACCAACTGCATTTGTACCATATAACAAAACTATTTTGTATTATCAGTAAGTATAATTAATTCGACACAAGACTGAAGTCCAACTCACACTTTGCACTCTTACGAGTACAGTCACGAGCAATAATATGTAAACAACATAGGATTATATGTTGTATTACAATATTGAATGACTTCCGTGGCTGTGGCACAGGTAGTTTTATTTTGGAACACTTCATGTAAATAAATAAAAAATAAAAATAAATAAAATAAAATAAAATAAGTTTATTGGCTTCAACAATTTAAGACATCTTAAACTAGTGGTCAGTACCTCCTTTTAAGTCAAATTTGCCTGTATCAAGAGGTACTGCTCCTCCTTATAGTAAAGTACATAAGACAATAACAAAGAAAAAAACAAAATCTTAATGACATACAAATACAACCACAATTTATTAACAATTATTATTTATTTATTTATGTGTGTCTGCCTGGGTGTGTGTTTGTATGTCCGTGTGTGTGTGTGTGTGTGTGTATGACTGGGTGTGTGTGTGTGTGTGTGTGTGTGTGTGTGAGTAATGTGCGTGAGCTTGGGTTTATGTATGATTACTGTATTTACTGTATTATATTATTATAAACAGTCTTATAAAACAGCAACAATAAATTATATCATAAAAGTGACTCTATATCATCGAAGCTTTTTGATTCCAACCATTTCAAAATACACTTTTTGCATTCGATGTAACAAAGTTCAATGTTGTATACATATATTATTGCTCGTGACTGTACACAAGGCATATACACGTAAAGAAAGCTGGCTACCGGCGTCTATCTGCCAACGCTTACCGGAAACGGTCCGCGCAGGTAGTCGGCGCAGGCAGCCTCAATACTTTGTGCCGAACCAATGCCGATAGGCAGGTCGAAACTTGTCGGCGACGTTCGGCGCTTATCGGCGATGGTAGCCTAGTGTCACAGTGTTAACAGTGTACTTACTCGTAAAGCCGGAAACACACTTGTCTGGCGCAGTGTGCTGACGCTCGGTACCACGCGTACCTATCGGTTGTGTGTATGTTTAGAAACACATTAATGCAGTGAGGCGCGACTCTCTTTGTCTCTATTGTGTCCATACTAGGTGTGTGAAACAGATATTCTGGCGGCGCGTCACACAACACGTGTGTTTCCGACTTAACAGTACAAAGTGCCAGTTGGCGTACAGCGTGGTATCGAATTAATTACTTATTCCAATGAAATTTCAGACAGCAGTGGATTACCTGTGATTGGTAAATCGTTCACCCGCAGTCAATCGTTCTAACGATTATATTATCTTGAATCGTTAATAATACTAAATTAAAATGTTTCAATTTGTAAGTTTAAGTTCTGAAATCGTATTACGATTTGCCTAACGTTTTCAGTATCTGTTGAAAACTAATTTATTTATTTCATAATTATTAAGTACTTACTGCTATAATGTGTACAATAATTGTACACATTTTAGCAGAACTTATTGAATGAAACTGAATTATTCAGTTCATTGTTGTAATAAAAGCGTAACAGTGACTGAAAACCAAGAGAAAAATTGCTTGCAACTGTTAACGTGTAGGTTAGGTTAGGTTAGGAGTCACCAAACTAGTAACACGATATGCAGCAAAATGAATCAGTAGAACAAGTAATATTCTTCTCCTTCCAAAAGGAAGACCAGTGCCCCGGCAGTAGGCCGATTTTATTCTTAGCGTTTCGTTAGCAAACACTCTAACTATATTGTTGCGGCCCAGAATTTGGCCACGTTTACAGGCACTATCCGTGGCACGCATTAAATCCTCCCGCGTGCAGGTTTCAGGGCACGCGGGGCACGATATAAGATGGGACATCGTTTGGAATGGCTGATGATGATGAATGAAAGGAACAAACTCACCTTAATCCTCTGGACTTCAAACTTGATGTTCCTATGTTCCAGATGTCCGTCGAACTTGGTGTCTCGGTATATGTAGTTGACCGCCGTGACGTGATGGGAGATCAACGAGAGGATCTCCTCGCGGGTCTTCATGTCCACCTCACTCTGCTTCGTTGGGTCTCGATGCTATAATAAACAAACAAATTGAAGCAATTTTACTTTAACGTTTCGGGCGAAAAATACCCCGAGGCTTGAGCCACGCTTTGCGCTCGCCCTAAGCGTGGCTAAGATTGTCTAAGTTGGTAATAGCAATAGCCATTATTTCAGAATACGCTTCTGAAAATATGGGTAAATTTTTATAATCACTAGTAATTACAATTCGTCATAAAAAACTAATTTCTACATTATACGTTCACACGATCAGGATTCGTAAAAATTGACAGATACGTCTTTCCTATACTTTAGATTAGTGTTTCGCGTTTTTGATGCATCGTCAATGACGACAGAGCCCATGCGAACGAGCCGTTACAGGGAGACATGGTTTGAGAGCGGGTATAGGTAATCTAACTAGGTCATTAAAATGGCTTGTATTACAGTCGCCATCAGATATATCTGAGGGGGCGAGGTCCTGAAATATTTCAGAGCAACATTAAATTTCAAAAAATTCGTAACACTCAAGGTGAGTAAGTCAGGGTGATCAAAGACATCTTAACATTTGTGAAAAACATATATCTGTAACACATAAATTCGTTATCATTTTGACAAGTTGCAAAAACTATTTGACTACTATTGTGAATTTGCATTATGCATAATTGATTGTACTTTAAACTGTTGTTTAGATCTTAATGATCCCTGACTGCGTCGATTATATTTATGGCAAACTGCATGTTGTATTAAAGTACTTAAGCATATCTTGTGTAACGAATTTATAGAAATTTAGGCCCGTATTTTAGAACGACGGACAAGTATAGTTAGCAAGGGATGAATGTATTCGTTGCATGTATTTGCATCCTTTCTAACTGTACTTGAGAAGAGATCTCCACTTAAGTTTCGTTCTAGAATACGGGCCTACATGCTGCTCAGAAATATTGAGGACCTCGCCTGCTACGATATATCTGATGGGGACTGTACATTGTAATACATTAACTAATCCGCCTTTAACTGTGAGGAAGCAGCACCCACAATCAAAACAATTAGTTTCCATTCGTGTTTATTGACATTGGATTTGCCAATTAAACTCACGAATGTATACATAGTACTACGTGGTACTACCATCTGTTTGTAAATAATTGTATATACAAGTACATTCGGTGATTACAGGTGAACATATATTTTGAGTTTGTTATCATTACAAATCATTCAAGTATTTACGACCACCTAAATAAATCCATAACTAGAATTTTGAAATCTATTTTTTAAATAACTAATTATATTTCCGAGGATAGAACCTCCCTCAATATAGGTAATAAAAAAACTAAGTTTTTTAGAATTAAACGTACAGAGCAATGGGTTATTAAATAAAATTCCTAGTCTAGTGGCTATAAACGGAGTACAAACAGCTAGCTAGTTAGGTAGGTACTAGATACACGCAAACTAACCCAGACCGGAGTTCGGAACTCGTTCAATACTAGAAATGCGATGGGAAAACCCCATTACAAACCCGTCGCACTATCGCCCTGCTCCCGGGGGATTGCCACGCTGACTCAACGCATTGTAGTTAGAACGTATGCCTGTGAATCCGAAATGAGTGTATAGAACTAATGCCCCCAGCCACGCTAACTCAACGCATTGTAGTTATCGCTTGCGTTTGTATGTTTGTGAATCTGAAATTAGTGTTAAGAACCAATGCCTCAGTCCTCAGTTTGATAGTCTGTTACGTGTAGCTGTACTTAGATATCTTAAGGTCCGAACACACCGTGTCTTTATCATGCATCGCTAGTTTTCTTGGGCCTGCGCTGTGGTAATACTGTATCAAAGAGACAATGTATTATAAAGGCAGGGTGTTCGGACACGCTAAAATATTACAAGTGTGGACGCACCTTTAAAAAAGATAAACTGAAAAAGGTGTCGGCAATAAGGCTAAGAATAATAACAATTATTGCAAAGACAGCAGCAACGTTCAAATTCTAGCAACAGCTAGAATTTTGACCTTTCGATCATACAAAAATTTTGATAAACTGATAAAAGCTTCCTTGACTTAAACTTCCTTACGTAACCAATACGGACTATAGTAAGTTGGTAAGGTTATACATAAATTAATATATCACTTAATCCTTGAACTGTCTGTACCGAAATCTTCCTTATGTCAGGTTCATGTGCCGTTTACATTTACAATCTCTACAATTCTACATGATTGAAGCGGGTCCCTCGCTTTCTCGAAGTCAAATTCACTTAACGTTTCTAATAATAGTGGAAAAATTGAGATTTTCTCACCGAAAGAAGTAGGTATTAACACGCTCTTTACATTTCGAAATCGCGTTCGTGTTTGAATATTCACTAAACCTGTGAGCCACCCTTTTAACCATGCTTTGAAGTACCTAATATTTAATGCGGGTATTAGGCCCAAAAGCTTTTGATATCACGCCGAACGCATGATCTTGAACGTTCAACGTAAAACTTTGTCTTTAAATATAAAACTAGTTGGTCTGCGATGATAGTAAAGTGCATATAAATGAACAAAAAACAAATTAAATGCGCTACTGTGAATGAATGAATATAGACGTTTTTCAATTCGACATACCGCAAAATTTTATTTGCTCGTTCCTAGCTAACATAGTTTCATGTACATTGCGCCATCGCCGTTTGCCACCGAGTGTCCAGAATTGCTGCGGGCTTTGACCCCTGACTACGGTCGGATTGAAAATTTCATATGTTCTACTAGATGTGGAACATCAAAGCCCGCATCTGAACTTTACCGAAAACTAGGTGTCCCGTAGTTGTGCCGTACCCTATGTGCCATTCTGGATCATGGCACAGAATATATAATAGTACTAACATGGTCTATCTGCATACAAAATGTCACCTACCGGCCAGAATTAATAATTAATCCACAGATAGGGATAGACATAATTCAGATTAGTTGCTATGCAACGTTTGATAATAACATAGAATTAACGACAGTTGCCTAAGTTTTGCTAGGTGTTGCCTAGCAACTAATATGGATCATGCCTATCCCTATCTGTGGATAGATTATTAATTCTGGCCGTAAATCCGTTCAGCCGGTTACATGAGATTAATTAAGAAGCAAATAACTTACCTGTAATATTGGTAAGAAGTAGGGTGGAAGAACCCTCAGTTTAGTCTGGGCTACAGTAAAACTGTAGCCCAGAGTAAACCTAGAACTAGAATTATGATTTATTGAAAATTCGATGCTCTTATATTTATGGCAAATTGTATGTTCTGATGTTATTGACTTTACTAGCTTTCCGCCCGCAGCTTCGCCCGCGTGGACTTCACGACGTCATCCCGCGGGAACGTGATATTTTTCCGGGATAAAAAGTAGCCTATGTTCCTCTCCAGGCTACAAAGTATCTGTGTTCCAAATTTCAGCCAAATCCGTTCAGCCGTTTTGGCGTGATTGAGTAACAAACATCCAAACATCCATACATCCAAACATCTAAACTTTCACATTTATAATATTAGCAGGATGAGTAACAAACATCCAAACATCCATACATCCAAACATCTAAACTTTCACATTTATAATATTAGCAGGATTAGTGTAACGAATTTATTGAAATTTAATGCTGCTCCGAAATATTTCAGGATCTCGCTTGCTACGATATATCTAATAGCGACTGTACAATTAGACTAATTCTATACTTACATCGGGAAACCCCTCCCTCACGTGCCGCCATATGAGCGGGTCCGTCTGTATGTACAGGGAGCACGTGTTGCGGTTATCGGGCACCGCCCGCCGCGCTCGAGAGTGTTCGCCCGTGTTGGCTGCCCGCGTGTACTTGTTCGGAAACTCCCAGTGTCTGTAACAATATAATCATCGTGTATCGTGTTCATTAGGTATAGTATAGATATAGATACTTCAAATACTATGTTTCTTAAACTGAAATTACCCAGATTCCAGCGCAATGTCCGGGATATGAGATTGTTTTTGCAAAGATATGCGTCATAAAGATGTTTATTTGCCAATATTTAGAAAGGATATCGATTCGAAACATGAACAGACGCTTTGTTATGACTTGGATCAATGTATATGCATCAATTTAAGATAAACCGTTTAGAACTTTAAGAAAGAGTAGTGAGACTTTTACGGCAGACACTGCGCGTTCCATTCGTATTTTACCATTAAAGGTTGACTGTAACTTTCTCGCGCTCAACTTTTTATAGTCACACAGAACACAAGAAAGAACTAAGAAGTAGCACTCTGGATTCGCTCCATCCACTGGACCACTTCGTCGGTGATGTCACAAGCACCAACGAGGCCTAATGAACTAACTCAACAGCAGTTCTCACCTAGGAGCATCTTCCCTCAAGCTGTTGGGGTGCGGCGGCGGCGGGAGCGCGTGCGTCGGCGTGGGGGGCGGCTCCTCGTCCACTGGAGTGAGTTCTGGATGCGCTCCATCCACTAGACCATCTCGTCAGTTATGCCATAAGCACCAACGAGACCTAATAAACTATCTCAACAGCAGTACTCACCTAGGAGCATCTTTCCCCAACTGTTGGGGTGCGGCGGCGGCGGCTGCGCGTGCGTCGGCGTGGGGGGGCGGAGCCGCGGACGTGGTAGGCGGCTCCTCGTCCACTGGAGTGAGTACTGGATGCGCTCTATCCACTGGACCACTTCGCCAGTGATGCCGCAAGCACCAACGATACCGAATGAACTATCTCAACAGCAGTACTCACCTAGGAGCGTCTTCCCTCAAGCTGTTCGGGTGCGGCGGCGGTGGGTGCGCGTGCGTCAGCGTGGGGGGCGGCGCCGCGGCCGTGGTAGGCGGCTCCTCGTCCACTGGAGTGAGTACTTGATGCGCTCTATCCACTGGACCACTTCGCCAGTGATGCCGCAAGCACCAACGATACCGAATGAACTATCTCAACAGCAGTACTCACCTAGGAGCGTCTTCCCTCAAGCTGTTCGGGTGCGGCGGCGGTGGGTGCGCGTGCGTCAGCGTGGGGGGCGGCGCCGCGGCCGTGGTAGGCGGCTCCTCGTCCACTAGAGCACCTAGTCAGTTGTGCCATGAGCACCAACTAGACCGAATGAACTATCTCAACAGAGTACTCACCTAGGAGCGTCTTCCCTCAAGCTGTTCGGGTGCGGCGGCGGCGGGTGCGCGTGCGTCAGCGTGGGGGGCGGCGCCGCGGCCGTGGTAGGCGGCTCCTCGTCCACTGGAGTGAGTACTTGATGCGCTCTATCCACTGGACCACTTCGCCAGTGATGCCGCAAGCACCAACGATACCGAATGAACTATCTCAACAGCAGTACTCACCTAGGAGCGTCTTCCCTCAAGCTGTTCGGGTGCGGCGGCGGTGGGTGCGCGTGCGTCAGCGTGGGGGGCGGCGCCGCGGCCGTGGTAGGCGGCTCCTCGTCCACTAGAGCACCTAGTCAGTTGTGCCATGAGCACCAACTAGACCGAATGAACTATCTCAACAGAGTACTCACCTAGGAGCGTCTTCCCTCAAGCTGTTCGGGTGCGGCGGCGGTGGGTGCGCGTGCGTCAGCGTGGGGGGCGGCGCCGCGGCCGTAGTAGGCGGCTCCTCGTCCACTAGAGCACCTAGTCAGTTGTGCCATGAGCACCAACTAGACCGAATGAACTATCTCAACAGAGTACTCACCTAGGAGCGTCTTCCCTCAAGCTGTTCGGGTGCGGCGGCGGTGGGTGCGCGTGCGTCAGCGTGGGGGGCGGCGCCGCGGCCGTGGTAGGCGGCTCCTCGTCCACTGGAGTGAGTACTTGATGCGCTCTATCCACTGGACCACTTCGCCAGTGATGCCGCAAGCACCAACGATACCGAATGAACTATCTCAACAGCAGTACTCACCTAGGAGCGTCTTCCCTCAAGCTGTTCGGGTGCGGCGGCGGTGGGTGCGCGTGCGTCAGCGTGGGGGGCGGCGCCGCGGCCGTGGTAGGCGGCTCCTCGTCCACTAGAGCACCTAGTCAGTTGTGCCATGAGCACCAACTAGACCGAATGAACTATCTCAACAGAGTACTCACCTAGGAGCGTCTTCCCTCAAGCTGTTCGGGTGCGGCGGCGGTGGGTGCGCGTGCGTCAGCGTGGGGGGCGGCGCCGCGGCCGTGGTAGGCGGCTCCTCGTCCACTGGAGTGAGTACTTGATGCGCTCTATCCACTGGACCACTTCGCCAGTGATGCCGCAAGCACCAACGATACCGAATGAACTATCTCAACAGCAGTACTCACCTAGGAGCGTCTTCCCTCAAGCTGTTCGGGTGCGGCGGCGGTGGGTGCGCGTGCGTCAGCGTGGGGGGCGGCGCCGCGGCCGTGGTAGGCGGCTCCTCGTCCACTGGAGTGAGTACTTGATGCGCTCTATCCACTGGACCACTTCGCCAGTGATGCCGCAAGCACCAACGATACCGAATGAACTATCTCAACAGCAGTACTCACCTAGGAGCGTCTTCCCTCAAGCTGTTCGGGTGCGGCGGCGGTGGGTGCGCGTGCGTCAGCGTGGGGGGCGGCGCCGCGGCCGTGGTAGGCGGCTCCTCGTCCACTAGAGCACCTAGTCAGTTGTGCCATGAGCACCAACTAGACCGAATGAACTATCTCAACAGAGTACTCACCTAGGAGCGTCTTCCCTCAAGCTGTTCGGGTGCGGCGGCGGTGGGTGCGCGTGCGTCAGCGTGGGGGGCGGCGCCGCGGCCGTAGTAGGCGGCTCCTCGTCCACTAGAGCACCTAGTCAGTTGTGCCATGAGCACCAACTAGACCGAATGAACTATCTCAACAGAGTACTCACCTAGGAGCGTCTTCCCTCAAGCTGTTCGGGTGCGGCGGCGGTGGGTGCGCGTGCGTCAGCGTGGGGGGCGGCGCCGCGGCCGTGGTAGGCGGCTCCTCGTCCACTGGAGTGAGTACTTGATGCGCTCTATCCACTGGACCACTTCGCCAGTGATGCCGCAAGCACCAACGATACCGAATGAACTATCTCAACAGCAGTACTCACCTAGGAGCGTCTTCCCTCAAGCTGTTCGGGTGCGGCGGCGGTGGGTGCGCGTGCGTCAGCGTGGGGGGCGGCGCCGCGGCCGTGGTAGGCGGCGCCGCGGCCGTGGTAGGCGGCTCCTCGTCCACTAGAGCACCTAGTCAGTTGTGCCATGAGCACCAACTAGACCGAATGAACTATCTCAACAGAGTACTCACCTAGGAGCGTCTTCCCTCAAGCTGTTCGGGTGCGGCGGCGGTGGGTGCGCGTGCGTCAGCGTGGGGGGCGGCGCCGCGGCCGTGGTAGGCGGCTCCTCGTCCACTAGAGCACATAGTCAGTTGTGCCATGAGCACCAACTAGACCGAATGAACTATCTCAACAGAGTACTCACCTAGGAGCGTCTTCCCTCAAGCTGTTCGGGTGCGGCGGCGGTGGGTGCGCGTGCGTCAGCGTGGGGGGCGGCGCCGCGGCCGTGGTAGGCGGCTCCTCGTCCACTAGAGCACCTAGTCAGTTGTGCCATGAGCACCAACTAGACCGAATGAACTATCTCAACAGAGTACTCACCTAGGAGCGTCTTCCCTCAAGCTGTTCGGGTGCGGCGGCGGTGGGTGCGCGTGCGTCAGCGTGGGGGGCGGCGCCGCGGCCGTAGTAGGCGGCTCCTCGTCCACTAGAGCACGTAGTCAGTTGTGCCATGAGCACCAACTAGACCGAATGAACTATCTCAACAGAGTACTCACCTAGGAGCGTCTTCCCTCAAGCTGTTCGGGTGCGGCGGCGGTGGGTGCGCGTGCGTCAGCGTGGGGGGCGGCGCCGCGGCCGTGGTAGGCGGCTCCTCGTCCACTAGAGCACATAGTCAGTTGTGCCATGAGCACCAACTAGACCGAATGAACTATCTCAACAGAGTACTCACCTAGGAGCGTCTTCCCTCAAGCTGTTCGGGTGCGGCGGCGGTGGGTGCGCGTGCGTCAGCGTGGGGGGCGGCGCCGCGGCCGTGGTAGGCGGCTCCTCGTCCACTAGAGCACATAGTCAGTTGTGCCATGAGCACCAACTAGACCGAATGAACTATCTCAACAGAGTACTCACCTAGGAGCGTCTTCCCTCAAGCTGTTCGGGTGCGGCGGCGGTGGGTGCGCGTGCGTCAGCGTGGGGGGCGGCGCCGCGGCCGTAGTAGGCGGCTCCTCGTCCACTAGAGCACCTAGTCAGTTGTGCCATGAGCACCAACTAGACCGAATGAACTATCTCAACAGAGTACTCACCTAGGAGCGTCTTCCCTCAAGCTGTTCGGGTGCGGCGGCGGTGGGTGCGCGTGCGTCAGCGTGGGGGGCGGCGCCGCGGCCGTGGTAGGCGGCTCCTCGTCCACTAGAGCACATAGTCAGTTGTGCCATGAGCACCAACTAGACCGAATGAACTATCTCAACAGAGTACTCACCTAGGAGCGTCTTCCCTCAAGCTGTTCGGGTGCGGCGGCGGTGGGTGCGCGTGCGTCAGCGTGGGGGGCGGCGCCGCGGCCGTGGTAGGCGGCTCCTCGTCCACTAGAGCACATAGTCAGTTGTGCCATGAGCACCAACTAGACCGAATGAACTATCTCAACAGAGTACTCACCTAGCAGCGTCTTCCCTCAAGCTGTTTGGGTGCGGCGGCGGCGGGTGCGCGTGCGTCGGCGTGGGGGCCGGCGCCGCGGCCGTGGTGGGCGGCTCCTCGTCTACGCCCGAGTTCTGGATGCGTTCCATCCACTGGACCACCTCGTCAGTGATGCCGCAGCCGCCGACGTGACCTATGCAATTAAAGCAAGCTGTTAATACACTTAGAAGCAACACGCATCATGGACAAGAGCAAACATATCGAATCTTAAAATAAAATAGTAGATTTCATTACAAGTGCGGAAAGCCTGTCATTGCAAAGAGTTCCGACAAATGTCTACCCGAGCCGAGGCGCAGCCGAAGGTGAGGGTTGACAGTCGAAACAAGTTGCAATGACGGTTCCGCACGTGTACTGAACAACTATTTTTAATACAGTTGCGAAAAAATTAAGCAATTTAATAAAATAATAAAACACAATAAACTCAACTAACTAATCGTAAAAGAATTAAGCAGAGACTTTTTTTTTGTTTTCTTCACCCATTCTGGGTTCGCAAAGGAAACTATGATCATACAGCCAAGGCTTCAGTAGAATTTTTTTATTGATATGAAATGAAAATTAAATTAAATGAGATGAAATGAAATTAAACCTAACAAAAGCAATCCGAATCCTACAGGAGCGCCTTTCCTTATTTCTCTCTTTTACCACATCGTTTTCCATTAAAGCCACATTATTGCACTAATTCCACCATACTTAAGTACCTACCATAAAAACCAGAAAAAACTAATTTAGGAAATTAAGAAATATTAAGGTCCCTCATTTTCTTTTCACTTACTTGCGCAAACTCCTATATGCAGATACTATGGTAAATAGTTCACGTTTAAATGTTTTTCATTTTCATTTTTTTCATTTTCATTTTCATTTTTTTCATACCATATTTAGTAATCTGTGGTCATACAGCCAATTTTATGTATTTTTTATATTCATAAATTTAATTTGGCCGATACTAATATTAATTTAATGTATAATTAAAATTACTTTTAAATCTGATATTGAAACAAATTAGTAGCTTCTTTTTAGAAATATTTGCATGAATCATAAAAACTTTTATGATTTTTTTTTTAGTAAAAACTTCGTGGTTGGTTTTTTCTTTTTAATAGACAATATTTTGACAGTTGGGAAAGAAAACGCACGAGTTCGGGAAAGGTAAAGAAAAAGTTCGAGTGTGTAATAGCCCACATCCCGAACGCTATACGTCCCTGCAATACGCCACTTTTTGAGCAACTGTATTAAAAAGATTTATTCACTCTAGGCTGATACAGCACTTGGGAACGTCAAAGAAGCTGCGCCTTGCAACGAGAGGAACCGGCAAGATGGAAGATAAAATAGTGATAACTGTCTCCTGCTTAGAAGTAGCGGGTTCACTTACCACTCATGAGAAATATTTGTGTGAAGTTGTTGTTGTGGTTTCGTCTGGGTGGTTTTTTTGTATGTAAGTATATCATGGTGTGCTTTTATTAAAAAAAGTTTGTATGTTTGTTACTCAATCACGCCAAAACGGCTGAACGGATTTGGCTGAAATTTGGGATACAGATACTTTGTAACCTGGAGAGAAACATAGGCTACTTTTTATCCCGGAAAAATATTACATCCCCGCTGCATAGCGTCGTGTAGTCCACACGGGCGAAGCCGCGGGCGGAAAGCTAGTTGATAATAAGGCAATATTTCGAAGGGTATTGAGAAGTCTAGTTACTAAAGTGCTTCGAGAGCACTTAATGGTTTTATTGTTGAGTCAGTACTAAGTAATTCATAGAATGTTGAATACTAAAAGCTGCACACCATTTGAAAAACGACCTACGCGACTAAGAGGTTCAGTTGGTGCTCAAAATAATTTAGAAACCTAAATATTCCACGATACCTTGAGTAGCTTATCCATTTTACTGTAGCTAATTTAAATCAAACTATTTTCGCTGCTACCCCTAATTAATCCATATGTTCCCTATTTATCTTTTAATATGGGCGAACCTAAAAAGCTTTTTTCTGCTGATAGATTGGTTCAGTGTAAGGATTCACTGTTCACCCTATACTGTTTACAAATGTTGCAAACTAGTTGACAGAACTGTTTCTATGTTTGTCAATCAAATATAAAAAGTGCCTGGCCTCTTGAGAGCTCTTCCAGTCCAGGACACTCTGCTAAAATATTTAAACGTAAGTCATAAGAGAATTCTCTTCTAGAATTACTAGATCGTTCTGTAATATTTCAAAATGTGCGATACGAATTCAAACACATATAAAGTTATAGTAATACAATATTATATTATTTCAAAATCCAAACAACAATAAATAAACAAGCTTTGGTGGTTTTAAAAAATACCCTTGACGTTATATTTGATCACAAGAATTTTTAACTCACTTATAACAGGAGGGAAAATCATAATTAAATTTTCTCTAATGAACTTAAATTTGACATTCATAATGAGTAAGCAGCACTATATCATAAAGCTAAAAACATATTTACACATAAATATATATTCACGTTCACGTCCTTTGTAAATAAATTCGTTTATGTGAAGCAAATAGTGCAGTATTTTATCTTGAAACTCTTTCACTGAATTCAGAAGCCAACACGAAAGCAAAGAATACATAAAGCAAGAGAAAAATCGAAAAATGAAAAAACAAAGTACAACGAAGTTCGTTAAAATTACGCGGAACGAATGAAACAAGAGACAAAGGTAGGTATATAACCTTTGTGAGCGACCGTATGGAAAACCGCAAAATAATAGCAATGGGGCCAGGTGGCTTAACCCGAGAGACCCTGCGGTCAGCCCACAAAGCTATTTAAAAACCAAAGGGCCAACTTTAAGGATACTTTAGAACGGTGGGAGAGGAAAAGTCTTGGCTAATAGCGAGCCGCTATTGCATTGAGACGAGAAAAAAGTTCGCCATCTAGCTCATTAAGGCATCTTTCTAACTTAAACTTCATGGAGAAATGGCAGGAAGTTAATCAGAAGCATGCGGCTTTCTCAGCCATTCAAAGACTTGAAGAGTTCTACAGAAAAAAAAATCAGAAGTATAATCTGGTATGCTTGACACAATCCTTACTTATTTTATATTATAAATGCGAAAATGTCTGTCTGTGTGTTACACAATCACGCCTAAACTACTGAACCGATTTGAATGAAAATTGGTACAGAGATAGTCTAGAGCCTGAGAAAGGACATAGGCTACTTTTTATGTGAAAATAGGGCTGTAAGGGGTTGAAATAGGGGATGAAAGTTTGTATGGAAATTATGTCATTTTTAAAGCTAGAAGCTTAAAACTTTTTTAAGGAAAATTGTTAAACGTGATGAGCACTTTCTATTGACGTACAAAGTTTGAAGGTCTGGTACACCTGATGTGGAACCCTAGCAGCCAAATTAAACTATATGAGATACAAACACAGCGTCTTAAGAAAAGTTGTTTAACGTCATGGACATTTTCTATTGACGGAAAAATATCGAAGGTCTGGTACACCTGATGTGGAACCCTAGCAGCCCAGCTTAACTATAAGAGATACAAATACAGCACCTTAAGAGAAGTTGCTCAGCGTGATAAGTATTTTCTTTTGACATACAATCCTTACTTCCTTACTTTTATATTATAAACTAGCGTCCGCCCGCGGTTTCACCCGCGTGGTTCCCGTTCCCGCCCAACTAACACATTAGCAGTTTAACGGAATAATATATTTCGAATTACAGCCTAAAGTTAAATTAGGGTTTTATAATGGTTTCCGCGACGTGTTCTAGCTGGACTATAGAATTTATTAGTCTTATAAAGGCCTTAAGCTGTATTGCAGTCTTTACATAAATTATTTTAAGCTACGAACTCTATTAAAGTTTTGATAAAATAAAATATACAGATTGAAGCTGTATTTTTACAGCAAAAACACTTTTTTAAGTATAATAGTTTTATAGTGTATTAAAATAAGGCATAAGATATAAAACAGAATTCATAAAATACGTTTCAAAACTCTAAGCTTGATAATAGATTGTCAACAAATAGCTGTATAATGGAATATTTCAAAACCTTAATAAATACAGTCTTATAAGACCCTAGAGCAAAACTATAAATAAGCTTTTTCCTATATAAGTATGACAATGAAGAGCGTTATTCATATCAAGGCTGTATACACGGTCAATTGTAAATCATGTTTATACAAAAATCTGGTCAAGCGTGGGCGTTAAATGTAGAGGGTTCCGTATAAGTACTTGAATCACTCAATATTCAATTCTTTCTTTTTTTCTTTCAAAATTTGCATCTATTTCGATAAATAAATTGAGTTTATTCTAAAACATCTCATTTTATACCAATAAAACAAGTCATAGTATTTAATTTTACAAACCAACTTTATTTCTAACCACTTAAATACTTCCAAAAAATATAATTAGGTACTTCTTGCACTTCCACTGCATCATTTTGTTCATGATGTTGATTTGTTGCCTAAAATAAAGCAATACTTAAGTAAATTACTTATAAATAACATTTTAGAAGAGAGCTTTTAACGTTAATCATAAGTATTTTATGTAATAATGGTGGATATACCAATTTAAGGCCTACATTCAATATTCTAGTACCTAATAGTAGTTTTAAACCACTAGCGTTATTCCCAAGCAATTACATAGCAAGTACATAATATGTACTAGTGATATATCACAATGCAAAAGACGTTAGTACTAGGTATTATATATTCTTTGGCAAAAGGCCGCAATTTTGAACATTTGCCGGATCGTTAGGCATTTTCTATGATTCTGGCGTCGCATTACATTTGTATGTGATCCTAGGTAGGTAGGTATAGATAGAATTTTACAATTATACTTGAATTGACACGGGCGCGGCCGGGCGTCATTCCGCGAGTATACTTTTCTCGCCTAGCGTTCGCGGGGGCAAGTAAGGGGAAGGGTTACGGGTTGGCTCATCAATCAATTAATACACCAAGTACTTCTTCCGCTGCAACTACATAAAACTTGTATTATGTATCTTTCTATGCCTAAATAAAAAACAACTTAAAATTGTTTTTTTTTCTCCTTTTTTTTACGGGGCGTCCCGATGAGTCCCTAGCAAAATATGGCAGCCCTATGCATACCTAGACCTTACTAGCGTTTTTCTATTTATATATTTAGCCCTAAAACACTGCACTATCAAGCTTAAAATGTATTCTTGGAAGATTTTCATACAGCCAAAACCTTACTGAAATCTTTCTTCCAGCCATACACCAAACATTACCCTACTTAGAGATTTTTTTAAGATTTTCACAAGCTTGTGGCTTTAAAAGACCTGTTTCCAAGTATTAAAGCTGTCTAATAATTTGACGCCATTAATTTAGTAATTATGGATTCACAAATCCTATTATTACAAAAACTGAGTACTAGAATTGCTCTGAAAACGACTAAAAACTATTCCACCGGTTGTTGTATGTAACTGATACCTATAAATAACCCAAATATTGAGTAAATAATCGCAAACATAATATAACCTTCAATTATTTTATTATTTTTTTATTACTATTTTTCACGAAATTAAGTTATTTCACGAGCGCTTGAAAATTTTAACTAAAATACATATATACTTTAACAGTAAACTGATCCTCGCATGCGTCTCACGTCTTCATAAACATAAAAACACAATAAATTACTCACCAATATTTATAAGTACCTAATAACATTTGCACTCTTTGTTATTTTGTTAGACATATTCATTTGTCAATACAAGTATAGCTTTTTTTAAAACCTTTATAATCCTTTTTTGGTTCAAATAAATTAATATAAGTTAGATATCAAACTAAAACTTGTTTAAAAGATGTAATATGGCACAAATTTGGAATAAAAGCTAAGTGATAAGCTATTAACCAGCCTTAGTCCAGCTAATAATCAGCTCTCATAAAGACTTTAACCAGCCTTTCTAAGGAATAAAGCTGTTTAATATGGTCCTCTTTTGCACTTAAAAGAGCTGTAGAAGCGCTTAACCAGTAGGTACTTTAAACAGGATTTGAAACCAGCTTAAAGATTCGGAAAATCTATTTACCAGCTCTTTTACAGCTACTTTGTGTTAGTTGGGCGTGGGAATATCGGGATAAAAAGTACATATAAACCTTCCTCTTGAATTACTCTATCTATTAAAAAAAACGCATCAAAATCCGTTGCGTAGTTTCAAAGATTTAAGCATACAAAGGGACATAGGGACAGAGAAAGCGACTTTGTTTTATACTATGTAGTGATGCGAAAATGCGAATCTGTCTCTCTGTGTGTTACACAATCACGCCTAAACTACGGAACCGATTAGAATAAAAATTGGTACAGAGATGGTCTAGAGCCTGAGAAAGGACATAGGCTACTTTTTTATGTGAACAAAGGGCTGTAAGGGGTTGAAATAGGGGATGAAAGTTTGTATGGAAATTACGTCATTTTTAACGCTAGAAGCTTCAAAATTATTTTATAGACTTTTAATTAGATAAATAAATACGACATTCAAAGTTAGTAAAAAAAACTACCCTAAAGAGGGTGAAAACAGTGGATGAATTTTTTCGTGTGATGACGTCGGCAAAAAAGTTTACGGGACGGATTTTGATGAAAGTTTTTTTGTTATACAGCTATTGGTCCTTGCCAACATGTAGCTATAATTTGTTTTGAAGATCGCAATTTCTGATGTGGAACCATAGCAGTCCAGCCAAACTATGAGAGATATAAAAATTTCGTTTTAAGGAAAATTGTTAAACGTGATGAGCACTTTCTATTGACGTACAAAGTTTGAAGGTCTGGTACACCTGATGTGGAACCCTAGCAGCGAGATTAAACTATATGAGATACAAACATAGCGTCTTAAGAAAAGTTGTTTAACGTCATGGACATTTTCTATTGACGGAAAAATATCGAAGGTCTGGTACTCCTGATTTGGAACCCTTGCAGCCCAGCTTAACTATAAGAGATACTAATATTATAAATGTGAAAGTGTGTTTGTTTGTATGTCCGTCTTTCACGTCAAAACGGAGCAACGGATCGACCTGTTTTTTTTAGTATGTGGATAGTTTAGGAGCTAGAGAGTCCCATAGGCTAATTTTATCCCGGAAAAATATCACATTCCCTCGGAAAAACGTCGTGTAGTACACGCGGCAAAACCGCGGGCGGAAGGCTATGTGATATAAATTTTTAATGTGTTAATACGTAGGTACTGTTTATGTAATGTACACGGTATTTTTTTATCACCCCGGATATTTTTAGGGATTATTTTACTCATGAAAACAAACAACTTTTATTAGAGGACCAACACTGAAATCGCGAAAAAATATCAGCTGTTCCATACATTTTGATTAAATATTTTTGCACTTTTGTATGGAATAGTTGTTTATTTTGCGATTTTAGTGTTGGTTCCATAATAAAAATTGTTTGTTTTCATGAGCAGAATAATCCTTTTAATTTTATCCGGGGTGATAAAAAAATTACCGTGTATATTAAGTAAATAAATAAAATAATTCATACTTATTATAAAACTGTATGCGATTCTATTCAGGGGGCTACCGGCTAAAAATTATAGGTATGGACATGGGCTTCATTTAACATTTGAAGCCCATATTATGCCCTTAAAATCACAAAATATGGGCATCAAATGTCAAATGAAGCCCATGCCCATATCCATATTTTTTTGCCGGTACAGGGGCTGTATACATTGAAAATAAATAGAAAAAAATACCATCAAGGGTCTTCTTAAACGGAACAGATACCAAAAATATAGTTTTTGAATTTTTTGTCTGTCTGTCTGTTGTCCACGTTTCAGGCAAAAACTAAAAACGGATTTTAATGAAACTTTTTTTGTTATATAGCTATTAGTTGTCGCCAACTTATAGGTAGGCTATAATTTATTTAGAAGATCGAAATGGCCGATGTGGAACCATAGCAGTCCAGCCAAACTATGAGAGATATAAAAATACCGTCTTATGGAAAATTGTTAAATGTGATGAGCATTTTCTATTGACGTACAAAGTTTGAAGGTCTTGGTACACCTGCCTGGCATTACCATCACTATATCACGCGATATGATATAGCACGTCTTGCTGTCTTGCTTCCACCTTAGTGGGGTAGGTAAGCAAGACAGCATGACGTGCTATATCATATCGCATGATAAAAGCCGTTCATGCTAGGCCAGCTGATGTGGAACCCTAGCAGCCAGGTTAAACTATATGAGATAGCATCTTAAGATAAGTTGTTCAGCGTGATAAGTTCTTTCTTTTGACATACTGTTTGTATTGTTTGTATATCCGTCTTTCAGGTCAAAATGGAGCAACGGATCTGCGTGTTTTTTAGTATGTGGATATTTTAGGAGCTAGAGAGTGACAAAGACTAATTGATATCCCGGGAAAATATAACTTTCCCTCGAGATAACGTCGTGTAGTACAGGCGGGCGAAACCGCGGGTGGAAGGCTATGTGAAATAATTTTTTATGTGTTAATATGTATCATAGCGCTAAACTAATATATATAAAATAAATACACAAAAAACGAAAAACCTAATTAGCTAAAAAAATGAAAAATGCTGCCGAAAGTCACTATTCCACGCGAACGAAGTCGCGGGCACAGCTAGTATTGTATAAAAGTAAGTCGTGTACATATCTACCTAAAATGTTGTACTTGATGTTTATCTTGAAGGCGGGTAAAATATTTTCCGAGCACATAAAAATATGGAGAGCTTAGTTCAGAAAAATACTCGGGATATCTTACCGGCTTGAATTGTCTGTTTAAGATTTTCTTTACGAAGCGTTTAACATCCATGGTGTGGAATTGAACATTCGATTCTTATTTAATCTGTTTGACAGCGATGTACTTCTCGATCCACTGGCACGCATTACTAGGATTACAATGATCCCTTAGCATCACACAATACCAAATAAAATAGAACGTGATTCGAATACAATGAGACGTTTTAGCGAGATTTATAATCCGCACGTACCTCCGGAATAAAGAATTAATTCTGTATGCCGTTTTTGTGAGACGGGCTAACCAAATCTTCTGTTATAAATCTGGATATGGAGTTGTAAACGAGAGGCATTGTAATGGGTATAACGTCAAATTAGATCGGTACAACCATATAGTTGTCTGAAAATAGCTATAATGAGGATCAATTTGATCGTAACATCGAATAAGGCATTTTCATTTAAGGTCGATAATTTAGACAATGCGATATGCAGTACGGTTACGTCTTTTATATAATACCAATAAAACTTGGACGTGTCTAAAATATTCCATGGAATATTTAAAGTTATTCATGACAAATTCCAAGTTTTCTGCCAGAGTTAGCAAGTTGAGTGAAAAGAAAAATAGGGGAGGGCAACGCTCCAAGTTCGGAGCACTAGAGTTTGTATAAACATCAATGTCTCCTCGCTGTTTGGTCCCGACGACGGTCCACACAAACTGTAACCAATGCAAAAAAGTGACAAAATAAACCATAAGTGTTCAATTTGCAAACAGAATTCACAGCCAAATTCTTAGTTTGTAACATCCTAAAAGGTTTCCTTTTACTATCACTAAAGTCTGTGCAATAGAGCCTTTTTGTTACATTTCGCATGCCTGTGTGATAATTAAGAACAATACCGAACGAATAATGGCGCATGAAGGCACAATGGAAACGAAACGGCGGATTCTAAAATTAAAATGCTGAATGGTAGTAGGGGGTGGATTTTTCCCCGTGTGTCGTGCGAGAACATTGGTGCGCTCCGCATCCGTTGCGCTGCATTTTAACGAAGCTCTACTCCTGTGCGACCGACGACCACCAGATAACGGAAATTACCGGCTGACGTTCGCCACGTCTCATCTGTTTGCGCACACATAATAAACTCTGTACCAACAGCATAAGGGTTATCTCGCAGCACCAATGAAACGCTGTTGCAAACATTTCGCCCGAGCTTAATACCTAACAACCATTCATATCTGATATTACGTTGGAAGTCGAGACTGTATAGCTTCTGTAATGATCAGATCATTTGTTCTTCGAATATTCTATTAAGATAAGCTTGCTAAAACTACTTAAATAATACGTTTTACTATAGGTGCTAGTATAATTAGTTGCAATGGTAACATTTGCATTTGCATTCATTCATTATCGTTACTAAATCATTTGTTTGAGAAGCTTACTTCGGTAAAAATAGGTTCTATTTGCCATAAAAATCAAACCTTCGTCAGTGTCTTAGCTTTTCAGTAATTTAGCAGGACCTTTGTCACTTAAATTTTGAAAATGTCTGCTGGACAGTTTTTAATTTATGCACAAGGTTTTTCAATTTTCATAATCATCGACCATTATAAGTGCCCACTGTTGGGTCACAGGCCTTCCTTATGGATAGATAAGGAGAAAGGGCCATGAACTAGCACGCGGGATCAATGCGGATTGGTGGATATTAACGACAACAAACACAGCTTGGACGGGACCAACGGCTTAACGTGCTTGCCGAAGTACGAAGGAGCTCGAGATAATAAATTTTTGGTCACCGATCCCGTGATTGCGAAAGTTGCAGGCCGAGGGCGTTTACCACTGCGCCACGGGCTCCTCTTCCCTTAACAATATATCATCCATTATAATAATATGCGAAAGTGTATTCGTTGTCCGCCTTTCACGTTAAAATCGACTAACGGATCCACGTGATTTTGGTATGGGGATAGTTTAGGAGCTGCATGTAGAGTGACATGGGCTACTTTTTATCCCGGTAACATATTACATTCCTGCGGAATAACACCGAGTAGTCCACGCGGCCGAAGCCGCGGGCGGAAAGCTATAGGATAAGAGTATGAAAATGATGTTGATGACATACAGAAATAAATCGTTTCATTAATTCAAAACAGGGCTCAAATAGTTCAAATCACCACCACGTTTCCAAACTTAATGGATAGCTTGGTACACCCTACCTACAGAAAGGAAAGGACGATCGAAGGGCAAGCCTGAGCCCTGCCAAAATGAAATATCGCTTTAATTATCAACTTGTCGCCGGTCTAAAAACATCCTGCATAGTTGGTTGCACAGGAATTGAGAGCCCGCCGAGCGTTTACGGGCCTTTGCTGATCTGACATTAATTTCAGAAGTTACGGACCGGAACGGACCAATTGATTAAAAAGATAAATAGGTTTACTTTACATTTTTTAGTAAAAGAGGTCTTTTGGTTTTGATACTGGAAGATTAGGATAACATTGAACAGGACTAACTGAATCCAAAACTTATGTCGTAACTCGTGCCTAATTAGCTTTTTATTTAATATTTTTACTAATACGCAATTTGTGTTTGCTTTAAAAAAACAAGCCAATATCGTCTAATCTTTCTCCACAAGTTAATGAGAATATGTCACAGAATAGGTAATAAAAAGTTCAATTAATCAACGCAGATGGGAAAACCTACGTTGTAGGTATTGCTTTATCATGTGTATTTGATGTAGGTATTCGACCTAGAGGCTGTACTGTATTGTATCTAAACAAAAGAAAAATACACAGATTTATCTGACAAAATGGAATTTACCCAAGTCACGCGTAAATCCCGCAACTAAATATTATGCGGCATACCTAAGATAACTACTATCATATTTAGTTGACCAATTTGATCCTTGAATGTTATTATTGTTATAGTGAAAATCTGTGTTTTTTGCGAGATAAAGCATTTATTTTTTCTGTTTTGGTAGGTACCTATTTCTTTACGGATTCAGGGCTTTAGTATGAAAGTATATAATTTCTGACGTGAATACGTCTTTCAATTTGCTGTCATATAGAGGCAATCCAAAAACCTTAAGATAACAAAATCGGAGGATACAGTTTGGCATTATACTTAGTTTCGAATCTTTCATCTACATCCAAAATTCAATATGACCGCTGCTGGATAGTTAAGAAGTTAGTTAAGAATCAAATAAATAAATAAATATTATCAAAATATAACCCGTTACGTAAACGTATTCACGTACAACAGACGATCGTGTCCATGATACATACAGCACACCTCATTTGTTATCTAGCATATATGGCCAGAAATTTAAATTTCTTAGAAAAACAAATCGATCTTTATTAAAAACCAGCTTTTTTATTTCGCGACTCGCATTCGCTCGATAGATGCAAGTCTTAATCTTAAGACAAATCAGATTCGAAGACGAAGCTTACTCAATTCGTACTTCAGTATTGAATAGCTACTACTAGTCTACTAATTCTATGCGACAGTGAACCGAGTCAAGTCGACAGCAAACTCTATGGAGTACTTAGCCCGCTGTTTGCATACAACATACGGGTTTTATCGGAGCAGTCTCGCTCGGATCCGGACTTCTTGCTGAGCAAACAACCGCTAACGGCATCATTTTATTTTTCTTTTCACTACCCCATTATAGTGAAAATTCGCAACGATTTTTCAGGATATTAAATGTTTCGGCAACGGGATTTTAGCGAGCGTATAGGAGTTCGTGCGTACCAAGACTGGAGTTACGCGATATTCAGATACACGTGAAGTGCTCAAATGAGATGGTATACAATTTGCGATGTTTACACAACGAAACGGGAGCTTGCGAGTTTTGTAAATTAATTTGGTGAACTTCTGCAGGGGAATCATGTTGGATGGCAAATAAAAATATATCATCGTATTAAAATGAGGACTGTTGGCTGTCGCTAGTATCAAGGTATTTATTTAGATTTGTTTTAAGATAATAAGGAGCTTAATTCTGATGTAAACGTACTCGACTTTTTTCGTCAATTGCAAAATTTAAATAAAATAAAAATATAAGAGTTTCTGTCTTTTTTAATCATCAATTCTTAGCGAGGTGTCTTAGATAGATACTCCTTAATAAATATCAAGAGAAAGTAAGTAATAATAGGTAATTAAAAATCCCAGCCAACCCAAGCAAAGTTACTGAAATTTCTCTAGACTTGTTTAATCTGTAAAGCAAACACTGCCGAGATTTTAGTGTATCGCCCGATGCAGTGGAACAGACCTTGTTCAGTGTTTAATTCACCCCAGAGCGCTAATTTGCAGAGCCATATTATGAATAAAACGCAGATCCGCGCTACCGCCTGTATTCGTTATAAGCACACTTCATATACGCACCGCAATTTACTACTGTGGAATACAAAGGGTAATTAAAGTCTCCGTTTGTATAGTCAAGATTTAAATTTTTTATTCATGATTCCCATTTTTATGTACTTATGCGAAAATTATTTTGATTAATTTGCACTTGTTTTTATTGAAATTTGTAGGTACATACAATCTAGTACCCATTGGACTTCCATAATTCAACCTTCACATCACAACCCACATGATAAGAGCTCAAAATTTATAACGGTATACTTTTGGTCAAAAAAGCAATTGTTAACCACTATGTTTGTTATATAAAAATGTGCTACTTTATGCTTAAAACCACTTGTGAGTGCCATTTAGAATTCTAGTATCACATAGTAAGTATAGTTTCAGTGTTATATGTTTATAGCCTCAATAAAAAAGCAGATTCACTGAGCGTAACGGATTTCCTTCAATATAAATAAAACATGGCACAAGTTGGCGAATTAAATCCGACGGCTAGGTGGGCGTGTCATTTGTAACGGAAGGTCGGTGAGTGACACTTTTTGCTAAAAAGATTTAGTACCAAAGTAATTTCTTGTAGGTAAAGATTCGGAATATTTATTTTATCTCAAAATTTTCAGAAAAACGAACGTATGAAGTTATTCAAAGAAAAACGTTTTAATGTCGACTGCAGGTAGGACCTACCTACTAAGCTTGAAATAGGTTTTTCACCCTTTCCAACCCGTTCACAAATGAGGACATAAAACTTAACAAAATATTTAGTTACTTATTTCGATGTTTTTTTATTTAAAAACGGTTGGGTTCATTTATAATCACATAATAAACTCTATAAAACACAGATATTATTTAAATTATTTTTACATATCCTCTGTAGGTATAGGCTATTTTAACTAAAAAAAAATGAAGTCCATTCGGACACAAAAAAAATCAGGTCTGAAAGGGTTAAAATCTTATTTGTATTTTCGTCTCCCTACAAATAAAAACGTACAACTTACCCTATTTAGGCTGCATTCGACCAAACTTTTATTCCGAGAATATCGCTTTAACTAATGTCAAGTGGCCAAATAAAAGAATAGTCAAACTGAATAACTCGCTAAATAAGTTCGTCTTGCTATCGGTGCTTATAAAAGTTATATGATATTCAAATAAAGGCGCCCGTACCCGTAGTGGCTCGGAGGGACACACCCCTGTTCAATATCTCGTAATGAAAACAAATGTAGCTACCAACGCGACCCTTCCTGTTTACCTAAAGCCTACCTATTTATTTCTTTTCGATCAAACGTAAATTCGACGACAACCAAGAGGATTGAATGTTGTAATGCACGCTAGGAGCAATATGCTCATACCTAAGTACCTACCTATTGAACTCTTTGAATGCATAATTCAATATAGGTTATATAGGCAAAGTTCAAAATAAGAAGATGTTAAGTTTTGCCAGGTTTCTACATATTTGGTAATTTTGTGATTGCATGCTGTTCAATATCTCGTAATGAAAACAAATGTAGCTACCAACGCAACCCTTCCTGTTTACCTAAAGCCTACCTATTTATTTCTTTTCGATCAAACGTAATTTCGACGACAACCAAGAGGATTGAATGTTTTAATGCACGCTAGGCAATATGCTTATACCTAACCTACATATCTATTGAACTCTTTGAATGCATTATTCAATTTAGGTTATATGGGCAAAGTTCAAAATACTACATATTTGGTAATTTTGTGATTGCATGGTCTAGGTCTCCCGTCCATTCAGCAAGATTGATCGTGGCAATTCATAATTGAGCATTTTTTTTAATAATATTATTACGAAAAATCTATTTTGTTTGTTCCTTTAAAGCAAGCCCGAAATTATGATAATTTAATGTAAATTGTTCATGTTATTTCACAAATGGAAAAATATTTTCCAGCAAGACCAAAAACATAGCTGAAATCGTCCCCCGCTACTTCAAGCGTCCGGAAAGCAGATTATATTTATGAAATTCAGAAGTCGCATATTCAGGTGGCTCGTTGCTACAGTCGTGCATGGCGGAATTGCATCCACAGTGCGGTTGAAACGACAAAAATGCAAACTCGCCGAGCGGGGGTGTGTTGTTGACGCGAAATTACCATTCCGCCCGGCCTACGAATGAATATGTAACGTGGATTGGACGGTTTTGATGACATCGCGATACGCGCCAAATTCCGCTTTAGGCGGTCCATCGGCTCGTAAACAACGTTAAGTTGAAAGGATTGGGAGATCAATGCGAGTGGGAATTAATACAGGCAAGAGGACGGGTTTTCAACGAATTTATGACATTCGCGGCAACCAATGAGCGGTGCGAGTCGTACCAAAATAAATTAGCGGGAGTTTTCCAATGCAAGCGTGTTGCAATCAGCCGGTGACAGCGGCGCACGAGGCAAATGGGATTAAACTTTGTTAAACGACCTTGCGTTGCAATCCATTTGGCGGGCGGCGTGCTTGGTGAAACTAAACTTGCACAGGCACAGACTACCTCAACCCACTAGTGAAATACGAACATCCAACACTACAAATCGTACAGATAATTCTGTTATTGCATGTCGGCGGAGGGAACTTAATCGTACATCACAATTAGATTAAGCTGAGTAACCTGATTGCTCGTACAGATGTTGTACAACAATAACTTATTTCAGAAGCCGGCACGTGATTGTGGAATTGATTAGGGGTAATCACGGTAATGGATTATTTACACATTCATCAGAGAACCGAGTTCACGTACATACTTACCTACCCATAAAGTTGAGTAATTGTACGATATTTTGCTAATTAATTTTTCGATAACATTCATTATTCAGAATAGGAAGTTATTATCAAAATCATTTGATAAATTAATGAATTAGATTGGAAAATACACAGCACATTGCTGATAAAACGTTATTTGATGTTTATTACAACAATCCAAATGATTTTGTTAGTTAGGTTTATTATATCTATTCTGTGGTTAGGTCGAAATAATTGTAATTTGTTACCTACTCCATTAATTAAGTCCTTCACTTGAGAGTAATTTACCATGTTAAGTAGATTCGTACTTATTTATGTGCATTTTACTATATACACTTAAGGGAACTTCTACTTCTATAACTCTGACCCATCACGATTCAAGACAAAGAAGGATGTAGTTTTGTTAAAGTTTGTAATGTACTAAGTAGTTTGTTTTACAAAAACCACCCCTCTTACAGCAAACATGGGGCAAAGATCTAATTTTCCTCTGTAGACAAGTACTTTAGCGGTCATTCGCTAAGTCAGTTCCTCGCGTGTAATTAGATTCCGTCGTCGGTAGCTACATTACTGGTTTATTTGTGCTAGTTGCCGAAGTGAATAATATAGGATCTAGGAAATAGTGACATTTTTATTAGTCAGTTTCTTTTAAAAGGTGATATAATATGTAATTTGGTCGGTAATCAATTTGCAGTTAAAATTAGTCAGAATTAGAATTATTGTAATAATTATACACGTGGGTTAAATATTTGCGATTAGACTCTTGATTATATTAAGAGCGTAAGTTTGATGCATTTGTCACTCTTTTTTAGCAAGATACCAGGTTCTATCCTAAATGTAATTCCAACACTAAGGTAGGTATATCTATGGTTTGCTGCTTCAACCATTAGTGATTTATGTTCCATAAATTATTATTATTGTTCCCTTTATTACATTTTATATACGTACTTACAAAATTATATTTCTAAACATTATTATTGTTATTATTTATTTATAACATATAGGTATTTGCATTATAATTATGTCATGTCAACCTTCCTTACACATAACATTAACAAGAAACAAAAAAAAAATGCAAGATTGCATTTCGTTGGTCGGTATTATTACATTGTCGTCATTCCTACTTAACAGTCATTCCTACCTTATTTTCAGTTAAGACGTCCTTAGGTAAAAAATATGGTCCATTCAAAAGAATTATTTTCTAAATCTATTCGAATATAAAAAAATAAAACCGCCTTCTAAAAAACCACATCAAAAAAGTAAGAAATAATTCCTCACCAAATAAATAACGTAAGTACTTTGAAGTCGGGCGGGTTTTAACAAATCAACAAAAAATTGTACATGTTTCACGCCCGACTTCAAAGTACTTACGTTATTTATTTGGTGAGGAATTATTTCTTACTTTTTTGATGTGGTTTTTTAGAAGGCGGTTTTATTTTTTTATAAAAATAATTTTTATTTCACTCTTTTTAGTGCATCGTGCAGGCAATTTACGTGTTTTCTGGTAAATAGGTATGTGATCAAACTCAAAACCTCCTTTTTCGAAGTCGGTTAAAATACCTTGAGGTATCCCCTTATATACAAAACAAGAATCATCTAAATCGGTTTATAAACAAAGGAGTTATGCCTGAAGATACGTATTAAATTCACATAAAGTGGTAACGAAAACGACAGTATTTTCAAGATTTCCTGAAAACTACTGAACCGATTTCAAAATTTCAAAAAATGGGACCAACTTGGAAACCAACCTGATGTAATAACGTTTGAACCATTTCAATCGGTTCAGCCGTCTTCGAGTAATCGGTGGACATACATAAAAAAAAAAAAAAAAAAAAAACATACATACAGACGAATAGAGAACCTCCTCCTTTTTGATTTAGAAGTCGGTTAAAAAAAAAAACATACATACAGACGAATAGAGAACCTCCTCCTTTTTGATTTAGAAGTCGGTTAAAAATGATGTGAACTTACCGTGTCTCCGGTGCGCGTAGGGGTCGCTGACGTCGCCTTCGCGGTAGATCACCGAGTGGAGGCGCGTGCGCGTCCCGTTGGGCGGGAAGTACCGGCGCGCATGCTCCACGTAGTAGGAGCCGTCGTGCGCGATTATCTTGCCCTCGAACACGCCCTCCGTCACCGCGCCGAACACGGTCGAATGTGGCTCATCTGGGGAAAAAAGGTGATGGTTAGAAAAACTACGTAACAATGAAAGAACTTCTCTCCTACAAGTATGCCTAGGCATAGGCAGAGATCAGTTTTTTCTGTTGGCACATCTCTCTTGCTTCCTCTAGTTTATTACATTCCTCTTATATTCTTTCAATTCATCACCAAATCGCCATATTTTAGGTGATAAATAGCAGACGTTATGTGTCTCCACCATCAGCATGGAAAGGGAAGGGATATAGGGGATAATTGATTCCAATATTGTAGATAGGGGAGGACTACGGTTAAAATACGGACGTGATTATTATGAAATTGGCGTGGGAAAACTACTTCGGATTAACTACCGAAGACCGGGGTTACTTTAAGAAAAAAATGGGGCTACTTTGATAACTTATAATCTATATATATAAAAATGAATCCCTATTTCCCTTGGTCACGGCATCACGCGTGAACGGCTGGACCGATTTGGCTAATTTTGGTCTTGAATTGTTCGTGGAAGTCCAAGGAAGGTTTTAGCGGTGAGAAAATTGGGGAAGGAGGGGTAAGTAGGGGTAGAGTAGAAGTAGGGTAGGGTAAAGGTAGGGTAGGGTAAAGGTAGGGGTAGGGTAGAGGTAGGGTAGGGGTAGGGTAGGGGTAGGGTAGGGGTAGGGTAGGGGTAGGGTAGGGGTAGGGTGGGGGTAGGGTAGGGGTAGGGTAGGGTAGGGGTAGGGTAGGGTAGGGGTAGGTAGGGGTAGGTAGGGGTAGGGTAGGGTAGGGGTGGGGTAGGGTAGGGTGGAGTAGGGGGTAGGGCCACGGGAACGAAGTCGCGCTGGGTCAGCTAGTGTAGTATAAAACCAGTAATATTCGTAATTATGTAAAAAATGGGCATACTATGTCTATAGTTATATTTAGGCTACCAAAGCTCAGTTGAAAAAAAATGGAAAACGATATTAATTCCGTCAAATAAGCGTTGTCAACAAAGCGTTGTCAACAAAGTCACCCCCTCGAATCAAAGTAACCCCGGTTGACCGTACTTAATTAGTAATATAATGTAGGTACCTACCTACTACTGGTTCCGAATACTTAGCCTGGTAATTTGGGGTGGCGTTGCATACGGGTGTATGCACTTTTTAGGGTTCCGTAGCCGAATGGCAAAAAACGGAACCCTTATAGATTCGTCATGTCTGTCTGTCTGTCCGTCCGTCCGTCCGTATGTCATAGCCTCTTTATTCCAAAACTATAAAAACTACACTGTTGGATGTATTCCGTGAACCGCTATACGATTATGATACAAAAATAAAAAATAAAACAAATTAAGGGGGGCTCCCCATACATGAAACTGAAAAATATTTTTTTAAACAAAAATATTCGTAGTGTGGGGTGTCTATAGATAGGTCTTTGAAAATAACATGAAGGTGTGGTAAAATATGTGTCGTCGTCCCACCCCTCCCTCTAACTTTTGAAATAAAAGAGTGAAAAATCTAGAAAAAAATATATGCTGTAGATTTTAATAAGAACTTTCAACGAAAATTGGTTTGAACGATATATAGTAAGTACTTTTTGAGATATAAAACATTTTCAAAAACCGCAAATGTAACTTTGTCATTCATACAAACACTATAACAAACAAAGTTGTATTTTGCTGACAAAAAATTATGGTGGAATTTTGGCAAGGTATGTGAAATCGGTACGTTAAGTGTGTGTGTACGGAACCCTTCATGGGCAAGTCTAACTCGCACTTGGCCGATTTTTCACGAAAAGCATTCCATCCACAAATAGGGGACGCACAACGCACATATCCGTCCAAAAAGTAAACAAGATGTTTTTAGGGGCTGGCGAAAGAAACAAAACAGTTTTTATGACACGAACTTTATGTTACGCGACGAACGAAAGACGAATAGATCTCACTCTGGCACGCATCATGAAAACTGTAAAGAAACTTTTCCAATTTTCGTCGCAACTCGCAAGCCAGTAGGTAGGTACTCGTATGTATGTTTATTTATAAAAAATGTATGTTTATTTATAAAAAAAACAAAAGACTTTTTAATGTCTGACCCTTCTATGTACACTATTGTACACCCTTATTATAATTATGTATCAGTAAGTATTATCTTTATGAGACGATTCAACTGTAAAGTTATGAAATCATAGTTTAAACGAGTAACAACAATACTGTTGTATATTGTCCCTTAACTATGATACCTACGCTTACATTACATAACGTTCCTCTATCTATTAGGTAACTGACCGCACCGACAATAGAATGCGAACAACGGCACCTAGGCATCTACTAGGCATCACTTATACCTACTATGTCACATTCATACTATAATGTTAGATGAAACTTTGTCAATTTACAAGTCTGTGACCATTTCACGCCTAAACTACCCAGCCATTTGATGATTATCAAATTGAAATACGACTTGAGTGAGAGTAAGACAGGCTAATTATTGTTGCGAAAAATGTTAAAAATCCCTTGGGAGGATAATCGATCGCGATATACGGCCAGAATTAATAATCTATCCACAGATAGGGATAGGCATGATCCAGATTAATTGCTAGGCAATACCTAGCAACACCCAGGCAACTGTCGTTAATTGTATGTTAATATCAAACGTTGCATAGCAACTAATCTGGATCATGCCTATCCCTATCTGTGGATTGATAATTAATTCTGGCCGATAGCCGAATTTAACGCGGCTGAAGTCGCGGGCGTAACGCTAGTAGTTGTATAATGGATATGAACAGCTGAAGAAAAACCAAGGCTAGTAGCTCAAGCCATACAAAACCTTTGTTCCATTCTAGGCACTACATGACTATACATTTATTGTCTTACATATGCATACCAAAGCTACAGTTCAAACAGAACAATTCACTCCACAATTTCATAACATTGCTCCACAAAAATAGTCAGTTCTCTTAATGTGCTGTCTAATAAGCAATCTTTAACCGTGTGTTTAGTGAAAATTTTCAGGTAAGCACTTTTCACCTATACTACTTACTTATACCCAACTTCAGGATTTCGATAGCTTAATGAACGGGAAAAAACTGTTAAGTACTGAGTAATTGAGTATCAATAACGGTAACTAAATCGATTTATTATGCTAATAACCACTAATGGATTTGTGGCTACAAGAACTTTATTACCCTCCACGCAATTTATTACTTTTAATAGTTTTAATGTAACTTATTTGTAGGCATAAATAACACAAGTCAAGAATTATTCATTTCTATATCCATCATCTACACTGCAACACTTTTTGTTTGCTTGTAATGGCTTAACTCAAAAACTACTGGACTAATTACAAAAAATATTTCATTAAGTATAAGAAAGCTACACTACATTCTTCCCAAGTGATATCCTTACTTTCTTATATTATAAACGCGAAAGTTTGTATGTATGGATGTTTGTTACTCTTTCACACAAAAACTACAAAACGGATCCGGATAAAATTTGCAACAGAGATATATTATAGGCTGGAATAACACATAGGATAAATTTTATCCTGATATTCCCACGGTAACGGGAACCACGCGGGTGAAACCGCGCGCGGCCGCTAGTATATTATAAACGCGAAAGTTTGTTTAAGGCCCGTGGTATCGCCAACGACCTTGGGCATAGAAAAGTGGCCTAATTTTCCCGCCCGCTACCCGCACCAAAACAGCTTAAACACACGTTTCGTCAAAACTATGTATTATTTTAAAACGAAAAATGCTCAGTTTTAAGTTAAGCAAGTTAGCAATCTTTTCCTGAAAGAAACGTGAAAATATCACTTGTAGTTTAGAAGCAGTAGCGTATTTCAAGTTGAAAACAGCTTCATTTCAATGTTTTTTTTTAAATAGTATCTTAAAGACTATGTTTTTTTTAAATGCTCAGATTGAAGTTTATATATCAATATTTAATATATATTAATTCTGGATTCATCAGTAGGCTAATTTATGAGTTTTAGGGTCTCAAAAATGATCGTTTCACGACTACATGCACCTTAAATGGATGTCTGTTATTTCACGCTAAAACTACTAAACGGATTTGATTGAAATTTGGCACTCAGACAGTACATAGCCTGGATTAAAACATAGAATACTCTTTATCCCGATATTCCCACGGAAACAGATACCATGCGGGTAAAACCGCACGGAACCCCTAGTAAAAAAAATATGGAAAACTTTTCACGCAAACGTTAGGTACTTGCGTACTCATTCATCCGCAAATACAACAAGGTAAACCAATCGATAAGATAAAGGAGAAATAATTAATTGGAAGGCGAAAAAGCAATAAGGACTGAGAAATTAATTTCTAATCCATAATATAATATAGGTTTCGATCCCACCCAACAAACATTTAGGCGACGATTAGAGCTTGTTTTGTTACTTAGTGGGCTTCAAAGGCATTACAGTAGCAGCACTTATGACTATTGGCGATAAAGTGGCGTAAGCAAGTAACGTATATCACTTCTACTTATAATACAGAGTTACAAGGGCGACAATTAGGCGAGCCTAAAGGTTATGGACGTATTATGGCAAATCTATAACACTGTTGTACATGCACAGCATTTTGTGTTATAGCTTTAAGTGAATCTTAGAACTCTAAGATCTAAATAAGAATAAGAATTAGCTACTACCTCCAAAAGTGCTATGCAGGTGATATTAAACTCCTTACAAGAACCTAAAGTTGCACAATTGTTATACAAAACTCTCTTGCATTACCTTAAGTCACATAGGAGTATAATTTTTCGCTATATCAGATCCTCTAGCGTCTATTGTTACTTCTTTGTGACTAAAGGTAAAGTAATAACGCTTAAGGTCACTACTGTATTTCTTATATTGACCACTTGTTTTTGACAATGGCGTCGCAACAAAAAAAAAACAAAAATTGTTGTAAATACTTGGAAAAATCAATGAGGACTGGTGGAAATAGACAGAAATTGATCAGAGAATATTATCGCATTTTGAACTCCTCTATTTGAAAATACGTCCTCTATTTCTATGGAAAGCAGTGAAGCGCGAGTTTCCTGTGAGCCTGAAGGTTCCGTTCATGCTTTTCAAAATGATAGCTAGTTAGTAATGGAAGCTAGTTTTCTACAATCTAAAACCTTTTTTGGATAAAAATAGCGATGCAAAAGTGAATTTGTATATCTGTTTATTATAGGAGATGTAGAGGAAAAAGAAATTAATTAAAAAAATACTGTACTGAACTGTACCGTTTGTTTCCATAATATAAATACTTTACTAATGGAAACTCTAGTAATGGAAAGATAATAAAACGAAAATCAGTTTATTTTTACTTTTATGTTTAAAACAAATTTACATCTTCTCAATCTTACTTAATTATTATTACAATTATATATGTCGCAGCCAAATGGTTGAATTCGCCATTCAATTAAACGCCTACTAGGCCGATAATTTTTTCCGTAAACTATTTTATCTTCCCACAAGTTAACGGAGTAAAAAAAAAACCACGAAATTTAAGACGATCGCTTCGTTGCGCTTCGCGATCGCCTTAAATTTCTAACTAACCTATCACGTGTTCTACAGGACTTCCGAGAGGTATGCTGCCATACTTAACCATCCGGCGGATTCAACCATCCGCCTGCGACATATACATTATATGAAATGTCTCTGAATGGGTCCGCTTTTTAGGTTTGTTATATAAAAAGTAAAATACATAAGTTTAAAAAGAAGTTTGTGAGCAAACATTAACAAAATTTTATTCATAAGAAACGAATTAGAATCTTTCTGGGGCTTGCTTGACTATGTGAAGAAAATCTGGTAGGTTTCGAGATGGTCGATGTCAAAGTTCTCATTGATCGTGTTACTCGTGATCGTGTGTCATTATGTTTCCTGTTAACAGAAAAAGTTAGACATAAGTATAAATAAAACATGTTACAAAATTAACCAAAAATAAAAAATTGCAGTTACCTACACTCTTTAATAAAATCATTGCAACAGCAGATCGACTGACTGAACGAGCGTTTTTGTTTTGACTGATTTAGATAAGTACTTACTTGCACATTCATTGGCTGGTTGCGCGTGTGAGCGAGATGAGATATAAAGCCGAGAATATGGCATTTTGGTCTAATCTGTAAACAAACACGATATTTAATAGTCTTATAGACAGGTTTATAAACCTAATATTGTATTTAAATCATAATATAATATTAATTGTTAAAACAATATAATATTTTATATCTGCCTCCTTCTTTGTATTCTACTCGTCCAAAACAGTTAACAGATAAAAAAATAACATCAATACATGGTTTAAAGTTTTGAGCACTACGGATCCCTAAATTCGTTTGCTCGCCATGTTGAGATAATGAAATATTAGATTATGGTTATAAAAAAAAATATTTACAAGTTTGTTGTAAGGAAGTATTTTGCTTTAGTATGTATTTATATTACTAGTACAGTATTATAAGATCAATAAGGCAATTTTCTTGTACTTTTTTACATGAAAAATGTGTCACTCCATATTAAACAAAAATTTGTTTTCAGTAAATAGACAACATACATCGGGCGCTCGAATTATTTACCAATAAATATGTAACTTATTCACAGTGTACTTACCTTCGCAGCAAAAATACGCTTCCTTTCGCTTACCGACTATATAGCCATTGAAAATAATATTATTTATTGTTAGGTCGCAAAATTAGAAAATATATTTTCCGGGTATCAAAAACTCTTGCGGGAGAGACCTTTATCGCATTTGTGGATCTTGAATAGCGTTCAGACCGTTACAAATGACTTATTTACCTCCCTTTTAGCGCTTGAAAATATAATTAACGCCTTTGTATCTCTACTGTATCGCTTAAGGAGTCAGTTGACGCCTACCTGTAGCCCGCTTAGCACCCATAGAGGTAATATAAAACCATTTTTGCCATTTTACCGCTAACAGAGTTAATTTTTGCTTATTTACCCCTCTTGTATCGCTAAGAGATACTGTTACCGCTATCATAACTCTCTTATAGCATTGATTGTACCTCTTAGCCAGTTACCATAACTCTTGTATACCGTCATTATACAACCTTAAGTAATATAAAAATTGTGCCTAATTCGGGGGTAAAGTAGGGTTAGAGCGCGCTCTAACACCAATTTGTAACACCCATAAACCACTTTAGATTCTAGTTAGCGCTTTTATAGACTTATTATAACTCTTACTTCAGCGCCTAAATGTTACTTGGGCAGCATGTTATTGACGCATTAATAAGTGAAGCCAATTTGGGCAATTGATTATTTCGTTGTATATTATATCTCTTAGTACGTACTAAATGTATTAATTATATTATTTTTGGTAAAGGAGACTACTTAAAACTATTATTATAGTAGTGAGTTAGATTGTTTGTATAAAAAGGTAACAAAATAACGCTAATACGGAAGGGCAATCTCGTCAGTGTTGGAGTATCTGCAGTTGTGTTGCATAATATAACTAAATGAAACTATAAAAAAAAATTGAAACAATTAATATTTAAAAGAAGATATTTTTAAGTGATACATAATACCTAATTGTCGACTTATTGACCTACGGCACTATATTATAAGTAAATGCGATAGTTTGAAAAAATCTTTTTTATTATGTACACAACCTCAAAAGCGGAAAACCAACTTACATTATCTATTCAAAGTATTTTTATTTGCCCAGAGACACGATGATATCAATTGTGTTAAGGTCACATTTAAACAACGATAAACAATCATGTGTCGCCTCGAAAAACCCTAATTAAAATGCCTACAAGCATTAAATTATGGTACCATTTCCCAATTACGTAACACGAACTTAATGTTTGGTTCCTCCTTCATTGCGAATTGCGAGCAGCAGTGGTGTAGTAAAGTTTAAATATTAGATTTGATGTCGTGTTAGAACAACGTTAGGCTGGCAGTTACGGGTTAAATTAATAACGATAGTTAGTAGTGACTCATTTGGGTTCATGTGCAGGCGACAGGGGATAGACAGGCCCCCATTGTGGGTAACTATGTGTCATGATGACACTGACTTAGGGTTGGCTGGTTTGGCATATCTGTACCTACCTATTTCATTTGATCGGTAGTGATTTATGTCAGCCTTATGATTTTAAGACGCAACTTTCTTTGCAGAATTAAGTTTAACCAATAATAATAGTAAATACCTAACTGACCTCATGTTTATAATCATCAAAATAAATAAAGCACCAATTCATCAAAACGTCATTAATATTTGTTATGATAAATCATTTGATTCAACTCCAAATTCAAAAATATTGAAACAAAAAAAATATTGTGAGTCATGATCATGAATTAATAACAAATCTATAAGGTAAATAAATAAAATAGCTTTATTTAGGTCCCACAGCACAGACCCAAGTTATGACTATGACTTAAAGGAAATCTTATTCGGTTATCTTTATATCTATATTTAGAAAGAAAGAAAAAACGGCAGGGCCGATTTTAATTATTTTTTAACCGACTTCCAAAAAGGAGGAGGTTATCAATTCGACTTTATGTTTTTTTTTATTTTATTTTTTTATATGTGTTACTTACCTCAAAACTTTTTAATTAATGAACCGCTTGGGATAATTCTTTTTTTATCTGAAAGGTGACGCTCCTCGTGTGGTCCCATTCATTCATCATTCAGTCTCGCATGTTCGTCCTTTGAATTAAAAATTCTAATTACCTATTTTTTTCGTTTTTTAGTGTTTGTTAATTTTTGTTTGAAGATTCTTTTTGAAGGCGGTTACATTTTTTTTAAAACGTTTTATTTGTGTGTGTGTCTTTAGGTGGATTCGAGAATGGTTTAGATTTACAATTGGACCCGGTAGAAAGCGTGCTTTCGATAAGGCGGTACGAAGTTCGCCGGATCAGCTAGTAACTTATACATATTTGCTCGGGCAGATCAGTTTAAATGCACTTTTTTAATATTAAAAGTAGCAGTTACTTTATCTATCTTACAATAAAAATATTAAATGCTGTGATTATAATCTTCTTCTTCTTCGTGTCAATGGCAAGCGTAAATCAGATGAAGTTGGCCCAGAACTGTGCCACTCTTATAATGACAGTATTTTTTTTGCATTCACAATGCAATTTTTCAATAAAGACAGTTCTTAGAAAAAATCGACCTGTCTGACAACCAGCTCCGATGGGTTGTGAGACGGGTAAATTTTTTCTAAATACTTAAGTAAGTACTTGATTTTCCATTTTTCAATAATAAAAATTGCACTGTGAATGCAAAAAACAAAAAATTAAAATAAAGACAGTTCTGTTAAAATATAATGGTAACAACCCTAAATATACGCGCACTAACCATTGCGTTTGCATACTGATACGCACGTGTTACATTCACACGCGACTGGCAAGCTGCAGGTACTGCATTACAATTTGTTCAAACTTGTTAAAAATAAAGAGATTACTCTACGAAATACGCACGGTTACACGATTATAAACATTCCATTTTTAAGCTTATAGTATTCCCAATATAAAAATAAAACATGTTTATTATGCAATTTTTATAATTCCACTAGCTTTCCGCCCGCGGCTTCGCCCGCGTGTACTACACGACATTATCCTTAGGGAATGTGATATTTTCCGGGATAAACTACGTCACTTTCCAGCTCCAAATCTATCCCCGTACAAAAAATCACATTGATCCGTTGCTCCGTTTTGACGTGAAAGACGGACAAACAATTAATACCTACCTACTGGTTTTCCCGTGGAAATATGATACTTTCCTGTGGAAAAAAGTATAACTAGCCTATTATAATCCTTCCCAGGGTCTCAAATTATTTACTTAAATAGGTACCAATTTCTGGCCGCAAATTAGCCCGCGCTTAAAATGATTTTCGTATGGGACTGAGATTTTTCCCGCGGTAAAAAGTGTTATGTCTTTCCCAGGGCCTTAAACTGTCTCTATTCTAAATTCCATTAACTTAAACTATCACCTTAAATACCAATTCCATTCCACAGCTATGCACGTGCTAAAACTTATTTTACCATGGGAATGATCCTTATTCCCGCGGTAAAAAGTCCTTCCTAAGGGCACAAAATATTTCCATTCCAAATTTCGTCTTAATCGGTTCAGCCGTTGGCGATTTTTTCTAATAGGTACATACATACTTAACAACAACATTTTCATGTTTTCATTATTCCATTCGTTATTAAAAATTATATCTAAACAAAAACTAATTAACTCCCACTTACGATATTATTTTGCCACACACATATTCTGATAAATAATTTTAATAATCTAAATGGAAATTAATACATAAGTAATTAGGCTTTGCGATACCTACTATTTCATGATTTTTTAATTCCAAAATATCGGGAAATATGGTACATATTTATTCACAACTATGTAGCTGTAAGTATTCGACACACATTGCAATGCCATAAAATAAAATCTGAAGGCTGATGATGATGAAATAGATTTTTGGATCAGGATCACTCGCGGGCGTCTCCTAGCACCCTACGAAGGTTTCATCACAATATGATCGATGGTTTCATTCAAGACGCTTATGTAACAAACTGTGGACGATTCTTTACTTAAATGGATTTTAGTTAAAAATTTCTCACACGACCTTTCTTTTAGTTCCCGACTAACAGCGCAGTACCTATTTATTGTATCTGTCATATTTATTGCATTGTCATGTTCGTAATGGTTGGTATTATAAGTTTCTGGTTGGCAAGCATTTGGCACGAGCCACTCCGTATAAGCCACAATGGTGTTCGTTTCAGCGAGGTCAATTTACCAATAAGTATTAATGACCTGACAATGGACTTAAATAAGCGGACATTGTAGCTTGATTGTTATTTGTTTGTTATTTATAATCTTTGGGCTGCGAACTTCCTTTTTACTAGGCAGCTCTTAAATTAACTGTTGACAATACACAACGGTTAAATTTTACAAACAACTCTGCAACTCAACAAAAAAAATGTATGGAACAGCTGATTTTGTTTGTTGAGTTGCAGATTTGGCCCCATAGTAAAAGTTGTTCAAATTCATGAGCATAATCACCACCTAAGACGTTTTAAGCTTATTCATTAACACGTTGTTTATACAGATATTAGTAAGACATAAGGGCGTTCAACATTGTTTTGTTGACGCTAAATACCTACTGCAAATGCGATACGTTTTTCAACTATATACTGTAGCATTCACACTCCAACTATCGCAAGCAGTCGCAGGCAATTAAAATAAATATATGGCACGCACGGCACATCTGTAAAATGTTCAACTAGATAGTACAGTCGAACCAGTTAAATCATGACCTATTTTGCTAAACTTGTTTGAAGGCGTCGAAATTATAAAGGTCATTGCCAAGGTTTAATTTCGACTTTATTGACTTTTAATATCGATTGGAAGATACCCATAGGGTGGATCACGCACGATGCAATTAGTTCGACTGTACTTAAGACGCGAAGACTAAACGAAATATTAAAGCATTAAAACGATTAAAGATAAGTTTAAACACTTCAGAATATGGAGCAGTAATATATACTTACTTACATAATTTATTATTATGTCGTAAGTAAGGAAATTTTATTTTGCAAACACCAAAACAATACTAATCCAAATAACGTAGGTAATACCTATCAATTGAAATGAAATAAATATGAACCGTCATTTGACTACTTTTTGCAAATTTCACTCACAAATTCGTTAGAAATAAAAATCTATAAGTACTTACATGCAATTTAACAGAAAAGCAGAAAAAACCCTTCCCGCTTTTGCATACCCACATATTTTCATGAATGTATGTTTTATATTTTAATCTATTAATCCATATAATTAAGGCTAAAAGAATAACAGCCTGAAATAACGAAGGTATACACGTCATGGTAAGTAAATAGGAAAGAGAGGTAGAAAATGTTTATTCGTGCAAACCGCAGAGTTACGAAAATGTTTTCAGTTAAATTTAAGAGCGATGGCGGAAAAATTCGCGCACATTTGCGAAGTCAGGAGAGCTGGCAAGCCAACTTACCTATTTTATCATCGAGTAATATTATTTACTTCGGAGCCTCGCCTTACCGAATTTAAGACGGTATTTGCTTTACGTAGATGATATATATGCGATAAGCGTCAGTAACACGAATTGTGTGTAGCTCAAATAGAAGCAGCTTTGTGACTTGTATAGATATGTGAGGAAAGGAAGGCCGAATAAATAGGCCCTTGAAGGATGATAATAATATGTGCAAGAAAGGGGTGACTGTAGAAGTGACAGCTAATAGAGATGAATGGAAGAAAAAGACGTAAGTAGGTACTAACCGCCTCTGTGGTCCAGTGGTTTATTCCACCGGTTACAGACCCAGAGGTTCCGGGTTCGATTCCCATGGGGGTACAATATATTGTAGTCGGTTTGGTTGGTGATAGGACTTGTTCTTAGTCCGCCTGGCTAGCTACCACCATCTTATCTAAGTTTGCCGCCGTAACAATGAGGTTTTCAGCATTATTGTGTTCCGGCAGTTAAGAGATAAGTAAGTAAGTATAGCCAGTTCCTCAGTGATTGAGTATTCCTGCGCTTCCAACTTCAACCTTACCATCACTTAACATCAGGTGTGATGAAGGCTAAGTGCTACCCCGTTGTGGATAAAAAAAATTGGCGGCTACCGGTACAATCAATGAAGTTGCCAATACACATGAAATACTCATTGGTAGGACCATAGCTATAACAAAGACTCCTATAAAAATAGCACGGCTATGAAAATTGTCTTTGTTCAACTCCGATAAGCTCTTTTGTATGCTCGTTGTTAGGAAAAATCTTCGGTAAATAACTGTAAGAATGGCAGGTCAATTTGCGTCTGACTAAGAGAATACGAGAAAAGACGCATATCAGATCATATCAACAGATCCTCTACTTCATATAAACGAAGCCATTAATATTATAACATAAAGTGTCCAGTGTGAATACTCTAAAGCATTTTATTTTCTTTGATTAGAACGCTAAATACTGTTAACCAAACTCGAGATTCAAACAAAACAACTGTTGGGAAATACGTCAGCGACATTGATGGAGCTAGAAGCTATTGATCTTTGACTGGACTGATTGAACAGATAGTGTAGTGACGAGTACATTATGCGGGCTTGTACGGTTTAGCCAAATTCAATTGACAGTTACACACGTTGGTGGCAGTTCACAAGCGGTGGTTGCCATTCGCAAGTGCATCCATCGTGCCGACTGCCGACTGCGCGGTAAGTAGGGCGACGAACTGCGATCGATGCGCACCGCCCTCCGCACAACTTTACCCATTTACACTGTACCAAACTTTCGCGATCATAATACGACTGATGTATTCCAACAATACGCATCATTGCTGATATACAGCCGATTCAAACTTCAATTTAAGTTGGACGCGCTCTTTTTATAAGTTCTCTAAAGGTATAGGAAACTTGTAGCTGTGAGCCAATGTGAGCTAACTTCTCAAAAATAAAACCGCGCGGGCAGCTGTTCTCTCTTTTTACCACACTTTTATTAGCTTCACTTGTAACTAAGTCACAATGTAAGAAAATCTTGGAAATCAATTTTAACCTACTTCTAATTGTCGTATTGATTTTAAACTTTGCACGTCTATATGAATCCGATGACAATACAATAATTTGCTACCATCGAGCTGATCTGATGATGGAGTCAAGAGGTGGGCAATAGAACTCTTCAATGGCTGTTAGGAAACCCCTCGAGTATAGGCTCATTTCTTTTGTTCGGATGAGACCTATTCGCTACACTTGGTGGCGAGGGTCTGATGATGGAGCAGGGAGGAAGCCAGTGGCACTTCTTAATGACCACTAGGAAACCCCTCGAGTTTGGCCTCCGTTGTTTCAATCTGATGAGACTTATTAGTCGCACTTGGTGGTAAGGGGCTGATGATGGAGCAGGGAGGATGCTAGTGGCACTCCTTAATTACCAATAGGAAATACCTCGAGTTCTGGCTCATTTGTTTCGTTCTGATGAGACCTATTCGCTACACTTGGTGGTGAGGGTCTGATGATTGAGCTGGGAGGAACCCAGTGAAACTCCTTAATTACCTCAAGAAAACCCCTCGAGCTTGGGCTCATTTGTTTCATTTTGATGAGACCTATTCGCTACACTTGGTGGTGAGAGTCTGATGATGGAGCAGGGAGGAAGCCAGTGGCACTCCTTAATTACCACTAGGAAACCTCTCGAGTTTGGGCTCATTAGTTTCGTTCAGACGAGACCTATTTGCTACACTTGGTGGCGAGGGTCTGATGATGTGAAGATGGAGCTGGGAGGAAGCCTGTGGCACTCCTTAATGACCACTACGAAACCTTTTTGAGTTTGGGCTCATTTGTTTCGTTCTGATGAGACCTATTCGCTACACTTGGTGGCGAGGGTCTGATGATGGAGCAGGGAGGAAGCCAGTGGCACTTCTTAATGACCACTAGGAAACCCCTCGAGTTTGGCCTCCGTTGTTTCAATCTGATGAGACTTATTAGTCGCACTTGGTGGTAAGGGGCTGATGATGGAGCAGGGAGGAAGCTAGTGGCACTCCTTAATTACCAATAGGAAACACCTCGAGTTCTGGCTCATTTGTTTCGTTCTGATGGGACCTATTCGCTACACTTGGTGGTGAGGGTCTGATGATGGAGCAGGAAGGAAGCCAGTGACACTCCTTAATGACCAATAGAAAACCCCTCGAGTTTGGGCTCATTTGTTTCGTGTTGATAAGACCTATTCGTTACACTTGGTGGTGAGGGTCTGATGATTGAGCTGGGAGGAACCCAGTGAAACTCCTTAATTACCTCAAGAAAACCCCTCGAGCTTGGGCTCATTTGTTTCATTTTGATGAGACCTATTCGCTACACTTGGTGGTGAGAGTCTGATGATGGAGCAGGGAGGAAGCCAGTGGCACTCCTTAATTACCACTAGGAAACCTCTCGAGTTTGGGCTCATTAGTTTCGTTCAGACGAGACCTATTTGCTACACTTGGTGGCGAGGGTCTGATGATGTGAAGATGGAGCTGGGAGGAAGCCTGTGGCACTCCTTAATGACCACTACGAAACCTTTTTGAGTTTGGGCTCATTTGTTTCGTTCTGATGAGACCTAGTCGCTACACTTGGTGGCGAGGGACTGATGATGGAGCAGGGAGAAAGCCAGTGACACTCCTTAATGGCCAATAGGGAACCCTTCGAGTTCTGGCTCATTTTTTTCGTTCTCCTTAATGACCACTAGGAAATCCCTCGAGTTAGGGGCTCATTTGTTTCGTTCTGATGAGACCTATTTGCTACACTTGGTGGTGAGGGCCTGATGATGGAGCAGGAAGGAAGTCAGTGGCACTCCTTAATAACCACTAGGAAACCCCTCGAGTTTGGGCTCATTTGTTTTGTTCTGATGAGACCTATTCGCTACACTTGGTGGTGAGGGTCTGATGATGGAGTAAGGAGAAAGTAAGGGTTCGGCTCGCGCATCTGGTAACTAATAGACTCCACTTGAATTAGTAAAACTAAATACATACAATCACGCCTTTGAGTTATAATGTTTACGGGGTGGGCAGACACATGAATGGACTGTGAAATCGATTACCATCCATCCATAGCTTGCCATTTATTAAACTAAAAAGTAAAAAATAAATATGTAGTTTAAAAAACTAAAAGAACACACTTTTATAGGAACAGACTAAAAAGTACAAAATAACCGTCTATTCAGTAACTGAAATTAAAAAGCGTGGTGCGCCCTTTGCAAATCATGCATTCAAGTAGTCAACTTACTTAATATTGACAAAGCGCACCACGCTTTTTAATTTCAGGGACTGAATAGACGGTTATTTTGTACTTTTTAGTCTGTTCCTATAAAAGTGTGTTCTTTTAGTTTTTTAAACTACATATTTTAATATTTATGATGCGGAAACTCGAGACCAATAAAAAATATGGCAAGAGCTAAACAACTTTGATTAAATTCAAAGTAATGTGGAATTAACTTCTTTGGCAACTTAATGAAACGACGGCCTACTTTTGCCGTTTTTAATTTTAAAATAGCGTTTACTTTCAACACAATTATTGAACTCCTGCGGTTCTATTGTAAATATAGATAAGGATGACTCCTTATTTACATTGCATCGAAAAGAGCAGAGTGGACTGCCCTCGGCCCGACATCGACATTAAAAGTCGAGTTGCCGACGAAAGCTCCCAATTAGCCGGGACTTTGACGCCCGCCCCGCCAGTAATTGCAAAAAGAAATTATGTTTTGGTGCTCTCGAGGAATTATTAAAGACGGCAACCAGTCTAGCTCCGCGTCGGGACGGCAGACGCGGAGCGGGAGCCCGTTTAGCTTGTTTGATTAAAGAGAAACACAATCGCGGTCGACATACTCCGAGCGGGGACTTATTAAATTTTCCCCGGGGGCGAGGGCAAACAATGGCGGACTATCTTGGGTGTAGATAACGGCGGTCGGTGTTGGAGCCGCACAATGGCGCCTCCGAGTTGGGTGCCAGTCGGCCGCACACCACCTACAAACTTTGTGTCTGTTCTTGTTGGACGTGAGACACTCGCTTTAAACTGCAGACTCACTTCTCTGCTCTACTTGAGTAAACCTGTTTATCGATGCACGTAGGGTTACCAGGGGTCAGGCTTTTTGATGCTTGTCCGGCTAAATTAGACAGTGTCCGGCCTGTCCGGTTTTACCCTGTTTGGCCAACTTGCGAAATCACCGGTCGCGGCGCGCGCGGCGAATGTCAAGCGCGAGTCGCGTCCGCCCCGGCTTACAAAATATATGGATATTATTTTATAATTCAGGCATAAAATCCTTGGTATTTAGGGTGTCCGGCCTTGATACCCAAAAGACCGAATAAACTAGCCATTCCGGCTTTTCGGTTTCAAGACCTGGCAACCCTAGGTGCACGTGAATTTACTAGCGCCCTGAACTCTTTAATAGATTGTCGCGTCTTTGCTTTGTCACCTACTCTCCTTTCGCTCTTAGTGCGATGTGTTAAATAAAATGTTCTTTAATTGAACTATGGGAATGTACCTAACAGATGAACCTTGTGCTTAATGATATTTTAATTAAATTTAAGACTTACCAGCCAACTCTCCGTGATACAGGTGTGACGTGTCGACGTCATGGAGTTCGCCTTGCGAACCTTCCACCTGCCAAAATACATTTTCAAATTAGTTTGTTATTTTGAACAACAATAAGTTGTTAAAATACATATTGAAATAGAACTAGAAGCTAAATATTTTAGTTGTAAGTAGTGGGTAACATTCTCAGAAACGGCGAAAATTGCGAAATTATTAAAACTACGCCTGCTATGCTGGAACTACCTTATAATAACAAGAATCAAATTAGGTGATACTAAGAAAAGAACACTTTAAACGTTTAAATCAATAGTTTATGTGCATGATTGACATATCATCCGACACGGCGTGCAATACTCGCAAGCAAACTTTTCACATAATAAGTATTGAATTGAACCCATTCTGCACAAATCTACAAATGCTATAATAGGTTGAATGGTGTCGCGTACAACTACAGTCACAAGTAGGTAAAAGAAAAACTAATTATATGTGTTTACTTATTAGTCATGTTATTTTATCGACAGAGAATCACGACATTGCTAATCGTAAATTAAGCTTGTCGTGAATAAAGATCCCCAATAAAATTTTCTATTAAGTTATACCATTTTGTGAATATTTTTGGTTGCTAGGCCATTTTGTTTGCAGCCGAAGGTCAACCCAACACCATCAACAATAATCAAACCTAAATCCACTAATGGGTTTTTACCATACCTTAAAGTTATCACTAAAAGCGGAGAGGTCCCTTCGCGACCGGAGGCTGAACCTCCTGCCGCATACTCTGAGTCGTAGCCGAGCGGCTCATAAGGCTCGATGTATTCGTTGAGGCGGTTATGTTTTGACACTTAGTGGTTTAAGCACTGGAAATCATCCAAAGACCAATCGATTTCGTATCTCACCTTAAAGTCATCACTAAAAGCGGAGAGGTCTCTCCGCAACCGGAGGCTGAACCTCCTGCCGTGAGCTCTGAAGTCAAGTTGGAGGTGCGACAATGTGTCTGTGGAGCGTCTCGAGCGCAGGTGCTGCTTGTGCACCGCCTCTGAGTCGTAGTCGAGCGGCTCATAAGGCTCGATGTATTCGTTGAGGCGGTTATGTTTTGACACTTAGTGGTTTAAGCACTGGAAATCATCCAAAGACCAATCGATTTCGTATCTCACCTTAAAGTCATCACTAAAAGCGGAGAGGTCTCTCCGCAACCGGAGGCTGAACCTCCTGCCGTGAGCTCTGAAGTCGAGTTGGAGGTGCGACAATGTGTCTGTGGAGCGCCTCGAGCGCAGGTGCTGCTTGTGCACCGCCTCTGAGTCGTAGTCGAGCGGCTCATAAGGCTCGATGTATTCGTTAAGGCAGTTATGCTTTGACACTTAGTAGTTTACTCGTAAGCACTGAAATCTTCCAAAGACCAATAGATTTCGTATCTCACCTTAAAGTCATCACTAAAAGCGGAGAGGTCTCTCCGCAACCGGAGGCTGAACCTCCTGCCGTGAGCTCTGAAGTCAAGTTGGAGGTGCGACAATGTGTCTGTGGAGCGTCTCGAGCGCAGGTGCTGCTTGTGCACCGCCTCTGAGTCGTAGTCGAGCAGCTCATAGTGCTCAATGTATTCGTTGAGGCGATTATTTCGGGATGCTGGAAATAAAAAAAAAAACAACATTATATTACATTAGACGAAATGAGAGGCTTTACTATATAATTTGAGTTGGGTATGAAAATTAGTTTTTGGCCTTTTCACATGCGGTCACAGCACGGCTGTCGCATCTGTCTCTAATGGATAATTTCACGGCACGATCGCCGTGCCTTGTGAAGCTTGCATTTTATATAGCTCATACATATCTACTTTAAAGGGCACGTCGAAAGAATCGCTGTATTCATGTGAAAGGGGCATAAGAGATGACGATATTGCTGGTCAAGTCATAAGCACAATTATTATGACTTTGAAAAAGTTAAAGCAGTGGGGTTTCTATAACAAAGACGAGTAACCACCAACTCCAACTCATGAAAATTACGAAGTCGTGACAACAATAAAAAGCACGTCACTTTTATTTGTTCTGTCTAAAATATCTTAAAATTTATCTGATTTTGTTTTAAGATAAACATAAATTTATCAAACCCAATTCGCTGACAACGACAAAAGCAAGATTTTACTAGAAGGATAAAGCTCCGACGAAGACAAAGGTAAACCGGAAGGAGAAAAACAAAGAACTCCTAGCGGACAGGAAGCGTTCGGAATGGGAAAAACATTTGAAAAAGTTTAATTTTCATTCGTTTCAGAAAGTGCGATTCAATTCCTTAGTAACGTAACAAAAAGACCTAGCAGAGAATAGTAATGGCCTTTTTTACTTAAGCGGGCCAATTTGAACGACACTAAATCTTAATACGACCTCGCCAAACAGGGGACTCTTGATCCTAAGATTCATGTTATCGATACTCGAACAAATAGGGTGGCAACATGAAAAAACAGGGAAGTAAATATTCTCTGTAGAGCAATTCAGACTTATTAAACGAGAGTATTTTTACAAAAAGAACTTTAAACGCTATCAATTGCACTCAACTCAACACTTCAATGACTTACTTCGGTCCCAACGTTCGAGTTTGATTAAACGACACTTGAGAAGCATTCGATTTTCTCAGTCAGAATTTTTCCGTAACGTTAATTATAAACTTTTCGAGGGGCCCGAATGACATTCAAGTCGGGGACAATGGAAGTAACTTTACCAATGTCGAATTCACGTCTGCAGAATTTCGTAACAGTTGCCATTTTATTGTATTTCCATTCTAAGTAAGAAAAATATCAAGCTGATTAGCCTGACTAACAGGGTACGTTTAGCTCAAAAAAAAAAAACTGAACGGAAACCACATGTTCTAGAGAAACGGGTGTGCTGCACACGTGTTACGCATGTTGCGTTTATTTTGCATGCATTTCTAATTTACTAACACTGTATGAATGAAAACGTACGACAAAGCAGTAGATAACGACAAAGCAGAGTAATGTAATAAAGCAAAACAAGGTAGTGAATACACTGCGAACAAGGTGTCCAGTGGTCTATGTGTCCAATGATATTATGGTACGTGTTGAAGCAAACAAGCACGTAACGGGAGCGGGGAGCTCGACCGAATAAATAGTCCATTATACTGGTTAGACCTTCATTCTTGGAAATGCACTGTGAAGAAATGATATCGCAGCGTCGGTATAGATTAAAATGAGCAGAAACAGTCAGCCGGGTGAGATAGTGACATGCAGAGGGGCATTAGTTACGGCACAGCTGCCACTGAATGCAATCTGGGCGAGAGGAGATCTGAGACGTGGAGGATTTATTTAACGTGCCATTTGGAATTGATTCCCTTGTTCTCGTATGCAAACAAAACGTGATAACACTGGCAATTTCTGTTACAACGGAACGTGAACAATCGATTCAATAACGTTTCGGCATTCATAAATAGCGTAGTCTTTTCGGAATTTCCTACAATTTCTCAAAACAAGCCATGATAGGTATATGTTTTTTTTAAATCAATAGTAGTGATATACACAGTAACAGTAAATCGCGAAAAAAAAAATCTGCTGTTCAGTACATTTTGATACTGCACTTTTGTATGATCAATTCCTAAAATTATCCGGGTGATAAAAAAAATACCGTGTATACTGACATTCATTAATGCAATTTATTATTGTATGATGACAGTGCTGTTAAATAAATCAAGTAAGATAAGATACTGTAACTTGTGTTCAAAAATAAATGTTATACAGGCGCTTAAGCGTGAAGGGAAATCGATCATTAAATCACCAAGAGGATATCAGACAAAGAGATCTTTGAAATAAAACATTCAAATAGGTGCTCTTATCTTAAATCTAATAGCTATCTGATCACTCGATAGTGATAATACCCATCACAATAGGTATTGACTTGCAGCAGCTTCTGTTGACCTATAGTCAGGTTTATTTGCTCAGCTATAGAACGGAGGTTTTTGCCCCAGCGATGTTAGTGGGTCAGTGGGGCAGGACCCCCTCCCGCCCGAATGTAGTTACAAAGCCAGGCTTAATGCCTGCTAGCAATATGCAAGTTCTTTAGTCAACAACTAAATATGTATTACTTTTGCGCGGAGTTGCAAATTTGAATTGAATGCAATGTGCTTTTAAGTGCCTCCGTGGTTGGAATTTTCATGCAATTTTCTAGTTACGTTCACTTAAGATTTAGCCATCGCCATCAGGTATTGCTGCGACAAAACCCTCCCATATAGAGATAAATAGGAGTGAAATGGGCAATTCACAGAACATGCCCACCTAGCAGATTCAATACGAATTGGTGAGTAAAATACTATCAACTTTATAATATAAAACTCGTACCTATAAAAGTATATTTTTATTAAACTTATTTATCATAAAGCATCTGTTCTTTGCCCGCACGAAAAATAAAATTGATTATGAAGATGAGTACCTACAAAGAATTTTCGTCTGCAAAGTAAATAACAAGCTTTGTTTTTATACTGGATATTACAAAACTTTATAGGGCTCCAACAATTTTGATTCAAAGTGAGATCTTGGCGAGAGATTTGTAGACAATTTAATTAGTAAAGTCTATTTCGAGAGGGCGGAGTTGCGAGTTCCCAAGTTTAACGACGTCCTTGTGCGTTAGTCAACTTGTCGATAGGCAGACATGTCTATGTCTAAGCACTGGCCCGACTGATAAAGCGAGCGCGCGACGACGGTCAATACAGTATTATTTTTATCGGTTACTTAGAAAATGTTAGTCTATTTCGAGAGGGCGAAGTTGCGAGTTCCCAAGTTTAACGACGTTTTTGTGCGTTAGTCACTTGTCGATAGGCAGACATGTCTATGTCTAAACACTACTGGCCCGACTGATAAAGCGAGCGAGCGACGGTCAACAGAGTATTATTTTTGTCGGTGACTTAGTTAAAATGTTAGTCTATTTGGAAAGGGCGAAGTTGCGAGTTCCAAAGTTTAACGACGTCCTCGTGCGTTAGTCAACTTGTCGTCGGACAGACACGTCTATATGTCTAAGCATTGGCCCGACGGATATAGCGAGCGACGGTCAAAAGACTATTCTTTTTTCGGTGACACAGTAAATAAATAATATCAATTTTATAAGTAAAGCCTTGAAGTAGGCGGTCGAAGTTGGGAGTTATCCCCTAGTTTAACGACACGTCCTCGTGCGTTAGTCATCTTGTCGTCGAATAGACACGTCTATGTCTAAGCACTGGCCCGACGGGTATAGCGAGCGAGCGACTCCGATGACGGTCAATAGACTATTGTTTTTGTCGGTGACACAGTAAATTAATAATAACAATTTAATTAATAAAGCCTACTTCAAGAGGTCGAAGCTTTGCGAGTTCTCTCCAAGTTTAACGATGTCCTCTTGCGTTAGTCAACTTGTCGATAGGTAGTGTCCGTCTTTAGCACTGAACGGTAAACAGACTATTTTATACAGGCGGCCGCCCGCGACTTCATTCGCCTGCAATTGGGTTATATCGCGTTCCCCTAGTATCACTAAGAAGTGATAAGTACCGTATTACCTATTCCAAGATCAGATCTCTGGGCCGAATTTCATAGAAAATACATTAGTTTTGGCGTGACATAGGCACCTAGTTAATTTCGCATTTATAATATTACAAGCGAAATGTAGATGTTTCAAATAAACCCTTCTCAATAATGATTCTGGCTATTGAAGAAATCTTGTACGAAAGATCTAAGCGTAAGTACCTACAGACAGACGAAGGGACTTTGTTTTTTTACTATGTATGTATAATAGAAATAGAGATATTTTAAACGTCGCCAGCGAGACAGTAAATAAATAGTATGCCACTCTGCCATTAGAGAGGAAAACGGCGCGACACGACATTTAAAACTTCGTTGTTATAATAAATCAGGTAAACTAAACAACTAAAATAAATGTGTCAGAAGAGTTCTTTTATCCCGTTTTAGTGATAGTTTTACAAGTTTTACTGAGTACTAAGAGGGTATATGTCGTAGGTTATAATAATATCAAAGCCGTGATATTATAATTTCTCGTTAAATTATGAATAGACAGTACGAGACAGTATGCACACGGATCCGAGCTCACGAATTTGCCTTGTAAAAGTCCTGTACTTCTCGGAAGTCCTGTAGAACACGTGATAGGTTAGAAATTTAAGACGATCGCGAAGCGCAGCGAAGCGATTGCCTTAAATTTCGTGGTCATACTGTCTCGTACTGTCTATTCATAATTTAACGAGAAATTATAATTTCACTAGTGAAATTATAATATCACGGCTTTGACAATATACCTACGACATATACATACATACAATATGAACGTTTTCTACATTTTAAGTTTAAGGTAAGAATCGTTTTTTTTTTCGAGTCGCAGGTCTATGCATCTACCTATCACTGATGTTTCTATTCAGTCTAGTAACAAGAATACCTTATAGAAGTGCTGATATAATATTCTTATCAATGACAACATTCATTTGAGCCTTCCGTGTTTACTGAGAGCCTCTCTTTTACTTTAAACAACTGTTATCTGGTACTGTTTTATGAGGAGACGTATGTCTTTTTGCCATTATTTTATATTTTTATTTACTACGTGTTAGCTCTTAACCCTCATCACATCTGATGTTAAGTGGTGATAAGGCTGAAGGTGGAAGCGCACTACTCCCGGAATCCTCAAATCTCTAACTGCCGGAACAATTAATTTATTAGTGCATTAGTTAGTGCATCTACAGTACACGAGATTAAGTCCATATTTGGCTGCTAGCTAATACTTTGGTTGGGTGGGAGTGGTGCGGTATAAGTGGGCTAAGACCTTAAGTCCTACTACCAACCAAACCGAATATAATATACAGGGTGTTTTTCTATATGTGCAATACCTCTTAGGTGGTGATTGTACTCATGAATATGAACAACTTTTACTATGAGGCCAACTCTGCAACTTCACAAAAAAAATCTGCTGTTCCATACATTCTGGTCAGGTAAGTATTATCAAATTGTATAAAACAGCAGATTTTTTTTGTTGAGTTGCAGAGTTGGCCCCATAGTAAAAGTTGTTCATATTCATGAGCACAATCACCACCTAGAAGGTATTGCACTTATAGAAAAACACCCTGTATATGTCGCAGTCGCAGGGATATGAGGAAATTAGAGATTTCACGAAATCCCTAGGGATACCACGAAATCACGGAAGACGTGGAATATTCTTATTTACGACGTCTTCTTCCTAAACAAGTTCAGTGATATGTCGTTTAACTACACTAAATCTAGTGAAATGTCAGAAAAGTGGATTTCAGAGTTGAGAGTTTGCCTCGGAAGTCCTGTAGAACACGTGATAGTTGAGAAAATTGCGCGGTTATTTTTATTTTTGTGAAAATAATCCATAAGTTGTTTCACAAAAAATATAACCACGAAATTTAAGGCGATCGCGAAGTGCAGCGAAGCGATCGCCTTAGGTAAATTTCTAACCTATCACGTGTTCTACAGGACTTCCGATACAAACTCGCTCATACCTGTCACATGCAGCCGTGAGCTTACTGCTATTAGGTACTTCAGTCATTCTTCATTTCACTAGATTTAGTTTAGTGAAATGACATATCACTGAACTTGTTTAGGAAGACGACGTCGTAAATAAGAATATTCCACATCTTCCGTGATTTCGTGGTATCCCTAGGGATTTCGTGAAATCTCTGATTTCCTCATATCCCTGCGACATATATACCCCCACTGGGAATCGAACCCGGGATTTCTGGGTCTGAAATCGGTGGTGTGAAGTAGAACCGCAGACCACTAGACCACAGAGGCGGTTAAAATAAACATTAATTTAGATAATGTAGTTATCTACTCATCTAATTGTATTTTAAGATTTTCTACTTTTATTTGAAGTACCTACACACACGATAAATATTTAAGTCATGCACCATAGGCACGTTTAAGGCAGTTATGATTATATTACTAAGAAAAGATGACGGGTGTGGTTAGAATTTAGTCGTGAAAAGATAACAGGCAGAAAGACAGACAGAGTTAAATTTCCATTTTTTACATTAATTAAATCCACATCTACACTAATACGTAAGAGATAAAGTTTTTAAATTTAACTGATGAACTAACTTTTGAACTGATTTTGAAAATTCTTGCACTAGTATCGACAGTAAAGACCAGTATAGACATACTGTCAGTAGACTACATTATTCTTGACCAACCCACTGATTCACAAACGTTGGGAAAGGGCATCGGATATGAATTCTGTTTTGTCATTGTCTATTATGAAGTCAGTGACAGTGGCAAAGAAAGAATACATTGCGCTGTCGGGAACATTTCCGACTATGTCTGAATAAGGGGGCCTATTTGAAAGGCCACGGCTCAGCTAATTTTAATCAAAGTATAAAAATAATAAAAAAATATAAGTTAATGTATATGGATATTATGGATATGGATCAGCAACGGTACTACGTGCCGACCAATAATGTTTGAAAGTGTGAGCGAGAGAACTCCCAAAGGGATTAGGGATTACTCGGCTGTCCCTAAGGATTATAAAGTTTCTATGCGGGGGTTTAACTTTTCTTGTTGTTCCGAAATCGGTCATAATTACAACTTGCCGAAGGTTTACGCCTTAAACTGAGATAATAATGAAGGATGGTGATGGCATTCTACCTCCATAAATGTTTATCTGTCTTAAGTTTATATCACGAACGTGATTTAATAAGTAGGTACCTTGATAGTTTTGGTTGGGTTTTACAGTAGTAAAATTTGAGAGAAGGCTACACAAATATGATCTCGGCCCTACACATCTTGAGAAACTAATGTGTAATTTAAACAAGGTTATTTTTTACCATACCGGGATAATTATACTTATGAAAACAAACAACTTTTATATATACCCCAAGAGCTATCCGATATTTTTGTAAAAAAATCAATAACAGGCCAAATTTTTGTAAACGGCCCTTAAATATAATTTTAAGAGACTATATTTTGGAATCCAACATAATATCGCATTGGAAGGTATAAAAAAAAAGTTATACCCCGAAAATGGTGCAATTCTTTCAGCAAATATGCTATCACCAATTTTATCGTTAACATGTGTTTATGTTAACCATATCTAAGCACTAAATTAATACACTTATGTGTAATGCCAATTTGAGTTTACGTAGAGTTTTTTTTTTAAGTTTATTTGTTTTTCATTTACAAATATAGGGGGATTATATACTTTTACGAAAGATAATAATAAATGTATTCAAATTTAAAGTGAATAACACTTATACCACTTTTGCCTATTTTTTATAGATTTTTTTAAAGCTTTGTATTTGTTTTTTTTAATGTCGCTGTCATAAATATTGGTGGATTACTAATGAATTATTTATTAAACTAGATAATCTAATTTTCAATGTTAAGAAATTACTGATATAGAATTATTGTTGAGTCTCCATAGAGCGAATTAGTTTGGCTCTCGGGCTAATAGGACCAGTGCCCGTAGTGTAAGTTTTTATGTCAAAAAACGCAAACTATTTCGAATCCGTATTTATGTCAATTTGTATGAAAACTGTATAAGCGCCTCTAGCGGCGAGTAGCGCGCTTATAATAGTTTTCATACAAATTGACATAAATACGGAATCGAAATAGTTTGCGTTTGCTTGACATAAAAACATACACTAGGGGTACTGAACAGAAATCGCAAAAAAAAATCTGCTGTTCCACACATTTTGAATAAATATTTTTGCACTTTATTTCGCAAATTTTTTGTTTTGGTCCTATAATAAAAGTTGTTTGTTTTCATGAGTAGAATAATCCCTAAAATTATCCGGGATGGTAATAAAATAACCCTGTATAAAGGGCACATAGAACATCGCTTTTTATCCTGTTGTATTGTATCCCATCAATATAATTATTTCTTAACCCACTATGACGCAAATCATGCAATAAGATGGCAACGTATTTGCTGTAAACAAATTGGGGTGTAACCTCATCTCTAAACGCAAACCTCCACGTCTAATATAATACTGTGTAATGAAACGGCACTCGAGTTGCTCACGGTGCCCATTCACGGCTTCAATAACACCAACTTTAGACGCGGTTTGAAAGGGGACTCATCAGATGGTTTACATCCGTAGAGTACTCCAGTTCCGCAGATCGGCGTAAGTGGATAAAGAAACGCAATTAGTGTTTTCGCCATCGCAAAACAAGCTCTGAACCCCCAAGGGACCGGAGCAATTACTTAGCGGCCAGTCACGATACGATACGAGCTTTCGCTCCAAGAAGCGACTACCATATTGTATTTGCTATCTTTTTATCGACTGACTTGTATCTCCGACACCGACGCGTTTGTACGCCACATATCAATAGTCTCGTATCTCCTATACATTGTAATTTGTAGTGTAGCGTTTCGTAGGGGGACCCAATTCACGGTGGACTGGTTTTGTTTCTCAAACAATGTAGATTTGACCGAATTCAAAGAGGATTACATTATGCCTGCCTACTCTGCAGCATTAAGGACGGAATGGAATACAAATAGCGCGTTGAAGGGACGATTCAAACTAGCACATTCAAATAAAAGCACTAGAAGTTTATGAAACGATCAATAATATCATTTTTTCATAAAAATGTAATATACAATCGTAACATGGAAAAATATTCCCTATCTATTCTTACAATAGTATTTCTTAAGTAATAGTAGTGATTTTCCCCATACCTACATTTCTCAGAATCGGAAATTATCTTCCTTAGATACTAGGTAGATATGTACTGTTAATAATTATCGTATGTATTATACGAGTACTACTAATATGATTTGGTATGAATGAATATAGCATATGAAATGGAGAGAATTATTAGAATTACCATACTATTCATTCATTACAACTCCAATTACACTGAAGGTAAAATCAACATAAACCCATTACTTTATTAACAAGATACAGACATATCAAGTGCATATAGTAGCCAAATTAAATTACTTACTTTACTTTGAATTGTGTAGAAGTTGTAGATAAGTGCAGTTGCTTGCATTGCATGCAACTGAATATTTTCGTAAAAATGATAGGTTGCTTACTTACTTACTCTCGCCCAAGTAGTTGACGACCGATTTGGCGCAGGGGTAGGCTACCTACCTTCTGCCCCAGTGGTCTCGGGTTCGATTCCCGAACAAGACAAATATTTGTGTGCATGAACATGTCTATTTGTCTTGGTCTGGGTGTTAACTATGTTTATTAAGTATGTATTTACAAACAAAAAGTATTTAAGTATATATTTATCCGTTATCAAGTTTTCCATGATACAGTTTCTTAATGAAATTAACATGGGCTTAGATAATTGGTGTGAATGTAAGAACTTATTTATTATTTATTATTTATTATAAGTTAATTTAATAATACAGGTAGGTACTTAGTTTAAATAAGATGTATTAAATGTAGAAAATAAAAACAATGGAATGCTAGAAAGTTGATTTAGAATCGTCATCATCTAAGGCTGTTATTTCCGCTAGCGTTGTTCGTTAAATTAATGTTATTTTATATCCGAGTTTTACCAGCAATAGCGATTAAGTGAAATTTGGCTGTATGTATTATTAATATAATTTAGATTGAATGGAATCAATAGTGAATAGAATGGTGATTATCTTAATGACCAAATAGGTATTATATGTTCATATTTTTTAACTTGACATATGATCGAAGCTTGACATACAAATATTCAGATCACACATAACTAATGCGATAAATATTATTATCTTCATAGCAAAGCGAATATAACGTACTAACTTCCCGCGCGCGGTTTCACCCGCGTAGACTAAGATAAGACCCGTGCCCAGCAGTGGGATGAAAGGTAACGTAGCATTCTAATGATGAAATATTTTTTGTAATCAGTCTGTTCAGTAGTTCCGAAGATTACCCCCTACAACCTCACTCACAAACTTTACCTCTTTATAATATTAATATAGAAGTATAGCGGGTTTCAAATAATATTTTGTATGAAGCCTTTTTATTTTTCTTATTCGAATTGCCATACAAAAAGTATGTAAATTATGAATTCTACAAATTTAAGTAAGTAATGGTCTTGACTTGAGGTTTTTTGTAAAAAAAAAATTTATGGATTTAGTGGAAAGGTAACAAAACAACCCATAAGCATTGAAAGCCTGCTTGCCTATGCCATCATCGTAATCCGTAACAAAACTCTGTCGACATGTGCCTCTAATTACCCCACGGCTATCTCTTAGGTAACTTGAGCATTTTCCTTTCTGTATGGCCGACTTATGCAGTCAATATTGCAAAATGTATGAAATATATTTGAAAAAAATCAAGATTTTAGAAAATCATGTTAAATTAATATAGAGTTTCTATTCCAGAGCTTTAAATAGAAACTAACTACATAACTTAACTTTTAAGAAAAAGCTAACCAGCCAAGACAACGTCAACTGGTATACCGTACATAGACATACGGAACCTTCATGGTGTACCTATGACAAAAGATCCGTGCAACATTACAGGCCAATTTGAAAGATTATAATCTACCGAGCGGAGCCCAGTGGTAAATTTTGTTCAAAAACAAAATTGACCACTGGGCTGATCATTTAACCGGACAAATGAAGTATCTTTATTTCCTGTTCCCATTTGATTAAGGCGAGCGAATTATGAGTAATCAAATTATTAACTTACTTAATAAGTCACAACATAGTCTTTATTAAAATAAAATCAATAAGAGTATCTTTTCCAAACATAGTGACTGTTATTGTAAGCTTGATTATGTTGCACAAACAATTCTTATGATGTACATACATACCTATTACAACTTTATATTACTTATCTCTAGACTCGCTAGTTTAGCGACCGAAGAAAATTAGTGTTTCAGTTTCGTTCACAGTACAAGGAGGGCAAAGCAAAGATGTTCGAACAATAAAAACCTGTACCACATTGCGACAAAGACGACATATGTCTCTAATTCTAATTGCCCAGTGTAGGGTGGTGAAGGTCAGTTATTAGACTAGACCCAGCTTACAAGGCGAACACTATTCTTAACACTACAGTGCACGCGTGGCCTACTATAGTAGACCAGGGTAACTTTTTTTGTAATAACTTTTCAGTTTAGCACGTTAGGAACTAGCGATTCCAGTTAAGCCTCGTCTGGTATATTTGTGAGAGCCTCAACACCCTTCGTCAACCCTGCGTCTACGCATGTACAAGCATTTTGGCGCCAAAAGTGCGGGCCTACTATAGTAGTCCGCGCGTGTATTCTGCCGTCTATAATCTTAAAGGCCGCTAAATGACAAAACCAAGTTTTGAGCTAGAGCCGAATAAAGCTGCAAAATTTTTAACCCGATGCTTCTCATTTTTTATAAACATTTAGTCATGTTGCCGTATACCAAAAGAAAGGATTTTTTTTCTACTTTCCCATGAAATTGGTTGATTTTGTTAAATATTAATGTTCATGTAACTAAATACATATTTTCCCTTCTAACCTTGTAAAATTTTAAAGATCGTTACAAGTGTGCAGAACTTAATGGCGACTAAAGGTTCATAACTGCTTTATAGTTATGGATTTATCGATAACTGCCAAAAGTATTTTTTGAGACAGGAAGTTGTTAACATTTACATAGCTACAAAGCAGTTTTTAGCAGCTGAACCATAACAATAAAGCGGCTTACTACACAAAGCCGCCTTTTAGCCAAGTATGTATCGCTTAACTTCACTTCCATTATTTTTTAACAACTTTTAATACAACTGTGCATATCTTAAAAGCAGTTAATTATTAAACCTTTTCATAAAACTGCGTTTTAGACTAGAATTATCCGCATTAGTTTTTTACGAATCCTGCAAAATCATTATGTTTACTTCAAAAATAAAACAAAGTTTTTGCAATGACAAGCAATTTATTGCCATAATACTATCCCATACATCAGGCACGAGACATTAAAAAATAAAAATGATAACCTATTTCAAACAAATTAAATAAGTACCAAATAATTCTTTTTAAAAACTAACATTAACAATTATTTCACCAAAAACTCACTTTTTATGGCAAGTCACAGAATATTCCTGAAACTGAAATTTCGTCATTAGGTAGAAAATTCCGATAGGTTAGGTTAGAACAGTGACCAAAACGCCGCTCAAGCCGAGCGAGCGTGCCATGGCAGCAGCGGCCGGCGAAGCGACAAAAAAGTTTTTTTTTTATTTCACAGACCTAACTTTAAATGGAATAAACGTTTATCTATCAAATACATTTTTAACCGTTTCGCTTCAGCTAATGTGCAGTTTAGCCGGCTAATGATGAAATAACTTGACGCAAATAAACATTGTATCGAACATTAGCCACTCGTCAAACATAAACTTAAGTTTAGCCGGCTAATCTTAAGTTTATATTCACACCCATCTTCAGCTGTAACATCTACGTTCATTGTAATTAGTATGTAACAGAACAATACATACTGCGAGTTCTATAACTAAGTCAAACTTGAAAGAAAATGTATTATTGAAAAATTAAGTAGGTATTTAAAAAAAGAACGACCCGTCTCACAACTAGCTCCGATGGGACTCGAACCCTTTCACTGTCCGGGCGTATGCACTAACCACTGAAGACCGTTAAAAAAATAACCACCTCCACCACTACTAAAATTCATTAGACATTAGATTATCAAAAAGACCGTTTGTGTTCGCATCAAAAAATATTGTCATCTAAAAATAAAAGCAAGTAGGTCTCAGAATCAATCGGAAGAAGTCTGAATACCTTCACATGAAGAGATACAAAGACTGCAAATCCAAGCGAGAAGACCTTCATGTGAATGACACCACCTACAAAGGTGTGGAAAATTTTAAATATCTTGGGTGCACTATTACATAATACACTAATCAAAGGGAAAATGAAATTGATATCCGCACAATCAACGCACTAAGATGCTCTGCAGCTCTCCACAAGATATTGGTGTCCAAATTCACATACCGAAACACTAAAATACAGGTCTACAAAACCGTCATCACGGGTGTGAAACATGGACACTTACGTTAAAGGAAGAGAATAAGCTCTTAGTAGCAGAGCGAAAGATTCTACGAAGGATTCTGGGACCAACAAGAGGAGAGGACGGGGAGTGGAGGCAAAGACACAACCTGAAGATAGAAGAGCTGGTGGCTGAACCAAACACCATCAAGAAATAAAAGCTCCCCGACTTTGTTGGCTTGGTCACGTTGAAAGGATGGGTCAGGATCGCGCTGCAAAAAGAGCATATCTCGGGCAACCAACTGGACGTCTTCGCCCGGTGGGTCACCCGAGGTATCGCTGGAAAGATGAAGTCGCCAAAGATTTGAAAGAGCTTGACGGGCCCAACTGGTCCAACCTGGCACAAAATAGGAGAAAAAGAAACAGCGAAGTAAGTAAGTATAAGGTACACATTAAAAAAAAAAATTTTTTGTTTCATACGGCAGAAAATGTCCTGACAATATAACTTTGTTTTGATACATGAATATATCTAAACGCGGTAGCGTGTAGTGATAAAAAATTATGATATTTGGACGTTGATATCTAAATAACCGTTTGAGATGTGACTATGGAATTTAGAGCAGATATGTATCTCGTAAGTCTTAATATATGAGCCAAATTTGACATAAATAAATAAATAAATAACTTCTTACATTCACACCAATTATCTAAGCCCATTTTAATTTCATTAAGAAACTGTATCATGGAAAACTTGATAACGGATAAATATATTAAATACTTTTTGTTTGTAAATACATACTTAATATACATAGTAAACACCCAGACCAAGACAAATAGACATGTTCATGCACACAAATATTTGTCTTGTTCGGGAATCGAACCGGAAGACCACTGGCGCAGAAGGTGGGTAGCCTACCCCTGCGCCAAATCGGTCGTCAAACACATGACATGTTTATATATAATAGTTTTAGAGTTATGCAGTGGCTCCAACCAAATGGTTCGTGTAATATTATATTACACACGGTGCTGCTCGCCAGTTCTGTTAGCTTGAACTTGGCTTGACACGGATACATGTGTCAAAATAAAGTTCTCAATATTGTCAAGACATTTTCTGGCTTTTAAAACAAAAACTCAAAAATATATATGTGTTTTAATGCAAGACATTTTCAGGCGTATGAAACAAAATTAAAATATATATATATACTGAGGTATGCGTTTTAATCTGTCTACGGTTTTAATGCATAGTCGTAGGTCTTTATTTTTTCTTAAACAATATTTTTTTGATGAGTTTTTAGTGCGAACCACGACGCCGCGCGCACTAAACTGCCACCTCGCCCGCTCGCCTGCCGTGCCCAGGCGCGCCCACCACAAGCCGGAATAATCCCTTTTAGGGGTGGGAGGGGCTTGTGTAGTTTGCCGCTTTTTAGCGATGCATTGCTATTTAACGCCTTTTTTGTTATGCAAGACGTAGAAAAAAGTATTTATTTTAATTTGCGTACGGACTAACATGGCTTTCTTTAATAGTATTTTTATTGCAAAAGTAGTTACCGTTCCTGGACAGATCGATAGAGTTTTTTTTTATAAGTACTATGGCATTAAAAAGTGAAAAATGGTCAAATGTCATTTAGCGGCCTTTATGCTTATCGACGGCAGTATTGGTGTACCAAAATCAGGTAGGTAACTTTTGATGTGTTTTCGATTTATTATGCTAAAATCATGTTCTCTAGTTGAAAATAGTGAGTTTAATTACGTATATTAACTAATTGGTATTAATTAATTTGTAAAAAAATGGAAAATGTTACTTTTTCTTTTTTTTCTTTGATAAGCGGATTCATTACGTCATGGGTGATTTACAAGTAGAAAAGTGGCTGCATCAGCACGGTTCTGAAAAGGAAATGGTAGTTGTGAGTGAAGATGATGAAGTTCAGCCAAAACCAGACTTACAAGCTCTAATCCTCAAGCCGAAGACTCCAAGTAAATGACGAATCTTAATTTTGTGTATCTGACGAAACATCCGTTTCACATAATACTCGACTCTGGCAACAAGTAACCAAAAGACGCAGTCAGTTGTATAAATCAAACACCAGAACTGTTTGGCACTAAGGTATTCCACCAGCAGCAGTCTAAACATTAGGTTAAAACCACCAGCTCCAAAACGAGTGGCATCTAGGAATGCTAAAGATACTTTTTCCTATTTTGTAATGTTTTTCACTGAAATCATATAATTACCCTTCCCCAACATTTGAAATTCAGCATAGCAACACTTTTAGGCAGCACAGCTCAAGAAACTAAAGAGTATCAACCCGATTTGATTTCATAAATAAGACTAGTTGGTCGATATGCACTCTACTCGGAAGGCCGAAATCAGTCGGCCAAAAACTAGTCAAGAAGTGCATCGAATGGATTCATCTCGATCACAATGTTGAAATATATCCTCAACATTACAAAAATAAAGAAAATAACAATAAAGTATACTTTCGGTAAAAAAAAGTTAGTTCATCTCAGATATGTGATTATTAGACCTTTTTTTTATAGATTTTTACTAAATTGTTGATTGCTCAGTATTTTAAATAATTTATATAATAAGTATGGTTTTAAATATTAGAATAATAAATACTATTTACATTTCACTTATTGTTTTAATGAAATTGCTACAATAATACAATTTATTGACATTTTAAAATGGCCTACTATAGTAGGCCACGCGTGTACTCGTGTTAAGAAAAGGGGCGCGTGTACTGTAGTGTTAAGTAAATTGGTTGAACCGAAACGAGTGGCTTTACAGTACAAGGAGGTCCAAGCAAAGATGGTAGAACAATAAAATCATGTAAGTACCACATTACGACAGTGGCAGGCGACATGTGTCTCTGATTGCCCAGTGCAGGACAGCCAGACTCGTCTCTCAACACAAGCCGAACATTATCCTTCAATTAACTGATTCAACTGGCGAAACACTTTATTGCGCCGCGAGGAGTCCGACCCAATTATAATCATAATAGTGGTTTTATGAGGTGTAATTTTAGCAGCATGTTATTATTTTTCAAGGATACTCGCAGTTCGCAGAAGGGTTAAATAAATTACTGTTCACAGCTATATTAAACTTACTATTTTAGCTTGCTAGTACCTAAAATGCGATACATAAAGCATGAGCTTTTACTACTTTTGCAAACATTTTTTATACAAAATAAACCAAATAATAATAAAATTGTTATAATGGCAATAACGTTAAAAAAAAACGAAAAAAAAACTTGTCACAGAAATTATTACGGATTGCCATAAAATGTGTCTAGAAAGAATTTACGGATATTGCACGTCTAGACTCTAGCCTCGCGGAGTCCATTGTTCGAAGCTGATAGTATTCAGGCGGAACCAGGAAACGAAACGAGTATTATCTCGCCGTCCCACCCCAGCTCCAGTGACCCAATTATCCTTACATATTTTGCTTTAAGATAAAAATAAATCTCTCATAACCTGCGGAGTTCGTTGTTACGTCATCAATGGATATTTTAATTGTATAAGAAGCGCAGCGTTTTATATTTTATTTATAAACACTAACGGATCCTCGCGGTTTTACTTGCGTGGTACCCGTTCCGGTGGGAATATCGGGATAAAATATAGCCGATAGCCTTCCTCGATAGATAAAATGTACCATCCAACACAAATAGTAGATTGTACAACAAGTGCATAAAACGTACCATTTTACCCGAGACGTATATATCCACCCGAGCCGTAGGCAAGGGTGGATAGTCAATTCGAGGGTAAAATGTGTTTTATGTACGAGTTATACACTCTGCTTTTCACTTCGAGTATGAGGAAAATAGGTAAATAACAATATTGCAAAAAAGAAAAAATAAAGACTTCGCCATGTTGGCGGAAAGACTTTCTTTTTCTTTTTTTTATACGTGGCAGTGGCAGCACAGTGACTTTAGCATAGATAGTAGGCCATATGCTCTTGAAATACTTATTTCTTAGAAAACTCATTAATTTTGCCTAGTTTAATTAATTTAGTAATTTAACATGGATTATGTACAAGCAAAACTGAAGAAATAGAATGAAATAACAAGTTTATTTAGCGAAGTGTGACTGTTTACTTGACGACTTTTGTCTTAGAGTCTGAGACTTAGACGAAGATTTTACTTTATGCACTAGATCATAAAAAGCGATTTTATGCAGCCTATACCCAACATAAACACGAACTTTACGAGCATGAGAGGTAAAAAAGAATTTTTCAATTCGGTCCAGTAGTTTCTGAGATTAGCGCGTTCAAAAAAACAAAGAATCAAATTCTTCAGCTTTATAATATTAGTATAGATTAATTAATAATCGTAGAGTGAATGCTTTTAATTATGCTCCAGTCATTCGACGCGATAGTCTCATTAATATGAACTCTGCAACCTCGTTAAATATCCTTCGGGATCGGGAGCAAACTAACGTGAAAATACATTAGTTGCATTACAGAATGTTTAATGCGCAAAGAGATTAAACCTAAATGATGATACATTTTGACTCAGTTTTAAATCTGATTAACAAAGCTTCCCGTTCAAATATATAAATAATTAAACAATATATTAACGTTGAATAAAGGCGGCAATACCAAATACTACGACCGTCCGCTTTTTTGGATAGGCGTAAATTAATTTTCAACTGTGAAATGCCAAAAAAACGGTGCACTTAACAAAACATATATTTATTCATTGTCGGTTTCGCGTTGCCAGAGCAAAGCCAGAGTCGCAATTTCGGTTTTAAAAGTTAAAGTAGCCAAAATGTCTATTTCTGCATCATCATCATCATGCTAACGGTATTTATTCTTATAACAAATGCAAAAGAACAATTATAACCTGTCTGTACTTGGTCGCGTCGCGATATTTGTAACAAAACAACCGTCATATCACAGGACAATAATTATTTGAAGTTACGTCGACCGGTTTACCGATCGATCCGTAACCCATACAACAACTGTCTGTGCAACTGTGCCCACACATTGTCTTCATATTCTTCTGTATACGCAACTTATACAATCTGATGCTGATGTAACTTTCGATTAAACTTTAGCACTTCTGGAAGTAAAGCACTGTTGTATTATTTCGATGGATGGATAATGATTTGAAATTAGTTTTGAATAGGTGAAATTCACTATTCTATGTATAAATCCGGAAATATATTTCTGTGTTGTGGTGTACCAAAAGCTTATAGTGTTTGTTTATACTTTAGTATTGACATGACAAATCGCGTTGCAACACAACAAACTGCAATAATGTGTTTCTTACCATAGATACTAAATGTATGAAACCGATAACTTTCTGGACACAAAAATAAAATACATGGTCTTCCTTAATAAATACATGGCCTTTTTCAGTACTAGCTCCAAATCCGACACTGGAACGAACGTTTGTTTATGTTTGCCGGCCGCCTAATGCGGTCCGCCCGCCCGTGCTCGCCGCCCGCCCATGCCACCGTACCCGTTCGGGTCATTGTCCGATCGCAGCTCATGTATAATCTAGATTTTGTCATACACCCATGCATTCTATATCCCTTTAAACGAGACTCCAACCGATCTTGCTGTTTCACAAACATTTAAAATTATAAGCAAATGGACGTGTAGTGCTGATTATGGTCGATTTTGGATTACGAGAATACCAAGATTTTGGATCACGAAAGTATCGCGTATTATACCATTATTTTGTTTGTTGTTAGAATGAAATATCCATTACTAATATTATAAATGTGAAAGCGTGCTTGTTTGTTTGTCCGTCTTATCACGTCAAAACGGAGCAAAACGGATCGACGTGATTTTTTTGTATAGGGATGATAGTTTGGGAGCTGGAGAGTGTCATTAGCCTAATTTTTATCCCGGAAAAAGTTTATATTCCCGCAGGTTAACGTCGTGTAGGCCACGCGGGCGAAGCCGCAGGCGGAAGGCTAGTCAAGTTCTAAGGGTAAGGCGCTTAGTATACGCTAGATTTTGTCAAATACTAACATGACTATATAAGACGGTTTCAAACAAAATCCGCTGTTTAATAGTATGTTTTACGATGTATTTGTTTATAATTAATCTGGTAATGAGCGTCGAACTCGTATTTCTACGTTTATGGAAGTAAACAATACCAGATGGATCGCCCTATGAATTAAACTCTTTGACCAACTTAGCTATAAGCTGTGATATCTATGAAGCTACGAAAACTATAGTGTAATTTTTTGTCAAGAGTATTTTTTTGTCAAAATAATGTATTTTTTTATCAACAAAAATATACTGAAAATCGACGTTATGAAGTACAGGGGCAAAACAAGAAATGTCACAAACAGGTTTTTTGTTTTTTATTTTTTATTTTTATTTTTTTTATTTCTGATAGGAACCTAAGTTTACTTTACAAAGATCGGCAGTAAATACAAATAAACTTTTGACAAATGTTCACAAATATACTTACATTAAAATGTAAATTACACAAAAATCTGTTTTGTGACATTCCTTGTTTTGCCCCTGTACCCTTCAATGTGATACAATAAAAAAATAAGCTTGCCTTTAAAAATAAATTAGGTAAGTACTTAATTCAGTGTACGGAATTCTAGATCGAAGACATCTAAAGCTGAACCGTCTCCACGAGTTTTAGTTAGCAACAAAAGAAAAATCTACAAAATGGGACAAATTCAAGTAAGTTTAGTATGAAATCAGAAGCGTAAATATACGAACCTTATTGAGTATTTTCTGCGAAATGCTTTAGGTGCTCTGGTGAATAGCTCTTTATTAGTAAAGCAATTTCACATAGATAAGATTTCGTTTTATCCTATTTCGAAGAAACATAAAATTGGCTGTATATTTTGATACGACAGTTTATTAGTTCTTTGAGGAGTACTTTGCATTGCTAAACATTGCTAAAAATGTTCACATCAATGTCGAAGCGGAATGACATTTCGCAATCTTAATAACAAGTTAGGCAAGCTCTACGGCCATGGTTGCCAAGAACTAGAGTAACATTTAAGTGGCAAAAGAATGCACAAGTCCAATGGCTGTATTATGATAAGCCGGTGACCGAGACGTCTGGCCTGGCACATTATCTCGCCCATTCACTGTTTAAGCTGAGTGACTGTATCCGTCGCAGAGGCTCATTGCCACTGCCCATTATATCTCGGTTAACAACTGCCCGACCCCTAACTTCGTAATTAGCCCCCCTCGATGCAGGCAGAATAGCTAGATTGGCAGACCTTTATTACAATCTCCTGTGACGACTACACAATGAATCTATTCGAATTTCTAAATACTATTTTGTTGAATGAATAATCCAAATCAGATTAGAATCGTTGTTGCTTATCTAATTTATCTATATAAATAAAAAATAATGTTGCTAAGCGTATAAAACTCGAGAACGGCTGGACAAATTCGACAATTTTTTTTCTTAAGTTCCATAAGTAAGGCTTAAGTACTTAAGTAGGTTTTTATGGAGCAATGGATCGACGTCATTTTTGGTATGGGGATACTCCACTGACCTCTATTAATAGTGATCAGTGGGATACTCGTAGTTTGTGAGATGGAAAATGAAATCTAGGCTACTTTTTATCCGGGAAAAACAACACATTCCCGCGGGATAACGTCGTTTGGTTGGCCACGCGAGCGAAACGGGCGGAAGGCTGGTTTGGATATAAAAATATAATATAAGCGTTTTATTTTGTTTTATAATATGCATGGAATTAATCTGAAAACGTAATATTTATATGGCTAATATTTATCATTGCCCATTATATCTCGATTACAACTGCCCGCACGACCCATTACCTGCCAACTTTGTAATTAGCCCCCCTCGTTGCAGGCGCAATGGAATTGTATAGATTGGCAGACCTTTATTACAATCTTGTGTAACTATACAATGAATCTATCAGAATCACTAAATACTATTTTGTTGAATGAATAATCCAAGCCGGATTATAAACATTATTGCTTTATAATTTGAAAACAACAAATAAATTTTATTTAGTTTATAATATGCATGGAATTGATCTAAAAACTTAATCCATATATTATAATAATATTATAAATATGAAAGCATGTTTGTTTGTTTGTCTTTCACGTCAAAACGGAGCAACGGATCGACGTGATTTTTGGTATCGGGATAGTTTGGGGGCTGTAGAGAGAAACATAGGGTACTTTTTATCCCGGAAAAATATCTCGCGCGATTGTACCTATGGGAAATCGTACGTTTTCTGTTTCGGTGATAATCTTTGGAACTAAAACAGTTTTCATACGACAGTCTATTTTGACAGCTAATTTCGTATTGCAAGTGGCTCCTCTGACACGGATGTCACCGGAACAGACAGGATTGTGGGACTATAACGGACGTGTTAAAAAATGATAACAAAGAGTATGTAATAACTGAGGTTTTAGCCGCTTTGGATTACTTTATATGTGACATTTGTGGCAGGCAGTGTTTAAAACTTCTTTGGTTAGTGAAAATATTTATTAGATGTAGGTGATACGAAGTTCACCGAGTCCACTAGTATTCAAATATATGAGACATATTTTTCCTCGAATCGATAGTAGGTACTTACCTCGAAGCGTGGCGATTACCAACTACTTATTAGCTAATAACAAAGTCAACTAGCGAAGAAAACAATTCAAATAATAATTAGTCCGGAAAACATTTGCCAATCCGTTTAATTAGTTGAAGCTAAAGAAGCTGAAATGATTTCCCAATTAAATATTTGAATAATTTGTGAATAAACCATCTAATTATTTCTATGAGAAAGCTAAAATTGGAATCTGTGCTTATTAAAATGACAAACACAATCTGTTACATCATTCTAGCTTACTTAAAATAACTATTTTGACGAACAACGTTACATGAGGGAAATAGCTGTCAAGAATATGGTCGTGATAGTATCTTAGGCACAATAGATGAAAGATATCGTCGCTGGGCTGGTGTATCGTCATGCTCGGCAGACCGTGCTTGCTCCAAGGTTGTAACGCGATTTAGAGCCCGCCTCAAGCTAAAGAGCCCTGAGTAATAGATTTTTTTTTCTAACTACATGAGAGCGATTTACGTCGACTCCAGATGATTCATGCTGTACTCGGCTTTTACGACCGCGAAAGCTAAATTAAATATCCACTACTCTACCGGGTAAAATATTTCCTTTGTTTCTGAAATAGGGTTTTGTTATGCTGCTGCACGTTGTTTTATTTTAATAAAATTGTAACTGCTAATCAAGCACACTGCTACAACTGGATAATAAAAACATATAAAATTAAATTAACATAAACAATAAAATCTCATAATTTTTTATAGAGCGCAATTCAGACGCTTTTAAGATCTTACCGATTCTCTCGACCTAATCTTAGTTTTTCGATACCATTAATTTTACAATTAGGAAGTCAAGCCCTTTGTTTATTTCTTTACATAATTTCGTACACAAAATCGATGCAATTCCAACGGCCTTAGCACGCGTGGTCATGACATGTCGATTGAAGGCCAGCACGCACTGACCCAATTATTCCGCCACCAAGCGTTTTTCATGACTTAGAATATTACCCTACTTTTAACAACACAACACCTTACGTAAGCAACATTGCTCAAGTTAATCTTAATACTTCAAATCCATTATTAGGCACAAAGCATGAAACTGCTCGTTACGAATAATTAGCAGATTTCAAGGTTCATGTAATATAAAGGTTATTTTATTTGATTTTACTAGAAACCGTTGTTGAGGTCAAGTCAATGTTTACCTACACGTTTTTGTTTGTAACTTAGATATTAGTAATTTTGTTATTTTTAGCAGTTAGTTACATTACAGTCTTGGTATCTTATGCATGCGGTTCCCGGAAATCGATTGTAGTTGTGCACAAATGTGTGCATTTGCGAGCTTATGAAGAACTGTCTCATTTACAACTGCTATTTATGTAGGTATGTATATTGATTAGAAAGTTAGTTTAGTGTCAGCATCCCACGACTTAGGATGATTTTTCACAGTCATTCATACATTATCAAGCTAGGGCACATTTAGACAACTACACACATTTCTTGGCATCTTTTAGTTTTTTTTAAATGTATGTGTGTATTGTCTCATTGTCTTTCTTGAAGTCCATACAAGCCTTGCCAGTGAAGTTTTAAAGTTTCATAGGCTATATTAAGTGAATGATGCAAAATTGCAAATGTAGAGTGCCTTTAGTCACCTACCTGAAGCATGTATCACCAATTTATAGTTTATTTTCCCGATTCACAAACACAAGTGTCTATTTCGGGAATATGGCTAATTCACTTTGCCCAAAACACAAATCCCTTTTACAGCTACATCACGAAAAATATCTTACTTTGGTAATATTTACTATAAAAAGCTTGAATCTTAAGATTTTGCACTTTATTTTCTACGCAAAACATGAAATTACCATACTGACGTGACTGATAAGTTCTCTCAAAGATTCTAATTAGCTTGCAAATGAGAGGAATATTAACGCAAGGATCTTAAAAATGAGACTGCCTTTGAGTCATATTTAAATCAGTCATATTAGACATGCAAATGGAAAACATACAAGAAGTATGTATTATTTTATTTATTTACCTATTTAACACTTGTTTTTAATACCACAGTAAGTACATAAAAAGAAAAAAAAATACAATTTAAAATAACTTAAAGCAGTATTAAAAGGGCGGTCTTATCGCTCAAAGCGATCTCTTCACTACATAGTATAAAACAAAGTCGCTTTCTCTGTCCCTATGTCCCTTTGTATGCTTAAATCTTTGAAACTACGCAACGGATTTTGATGCGTTTTTTTTTAATAGATAGAGTGATTCAAGAGGAAGGTTTATATGTACTTTTTATCCCGATATTCCCACGGGAACGGGAACCACGCGGGTGAAACCGCGGGCGGCCGCTAGTCTATTATATAACATAAAGTATTTTGTAACTTAAATATTCGTAGGTACTTCTTGTAAAATAAATCAAAGGGTAAATATTGTAAAATAAAATAACATCATAGGTAGCATAGAAATATTGTAACAGATAAATCAGAACCAACACAAACACTAATGTTCACCATGTCCCGATCCACCATTCGAATCCACGACCTCGCAGTACTACTGTAATATCACTGCACCAACGAGAAAAACAATATGTATATAATAGCGAAAAAATATGCTGGTATTTCACTGTTGTTGAAATGTAAATATTTAATGAAGTATAAATATAACATCTAAGATCACAAATGTAAAAAAATAACTTGAATCTATTTGATAGCAAGCGAATTATGAGCTGTTTAATTTGGATTATAGCTGTAGCTTTCTGCGAAATCTTCTATATCAAGACAATATTATGCTACTGACTTGATGACGTCACAAAGACAGTCGTTCTCTCCTTGGCTAATTCATTAATGATGCCCTATAATTATGAAAATATTCAAAATATCCAAGGTCAATCGGCTGGGACTTCCCGTCAGAGGGCTGTCAGGCAAGAGTCCTGATATGGTGGGAGTGAACGACGGGCGGGACGACTTGTCTTCCGGCTCTGTTCGGCTCACTTCCTGCTATATTGGGGCTCTATATCTTTGCTGTAATTCTGGCGTTTGTGTGCCTTCTGCCGCAGCGTCCCCATTTGAGGGCTCCAAGGAGGGTGGAAAACAGCAAAGGCGAACATCACTATCACCAACTCATGGATACCACAGACAAAAAAAAAACAAAACCCAAGCATACCAAGGCTGCACCTCTGGTGAATAACCCGAGTGTTGCGCCAAACAACACACCGGCAGCTCCTCAGGTGCACAACCTGAGTGTAGCGCCACACAACAACACACCGGCAGCTCCTCGGGTGCAAAACCCGAGTGTAGCGCCACAAAACACACCGGCAGCTCCTCGGGTGCACAACCCAAGTGTAGCGCCGCCAACACAACACAGTTTGGACCTCTCCTCTCTGAAGGCAGCAATGCCGACGACGTCTGTGCCCCAACAGGAGGAATCCGGTTGGAGCACAGTAGTCGTTAAGAAGCAGAAGCCCAAACAGACACCCAACCCGCCTGGCCAATCACGCAAGGCCAAACGAGCGGAGTCCCGATTGGAAGCGAGGAAGGCGCGGCGAAAGGCTACGGATGGTAGTAGGCCGCGTGAAGCTGCCGAAGGGACTGCAAAGCCCCGCGATGCTCCCACTAGTGATGCGCTGACTCCTCACGTGGACCACAGTCCTGTCGAGGAGAAAGATGCACCTAAAGGGGCACCATCTGACGCCTCGAAGCCAGCTGCCGACAACGCATCTGAATCACGTAAACCCGCCAGGCGGGGTAACCGTGGGAAAGGGAATACCGCTACGCCCGCCAAGCCCGTAAAGAGAAATCGCCCCGACGATTCTTTTACTCCGCGAGGCGAGGGCAAGCGTAGTAAGCCCCATCCCACCACCACCAGCTCCATTGCATATGCCGATGCCTTGAAATCGGACCTAAGCGTCGCGATCATGGTGGAACCCTACCATGACCTTACCATGGAGCAGGCAGAAGTCGTCAAGAGGCAGGTGGATGGTTTGCTGGACGAGGAGATTTTTGCTCCGAGTTCATCAAGCCATCCATATGTCGGACCGGCTTTTAAGGCGAACGCCTTCTATAGTGAGGGCGTCCTTAAATTCTGGTGCAGGGACGACTTCTCGCTCCAGTGGCTCCATCGCACAACAGCGAAAATCGGTTCGCCGCGTCCTGGCACCAAACTGGTTGTCAAGCGACAACTGGAGATCCCCAAACGCGTCAAAACGGGGCTCTTGGTGCCACAATATGGACCGGACGACACACCAGACCGGGTACGCAGACGCCTCACGTGCCAGAACACCCATCTTAACGTCTCCAACTGGGCTGTTTACCACGCCGAGGAGCAGGAGGAGAAACAATGCCTGTTCCTCGTGCTTGGAATCCCGGAAGAAGACGTTGAGAAACTCAAGGCAAGCGAGCGTAGAGTTTACTACAAGCTGGGTAACATCTACGCCCGCTTCTTTGATAACACACACACGCCCCCGCCGAACCCCAATGCACCTGGGGAGGTCACTAGTGACCCAGGCAGCGGCACACTCCACCACAGCACACTTCAAAGTCCTCCACAACCACCACACACGACCGACGACGCTAAGCCGCCTATAGTCAACCCCAGGGAAGTCCCCCAGGAGGAGGAGGGGATGGGGGTTGACGAAGACGTAAGCGGTGAGAGCGACGTAGACGAGGAGGTTATGCTTGACAGCGACGATGGCGCTGGCAGCACTCCTCAGCAATAACCTCCCCGTCCTCCAAGCCAACCTCCAGCACAGCCAGACTGCAACAGCCACCATACGCAGAATGCTGGAGGTCAATCCCAAGACCGTGGCCCTAATCCAGGAACCGTGGATTAGGAAGGGCAGAATATGCGGTCTAAACAACATCGGAGGTAAGCTACTCCTAGACACCACCACAGACAACCCGCGTACATGTATCTACACACCTAAACACGCAAACACAACCTTAATGACCGAGTTCTGTTCCAGAGACCTGACCACCATCAGGCTCCGTAATGACCCCTCCCCAGGCCTGCCTGACGTGGTGATGGCGTCCGCCTACCTGCCGGGCGACGCGGATATCCCCACACCTGAACTGGCCGCGCTGGTTCAACACTGCGAGCGCGAGGGACTAGAACTGATCATATCAGCTGACTCCAACGCACACCATGTGCTATGGGGCAGCAAAGAAAACAACACGCGAGGTGAGGAATTCGTTTCTTTTTTACTCGCGACTAACATGAATATAATCAACAGGGGCTCGGAACCGACTTTCGTAACATCACGAGCCCAGACAATCGTTGACATTACTTTAGCAAGTGAGCACGCGTCGCATCACATTTCTGATTGGCATGTCTCTGATGAGGCGTCGTGCTCCGATCATCGCTGGATCAAATACAATCTAAATACGACTCTCACACCGCCTAAGCCCCGACGTAATCCACGCAAGATGGACCGACGTAAGTATGAGCTTATGACCGCTGAGAAGCTAAGGTGTCTAGACACACCTACAACTCACGCGGTTAAAGCGGATATTGATAACCACGTTGATCGCATAACAACAATTTTAATCACCAGCTTTGAAGAAACATGCCCACTTTCTACTCCCAGCTCCCGGCCAGACAACAAACATCACTGGTGGGTACCTGACCTGGAGAAATTACGCCGGAAGGTAAGAAAGTTGTTCAACAAAGCAAAGAACTCTCGAGAAGCGCATGACTGGGACGCCTATAAACAAGCCCAATATGACTACAGGAAGCGTATTCGCCTCAGTAAAAGAGAATGCTGGAGACGCTACTGCACCAATATTGAAAGCAACAACGAGGCTAACAGAGTGAAAAACATTCTGTGCAGCGAACCAGTTCACAATCTTGGTTTCCTGAAAAAGCCTGACGGAACATACACCAAAACAGATCAAGAGACCTCAGAACTGTTAATGACCACTCACTTCCCAGGATGCCGCATAACGGAAAGTCGCACATGGGAAGAAAGAGAGGAGATTTCACCTGTTGAAACCGACTGGATCACCGCCCACAAGTTTGTCAACCCAGAGAAAGTAAGATGGGCAATCAACAGCTTCCTTCCATTCAAATCAGCGGGACTAGACGGAATCTTTCCAGGGCTGATGAGGTGGAGCGACGGAGGTCTCACTGACCACCTCGTAGCCATTTACAGAAGCTGCCTAGCACACCGCCATATTCCTATTAAATGGAGGGAAGTCAAAGTAGTCTTTATCCCTAAACCCGGCAAAGGAGACTACACTCAACCTAAATCATTCAGACCAATTAGCCTCACATCATTCCTTTTAAAGGTGTTGGAGAGACTAATAGACAGGGAGATAAGGAGCACTGTATTGGTCAGGAACCCCTTAAATCCAAACCAACACGCCTACTCTGCAGGCAAATCAACAGAGTCCGCCCTACATAAGGTTGTTTCTTACATAGAAGACAATCTCAAACACAAAATATCAACACTAGGCACCTTCATCGACATAGAAGGAGCTTTTGACAAAACCAACTTTACCAGCATAAGCCAGGCCCTCTCCAGACATGGTGTCGATCCTACTATTGCCGGGTGGATTGACAGCATGTTAAGAGACAGAGCCATACAAATTACTGTGAATGATACTACCAGAGGAGTAGTAGCCAAAGGATGTCCCCAAGGGGGTGTCCTCTCACCTCTCCTATGGAATATCGTGGTCAATGAGCTGATTAGTAAGCTCAACGACCGCAACTTTCTCACAGTAGGCTATGCAGACGATCTGACCATACTCATCAGCGGGCGAGTTGAGAGCGTGATATGTGACCGAATGAGGTCCGCTCTAAAGGTCGTCGAACAGTGGTGCACTAAACACAATCTAACAGTGAACCCAACAAAGACAGAATTGATCATGTTCACAAACAAACGGAGTCTAGGAAATCTTAAACTCCCAAAACTTTTTAATACCAGTCTGTCCCTAAGCAAGGAAGTCAAGTATCTAGGAATGATACTAGACAACAAACTCCTCTGGAATAGACATCTCGAAAGTAAACTAAACAAAGCCACAATCATCTTCTGCCAATGTAAAAGACTACTCGGCAAAAGTTGGGGACTATCACCGAAAATAACGATGTGGCTGTATAAAACCGTTATACGTCCCATAATCACATACGGAGCCGTTGCCTGGTGGTCCAAAACAGAGCAAAGCACCGTCATCAACAAACTGCAGAAATTCCAAAGATTGGCATGCTCTGCGACAACCGGCTGCATGCGAACCACCCCCACAGCCGCCCTAGAAGTAGCCCTGGATTTAACACCCTTGGATCTGTTTATACAACAAGAAGCCTCCATGGCTGCTATAAGGCTTAAACACCTGGGTCTGTGGTACAATCGAGAGGGTCCTCACTCCACATTGTGGAATGATTTAGTGAAACATGAGTCACTAATCGCTGCCCCATGCGATAGGATACCCAAGCAATACATTTTCGAAAAGAAATACCAAATACAGTTATTTGAAAATGACCGAGATCACTCTGGCATACATGAAGTCCGAATCTATACGGACGGCTCCAAGATGGGGACTGGAACTGGAGCTGGAGTATTCTCACAAGATCTGAATATCAAAATATCACTAGCGCTGGGCCAACACAGTTCGATATTTCAATGCGAATGTGTTGCAATAATAAACGCCGCTACCACGGCCCTGTCCAGAGGTATAAAGGAACTAAACATCCGCATACTGACTGACAGCATGGCCGTCCTAACAGCACTGGAGGCCAACACGATCAACTCCAGTATCGTCTACGAATGCCACAAAGTTTTGGATCGTTTAGCATCCAACAACGGAGTAATCCTACAATGGATTAAAGGGCATAGTGGATCACACGGGAATGATGCCGCCGATGAGCTGGCTAGAATGGGATCCTCCACAATAGTGACAGGACCTACACCCATTCTGCCACTCCCATTCAGCCAACTGCGCTCATGGGTAAGGCAACGAACTCGTGCTGCACATAATACTCGTTGGGTAGCTCTAACAAGCTGTAGACAGTCTAAGATGGCGATGACTGCAGTCTCGCCGCGTTTGACCTGCAGGCTGCTCAGCCTCAATCGTCCAGACCTCCGGATAGTTGTTGGTACACTTACAGGTCACCTTACCTTAAACCGACAACTATTTATTATGAATGCGACAGACAGTCCTCTATGTAGAGGTTGCCTGAACGCTGAGGAAACAGCCGCCCACGTGATCCTGGAGTGCGTAGGTTTGGCCGCACAACGAACAGAAATCCTCACAGAGGTGAGGTCGCTCCTAGAAGCCTGTGAACGCCCCAGGAGGCTTCTGCGCTTCTGGAAGGAGCTAGGATGGCTCGACTAGCCATGTTCGCGCATAACGGACCAAATATGAGTCTAAATGCGGAAAAATGTCAATACCAATACCAATACCAAGTACTTAATAAACGTACTTAGAAAATGATATACCTAGGTACTATAATCATTTAATTTTACCTTAATTACTACCTATGTGACATAATACAAAACTGATACAGGCGCAAGAGCTTCCTGTCGCACAGTCGCCATTCAATTTTATCTCGAAAAGCCGTAATATCTACAACTGGCTAAGCCAAACCGGATATTGTTCCTCGTGAAATATTGCTAGCTGAATGCCATTATTAATAATATGGATGAGCATCAATGGTACATTGTTATTGTAACAGTTCAAAAGGTTTTTATCAATAAACGTTGGGAAGGTACGTACAACAATATATTTCATTAAATTAACTTGGTTCCAATTAAGTATTGTGAACTTAAAAAACCCTTTTTATAATGATATCAAAAACCTTTGTAAAGTAAGTGGTCACTCTAGGCTCCATTTTTACAAGCTTTTATTTAACTTGCAGTGTATGTATGCATGTATGCATGTATGTCCGTTCGGGTCAAATCTTGCGAGCTAAATTTGACCCACTTTCCAATGTCCGATTGAGCTGAAATTTGGAATTCAGCTTTAGTTCCGATGACAATGCAATTAAATATTTAAACAGTACAGTTACCAATTCAGAATTCTTGCAAATTTTCAAGTACTATATTCTTGTTTTGTTGTGATGGTTACTTGACACGTGCTTGACACGTGCTTGACACATTGTCAATGTACCATAAAGTTATAATCAGCGAGCATTCAGCGAGCGCAATCTTCAGAGCGCGTGTCAGATAACTCTGCGACTGGGGCGTTTATGGCGCTAGTTACAATACATTATTTTGTTCTAAGCTTATGGAAAATATTAGTATTCGATTTTGACCCCGCGCAGACTTATCTAGCGCACACTCTAAATTCAACTAGTAATCGAACACACGTCCCAACCCGACAGCCGATTTGAATTGGTTATTTGAAAAAGAACATGAGTCCATGTCACGTAATTGCTCAGGAGACAATAAAACTGTCTGTTAAAAAAACATACCAAGCAGTAAAAATGTTTGATGCAGTTTTGAAAAGTTCGCAATAATATACTTTTTACATAAATTTGAGATTATCAATAGTAGATTTTATAACGAGGGACTAAACAAAGCCATTAAATACCAGAGGTGGTTTGGAATAGAATAGAATAGAATATTTATTAATTGCATTTCATGTGGTACATTTGAGATCTTACACTAAGTTTTGGCGTCCGAGCGTGCGAGGGAGTCAATGAAACCGAGGGTATATTAAGTTGGCGTTTAGTCTTGAGGTGCAAACTGAACTTTTCACTTCGAGTGCGAGAAAACTAGTCAATTTAGTACAAAAACATTTGACAAATTCTGAAATTTTCGCGGTCAGTAGTAGTAGTAGTAGTAAAAATATTCGCCCTTTCGTAGGACAGGCCCATACTGCCAATTCTTGAGTATTATTAAATTATTATAGAAGTTTTCATAAGAATGTAGGTGTGTTACATTCCAATGCTCCTTGGAGTATTTGGCGTCAAGTGTGTCAAGCCAGCCTTTTCGATAATTCTTGCTGAGGTAGTCACCACTATAATAAAACACTCGGCATCACTTTACCGAGATAGCGCCTGTTTTAATCATTCCACATATCTTCCAGTTGCGTAGACACTTGGGGCACAAAACCACACCTATCTTTAGTCACAAAGTCCACTATAAAACAAATTGCGGTAAATTAAAATATCCACTCAACCTAACCCGCCAAAATGGCGCCAAAAACTCTCAGTCAGTTTTTTCCGCTAAACCAGTCACAAAACTTTTGCACAAAACACCTTCCTTGCGGAAAAACCATGAAACAAAAAACGTCTTAACATTTTCGCAATGAAAATGGTCCACACTTCACAATTAATAGTATATTCACTGGCTGTTTGAGTTTATCTAATGTCACATGAAGGAAATTAAAAAAGTAGTTACATTTTACTCCCTAGGGACTAAAGTGGTTATTTAGTCCCGCTTCGTAGGGCTATATTTGCGTACTTTTAGAGCATGAGAAGTGAAAATTATTCTTATTTCTATTAAGACATTAATTTAAAGCCCCTGGACTTAGTCTTTTTCTCAATTACTTACTTAAAAAAAATACATTTAATTAAAAATTAAGTTTCCCTGTCAGTTACAGGCCACTCGAAATGGTTTTGAAGAATTTTTCGTCATTCTTTTGTGACAAGTACCGTTCAATTTTTTTCAAATCCATGACCTTTTTTTGTTAATAGGTCTTTTTCTTTACAAGCCCGTTGCATTGGCAAATCCAGGTGATTTCTGTAAGTATTTGATAAGAAAAAGTGATGTGATACAAGGCCTTGTCCAGTGATGTGATACAAAGCCTTGGCCAAGGCCAGATTTGATGTAGCTTTTTTGATTTGATTTGATTTTGATTTGGTACGAACGTGTGTAGCACGGATTATATTTGCTTTACAGCAAAGTTCATCCGCACCAAATCGGTGGTTAGGTCTGGTCTGGACTTGTGTAGCGACTACAAGAACTATAGTGCAACAAGCTTTTCTGTTCCGGTGATAATCTTTGGAACTAAAACAGTTTTCATACGACAGTCCATTTTGACAGCTAATTTCGTATTGCAAGTGGCTCCTCTGTCACGGCTGTCACCGGAACAGACAGGAGTGTGGGACTATAACGAACAAACTAAAAAACGCGAAGTTGCTATATTCAGACCATGAAGCTCGACTTAATACTGGTTACCTCAGTATTAAGTCGAGCTTCATGATTCAGACCCTACAAGTGCCACAAGCTTTTCTGTTCCGGTGACAGTCGTGACAGAGGAGCCACTTGCAATGCGAAATTAGCTGTCAATATGGACTGTCGTATGAAAACTGTTTTAGTTCCTAAGATAATCACCGGAACAGAAAAGATTGGCACATTATAATAGATGTCACTTTGCAAATAAATAGTTCACTAAAGTCAACGACAGATGGCTCCAAGTTAGGTAATACAACCATAGCCTACCTACAGAAAAGAAAAATCCTTTTTTTCTTTATGTACTATGTTTATCAACTTTGATAGAAACTTAAATGTGTCTTGTTCTTTAGTATTTATTTTTGAAATACTTACTAAACTGAAAATCAGCGTTTGCTTGCGTTGTAAGACAAGTAATATGACGCTGAGCTGCGACCATTGAGTACTGCTGCGGCACGGCACACACACATTTTTATTTAGAACTTTTTGTCTTATTGGGTCTAATTTGTGTTTTCTATTCTTGTTCGTAATACAGTGCTACCTTCTCTTATACCTATGTGAATATGCCTTGTATTTAATGAATATGTGTGTGTCAGTAGTAAGAATCTACAATCTCTATTTGGTGGTAAAATATATTTGTGCTTGCAGACTTGATGCAGTTGAAGAGCTAAACTGTAATAAATTAACTGGCAATCGACTATGCAATAATGATGCATTAAATGAAATGAAGCGACTTAGAAACACGTCCAATAATAACTAAAAATACAAAAATAAATTATATTAAAAAAAACCTTTTATTTAAAATCAAGCTTTTATTCGAATGTCCTAAAAAGAATAAAATAAACTTTGTATCAAGTCAAATCCCACAAATTTATTACATTAAACAAATTATATGTTTTAAAAGCTTGTCGCGAGATTTTATTGTTACTGGGCTTGCACTAAACACTGCTTTAACTTATATTTGACATATGAAATTAAAGCGACAAGCTTTTAAAACATATAATTTGTTTAATGTAATAAATTTGTGGGATTTGACTTGATACAAAGTTTATTTTATTCTTTTTAGGACATTCGAATAAAAGCTTGATTTTAAATAAAAGGTTTTTTTTAAATATAATTTATATTAGGTACGTAGGTTTCAAAGTTTTAGATAAATTGGTTTTGTTTAAAGGAAAAGAACCTAGTCGAAGTTGCTTGTTAAAGGAGATCAGTCAAATTGGACCAAAAAAGTAAAAGTGTCGGCCAACGAAAATAAATTGCACATCACTATTGTAAACAATGTAACGATAATTTTTTGTTATGACGTCAATAGTGTACGATTAGCGGCCAAGCAGTTATTCAAGTTTGAAAATGACATTTTTTCTTCATTTTCAAAATTGAATGCAGCTTGGTCAAAATGGGGCCAACAAAAATAAATTGCACATTACTATTGTAAATAGTGTAGCAATCACTTTTTGTTATTATGTCAACAGTGTACGATTAGTGGCCAAGCAGTTATTCAAGTTTGAAAAGGTCATTTTTTTCTCTTCATTTTCAAACTTGAATACAGCTTGGCCAAAGTGCGGCCAACAAAGATGTCATAATAAAAAATGATCGTTACACTATTTACAATAGTAATGTGCAATTTATTTTTGTTGGCCGCACTTTGGCCAAGCTGTATTCAAGTTTGAAAATGAAGAAAAAATGTCATTTTGAAACTTGAATAACTGCTTGGCTACTAATCGTACACTGTTGACGTCATAAAAAAAAACGATCGTTACACTGTTTACAATAGTAATGTGCAATTTATTTTAGTTGGCCGCACTTTGGCCAAGCTGTATACAAGTTTGAAAAAAAAGAAAAAAATTGACCTTTTCAAACTTGAATAACTGCTTGGCCACTAATCGTACACTGTTGACGTCATAACAAAAAACGATCGTTACACTGTTTAAAATAGTAATGTGCAATTTATTTTCGTTGGCCGCACTTTGGCCAAGCTGTATTCAAGTTAGAAAATGAAGAATAAATGACATTTTCAAACTTGAATAACTGCTTGGCCACTAGTCGTACACTGTTCACGTTTTAACAAATAATGATCGTTACACTGTTTACAATAGTTATGTGTAATTTATTTAAGTTGGCCGCACTTTGGCCAAGCTGTATACAAGTTTGAAAATGAAGAAAAAAATGTCATTTTCAAACTTGAATAACTGCTTGGCCACTAATCGTACACTGTTGACGTCATAACAAAAAATGATCGTTACACTGTTTACAATAGTAATGTGCAATTTATTTTCGTTGGCCGCACTGTGGCCAAGCTGTATTAAAGTTAGAAAATGAAGAATAAATGACATTTTCAACTTGAATAACTGCTTGGCCACTAGTCGTACGGTGTTGACGTCATAACAAATAATGATTGTTACAGTGTTTACAATAGTAATGTGTAATTTATTTTTGTTGGCCGACCATTTTACTTTTTTGGTCCAAACATGTATGAAGCTTGACTGATCTCCTTTGTTCCGCGTTACTAAACTACACTTTCGATAACTCCTCAACTGTACACCAGTGTACTATTATTTATTCAGTGTCTGTACTATGATTCATTTCATAATATCATGCCAGCAACACATTCATGTTGCTGGCATAATAATGATACACCAAAGTGTCATAGAACACACAATTATGTTATTATTAGGCGTTTGCTAATTATAGCACTTGGTAAGCTGCTACTATATAACAGACTTTTTCTCACGCACTCCATGTTTATGGATGAGGGATTTTGCATAACTTGAAGACAATGACACTGCACTGGCATCGCTCTCATTGCATCCGTAATCGCCCGGAGCCATAAGACCCGTCTGACTGTCACGACAAGAAAGCAACTCTAATTACACACATTCCTTAACATTTAACTCTAACTTGCCCATTAAACTATAAATAGTCACGAGTTAAATATCAGATTGGAACCGTTTATTAAAAATGGGCAGGTTAAACGTGCAAGTAGGCAATATCTGAACTAACTTTATGAACGTGAAAATCCTTTGTTCCGCGTTACTAAACTACACTTTCGATAACTCCTCAACTGTACACCAGTGTACTATTATTTATTCAGTGTCTGTACTATGATTCATTTCATAATATCATGCCAGCAACACATTCATGTTGCTGGCATAATAATGATACACCAAAGTGTCATAGAACACACAATTATGTTATTATTAGGCGTTTGCTAATTATAGCACTTGGTAAGCTGCTACTATATAACAGACTTTTTCTCACGCACTCCATGTTTATGGATGAGGGATTTTGCATAACTTGAAGACAATGACACTGCACTGGCATCGCTCTCATTGCATCCGTAATCGCCCGGAGCCATAAGACCCGTCTGACTGTCACGACAAGAAAGCAACTCTAATTACACACATTCCTTAACATTTAACTCTAACTTGCCCATTAAACTATAAATAGTCACGAGTTAAATATCAGATTGGAACCGTTTATTAAAAATGGGCAGGTTAAACGTGCAAGTAGGCAATATCTGAACTAACTTTATGAACGTGAAAATAAACTCTAGAATGCTTGTGCCTTAACCACTTAAGTTGCGGTGTTGTGTCACTAAAATAAATATTGGAAAGTTTGTAAGTATGTAGAACAAGACGTAACTTCTCAAGCGAAGCGAAAAGTTTCAGTCATTTACAGACTAAATAGGAAATATCGCAACTATAAGACTAGGCCTATCCTAAAATTCGTATTTAAGATTTTGCGGTCTACACTTTAGATCTCCTTGATTCGTGATAAGTATAGAAACAAAACTAACTTTGTTTAAAAGTTTAGAGTATAAAGGTAGTAAGTTAGCTAACATGAAAGCTTATGTTTTTGTACGAGTGAAGTTGAAACTTGGTATGTAAATAGTAAATAGGTAGAGGAGGACTTTTTGAGGAGCCCGTGGCGCAGTGGATAGCGTGCTCGGCCTGCGATCGTTGAGGTTAAGCAACGTTCGCAATGGTCGGTCACGGGATGGGTGACCAAAAACTTTTCATCTCGAGCTCCTCCGTGCTTCGGAAGGCACGTTAAGCCGTTGGTCCCGGCTGCACTTGCAGTCGTTAATACCCACCAATCCGCAATGAGCCCGCGTGGTGGGTCATGGCTCATTCTCCTTATTCATCCATAAGGAAGGCCAGTGCCCCAGCAGTGGGGACATTAAATGGCTGATGATGATGATGATGAAATAGGTAGAACTATTAGATCAAATAACGATGGACTCTGCGATAGTTAATTTATATGTTGCATCTAACATACTAACCTAATGCTAAATATCACAATACACGGTTCAACCAAATTGATTCACTTTGGTTGAAAGGCGCAGAAATACAGGCGCACATTGACAATGAATGATTCACTTTTACGTTTACATTGTTCAATTTGGTTGCTTCATCCAAATTGAAAGGCAGAATTGTACCGTGTATTACCGCCATAAAAACAAGAACTGCTATATAGACACGAAATGAACCGTTTTTGTCCATAAGATAATAACAACGGGTTTTTTTGTAACCAAAATATTACTCTCTTTTACAAATAAAGCACTTAAAGAGAAACATTCTCGAAATTACTGAAGGATTAAAAAATCCATTAGCGATGCAAACAATGTCTGACATTGCCTACGAAATTCTTTTATGTCCCAACGAAAAATAGCTCAGCACTCTTGGAAATCTTGTAAAGACATACGAAAACTATAATTTGAATTTATTACAAACATTGTTTTTCTACTTTAAAAGAAAAGGGAATGTCGTTAACATTCTTGAAAGGGGATTGAAGCGGGCCAAAGAGCGAGCCGCGCTGGACGTTATTTTAATAAACTTCTATCGTTTCTGAAACAACGGACCCGCCTCCGTTGGGGTTAAATTTAGTTTTAACACCATCGGGAGTAGTTTTTCATAGCTTTTATATTTTCTCGACAGAACATTAACGAGTTGTTATCCCTAATACATTATGTATTTTCAGTTGCTCGCTATAACGGTTATTCCTTTATAAACCGGTATTTATTTATGAGTTTTATGACTGAGAAAATAAACTGCAATGAAATCTATATGTTGGTAATACGGGAGTGAGTTAGAGCAAAAATTCACGCACGTGATCGTGAATCAATCGGTCAAACTTGTTTTGTGATAAACAACAGTTACTTAATACTTTTTTCGTATAATGAGCAACTGACGGCTAGGTTGTTTATTGCAAAGTTTTATTCGATTCCCTCTTTATTCTTAAGTATAGAGAAATGGTGATTTGTCATTGTCATACCATATTTTAGAGCTATATTTAATTAAATATCTGGAATATGGATGGTACACGACAAAATATTGATTAAACGATTGTCGGCTAAGATAGACAATTACAAAAAAAATATAATAAAAAATTTAAAAAACACGGCTGCTAAATAGAACTAAAAAGAAAAAAAAAACAAGATCTCATTGGACACTTAAATTTACAAAACTAAATATTCAAAGGCAAAGCCATTACTTCCATGCATTTTTGTCCTTTAAATAATCATCAAGTGTAATTAGCATTTGCTCACGAGTTCGTTTTTGGTTTGGTTGATAGATGATGAATTGATAAGAAGGTTTTTATTTAAATATTTATAGCGGAACTGGTGACATGGTGTCTGTCATCGCATCACAGCGCTTGGGCTGCGTTCGCTGGTATCGTCAAACGACACGTCAGTTTGGTCGCTCGTGACCTCGACAGTTCAACGAACGCTCGCCACCGTCACTGAAGCGCCGATGCGTCAACTTGCAAGATACGAGTATGTGATGAGATGATATTATACCTTCGAGCCGTTCCAAGAAAAGTTCATTGGTAGGCATTTTGAATCTACTAACACAAACGATATTAATATCTTTTGCAAATTCGTGGAAAGTAATTTGCAATACAGAGCAGAGCAGAGCGTAGGTGATATCAGTATTATTAAAAGTTGCATGCACTGGCACTTACTGCTATTTTATAAAATGATAATCAGGGGGCCAAGCCTGCTAATGTTAAGTCATAATCGCGTCTCAATCGTGTTTCAATTGTAGTTCAATTGTAGTGCTTTTTTCATACTGTCAGAATTCTTGGAACTAGTGTGTAAAAAGCACTGCAATTGAACTACAATTGAAACACGATTATGACTTAACGGTAGCAGACTTGGCCCCCTGGTGACTTGAAAAAAAAACTTGCTGTAACTAACAAAACAGAGCCTCATGGATTGGTGATTTACTTTATTGAATCACGACATAAAATTTTAACTTTCTAGACTTTCACGCACTAAACTTTTATTTTTATCACTGACATTTAAAAAAGCTAGTCAAAATTACAACGATCGAACTTCGACGTCAGTTATAAAAATACATTAAGTACTAATAAAGAAAAATAGTTTGGATAACAAATGGAGGTTAGTGATAACGGTGCAGTTTAAAGATGTAATGGCTGGGTACAGTAACGAGATCATGATCATGATCATGAGTCACACAAAAGAAGCGAGTCGGAAAGCGCGAATTTGCAATGTCGCGTCGCATTCATCGTCATCAGCCATTTAATGTTCGCACTGCTGGGCCACTGGCCTTCATTATAGATGGATAAAGGATGGAATGGGCCATGACATGACCCACCACGCGGGCCCAATGCGGATTTGAAGGCATTAACGACTGCAAACGCAGCCGGGACCAAAATCTTAACCTACCTTTCGGAGCTCAAGATAATCAAGATTTGGTCACCGATCCCGTGACCATCCATTGCGAAAGTTGCTTAACCTCAATGATCGCGGCCGAGCGGGCTTACCACTCCGCCACGGGTTCCTCCGCGTCGCATTGGACTCGGCCATTCATTAGAAACAACCAATTTTTCACGTCACGTTTATGAAATATTGCTGTCCATCTCGTTTTTTTTTCTAAATTGCCTACTTTGTCGTTCGTGCTGCCATAATTTATGTAATGCTTGCGCCATTCCATGCTTTTAAACGAAGGACGACTTATCGTACTTTTCATTTAATAAACGTGCCTACCTAAATACGTAATGGGACGACTAGGTACATCCTGATTTTTAGGTAAAACTTTAGGAAAAAAGTGTTAGTCATATTATGCATATATAATTATCAACTTGCATTCATAACAAAATCATAAACTATCTCAATAACATATTAAATAAAACCATATTATTGCGATACTTTTTCGTAACAAAAATATCTATAATTACAGCTGAAAGTAAAATAAAGCTAAAGCATAAACCAAGACGAGGTAAGCGGAAGGAAGGGAAGGGCCGAACAATTGATGAATCAAGTGAATCCTCTTTAAACTCAGACGGACAATCGGCGGATTTACGCTAAGCAATAATGTCAATCTGGTAATTACTATGTTCCACTCCACGGGCCATCGTGGACGACGTAAAAAGCGTTGCCAATCAAGAATTACTTATTAACTTTTACATTCAACATGTGACAAGGTACCTATCTATATTCTATACTATCTATCTATCTATCTATCTATATATATAAAATCCTTTGTCCTGAATCACTGACGGATAAACGCACAGCCTAAGCCGCTGATCGTAGAGACCTGAAACTTGGAGGGTGTGTTCCTTGTATGATGTAGGCATCCGATAAAAAAGGATTTTTCGAAATTCTACCCCTAAGGGGGTTAAAAACGGGGGTAAAGTTTGTATGGGACAACGTGATTCCTTTGTCCAATTTTCTTCAAATTTTGCATAAACATTCTTTAACAGAATTAATCGAACTATGTGTTTCATATTTCATTGAAACTCATCGCCTAACAGGGTTAAAAAGGGATAGAAAGTTATTTTGGGGGTGATTTGCATCGAAGTTGATATCAATACTCCTTAGTGCTTTTGATTTTTAATTTCATTTTGTTTTGACACATGTTTGAAAATTCAATCCGTTTTTACAGTGCGACGTACAGTGCGACAACGTTTTCTGTTCCGGTGATAATATTTGGAACTAAAACAGTTTTCAGTCTATTTTGACAGCTAATTTCGTATTGCAAGTGGCTCCTCTGTCACGGATGTCACCGGAACAGACAGGATTGTGGGACTATACATCATTGCCACCAAAGAGTAGTTATGTATCAACTTATGATCAACTAGCGTATTGCCACTATACTATGCGATTATTATAAGAATAGGACTGTCAAACGGCATTTTTGATCTTTGTTCCTTTTCTTGCACATCCTACACCCTGAAGTGGAAGCGAAACGCAAACAAATATGGCCATTTTGACAGTCCTATTCTTATAATAATCGCATATTACCTAAATTAAGAAGGAGAAAAAAGCTTTGTTTTAAAATTGGAATGTCAAATAAAAAAGAATACTTAAGTTAGATTTCGCTACTAATATTATAAAATGCGCAAATGTAGTAATGTTTCTTTGTCTGTATGTTCCGTTTTCACGTCAAAACGGCTAAACCGATTTTGATAAAATTCGGAATGGAGATAGTTTGAGATAGGAACACATAAGCTACTTTTACCGCGGTTTATTCCCATGGGAAAATAAGTTTTAGCGCGGGCAAAGCCGTGAAGGATATACTTAACTTACTGCGGGAAAAATCTCATTCCCATGGGAAAATCACTTTAAGCGCGGGCAAATTTGCGGGCAGAAATTGGCATTTGAGTAAATAATTTGAACCCTACTAGAAAGGATTATAATAGGCTACTTTTACTTTTTACCACAGGAAAGTATCATATTCGTACGGGAAAATCAGTAGGTAGGTATTAATAAAATTGTTTGTCCGTCTTTCACGTCAAAATCGAGCAACGGATCAATGTGATTTTTGTTACGTGGGTAGATTGGGAGATGGAGAGTGACATGGGCTACGGAGATAAACAATCTCCGGAAAAATATCACATTCCCTCAGGATAATGTCGTGTAGTACACGCGGGCGAAGCCGCGGGCGGAAAGCTAGTATTTATATAGAAAACAATATGTTTGTTTTATGCTAGACGACAATTGCCTTCCGTATACACCATAAGATTCGGCAACATAAATTCACAATTTATTTCAATAGGCTTTAGGTTCGTGATGGATGAATAAAAATTACCTAGATAAAAATCTAAATGGTTTACCTTAGATATTTAATTATAGTTATCTACAGTATGTAGGTAACTACAGAACTGCGAGATGAAATGATAAATTATAAAATGACATGACGTCGGGTAACTATAATTACGCGATACACATATTTAATGAATTTTATAATTATTTACTGTTTCAAGTTTCTTGTCTATACTAATACCTATTATAAAGAGGAAAGATTTGATTGTTTGTTTGTTTGCATCGAATAGGCTCGGAAACTACTGGACCGATTTGGAAATTCTTTTACCATAAGAAAACTACATTCTTCCCGAGTGACATAGGCTATATTTTATCCCGATATTAAATAAATAAAAATAAATAAATAAATAAATAAATAACTTTTTACAATCACACCAATTATCTAAGCCCATGTAAGTAAATTTCATAGAGAAACTGTGTCATGGAAATCTTGATAACGGATAAATATATACAAGTATTAATATATATTTAAGTAAGTTTACTTAAATACTTTTTTGTTTGTAAACACATACTTAATATACATAGAAAACATCCACTTAATATTCCCACGAGAACGGGTACTACGCGGGTAAAACCGCGAGGATCCGATAGTTAATTATAATTATAGAAATACCTACCAATTCTTACGTAAAAAGAAAGTAAGAACTAACATTAACATGCCATGTAAACAAATTATTAAAAAACGTTTGCACATTTTCAGACTGTCTGTACTAATTTGAAAGGATCACCTTCAGGACGTGGAGAGGTCACGTTTTATCTATAATGTCTAAAATTCAAATATATGGCTGATAAATTTGTTCAATGACATTCGCTTTTATGATGTGATGTATGAGGCTAGTGTTCATAATAATACCTACCTACTATCTCGGGTAAGTCAATGACTGCCATGAATGGAGTTGACTGACAGCGACCGGACGAAGTTTGTTAGTTATTTAAAATTGTATTGTCAATCTTTGACCTGTTTTAATCTATACAAAATTGAAATAAATTAGCGATGTGGAAAGATTTTACTTATCAATTCATTGATTAGGTATTCGAAAATAGCTACAATTTCGGAATTCTCAATTTTATTATTATCCTTAATTATTACGAATAGATTTGTACACGTATTAAAATAATTTAAAAAACTATATAGGTACTATAAATCCGAGCCACCTAGTAAATTATTAGGACAGCGAGATTTCGGAAGAACGCTTAAAATATGGATAAATTGTGTGCGTAATATCATTGAGGAGATGACGAATGACGAGTAACAGAGTGGAGTTGAGGAGAAGGACGTGCCGACCCCAAATAGAATTGGGATAAGGAGAGGATGATGATGATGATGATGATACGAAACATTAGCTGACACCTTTAACTGAAGATTAACTTAGCCATTAGATCTTTAAAATTATTACGCAACGAATTTTAATACGATGTCATCAATTAGATAGTAATTCAACTTCAACAAGGTTAATTATATCACTAATATTATAAAGAGGAAAGATTTGATTGTTTGTTTGCATCGAATAGGCTCCGAAAGTACTGAACCGATTTAGAACATTCTTTGACCATTAGAAAGCTATATTCTTCTCGAGTAACATAAGGCTATATTTTATCCCGATATTCCTACGGGAACGGGTACCACGCGGGTATAACCGCGAGGATCCGCTAGTATTATGTATAATTTTATTGAGAACGTTCAAAGCCGGTACGCGTCACTTTTAATAAATAATTGTGTAAAACCTGAAGTTAATAAGGATAAGTACTATTCAGCAAAAGTTAATAAAAAAAATATTAGAACAAAATCATGCCATCCACCAAGTAGCTGCGCCGGGAATCTAACCCGGAACCTTTCACTGTCCGGGCGTATGCTTTCGTTCGACTGCTGAGCTACTCTGTAAAAGGCCCCACAGATGATCAGTCCGCCTGTTGGGATCGGCCTGTCAGTTGGCCGCAATCGACCACAAACAAACTCACAGTTTTTCAAACAAAAACCGAATAGCAAGGGTTTCGGCTGGTTTCGGCCTACTGACAGACCGTTGCCAGCTAGCGGACTGATCGTCTGTGGTGCCTTTTACAGAGTCGTTAAAAGATGCGTTGAATTTGTATTTATCGACATTTTCTACTTAATTTCATTTTTAATAATAAAAATTGCATTGTGAATGCTAAAAAGTAAAAAATTATTTTTATAAAAAAATAAAACCGCCTTCTAAAAAACCACATCAAAAAAGTAAGAAATAATTCCTCACCAAATAAATAACGTAAGTACCTACTTTGAAGTCGGGCGTGAAACATGTAGGTATACAATGTTTTGTTGTTTTTGTTAAAACCCGCCCGACTTCAAAGTACTTACGTTATTTATTTGGTGAGGAATTATTTCTTACTTTTTTGATGTGGTTTTTTAGAAGGCGGTTTTATTTTTTTATAAAAATAATTTTTACTTCACTCTTTTTAGTGCATCGTGCAGGCAATTTACGTGTTGTCTGGTAAATAGGTATGTGATCAAACTCAAAACCTCCTTTTTCGAAGTCGGTTAAAATACCTTGAGGTATCCCCTTTTTAACAAAACAAGAATCATATAAATCGGTTTATAAACAAAGGAGTTATGCCTAAAGATACGTATTAAATTCACATAAAGTGGTAACGAAAACGACTGTATTTTCAAGATATTATCCTGAAAACTACTGAACCGATTTCAAAATTTCAAAAAAAAATGGGACCAACTTGGAAACCAACCTGATGTAATAACGTTTGAATCATTTCAATCGGTTCAGCCGTCTTCGAGTAATCGGAGGACATACACAAAAAAAAAACATACATACAGACGAATAGAGAACCTCCTCCTTTTTGATTTAGAAGTCGGTTAAAAATAGTGGTGTATTGATTTGATTTTAATCATCTATAAATACAGGAACTACTTACAACAGTCAGATTAGCAATTTTACGCTGAGTCGCTGACGCCCCTCGGTCGTGTTTGCAAACCAAAGGATGCAGATAGATATTCAAAGTGGGTATTTCCTCCGGACTTTTAACTCGACGATGCTTTGATGTGGTATGACATTATAGTGGGAGGGAATTATAATAAGGCAGATCAAATCTATTATAGCGATATTAACGGTCGATTTCAATAACCTATCCTTAGTAAGAAATAGGCTTACTAAAGACTTGTTGCCTAGATATTTCTGTTAAATGACGGGAAATAAGGACAGTTGCCTAGAGTAACAGATCGATAGTAGGCATATCTCTTACTGAAGATAGATTATTGAAATCGGCCATAAAAGGCTGTTTGGCGAGTATATTAATTTTGTTTCAGTAATATCCAGTATTTCAGTACCTACCTGTATTCTAATAATATCCTACTAATCCTACTAATATTATAAATGTGAAAGTTTAGATGTTTGGATGTTTGGATGTTTGGATGTTTGTTACTCAATCACGCCAAAACGGCTGAACGGATTTGGCTGAAATTTGGTACACAGATACTTGGTAGCCTGGAGAGGAACATAGGCTACTTTTTGTCCCGGAAAAATATCACATTCCCGCGGGATAACGTCGTGTAGTCCACGCGGGCGAAGCCGCGGGCGGAAAGCTAGTTGTAAATATGCAAAAGTTTGATACTTAATCATCCAAAAACGGTTACAGATATAGGGTGAATACGCCAAACGTCGGCCCCCTTACGGATTGTCTCACTTTGGATCGCTCGGGCTTCATCAGTTTGGAACTAAATATAGCTTGTGATGCGTTTTTAGACAGATTGATAAATCTATTTTATGTTTATAGGCAAAAGGTTGACTTCTCTACTATAAGAAAAAAGTATTAAGGTACTAATGCGTCGAGAACGAAAAAACCCTAAAGTCGGCTACTCACTGCCTATAGTCGGTCGCGTTTTTCCCAAATGTCGGCCGGGTATAGGGTGTTTTAAATTAAGACAGTGAAAAATATTAACATGATTTATTTTTTAAATTAAGTATACTTACATATTTTGTTTTTGTTGTTTTTTACACTTTAACAATGTTAGTATAATTAAATTAGGTACCTATAGTTAAATAACAAAGTTAAACATCAGAATAAAATTAAATAAAAGTAAATAACTAAGTAAATCATAAAAATTTGAATTTAAAACAGAATTTAATAATCAAAGAGGTTAAATAAATACTAAGGTCATCAACATCAACAGTGATTGTTTGTTAAACTTTGACGTCATCGTAATAATATTTAAGAATGATAAAATAACTATGACGTCTTCGTAATAGTATTTAAGAATGATAAAATAATTCAGATAAAATAAAAACAAAGGTTTATAATTTTTTTTATGCTGTGGTAAACACAAAAGTAATCCTCCTGTGTAGTGGCGGTCGAATTTGAGGATGGCCGACATTATGACCTTTAATATTTCTAAAGTCGGCCCCAGTTTTGTGTACCTTATATCTCGTGATTAAACTAATATCACCCCGGCCGGTATTTGGCTATTAAACGTAAAATGGATTTGTTTACCTTAAGGCTTTGCGAATACTCCTATTAAGCCAATGTGATTAGTAGAATTTGAATTTATAAAACAGACAGCATTTACTTTAAGTCGGCCCCGGCCGAGTATAGGGTTTTAAGTCAAAACTTATATTCTAATGGCGGCCCCCAATTTTTCTCATAATCCAATTATGCAAAACGTTAAAAAACTATCTTAAAATATAGTAAAATTTACTTATTAGTGATAACAAAGCTTAAAGCAAAAAAAAAGAAACGCCTTATAAGTGTAATATCAATCCCCGATGCGTGGGTATTCACAGCAAGTTAGCTACTTTCACAATGAACCTAGCGCTTCAACGACGGGATCGCTACTGACGCTCAGTGTGCGAAGAGCGAGTGACGTAATCGGATAGTAACCGTTTGTACGTATAGAGTATGAACTAAGGTTGCAATTTGAGTGGAAAAATTTCCATTTAAGTACCTTTTGAATGAACGCAATTTGAAAATGTGCAGACGGCCGAGGTTTGGGGGGGGGCCGACATTTGGCGTAATCACCCTACTTGGGACGAGCGCACATTTGGCCGCGCAAACAATCAAATTTTATTGTTTTAATTAATGACGTGAGAATAAGAAACTACCTAATCTAGATGTTTGGCTTAGTGATAGATTGACTGGTTAACATTACCTAGGCTTTTTATCCCGGTAAGGATTAGAACGGGATCCACGAGGGTAAAACTATAGGCGCAGCTGTAGTAAACAAATACATATAATAGAATAGATAAGTTTATGCTAAATATTAATTACTACTGAATCAGAATTTTAGCCGTCGAAGTTGATGACACAAATAAATATTTTATGGTTTTGCCGAAACGCGACATCCTTTACCTATGGTGTTAGAACTAGTATAGCAAACTTAAATTTTTCTATACAGTTAAATATCTAGGTAATGACATCGCAGGCTAGACAGCTTTCGAGTGTTAATAAAAGTAGGTGGGAAGGCGAGAGGGCCGATTTATAGTGAGTCAGATTTTAGGAACTGGTTTTTTAGCATCGCGAATATCGAGCATGACAAGGCGAAGCGACTGTACCGAAAGTGGGACAACACATTCCATAAGTAGACTTAATAGGATCTTATTTGTTGAAACTACTTACAAAGAACAATGAGACCCATAATCATTTTTGGTCTTATTAATGTTTGTAACTTTGTAATCATATTGTTCCTATCAAAAGACAATATGGCTGAATGAGCAGTTTCAGGATTTTTATAGTTCATTCTTTTCCTTTCTGACATGTATTGTATTGCAAACTGAATTTGACTATTTTAATCTTCGATCATATGTTTTAAATTCAAAGAACCCTAAGGCCCGAGTTCACCAACAGTTGGTTCTAGGTTAACCATTGGTTAGCTGGTTGGTTAACCGTCAGTTAGCTGGTTGGTTAACCAATTACGTGCGTTAACCAGCCAACCAAGCAGATTGGCTGATTGGAATTTTGTGCTTTGCCTTTGTCTATTGTATAGTGAGTGACAGAGACAGTGCATACATTCAGCTGTCGGGAGCGTTTCCGAAGATTTGTGAATTAGGGTAAATTATTAGCATTATCATGTTATGGGCGAAATTATCAACAATAACTTAATTTCATTCATAAAATATCAGATTAGGATGAGGAAGAGGTAGTTTTGTAGTACAAGTAAACCAAATAATTTAACTCAGCTCCAAAATAAACAGCTGTTTTACATAGGGTAGGGCTTAGAAGCAATTATGCTCAAAGTAACTACTTATTATTAGTTTTACCTGTTAGTAGAAACCATTCAAAGTTATTAATTACAGATAAAATTTTAAATTACTAATTAACTAACTAATTTAATTAAGCTTATATGTATGTATTGCCAAGCAATTGGATAGATTAATCATAATAGAACTTCAATAATATGTAACCAATATTTTTATTAGAACTGTTGAGGTGGATGCAATGAAGTTCAAGATTACTTTCTTCAATAGATTTAATGAGATGCAATATTACAAAATTTGGTTGTTCTAACGATGGATGGATGATAGAATAGCCGTCAATATCTGTCAAGTCATTCGGTTGACGCGCGCGCCGGTATTGCCACTTGCGATTCGCTGCGTTCAGGAACAAGCTCCCCCCCCTCGAATACCGTGGGATTTCGAGGAGGCAACAGGCACAGGTTACGGGTTGCACGTCGAATGATTCCTCTTGTTGTTCGCACGTCAGCCACACGGGAAATTCCATCTGGACCAGGGTACAGTTTGTGGATTCTGCCCATTTTCCATTTTAGCGGTGGTAGGTTAGGCTCCTTGACTACTACCATCTCTCCTTCCTCCAGCTGTCCGCGTGATGTACGCCATTTTGTCTTCTGTTGCAGCTCGCACAGGTACTCCTTGCGCCATCTTTCCCAAAACTGTTGACGCATGAGCTCAATTTTGTTATATGAATTGAGAGAAGCTGGTGACACGTTGGAGGTCAGCAGGTCTGGTGTTGGAAGTGACGTCAGCGGCCTGCCGATTAAGAAGTGCCCGGGAGTCAAGGAATACAGGTCTGAGGGATCGGATGAAAGGGGTGTGAGAGGACGAGAGTTCAACATAGCCTCAATCTGGATAAAAAGAGTAGATAGCTCTTCGAACGTTAAATGATTATTACCTACTGTTCTAATAACATGAAATTTAGTTGACTTAACACCAGCTTCCCACAGCCCACCAAAGTGGGGAGAATACGCTGGCGAAAAGTGAAATTTAATACCTTCGGTGGCGGCAAAAGACGATACCGCTTGTTTGCCTGACCTAACTAACGCTGCTAACTCATTGCTTGCGCCTACAAAATTTCTTCCGTTATCACAGTAAATATTGCTTGGTTTGCCTCTGCGTGATATGAACCGTTTAAGACATAACAGAAAGTTATCTGCACTAAGGTCAGAGGCTGCTTCGAGATGCAAAGCTCTGGTGGAAAAACAGACAAATAGGCACAGATAGGCTTTGATCAAACGACAGCCACGACCTTTACGGTCTCTGATAAAGAACGGACCCGCAAAGTCAACCCCTGTAACTTGGAATGGAAAGGCTGATGTTACCCTACTGGCTGGCAAATTTCCCATTGTAGGATTGATAGACTGTGTTTTCAAAATATAGCAAGTTTTGCACTTATTAATAGTACCTTGTGCCAGTCGCCTTCCTCCCAAAGGCCAGTAAGATTGACGTATATTAGTCAGTAGCAGTTGCGGACCGCAATGGAAAAGTCTGTCGTGTTCACGAGCAAATAAAAGTTTAGAAAAGACGTGATTGGCATCTAAGATTATTGGATGTCTTTTGTTGTAACTCTCCGCAGCGTTGGTCAACCGTCCACCGACACGCAGAAGTCCTTCGTCGTCAATAAAAGGCGACAAAGACAGCATACGTGATTTACGAGGTAAGTCTTTGTTATTTTTTAGTAATTTTAATTCTTCTTCAAAACATTGTGACTGATGAACTTTAATTAAATAATTAAGTGATGAATTTAACTCTGTTACATTTAAGAATCCTGTAGTTTTTGAATTAGGATGTTTTAAGTTGTAAATAAATCTCATGGCATATGCCAAACCTCTATGTAGTACATTAAAATTTGAATTTTCATTGAACCGTACAATAGTGTTAAGTGTATTAGATTGCGTGTCTGTTGAGACAGTACATGAGATTAAATGTGGAATAGAAGTGTCAACCATTGCACACGCATTAACTTTTCTTTCAGGAACGTTAGAGGTTCGTGGAGCGTCGAGAGGCCAGCTGGTTTCGTCTTCGCAAAGAAACGAAGGTCCCAACCACCATAAACGAGACTCAGAGATATGCCTTGGGCTTATTCCTCGAGATGCGAGATCAGCTGGATTCAGAGATCCCGGCACATGTCTCCAAGAATGCGAGGACGTCAATAGCTGAATTTCAGCGACTCGATTGGAGACAAAGGTTTTTAGATCGTGAGCCTGGGATCCTAGCCAACTAAGGACTACGGTCGAATCGCTCCAATACACTATTCTATAAAATGTGAGCCGCAAAGCTTGTGTCACCTTTGACGCCAAACGAGCTCCCAACAATGATGCACACAGTTCAAGCCGTGGAATGGTTTGACATTTTAAAGGTGCTACTCTAGTTTTAGCACAGAGTAACCGTGATGAAATGCCACCAGACTCATCTATTGTTCGCACATAACAACAAGCAGCGTAAGCAGTCTGAGACGCGTCACAGAAAACGTGCAATTCGACATTAACAGGATTGTTGCTAAGTACAAATCTAGGTATTTGAAGTGATGCTAAATTAGATAGGCACCCTGCAAAGTCGTGCCACATCTTTCTCAATTCCTTAGGAATCGGGTCATCCCAGTCAAGTTTTGATAACCACAACTTCTGAAGGATTATTTTTGGCGTTATGGTACACAGACTCAATAAACCAAGAGGGTCAAATAATTTAGAAGAAGCTGATAATATTGATCTTTTTGTAGCTTCTGATGAAGATTTAAATTCAGCAGGAAAGAAGAAGAAATCCAAACGAGGATCCCAACGAAGTCCCAATATTGTTGACTGAGACGTTAAATCTAAATTCTTTGGAAGAATTAAGTCAGGATTGTCCTCAAACATCAAAGGTGTGTTACTACGAAATTTGCGTAACGGAAATCCTACTGACATTAAAATATTAGTTACTGAATGTACTATCTGGCGAAGTTCTGATTCAGACGAGTGCCCTGTCAAGAAGTCGTCTACAAAGAAGTCTTTCGCGATCACTTCTGCTATGGTGTCATCTTGGCACTCGTGAGCTAATTCTATTAAACACCTTGTGCTAAGAAAGGGTGCTGAAGACGTACCGTATGTTACCGAGTTTAACTCAAATGACTTAACAGGACTACTGTCACTATCCCGCCACAAGACCATTTGAAGATGTCGTTGATCCGGTTGTACAAGAATCTGGCGATACATTTTTTCTACGTCAGCTGTTATTACGTAACGATGTTGCCTGAAACGCAGAAGAATTGAGAAGAGGTCGTCCTGTACAACCGGACCGACATGTTGGATGTCATTAAACGATACACCTGATGCTGTCTTTGCTGATGCGTCAAAGACCACCCTAAGTTTAGTGGTTTCACTATGCTCCCTGATTACCGCGTGATGAGGTAAGTAACAACCATTTTTATTAAGTGGTACTTCGCTCATGTGCCCTAGGTCTTTGTACTCCTTCATGAACTCCACGTACTGACGTCTTAAAGATTCATCACGTTTTAATTTTCTTTCAATATGCAATAACCGTTTTTCAGCAATGTGATATGATTCACCTAATGCTTCGGGAGATTCACGAAGAGGGATACGCACGCAGAATCGACCATCACCGTTACGGTAAGTAGTGTCTTTAAATAAAATTTGACAGGGATTTGTATCTAATTGATCATTATTTACTATGGGAATTTCTTCAAGTTCCCAGAACTTAGCGAGTTGATGTTGGATTTCTTGACTAAAATGGCAGAACGAACGTTGGCAAGAAGAGCTCCCCCCCATGGAACCAGCCACGATCCAGCCGAAGTGAGTTTCACGAAGAATGGGTTTATTTGGACCCAGTTTCAATTGAGAGGTACCAACAAGGTCCCAAAAAACATCCACGCCTAGCAACATATCAATCTCCGATGGATAATTGAATTGGGGATCGGCTAATTTAATGTAACTAGGTATGTTAAGTTGTTCTACATTTAATTGAACTTGAGGTATTTTATCTGTTATACGAGGCAAGATGAAACATTTGACAGATATATTAAATGTACTATGAACTGATTTCACTACTACATTAGAATGTTCTGTTATACTTATTGTTAAATTGTTGATGCCAGAAATGCATTGCACTTGGCCTTTTATTTTAGGTAATCCAATTTGTGAACAGGCCCTTTCGGTCAGAAAAGAAGATTGGCTTCCACTATCTAGCAGCGCCTTTAAAGTATGTACTTTGCCATTGTTTACCACCTCCACCATGACCGTAGAAAGAAGAGTCTGATTGGAAGCGACAGCAGACATGCTTACAATATTATTAATTGGTTCAACCACCAGTTCAACTGTTGAATCTGTACTACATAAAGGCGCACTTGCGGATGCACTTACAAGAGAAGTTGAACTCTGTTCAAGGTTTGTATTTGCTTGTGAGTTTGTAAAATGTGGTTTGTGTAATATAGTGTTATGTTTTCTTTTACAGATGCGGCAGCCACCGAGCCTACACTGGTACGACAGGTGACCACTGCGCAGACAGTTACAACAAAGTTTCCACTGAGAGACTTTCACATTGCGTTCCTCAACGGACATAGATTTAAATTTTGGACATTCATACAGTTTATGATGTTGCTTGCACGATAAACAAGTATCAGCAGGTCCATCAAGTGAACCGCTGGACGTTGACGTTATAAATGATTTAGATTTTGCGAAAGAGTAACGTTTTTCAACTTTTGTATTTTTATCAATTTTATTCACTTGTACTGTTTCCAAAATAGTAGCACGATGACGCAAGAAATCGAAAAACTCACCTAATGTCGGAGAATCTAAATTGCTTCGAAATTCCTCCCAAGTCCTACCAGTCACAGGGTCTAACTTTGTGGATGCTAAATATATAACTAATGTATCCCATTTGTCCGTTGGTTCACCAAGAGAATTTAATGCACTTAAGTTTTTTGACATACTGTCGATTAAGCTTCGTAAACCTTGGTGCGATTCCTTCGACAAGGTGTCAATTGAAAATAAACCTTTAAGATGTTCATTAATTAATAATCTTTTATTGTCGTATCTATCACACAAAAGCCTCCAAGCAACTGGGTAATTTAAGGATGATACAATTACTGAGTTTATAACGGCCTTGGCCGAACCCTCCAAATATGTTTTTAAATACTGAAATTTACTTATGTTATCAATTGACTCGTTATTGTGGATGAGTGATAAGAACATATCTCTAAATTCAAGCCATCTACTTGAGTCACCATCGAAAGTAGGCAATTTTATTGCAGGCAATTTTAAGTTAAGTTGCTTAGTACTACCATTTTGTGACAATAAATCTAGATTTTTTAATTTGTTTTCATTAAAAAATTCAATTAATTCCTGCGCCGTTGCTATTAAGTGATAAAAACGATTTTCAACTTCTTCACGTTCCTTTATTTGCTTTTCACAGTCATCTTCTAATAAATCAATTTTACTTTGAGTTTCTTCAAACTGATAAAGTAAGTCTTGCACCTTATTCAATCTTACCGTTAATTCGGCCGATTGAACTTTAGTTATTTCTTTAGTTGTTAACAATGGGCTTAAAAACTTTTCAAATAATGTAAGACGCGATTTTATTTGCCCTCTGACTTTCACAAGTTCCTTGTAATCCGCCATTTTGCGCACAAGCAATGATTTGCAGTTTTACAAGGAATAAGTAAATCGAGCGAACAAACAATATCGTTACTCACTGCAGCTTGTAGGTAACAAACCGGTTTCGCAGTCGCCGCCGCCGGCCGGTGCAGTTCGATGAATAGATAGGTAACTGATAAGAAACACAAAACGACGCGCGGAACTATTAACTTGGAATTCACCGTTAGCACACAAAATTACACTTGTTTTGACAATTTTATCACTTTTATACTATAACTAATTTTACCTACCCTTTTTGATGCTATATTGAATAGGTATTTTATAGGATGGGACAGGTATGGAAAAGGAATAGGCTTACTTCTGTCACGGCGGCGGCAGCCGGCGTTTTGCGGCGTGTCGTCGTCGCTTTCTTCGTAGTATAGTAAAACGTCGATTCTTGAATCACGTCGGGGTCAGGGACCGGAACCGCTTACCCTAACCCGGGTTTTTATAGGGTATTTTAAAGACTTGTTTCTACAAACCCTTTCAAATTGATAAGCATATCATCGACTTACCGTATTGACAGGGTAACCAAATGAATCAAGTTAATTCGGGTAAGCGCTTACCATAAACGAAAAACCCTTTGAAGTCTTACCCTGCGACAGGGTTTTGAAGCGTCAAAGCAATTTTAACTTCTGCGCGCACTACATTAGACTTATTATTGTATAACAATTTCAAGTGTGATCGCGGCATCGACAAAATCTTCGCTACGTCAGATAATAACGAATCATGCGTCGTTCACGCTAAAGGTCATTTTCGCGTGATCCGTCGGTCGCCGCCGCTCGCTATTGTTTATCCGAGTGGCCGCGGCACCCGGCATTTAATAAATAATAAATAAATAAATAAATAAATATAAATAACTTCTTACATTCACACCAACTATCTAAGCCCATGTTAATTTCATTAAGAAACTGTATCATGGAAAACTTGATAACGGATAAATATATACTTAAATACTTTTTGTTTGTAAATACATACATAATATACATAGTAAACACCCAGACCAAGACAAATAGACATGTTCATGCACACAAATATTTGTCTTGTTCGGGAATCGAACCCGAGACCACTGGCGCAGAAGGTGGGTAGCCTACCCCTGCGCCAAATCGGTCGTCGATTATTTGTTATTAAAAAGGTACATGCTAGAAATTTGATTATTTGAAAAGTTCGTTTTCAATATTTTGCCGACCGAGGATCGAACCCGGGACCTCTAGAGATAGCGGCACCTTGAAAACCGTTGCGTACACCACTCGGCCACGGAAGTCGTCAAATGTCGTCAAAGTAAAAAAAAAAATCCAAGATGGCGGCCAACTTTTTTGTTTGTGGGCAGATTTTGATGAAACTCGATTTTTAGTACTATTTTTACAAGAAAACTGTAACACAATGTTAAAAAAAATATAAACCAAGATGGCGGTCAACTTTTTTGTTTGTGGGCTGATTTAGATGAAACTCGGTTTTTGGTACTATTTCGTCAAGAAAAGAGTAACGCAATGTTAAAAAAATAAAAAATCCAAGATGGCGGCCAACTTTTTTGTTTATGGGTCGATTTTGATGAAACTTGATTTCTAGTACTATTTTGACAAGAAAACAACAACGCACTGTTAAAAATATTAAAAAATCCAAGATGGCGGCCAACTTTTTTGTTTGTGGGCTGATTTCGATGAAACTCGGTTTTAGTACTATTACTAGAAAAAAAAAAAACAACCCTTGGAGTTTCTTGCCGGTTCTTCTCCAAGGCCTCCCGCTGTAGGGTTTGCGAACCGATGGCGTAGCTTCTATGACGTTCACAAGTATTGTAAATAACAATCTAAATTGAATAAACAAATTTGAATCTTGAATCTTGAATCTATTTCGTCAAGAAAAGAGTAACGCAATGTTAAAAAAAATCAAAATCCAAGATGGCGGCCAACTTTTTTGTTTGTGGGCCGATTTTGATCAAACTTGATTTCTAGTACTATTTTGACAAGAAAACAACAACGCACTGTTAAAAATAAAAAAATCCAAGATGGCGGCCAACTTTGTTTGTGGTCTGATTTCGATGAAACTCGGTTTTTGGTACTATTTCGTCAAGAAAAGAGTAACGCAATGTTAAAAAAAATCAAAATCCAAGATGGCGGCCAACTTTTTTGTTTGTGGGCCGATTTTGATCAAACTTGATTTCTAGTACTATTTTGACAAGAAAACAACAACGCACTGGTAAAAATATAAAATATCCAAGATGGCGGCCAACTTTTTTGTTTGTGGGCTGATTTCGATGAAACTTGGTTTTTGGTACAATTTCGTCTAGAAAAGAGTAACGCAATGTTAAAAAAATGTAAAATCCAAGATGGCGGCCACCTTTTTTTCTTGTCGGCCAATTTTGATGAGAAAACAACAACGCACTGTTAAAAGCCAACTTTTATGTTTGTGGGCTGGGCTGATTTCGATGAAACTCGGTTTTTGGTACTATTTCGTCAAGAAAAGAGTAACGCAATGTTAAAAAAAATCAAAATCCAAGATGGCGGCCACCTTTTTTTCTTGTCGGCCGATTTTGATGAAACTCGATTTCTAGTACTCTTTTGACAAGAAAATAACAACGCACTGTTAAAAATATAAAATACCCAAGATGGCGGCCAACTTTTTTGTTTGTGGGCTGATTTCGATGAAACTTGGTTTTTGGTACTATTTCGTCTAGAAAAGAGTAACGCAATGTTGAAAAAATTTAAAATACAAGATGGCGGCCACCTTTTTTTTCTTGTCGGCCAATTTTGATGAAACTCGATTTCTAGTACTCTTTTGACAAGAAAACAACAATGCACTGTTAAAAGCCAACTTTTTTGTTTGTGGACTGGGCTGATTTCGATGAAACTCGGTTTTTGGTACTATTTCGTCAAGAAAAGAGTAACGCAATGTTAAAATAAATCAAAGTCCAAGATGGCGGCCACCTTTTTTTCTTGTCGGCCGATTTTGATGAAACTCGATTTCTAGTACTCTTTTGACAAGAAAACAACAACGCACTGTTAAAAATATAAAAAATCCAAGATGGCGGCCAACTTTTTTGTTTGTGGGCTGATTTCGATGAAACTTGGTTTTTGGTACTATTTCGTCTAGAAAAGAGTAACGCAATGTTGAAAAAATTTAAAATACAAGATGGCGGCCACCTTTTTTTCTTGTCGGCCAATTTTGATGAAACTCGATTTCTTGTACTCTTTTGACAAGAAAACAACAACGCACTGTTAAAAGCCAACTTTTTTGTTTGTGGACTGGGCTGATTTCGATGAAACTCGGTTTTTGGTACTATTTCGTCAAGAAAAGAGTAACGCAATCCTACTAATATTATAAATGTGAAAGTTTAGATGTTTGGATGTTTGGATGTTTGTTACTCAATCACGCCAAAACAGCTGAACGGATTTGGCTGAAATTTGGGACACAGATACTTTGTAGCCTGGAGAGGAACATAGGCTACTTTTTATCCCGGAAAAATGTCAAATTCCCGCGGGATAACGTCGTGTAGTCCACGCGGGCGAAGCCGCGGGCGGAAAGCTAGTGTTAAAATAAATCAAAGTCCAAGATGGCGGCCACCTTTTTTTCTTGTCGGCCGATTTTGATGAAACTCGATTTCTAGTACTCTTTTGACAAGAAAATAACAACGCACTGTTAAAAATATAAAATACCCAAGATGGCGGCCAACTTTTTTGTTTGTGGGCTGATTTCGATGAAACTTGGTTTTTGGTACTATTTCGTCTAGAAAAGAGTAACGCAATGTTGAAAAAATTTAAAATACAAGATGGCGGCCACCTTTTTTTTCTTGTCGGCCAATTTTGATGAAACTCGATTTCTAGTACTCTTTTGACAAGAAAACAACAATGCACTGTTAAAAGCCAACTTTTTTGTTTGTGGACTGGGCTGATTTCGATGAAACTCGGTTTTTGGTACTATTTCGTCAAGAAAAGAGTAACGCAATGTTAAAATAAATCAAAGTCCAAGATGGCGGCCACCTTTTTTTCTTGTCGGCCGATTTTGATGAAACTCGATTTCTAGTACTCTTTTGACAAGAAAACAACAACGCACTGTTAAAAATATAAAAAATCCAAGATGGCGGCCAACTTTTTTGTTTGTGGGCTGATTTCGATGAAACTTGGTTTTTGGTACTATTTCGTCTAGAAAAGAGTAACGCAATGTTGAAAAAATTTAAAATACAAGATGGCGGCCACCTTTTTTTCTTGTCGGCCAATTTTGATGAAACTCGATTTCTTGTACTCTTTTGACAAGAAAACAACAACGCACTGTTAAAAGCCAACTTTTTTGTTTGTGGACTGGGCTGATTTCGATGAAACTCGGTTTTTGGTACTATTTCGTCAAGAAAAGAGTAACGCAATCCTACTAATATTATAAATGTGAAAGTTTAGATGTTTGGATGTTTGGATGTTTGTTACTCAATCACGCCAAAACAGCTGAACGGATTTGGCTGAAATTTGGGACACAGATACTTTGTAGCCTGGAGAGGAACATAGGCTACTTTTTATCCCGGAAAAATGTCAAATTCCCGCGGGATAACGTCGTGTAGTCCACGCGGGCGAAGCCGCGGGCGGAAAGCTAGTGTTAAAATAAATCAAAGTCCAAGATGGCGGCCACCTTTTTTTCTTGTCGGCCGATTTTGATGAAACTCGATTTCTAGTACTCTTTTGACAAGAAAACAACAACGCACTGTTAAAAATATAAAATATCCAAGATGGCAGCCAACTTTTTTGTTTGTGGGCTGATTTCGATGAAACTTGGTTTTTGGTACTATTTCGTCTAGAAAAGAGTAACGCAATGTTGAAAAAATTTAAAATACAAGATGGCGGCCACCTTTTTTTCTTGTCGGCCAATTTTGATGAAACTCGATTTCTAGTACTCTTTTGACAAGAAAACAACAACGCACTGTTAAAAGCCAACTTTTTTGTTTGTGGACTGGGCTGATTTCGATGAAACTCGGTTTTTGGGACTATTTCGTCAAGAAAAGAGTAACGCAATGTTAAAATAAATCAAAGTCCAAGATGGCGGCCACCTTTTTTTCTTGTCGGCCGATTTTGATGAAACTCGATTTCTAGTTCTCTTTTGACAAGAAAACAACAACGCACTGTTAAAAATATAAAAAATCCAAGGTGGCGGCCAACTTTTTTGTTTGTGGGCTGATTTCAATGAAACTTGGTTTTTGGCACTATTTCGTCTAGAAAAGAGTAACGCAATGTTGAAAAAATTTTAAATACAAGATGGCGGCCACCTTTTTTTCTTGTCGGCCAATTTTGATGAAACTCGATTTCTAGTACTCTTTTGACAAGAAAACAACAACGCACTGTTAAAAGCCAACTTTTTTGTTTGTGGAATGGGCTGATTTCGATGAAACTCGGTTTTTGGTACTATTTCGTCAAGAAAAGAGTAACGCAATGTTAAAATAAATCAAAGTCCAAGATGGCGGCCACCTTTTTTTCTTGTCGGCCGATTTTGATGAAACTCGATTTCTAGTACTCTTTTGACAAGAAAACAACAACGCACTGTTAAAAATATAAAAAAATCCAAGTTGGCGGCCAACTTTTTTGTTTGTGGGCTGGGCTGATTTCGATGAAACTCGGTTTTGGTACTGTTTCGTCAAGAAAAGAGTAACGCAATGTAAAAAAAAAAAATTCAAGATGGCAGCAAGTTTTTTTGTTTGTGGGCCAATTTTGATGAAACTCGAAGTCTAGTACTATTTTGACAAGAAAACAGCAACGCAATGTTAAAAATATTAAAATATCCAAGATGGCGGCCAACTTTTTTGTTTGTAGACTGATTTCGATGAAACTCGGTTTTTTGTACTATTTCGTCAATAAATTATTTTTTAACATTGCGTTGCTGTTTTCTTGTCAAAATAGTACCAAAAACCAAGTTTCATAAAAATCGACCCACAAACAAAAAAGTTAGCCGCCATCTTGGACTTTTTTTATTTTTAAAAGTGCGTTGTTGTTTTCTTGTCAAAATAGTACTAGAAATCGAGTTTCATCAAAATCGGCCCACAAACAAAAAAGTTGGCCGCCATCTTGGATTTTTTTATATTTTTAACATTGCGTTGCTGTTTTCTTGTCAAAATAGTACTAGACTTCGAGTTTCATCAAAATCGGCCCACAAACAAAAAAGTTGGCCGCCATCTTGGATTTTGTTTTTTTTTAACATTGCGTTACTCTTTTCTTGACGAAATAGTACCAAAAACCGAGTTTCATCGAAATCAGCCCACAAACAAAAAAGTTGGCCGCCATCTTTGACTTTTTTTATTTTTAAAAGTGCGTTGTTGTTTTCTTGTCAAAATAGTACTAGAAATTGATTTTTATCAAAGTCGGCCCACAAACAAAAAAGTTGGCCGCCATCTTGGATTTTTTTATATTTTTAACATTGCGTTGCTGTTTTCTTGTCAAAATAGTACTAGAAATCGAGTTTCATTGAAATCGGCCCAAAAACAATAAAGTTGGCCGCCATCTTGGATTTTTTAATATTTTTAACATTGCGTTGCTGTTTTCTTGTCAAAATAGTACTAGACTTCGAGTTTCATCAAAATCAGCCCACAAACAAAAAAATTTGCTGCCATCTCGATTTTTTTTTTAACATTGCGTTACTCTTTTCTTGACGAAATAGTACCAAAAACCGAGTTTCATCGAAATCAGCCTACAAACAAAAAAGTTGACCGCCATCTTGGACTTTTTTTTTTAACAGTGCGTTGTTGTTTTCTTGTCAAAATAGTACTAGAAATCGAGTTTCATTGAAATCGGCAAACAAACAAAAAATTTGGCTGCCATCTTGGTTTTTTATCATTTTTGACATTGCGTTGCTATTTTCCTGTCAAAATAGTACCAAAATCCGAGATTCATCAAAATCGGCCCACAAACAAAGAAGTTGGCCGCCAACTTGGACTTTTTTATTTTTAAAAGTGCGTTGTTGTTTTTTTGTCAAAATAGTACTAGAAATTGAGTTTCATCAAAATCGGCCTACAAACAAAAAAGTTGGTCGCCATCTTGGATTTTTTTATATTTTTAACATTGCGTTGCTGTTTTCTTGTCAAAATAGTACTAGAAATCGAGTTTCATTGAAATCGGCAAACAAACAAAAAATTTGGCTGCCTTCTTGGTTTTTTATCATTTTTGACATTGCGTTGCTATTTTCCTGTCAAAATAGTACCAAAATCCGAGATTCATCAAAATCGGCCCACAAACAAAAAAGTTGGCCGCCATCTTGGATTTTTTTTATTTTTAACAGTGCGTTGTTGTTTTCTTGTCAAAATTGTACTAGAAATCGAGTTTCATCAAAATCGGCCCACAAACAAAGAAGTTGGCCGCCATCTTGGATTTTTTATTTTTTTAACATTGCGTTACTCTTTTCTTGACGAAATAGTACCAAAAACCGAGTTTCATCGAAATCAGCCCACAAACAAAAAGTTGGCCGCCATCTTGGATTTTTTTATTTTTAAAAGTGCGTTGTTGTTTTCTTGTCAAAATAATACTAAAAACCGTGTTTCATCAAAATAAAAAATCATAAAAGCTACCTCCACGTGGTGATGGCGAAGTAAGCTAAAACTTGAAGTTTTTGTCTGTGTGTCTGTCAGTTGTCCGAGCCTCTGAAATATAGCGGTTGCCGATTGGCAGTGGAAAATAGAGACCTTATTTCTATAGAAATAAGGCAGCATTTAGTTGGCATGTCGGGTGCCTCGAGGCCCCCGCCGATGCTTCACAGGTACTGCAATGAGTGAAAGTTAACATTATGACGTCACACGTGCTCAAGTGTGTTCGGGAGCTGTTTTGGCGTGTCTTCGGTTCGATTCAAATACTAATTTTTATTTTGATATAACTTTTGAATTATTGCAAAAAAAATAAAAATAGTTTATTAGAAAACTTATATTAAGATCTTTTGATTAATCACAAGAAAAAAAAAATTACATCCCTAATTTGAGCTTTTCTAATATGGTACTTGTACCTATTTTAGTCCACGGGACTTTACTTTATACATAACTAGCGGCCGCCCGCGGTTTCACCCGCGTAGTACCCGTTCCCGTGGGAATATCGGGATAAAATATAGCCTATGTCACTCGGGAAGACTGTAGCTTTCTAACGGTGAAAGAATTTTCTAAATCGGTCCAGTACTTTTTGAGTTTATTCGTTACATACAAAAATACAAATCTTTCCTCCTAATAATATTAGTATAGATAGATATACCACAAAAAAAAACAAATGCGCTTTAAAAATTATTAGTATCCACAACACACAACACAACATAATTATAACCGAGACGGACGCCCACCACCCCGAGATACGGTATGCAGAATGCGCGGAAAAGAGACAGGAGACCATTGATGCGATGCAGGAGACAAAATGGTAACCCAATTATGTGGTAAGTGCTTAATTCAAAACCCTTTCGATACGGTAAGCCCATTGGAAAGAAGTTAAGTTAATTCGAAAGGGTTACCCTTTCTTGAGTCTTACACTATCGATAGGGTAACCCTATAATACGGTTACCCTTTAAAAAGGTTTCCCTAATAATAAGCTTAATCAAAAACAGGGGTTTTCCGGTCCCTGGTCGGGGTCACCAAAAATGTTGAGGTGGATGCAATGAAGTTCAAGATTACTTTCTTCAATAGATTTAATGAGATGCAATATTACAAAATTTGGTTGTTCTAACGATGGATGGATGATAGAATAGCCGTCAATATCTGTCAAGTCATTCGGTTGACGCGCGCGCCGGTATTGCCACTTGCGATTCGCTGCGTTCAGGAACAGAACTTTTTAGAAAAAAATTATCACTTGCTAGATTTCTCTAACTAGTGATAATATTTTGTTTCTAACACAATTAACATATACTGATGAAATATTGTGTGATTTCTCAAATGTTAATTGTGTTGTGTAGAAAAAGTAGTTACAGAAACAAGTAAAAATCACAACACAAGAAAAACCTAGTTGCAAATTGTTACATTTATAATTATGTTATGGGCACTATTTGCATCGGGGACTACTCATGGCGGTCTATAATATACTACTTAAGATTCAGTATTATTTTATATATTGCTGCTGTAACCTGTAACCTAATGTAATATGTGTGTTGTTAAAATGAATAATAAACGTACTAAATCTTACTTAAAAATTATAATAATAAAATTAAAATAATAATTAATGATTTACAGATTTTTTGTATTGTATGCATGCATGCACCAGTTTTCGTGGTCCCCAATATTCAAACCAAAATTTTCAATATTTCTTCGGGTCTGGGTGTATGTGGTATACCTGTTGTTGTTTACAATTTCCATAACACTAGTGCTCAAGCTACTAAAGTTTGATATTTAAACAAGGGATGTGAAGGTGTCCGATATTATTTATTTATTTTAAATTTATTTAACATACACTATAGTGACAAATTAACTAATATTTCAGACACATTGATACAAAGTTAACAAATGCAATTGGGTATTTGACAAAAAAAAATTATTGACTTAAAATGTTTAATGAATTAATAGCAACACAACATAGGTATTTATTGTCAAATATCTTGCATACTTTCAGCGATTTAGAGCATCAATCTTTCTAATTAGACAAGTAGAGCAGTATCGAAATGTGACGTCACATTTCTATGGCGCCATACTCTCGCCATAGAAAATTTCGTTTTAGAAAGAGATTGCTAGAGTCACAATTAAGTAGCTCATAATTCTCTTGTTTTAATACAAAATGAATTTATTTTTTCACATTTGCTATTCATTAATGTTATATTCCTAAATGTCTTAATTAAATATATCTACATTTCAACAACAGTCAAATAGCCAATTGTAAAAAATTCTGTCCATTATCTTTTCAAGCCTAAACCACTCATCCGATTTTGTTGAATATTGGCATAGAATAAAGATTAGATTAGATCTTGTTTCAGGAAATACGTGTTTTTCAGTAAGCCTTAGAAATTTGTGAAATAAATATTTATTATTTAGATTCTTCATTACATTTGCAAGGTTTCTATCAAAATATTTTCTTTATATTTAAAATGCATGAGTAATTATTATTAGAGATTAAACGAACTTACCTGAAGCTATAGTATTATATTATCTGTGCCTGAAGTGAAGTTCTATCTTAATTATACGAAGGCTTCGTCCGAAGAGATTAGCTTGATTTAACACTTGTAGTACGCCCTAGTAATCGCCAATTTCACACTATATTGAGAATATACCTACTTATAAATTAAAAAAGTAATAAAAGAAAATTATTATTTTTTAAATTTCAAAAGTGGGTAGTCAACACCGATCTGGCTCAAGCGCCCATCATAGCTGTCATTTAGTTTAGAGTATTATATTTTTCGAATCATATAGGGGAGTAGTTAATAACTTTTGGGAGGGAGGGAAGCTAATCTCTTCGGACGAAGCCTTCGTATAATTAAGATAGAACTTCACTTCAGGTAAGTTCGTTTAATCTCTAATTATATTTCATGCTTCGTCCTCAAGATTAGCTTGATTTAACACTTGTAGACGTTTAGAGACTAAGTGTTCGAAAAATATGCAAATATTGTAATATATAGGCTACTGAATAATATAGATTGAAATTATAACTTAACTTATACTATCTTGCTTCTTTATTTTCTCAACATAGAAACAAAAAGCAATAAAAAAGTATTATTTGTTACATAAAAAATCAACATCGCTTATGAAATAAACGAAAAATATTTTGATTAAGCACTCAAAACAGTGGTGCCAAATTTTTTATCACAATTGCTGTTTACTGGCCTGTTATAAAATTTGGCAAACGTATGTGATTCTGAAAACCAACCTGCAGTTTTATAATCTGGTCTATGCTGAAACCTAAATTTTGCGCAGCTGACGTAGCAGCATACCGGGTATTATGCGCAGTGAACGTAGAAATATCAATTCCACTTAAATGTAACGTATTTTTTATCCATTTGAATAAGGTTTGTGACGTAACAGGCTTATATGGCTTTCGGTAACTAATAAATAAATTGTCGGAATCAGGACAGAGAAACATTTTCATTTCAAGGTAAGTAATCAAAACTTTTGCAGGACAAATACTTGGCTTTTCGTTATAGAATGGTATAACGAGCAATGTTTTTTTGTTTTTTTTTTTATATATATATATTTTCCAGATTCTAACTTTCGTTAGCAAACCACTTTTCAAGACAATTTAAAATCTGTGCTATATTCCAGACTTCATTAAATTTAGGGGATGGAGGTCTGGTACGAAAAACTCCTTTAATAAATCTTTTTATTTCTTGATTTAGTGAGATATCAATTTTGGTTATTAAAGCCAAAGCAGAATGATAACAGTTAATTGTGCCATACTGAGCGCCACTGTTTAAAGCAGATGTAAAAAATTTTGTATATCGGGAATTGATACCTTCGTATAAGTTTAGTTTATTTTGTTGACAATAAATAAACCACTTTTAATAGCAAACTTCGTATTGTTTATACGAGTTATCCAAAAAAGGGGTTAAGCATGACGTCCAGAGAAAATTATTTGACGCCTCTTCGTATCATCACCATTACCAGGGTAATGGAGTTGCGCATTTGTTTGCGGCTGGAATTTGTAGATAAAATTAGGTTTGAATCTGCTTTGAAAACGAATTGTTTACTTATTAAAAGACTCTTAAATAGTGGATACCACGTTTATGTGGACCAAAATGGAACAACTATTATATCTGTGGCATTGTCAGAGATAATCTTTCTTAAACATTTAGACATCATTGTGAAAGGAGGAAAAACATTAAAATTTAATTTCGACCACGACACTGAAAAAAAAACACATTTACGGCGTATGCATCCGGATCCTTATGCCATGATATATATCTTGGACATTTATTATTTCAACGACTAGCGTATCAATGAAAATATCTATGAAACTTTTCAACAATTTGTTGAAAGGCATAATTGGTCTTGGTCTGCCTGCATAGTATTATCTGAAGATCGAATATGAGATGCAAAAACGTAAAGATTTTTACGTTTACGCCATTGCCAGAGGTCTTTTGCGATCTCTGTCAGGTGTGGGGAGTGTATATCACCCATACGGTTTACGTAGGAAATTACCGTGGTATTGTCAGTTCGTAGAAGTACTTGACAGTTAGTATCTTAACCAATAAACGCAGCGAGAATTCCTAAATAATTTATTGTCTGCTACTTTCTTTTACACTCCATAAACCACTAGCTCTGTCGTCTCCACATGCAATTCCCCACCCCGTAGTTGAGGCACCTGAAAAACTTCCAGGTCATACTTGTCTATTTTTATTTTGGTGCGGCTCCACCAATAGAAATCCTGTTCCAAGTAACAAGGTATATCCATGTACTAATTATACATATTTCAAATAATTTAGTATACAACCAGCTGCATTTCACGGCGGGACAGGCGGATATTAAAAGTCCAATAAAACTAACAAATTCTCTAATTTTACACTAGACACATTTTAAGTTAGAAAACTTTTGTATTGCAAATTTAATTTTGGCAAAGTGACCTAGAATTTCTTTTAGTTTAAACTATATTCTAAGAACTTACAAGACTGAGAAGGTATAAAATTACTTTTATCGGTATTTATAATGAAACCTAAGCTTGTAAGCAACTTTACGGTATCTTGTAAGTTTTAAGACCCTTATATTAGACAGAGGTCATCCAAATATATTGTTAACAGGTAACCATATAATCATGAGTATTTCATGACCGGTTTCATGATGACTTTAGTGAAAAAAGGAGCTGTGTTTAAACCAAATAATAAGACATTAAATTCATATGCTTTTTGATCAAATTGGTATCTTAGATATTTTCGGTCTTCCTTGTGAATTATTAACAAAAAGTATGTCTTTCAGGTCTACTGTGCACGGTTACAATCTCTCGGTATCAATTTTATAACTGTTCTTAAATCCTCGAGTTTAAAATGTCTTGAGTCAATAAATTTATTTAGTGATAAGTTTAAGATGAAGCGCATTTTCCCATTTGGCTTGGGTACTAAAAAATTGTTGATAGATATTGATCAGATTCAGAGATCTCTGAAATTGCAGAGACAGCAAATTTTTTATTTCGTGTATGAAAAGAGCCTTTTCCTTTTCACTACATTTTTAAGTTGACGGTGATACAGGTTGCATCGGCTTTCGATTGAAGGGAATCTTATATCCTTTTTATGAAAAAGAACCAGTGGGTCCTTGGTAATCATTAAAAATTCTTTATAGAATAATGATAAACGACCTGCATGCGTTAACGTATTTAGCGTCGGCTGTTGTTCTGTCTCTGCCACGGATACTGCGACTGCTTCGATAAGTTGATGAGCCGTCTACGCGTCGAAGTCGTTGCAGGCTCCTTCGTCCTGGGAGGGCCCGTCGGCCTGCGACTAGGACCCGGACCCTTCCAGTTTAAATTTCGCGAAGAACTGTATAACTTACTTATTAGGAAACTTTTGTGTCGTTGATTGCTTTGGGTCTGTGCTAGACTTGTTAATAGCTTTAGCTGATTTTTTGTTTTCCTTCCTTGAATAATTGTTAAGCAATTTTAATGTTTTGAAGAGAATCCCTTAGATCCATCTTCACGGCATTCAGAAAAAAAATTGTAAAGGGGCATTCCAAAGTGACGGGTGGGACATTGGGACTCATTTTTGCTCCTAAAAGTAGTAATTTATCGTTTATTATTAACAAAATGACTATAAAAACTGACCACATATGTACCCAGATAGTTTATGAAAATAAAACTTCCAAAATTGAAAAAATATATTAATTACTTTATGCCTAAAATTTCCATTTTCTTAAAGTGACGGGTGGGACAGCAAAGTCACCCACCTATCTGAGTAGAGAGTTTTACCATTAAAATCAAGACAAACTAGAAACATTTTCTTAAGAGATTTTTTTGTATAAGTTGCCTCTAGAATGCCTTCAATACAATTTAGAACTCAAGTTGTATTATTATTGTAATCAGAATTTATAAAATATATTTTAAGTTGTGACGGGTGGGACAGCATTTTGTGGCGGGTGGGACGAGTCACAATTGTATGTGAATAAAATACATATTATGCATATTTATTACATACTTTTAATTAAAATATGTTTAAAACAATGAAATTAATGAATATTTCAAACAATTAAATGGAAATACAGACTTTTTTTCTGTAAAATCAACATCATTAGAAAATTCTTTCTTTTAGAAGAAAACTGTCCAAAAAAAGAACAAATATACTTTTATTTCTACGTTTTCTTTTCAGGATTTTTTTCTTTTTCGCCCCAAATAGCTTTTCGTCTTGACTTTAAACATCTTTTCTTTTTTTTTCTGCCTCCGCAGCATTTCTTACCCTTTCTTTTACTAAAAACTCTTTCCATTTTATTATTTTGTTTTAATTTTACTCTAGACTTTCTCTTTCTTTCTGCAGGATTTATGTTCATGCACTAAAAAGCGAAGAAACCAAAACTAGATAAGCCTTTAAACCAAACTGACAAATGATATGCAATAAAAAATATGAAAAGGCATTTTAATATCTACGCAAAACATAATGAATAAAAAAATGTAACAAAACATAATGAGTAAAACAAAATAATAAAAAACACCATCTGTAAATAAACAAATACCTAAATCAACTTAAAAAAGCTCGAATCCATGCACTTGAACTTTTGTCCCACCCGTCACTGTGACGGTCGGGACATAACTTTCAGTATCAATATTTCGATGCACTTTTATTTTTAATGTGTAATAATAATGCAAATTAATAAGCTTAGGTATAATTGTTACTTTGACAAAGCCGGTAAACAAGCAGTTCTATATTTATAGGATAGGATAAGCAAATACATGTTTAACAGTGACGGTCGGGACATCCCTAATGCATTTCTTTATGCATTGATAACTTTTCATCACGAATACTAACTTACAATTACTTACGACTGATGTAAACGCCAGGAATTGTATTTTTTTCTTTCCTAACAATGTTTTACCAGCACACATGAAAAGCGCGCAAAAAAGTTTTGCAAACATGAAGAAGAAATATCATACCATAGACAGCCCCGATACCACTGCATTCAAGGACACGAAAAAAATAAAATCTGGTAGAAAAGTAAAAACTTGTTGCTGTTTTACGATAAATTAGTTCATTGGCTTTATTGTACTGAACAATACAATAGCAAATTATAGATTTTATTTTTTTTGGCTCAGGTGACATCTTCGCTGGAATGCCCCTAAATTGAATTAGAATGTTGACAATCACACATAAGTTTTGCCAAATCCATAAGTGTTTTAGCAAGGCTGTATTTTTCTCATTTGCAGACAATATAATAGTATAGATTTTACCAGACAAGTGTTTCCAGCAGTCGATTCCTTCTGTTTCAGTTGAATGGCCTTATTGTGTTTAGCAATAATATCTGAAACAGCTGCTTTAATCTTAGGATCAAGCTCAGGTGGGTCAATCAATTTGCAATTTTCTGGGGTCATGTACTTACGAGTTCTTTACGCAATTCTTTGTTAATACCTGTTGTGACCCAGTGCTGGAAAACTCCAGCACTCCTGACTGAAGTAGGGTCAGTACCTAATATTTCTAATAAAGATAAAGATAACGACGATAGTCGACGAATGACCATCCTGTATATTTGTAATGTTTTCAGACTGGGATGTACTGGGGATTGGTTCCAAGTACTTGTTCTAATTGTCCTTCAGGTTAACCCTTAGAACATGGTGCGTCGAGGTCAACTATGACCTCTTGGTCGTATGTAAGGGACAGAGTAAGCCTCATGTTCATACAATTTTAGCATGTCAGTATAATATTGTAAGAGACAGTCCCCAGTTATAACAACACGTACTGTCCGCAAACTACACTTAGTAGTACCTTATAACAGTCCCGTTGTACTGTTTGTAGGACCCAGTGACTGCAGTGTATATAATGATGATTATGTTATCATTATTTGAGATTATGTATTGCTTAACCTTAGGTATGCAATTAAATTTCGTAAGAGACAGTCCCAGTTCGAAAAAAAGTACTGTCCGCAAACTATTGAAAATCGACACATCATAATAAGCATAATACTTTAGAGTACATAGCTGTTTTTTAGCTGTCACTTATGTAAATTATTTTCAGTAAGAAGCAGTCCCAGTTCAAAGAAAGTACTGCCCGCAAACTGTTTAACAGTACCAGTTCAAAAGAAAAGTACTGTCCGCAAACTATTGAAAATCGACACATCATAATAAGCATAATACTTTAGATTACAAAGCTCTTCTTTAGCTTAGTCACTTATGTGAATTATTTTCAGTAAGAAGCAGTCCCAGTTCATAGAAAGTACTGCCCGCAAACTGTTTGAAATCTACTTATACGAGAACTTGTAAAAGTCTGTGACGAACTAATGCATTTATGTTCAATTGTAACTTTAAAATTAATTAATAATTTTGTTACACTTTATTAAAAGTATTTATTTTACAAACTTAGTAATAAGTAGGTAGTTAAATAGTCAAACCGTTTTATCGTTGAACGTGATTATCGTTTGCATTTTTTGCGAAACGTTAGAAAACCAGGTCACTGAACTTCAATATGCAATATAATATGTCAAGGCCAGTGACTTATAAATGTATAAAAATACATAACGTACCTTAAGATAAGGACGACGAGCGATAGAATTGTTCCGATAACTCAGAACAAGATAAATCTCACCGGTGGTGGTGCTTCTTTTTTCGCTCCAACTTTCTCTCCAATCTTATAATTTTTCGTTTAATGTGTTCATAGTTATCTTTTTTGCGTTTGGGCATCCTAAATAATCACTTTTAACAACAACTAACAACTTTTTTAACACAATTTAAAAACTAGATGTGAATCGGCGACGCACTAGAAAGCGAATGACAGCTATGATGGGCGCTTGAGCCAGATCGGTGTTGACTACCCACTTTTGAAATTTAAAAAATAATAATTTTCTTTTATTACTTTTTTTAATTTATAAGTAGGTATATTCTCAATATAGTGTGAAATTGGCGATTACTAGGGCGTACTACAAGTGTTAAATCAAGCTAATCTTGAGGACGAAGCATGAAGTATAATCACCCAAAGTTAAGGTAAAATTTGTGCAAAAAAGCAGATTCTTGGAGGCTAATACTGAATTTATTTCTAAAAATTTTGATTTTTTTGTTTTGATAGAAACAGATATAGTGCACAAGATACCTATTAATAGAAAAGTTTCAAAGAAAAATCTGTTACAATGGCATAATCACGTACAAGCGTTTGTATGAAAAGTAAGACCGGTTTGCCTCTCTTAATAAGCTAGCTAGAGTAATTTGATATAGTATGTCTTTAGTTGGCAAGCCTTTTCCAAATAAATAAATGTAGGTGGAATTCCAGACAGACAGACTTGCGGGCATCCACATTAAGTACTCGCTAAAGCAACAAGGTTTGAAGTAATCGTAGCAAATGTAAGTGTTATATTATGATAGCCAATAAAATCCTATTTTGTTGCAGGTTTAAGAGAATGTCCATGCCTATCTTTTATCTTTGGAAATTATTCAAATAGATTTTTAAAGTTTCTAAAAATATGAAAGACCCGTTTCAAATTAATAAAACAATGAGTACCTATAGATTTTTATTTCCCAAAACCCATGTATGGATCGGTCGGCTTAAGTAGATTAATTCGGCTGGTGGTCTGTTACAGACACAAAAGCTCTTGAAACAGCAAAATGGCTGAAATGTTAAGAGGAAAGTGATGTTGGTCAACCACAAAAATGAAGGCCAAATAATATAGTACTCGGAGGGACTGCCCAGACTAGAAATAATTATAACACCTGAATGCTTTACGTGACTCTGATGTAAAAACGACACTATTGCAAAAAAAGAGAGAGTAAGTAACCCTATGTCTACTTAAATCCATTGCAAAGATCCATTGATGGATCTTTTGGCACTCTTATATCCACTTTAATCCAATATTCAGAATTTTTTGCAAAGTGGATTTTTTAGCACTAACATTGTCCATTGCAAAGATCCATTGCTGGATCTTTTCACACTCTTTTTTCCACTTTAATCCTTCATCCAGGATTTTTGCAAAGCGGATTTATTGGTTTTACTTTAGCTATATTATACACTGAAATAAAGTCTAGAACAATATTAACCCCTATAAGATTTTGATGATTATTTGCAACAGTGGGTCTGTCGGACCCTACCAGGCATGCCAAGGGTTAAAACAATAATATTAAAAGTAACTGTGTTTATGTGATAACATTTAAATGCTGCTGATTTATCATATTATGTTTTGTGAAGATTAATATTGACACCATAATAATTCATTGTTACTATCAATTAAGATGGTAAATTATACTTATGATTCAGCCAGGGAAGTTGTGTTTGATAAAAGAAGATTGTGTCAGCCACGGATTTTTAGACTCTATGTTAGTGCTTAAAAATCCACTTTGCAAAAAATCCTGGATCATGGATTAAAGTGGAAAAAGAGAGCGAAATAGAGAATGTTAGAGCTATATAGCAAATATTTGAAATTATAATGATAATAAATTACTTTAAGATTGATGACATTGTAAGTGTTATAATTTGCATACTATTTCATTAGTGATACATGAGCTCTGTTACTGTTTAATGTTACCACCATTTTATACCATGTCTCATGCAAATAAATGATTATGATTATGATTAAAAATCCACTTTGCAAAAAATCTGAATCATGGATTAGGACATAAGAGTGCCAAAAGATCCATCAATGGTTCTTTGCAATGGATTTAAGTGGACATACGGGCAAGTAATTAACCACAAGAGAGAATATAAATTAAATATAGTTAAATGAGATTTGATAGAATAACAAAATATAGATGTTATTATAAAGTTGAACTCTTATAAATAACCACCTAGGTTTCCAGTTGCGTATAGTACTAAAAGTAATCATTATTATATCAGAACTCTTATAAATAACCACCTAAGTTTCCAGTTGCGTATAGTACTAAAAGTAATCATTATTATATCATATCATTAAAATAAGGTTGAATTGAATTATATAAAAGCTAATAAGTTACTTCAGTTTTAGTGTAAGTACCTATAACCACAGTAACTGAATTTCAGGAATAAAAAAATGTTAGTATCTTCCATTAGTTCATAAGTGTATATTTTGCTTCATTATTAAACTTTTGGTTGTTTTTGTTAATTTGTTTAATAAATGACTTCAAGCAACATTGATGTAAACAAAGAGAGTTTGGCAAATAAAGCAGCACATTTTCAATTACAAGGAAATTATAAACAAAATCAAACATTGGGTTATGGTCCAGTTGAACCACACAATGTGGTCATTGACTTTCTTGGTCCCAATTTGTAGTTATCACTACACAAACTACATAATGTACCCAATCGACTATTACTGCCAAATGTTTATATAAAATTAAATAAAAAGTGTCATTACAAGTTGTAAAGCAAGGATATTTTCTAATAAACCCGATTTAGGTACTAAGAATTCTTGAATGCAATGACCACACACTTGACATTTTTTATTGTTGTCACAACCAAAGGAGGTACTTGAATGGTACTTACCACTTTCAATATACGGCAAAGCAAGAAGTAAGAAGACTGTGTATCCAATTTCACTAAACATTGTCGCTCTAAAACACACACACTTTTCGTATCACTAAGTCATTGCACATAATATACAGCTGATTTTCAAACCACACAAAACCTTTGTCTGTTTTCGACAGAAACGCATGCGCGTACAAACAATATATTTTTTATTTACAATACAATAAATTCAGATCTTTGTACACTTCAACGAACGCAAAAACACTTGCCACTTTTTCATTTGAACTGAACCTGAAGTTTGAAACAATATTCACTTGAAGCTTGAATCGACTCCTTCCTTAGTCAGAACTATTCAAGGATCAACACAAAGAGTCAACACGAAATAAAATATAAACAAATATTAACCGTGTCACAACTTTCAGTGTAGAAACATATTGTGTCTAATAATGTCCTATTCTTACCCTAAAATACTAAAATTACAAACGAATTCACGACGTCCATCACGACTGACATATTGGAATTGGTTTAATTAAACATAGACAATTTTTTTTTTCAATTAGCGAAGACGAAGTAAATGGAACTGACGGCAAAGGTATTTTGCGAATTGGAGCCTGGGGGCTATCGGCTAAGAAATATGGATATGGGTATGGGCTTCAACTGTCATTTGAATTCCTTATTTTGATAGATTTTTACTGCTATGCTATGGAATTGCGTAAAGTCAATCGTATTCATTTGACAGTTCATATTGTAACATAATAAATGTCATTCCATACAAATTGCAGCCGATTGAATACGATATGAACTGTCAAATTAATACGATTACCTTACGCAATTGCCCCCTTGTTCTGTTCAACGTTGCTAGCAGTTATCGTTATTCCCGACGTCACAAAACAAGGAACTGATAGCGGCTATTTTCTTTATAAAATTGACTTAAAGTTCAAAAAAACGTATGAAGTTCATACCCATAAAGTTACGCGGTAGCCCCCCTGAACATAATCCATAGACTATTAGAGCCCTTTAATAAACTAGCGCTGCGGGGCGGCCGCGACTTCATCTGCGTAGAGTTGAAATATTCACGCGGCTTTGATATGAACGTCATTTCGTGTGTACCTTACTCCTTCTGGCTTATGAGCTGTAAAATCCTTCAGTGACGGATAAACCATTTCTTATTTTAGTATTCAGAACAATCGTAACGCAAGAGTTTATGAATTATTGACGTTTGAACAAGGGCCACACGACCTGACGCTTCAGATTATGGATGCTGAAAATAACAAAAACTAGCTAACGAAAGTCCAGTTTCACTCCCTAGATGCTCAGTGACGCAAAAATAAATAAGATTTAACACACAAACATCATTCAAAACAGAATAGATCTCTTATAATCGTTGTTCAAACAAGGGCCACACGAAACTGTGTGTACCAGATTTAATTTGTCAAAATATCGATAACCATACCATTTGGAGCCAAATAAAGCAGTCTAGCAGCGTCACGTTTGATATGTGACAGTATACAACACTTCAAATCCGTTCGCATAACAACACATCAATAGAAAAAGCAAAAACAATATTTCAACCCGTCAGACTGTGTGGCCCTTATTTAAAACCGTCACATTACGTAAATTTGGCGTTACGAATGTTGTAAAGCACATAATAAATAGTCAAAAGAATTTCCGTCACTGAGGATCTAGCTTTACCTGGAACCAATCACTGCAGTAGTTACGATGCAATCCTTGATAAAATTTGTATGAGATTTTTAAAACAGGGTGACAACAATGTACATACATTAATGGACTAAAAGCCTATAATTGTCCTGTTAGTTAGTTAGTTTCACAGCTTTGCATTCTAGCGACTAAAGTTTCCTAAATATAAATAAATAAATATTTGTAACAATGTAAGGTAATTTCAGTTAATATTACACATAAAATCTATATTTTATTAAAATAAAATAAAAGAAATGAAAACAAAACATTTTTGATAACAAACAAAACACAACGACTCCGTAGCTCAGTGGTTAGAGATGTCGCCCGGAAAGCGAAAGGTCGTGGGTTCGAGTCCCATCGGAGCTAGTTGTGAGACGGGTCGATTTTTTCTAAATACTTCATTTTCCATTTTTCTATTATGAAAATTGCTTTGTGAATGCAAAAAACTAAAAATTAAAATAACTTGCAATAGTAATTTCATCTTTAGCGATTGCCAAATACCTGGAAAGTTATTTCTTTCGCGTGTGAGGGTAGTAATATCTCCACATTGATGAAATTAACGCTGACTATACAGTGCGTAAGAAGTATTGGATAAATTCGACGCTTCTCGTAACGACTCCGTAGCTCAGTGGTTAGAGCAGTCGCCCGGAAAGCGAAAGGTCGTGGGTTCGAGTCCCATCGGAGCTAGTTGTGAGACGGGTCGATTTTTTATAAATACTTCATTTTCCATTTGTCAACTTTGTTTAAGTTTATTTGTAGGTACATAAAATGATTGACCTGTGATGAACAAAAGAATATTTTAGAATACCTAGTTGGTACCTATAGTAGGTACTAGTCTGATTTTCAATAAATCATTTGTACATATTGTGATTGAACTGTGATATCTTTGACATTATTGACATACTTGACACAAAATAACTTGAAAAATGGAAAATGAAGTACCTATTTAAAGAAAATCGACCCGTCTCACAACTAGCTCCGATGGGACTCGAACCCACGACCTTTCGCTTTCCGGGCGACTACTCTAACCACTGAGCTACGGAGTCGTTCTTTATTCTATAAAATATTTCAATCATTATATATCAATAGAAATACTTCATTTTCCAGTTTTCAATAATAAAAATTGCATTGTGAATGCAAAAAACTAAAAATTAAAATAACTTTTTTTAATATGTCACACTTTAGCGTTAATACTTCTCTAAATCATAAATTGTTGACCATTTACTGTAGTTTTATTTGCTTAAAATCCTAATGCTACGATAGGTAAGCTACATACATTCTCAGTAAACTTCACCCTAGCTTATTTTCTACTTATTTTCGCCCTACCCTAGCGTGGTCACCCTAGCTTATTTTCATACTAATTTTAAACTTGAATTGCATCGTAAGTTCTGCAGTGATTGGATCCAGGTAAAGCTAGATCCTCAGTGACGGAAATTCTTTTGACTTCAAACAAGGGCCACACCCCTTGTTTGAACAACGATTATAAGAGATTTATTCTGTTTTGAATGATGTTTGTGTGTTACATCTTATTTATTTTTGCGTCACTGAGCATCTAGGGAGTGAAACTGGACTTTCGTTAGCTAGTTTTTGTTATTTTCAGCATCCATAATCTGAAGCGTCAGGTCGTGTGGCCCTTGTTCAAACGTCAATAATTCATAAACTCTTGCGTTACGTTTGTTCTGAATACTAAAATAAGAAATGGTTTATCCGTCACTGAAGGATTTTACAGCTGACAAGCCAGAAGGAGTAAGGTACACACGAAATGACGTTCATGCTTTGATTTGTATACTGAACTACAAGAGAAACATGTAAAGATTTTTGTAGATGGCGTTTTCGTGAAGTGAGGTCAACTTTCTATTTATTCTGTGGGATAATAATGTACTCTGTGGTCAACCAACGGTTTTAAATTAATATGCTTAAGTACCTAAGTACGGTACGAAGCGAGCGTTCCACACACCACAAAGAGTTCGGGCGGTTCGGTTCGGATTCACTCCCGTGTAGGCTTGAAAACGTACCAATGCGTGGCGGCAACGCCCCGCGGGGTGTTGCTAATCCTTCGAGCAACGCAGGCCTTCCGTCCCGGAACGGAAGGCCCGCGTTGCTCAAGTGCTAATCTATCTAGATTATTCTATATAATTTGTGTCTATCTAGTAGTGAGTGTCTAGTAGGGAGTCACGAGCGAGCAGTGACGCACGCGCGAGTTTTGTTCGTCACCTATACCTATTTCCGTAGCTAACTAACTAGCTTAATCAGTAGATTTTAAAACAGAAAAAAAACATAAAAAAGCAAGTAAATATGCGTGGTGATTAAATTGCTTAGACACGGATTAAATAAATTAATTCTAATTAAGTACATATTTAATTTTGTATAATAGAGAAAATTCCTTGTTTAATAGCCACACAAGCTTTGGTTTTTGCCGCATCCATTTCAGGCGTGTGAGCTGTACGAAAAACTGTGCAATACTGACGATACTGACGGACGACGTGATAAATGTGTAGGCCTAGGCTTGCTTGTGCGCTCCGATATGACTCCGAGTGGACTCCGATAATGGAATGAAATCTATCAGTATTTATCATAATGATGGATCACAGTATTTACTGAGTGTCTAGGGTTCGCCATAGAAATGCTTTATATCACAAAACATATCTTTATTAATGATAAAACATTACACCATTTATAAATATAAATGTTCAATTTTAAACGCGTAGCAAGCTTTATAAACGGAATGTCTACGTTTAATACTACATCCTCAGAACAATAACTAAAGCTATAGAAACCGTGCTAAAATAACAACAAAATACATTAGTTCGTACTCTTTTATCTTATGCAGTAGTACATGTCTAAGAAAGAGATAGTATACAGTCTAATGTTTCTTAATTTCTAAGGTTGTCACAAGTTTTTTTTACGCCAGTGATGCAACGTCATCGACATTAATATCGATAAATTAAAAATAGATTTTACATACATAACATACATTACATTTGTAAAATCTCTATGTATGTCAATGACACTAGTAAGTACGGTATGGTAATGTGTCGACGCACACGTACCTACCACAAACAACCACACCACATCGCAGCGACAAAATGTGGTGTCGATGCAGCTTTTTACAGTTGCGTTGTGGTTGCGCGACAAAATGTCAATGTGATTGCGTTGTCGCCAGTAGTTGTGATGTGGATACGTCGTATGCGGTGTGGCCGGCTGCTAGTTCACAGCGTCGTCGCTGGTGGTGGTTGGTATTACTTACGCACGCGGTCGATAATGACGGCCAAATGTGGTACCTACGTAAATTGTACTAGGTATTCATTTCCAATACAAAATACACCCCGCCCACATGTTGTGTTGTGTGGTTGTGGTACGTGTGAGTAGACCCAATGATAATTATTAAGTATAGCACCTGCAATTTCATAAATGCAGTAAGTACCACTTTCTTTTATTAAAATTTGCAATCTATAATAATATTATAATAAAGCTGAAGAGTTTGTTTGGTTGTACGTGCTAATCTCAGTAATACTACTGCACTGACTTAGAAAATTCTTTCTACTATTAGAAAGTTACATCCTTCCCGAGTGACACAGGCTATCTTTTATCCCGGGGACGGGTACCACGCGGGTGAAACCGCGAGGATCCGCTATTTGATAATAAAATAAGTAAAAAAATTGCACATAGTAATGCTGGTTGCTTCGCCTACTTTTATTGCAAACATTAGAGTGAATTAAGCTGAAAAGGAAATTAATCAATTGATTAAAATAAAATAAAGAAACCATATTTTTTTTAAACACATCTTTAATGTTCTCATTTGGCTCAAATGATTGTAGTCCAAAGTGTTACGCCTAACGTGACTGTTCATTTTTGCTGTCCAATTTTGAAATACGGCGTATACAATCATTTTTAATAGTTTCATCTTTGGGAAATCTGAAAGAAGTAAAAATTGTTAACATCGATAAAAAAAATCACAGCACTATCATAACCTTAACAACTTTAACAGAAATGCAAGAAAATATAAAAAAATAGACCAAAACTCACGTACATTTCTATTGATAATATTAATTTATTACAATGTTCGGATAATACTGATGTTAAGTTCTTAAAAATATTTGAATTTTGAAACAAAACTTACCGATGAAATGATTCAATCTCATCCGAATTTTCTTTCCGTGATATATTAGACTAACAGCCTAGAACAACACAAACCATCCTAGACACGGAATGCAAGCTCTCTAGAGAGCCTGTATGCACACTTTCCTGTTGTTTTATCACCGAATTCCTTGTAAATTAATAAATTTTCACTTTAGCTGCCATCGAAGCTGTTCGACCATTGTAATACGTTCGTATTAAATTGGTCATACCTCAGAAACTACGTTCTCAACAAAGACGTATTTTTATTTTAGTAGTATTATATTACAATCAATTAGAACACAGCCGTCTCTATCGTCTTCTACAAGCCATGCTATGATACGGAACGGCAACAAGCTGTGAACCGGTTTACTCCTCTGAGTACTAAATCCTATGGAGGTGGCATACTTACGAAAAAGTGAGGCATACCTACACCATAAACTTATTTATACTAGGGGTAATAGACGGACAATGGTGCGAGTGAGAAACAAATCCATACATCATAACCTATGTGCGAGAAAGAGTTGGAAGAAAATGACAGCAGAACCCGATTTGATTCATTTAGCGTCTTTTGTCACGTAGATGAAAAGCGTCCACTCGATTATTTTGTGATTTTTATCGCGATCGGGTCGATTTGGCTGTTATAACTATATAAATCAATAATGGGGTAGTGTTCTGTGTTGAATTGTAATGTTACTTACGACAATAAACCAAATAAACTAATTATCGCGATACTTAGCCCGACAACGCAACACGAAGCTTCGCCCGCTAATGTAGACAAGAACATCGCGTATGCCCGACAACGATAATTTTAGCGCGACAACTCGCACGAATTATCGGCCGCTAATGTAGCCGCAGCATTATGAATACAAGTTTCACTATATTTTTCTGTCACTAGATGTCTGTCGCTAAGCTATGTTATAAAAATATCAAAAATAAATTCGACGCGGACGTCTGAACAATAAAACAGGGGGCCAAGTCTGCTAACGTTAAGTCACAATCGTGTCTCAATAGTGTTTCAATTGTAGTTCAGTTGTAGTGCGTTTTACCACACTTTTATTGGCGTCACCTGTAACTAAGTCACAATGTAAGAAAATCTTAGAATTCAATTTTAAACTACTTCTAATTGTCGTATTAATCGGTTCGTCAAAATCGGTCCAGCCGTTTCAGAGATTAGCCGGAACAAACAGACAGACAGACAAAAATTGAAAAACATGTCATTTTGGTATATGTATCGTATATTTAGTCATATGCACGTGGTAAAAAGCGGTTATTTAATGTTACAAACATAAGTTACATTTTATTTATTTGTATAGATGTATAGAAGATATGCCATCTCCATAGGATTCATTACTCGAGGTTTACTCGCTGTTTACCTGTCAAATGGTGCAAACGGTGTCAAATCGGTTCACTTCATAGATGTATGGTTATATGTTATGGTATATGTTATGTTATGGTTATACATCTATGGTTCACTTAAAAAGAAGTGCGCATGGCTTGTAGAAGACGATAGAGATGGCTGTGATTAGAACCATTTGACATTTGTACTTTACAAGCTTGTGACAATGACAGAAACAATAGAAACTCACAAAGATTGTCTATTTCACTCTTATTCATGTATGCTGAATTACTTAAAGTGAGTACGATAGCTGATACACAGTTTTTATTTTAGTACGGTTTCCATAGCTTTAGTTATTGTTCTGAGACCAAAGATATTATAATATAACAAGATTGCGCACTCATGAGTTACAGCCGAGCCGAGCGAGATAGGCCTATTATGGTGTGCGTCCCTCTCTAATGAGAGAGACGTGAGTGACTACATTTACAGTTGGTATTTTCGAGGACAATTTATAGTTAACCAGACTTGGCTCACGTAGGATTCGAACATCACGCTTCCTAGGGAGCTCTTGTAGCTAAAAGAAACATACATTTAAACATCCGAACTCACTTTCTATTTATAATATTAGTTAAGATGAGGACTCCGCGAGGCAAAGCATTTGCACCACTTATGAGGCAATAATGTGACAATCGACACATACACATTATGCTTTATAAGCATACTTACTTTTGAACCGACTTCAAAAAAGGAGGTTGTCAGTTTGACCTGTATGTAATTATATGAAATGTATGTCTGTACTTCTGATAGGCGTATTTTGCTAAAATGGATAGAAATAAAAAGTCCACGTACAGTAATAAAAATCTGTTTATTAGTTAGACTATACATTGCTAAACAAAATTTTCTTGCGGATCTTTTGACGCATGGAGGCTTTGTGTCCAATTAATTTTAAAGATTCGTTTTTTGCGTACCTACTTTTTTAACCTTAAATTAAGATACAGATGTTATAATACATTTAATAAGTTTTGTTTCATGCCTATTTTCTGATAAAGTTCTTCTTCTTTTTCTTCTTCCGCTGAGTATTGTGTAATTTTTTTTAGATATGAGGTAAAGCCAACCTTTTTTAATTTCTTCATCTTTAGGAAATCTGAAACAATGAAAATTAATGTTTGTGTTAAGTAAGAAAGTAAATTCCAGTCTATAGACTAAAAACGAAATGGACACCCTACTATACGCAAGAATAAAAGTTTGGCTAAATACTTACCTATGAAGAGATACACCGCTCCGTTTAAATGATTCGCTTTTGCACATCAAGTGAGAACAATTTTTATTGATTTAAACGTAATTTTAAAATGATAATTAAGATCGACACACTAACTTTACACACATAAATTAATTTGCCGTCGCCATATTGATGATGTTTTAAGTTTTTATTTTTATTAAAATTGTCCAGACGCAAAGTGTTGCATATTTATTATAATTAAAACTACCATAACACCGACTCTTACATTAAAAAAATAGTTTTTCAAGGTTATAAATAATACAAATGATATGGACTTTATTATTATCAGCTTAACATTCCTTTTAATTAATTAATATTTTGAAAATTCTCGAGAACAGGAAATATGAATTTGAATTAAGTTCTACTACAACCAAAAATATTTAATGGTGGCAGCCCAGTAGACAGGGATGCAATCCTATTTAGGAGCCTCTCGCTCGGCTCGTTTTTCCGTTTATCGAAATGTCATACGAAAATAAACCTTATTGTAACTGAATAGAATCGAATTGACATTGCTTTTATTTTCATAGTGCACAATCTTGTTATATTATAATATCTTTGTCTGAGACTACATCTTTGTACGTGACGTCAACCAAAGAGAATATTGTTTTTTTTAGGCTACGGTTTGCGTCCATACTGCCTAGATATAAACAGTTTTATTTTTATAGAAAAAAATGTGATAGTAAAAAACCACGAGCCCTTTAAGTACCTAGCTTTCAGGCGGGATTCGAACCCGCGCCTCCGGGGATCCGGCTCGATGCTCTCACCAACTAAGCTACCAAAGGCTTACACGACTCGTCGAATTTTGTTATCACTTGTTACGCTGTAGGCCAGCGTTGCTTCATCAATGTGAGGAAACCCTCGCATCCGAAAGGAACATTTTTATGAAACAGCCATTAAATTGAGATTTTAAATTATTTTTATGCATTCACAAATACAATTCTGTAAGTAGGTATAGGAAAAATTTACAGAATTGAATTTGAGAATGCATAAAAATAATTTAAAATCTGTTTTATTTTAGCTACCTACTTAGTTCAAAAAATAAATATTGATTTCACAATGTCAAATGAACCCCATGCGCATACCCATATTTTTTAACCGGTAGCCCTAGCCCCCCAGGTTGAAGTAGTCCCTTCCTTTCTATGAAGTAGGTACACTTTTGAATAAGCTCGGAAGCAGACAATATTCAAAAGAGCGGCATCTACAAAAAGCTTTGCCCATAAATAATAACTAATAAATAATTAAATAATAACTCGGTATATGTTCAGCCAAGCACAAGTGGTTGTCGTTTCCAAGGTACTTATGTACGTACAGTCCAAAAAAGTTACTTAATGGTACAGTCTCGTCGACGGCAACATTTATAATTTAAGACCATCCGTTAATCTACTTACTAGCAAATTGATGATGAGTTCGAATAATTTTAATAAATAAAAGTCATCAAGATAAACAAGGAATCAGTATACAGCATTTAATGTAATAATAACTTTTGCTTACACAACATTTTAGTTTGCGCTATGCATACAATACGTTAATTATATTATTTCAAAAATATATTTTTATCAGCCTCTTTTCATATGACGTAATACAATAACATTAATAGGACGACACCATCATTAACTTAATTCTGATCCTAATAAACAAACTGTACTTATAAAGCATAAGTTTAGGTATTTCAATAAAATATCATAGATTTTATAAATATCTTTTTACAAATTTAGAAGCACTGAATTGTATTATTTGAGATTTTTGCGCCAGCAAAGCTATTCTTGTATCTCTCTCTCTCTGCACATTGTTTATCATAAATTGTTAGACACTAAAAATAAGATGCATCAAACAGCTAGACAACAAAATCATAGACAAGATAGACGTTTGTAGTTGTATTACAGAAGACAGTACAACAGCGTTTACAAAACGCAAACTCAAATTGATTTTGAATCTAATATAGTTTAACTTTAGATTCAGAATCGATTGACCTTTGACATATTTAATAGCGCGGCTACACTATCGTCGATTTACAAGACAAGTGTCGTGAGAAGTGGCAAGGGGCGTCGCGTCGTGTTCCCGCACATTGGCCTTGCTCGAGTGAGCGAGACTGCCCATGCGTCGTTGTCGTCGCCATGATATTATGTTAGCGCGAGTGAGTGAGAGGGCAAACATTGAGTAAACATTTACGGCAATGCGAACGCAAGGAGAAGAGTGTAGCAGCGCCATAAGACTACGCTGCTGTGTTGAAATGTAGAAAATTAAATTATACTCAAAATTCTATTTGATTTTCAAATAAAAATGTTACTGTATTTTACATTCAAATGAATCTGTTTTTTTATTTGTCAGCTAATTATTCATCTTACTCAAAATATTTATGATGATAAACAATGTTTAATTAAAACTTTGGCAAACTATTCACTATGACTTTGGTGCAGTTGGTTGATGCGTCGGGATAACATCTCTCAATTGGTTTGGCCTGAACACGCCTTTTTCGGTGATGACGCCGGTGATAAGGCTAGCAGGGGTGACATCAAACGAAGGATTCCAGCAATTGATCCCTGAAAATAAAAGGCTAATTTATATTTGGTCAGCAGCAAATCGTGATTCGTGATCGAATTTAGACGAGCTTTAATATAAACTAGCGGCCTCTCGTGGTTTCACCCGCGTGGTTACCGCTCCCGTGGGAAAATCGGGATAAAAAGTATCCTATGTTTATAGATGTTACTCTTTCACGCAAAAACTACTTAACGGATTTGGTTGAAATTTGGCACACTGATAGTACATAGGCTGGATTTAACTTTTTTAAGCAAGATTTAAGACTTATTAAATCCAGCCTATGTATCAGTGTGCCAAATTTCAACCAAATCCGTTAAGTAGTTTTTGCGTGAAAAAGTAACATCTATAAATCCATACTCATAAACTTACACATTTATAATATTAGTAGGATAAGCTGTGCGTCTGTCAAAAATAGCCACGAAATTTAAGGGGATCGCTTCGCTGCGCTTCGTGATCGGCTTCGATTTCTAACCTATCACGTGTCCTAGAGGTATAACGCAAAGTACTGGCAAACTAGCTTTTTGCTTCCTTGTGCAGACAGGCAATATACCTGCGACATTATGTAAGCAATCCGTTTGAATAATGCTGCTGACCGAATAATAATGTTGCTGACCATTCATTAATTACTGGATCCCAACCGCGTTCCTCTAAATTGTGTCCGAGAGTCTCGCGCGATGTTCTGACTACTTCCGACGACACGTCAAAAAGTTTTGTATTGGCATTATGGAATCCGCAGTGGTTAGTGCGTTAGTGCGCTCGCCCCGCGATCGCTGAAATTAATCAACTTTCGCAATGATCATTTTTCAATTTCGAGTCATTACGTTATATCGAGAATGATCGATCGATAAAAATAATTTTATCGATCGATCCCCTTAAGAATTTCAGAGTTAGATGAGAGGCATTCCGAATTCCGATGGACTAAAAATGATGTTCTTTGGGGTTACCTACTTGGAAGTCTCCCGATGGGCTACATTTTTTTTACTTTTTAAGTTTAGTTGCTTCTTTGTATAAATTGAAAAAAAAAAACTAGCGGGGGGCGCATAAAATAACTGAAATAACGAGTAAAACTGCAAACTCTTTTTAGTTCAAAGCCGGATAAACTAACCGTTATTAACTGCATTTTATGTGAAATTAACCAAGTTTTTCGGTTAATAACAGTAAATAAGGGTTTTTAAATCTATATTTATGGCCCATTCTCCTCCAAGGCCTGTGCCTCATCAGTGGGGGCATTAAATGGCTGATGATGACGATGATATTACATACCAGATGCAGCTATCCTATGCTCCCCAATATGGGTCATTTCCCGGTCAGGTCGCTCTTCTATCTTGATCCTCTCTCCAGACGTGAGGGACATGTCAATAGAACTAAGCGGCGCCGCCACGTAGAATGGGACGTTGTGGTGTTTCGCTACTATGGCTATTTGATATGTTCCGATCTTGTTCGCCGTATCGCCATTCGCAGCAACCTGATAACGCATAGTAAGGTATATAAAAATATTTTCTTTTAAATGAGTTACAATGAAAACACTATTTAGGTAATTTTGATCCAACACCGCTTGTTTAGGTTTTTGGTTTGCTATCGACTCGATAAGAAGAAGAATGTAAGCACTAAGCAATATTTCTGGAAAAGATATAGTACAGTCTGCAGCACCTTGAAACACAATATAATATATACAATACTCTAATAATACTAAAGTCTAATTTGCCAATAAGTTTTGAACTTAAAGACCAACTAGTTAAGGTTCTAAATAATGGGAAAGTTTTAATTTTTTTATGTTTTTTGTTAGGCAACTATGATGAATGATATGATATCAATCAAGACAGAGATAATATTAGAATACAGTTTTATAATGACAACATTTTCCTCATTTCAACATATCAGTATAAAGAGCAACCTTTTACTATTTGTTAATTTAAAATGGTTTCAAAGGAACCTATAGGCTGCTTTCTTCTTCTTCATATGGTGCCGTTAGAATTCGTAAAGGTTGAGAGCTGTTTTCATCAAATATAATTTGACGAATCCCAAGATCAACCTGTAGGCCTAGCATGCCCACCACGAGATAATTATGTCGACTCCAGCGCGTATTGCTTATTTGCTTATATTAACGATAAGTGAACGCGACAAAATCACTTTGACGGCCAGATAAAAGTCGACAATTTTTTTCGTGGCGCGCATGCTAGGCCTACTGGCATCTTTTAAAATGTATTATGTTATGGTAGATGCGAATTGAATGCCAAAGAAGAGTCGCATTTACTATCACTACATAGTATAAAACAAAGTCGCTTTCTCTGTCCCTATGTCCCTTTGTATGCTTAAATTTTTGAAACTACGCAACGAATTTTGATGCGATTTTTTTTAATAGATAGAGTGATTCAAGAGGAAGGTTTATATGTACTTTTTATCCCGATATTCCCACGGGAACGGGAACCACGCGGGTGAAACCGCGGGCGGCCGCTAGTAAGTAATATAATTTAGTAATAATTTAGGGGCTAGTTTGTTCCTGGCCGTCGAATTATTTCTAACTAGTTTTTCGCCCGCGGCTTCGCCCCCGTGGACTACACGACGTTATCCCGCGGGAACGTGAAATTTTTCCAGGATATAAAGTAGCCTAATGTTCCTCTCCAGGCTACAAAGTATTTGTTTCAAATTTCAGCCAAATCCATTCAGCCGTTTTGGCGTGATTGAGTAACAAACATACAAAGACAAACATCCAAACATCTAAACTATCACATTTATAATATTAGTAGGATGGTTTGTTATATGTATACGTGTTAAATGCATACAAATATGTAGTTAAATTGATGCAATACATACGCGGTCAGCACCCACGACGACAGCCGTGATATTCCTAGAGTTCATCAGTGCAGACACCATGCTGTCAACAATAAGTGTCGCAGGGATCTTCTCGTGGACCAATTCGTAGGCCGTCAGTCGGGCACCCTGGTTGTAAGGCCGAGTCTCCGTGCAGTACACATGTTCTAGAACATATAAGAAAAACCGATTTGTTAGGGTCATCTTCTATTAGGACGCAAGCTGACAAATAAATAAATAAATAAAATGAAGAATGAGATTAACTCCACAAAACAAGCAAATCGGGTAAGAAAGGTAATGTCCAACCAGGGACCTGGCCTACTGGGCAACCTGCGAAAACCTGACGGCTCTATGACTTTGGACCAGGGGGAGACAAATGCACTTCTCCTACAAACCCACTTTCCAAACTGCCAGCCTCTGCAGCAAATCGAGTGGCAGGACGTAACAACACACCCAACAGATGACCACTGGTCCCTGGCCAAAAAGGTGATAACACAAGAAAAGGTAAGAGGTGCAATAAATAGCTTCTCGCCCTTTAAGTCAACAGGGACGGATAACATCTTCCCAGCTCTTCTACAATGGGGGGACGAGCAACTTGTTGCGGTCGTTACCCATCTTCTTCAGGCCTGCCTGGCGCATGGCTACACCCCATACTCCTGGAGGGAAGTCAGGGTAGTGTTCATACCTAAACCTGGTAAGTCCGACTACACAAACCCGAAAGCTTTCCGTCCCATTAGCCTTTCCTCCTTCCTGCTGACGACCATGGAAAGGGTATGTGAATGGTTCATACGAGACGTAATACAAACGGCACATCCTTTACACAAACATCAGCACGCCTATAGTGCTGGCAAATCCACAGAATCGGCGCTCCATCAATTAGTCGGTAAGATAGAGGAGGCGTTTCAGAACAAACTGATATGCCTTGGCGCGTTCCTCGACATTGAAGGGGCCTTTGATAAGACTACCTTCGGTAGCATTGAGGACGCGCTGGTAAGGAGAGGTGTAGACAAGGTGCTGATAGTCTGGATTGTCAACATGCTTCGCAACAGAGTGGTACAGGTATCTGACGATGGGAGCCATAGGGCGCTTGTGGCGAGAGGCTGCCCCCAGGGAGGCGTTCTCTCTCCACTGCTTTGGAACCTGGTAGTAGACGACCTAATCTCACTCCTCAATTCTAGTCACTTTTACACCATAGGTTACGCCGATGACATTACCATTTTAACAATGGGTCCGCAGGCGAGCATAACTTGTGACACCATGCACGCTGCTCTGAAGAAAGTGGAAAGCTGGTGTAGGAAACATGACCTAGCCGTCAACCCCACAAAAACAGAACTGGTAATGTTCACCAACAAACGCCAAGTAGGTAATCACCGCCTACCTAAGCTGTTCAACACTTCTCTACAGCTATCAAATGAGGTAAAATACTTAGGTATTTTACTAGATAGTAAGTTAACCTGGAACAACCATATTGAACACAAGGCCAAGACAGCTAGCGTCATCCTCTGGCAGTGCCGCAAGATGGTTGGTAAACGCTGGGGTCTGGCTCCGAAAATATTTCTCTGGCTGTACAATGCAGTCATCAAACCACTCATCAGTTATGGCTCGGTAGTCTGGTGGCCTAAAGCTGCTCAGACTGTTGGGGCAAAGAAACTGCAGAGTCTCCAACGTCAGGCCTGCTGTGCACTCACTGGCTGTATGAACACTGCTCCAACTGCAGCGCTCGAGGTAATGCTTAACCTTACCCCACTGCATCTCCACGTGCAGCAGGAGGCTGTGAAAGCAGTACTTAGACTGAAACACCTAGGCACTCTAAGGTTCAATAAGGTAAGACACATAAAAGGTCTACTGGAGGAATGGTTGGACACACCCCTTGTGGAGGCGTTGTGTGATAAGGTCAAGCCATCCTTCATCTTCGACAAGAAATACAAAATACAACTGGAGGACGCAGAAAGCTCTCAGGTACAACACAAAGCGCTTCTGATATACACTGATGGCTCCAAGACCTCTAAAGGAGCAGGAACAGGTGTATTCTCGGAAGACCTAAACATACAAATTGCGCTGCCACTAATCTCGTACAACACAGTCTTTCAGGCAGATTGTATGGGCATTCTACTGGCAGCTCAAGCAGTCGCAACAAGGGAAGTAACCGGCTACGACATTCTTATACTTTCTGACAGTAAATCAGCACTTCAGGCTCTAAATGGCAGTCGTAGCTCATCGAGTCTCATACAGGAGTGTCATCACAGACTAAATATGGTGGGTAAACTTAACAATATTACTATCCAATGGATCAAAGGCCACAGTGGATCACGTGGAAACGACCTGGCCGACGAGCTGGCGAGGAGGGGATCGGATAGGGTTATGATTGGCCCTGAACCGGTAGCACCCATTCCGGCGAGCTGGTTTGCTGGTAAGATCCGTGAACACACTGCCCTTACGCACCAACATGAATGGAGCTCACTGGAAACATGCAGACAGGCGAAAATGGCACTACCGCGCCCGGACGTCCGTCTGTCCAGAGCTCTCATTAAGCTAAGTAGATCACAGTTACGCCTGGTGACGGGTGCTATAACAGGACATGGAAATTTCAACAGACACCTTTTCAACTTAGGTATCACCGACAGCCCCCTATGCAGAGGTTGCATGAGGGCCGAAGAAACAGCTGCTCACGTCCTGGTCGAATGTGACGGAGTGGCCCCCTACCGGGCGAGGTACCTCGGCTCGCCGGGAAGCGTCCATGAAGCGGTCTCCGACGTGAGGGCGCTGGGTGCTTTCCTGACAGAGCTGGGCTGGCTGGAGTAATCCGGCTGCACACCCTCCACACGCAAAATAGGCGCAATAAGACGTCGAGTTGCGGAAAACGCCCGTATCGATTGAAGAAGAAGAAGAAGAATAAATAAAATAAATATAATCATAATCATAATCATTTATTGCACAATCACATGGTAAAAAGTTGACAATGTAAGATAATAGTACATGTGATACCCTGTAAGGGTGTCGGCATTTCTTATGTCTAGTGCAGAATTATTAATTGCAATTTATTTAAATGAGTAGGTACTTAAATCAAATAATGCATAATCTATGTAGGTATAACAAAATAATGAATTTAAAGCTTTTTTCTTTTATAATATTGGACACCATCACATACATTGTTCCAACACTAAAGTATAGTAGCTTAAGCACTAGTATTATAAAAATATTACGAAAAACGGGATTTTTACCATGTTTTGATTTGTTGTTGAGTCCCCGATATTTCGGCGCAGTTGCACACGCCATGATCACGGAGTAACGCAATATCCCGTTAATCCTGAATCCCGTTTTTCGTAATATTTACAATGTTAAGAGCCATTTCGCACTTTGAAATTGTCTCGCTCGCACAATAAACATTTTTAAAGATTGTTTAAAACACATTGTGTTTTTTAGAAAAGTGTTTCATTATGTCTTTACAACCTATTTCAGCATTGTCAATACTGCAATAATACTAGATCTACGAGCTTAAAGTTTTCGAAAATTAACTTCCTAATTCTAACCAATACTGAATTGAATGAATAAAATAACTTATACAAAATATCCGTAACATTGCGTTGTAGGGACATAATGAAACACTTTTCTAAAAACACAATGTGTTTTCCACAATCTATGAAAATGTTGCATTGTGCGAGCGAGACAACTGCCAAATGGCTGTAATTGCGAAATGGCTCTTAATGACCATGAAAGTTGAAAAAGTTAGTATTATGGAAATTGGAAACAACGACGTGTATTACCACATACACCCAGACCCACATACAACCGAAATTTTCAATATTTACCCGACCGGGGATCGAACCCGGAACCTCTTATAGAGATAGTGAGACCTTGTAAACCGGTGCGTACACAACTCGGCCACGGAGGTCGTCAGACAAATGTTGACATTCGCAGCTTGACGTGGCGTCTCGGCTTGGTTGCGTACAGAACAGCACTTTCCTATGCTGCGGGGCTAGCATGAGTTGAGTAAACACGGAAACGACATAATTTGTCGCGCTCCTTCCAACCAAACAGCACGTCTCGCCTTAAGTCACGCGCGCTATCACGAGCGATCTGATTGGTCGAAAGTGCCCGCGACTCTTTCTCACTCGAGTTGCGCTTAATACCCCAAGAACTATCCGATATTTTTGTAAAAAATTCAATAACAGGCCAAATTTTTGTAAACGGCCCTTAAATATAATTTTAAGAGACTATATTTTGGAATCCAACATAATATCGCATTGGAAGGTATAAAAAAAAAGTTATACTCCGAAAATGGTGCAATTTTTTCAGCAAATATGCTATCACCAATTTTATCGTTAACATGTGTTTATGTTCACCATATCTAGGCACCAAAGTCGAAATCCATAAAGATATAAAACGGGAAACTAATACTTTAGGAAGAAGTCGGTTGTTTCTGATAGCATTTTTAACATAGGTGTAATGCCAATTTGAGTTTACGTAGAGAGTTTTTTTTAAAGTTTATTTGTTTTTCATTTACAAATATAGGGGGATTATATACTTTTACGAAAGATAATAATAAATGTATTCAAATGTAAAGTGAATAACACTTATATACCATTTTTGCCTATTTTTTATAGATTTTATAAAGCTTTGTATTTGTTTTTTTTTAATGTCGCTGTCATAAATATTGGTGGATTACTAATGAATTATTTATTAAACTAGATAATCTTATTTTCAATGTTAAGAAATTACTGATATAGAATTATTGTTGAGTCTCCAATTCTCCATAGAGCGAATCAGTTAGGCTCTCGGGCTATAATTTGTGGTAGCACTACTCTGCCGTCCTTACGATAAGTGCAATAACTCGGGTTTTTGGGCAAACTGACTTAAGTACATATTCGTGATCAGGAAAATGAGCTCTATATTTTCTTCTCTTAGAAGTCTTTTCTGTATTGACAGTACTTTCGGTACTTTTGTTAAGCATTACTGCAATAACTAATATTACCAATTATAAGTTGCATATCATAAACGAATTAACTTGAGTTAAGGCACGGTTAGCTATAATATTTTTATTAACTGACTAGCTGTTGCCCGCGACTTCGTACGCGCGGTGTAGTGACTTTTGTGTTAGTTAAGTTTATGTGTGTTTGTTGCCCAGATTTCATAACGCTCTTCTTGAAATCCTATTGTCTACTAAAAGGGTCTAAAGAATATCGAATATGCAGGCTAGGGTATGAACATGGTTTGTTGTTATAAAATGCTGCATGAACATAGTTGAGCCCTCATTCATAGATCTGTCCGTCTACCTATCAAGAAACTTTTTCTCAAGTAAGCGTGGGAGGTATCAAGCTAAAATTTATGTTCTTACTTAGTAATGCATAATATCAGGTCAATCATATATTTACTATAAAATGAAAAAGAGATTGCGTGTATCCATACTAATATTATAAATGTGAAAGAGGGTTTGTTTGTTTATCCGTCTTTCACGTCAAAATTGATGCAACGGATCGACGTGACTTTTGGAATGGGAATAGTTTGGCAGCTGAAAAGTGACATACTTAGGCAGCCATTAGACAGTCAATCTGGATCGCGATCCGCGATCAAAATCAATGATCCAGATTGACTGTGTACGAAGGTGATTGACGGCTCGCGATCTTGATCGCAAAATATCTACATAGTAAATCTCGATCGCGATCAAGATCACGATCAGTGATCGCGATCTGGATGGACTGTGTAATGGCTGCCTTAGACTACTTTTTATCCCTGAAAAATATCACATTCCCGCGGGATAACGTGTCGTCGTTTAGTCCGAGCTTGCGGAATCGCGGGCGGAAGGCTAGTATTTTGATATGGAGACATTTCCTATTTGTGAGAGCTTGTAATTAACTTTCTTTAAGTAACAGGTATAAAATGTACTGATATACCATTTAATTATTTAATTTAACATCATTTATGTAAGCTTTCCTAGTAAATAAATGAATAAATAAGTTAGATAGAAAGCTATTTTTAATATTCCTTTATTTTATTGGATGGTACCGACGGCTGAAGGCCTAAGTAGCCAGAGCCGGTTAAATGACATAAAAAATGGTAGGTAGGTGTCGGTATCTACGTACTGGCCACTAAGCGTTTATGAGCAAATTTTTCAAAATTACATTGGTGACATTTTGTCTACATTGCGACAAACTTATTTCACACAGTGGTTAGTTTTTGGTACTAAATATACTGTTGACTGCCGGCAGTCCATTTTGACAGTTAATTTTGTATTGCTAGTGGCTCCTCCACGACCACTGTCACCGGGTCAGATATATTTGTGGCACCACTATACTTACTGTAGCGACATCTAGCGTCGAGTGGAAATGCGAAATAGAAATATTACATCAATAGGGTGAAAACTTCAGTTTTGGCCACTGCCCCGAGTGCTTACTTAGCTTAAAACATTTCGTTAATAACTTTTGCTTGATAATATACTTTTTATCTATGACTTTTAAGTCATAATAACAATAGTAATAATTCAGTTTACATCGAATTAGATGTTTCTTTTATTTTATCTAAGTTAGTTAAGTATTTATTTCTCGATGTATCTTTTAAAATTTGATTAACAAAAACACATCAATCGGCACCCTTCGCACATTTTAAGTTTAAAAAATAGGTTTTTAATTTACTAAAATAAAACTAAATTTCGTAAGTATATGAATACTTAGTTATATGTTTTTTACTATGTTTGTCCACGAATTTCTCGAAATCTTAAGGCATATCGAGATGATTCTATTTGATTTAAATTAGGTGTATTCTAACTTTGGGAACAGTCTAAGATTCATCAAAATCAGTTTAGTAGTTTCCGTGGGTATGTTATAGTACAATTCACTAAAACTTATTGTTATTGTACACTAAAACTTAAGAAATAAAAAGTAATTTAAAAAAATAAACTGACTGGCACCGACCTCAAAAAGGTACCTAAATTATAGATATTATATTTTTCCTTTTCAGTTGACAAATACTTTTTGGAGTCTGTAATTTTTTTTAAGTAGTTTTTTTGTATTGTAAGAATTCAAAAATGTAAAGAAAAGTATAAGATACATTCTTGACAATTTTAGATATAAATTTTGTATTTTATATATACCTACTTAAGACCATAGGCGAAAGAAGTGAAAAACATCTTAAAGTGGCAACAGCGGGGGCTTTCATCCTACTTAATATAATCATTCGAATGTACATTTGTGAAAGGTATATCGTAATCTTACTGACCTCCTGCGCCATCTATTGCTTAGTAGTTATGATGCGAAAGAAGTGAAAAACATCTTAAAGTGGCAACAGAGGGGGCTTTCACCCCAATTAAAATAATCATTCGAATGTACTTTTGTGAGAGGTATATCTTACTGACTACCTGCGCCATCTATTGCTTAGTAGATATAATGACGTAATTAACATGAAATTATTTTTATGATTTTATATGGGCCTGGATGGGTTTCAATTTTTATTATGTTTTGAAGCAGGTAAAAAAAAAATAACATGATTCATTATTATTTGAGACAGCGATTAAATATAACGTATTTTCATAATCATGTGGCGCCATCTATTTTAGTAAGAATCAGTCGTTGTATTTTCCCGTAGGAATAAGGGGTTTTTATTAAATACTAGCGGCCGCCCGCGGTTTCACCCGCGTGGTTCCCGTTCCCGTGGGAGTATCGGGATAAAAAGTACATATAAACCTTCCTCTTGAATCACTCTATCTATTAAAAAAAATCGCATCAAAATCCGTTGCGTAGTTTCAAAGATTTAAGCATACAAAGGGACATAGGGACAGAGAATGCGACTTTGTTTTATACTATGTAGTGATAAAGAAATTTTCCCGCAATAAAAGGTACCCTATATGTTGACCCGGGTTATAAGCTATTACTTCACAAAATTTGGTAATAATCCGTCCAGTAGTTTTTGCGTGAAAAGCGAACATACAAACAGACAAACAGACAAAAATTTTAATATCTATCGTTTTGGGGTCTATATCCTGTACACATCACATACCTAGCAGTAATTATTTTTTTTAAATCTTTCATGTAAGTACAGACTTTTTTTCCGTTTCTGTTTTATTATACAGGATAATTTTTTTATCAGTGCACAAATTTTTAGGATCGACTCAGAATCGGTAAGTGAACAACTTTTTCCTAGAAACATGGGTCGAAATACGACAAAAATTTTTGGACTTCCCATACTAAATCAATCATGTGATCAGTCCGATTTGTATGAAGAGTCAAAAAATTTTTGTCATTTTTCGACTTATGTTTCTAGGTGAAAGTTGTTCACTTACCGATTAGTCTAGAAGAATTTTTGAATTTTACGACTTTGAACGGCATGGAATGTAACAGTTTGACACCGGGTTTTTTTAGACTAATTCGACCCTGCTGAACTCGATTTTGCCCGGTGACATTCCAATTTCCCCCCCTTCCCCCCTTTTTCATTGGAAATATGTCCCTCGCCACGGTTTTTTCCGTTTTGTACAAAAACTATTAGATCTATATGAAAACTGTCAATGACAAAATTAATCTACATTAAATTACCTAACAAACGGTGTTTATTTTATTTTTATAGCACTTATAGTTTTTGAGTAACATCCACCCAAATTTCAAAGTTTTTTGTTTTTTTATTATTTTAACTATATTTTCGCCATTTTCTAGGGAAACCGCTGAATTTGGAACAAAGTGATGTATGCACTAATCAATCTTGATATATTAACCTACAAAATAAGACCCTATTTACAGTCATACGAGTTTTTGTTCACCTTTGACAACTTACAGCGCCGAACTTGCGAACATTGAACAACAATTAACCCTCATAAACTACCTTCTTTATATTTCGTAGTGGTAGGTTTCTAAAGATAAGCAAGCAAATCTTTTACAAGGTGCTAGTCAAAGATATATTATATGTACTAACGCACGTACTAGTTCACTAAAGTAGTTTGAGAAAGAAGTTTTGGTGCAGGTATAGGGATCTGTAAAGAAAAGAGGCCTCTATTTAGACAAAAGTATATTTTAATCGTCATAGATTGTGTTTATTGTTTGATGATAATAAAAAAAACCGACTTAATATTATTATTACATTTATTGCACATTTGCAGTAACATTATTATGGCATACTCCCCGACAAAAACAGCCAGATGTGCAAGGTTGCTTCACGTCTCTGCGGCAATTGCAAGCTGCCGTTTTACACCCTGCCTTACAGCCGCATGTAAGGAGGTCTTTGCAGGCCTTGGGAACAGCCTCTAAGGTTATAAGAATGGGCGTGAGCTTATCCCCTTCTTGCTGCCAGCCGTAATCCGTTGGAGAAAGCAGTTCTAATTCTCCAACATGTGCATTTCTCCAATTAAAAGTTTGGTAATCCGAAATATACTAGTCTATTATTATACCTAACAATACCTACTCAAAGTTCCATCAAAACTACATTTTGCACTGTAGACAATGATTGACTGTCAATATGAAATCGACTCAGTTTAAATAGGTAGGTAGGGCAGGCGTACCGGTTTTGGCCACTGTACCGGTTTTGGCCACTTTTTGCTGTAAAAGTTTTCTAAACAACTTTTAGCCATTTTTGATAAAAGCAATTAAAATAAGGTGTTTTAAGGTAATAACAACAACCGTTAGAATTCCATATGTCATAAGATTTTTTTTCAATAAATTCCATTTTCTGTTTGAAAAAATGTTTTGTATAAAAAATTTAAGAAATTTGTTTTGTATGAAATTCTTTATAAACCTTTGTTTTTTACAATTAAATTGTTGTTTTGCAATTGACTGGTTTCTAGCGCATTAGAATATATTGATTTTACCTGGAGTTGGCTTTAATTTTTCGAAATACTTACAAAAGTTTTAACTATCATTAAGTGGCCAAAACCGGTACATTTGGCACCTCTCACACATTTTGTGTAATATAAAAAAATCTATTTTACTTTTATAAATTTAAAAAATGTACTTACCTTTAAAGGAAGATAAATTATCTATAATTTAAGATATAATTTGTGTCTTAAATACTTAAGACCATTTGATACTTAGTGCTTAAAAGTAAAAAAATCCTTAAAGTGGCCACAAAGGGTACCTCTGCCCTACACGACAAACGTTGAGTTCATTCACACTTTCTTGAAAAAAAACAAAACTAAATTAATTGCACCGTATGCGTGATAATTATCTCTTCCTAGTGTTCTAATATAAATAAATAATCTATATTTTAAAATTAAAAGCAAGCGAGCGACCAATTACGTACGTACTCTGCAGCACGACACGCGACTCAATGAAAACAAAAAACATACAGACCTACGAGAGGCGCGAGATATCGGGTACCTACCTACTGAAGAAGCGGGCGGGAGGGTGTACTTCACGCCCACGCAGCTAGATAGAAGGTACCTCTTAAGTGTTTTCGATTTTTCATAACATGTTTTATTGGATTATAAATAGTTAAATATTATTAAGACTAAATTTAAGTACCTACGTAACTTTAAAAGTTTAGTGTGTTCTCAAACATACGTAATTATAGATTTGCCGTTACGAACTGTAGAATGTAAATAAAAACTCGTAATGACGTCTATGACGTCTTGTTTTGTACGTAAATCTATCAGGATTAATAAGTCAATACATTATTTTCATCCAAATTTAGCCATTTCCCTATAAATATAGCATAAAATATAAAGATAATATTCAAAATTTGGAAAAACTACAAAGTTTGGGACAGTATTACTCAAAAACTATAAGTGCTATAAAAATAAAATAAACACCGTTTGGTAGGTAATTTAATGTAGATTAATTATTTCATTGACATTTTTAATATAGATCTAATAGTTTTTGTACAAAACGGAAAAAACCGTGGCGAGGGACATATTTCCAATGAAAAAGGGGGGAAGGGGGGGGAAATTGGAATGTCACCGGGCAAAATCGAGTTCAGCAGGGTCGAATTAAGGGCCATTTAGACGGGGAGAGTTTCTCGACTCGAACGTACGATTCTCAAAAGGCGGGAAAAAACTCGAAGCTTGTAAACAGTACGTACGATGACGGCACTCGAAAGGCGAGAATCGCCTCACCTAGGCGAGAAACTTGCATCGTGTCAACTGAATGTACGAGCTAAGAGTTTCTCGCCGTTCGAGAAACTTGTTCTTCGAGTTCAGTTGTTCAAACAACATTTCGATTGGGTTGTAACAGATGGCGCTGCTTATGCTTCTATGAAAATGTTCATAGGAATATTTGGATTCAAGTTCGGATGGGCGTATCCTTTTACCGTATATATATCAATGCTCAATCTCCATTTCTTGTGCCAAAGCATTGAGAGCTGCATTTCTAGCTTCTCGATTTTTATAGTCCTTATGTTCCGTACTCCACAAACACTCATGGTCTCTATATAGCTCAACTTTAATTACTTCAGTATTTCCGAATTTAAAAGATTTTTCACCCATTTAGCTTTTTGCGCAGTCACTTGTACAAAAAGTTCAAATTCGAATGAGCGAGCTCGCCTTCAAATATTGGTCACAACGGATTTGTGCGATAATCGAACGTTCGAGCAAAAATGTCGTACGAGTTCAAGTTTACACAGATTAGAAACTCGTACGCGATAATCTCCCACGAAAAAATCATCTAATGTAAACAGTACCCCGAGTGTAAGTTTTTATGTCAAGCAAACGCAAACTATTTCGAGTACGTATTTATGTCAATTTGTATGAAAACTGCATAAGCGCGCTACTCGCCGCTAGAGGCGCTGATACAGTTTTCATACAAATTGACATAAATACGCACTCACGATAGTTTGCGTTTTTTGACATAAAAACGTACACTAGGGGTACAGATCATACGATTCTCGAAAGGTGATTATCGCCTTTCGAGAATCGTATACGACTATCGTATGCGAGTTTTTGCTAATATTGACTGTGTAAACGTAGGCGGGCGAGAATCGCCTGGCGAGATTTGCCTTTCGAACTCGACAGGCGAGTTTCGCCAGGCGAGCGTACGAGAAACTCGCCTTGTCTAAATGGCTCTTTAGTCTTAAAAAACCCGGTGTCAAACTGTTACATTCCATGCCGTTCAACATGAAAAGGAGAAGGCTTTTCAGATTATTCTTCTAGACTAGATTCTGAGTCGATCCTAAAAATTTGTGCACTGATAAAAAATTATCCTGTATGTATAGATATCCTCATCTAAACCCTCATTTGCTAGCTAGAGCGAGACAGTAGAATAGCGATATCACGTGGTGGAATAGGGTATTTGACTGTTGTTGAAATGTAGATATTTAATTATGACATTCAGAAATATAACATTATTGAATAACGAATGTGAAAAAAGAAATTCAATCTGTATTATAACAAGCGAATTATGAGCTCTGTCTACTTAATTGTGACTAGCTATCTCTTTCTAAAACAAAATTTTCTATAGCGAGAGTATGGCGCTTCTAGCATGTGACGTCACTGGCTGTTACCTAGCGCTCTCCTTGTCTTATTAGAAAGTTTGATGCTCCATATCGCTTAAAATATGCAAGATATTTGAAAATAAATACATAATAATATGTTGTGTTGCTAATATTTCAATAAACATTTTAAATCAATAAAAAAATTCTGTCAAATACCCTATTAATTCGATCGCATTCCGGCTCTCTTTCTTAAACTTACACCTATACGATCAACAATACCACTAGATAACCGGTTGGAGAGTCAGAAACGGCCGACCAAATAAGAGCGCACTTCAAAGGTACGCTCTTATTTTATATCGACTCCTGACATAAATATGATAAATGTCAAGAGTCGATATAAAATATCATATAGTTCATTCAAACCCTTTTTCCATCCGTTTAAAAAAAGTCATTCGGTACCATATTTACACTGATCTTAAGATAGGCTACTTAAGATGTTTCGATTGCCTGTTAATGAGATAATAATAAGAAAAAACAAATTGACAAATATCTGGAAAGATAAGTGTGGTATCTTCACATATTGATGAAATGAATGCTGGCTCACAGCGCGTAAGAAGTACCTACACTCGCGAGCAAAAGTATGGAATCACTTAATTGCAATTGACTCCGCGCGATCTTGAGTACTTAATAACTAGTTAAGAATAATAAAAATAGTACCATTTTAAAGGTTAAACTGTTAACTTTAAATTGATACCAAATTTATTTAAATCACATCGGTATTTAAGGAGCTATCCCGGATTAAGTGAAGGTTTTGTTTGTAAATACATACTTAATATACATAGTAAACACCCAGACCAAGACAATAGTTATAATATCTTATAACGGCTATAACATATTTTTTCAAATGAAGCATAATATTATTTAGCAAAATAGCCAAGTGTCAATAATTCCTTACCCAGTTTTTTGGCTTCAAATAGATATCTAATAACACCTAGTGCTGTTCCATAACCAGCAGTGGCTAGGGATCCCGTGTTGCAATGTGTGAGTATCCGGACTAAACCGTCTCCTTTTAAATTACTTAAAATAGCTTCACAGCCAAAATTTCCAATTGCTTTATTGTCCTCTATATCTTTTTTCAACATACTTTCTATGCTGGAGATAAATCTGAAAGAGTAATGAATGTGGATTGCTTATATTATTATGATTATAATACACTCCCGGACAATCATATCGGCCCACTGGACTTTCTTGATACAAACATGCTCACTTTAGCGTCTCAAAGATAGGAAACTATTTGCATCAGTGCTATGATTTTTACGTCAATGAAGAGACAAAACGTCCAATTGTCGAATCACACTTTGAAATATCTTCAAACTGGCTTCAATTTTGCGAAAAAGAAAAAAGAATAAACCGAACTTATCGCTCCATATAACGTTATATGGGAGATAAAGTTTAACTTATTGTTTTTCTTTTTTGTGAAAATTTAGCGCTTTTTGTAAATTTTTAAGACTGTGATTCGTTATTTGGGCGTTTTGCCTCTTTATTGTCGTAAAAAATCATCACACAGATGCAAATAGTTCCCTATCTGCGAGACGCTAAAGTGAGCATGATTGTATGAAAAAAGTCCAGTGGGCCGATTTGATTGTCCGGGAGTGTATTATGACAATTATGAATACTTTTTTTTTTTGTTGGAATCCTGCCTTATTATTTAATATTCTTACAAAACCAGCCCCCTGATTCACGAACCGTCGGAAACAGAATCGGATTCAAATTCTGTGCTTTGTGTTTGTCTATTCTATAGTGAGTGACAGAGACAGGCCATACATTCCGCTGTCGGGAGCGTTTTCGACGGTTCGTGAATCAGGGGGATTATTATTATTTATAGGGGGACGCCAGCGAATCAGGGGGATGGTCATAGAAATTTTTCCCAATTATTATGAGAGCTTCAGCAAATTTTTACTTAGTCACAGAATACTAAATAGTTACTATGTAACAGATAGTTCACTCCGCTAAGTCACTTAAATAAATAAAAACTCTAACTATAACGCAATAAAGTAGAATTCAGCTTGTATGGCGCAGCAAATCACGTACGGCCATGTCGTTGCATCTCTTTCTATCGCATATATTCTAGCTCTTTTGCGGACCTAATTTCTATGCCATACGCCTGCCCGGCAGGCGCGCCGTCCGAACATACCTAAACTGCGGAGTGACACCCCCCTGACTTAGTATTCATGTACCATACTTCATACAAGCCAAAACTTTTAATTTTTATGTATTGAATTCTTAATAACAACATGAAATACTTTATTTTTACATATTTATTATTCAGGCAGGCAGTTGAGACAACTGATAAATGCCAACTTATACAATTTATCATATAGCTATATAGCAAAATGTTGCTATTATACAAGAAATAGGATCATTTATTTTTTTAGCATAAGCTGCATTCAGAATGTCTAATGCTGTTTTTCTAGTTATATTTCTACAACAGCTTACAGAACTTTTTGTTTTGCATGAATGTGCTTTCATGCAAAATTTTACAAGTATAGTATGTAATTAGATTGTGTGTAATCTAATGTATGTATAACATACAACAATTTATCATGTACCCTAACATAACGGCAAACACACCTGTCTTTAAACTCACTAGGCGAGACATTTTCATCTGCACTCAAAGTATTTGCTAAATTTATCAGTTCGTCAGCTGCCAATTTTATGTTTACAGCTGTTGGCCTTGCTGATACCAGGTAGTTTAGTTTGCCTTCAATCTGTAATGACAACACAAGCTTTCTGTAAACTAAAAGCACATTTCTTTTTATATTGATTAGCTAATGGATCGGATAAAAGAAAAACTATTTAATTGGACATAAGTAAAGTAAGTGGATTAGATTTTTTTGTTATAAATATAAGTAATATTAATAACAGTTAAAGTTTAAAAACTAGTTAGCTGTCGACATGTGATTACATTATCCAAACTGGAAGGATAAATATGGAACTACTGACCTCTTGCCTCATGACCTTTTTATCATCTAATTCTTCCTTGAGCAACTCCACAGCCAATGATAAGCACCCAACTATGGCTATAGCCGGGGCCCCTCTTACCTAATAAGGCAATAGTGTAATTATGAGGTGATAAAGATGACAGAGATATTTGTCTGAATAAGCAAAGATTATGGTTGAAATACAATATTTTCGGGCACTTAAATTATAGATATTTAAAGCCAATCTTACCTGCATTTTATTAATTACTTTCCACCCATCCTCTACACCTTGTACTCTTACGTATCTAGTTTGCAGAGGTAGCAACAGCTGGTCCAATATTTCTAAACTGCCTCTTTTGTATTTTATGGATTCCAGACTCATTTTGTATCGGAAGTCGTAAAAGACTGAAATTTAATCAGATAGCATTCTGCTACATTAATCCTACTACAAATACATGGTAAAAAAGATAAGATACCTACCACACTTCACTTCAGCAGAACTTTGTTTAAAACAAACGTTTGGTTTTTAAATCTAAGCTATATTGAGCGAATTTTAACAAATAATCTACTTAAGTTTCTTAAGTAGGTATTTAAACAATTTCTTCACTGTGTTTCAGCATTTTAACTAAATATTTAATAAAAGAGAAAATAAATTTTATGAAAATGACTTGTTTGACAGCTGACACGGTCAGCCTGACAGTGACAATGACAATTGTCTTGACAGTGACAGGTATATTCAACTTCCAAAAAAAATTATCATATTTTTTACATTGTAATTTAATCTGAGGACTAGCGGAAGCAATGTAGCTCTGTAATTGTCTATGCTGATATGCAATGTTGCCACATGAAGAAATGTAATAATAAAAGATAAATACATACTTTTGTATTTCTAACCGAATGAGCGATTTTCTGAGAGGGCATTTAAAAAAAAAAAGCTTCCAATTGCTTCACTAGATGGCGTTGAATAAGTATGTACCAAGTATGTACATGTCTATGGTATATTTTGGTATGAAACAAATTTAAATTAATTACTTTTTAAAAACCCAAAGGAAACTAATAATATAATAAATAAGTACTACTGTGAGGAACAGAAACGAAATAGGTAAATTTAAAGATTTAGGTAAATAAATAACATCTGTCTGACGTTCCGTTTTACGTAAAAAAGTAGCGTCAAGGTAAAATTTATAACGTTCCGTTCCTTCTAACTGCATAGGTGGGACAGCGCCATCTAGTGACTGAGCTTTCAGAAAATCGCCCATTAAAAAAAGGAAGTTTTCAGTTTTACCCATAGATGTACTATTCCTGGTTTTACCTGTACGTATGTGATTGATAAGGTTGAAATTGGTTTACCTCTGGAAACCCAACTTTTTTTAATAGCGTATTTAAAAAAAAATGCGCTTGCTCTCCCGAACAGGGGGGCTACCACGTAACTTTATGGATATGAACTTCATACGTTTTTTGGAACTTTAAGTCAATTTTATAAAGAAAATAGCTGCTATCAGTTCCCTGTTTAGTGACGTCGGGTATAATGATAGCTAGCTAGCAACGTTTAACAGAAAAAAGCAGCAAAAATCTATAAAAATATGGAATTCAAATGACAGTTATCGTTATACCCGACGTCACAAAACAAGGAACTGATAGCAGCTATTTTCTTTATGAAATTGACTTAAAGTTCCCAAAAACGTATGAAGTTCATACCCATGAAGTTACCCCCTGATTTTTAAGCCGGTACAGGGGGGCTACCGCGTAACTTTATGGGTATGAACTTCATACATTTTTGGGAACTTTAAGTCAATTTTGTAAAGAAAATAGCCGCTATCAGTGCCTTGTTTTGTGACGTCGGGTATAACGATAACTAGCTAGCAATGTTCAATAGAACAAAGCAGCAAAAATCTTTCAAAATAAGGAATTCAAGTGACAGTTGAAGCCTATACCCATATCCAGATTTCTTAGCCGGTAGCCCCCCAGGGGGGCCACCGCGTAACTTTATGGATATAAACTTCATACGTTTTTGGCTATTTTAAGTCAGTTTTATAAAGAAAATAGCCGCTATCAGTTCCTTTTTTTTGACGTCGGGTATAATGATAGCTAGCTAGCAATGTTCAACAGAACAAAGCAGCAAAAATCTATCAAATAAGGAATTTAAATGACAATTGAAGCTCATACCCTACCCATACTCATTGTTTTTAGCCGGTAGCCCCCCAGGGGTTGATCACATATTATATTGTACTTTTACAGTACGTAGAATTTATTTCTTTTTCGAACATAGAAAACCGCATACGAAACATATAAAAACTGCAATAGTAAAAAAAAAACAATGGGCGGTAGTCGCAAATGGCATTATAAGATGCCATCGGTCGTTGAAAGGGGCAGGTCATGTGACCGGAAGGTTTTTTTAAACCTATTTTATACAATACTGTGTAGCCGTGAACGTCTGAAAAATATATCGACCGTAAGGGTACTACAATACCTCGTAACTCGACTTTTTACGTAAATAAAGATTTAGATGTCATCATTATGTTGTATAATAAAAAATACATCTTTCTTCTGACAAAAACTTGTAACTATTGAAAACCTTTGAGGTATTTCCGTGTGTGATTTTTTATTGTTTGGTTAGTATACTAACGCATATTTTAGTTGAGGATCTTTTGGTCTAATTATTAGACTCTAATAGATTCTCAACTAATATCCTCTAATAGTATTGAAGGTCAGACTACCTTCAGCAATACAATTCTATCAAGTTTTCTATGTAAAAAAAATATATGCAAAGTTGCCTCTATTTCATTTTATTTTCCTGATTGTAATTTAACTTGGAATTTTTGACCGGCTCTTATACTCACAGACAGCTTTAGTCACAATATTTTTTACGACATGCATATTATGGTTATGTATACGGTACCGTACATATACAATTTTTTTTTTAAATTTTGTCTGTCTGTCTGTTTGTTCCGGCTAACCTCTGAAACTGCTGGATCGATTTTGATGGGACTTTCACTGGCAGGTAGCTGATGTAATAAGGAGTAACTCAGGCTACTTTTTATCCCGATATTCCCACGGGAACGGGTACCATGCGGGTAAAACCGTGAGGATCCGCTAGTATTAAGTATATTTATAATTTTCATAGAAAGTTTAATACTTGTATTTTAATTCTTCTGCTTTCATTGTATTATGGCATTTTATCTATTTTATTAGAAAAATATATTTTTATCGATCTTGTTCGTCGGGAGAGAATTTAACACAGTTCCGTGGCGCCGCCCGGTGAACGCATCATGCGAGTCACGCGTCTGGCGAGATGTGCCAAATCATAATAAATGGGAATAAATTATATAATCCGACATTATTTACAACAATAATGCTATCATGTTTATTTTACTACTGAACCTTAGAAAATTATTGTGACTAAAGCTGTCTGTGAGTATAAGAGCCGGTCAAAATTTCAAGATATCTCAAAAATTACAAGTCATATCGAACTGATTCTTATTGATTTAAGGAGTACTTATTCCAACTTATTCTAACTTTTATCAAAATCGGCTTAGTGGTTTTTGACAAATGGGTATTTTATTGTACAAACACTAAGCTTAAGCGAGATGCGTTTGACCGCAGCTTCAAAAGATTAAATATTTGTGTAAAGCCTGACCGGAAAAATGTAAAACCTGGCTTGCAGCGCCACTTTCGCCTCTTCATTCTTACAAAAAGTCAAATTCTATGAAAAATTTAGTTTGTCGCATTTCCGCAACATGGCGAGGTTTATTATTTTTTTGGTCATCTTTTACATATGATTTTAGATCTCTAACTTTAACTTCAACACTTCAAATACAAGATTAAAAGTCAATACAAGGAAGATAAATAGTTTAGTAGAAATATCGTATTACATATTACATGATGTCCTTTCTTTCTTGTGCTGGTATGGTAACACTGCCCATTTCCGCCCGACATCAGCGAGCGAGAGACGCATCGTCATTGTGGTTACGTGAAGCGAATAGTTTAGTGGATTTTCAAAAATAAGCGAGATGTCTTTGCCCCGAGTCTACTTCGACGTTACTGCCGATGGCTCATCGCTTGGCAGAATCGTAGTTGAGGTAAATACAGTGCTTTATTGAACTAAATTGAAAACAAGTTACCGGCTCCGGCCGGCGTGATCTTACACGACCACGCTTTTTCTCGAAGCTTAGATGACCTAAGCGTTATCGTGTGACTTCATCCTAAGTATTATGTTGGTACATATTTAATTTTCAATTGTATCGTAATGTGTTGAGTTTAGCTGAAACAAAATCGAAACTGGTTGTCTTTTTTACATGTGCTTTATTATCTATTATTAGATGTGTCTAAGTACTATCTTAATTGACGGCAATCTGAGATTACCAACGCTATACGCGTGTTGAAGGTCATTACGGTAAGGATAGTAACATAATGGAATTTAATTACCGATCGCGGTATAGACAGTTTCATGTTTACGTATCGCGAATCATTGTATCGAATGCAGCCACACCTAAAAATGTCAAAGCGTGGCGATCCAGACATGACTTAATGGACTATAAAATGCAAATTACAATTACTTACCTTGCAAAGTCCCCGACCGACTTGTTTTTGTTGTTCTATCAATAAGATGTGATTGACTTGCAAATTTTCTTGTTAGATTTGTTGTTGATATAAATTGTTTTTGTTACAGCTGAGAAACGATGTGACCCCTAAGACCTGCGAAAATTTCCGTGCCTTGTGCACTGGAGAGAAAGGTTTCGGTTACAAGGGCTCCACTTTCCACCGAGTCATCCCCAACTTCATGTTGCAAGGGGGTGACTTCACAAACCACAATGGCACCGGTGGCAAGTCCATCTATGGCGAGAAATTTGCTGACGAGAACTTCGTCCTGAAGCACACTGGACCTGGTGCCCTCTCCATGGCAAACGCTGGCCCCAACACCAACGGCTCCCAGTTCTTTATCACCACAGTCAAGACCTCATGGCTGGATGGCAGACACGTCGTCTTCGGAAATGTTGTGGAGGGTATGGATGTTGTCAAACAAGTGGAAGCCCTTGGATCTCAGTCGGGCAAACCCTCCAAGAAAGTTGTGATCTCTGACTGCGGTCAGCTTTCCTAAATTAATTCTGTAACAAAGCGTAATAACAATGTTTAAGTTTATCACAATTTTCTCCTAAGCAATACCTTCCCAAAAATGAAATGTAATGAACTATGGGTCATTCCAATATGTTAATGAAGTAATGCAATGTTATGTCGCCGACTAGGAATTGCATTTATTTCATGCATTATTCATAATAAATTATTATATTATTTCATAGATATCGACATTCTAAACATTCTAGAAGTCTTGGCTAGCTATTAGGAGACTGCTATATGAGCTAATTGCCATTTTATATGTCACTCTCATTTTTGAACACTTGTATGAATTAATAATAAATTTAAATGAGAATTATTTTGTATTTTATTTTTCTCTAAGTATAAATATTGTAATCCTACTAATATTATAAATGTGAAAGTTTAGATGTTTGGATGTTTCTATGTTTGTTACTCAATCACGCCAAAACGGCTGAACGGATTTGGCTGAAATTTGGGACACAGATACAGCCTGGAGAGGAGCATAGGCTATTTTTTATCCCGGAAAAATATGACATTCCCGCGGGATAACGTCGTGTAATTCACGCGGTCGAAGCCGCGGGCGGAAAGCTAGTTCACAATAAATATATGTAATAGCAAATTTACAAAAGATCTTTGGGAACCGTCAGTCGAACCAAAATGAACCAAATGAATCTTGCATTATGCAAAAAAAACAGTTTAAGCACCATCGGGGCACGGTAAAAAAATACTACTGTCAGCTAGGGTTGCCAAAACTACTATATAATATAGTAGCCTACTATATTTTGGGTCATGCTACTATACAGGGTAAATTTTTAATCAGTGCACAAATTTTTAAGACCGGCTCAGAAACGGTAAGCAAACAACTTTCTCCTAGAAACATAGGTCGAAATATGACAAAAAAATTTTGACTCTTCATACAAATCGGACTGATCACGTGATCAATTTAGTATGTGGAGTCAAAAAAATTTTGTCGTATTTCGACCCTTTTTTCTAGGAGAAAGTTGTTCGCTTACCGATTCTGAGTTGATCCTAAAAATTTGTGCACTGGTCAAAAATTTATCCTGTATAGTAGCATACTGTTGGAAAAATATATAGTAGCCAAATCTACTATATTTTAGACATCATCACTGTCGGTCGTATCATTTTTTTTGTCACAATGGTTCCTAAAATCGACTATATTCTTCTTGAAATTTTTTGGCAACCCTAGGGTCAGTGGTCAGCGCAGACAGAACGGAAAAATCCTCGCGGAATAAGGTCCTTGAAAAGTCAAAGTCAAAGTCAAAGTCAATAAATTTTTATTCATATAGATTAAATAAAATTAATGCTTATGAATCGTCCAACATTTTTTTACCTACCACCTGTTATGGACATCTTTTAACTGACAAGAAAAACACAGGCGAAAAAAACTCATCAGCTTTAACAGAAGCAACGCATTTACAAAATAATTATGTCGTTGCTAGACAAAATGGTACAATAATAAAATTTATACAAAAAGCTAATGCTGAAGGAAAGTTTTCACATACTTAAGTATAGGAATATTTTCCTTTTATACATTGTTAGCGTTACTTACTATAATTATTACAACCATGCGTTATGATCATTTTCATCCCATCGATTCGAAAAGCGATGATTGTTTATCTAATAACAGGGTTCAAAACGATTCATTTTTTACCTGTTATGACAAGAGGGAATAAATGAGATTTGAATTTTGAACAGCTTTATAACAGGGTCCAAAACGATGAGATTTGAATTTAGAACATAATTAAAGAAGCATTGGTTGGAGGGTAGCAAAGGGTGAGCAGTACTTAAAAAAAAATTCAACTGATTTTGTATGGGGCCGGGACTTTTTTCGGGACCGAGAAATTTTCAAAAACGGAATTTTATAAAATTGAGAATATCTCGTAAACGGTGAGTCGTAGCTAAAATCTAACAAAATTTTCAACCCCCCTACGGCAACCCCGGAGATACTTATAAGTAATCTGATGGACATATATTTTTTTTATTTAATTTGTTTTTATTTCAAAACTCAATTTTTTTTTCTTACCCGACTAGCGCTATGATTTATCCGAACGACAAAGAAAGGTAGGTAGTTTGAGTTGTCTTTACTGCTTTTCTTATAGAGGGGGATGAAAAGCAGAGTGTATTACTCGGCCGCAAAATTATTTTCACCTCGGGCGGCGTATATTGAATCCCTCGCTGCGTTCAGGATTCTACTTTAGAATCCCTCGCTGCGCTCGAGATTCTACTCTAGAATCCTTCACTGCGCTCTGGATTCAAAATAGCGCCCTCGCCGTAAATATTTTATTTTGCTCCCTTGTAATACAATCTACTATTTCATCCCATCAATTCGAAAAGCGATGATTTTTTATCTAATAACAGGGTCCAAAACGATTCATTTTTTACCTGTTATGACAAGAGGGAATAAATGAGATTTGAATTTTGAACAGCTTCATAACAGGGTCCAAAACAATGAGATTTGAATTTAGAACATAATTAAAGAAGCATTGGTTGGAGTGTAGCAAAGGGTGTGCAGTACTTAAAAAAAATTCAACTGATTTTGTATGGGGCCGGGACTTTTTTCGGGACCGAGAAATTTTCAAAAACGGAATTTTATAAAATTGAGAATATCTCGTAAACGGTGAGTCGTAGCTAAAATCTAACAAAATTTTCAACCCCCCTACGGCAACCCCGGAGATACTTATAAGAAATCTGATGGACATATTTTTTAATTTTTTTTTATTTCAAAACTTAATTTTTTTTTCTTGCCCGACTAGCGCTATGATGTATCCGAACGACAAAGAAAGGTAGGTAGTTTGAGTTGTCTTTACTGCTTTTCTTATAGAGGGGGATGAAAAGCAGAGTGTATTACTCGGCCGCAAAATTATTTTCACCTCGGGTGGCGTATATTGAATCCCTCGCTGCGTTCAGGATTCTACTTTAGAATCCCTCGCTGCGCTCGAGATTCTACTCTAGAATCCTTCACTGCGCTCTGGATTCAAAATAGCGCCCTCGCCGTAAATATATTATTTTGCTCCCTTGTAATACAATCTACTATTAAATAATCTTGTACTTTGTAATAGCCTTTGCTTAAGAGCGTCTTTTTAACATGTTTTTTAAATTTATTCAAAGGCAGCTCGATTACTTCTTGTGGAACTTTATTAAAGAATGCTATGCCTTTTCCCAAAAAAGAGCCTCTACTTTTTTCAAGTCTAAATCTTGGAACGGCAAGCTTATTTTTATTTTCAACACACTTGCTCATAAAGTGAGCCTTATTACATCGATCTTAGGGCCATAAACCTAACTATAACCCACGCGTGCATAATAATATTACAGTACTAGTTGCGTAATAGAATTATCCCTACAAAGTTAAGTAAGTACCTAACTGCAAATTATATGCGAGTAAACAGAGACTTTTCAATTTAACCGGGTAATACAGTATCCCTACAAAGTTAAGTTAGTACCTAACTGCAAGTCATATGCGAGTCAACAGAGCATTTTCAATTTCAGCGGGTAATAGATACAGTTCTTTTTTTGTAACAACAAAGAGGTTTTATACGGCTGAAAATCCATTTACGTTTTTAAAATAAATAAATGTGTCCCTAATTAAGACAAAAAACATAATTAAGTATATTATTATCAAATTATTTATAATTCACAATAATTTGTTATAAAACATTTGCATTTTATCACTATTATTATGCTTAATTATTTTGTAGTAGGCTGTATGGCTGTATGTAATCAATCAACTCACATTTGGCGCGTGCAAAAAAAAAAAAACTTGCGCGCTTTTTCCCTTAGTTAATATTAGGATAATACAATATGTAATATGTATGCAATAAATGTTTGTTTTTCCTCGCAAGTGTGTTGAAAAAGTGCGTATGAAACTCGTGAGCAACTTACTCACTAGACACTCGGCTGATTTACGCCCTCGCCTGCGGCTCGGGCTGCAACCCACAGCCTCGTGTATAATGAGCAACCTAAGCTCACTTGTATCATAATATACTATTCTTGTGTTAAAATTATGAATATCACTATTCTTGGTGAATGAGTCAAGATGTTTCCTAACATATAATATATTCTCGTAGATGTATTGCCCTGCTAAGGTTAGTATATTAATTTCTTTAAACAAAACCTTTAATGAATCGCGGCGGCGGAGGCTGTAAATGGCGCGTACCGCTCTTTTTTGAAGTACAAAAATATTTCCAATATTGGCTGCTGAGCCCCACAACAACACGCCATAGGACATTACACTATGAAAGTAACTAAAGTAAACAAGTTTTGCCGTTTCAATATCAGTTAATAGCCTTATCTTTTTTACTGCAAAAGCAGCTGAACTGAGTCTACTCGACAAGGCCTCAATATGTGGATCCCATTGTAGTCGTGAATCTAAGGTAATACCAAGAAATTTCGTGCTGTCAACTAATTCGACTGCATCTGCATTCAAATTAATACTTAAATCAACCTTCCTTACATTTGGTAGTGAGAATTTGACACAATTTGTTTTTTTAGGGTTTAAAGACAAGTTATTAATGTTAAACCAATGTGCGACCTTTGAGAGAGCACTATTTACTTCGTGAGAGCAATTATTCCCTCGCTCAATTTTAAAAATTAGAGAAGTATCATCTGCAAATAGTACTGTCTCACATAAATTATGCACGTAGTAAGGTAGATCGTTAATGTAGATTAAAAATAGTAAAGGACCCAATATTGAGCCTTGGGGCACGCCCATTATAATGGGGGCTCCAGAGGACGCAGTATTATTAACAATCACTTTTTGATTTCTATTACTCAAATATGAACGCAAAAGGTTAACTGATTTTTTCGAGACACCATAATGTTCTAACTTCATTAAAAGAGTTTGGTGATCAATGCAATCGAAAGCTTTGGAAAGGTCACAGAATACACCAATTACGTCCTGCCTACCCTCCCAAGCGTCAAGGATATGTTTAAGAAGTGCAATTCCAGCATCTGTGGTATTTTTACCTTTAGAGAATCCGAACTGATTCTTATGAAAGATTTGATTTAATACCAAATAATCTACTAATTGAGCGTATATTATCTTTTCAAAAATTTTACTAAGTGCTGGTAAAATTGATATCGGCCTAAAGTTAGTGGGGTCACTCTTGTCTCCAGATTTAAAAAGCGGAATTAACTTACTATATTTCATTAAATCGGGGAAGACTCCTTCGTCAATACACTTATTAAAAATAAAAGCTAAATATGGAGCTATTGGATCAATTATTGATTTAATAACATTAGTTGATATACCCCATAAATCTTCCGATTTTTTTATATTTATTGTTTTAAATGCTTTAAGAATATCATCGCCATTTATATGTTGAAAATTAAATACTTTGTTACACTTATCAACGCTTGACACCAAGAGGGCAGCCGCAATATTAGGACAGGAATTTAAATTTCTCGTAGTTTCTAAGGGTACCCGAGAGAAGAAGTCTTCAAAAACACGGGCAACCTCATCGTCAGATGTAAATGTTTTATTATTTGCTTTAAGAGTGAAGGAATTTATATGATTTTTTGTTTTACCAGTTTCTTGGTTAATAATATTCCATGTAGCCTTGATCTTATTATCAGCTACTTTTATTTTATTAGCGATGTATGTGGACTTGGCAGCCGCACATACTTTTCTAAAAGTTTTAGAATATTTCTTGACATATTCAATAAAACTAGGGTCACATGAAGTTCGCTTTAATGCATAAAGTTCATATAATTTCCTTCTACTTGTATAAATCCCAGGCGTGGCCCAATCACTAAACTTCTTTCTATTAGTATTACAGTTGATCACCTTTTGTTTGAATGTTTTACTAAATTCGCTTTGCACCACACTAAATAAATCATTATAGAGATTATTAGGTTCCATAATAGAAGCTGGTAAAGTTTCAATTTTATCAATTACATGATTTCTAAATTTATCAATGCCCTTTTTCGTAATTGGCCTACATATTATTTTACGTTTAGGACAGACATGATGGTGCTCTATAGAGGCTATTTGTCCACTATGGTCAGATTTTATGACATCAATTACCTTTTTTTCTATAACCGAACAGTCTGTAAAAATATTGTCCAAGCAACTGCCAGATGTGGGTGTGATTCGAGTAGGCTCATTAAAAGTGTGTATTAAATTAAATGATTTAAACAAGTTTAAAAATCTACTTGAGAGTGTGGCCAATTTACGGTCTAAAATATCTACATTGAAATCCCCACATATGACAACTTTTTTATTGGTTTTACAAGTTATTCTTAACACTTCCTCCATAGTGGACTCAAACTCAGAATAATTACTATTGGGAGGTCTATAAAGACATATTATAATTAGTTGGTCAAGTTCCACACAGGATAGTTCAATGACTCGTTCAATAGAGAGGGATACAACATCTTTGCGCTCTTTGTATTGGAAATTATCATGTAACATTATAAGAGACCCTCCCCTGATAGCAGATTGCCTACTAAACGAGCTTACAACTCTATAATTATCTAAGTTTAACATTAATTCATGTGGTTTAAACCAATGCTCAGTAACACATAACACATCAACATTATTACAATTTAAAAACAAACTTAATTCTAGATCTTTGTTAGAAAAGCCTTCCATATTTTGATGGACAATTGTTAAACTGTTTGGCTTTTCTCTTGTCAACACTGGGCTAGAGGGCGCCTCTGTTGTCTTTAATGGTAATTTAAATTAACCAAGTCAGTATTCAGATTTATGTCATTTTGATTAAACAAATTATTATTATGACTTGGAACAAATTCCAAGGGTAATTTATAAATGTCAATTGACTGCTCAATAAAAGCAGGAGTTTTACTAGCCAGATTACTGGCTAAATGTTCAAAATAATAAGATAGCGATAGTGCTAACTGTCTCTTACAATAAGTTGGCAGATAGTATTTATCTTTTGTCAGAATAATATTTTTTAACAATTTATTAATGTCAATAATATGCAACATTTGGCTACTATGATATGCCATAGTATTTAAAGATAAATTTAAATTATATCTAAAGTTATTTTCCACCTGTGGCAAACTTTTACTATAGGGAAATGTAAACATAACAATTTTTTTAACCTTGAAAAAATGAACCATGTCACCACAGCCTAAAATACAAAATTGTATGAATAATATGTCTGCGCTGACCCTTACATGGGTCACGTGGTACCCGTTCCCGTGGGAATATCAGGATTAAATATAGCCTTCCTCGATAAATGTGACTATCCAACACAAAAAGATTTTGCCGTTTTGGTCGAGTATGTATAGTTTCTTAGATTAGCGCGTTCAATCAAACAAACTTCAGCTTTATAATTAGTAGGTAAGTACCTCTATTTAGATAAAAATGCGAAAGTAATGCCAATACTGTACTGTGGCAATGCTGTCTGTCTGCAACGCTTTCACGCCTAAACTTCTTAACCGATTTTGATGAAATTCGGTAGGTAGGTACCTACAGAGATTGAGTTGACCATGGGAAAGGACATACCTAGGTAGGCAAATTTAAAACCTAGCTTGCGGCGCCACAAACTCCCTCATACCTACCCACTTTCGGTTTCTAATTCACAGTTTCTTTCTATATGGTTTGTACACTCAACAGCACATAAAGTTAAACAGTTGAACTGCGATAACAGCTTTTATTACATAAGGCATACAGGCGGTCTCAAGGTCAACATGTATAGTCTGATGTGCTGCCGTGTGTACTATTCCGTTTTAGAAGTCAGCAGAACATGACAATGTTATCAATGAAAAACCACGTAAACAGTAGGTATTGTGGTTATAAAGTTAGACGGATGTATGGTATGGCAACAGCCCTGCGTTAACTAGGTACAGGAAAAGCATAACACATAATATTACTAAATAGGTACCTACCTATGTACCTACCTATTACAATTATGCCTTCTTCAATAATAAGTAGGTAATAATAAATAAGTGGGCATTAAGTATTCATCGCAATACATGTCATTCCTGAGTCAGGGGGCGTGGGTTCGATCCCCACCTGGTGACAAACATGTGTGTAGAGCATTAGGCATACCTACGGTCGCGGTGATGCGATTTTTTTTTAAATCTTGGAGTTTCTGTATTTTATATAGATATATTGAATACTTAGGTACTTACTTATACCTAATTCTTTGAGATTCTAATTAAGTAGACTTGTTTTTTCAAATATTAACTCTGCTAACATTTTACATGTGTGATGAAGGCCTAAGTGCTAGTGCTACCCCGTTGTGGATAAAAAAATTATGCCCGCGTGGTGGGTCGTGCGTACATTCTCCTTATTCGTTCAAAAGGAAAGTCTGTGCCGTGTAAATAATAATGAATAAATACTTAAATAACTTCTTACATTCACACCAATCATCGAAGCCCATGTTAATTTCATTAAGAAACTGTATCATGGAAAACTTGATAACGGATAAATATAAACTTAAATACCTAGGTACTTTTTGTTTGTCAATACATACTTTCACCAATGTTATTTAAACGTGATTAACGCTAAACGTGTTAAAAACGTATTTCTGTCTTTGTCGCATTCAAACAGTGCCCGTAGTCAAAGAATATATACCTAGGTACACTATCCGTGGTGTAAGTTTTTATGTCAAGCAAACGCAAACTATTTCGATTCCGTATTTATGTCAATTTGTATGAAAACCATATGAAAACCATGAAGCTCGACTTAATACTGAGGTAACTGGAGGGTGCAGTACGAAAAATTTTTTGAATACCACAAATAACACAGTGGCTGTCTTCTGTCTCACCTACACTTTAAAAAAATACGTATGGTCATATGAGACAGCTGACAGCCACTACATACATAAATGTCAAATTTGCTGGCGACACTTTTTTATTCAGGGTGAGAGCTCCAGTTACCTCAGAGTATTAAGTCAAACTTCATGATGAAAACTGTATCAGCGCCTCTAGTGGCGAGTAGCGTGCTTATTCATTTTCATACAAATTGACATAAATACGGAATCGAAATAGTTTGCGTTTGCTTGACATAAAAACTTACACTAGGGGTAATGACAAAGACAGAACTATGTTTTAAACACGTCTAAGGTTAATCACGTTTAAATATCAGTGGTGAAAGTCACCCTTAATATACATAGCTAACACCCAGACCAAGACAAATAGACATGTTCATGCATGCACAAAAATATTTGTCTTGAACGGAAATCGAACCCGACACCCTGGCGCAGAAGGTGGGTAGCCTACCCCTGCGCCAAATCGGTCGTCAAAACATTATTCGAAATTATATGGATGATGCCGATGATGACTCTGGTTTGTTTTACTTTTCGCAGCAAGCTGTTATCACACGAGTCTCTTCTGAGGATAAATTTCGTGATGAAGGGTAACTAGGTTTCTACCTAGGGCTTCTAGCCCTGCTTGTAGCCATGTAGGTAGGTAGCTATTACTATTATCTGGTTTCAAATGTAAATTAAAATATTGTCGACCTAAAGCTGAATGAAACGGCTATATTGCTTTTAGTATAGGTATTCAAGAACCCATTAGTCTGAACCGCAAATATGAAATTCTTGAATGTTGTCCAAATGATGGTCTTTAATCCTAGTCGGACGGAGATATTATGTTGGGGCAATTCGTTATTTCTAAACATTTGATAAATACTTTATGTAGGTATTCTAAGGTAGGTACACACGGCGGCACATCAGACTATACATGTTGACCTTGTGACCGCCCTTATGCCCTACGTAATAAAAGGTGTTATCGCAGTTCAACTGTTTAACTTTGTGACGGGTCGTCCTCCTCGGCCAGCGGTACACTAGCCGGAACGTCGAAAATCACCGCCCAGTATTTAATTTGTAGATAATAGATGAATAAAAAGATGATGTTTATAGGGACTTGACTTTTATTTATAAAGGTAGTAATAAAGAAACGTATAGGAAGAATAGGAAGATTAGGAAGATTAGGAACTGTAACAAAATGATAAAAAATACATGAATAACAAAAAGTAGGTAGGTAAGTAGGTAGTAATGGATATGATGATGAAAACTTACCCCTTTCCAAGGGTCAAGGGTTCCACTTATTTAATACTATGACAAACAATTGAAACTGGTATAAAAAACTGGTAATGCTCCGAGAGCTCTGTATGGTTTAGTGATTTTAGTAGAACTGAATCAAAAATGATGAACAGGACACGTGAAACGAAGATTTTGAATTTGAATTGAAAGAACAGGATAGGATTCGATAAAATTAATGGCCAGTATGTAGAACTAGATGGAGTTTCCAGTCATCATAGAGTTTTTAACCATCCATAATGACTGGTACGAATCGACATCGTTACAACTTGATCTGCTGTCGAGTGTACCTAAGTACTTCTTTTATAATATGATCGAAGAAGACCTTTACCTAAACATTTAACACGTTTACTGCGTGGGCCCGAAACTTTAACGTGCTAATTAATTCGCTTGTTTATTACACGACGTTTATGTCAAAAGACTACAGTGTCAAGAAATAATATGTGTAAAGAACTGTTATCATCATTAGATCATTATTCCATTATTTAAAATAAAGTTTTCATTATTTAAGTATTACTAGCCTTCCGTTCGCGGCTTCGCCCGCGTTGACTAGGTACACGTCGTTATCCGGCGGGAATATGATGTTTTCCGGGATAAAAATTAGCTTAACTCTAAATTCATTAAACTTACGGTTAAATAGTTTAGGTACGTTAGTAATATTATAGTATTCTTTGGTTTAGGCGTGAAAGCGTGGCAGACAGACAGAGTTACTTTTGCATTTATAACCGCCGCCATATTTATTTGCAGGTAACCGGCCTCTGGTGGCCTACCACAAGCTCTTATAGCAGTTATTTTTAAGTTGAGAGAGTGAGACGCCGCTCTACACGCCGTATAGCGGCGTCTCACTCTCTCAACTTAAAAATAACTGCTATAAGAGCTTGTGGTAGGCCACCAGGCGTCCATGGTCTAATGGTTCACACCACCTATTTCAGACCAAGAGGTCCCGGGTTCGATTCCCAGTGGGGGTACATATTGTATTCGGTTTGGTTGGTGGTAGGACTTGTTCTTAGTCTGCCTGGCTAGCTACCACCATCTTATCTAAGTTTGACGCCATAAGGGCGTTTGTGCACTACACTGAATTTTACCGATCCGGAAAAAAACGGATGCTTGTATTTTAATAATTAATTATTATAAATAATAGAATTTATTTATTTCGTGTAGTTTAGGGTTCGAAACATTGAAACTACACGAATTAAATAATTTTTTACTATTGTAAATGATTAAATTATTAAAATACAAGCATCCGTTTTTTTCCGGATCGGTAAAATTCCGTGTAGTGCACAAACGCCCTAACAATGATGTTTTCAGCATTATTGTGTTCCGGCAGTTAGAGATAAGATAGCCAGTTCCGTGATTGAGTATTCCGGGAGTAGTGCACTTCCACCTTCAGCCTTATCACCACTTAACATCAGGTGTGATGAAGGCAAAGTGTTGTGGATAAAAAAATAATAATATTGTGGTAAGGATTGTATCGTATCGTAACATAATATTATTATGTAGATAAATGAAATGACGATTTTAATAGTATATTATGATGCAAGTGACCTAGGTTGCTCATTATACACGAGGCTGTGGGTTGCAGCCTTGCAGCCCGAGCCGCAGGCGAGGGCGTAAATCAGCCGAGTGTCTAGTGAGTAAGTTGCTCACGAGTTTAATACGCACTTTTTCAACACACTTGCGAGGAAAAACAAACATTTATTGCATACAATAACCTGGCCTAATATTAGCTAATGGAAAAAGCGCGCAAGTTTTTTTTTGTACGCGCCAAATATAAAGCCATACAGCCTACTTCAAAATAATTATAATAATAGTGATAAAATGCAAATGTTAGAATGCTTTAACTTTGTAGGGATACTGTATTACCCGGTTAAATTGAAAAGTCTCTGTTTACTCGCATATAATTTGCAGTTAGGTACTTACTTAACTTTGTAGGGATAATTCTATTACGCAACTAGTACTGTAATATTATTATGCACGCGTGTGTTATAGTTCGGTTTATGGCCCTAAGATCGATGTAATAAGGCTCACTTTATGAGCAAGTGTGTTGAAACCATACTTACCTATTGATCAAAGTTAAACTGTTAAACTCGGTGATATCTAAAGTGAGGTAAGTCCTGTCGCCAATAAACAAAATGGCGTTTTAGAAAATTTTACAAACAAAGCTAATCTCTGCTCTAATGCCCTGTGGTAAGCAAAAGTGAGGTATATTGCCTCACTCTTAATAATGAATCGCCAAGTCGGCCTCAGTATCGATCTGTGATCTCTACATAATGTAGCATTGGCCCTGAAAATTGATTTTTCTCTGACCTTCAAGGTTCGAGGTAATGACCAATAATGGGGACGAATAGCCGTCTGATATGTTATCACACCACACAGTTGTTAGCTCAGGGTTGCCACTCATGCATGCCCGAATACACAAACGGTACACAACTTCGATATGTATCTTCTTAATATCATGGTGTCTTGTGCATATATTTGGCATTTAAAGCTTCCAGTGTATTAAGGGTAGGTAGAGCATACTAGCCTTCAGCCCGCTGCTTCGCCCGCGTGTGCTACACGACGTTTTCCCGTGGGAATATTTTTAAGGGTAAAAAGAAGCTCCCAAACTATCAAGTATCACGTCGATCCGTTGCTCCGTTTTGACGTAAAAGACCAACTAACAAAGAAACATACCTACACATTTTCACATTATTATAATACTAGCTGTTGCCCGCGACTTCGTACGCACGGTAAAGTGACTTTTGTATTTATTTATTTTATGTGTAATCTACACTTCCTTCCAGTGACCGCAAGGTATTATGTGTGTGTATATGGGTGTAGGTCTCGGAATAAATCGAAATCTAATTCAAGTATAGTTTTCGTATTTTTAATTCATTAAAATCACAATAACTGAGTTTTCTCAGGGTGTCAGCCGTCAAGAGTAAGCAATTTAATATAGTCCCTCCCACACTTCTGTCTGTTCCGGTGACATTCGTGGCAGAGGAGCCACTTGCAATACGAAATTAGCTGTCAAAATGGACTGTCGTAAGAAAACTGTTTTAGTTCCAAAGATTATCACCGGAACAGAAAAGCACGTAAGAAGCCATCATGTTAGTAGCTTTGTAGTGATAACAAACTGTAAAGTTTTTTTTTATTGATTGATAGGCAAGCGCTTGTCCGCTATCACGCCTCTAAGCGTTCGTTGATGCGATCTACGATGAATCGCGCTTGCCTAATGCCATATTCTGTGCTAATGCTGCGTACACACCGGACCAACAAAGGCCAACGAACGCCATCAAAGAGGTTCTGTTTTCCCCTCTGTCTCAATCAGATGAACAGAAACTCCGAATGTGAACCTGAATCGCTCCCAGTAATTTACCTAGCTTTAGATTGATCTTCGAAGGCCACAAACGTGAAGCAAGCAATGCCTGATGTCGTTCGTTGGCGTTCGTGGGGCCGCCGCCCGCCGGTCCGTACACAGTCTGTCACGTCAGGTACCGGTATAAAATATACTAAGAAGAAACCGGTCAAGAGCCAGTCGGACTTGCGCCCCGAGGGTTCCGTACCATCTTTTCTTTTATAAAATAGAAAAAACTACAACTGTGCTTCACCCAAAGCGACCTGCGAGTATGTAGGAAGGAGGACATTTTAAACGTAAAAATGTTTTCATCGGCGTGGCATATTCGTCCGAGAATTCGCGATGTAGAATATTGCTGTTTTTGGTCAGCTCCATCTCTTGACCGATAGTGGAACTAATATATTTTTTGTTGATGATTTCTGAAAAAGTTTACTATTTAGTTAGAGACATTGTTTTATTTTTCCTGTAATCTTTACATAAACTTCTACTTATCACTTAAAATAATTTCAGATTTTTCTCTATGCAAACTTCGGAAATAAGGGAGGGGATGGTATTTTTTTACATTTTTCATCATAATTCAAAAACTATGCAGCTTAATACAAAACGAAAAAATATTGAGAGTGTGCACGCAGCGCTCTATTATATTATTATGATACCCTATACGCCCTAGTAGCCGCACTTCAAATTTTTAAGACTTTCAGCCCCTATTGAAGAAAAAATATAAATATTTTTATTTGTCTCTTATTTGCAAAATAGTTGGGCAAACGTCGTCTAAAACTATTCCAAATTTCAAGTTGATTTCATTAGTAGTTCTCGAGATATCCAGCTGTGACAGACAGACAGACTTAGTCGCACCATAAGGGTTCCTTTTTACCAGTTTGGTTCGGAACCCTAAAAATCATCAAATCAAATCAAATCAAAATATTTATTTATTCACATAGACATAATAAGCATGTACTTATGAATCGTCAATATTTTCCTACCACCCATTCAAGACTTTTTTAACTGACAAGAAGAATGGGCGCAAGAAACTTGCCAGCGCGTATCTCAGGTAACGACATTTACAAAAATACATATCGTTACTTATTACAATATTTGAACAAGCATAGAGCACATATTATACAATATTATTATAACATTTAAAAGGAAAATTTTCTCATTAGAATATTTCTATTCTATTCTCTTCATCATTATCATTAATTCATTGGTAAAAATCCGTCCAGTAGTTTTTGCGTGAAAAGCAAACATACAAACAGTCGTTATCAACGTTTTTTTAAATATAAAGAAATTTTCCCGCAATAAAAGTTACCCTATATGTTGACCCGGGTTATAAGTTATTACTACACAAAATTTGGTAAAAATCCGTCCAGTAGTTTTTGCGTGAAAAGCGAACATACAAACAGACAAACAGACAAACAGACAAACAGACAAACAGAATTTTTTTTTATTATCTATCGTTTTGGGGTCTATATCCTGTACACATCACATAGCAGTAATTATTTTTAAAAAATATTCCATGTACAGACTTTTTTCCGTTTCTGTTTTATTATATGTATAGATTAGTAGGTATATGGATACAGTACTCGTAATCGTAACATTGAAAAGTCGTGATTGTGAATTACACCAACTTCAAAATTGATTGCGGAAATTTTATGAAAATCGTTATTTGACGAAGCAATAATTTTTTTGTTTCCAGCACAGCACAGCGTAGTAGGATTGTAGACAAAAACAACAAATAGTAGGTTCTTAGGTATTCCATCCAATTAGCTACTTAAGGACCATACTTAATTTCTTGAAAATTGCTAATGTTAAAGAACTTGCACTTCCAGTAGTTTTCAGACTGTATTCTAATTGATGTGTTATGTGGTAATGTCGCATAATCTTCAGAGTTTGGTAGCCCTACGTCGATAAAAGCATTATTACTCGTATCTATACAATTAACCGAGCCTTGGACTAACAATGACATGTATGACAACTGTTATATCTATCTATTCCTACTTACATAACAGATTTCGTTAATAATCAGTTCGTAATAAATGAGGCCGCCCCTTTGGTTTTAGTAGATTGTTTAGCAAGGGATGTTGTATCTGCGGGGTGCAGACACATGCGGCTGTGGGCTGAGGGTATGAGTGAGGAGTAGTGAGGATTGGTGACTTACGTGATATGATGGAACGGAGAACTCGTCAATGTGCTGGTACGTCAATGTGCTGAGAATGCTGAGATGAGTATGAGCGGATGGAAGATCGGTTCTTCAGACCGACCTTGGGACCTATTCTTGAGCCGACAATTCACGCACTGAGAATAGTTAATCACGCACTTATTGTCTTAATTAAATGCACTTTCACCGGCCGGGATGAACAATGAGCCGATAATATTTCTAGAATGTTCTAGAATGAGTAAGTCGTTCGAGTGGCTACGTCACGCGCGCGCGCAGTTCAAGGTTATTCTTAAGACTCTCAACTTGCACTGAGCCGGCGAGCGGCGCTCGCGGCGCCGAACCTTCGAGAGTGAGTGAGTGTGTCAATGAGCGAATGAGTCAGTCCGTCGCGTCGTGAATGGCGCGTACATCCTGGGGGGCCCGGGGAAGACCCTCTTCTTGAGCTGAATCCAACGGCAACCTGGCTATCTTGAGGACAGGTCTGCGCAGATGTCCTTGGGCTGTGTCCAGATCCACGACTCGGATCATTCCATCTTTGCCCGGGATTGTGCGGGTAATTCGACCCAGTCTCCACTGTAGCGGTGGCAGGTCATCCTCCTTGATGAGTACGAGTTCGCCGACTTGGGGATGTGAGGAAGGGGAGAGCCATTTGGAGCGAGTTTGAAGGGTATGGAGGTAGGACTGGGTCCACAGTGTCCAAAAGCGCTGAGAAAGAGCTTGTATGAGCTGAAAACGTCTATGAGAGGATAATGGCCTATCATCAAAGGACGGCTCAGGCAAAGCTGTGAGCGGACGGCCAATAATGAAATGACCGGCAGTTAAGGGTTCAAAGTCCGAGGGGTCGGACGAAAGTGGGCAGAGGGGCCTAGAGTTGAGTACGGCTTCGATTCGTGCCAGAAGTGTGCTGAATTCTTCAAAAGTGAAGTGCTGTTCACCAACTACGCGATAAAGTAATTGTTTCGTAGACTTGACATTAATCTCGTGTAAAGCACCGAACCAGGGCCCCTTAGGGGGGTTCAGTAACCAAGTTATGTGCTGAGTGGCAAGTCTGTGTGTGATTGCATCATTATTTGCAGTGAGGAAGTTCTGAACTTCAATGAGATGGTTCCTAGCACCTACATAATTTGTGCCGCAGTCGGACCTAATCAGGACTGGAGCACCGCGTCGCGAGACAAATCGTTGTAACGCCGCTAAAAAGGCTTCCGTTGTAAGAGCTGAAACGGCCTCCAAATGAACGGCCTTTGTCGAGAGACAAACAAATATGCAAAAGTATGCCTTTAGAAGTTTAGCGTTCCGTAACGTGCTAGACTTTACGTGAAACGGGCCGGCGAAGTCAGTCGTGACTTGGCTAAATACCGGTTGAGGGTTAACCCTGTCCGCTGGCAGGTCACCCATGAACGGGGCTGTAGGTTGAGCGCGGGATCGGAAACATCTAATACATTTATACACACGGTGTCGGACCACACGGCGAGCGGATAGTATCCAGAATTGCTGGCGTAGAATGGCATGCAAAGTATCAGCGCCAGGATGGCAATGTATTTTGTGATAGTGGTCTATGATAAGGTCTACGAGTGGGCTTGAGCTGGGCAGAATGAGTGGGTGTTGAGCCTCATATCTAATTGACGCATGAGAGAGACGACCACCGACCCTCAAGAGACCGTCTTTCAAAAATGGTGAGAGACGCTGTAGTCGGTTGGTACAAAGTCTGTTGGTTTGCAGACGATGAATATCATCCGCAAACTCGTTCTGCTGAACGGAGCGCACCCAAAATAACAGAGCGGCCTTACGCTCACCAGCTGTCAATGGACCAGAGCGCCGTTCGCCTGGTTTGTGTTTAGAGTTAAATATAAAGCGCTGGATGCAAACCGTCACTCCGACTAGCTTGTCAAAAGAGCTGAAGCGCGCAAGCAGCTCGTGATCTATATCTGGAACTGCTATATGAGCAGGCACCTTTTGTGGCTTGAGACCGGGCAAAGCATGATGTCCCAAAGCCACTGGCATCTTGGGCCAAGTGTGAGGAGGCTCTTTGAGCCAGCTGGGGGACCACCAGAGATCATGAGCAGAAAGAGCGTGAGCAGACATTCCCCTGCTTGCACAATCTGCAGGGTTCAGGCCCGTGGGAACGTGTCTCCACGTGGAGCTGGTCGGGCAGGACTTTATCTTAGCCACTCGATTGGCTTCGAAAGTCTGGAGCCGATGAGGGGGCGTGTTGAGCCACGCCAGCACTATCGTGCTGTCTGACCAACAGGTATGTTGGCTTATAGTGAGGTGAGCCGACAATTCAGCTGACACTCGTGTCATGAGCTGTGACAAAAGAGCTGCAGCTGATAGCTCCAGCTTGGGAATCGTGAGCTTATTCTTAATTGGAGCCACCTTTGACTTGGCAATGACCAGGTGTACATTAACCAGTCCATTGGCATCGAGCTCATGGAGATAAACGACAGCGCCAAAGCCGGCTTCTGACGCGTCCGCGAACCCGTGAAGCGAGTAAGTGGACGTGGACTTGTATTTACAAATGTGCCGAGGTAATCGAAGAGCTGAGAGCTGAGGAAGATCCTCTGAGATGTGTTGCCACTCTGTGTGGACTTCATCTGGGGTGGGCTCGTCCCATCCCAGTTTCATGAGCCATAACTTCTGTAAGAGAAGCTTTGCGCGGAAGATGACTGGGGTAACCCAGCCATTAGGGTCATAAAGGGATGCGACTGTGCTGAGAATGGAGCGTTTAGTAACTTGGGTGAGTGAGGGGAGAGAGATGCGATACGTGAACTCATCCGATTGAGGAATCCATTGTATGCCTAAGACCTTGATGGTATTCGATTCTGGGCTGAGGTCGAAATCTTTAGGCATGTCGCATTGGTCATCTGGGAACCGTTCAAGGAGCTGAGGAGAGTTTGAGGTCCATTTACTAAGCTGAAAGCCACCCAGAGCTAGTAAATTAATCAGCTCTGTTTGAAGTGCCTGAGCTGACTCCACAGAGTCATGACCAGTGAGGATATCGTCGACGAAAATTGATCGTCGTATGATGTGAGCAGCATGGGGGTAGCGATGACCCTCATCATCAGCCAACTGCAGCAGGGTGCGGATGGCGTGGTACGGGCTAGACCGTAACCCGTATGTGACGGTATTGAGCGAGTATGTGAGCAGGGGCCGGTCAGGTGACGACCGCCAGAGAATGAGCTGATAATGTCTTTGGTCTGGGTGGATGAGTATGTTTCTGAACATCATTCTGATGTCAGTACTGAAGACTACGGGATGTGTCCTAAAAGACATAATAATGTCAACAATATCTTGTTGGAGAGCTGGACCTGTATGAAGGCAATCATTTAGGCTGACGCCATTTGAGCTTTTACTACTACCGTCAAATACAGTACGTAGCTTATCTGATCCCGTCTTGAAAATGCCATGATGGGGGATGTAGTAATGAGGCTTATTCGCGAAAGTACTTGGGTGACATGGTGCCATGTGTCCCATGTTCACGTACTCAGTCATGAAATCTACATATTTTGAGCGGAGGGGCGGATTTGCCTGTAGTTTCCTTTCAAGGTTGAGGAACCTACGTAACGCAATAGCATGAGTGCTGCCTAAGGTCGGCGCATCTGGGAGAAAGGGCAAAGTTACCATATAACGACCTGAAGGATCACGAGTGGTTGTGGTGCGGAAAATCTCTTCGCACTGTTCTTGTAATGGGCTGATTTGTGTTTGAGGTTGGGGTTCCTCTGACTCCCAGAACCTCTCAAGGTTCTTACATATTTCCTGAGTAGAAACGTCGGGCTCTGGATGTGAGCTAATAATGTGAGCTGAGTTCGACTGGTTTGCCGGTGTTGCACATAGGTCCTGAATGGGGCCTATCAATGTGAAGTCAAAAATCGTGCCGAAGGCTATGGGCTTCCCCCGGCCTAACGAGACCTTAGTCCCGTCCAGAACTTGGCCGAGAACATCACAACCCACCAAAAGATCAATTGGACCGGGTGTATCGTATTTCTGATCTGCCAAAGGAATCGGTTTTTTACCTTTTACTCGTGCGATATGTGGGACTTTATGCAACGGTAAATAACCGGTAACATTTTCTAAAATATGAGCTGTAGCTGTAATGGTAGGTGTGTCATGATGTGTAGGACGACATACTATTGAGATTGATGCCTTTGACTCCTGTGAGCTGTGGCCTCCCACTCCTGCGATTTTTAATGATGTTGAGTTGAGCGGTAATTTTAAAATCCGAGCCATGCGCTGTGTTATAAGCGTTAACATGCTACCAGTATCTAACAAGGCTCGCGCTATGTGAAAATGGCCATGTACGTCTGCTATTTTTAGCGAGATGGTAGGCAATAAAATGGGCTGATTAATGACGTGTTCATCACGTTGTGCAGAATTACAATAACTATGATCCTCTTTTGGATCTGATATCGCAGAGTGGGCTTGTGGTGTCTGTGTATGGGCTGAGTGAGTATGTACTTTATGTGAGTTTGAGTGTGTATGTGGTTTGTATGAGTGTGTGGGCTGAATGTCGTCCCCGTTGTGCTCTGTGATTGTAGGTAGTCATTGTTGACCACCTACACGTGACCTACTGGGTGAGCGTGAGTGATTGGGTGGGTTGTTGGGAGGTGGTGGTGCCACCTGTGAGGCGTGTGCGGATTGATGTTGGTACTCATGAGCTTGACGTTGTCTGGGCTGCTCTCTCAGATGTGGAGGTAGAAGATGAGCGGATGAATGTGGTGGAGAAGAAGCACCGTGACGATGCAGGGATGTGTGGTGTCTATCGTCTCCACACTCCTTGCAAGCCCGCGTGGACCTGCATTCGTTCTCATAGTGAGGACCTAAGCAGCGTTGGCAACGGTTGCGAGCCTGAATGAAATCCCAACGACCTTGGATGGGTTGATCGTTGTACTGTGGGCAGGCGATCAGCTTGTGCCCTCTGTCACCACAGTATGGGCAGCGCATATTATTGGGGGTGGGAGCGGATCGAGGTGGAGAGTGAGCTGGAGAGTGAGCAGATCGAGCTGAAGGCTGAGCAGAGTAAACAGGGGTATGAGCGGATTGAGCGGAAGGCTGGGCTGAATAAACGGGCCTGTGAGCCAGGACCGGGCTACGGTACATTGGCTGACTGCCAACGGGTGCTATGGGCCTAAATTGTTGAGGCACGGGCTGTCGAGGCGGGCCTCGCGGAAAGGTATTGGGAGACTGCCTACGGTATGGGCTAGTCTTTGGCGAGGGCTGATGGGCTTGTGAAGGACCTGGGTTGGACCACTCGGTCTCTACACAACGCGCGTGCTCCTCGAGGAACGCGATTAAATTTTTGAGTGTGGGCAGAGTCTGGCGCGATCCGTACTTTCGTTCGAAAAGCGTCCGGAGCTCACCTTGAAGTTTTCGCACCACTATGGATACGAAAACATAGTCACAATCTTTCATGGGCAGATCCAGATTGTTAAGTGCCGATTGAGCTGAGATGAGCGGAGTGAGGAAGAGTGTGCGGATATCAGAGCGGGCATTAATTTGTGGCAACCCCATAATGATGTCCACAAAGCGGTCGATGAGGACGCGGCGATTCTCGTAGCGCCTGGTTAGAATCTCCATAGCTACGGGGTAGTTATCACCGGTGAGCTGAAGGTGAGCAATCATACTACGCGCCTCACCTGATAGACATGAGAGCAGGTAGTGGAGCTTCACAGCATCGGAAATATTAGACATTTCGTCCGTCAGGCTCCTGAAGATGGCTATAAAGGATGGCCAGTCTTCAACCTTTGAGCTGAATTTGGGCAAAGCTATTTTGGGCAGAACATTTGGGGATGTGGGAGAAGCCGACGAAGCCTCTAAGGCAGCTTGAGTCACACTCAACTGCTTAAACGCCACTAAGACCTGATCATAGTCCGCGAGAGCAATATCGTAATTCTTGTTATACATCGTCTCCGACTCATCCGAGAGGTCGTCATCGTCCAAAATCTCGTGATAAACATTTTCCAATTTGGACTTGTGCTCCTCCAGCTTCGGGTAGCGAGCAGTAAAGTCGGTATTACTGTACTTCCGGGTGTCCTTGGCAATCACCGCTGAGGCAATTTCCTTCAGCAGTGCGATTGCTTTAGCTGCCTCCCGGAAAATGGCAGCTTGAGATTTGGACGGCATGTTTTTATTTTTCAAAAAATAATAATAAATAAATATGAATGAAGCGAGCGGATGTAATTGAGCGGTCGGCAGCTTAACCGTACCAAAAAAAACCTAAATATATTAGAGCTGAAACTTAATTAGCAAATTCAACTTGATTGAGTAGCTATTAATTAGTAAAAATGAGAAAAGAAAAAAAAATATTTTTAACACCCTGTATAATCACTAATGTGCCGACACGGTCGTATAAGTACCTACTATACGTGAGAAAATTAACCCTAATTAACAAAAAAAATCGAGTGAGAAAAAATTAAATTCACCACCCTGTATATCGGAAAATGTGCTGAAACGCCTTTACAGATACTAGATGCAATACTATGTGTATCTGACCCGAAAGAACAAAAGAGAAAAAAAAAAATTTTTTTTTTGTGAAAAGTTTTAATTGAACACCCTGTATATAAAGGGAGTGAGCCGAAATTACTAAGAGAAGAAAGAGAGAGAAAAAAAAAAAATTGTTACACAAAGTTACGAAAAGATTCCCTACTGCCCTATATCTGCACTGTGTCTACTTACTTTCACTGTGACACCAAAGACAAATAATGTAAATAAAACTACTTTATTAAATTAATGTGAAATATATATACGCCCGATCGCAACTCCGATCGTTCGGTCGTCGGGTCGGAACTTGTGTATTGGGCTACGATGACGAAATGTACGAGAGTGAGTGAGTGTGTCAATGAGCGAATGAGTCAGTCCGTCGCGTCGTGAATGGCGCGTACAGATGTATGGCACCCATAACAGTCGAGTGTTTTGGCGCACGAACGAAGTGAGGGCGCCGATAGTTCGAGACTGTTATCAATGGGTCCATACGCCCGAAGTAAACACTCTACTTTTCATTTTGAATATGAGGAAAGTAAAAATAAACAGATATACCTAATCTAAAAAATATTTTTCCTATGGCCGCGGAATTTTCGAAAGACTAACTTTTTGTTCATTTTCTCTGTTTTAGGGAAGGCAAGGGAAACTAAGTCCATACAGTCTTGTTTGGTGTTTGACCCGTACTCTATGCAATTCCATGAAATTAATAGCCTTTTTTTATGTTACAAATAACTTATTTGGTTTAATCTGTTTCTGAAAACGCATTCTTTAAAAAAAAACAATGTTTTAGATATTAAAATAATAATTCTACGATATTAATTTATTTTATGTAATAGCAAAACATGGCGCGTCTGTGCCTTTGCCTGTATACCTTTGGTAAATAAATGTCCAAAGAGATACTTAAAGACTCTACACACGTTCCTATCCGACCTCCGATTCGGTCTGCTCCCAGACCAAATCGGAACGTGTGTAGCGCAGATTTGGTCTGGGAGCAGACCAAATCGGCTGTCGGATCGGAACGTGTGTAGAAGCTATTACAGATTTTGACATGACCCTCCTATTCTTTTTTTTAAATTTCATAACGACCCTAGGGCCGCCACTTACCACTTTCAACCCGCATTTTAGGCAAGATAGGAGTTACTTTCAGAATTTGAGACATGAAATAGTAGATTGTTTAGTAAGGGCTGTATGGCACCCATAACAGTCGAGTGTTTTGGCGCACGAACGAAGTGAGGGCGCTGATAGTTCGAGACTGTTATGGGTCCATACACCCGAAGTAAACACTCTACTTTTCATTTCGAATATGAGGGAAGTAAAAATAAACAGAAATATTCAAAAAGTTTTTTTTCCTATGGCCGCGAAATTTTTGATAGACTCGAATTCTCATAACTTTTTGTTCATTTTCTCAATTTTAGGGAAGGCAAGGGAAACTAAGTCCATACAGCCATGTTTAGTGTTTGACCCGTACTCTATGCAATTCTATGGAATTAATAGCCCGATTTTTTATGTTACAAATAACTTATTTGGTTTAATCTGTTTCTAAAACGCATATTATTAAAAAAAATAAACAATGTTTTAGATAATAATACTTAACAATTTCTCTTTTTGTATGGTGTCTACGATTTTAGTTATTTTATATATAGTAGCAAAGCTGGCTGTATAGGCTTCTGTGCCTTTGCCCACATTCCTTTGGTAAATAAATGTCCAGAGATTATAGATCATTTTTGTACATAAGTACTCTTTAATTTACAGATTTTGACATGACCCCTCCTGTTCCTTTTTTAAATTTCATTACAGCCCTAGGGCCGCCACATACCACTTTCAACCCGCATTTTAGACAAGTTATGAGTTACTTTCAGAATATGAGACATGAAAACTTTATTACACCACTGTCAATGTGGCAGATAAGACGCGGAACGCCAATATCTACTTAGCGGGCAATGTATGTTAAAACGTGTCTAACTCACGCGCGTAGTTCTCGACAGGGACTTAGATTAAGATTAGGTTACGAGAACAATGAGGCGTTTGGGGCCCCCAAGATCCGGAGGCCTAGAACGCTTGTTTAAGATTGGATCAAGGTAAAATGCAGGCGTTTGGGTTCCCCCAGGACCGAAGGCCTAGAACGCTTGTTTAATATTGGATCAAGGTAACATGCAGGCGTTTGGGTTCCCCCAGGACCGAAGGCCCAGAACCAGGGGGTCGTCACTCCGCAGTTTAGGTATGTTTGGCCGGCGCACCTGCCGGGCAGGCGTATGCGTATTGATGGCAGTCGGTAGTGCCGCTCGGCTCGCACGCTCCACGTCTCGCGCGTAAAACGATCGATAATTTCTGTGATTTTTGTGCATCAATTACCGAACAATGACTAGGTACTAAACGTTCTTATAATCCGTATAAAAGATACTGTTGTGTTTACGGGTGCCTAAACAGAAGAAAGATCATTGAATAGAACTTAACATTTTTTTAAATTCCTAAAGATATTGAAAGGCAAGCTATTTAGTTCTATTTTTCAATCATTACTTATCCAATTGTGTTGTATTATTTTAGGTACGATTAGTCGAGTTTGTTATACTAGGTACATAGGTAAACAGTTAACCCTGTTTAAAACAGTACCCCTAGTGTAAGTTTTTATGTCAAAAAACGCAAACTATCGTGAGTCAATCAATCAACTATCAATCAACTATCAATTTGTATGAAAACTGTATCAGCGCCTCTAGCGGCGAGTAGCGCGCTTATGCAGTTTTCATACAAATTGACATAAATACGTACTCGAAATAGTTTGCGTTTGCTTGACATAAAAACTTACACTCGGGGTACAGAAACTCTAAAGCCACGCACGCACACTTTAGAAAAATATCACTAGATTAACAAAGAGGTAGGACCTATAGTCCAGTGAATAGAGGGTTTTTGGCTTACAAGTGGTCCGGTAGTTTTGAATTTTTGATATGTTATCTAAGATGGTTAGTGAGTATTTAAAATGCAAAATGCACAATTCCTCGGCCTCCACCCCCGCCGCCATATTGAAAAAAAGAGCAATTTCTTCAGGTTTTTGCTTAAATCTTCGTGTAGGTGCATTTGAGCCAGAGAAGAGTCTTCACAATGTGGTAGAGAATAAAATTTTCTATAATTAACACTTTAAATTTTGTTACTAGGACAGATAGTTACGGAGATATGCACTTTAAAAAAAATGGTTTCCCAGATATTTGTCAAACTTTTAAAGAACAAGTCACACTTCAACTTCGTCGCCATATAATAAAATGTTGTAATTATTTACTACTATATATTAAATAAGGTTTCAAAGTGCTACGACTTTGGGCCCATTTTGCACCCTGTTCTTTAGAAGTTTGACAAATTTCAGCAAATCATTTTTTTAAAGTGACTATCTGCGTAACTATCTGTCCTAGAATTAAAGAAAATTTAATTTTCTACAACATTGTCAACAATCGTTTCTTGCTCAAATACACATAAACGAAGAATTAAGCGAAAATCTAAAAAAACTTCGGATTTTTTCAACATGAGGGCGGGGGCGGAGGGCGAGGAATTGTGCATTTTGCATTTTTAATACTCACTAACCATCCTATACAACATATTATCAAAAATTCAGAACTACCGGACCGCTTGTAAGAGAACCCCCCTTAATTAGTCTCTATTTACTGGGTTACTATTGCTTACCTAGGTTTGTTTGTGACTTATGTTTATGATAACTGCTATGCTAATGATTACGCGGTGAAGTAGATGATTATTTATCACAACCGAACTCGCAAGTCGCTAGCAACCCTGACCAGCGAGCGAACTGTTTGAGACTTTCATAGAAATAGAAACTCTCGCGCGTAGCTATTGGGTACAGTTTTGCTTGCATGCACGGATTATAAGAACGTTTAGTAGTCATTGTACGGTAATCGATGCACAAAAATCACAGAAATGATCGATCGTTTTACGCGCGAGACGTGGAGCGTGCGAGCCGATCGCAGCGGCATCCTACTGCCAAGTGCCAATACTGCCATCCATACGCATAGATACGCCTGCCCGGCAGGCGCGCCAGCCGAACATACCTATATAATCTAGTACCTAGTATCTATATACTGCGGAGTGACACCCCCTGCCAGAACGCTTGTTTAAGATTGGATCAAGGTAACATGGAGGCGTTTGGGGCCCCCCAGGACCGGAGGCCCAGAAGGTTTCTTTAAGATTGGATAAAATAATATCTTCTGCTTACACTCAACTCTCACCAATTAGCCAATGTAAAGGGTGAGATTTGAAGATTTAAGATTCTTTACCTTCACACGTATCGCAATATTAAAATTATGTTGATTATAAGACGTTATTGCGTATAGCGCCATTGCGCTCGTTTAAATAGATATTTGACAGCAGTACTGACAGCTTTTGATGGATGGTAAAGTCAGTTCCACAGTCCTGTCTGTTCCGGTGACCCTTGACTAAGGAGACACTTGCAATACAACCTTAGCTGTCAAAATGGAATGTGTCTTAAAAAAATGTTTTAGTTCCAAAGAGATAATCTTTGGACCGGAACAGAAATGCTTGCTTGTTGCACTATAACGACTAAAAAAGTACCTATCGACAGATTTTTATGCTTGGACCTACTGCATGCATAGTAATAGTACTCAAGGCCCAGTTGGAGTAGTGCAGCAGGTGTAAAAATTAAACACAGACAGATGTAACTTTTGCATTTATATGAATAGTCTGGAATCTATAATAATACGGATAAGATAAGACATAAAACGTTTCAAACGCTGTCAATAAATGACTAGAACAATAATAAAATGCTTGTAGCTTTTAACTACAAATAAATCTACTTTATTACAGAGTACTAGGTAAACTCTATATCTTTAGAGTCTTATTTTGTAACACGGGACTTTAGTGAAAAAATTATAAAAAGTAAGTTATATTTATAATTTAAAAATGAAAATTTAATTCGGCACATGTCATTTCGATACATTTGATACATATACCTCACATTTCGATTTAAAAAGACATAGGTATGAAAATTCATTGTTTTCAAAATAAGAGACTCGTTTTACAAATTATTGATTTAGTACCTAAAGGATTGTTCGTTTTTATAATTTTTCTCAATCTGGTTTTGGCAAATATTCGCCAAAAGATTTGAATCAATACAAGATATTTTTTTTACCCAACTACGACAAAGCAATAAGGAGGGTTATGATTTTTTATAATTATCTACTTAATTTTAAGTAGGTAAGTAAGTTAAACATTCTAGGGTCCTGATTTTTTTGATACTTACCGATAGTGTATAAAACCTTTCCAACCTCGAAAGACCTGTGCTAACTTCGTGGTGCTCAAACTTCGGAATGTTCGGACTTTTTTCTGAGTTTGGCTTACAACTTCTAAATTAAGCATTTTACAGCAGTCAAGTAGGTATGAAGTGTCATACCTACTTGACTGCTGTAAAATGCTTAATTTAGAAGTTAAGTTTTTGAAGTGTCAAAAGAAGATAAAATTAGCGACAATTTGAGCGCAACAACAGCTTTGTATGTCTCTGATCTTAAGATTATTTATCTTATATTTTGTAGTTGGCAAATATATATATACATAGAACAAAATTTTGTCAAAATAAAATTCTCATTCTACGAAGAAATTCATTCTATATTAATTAAGTTAAAGAGCAGTTATTTAGCTTTAATTTAAGTGTAAAAAAACTCGTTAGGATAAATAACTCTCATCTTTCTCCTTCTATTAAAAAAATTGCCCATTTTTGCAGTGTTATATCTCAAGATCTGTTATACCTAACTACATACAGAACTGTTATTGCACTCAAATTGTCGCTAATTTTACCTACCTACTTTTTACGGGCGACTTTTATCACTGATATTTAAACGTGATTAACGCTAAACGTGTTTAATACATAGTTCTGTCTCTGTCATCTGTTTGAATGTGACAGAGACAGAAATACGTTTTAAACACGTTTAGCTTAAATATCAGTGGTGCAATCGGGCCTTGTGTTATGGATAACTTTGCTTATTAGAAGTTGTAAGCCAAAAACTCAGAGTCCGAAAATTCAGAGGTTTTCGAGCACCACAAAGTTAGCGCAGGTCTTTTGAGGTTGCAAATTTGGTTTCACACTATTCGTATCTATCCTAACCACATGCCAAAAAATCAGGAACCTGCACCTGACGCGATTTTTATGTCTACGGTGACTGGCGCTCACTGGCCTCCTTTTTTTTTAATTCTCTAACTACTGAACAAAAGAAGCGCTGATAGATTGACTCAATGCGTGAATATGTTTACAAATATATACGTATATTTACCTACATGATATCAAAGAATTATTCCGATTGAATTTTCCAAAAATCTATATACAAATGCAGACCCCACCGAGAGCGAAGTAAACACCATTAAACACCTACGAAATAAGACAGGGAGAAAAAAACACTAGTACACTCCTTACTACCACTTACTACCACGCTAGACGCACCGTGTCGGGTCCGAGACGAGCCGAGCCCGAACCGAGCGTAATATACGTTGCTCCCACGACACTCGGATGCCGCTCGGTACGAGCGTAAAATTCCTGGCGATTTCAAGGACTTGCCGATAAGACGCTTTATAATTAAGCCTGCGAAAATGATTCCTGGAAAAAGCTTTTCATTCGATAAATTATTTTTTGGAAAATTAACACATGGGTCTTTATCGTCATATTTAATTTGTTTGTTTTTAACTTTGACTGCAAAGCCAAGTATTTATTTTGACATTGAAATTTTTTTTTCTGAAAAAGGTACTTACTAATATTCATTACTTACTTACTTTTATTTTTTGTACATTTTATTTACGACATGCCTTGAAATAATTTTAATATTTTAAGTCCATAATAAAATTAATAACTTGATTGTCATAATATGTTATGCAAAGCCAAGTAGGTATTTATTTTGACATTGAAATTTTTTTTTCTGAAAAAGGTACTTACTAATGTTCATTACTTACTTACTTTTATTTTATGTACATTTTATTTACGACATGCCTTGAAATAATTTTAATATTTTAAGTCCATAATAAAATTAATAACTTGATTGTTATGATAACGACATTTTAAATAAGTTTTAGGTTTTATTTAAATTGATTTAATGATGAATTATTGTAAAAATCATAAATATTTACATGCTGTGTTATATGGCTATATACATACCATTTTTTTTATTTTAGAACCCCAAATTGTTAGCACCCTATTTAAAGCAAATAAAGTTATTTGTATAATGTGCGCTCATACAAAATAGGTATCACAGATGACACTCGGCTAGGACTCGGCACGGACCCGGCACGGAATGTGTGAGTCATCCTATAAGCGCATTAGACGGTCATGCAACTATCAGTCTCATTAAAATGAAGCAATCATAACTTTGGCCTATGTTTGTCTATTCCATATCGGTTGTTTAAAATTATCATGCATGAGCATGACTGATAGGCCGGACGCCTCAGGGGATACATTCACGATTGCTTGTAACATCATAAACTACCAATTTTTTTTTTTGATTTGATATAAAGTTCCATAGATCGCCATTTTATGCGGAATCAAACAAACTTCTTTTTTCTCAGTGGGATCTGCGCATAACAGCAACAGAAATCGAATTTTTATATACTTAAGTAGGTATGTCAATCTATTTCGCTATAGAAGCAATTAGAGGTAAAAGCATTTTCATTAAGTAGGTACTAAATAAATAGTTAATTTTCTGTTCCTATTTGAGTCAAGTCAAATGACTAATTTTTAGATTCTAATTTATTTTTATACATTCACAATGCAATTCTGCAAGTACAGGAAACATTGGGATAGAGACCCAGTAACTATCCCGCCTGAAAGCTAGTTACAGGGCTGGTGGTTTCTTCTATCACAATTTTTCTTGTAGATTCATTTTGTTATTATTTTGACTGATATCCACTACTTAATCCACTTATTAAAATTATCTTAAATTATATTTTTATAACAGTTTGAGCTTAGGTATACATTGAAAGTGAATTGCTTGTTTTGATTGCATCACTTGCTAAAAATGAGCTCAAAAAAAGCAATGTATGCTTAATTAGGATCCTAACTAGGATAAGTGTAGCGAGGAATATTTGTTTTTCACTCACGTTCATAATTGATAGTAGGCTTTGCGACCGACTTCATAAAACTTACTAAATTTAGGAATTAATAAGGCAAAATGTAGAGACCGCGATTTATACATGTAATACGAATTTTTATTTGTTGTGTAGGTAGAGAAAATCAACCATCTTTGGTCAAGAAACTTTCGTGATTACTTTTCCATATAAATAGTGATTAGATTTGTATTAGTACTTATATATTTAATTCTCTGTATTTAAGGTTTTGTCACGGTTTAATATACTTAAACACGAGATTGCGTTATGTAGTCAGTTTATAGATACTCCCAAATTTAAGTGATGAAAAGTGTTCTCATTTGGTTTAAATAGTTTCCGATAGTTACTTATCCTAAAGATATTTTTGATCTCCATAGATGTCTCATATTCATATTCATATTCTTTATTGCATGTCACATGTGTAATACAGGCCCTGTAAGGGCGTAGCAATTCTAAACACAATTTTAAAACTTTTAAAATTTCAGAAACAGTTTTTAGATACAAAACTCAAAATATGAACATTTACTATTGACTTGACTTACATAGAGCGTTTTCTATATAGGGGTTCATCTGACAATTAAGGCCAATCGTAAAGCAAAAGCATAGGTATTTTGAATCCAGAAATGACTAAGTTGTGTGACGTAACGGGATGGTCCCTGTATCACAATTTTTAAATTCCTTCTAGCCTACTTTAAGGTGATCATAACATGAGAGCGAGCGCAACCGAGATGGCGTAAGTTATGAAGTTGAGGGTTCGCCAGGTGGCGCTAGAGTCGTAGTTGCATAGCGAGGTGGTGCAGCAAGACGTGCAGGCGTGCAGCTTGGTCCTTTCGCCGATGATGATGCATCCGGGCTCGCAGTGCTTGGTGCAGTTCCTCTCGAGGGCCCACATTTTGAGGGCGGTGGTGGAATTCTCGTTGGAGGTCGTGTAGGAGAAGCGCTTCACCTGTGGAGGAATTTAGTTAGTAAGAATTCAAAACATTGAATAGTATTGGCATTTTGACTGAAGAGGTGACCTAGGACTAAACTTATGTCCATTAACATTTTATTGTGATGTAAGCTACGGTCACTCGAAAATTTGCTGTAGGTAAGTACCTATTCTTCTTTATATTCGCAGGATAATGGCTAAACCTATCAATAGCTGGCAATTAAAAGATTGTGCAAAAGAAAATTAAAAACGTTGTGTTTGTTTAAAATTTGCCGGAAATGTCATCAATAATGTTATGTGAATTATCTATCAATAAAGTAGATATATTTTTTTAAGTTTACAATACCATTTTATTTCACAATTACATTGAAACCAGATTAAAAACATCGATTCCCAGCGGAGCTGATTGGGAAATGAGTCGATTGTACTAATATTTCACTTTCAATGTAAGTGTGATAATTGGAGAGTTGCTTGTACGCATACTTAATTCCCTAAAAGTATAAAACTTTTTTGCAATGTAACCCAGTTTACAATGATAAAATGAAATGAATTGGGAGAGTTACCACAATATTGACGCATTCGAAATTATTTTCTTAGACAGTCAACGCCCTCATCACAATATGAATTAAATAGCAAGACCATCTAGTCACATTTTGTGCAAACATTAGCGGTGTGTAATACAACTCCACAGTTCTGTTTCAAAGCAAGATGCGCGACGTAGACAAAAGCTTTGTTTTACCGTTGCTTAACAAGAAAGTCTTTGTAATTAATATCACTCAAAGCAAGTACTGGAGCATCTAGTGAACAAGCGAAAATTATATCTTTAAAAATCTTTCAGTCAGTTAACATAATAAAGAATCTGGGAGTTCGGTAACTACCGCACGCGGGAGATATGTACAGGATATTTTTTTTATCAGTGCACAAATTTTTAAGATCAACTCAGAATCAGTACCTAAGTGAAAAACTTTCTCTAAAAAACATAGGTCAAAATATAGCAAAAACATTTTAACTCTTCATAGTAATCGGACTGATCACGTGATCGATTTTGTATGGGAAGTCCAGAAATTTTTGTCGTATTTCGACCCATGTTTCTAGGAGAAAGTTGTTCACTAACCGATTCTGAGTCGATCTTAAAATTTAATGCACTGATAAAAAAAATATCCTTTATAATAGTTGGGCCGTCCAGTCAGGGACAAATTCGGTGAACTACCTCTTACTTCTTTTCGTGTGACTGGTGCCTCGCCATTCTCGTGCAGACCCTTTTACTATTCTACTAATATTATAAATGCGAAAGTTTGTTAGTATAGATGGATGTATGGATGTCTGGATGTATGGATGTTTGTTACTCTTTCACGCAAAACCTAATACTGAACGGATCTGGATGAAATTTGCAACACAGATAGATTATATAGGCTGGAATATCACATAGGATACTTTTATCCCAATATTCTCACAGGAACGGGAAGTACTGCAAGTGAACGGTGAAATGCCAGCAACACGAATAGAAGTGGTGGTCCAAATAGTTGGTCCTACGGACCTAGGGACCAATTCGCGTCGCTATGAAACGAATCTAGCGGCTATAGGTATACCTACATTACATAATTTTACTGATCATGCACAGCCGCCGTCGGTCGTTGTGGCACTTGTGTATCAGCGAGGAGTTGTTCTGACTGACGTAGATCTGCAGACTTGCTCTCACTAGCATTACCTCAGTTCAAAATTGCTTTGCCCAGAGTTACACGTACTGACATTACTGACCATGCACATCCGCCGCCACTTGCTTGCTTGCACTTGCCTTTGCCGGCTTTTGGAACTGAATAGCAATAGGTTGCCATTGGAGTTAAAGGACAATGCTCACGAAGTATGGAAAAAAAACCCAGAGCGCACACAAACGGCATGTATCTCAGAATTACAGTGATATTTAGTAATGTGTTTCTGTGTAAGTGTCATTATCAAATTCGATGGCTAACGCCCGAATTCTCGAACGCAAATCATCTTTGGGAGCGTCTTAAACATCATGGCATCTCTTTCATACGTTTGACATTAAAAGTGACAGGGCGATGTGTGAGACCAAAAAGCTTAGACTAAATACTGAGGTTAGACTAAATACTGAGGTAACTGGAGAGTGCAGTACGAACAATTTTTTGAATACCACAAATAACACAGTGGCTGTCTTCCGTCTCACCTACACTTTAAAAAAATACGTATGGTCATATGAGACAGCTGACAGCCACTACATACATAAATGTCAAATTTGCTGGCGACACTTTTTTATTCAGGGTGAGAGCTCCAGTTACCTCAGAGTATTAAGTCAAACTTCATGTGTGAGACGCTCCCAAAGATAAATAGCGTACGAGTATTCGGGCATAAGTAGCTAATTTTGATATTTTACATGGTTTCACAGCTCTGTGCATGGGCGGCCAGCGCGTGCCGCCCGCACACGGTCTCCCGGGACACACTCAATACTCAATACTCAATACTCAATACTCAATACTTTATTTGCAACCATAATGTGGGTACAGACTAGACTAGAACATCGTTTCACAGCGACGCGGGTCAGCCCGTACGACCCGACTACGACTATTGTTGGTTCGCACACAGGTTACTAAATAGTTACTACGTGCGGGAGCCCGCAGAGCTGTGAAACCAGTCTAAGATATTAATATTACTTTTAATAATTCATTCTCATGTTTTATTTTCAATATTTCTCGACAAAACTATTTTATCACCACATCTAACGTACATTTATCTAGAAATAAGATGAATTTAGTGCTAACATTAATCGACGAAACGCCTAAAATGCATTTTTAAAACAGCTCACTTTGTTACACTAAGTCGAGATTTATGTATTCTGCTTACATGTACCTGCATATATAGGTACCTAACGTTAAATAATACGTTAAAAATAACGTTTAATAATAATATTTTTAGATGCCGATATTTGAACCTGTTTAAAACTAAAACTTCAAAATCGGACACTTAGCCATCGAATATGATAGTGTATCTAACGCTTACACAGAATTATATAAAAAAATATACCGCCCAACCTACATACCGTTTATGCGCGCTCTGGGTTTTTTTGAGCATTGTCCTTTAAATATTACTTTGTTTCATTTATTTACTCCGCCCCCACAGATCTCTTAATTGCCCCCCTGGAGAATTTTGCGTGTAAGAAACACTGGCCTCAGTTCTGCAGACTTGTCCTAACCGGAATTACCTCAGCTCATAGTTCCTATGCCCATTTACACATACTGACATTACTGACCATGCACACTCGCCGGTCGTTGTGGCACTTGTGTATTAGCGAGGAGTTGTTCTGCCGCAGATCTACAGACTTGCCCTCATCGGCATCACCTCAGTTCATAGTTGCTTTGCCCATAGTTGTAGTATGTGTATACTGATATTACTGACCATGCACACTCGCCGGTCGTTGTGACACTTGTGTATGAGCGCCGAGTTGTTCTGCCGCAGGTCTGCACACTTGTCCTCGGCGACCTCGGCCAGGCAGCGGTAGCACCACAACTCATTGTTGGGCCGGGCAGCAGCGGATGTCACATGTACGCTGTCTCTTAGTAGGTCACTCGTGCTTTCTGGAAAATGCGGTCGACATTTATAGGATTTTTTTGACGTGATAATGTCTTATTAATTGATGAACGCCAGCTGCACGCACGAAAAAGTGTTACGTTCCGCGTACAAGCGAGAGCGCGGAAAAAGTGATAGAGACGCACGATCGGCCTAAGCGTTTGGCTCTCTTCCACTCCATCGGCCGATGCGTCCGAGTAGAAGAGAGACAGCGGCATATTGTTATTAGGTAAAATTATCATCCGTAAACCGACTTTACAGACAACAAATTTTTCGTACGGAGATGTTTTTATTTAAAGGCACTAAGCTTTTGGTAGAATGAAGAGCAACAGTAGGTAGGTATAGGTTGTTATTTGATTATCCTAAAAACCTTGATTGACTTGATGGTTTCATTATAGTTATTATTTGCTGGTAATGAAGTCAAGTCATACAATGCTGGAAACATGGGTTAAGTCACAGAACACGGAAAGATTTTTTTCTCCATGTTCTGTGGGTTAAGTGTATGGAGGTTGATGTTGTTAATGAATACATGAATTAAACTAAGATGTTAGAAGTATTGTCTATTTGCTTTCAAAAGATGACATAAAAAGCGTGTTAATTTTATTTCAGACGATATTATTTAGCAGATTAGGTACCTATCTAATTTCCAAGAGGAATTCCAGAATCCAAAATAGGGTTAGAAAGACAACAACATTGGACCATAGACAAAATCTTTTGACGTTTGTTATCGCTTCATTATCAATCCCCTTCGTGGTTTTGACTGAAAGGGTATGAAAATTTATGAAATTTTTGCACGATATTAGTATTATTAATAGAAGGTTTTTATAGAAAAGAGTTTGTTTACATACCTGCAGTGAGCATTGAGAGAGCGAGCAACACAAGATAGCACATACTGTTTGGTTATTGAGAGCAAAAATGGCGCATGGGAGCATGCGCCACAGCATCCGAGCTATCGATTGGAACGACCTGTTGCGGAGCTACCCCGCACCCCTCGCGAAGCACTTTGATCGAGGGAAACAATCTCAACTTTCCGATTTCTTTGGGAAATTAAAAACTTTTGCCCAGCTCGCTTCAGGCATGGCAATCATTAGGGAGCGAAGGGTAGTCGGGATCTTAGGATCCGTTGCTGTTTTAAGTTTTTTTTAAACAAGAAGGCGTTGTTCTTTGTTAGATATTTTTGAATAAAAGCTTGTTAGCTTTGTTTGCTATAAATTAGTACCTAGTACGTGAAACCAAATATGCTGAAATATGTTGTCCTTAAAATAAAATCGTAGTTAAAATTTGTCTATCTATTCAGAGATTATTCAACGCACTTTTTATGTACTGTATTGTACACGCAGAACATGTTATATAGATAGAAATAACCGGACAAGTGCGAATAAACTCGCGTGGAGAGGAGAGGGTGGATCTTAGGTACAAATATACAAAAGAAACAAAGACAAAGGTGACATGCATATTGGCCTCCGCGTTAAAAGCTATCTTTTCTCTACTTTGGCAACATTAGAATGCACAGAAAGTTAACTAATTATTTACAGTTTATAAGGACCGCAGATTTGCACGCTGTAGTAGATAAGGAAGTTAAAGTCACACTCTTCAAAGCACACATTTTTCCGAGTTCTGTGCTTCAAAGCATATTGCCGCAGTCCAGTGTTGCCAACTTAGCACTTTCGGTGCTAGATTTAGCATTATTTTCATAAGTCCAGCACGAAACAACGGCATATAGCACCAAGCACCAAATCTAGCACTAAATAGTACCTACTCATGCTGATTATTTTCTGGTTATCGCGCAGAACAAAAGGCAGTCACGCGGTCAGTAACAAAACGCTTTATGCAACGGCAATCTGATATAATTTGTCCTGCCTGACTAGATCTTCTTTCTTAAGATGTTTGTTAATTGATGATTTGCTTCTTTAAAACGGACGAAAAAGGTTAGTGCGTGGTGAGTTACGAAAATGTATATTCCTTTAAGCAAAAAAGTCAGGTATGCTCAAAGTTTCAGAAAAAAGTGGGATCGGATCCATTGAGTGAGATAAAAGAATAGAGGAGACATCTCAACTAGAATCTTTGCAACACGAGTTGAGTCCACGTGGACTCAACTCGTTAAGTCTGTGGCAAGCGATAGACGCAACAACACGTGTGTGTACTCTGTTCTATTTTATTTAAAAATGGCCGATATGTGGGTTGAAGTGTTGCCAGGTCTGATTTGTTTTAAATCGGGGCATAAGGAAATACAAATCGGGATTTAGGGTTACAGATCGGGACAAACAAAACATGGTATTTTAAAATTAAGGTTAAATTTTTTGCGTCGGTTTTATTGAGAAACCTGCGGAATTCGTATCTTGAGTTTTAATCGATAGGCAATGATGCCCAAATTATAATCAAGTTCTTACTTCAAGTTTTTTTGTGAAAAAAGTTTTTAGAAAAAAATACAATATTTAAAAATGGCATTGTGAATCTAAAAAGTAAAATTAATTGAAATTATCTTGGTATATTTAAAGTATCGAGGTTATCTTGTAAAAAATCCTATAAACTGTAAAAATAATGAGGTCTTTTGTATAGAATCCTCAAATAAGAACAAAATACTGAAAGTTTGTTCACGTTCCATACGAGTCTGGGACCGTTCTCCTACTAATATGTCCTATAAACTATTAGCCAACAATTTTTTTTATTGGCTAATGTTTCTATAAATTATCTTTCACCTATAAATTTTTACTCTGTATTATATTTTGCCAACGAACTTTTTGCCGACAGTCGTTTCGACGGGCGATTGTTTTGCTTGATATTTTGACAATAATCTTTATAATTTCGATTTTCGAAAAACTACACAATTCCGCTCGAAAAATTAAAATAAATCCAAAATTACCGATTTATTAAAGCTACAGGTTTCTACAGCCATCCCTATTGCGTTTCGCAATTACTACTACTAGTAAATCTGTATTTAAATTCTAATCGGACTTGCCTAATTAAGTATTAATTTATTATTGGCAGGGTTGAGAAGTTTATATAATTTGTTTCTTTATAAAAAAATTATGTTTTGTTAGATTTTGTCGCCCTTAGAATAAGAATATAAATAGGATTGCCTTGTTAACATAATTATAAAATTCACTGCAAGTCATGCAATTGATTATCGGGACATTTAGTGTCCCGATCAGGTGCAAATCGGGACGCGTCCCCAGACCCCTGAAAATCGGGACGTCCCGCGCAAATCGGGACACCTGGCAAGGCAACGCTAGTTGAGGTACTGTTTAAATAACTCAAAAAATACTAATAAAGCCCAAGGAATTACTTTTCACTGGTAAGTACTCACTAAAGTATCTAATAACATGCTATTGAGTAATTATTTCATTAGGTCGCCGAAAAATTAAGCGACGGCCATATTTCGATAGAGTCATAGATTAACAAAATTGGTTATTTTGTGGTGCAGAAGTGACAGTTTAAACGTTTTAGGTATTAGGTTTTAGGTGATTACTTGGGTTTAGGTTTTGATGGAAGTTTGATGTTTTTTTGTTATTAAACATTTGAACATTGAACTTATCTGCTAGTTAAATAAACGCATGTAAAATAATTAATAGTATTCATGTATTTAAACGTATATAAGTACCAAAAATAAACTCGATTAGTAAGTTGTTCTCTCTCGATGTCAATGTTTAATCTTAAAAAAATAAGTAATTAAATAAAATGTGAATTCTCATAAAATTTGGTAGGCAGAAAACACGCACAAAAGCTATGTCTGTTCTGCAATGTTTGATCTATGTCTGTTGCACTACTATTGGTTGCCGCTTTCTGCACCTGGCGCTTTCGATTGGTCGCGAGGAAACAACACTGTACAATACAAGCGCTCTAGCGCTGTATGTTTGAATCGTCTGAAAAGACGGGGAATTATTGTAAGCGCTGCAAGCGAACTTTAGTTTTAACTCTTAGCTTAGCAAAAATACTACAAGATTTTTGTTTGGGATAGCTTCTCTAGTACGTTAGTACATTATTATAACTCAATGATCGGATCATTCGATCCGAAAGTGTCCGAAATACAAGAAATGGCTTAGATAGACCACGTGTAGACCACTCGGTATATTTTGCAAAACAGAAAAGAATGTAAAAATAATCGAAATAAGCGCTATATTATAATTATCGAATAAACTGTATTTCTTTCTTTCTTTCTTTATTTCTATTCACAATCAAAAATATTTTCTTTATATAATTTTATGATTGTTCAGGCTCACACCTGAGATCGTAGATGTTATGTAGAATGTTGATTGTCACTGATAGTTAAATCACTGTTATGTAACTGTAGTTGTTGTAGGGATGTTATAATGTTTCCCTGAATGCAATAATCGGATGAAATAGGTAAAGATGTAAGAAATGTAAATAGCACTGTACTTTCCGAAGATATTTATTGCACTAAAAATATACATGTAATTCGTGGCCGCGCGGCGACGTTATGCGCGGTCAGCAAACTTAAAATGTAGGTTAAAGAATTATGTTTTACTAATGTACTTGTACAATGATTTTTTAAATTATCTAGCACTATTTTTGGAAATTCATACTTATCTAGCACTATTTTAGATGACGTTTAGCACCAATTTGTGGTATTGAGTTGGCAACCCTGGCAGTCAGTATTGGCCCAGTCTTTCTACACGTGTAGCCGGTGCTACACGTATAGAAGGATTGGGCCAATACTAGTATGGGTCAGTTATATGCAATGCAGAGGGCACTGGGATTACCTAGGTTTTGCAGTGTTTCTAATTGTTGGTTTGTTTACATTAAGATAATTCTGGGAACACGCACGTGTGCTGTGGGACAAAAATTAATTGAACAAGGATCCTTTGTTCTACAGTTAATGTTATTATTTCATGGAGCTGTGATTCTGGAATTTTAATCTCTGAAATAAAACTATTGTTTTGTTTAGTTAGTCTCCCGCAGGCCTCCATGGTGTTAAGAGATCTTTTACGTATCGTTCGTTCCTTGTGGTTGATATAGCTGAATATACGAATTTATTTCATCACAGCTATGAACATTTTATTGTGTTAAAGTTTTAATAAGACTTTTAAAAGTGACTTATTTTTAGAACTTATATAGTGTGGTCTGTGTACCAAATACCACCATATAACAAGAGGTGTCTCTTGTGGTAAACTTTTGAACTGTGTCTTAGAATTTAATTATACAGAGTGTTTCCTGTGAATTGTGTTTACAGGCTGTTTTTCGTAAAAGACATATGTCAGTTTATTAAATAAGTACATTATTATTTTCAACAAAATGGACAATTTTAAAGTTAAAAGGAATATTAAACCTTTCGATGGTGCAAAATATAGTGTATGGAAATTGCGAATACATGCTTTATTGACTGAATTAGATGTAATTAAAGTTATTAATGAGGAAGCGGCAGAGAAAACTGAAGAATGGCTGAAAGCGGAACGAATTGCCAAAAGCGTTATTGTTGAATACTTATCGGACGCTTTTCTTGGTTTTGCAAAAGAGGAATTTACCACAAAGCAGATTTTTTAAAATTTGGATACAATATATCAACGCAAAAGTCTTGCCACCCAACTGGCTCTACGAAAACAACTTTTGGGTTTAAAATCACAAGGAGATTCATCATTGATCAAACATTTTACAATCTTTGATGACTTGATTACGGAGTTAGCTGCAGCAGGCGCTAAATTAGAAGAACCTGACAAAGTGTGTCATTTACTATTAACCTTACCAAAATCGTACGATGGCATAATTACTGCAATTGAAACATTATCAGAGGATAACTTAACTTTATCTTTTGTTAAGACAAGACTTCTTGATTATGAAATAAAATTAATAAAACAAAATCAAGACACAAGTGCAAAATTACTTCAAGTCACTTCAAATAAATATGACACAACAAAGAATAATTTTGAGACACAGACATCATTGAAAAACCCCTACCAAGGTCAATACAAAAGGCAATTTTCTAAAAACAGAAAGGTACTGATCTCTAAATGTCATCATTGTGGGAGAAAAGGCCATTTCAAGAAAAATTGCTTTTACTACAAAAAGTCACTTCAAAATCTTTCAAAGCATACTGCAAAGAATAGAACTGTTCAAACAGTGCAAATGATTCAACCATCAACATCAAGAAATGATACCTCTAGTTTTGCTTTTATGCTTGGGATTGGAAGTAATGTTGTTTCAAGATTTTGTTGCAAAAGCAGAGGCTCATTTTAATTTAAAAGTTGTTAATTTGTATAGTGATAATGGCGGAGAATACTTGTCAAATGAAATTAATATTGTGTACACAAAGGCATTAGTTATCACTTGACAGTTCCACGAACCCCACAGTTAAATGGTGTGTCTGAACGCATGATAAGAACAATAACCGAAAGAGCTCGTGCAATGATGGTTGGAGCTGATTTGTAAAAGTCATTTTGGGGTGAAGCAGTTCTGACTGCAACATTTCTAATTAATTTGACCCCTACTAAAGCTCTAAAATATTGTACAAAAACACCATATGAATTGTGGCATGGTTAAAAGCCGCAAGTTAAATATTTGAAGGTTTTTGGTTCTACTGTATTTGTACATAATAAAATTAGTAAAACTAAATTTGATGACAAATCATGGAAAGGAATACTATTAGGGTTTGAACCAAATCGATATAAAGTGTGGGATGTGGAAGCTGAAAAGTGTGTGTATGTTAAGCCGAGTCTCCAGCGAAAGTTTTTTGAAAACATTCAACAAAAACACATACACAAAACTTTGTTTCTGAAAAATGTTTCTTGACATGCGCCGTCTATACCTCTCTTGGCTTGTGTACACAAAACAATAGTTTCTCTAGCAAACAAAATGAGTTCGGACGAAGAAGACGTAGTTTTAGATCGTATCTTTATTCCAATCCATCTTTACTTGCATTGCTCTAAACCACCGTAGAATCAAACTTGGCGCGAAAACCAAACTTTTTTTTGTAATGGCTTCTTCCATTTTACACAGAAATTCGGCCATTGTCTAGCAAGTTATCAAAATTAAAAAAGTTAAAAGTTGTCGAAATGATAGATTATGTACAGTACCCTGCCCCTCGACCCGCGCGGGGGAAGTTTTGTGTACGTGTTTTCCACCGGGCATGAAAAGCAAAAACATTGTTGATGCAAACAAAAATGTGTAGTGAAACAATGTTTTGTGTAGACAGTTTTGTTGAATGTTGAGATGTTTTTGTTGATTGTGTAGGGCAAAACACGCGCTGGAGACCCGGCTTTAGAGACGTTATTGTAGATGAAACCAATTTTTTGGTATCCAGGCCGTTGTTTGGACCTGAAGAGTTTAAGTCTAAAAAGTCGTGTAATAAAACTGATGAACCTGAAACAAGGTCGAAATCAGTAGTTTGGTTTCATAAATCTGATGTTGGTAAATCAGATACATCGGTACAAGGTGGTACTGATGGTAGTGACTAGAATAACGAAAATGTCGAATAAGGACTAGATCCTAAGGAAAGTACACATACATATTCTGAACTAAGACGAAGTGAAAGAATTAAAAACCGTTCTTCTGTATCTTATAATGAAGATTATGATTATCTTTTGTGCGCTCAGTCAATAGTATGTAAATCACCTACTTCTTTTCAGGAAATTCAAAGTAGGAATGATAGAATACAATGGGAACAAGCAGTAAGAGAAGAAATCAATTCTCTCTTAATGAATAATACTTGGTGTTTAGTATCAAAGCCTGAAAATAAAAATATTGTTGATTGCAAATGGGTGTTTTCCATGAAAAATGATGAATATGGAAATCCAGTAAAATATAAAGCGCGACTTGTTGCTCGAGGTTTTAGTCAAGAATATTTAATGGATTATAATAAAACTTTTGCACCAGTTGCTAGAATTTCAAGTTTCAGATTTATTTTTAGCTTTTGCAAATCAAAATAACTTGTTAATCCATCATATGGATGTTAAAACTGCTTTTCTTACCGGTACATTAAAGGAAGAAATATATATGACAGTTCCTGAGGGGGTACCATGTAAAAGTAACCAAGTGTGTAAATTAAATAAAGCTTTATATGGATTAAAGCAAGCAGCAAGGTGCTGGTTTGAAGTAAGGCAGGCGTACCGGTTTTGACCACTGTACCGGTTTTGGCCACTTTTTGCTCTAAAAGTTTTCTAAACAACTTTTAGCCATTTTTGATAAAGGCAATTAAAATAAGGTATTTTAAGGTAATAATAACAACCGTTAGAATTCCTTATGCCATAAGATTTTTTTTTCAAATAATTCCATTTTCTGTTTGAAAACATGTTTGGTATGAAAATTTTGAGAAATTTGTTTTGGATGTAATACATTATAAACCTTTATTTTTTACAATCATTGTTGTTTTGAAATTGACTGGTTTCTAGCGCATTAGAATATATTGATTTTATCTGGGTTTGGTTTTGATTTTTCGCAATACTTAAGTTTAACTATCAGTAAGTGGCCAAAACCGGTACATTTGGTACCCCACACACATTGTGTGTAATATAAAAAAAACTATTTTACTTCTATAAATTTAAAAAATGTACCTTTAAAGGTAGATAAATTATCTATATTTTAAGATATAACTTGTGTCTTAAATACCTAAGACCATTTAGTACTTAGTGCTTAAAAGTCAAAAAATCCTTAAAGTGGCCACAAAGGGTACCTCTGCCCTGTTTGATGAAACTCTAAAAGCAAAAGGGTTTAAAAATTCACCAGTTGAGCGTTGTATTTATTTGTTAGATAATGGGGAAGTACTTAAAAACATTTATGTAGTTCTATATGTAGATGACCTTATAATTGCTACTAGTGATGTAGCAAGAATTAATAGTTTTAAAGACTAATTGATGATGAAATTTTGTATGGTAGATTTCAAAGATATTAAAGTCTTTGTGGAAGTAAGAATTCAAAGAAGTAATAAACAGATAACTTTAGATCAAAGTGCGTATATAAAAACAGTTCTACATAAATTTAATATGCATGATAGTAAACCTGTCAGTACACCACTTGAAATTAAACTGAATTATGAAGCTTTAAATTCAGAAGAAAAATATGATGCCCCATGTCGAAATTTAATTGGTTGTTTAATGTATATAATGCTGTGCACTGGACCTGATATAAGCATAGCTGTTAACATTTTGAGTAGATAAACAAATAAAAATAATAAATAACTTTGGCAATGTCTTAAAAGGGTATTAAAATATCTAAATAGTTCAAAAGATATCGAACTTACCTATACAAGAGGTGATTATAATGATATGTTGAGTGGCTATGTCGACTCTGATTGGGGAGGTAATGATCTAAATGACAGGAAAAGTACAACTGGTTATGTATTCATATTATTTGAAAATTGTACTATATGCTGGAATACAAAACGACAAACATCAGTGGCTGCCTCATCCACTGAAGCTGAATATATGGCACTATATGAAGCTGTCAAGGAGACATTGTGGTTAAAGTCGTTAGCAACCAGTATTAATATAAATATTACCAGTCCTATTGTCGAAGACAATAATGGTTGCATTAGTATAGCTAATAATCCCACGTCTCATAAGAGATCTAAGCATCATCATCATCATGTCAGCCGAACGACGCCCACTGCTGGGCATAGGCCTCCCCCAAGGATCTCCACAACGATCGGTCCTGCGCTGCCTGCATCCAGCGGCTTCCCGCGACCTTGACCAGATCGTCGGTCCACCTTGTAGGGGGCCTGCCCACGGAACGTCGTCCGGTACGCGGTCGCCATTCGAGAACCTTTCCGCCCCAACGGCCATCAGTTCTCCGCGCTATCTGTCCCGCCCACTGCCACTTCAATGATGCAATCCTTCGAGCGATGTCGGTCGTTTTAGTTTTCCTGCGGACCTCATCATTTTTGATTCGATCGAGCAAGGAAATACCAAGCATCGCTCTCTCCATTGCTCGCTGGGTGACTTTGAGCCTTCTTATGAGACCCATAGTAAAAGAGCACGTCTCACTTCCATAGGTCATTACTGGCAACACACACACTGGTCAAAGACTTTCGTCTTGAGACATTGAGGTATTTCGGACGCGAATATATGCCGGAGCTTCCCAAACGCTGGCCCATCCGAGCTGGATTTGACGAGAGATCTCTTTAAACATAGTGGTCAACAACTTCGAGTGTAATGTTCCCAACATTAACTGGAGCGGGTGCAACATGGGCATTGAGCATGATTTTCGTCTTGTCCATGTTCATCTTAAGACCCACTTTTTGCGAAGCATTACCGAGATCTTCGAGCATTGTGTTCAGGTCTTCCAAGATCTCAGCCATAAGAACTACATCATCGGCAAACCGTAGGTGTGTTAGGTACTCGCCATTGATGTTGATGCCGCATCCTTTCCAGTCCAGCAGCTTAAAAATATCCTCCAACGCAGCTGTGAACAGTTTGGGAGAGATGACATCTCCCTGTCTCACACCTCGCTGTAGTTGGATAGGATTAGAGCTCTGGTTCTGTAATCGGACCGACATGGTGGCGTTTTGGTATAAGTACCTCAGCACCTCGATGTACCTGCTCAACTGGCTGATATGTTAACAAAGCCTTTATCTGCAGCCAGATTTTTAGAACTAAGAAATGGTTTGAACTTAAAATAGCATTGATTGTAAAATGTCGTTGTGTTTTTGTTTTGATGGTCTGATTAGGTTTTACTGGGTTTTCCTAATCCTTGCAGCCAAATGTTGGACCATATGTATTTCCCAGGGAACACAGGAACGGACGTTTTTCTTTTCAATGGTCAATGAGATTTTTGTTTTCAATCAATTTTTGAGGAGGCGTGTTGGTTTGCTTACATTAAGATAATTCTGAGAACACGCACGTGTGCTGTGGGACAAAAATTAATTGAACAAGGATCCTTTGTTCTACAGTTAATGTAATTATTTCATGGAGCTGTGATTCTGGAATTTTAATCTATCTATCTATCTATCTATATCTATACTTATAATAAATCTGTAGAGAGGTCAATTCTGTACATGAAATATATTTCCAAAATGACTATCAGAGGGTGATTAGGGATCGATACTGATGCCAAAAATGCAATCAGTAAAATTTTTGTCTGTCTGTCTGTCTTTCTGTCTGTCTGTCTGTCTGTCTGTATAACCGTTATAGAAACAAAAACTACTCGACGGATTTTAACGAAACTTGGTACAGTTATTTTTCATACTCCTGAGCTGGTTATAGTATACTTTTCATCACGCTACAATCAATAGGAGCAGAGCAGTGAAGGGAAATGTTGGGAAAACGGGAGAAGTTACTCCATTTTTTAAGCTTCCGTCGCGTGTGCAACCTTCATGGTTAAAGCTACACAGAAATCATGTATAACGGAAACTTAAAATTATATAAAAAATATTACACGACAGCATATGTCTATCTTTTATGGTTGACTCACAATAACACGTGTAACTCCCGATAGCTTAGCAGTTCGCTCGACGCGTCTCGCGGCCGAAGGTATAAAAAGGCGGGGCGTCCGAGCGCGAGCTTCATACAATTATAATAAAAAGGAACCTTCAATTTTATTGTTACCACTTGCAAGTGAGAAAGAATAGATTTGTATACTTTCAACGTTTTCGTTGCTTATTCAATCAGTTTATTGTTGACATGTACGCAAAAATTTAAACCGAAAGATTAGTTTAAAATACGATCTTATCAAAGGCAGCTGCGCGCTGAAGAATACGTGCACCTTCGCGATGCCATAATCCTTTTTTTAATACAGTTGCTCAAAAAGTGGCGTATTGCAGGGACGTATAGCGTTCGGGATGTGGGCTATTACACACTCGAACTTCTTCTTTACCTTTCCCGAACTCGTGCGCTTTCTTTCCCAACTGTCAAAATATTGTCTACTAGCTTCCGCCCGCGACTTCGTCCGCGTGGACATTCGAGAAAATACTTAGGGGACCAATAACCAGGATTAAAAGTATTCTATGTTTTAATTTAATAAAAATTCGATCAGCCGTTTTTACGTGATTAGGCGGGTCCTATATCACCAAGTGAGCAGCCTTGTGCGAGGCCCGCCGCACGTGGCAAACGTTCTGCCTCGCGCGAGGCTGCTCGCTTGGTGAGGGAGGACCCGCCTACTCACGTAAAAACGTCTGATCGGATTTTGATGAAATTAAAACATAGAATACTTTTTATCCTGGTTATTGGTCCCCTAAGTATTTTCTCGAATGTCCACGCGGACGAAGTCGTGGGCGGAAGCTAGTAGAAAATAAACCACCAGCCTCGCAAGTAGATCCCGGCAGAAAATAAACTTGCGAGGCCGATGGTGTTTTTCTTCTACAATTTTATTTATTCATAGCTTTCCGCCCGCGGCTTCGCCTGCGTGGACTACACGACGTTATTCCGCGGGAATGTGATATTTTTCAGGGATAAAAAGCCTATGTTCCTCTCCAAGCTACAAAAGTATCTGTATCCCAAACAGCCAAATCCGTTCAGCCGTTTTGGCGTGATTGAGTAGCAAACATCTAAGCTTTCACATTTATAATATTAATAGGATTCCTTTCAGTCATACAAAGGATTATCATAAGTATTACGTAAAAAAGTAACAAAAGTCAATTGTTTATGTAGCCAAAACGAATTTTTCATACTGCATCCCAATTCACTACGGCCAATTTAGAAATTTTTGTACTATATATCAAACGTAGGACAGTAAAAAACCGGTCAAGAGCAAGTCGGACTCGCGCACCGAGGGTTCCGTACCGTACCATCATAAATAAATAGAAAATACTACAACTATGCTTCACCCAAACAAAGCAACCTGCGAGTAGGTAGGAAGGAGGATATTTTGGTTGTAAATAAAACGTAAAAATGTTTTCATCGGCGAGGCATATTATATTCTTCCAAGAATTTTGCGATGTAGAAATTTGCAGTTTTTGGTCAGCGCCATCTCTTGACCGATAATGGAACTAATGTAATTTTTGTTGATGATTTCTGAAAAAGTTGACTATTTAGAGACATCGTTTTATTTTTCCCGTAATCTTTACATAAACTTCTATCACCTAAAACAATTTATCTTTGCAAACTTCGGAGATAAGGGGGGACGGTATTATTTTTTCATTTTTCATCATAAGTCAAAAACTATGCGGCCTAAAACAAAAAGAAAAATTGTTTGAGAGTGTGCAAACAGCGCTCTTTTATATGATACCCCATATGCCCTAGTAGCCCCACTTCAAATTTTTGGCTTGGCACCGACTTCAAACAGTTCAGTAAGTACCAAGATAAATTAGAAAAAGTCACGTGTCATCGTCCTTTGAATTAAAAAATCTTATTATTTTTTTCGTATTTTAGTGTTTGTTAATTTTAGTTTGAAGATCCGTTTTGAAGGCGGTTACATTTTTTTTCAAAAACGTTTTATAACTAATCTTTCGATTTAAATTTTTGCGTACATGTCAACAATAAACTGATTGAATAAGCAACGAAAACGTTGAAAGTATACAAATCTATTCCTTCTCACTTGCAAGTGGTAACAATAAAATTGAAGGTTCCCTTTTATTATAATAGGGTATTTTACTGTTGTTGAAATGTAGATATTTAATGATGACGTTAAAAAATATTTCAATTAAAATAATTTGAATCTGTTTTATAATAAAAGAATTATAGTCTGTTTGATTTTGACTATAGCTGTCTCTTTCTAAAACGAAATCTTCTATGGCGTGACTATGACGCTACTAACCCACTGACGTCACTAAGATAGCGTCCTGTCCTTGTCTAATTATAAAGTTTGAAGTCCTATATCTTTGAAAATATTCAAGATAATTCAAAATGAAAACTTGTTTTGTGTAGCTAATAGTTCGAAAAACATTTTAAAGAAATAAAAAAAAATCAGTAAATTACTTTAATGTATGAAGCTCGCGCTCGGACGCCCCGCCTTTTTATACCTTCGGCCGCGAGACGCGTCGAGCGAAGCTTCGAACTGCTAAGCTATCGGGAGTTACACGTGTTGTTGTGAGTCTAACATAAAAGATAGACATATGCTGTCGTGGGATATTTTTTATATAATTTTAAGGAGAACATTTCCGTCATACATGATTTCTGTGTAGCTTTAACCATGAAGGTTGCACACGCGACGGAAGCTTAAAAAATGGAGTAACCCGCTCCCGCTTTCCCAACATTTCCCTTCACTGCTCTGCTCCTATTGATTGTAGCGTGATGAAAAGTACACTATAACCAGCTCAGGAGTATGAAAAATAACTGTACCAAGTTTCGTTAAAATCCGTCGAGTAGTTTTTGTTTCTATAACGGTTATAAACACAGACAGACAGACAGACAGACAGACAGACAGAGAGACAGACAGACAGACAAAATTTTTACTGATTGCATTTTTGGCATCAATATCGATCCCTAATCACATCCTGATAGTTATTTTGGAAATATATTTCATGTACAGAATTGACCTCTCTACAGATTTATTATAAGTATAGATAGATTATAAGTATAGATAGATTAAAAAGAAAAAACCAACCACGAAGTTTTTACAAAAAAAAACATAGAAGTTTTTATGATTCATGCAAATATTTCTAAAAAGAAGCTACTAATTTGTTTCAATATCAGATTTAAAAGTAATTTTAATTATACATTAAATTAATATTAGTATCGGCCAAATTAAATTTATGAATATAAAAAATACATAAAATTGGCTGTATGACCACAGATTACTAGATATGGTATGACGTGCACTATTTACCATAGTATCTGCTTAAAGGAGTTTGCGCAAGTAAGTGAAAAGAAAATGAGGGACCTTATTTCTTAATTTTCTAAATTAGTTTTTTCTGGTTTTTATTGTGGTAGGTACTTAGTATGGTGGAATTAGTGCAATAATGTGGCTTTAATGGAAAACGATGTGGTAAAAGAGAGAAATAAGGAAAGGCGCTCCTGTAGGATTCGGACTGCTTTTGTTAGGTTTCATTTCATTTCATCTCATTTAATTTAATTTTCTTTTCATATCAATAAAAAAAATCTACTGAAGCCTTGGCTGTATGATCATAGTTTCCTTTGCCAACCCAGAATGGGTGAAGAAAACAAAAAAAAGTCTCTGCATTATTCTTTTACGATTAGTTAGTTGAGTTTATTGTGTTTTATTAAATTGCTTAATTTTTTCGCAACTGTATTAAAAATAGTTGTTCATTACACGTGCGGAACCGTCATTGCAACTTGTTCCGACTGTCAACCCTCACCTTCGGCTGCGCCTCGGCTCGGGTAGACATTTGTCGGAACTCTTTGCAATGACAGGCTTTCCGCACTTGTAATGAAATCTACTATTTGAATACAGTTGCTCAAAAAGTGGCGTATTGCAGGGACGTATAGCGTTCGGGATGTGGGCTATTACACACTCGAACTTTTTCTTTACCTTTCCCGAACTCGTGCGTTTTCTTTCCCAACTGTCAAAATATTGTCTATTAAAAAGAAAAAACCAACCACGAAGTTTTTACTAAAAAAAATCATAGAAGTTTTTATGATTCATGCAAATATTTCTAAAAAGTAGCTACTAATTTGTTTCAATATCAGATTTAAAAGTAATTTTAATTATACATTAAATTAATATTAGTATCGGCCAAATTAAATTTATGAATATAAAAAATACATAAAATTGGCTGTATGACCACAGTTTACTAAATATGGTATGACGTGCACTATTTACCATAGTATCTGCTTATAGGAGTTTGCGCAAGTAAGTGAAAAGAAAATGAGGGACCTTATTTCTTATTTTTCTAAATTAGTTTTTTCTGGTTTTTATTGTGGTAGGTACTTAGTATGGTGGAATTAGTGCAATAATGTGGCTTTAATGGAAAACGATGTGGTAAAAGAGAGAAATAAGGAAAGGCGCTCCTGTAGGATTCGGATTGCTTTTGTTAGGTTTCATTTAATTTCATCTCATTTAATTTAATTTTCATTTCATATCAATAAAAAAATTCTACTGAAGCCTTGGCTGTATGGTCATAGTTTCCTTTGCCAACCCAGAATGGGGAAAGAAAACAAAAAAAAGTCTCTGTTTATATTCTTTTACGATTAGTTAGTTGAGTTTATTGTGTTTTATTATTTTATTAAATTGGTTAATTTTTTCGCAACTATATTAAAAATAGTTGTTCATTACACGTGCGGAACCGTCATTGCAACTTGTTCCGACTGTCAACCCTCACCTTCGGCTGCGCCTCGGCTCGGGTAGACATTTGTCGGAACTCTTTGCAATGACAGGCTTTCCGCACTTGTAATGAAATATACTATTTTCTGTTCTGTGCCATAATCAATGATAGATCTACTTACCAAAGATAACATTTTTGGAGAAGTATTGTGTTATATGTATAGTGTTGAGTGGCAAAAACGCGGCTTGCCTCACGCACATATCCTACTTTGGTTAAAAGATAAGGTTCGACCTAAGTTTGTTATAATTTTAGACGACGTTTGCACAACTATTTTGGTGATAAGAGAGAAATAAAAATATTTATATTTTTGAAAAAATGGAAAATGAAGTATTTAGAAATAATCGACCCTCTCACAACCAGGGGGGCTACCGCGTAACTTTATGGGTATGAACTCCATACGTTTTTGGGAACTTTAAGTCAATTTTTTAAAGAAAATAGCCGCTATCAGTTCCTAGTTTTGTGATGTCGGGTATAACGATAACTAGCTAGCAACGTTCAACAGAACAAAGCAGCAAAAATCTATCAAAATAAGGAATTCAAATGACAGTTGAAGCCCATACCCATATCCATATTTCTTAGCCGGTAGTTTAACTTTTTAGTTAATGAACCGATTTGAATAATTCTTTTTTTATTTAAAAGGTGACGCTTCTCGTGTGGTCCCATTCAAATTTTATCAAGAACTGGCAAGAAGTTCAGGAGTAATCCCGAATAATGTGTATTCAGACTTTATTTGGGTATATGGACGATTTCATAGTTTCATCAAATTGGGAATCATTTTCAAAATATATTTTTTTTCGAAAGTTGGTACTTCTGACCTGATCTTACTTTCACCAAGTCAGGACCAGGGGATCAAATCCCAGGAAAATTGAGAGAAATTCTCAAATATAGGCAAGCCTTATGCGTTCCATTTATTTTTGAAGTTAGTCAAGTATTTGCATCTGGTAGTCATCATCTCATAGTGATGAGCTGGTGATGGAAGCTACAACTCCTTAACGGTTAGGAGCTGGAGAATATTTCTTTAAGTATTAATCGTACGTATGGGCCAATAGTTATATTCTTTCAGGTTATTAGGGTGAGCTGCTGATGAGAGGTGAAACTCCTCAACAGTTAGGAGTTATATTATGATGTTTTATAAATACCATATGCACGAATGGACCTTCAGTTGTATTCCTTCAAGTTATCTAAGTAGCTAAAAATGGAAAGCTGAATTCCGTAACGGATAGGATATTTACAACAATTTATCATAATCACCATGTAGTTTCTTAAGCTACTTCACTGAAAATCGAAAAATAAAACGTTTTTGAAAAAAAATATGTAACCGCCTTCAAAACGGATCTTCAAACAATAATTTAACAAACACTAAAAAACGAAAAAAATAATAAGATTTTTTAATTTAAAAGACGATGATACCTGACTTTTTCTAATTTATCTTGGTACTTACTGAACTGTTTGAAGTCGGTGCCAAGCCAAAAAGAATAAGAACGAAATATACTGAGTGAAATAACAAACATATTAAAAAAAACCCCGGTCCCAAGCGTGAGGTGTAGGACGTATTTACCTCAATACGTAAGACGGCACCGACTTCAAACAGTTCAGTAAGTACCAAGATAAATTAGAAAAAGTCAGGTATCATCGTCCTTTAAATTAAAAAATCTTATTATATTTTTTAGTTTTTTAGTGTTTGTTAATTATTGTTTGAAGATCCGTTTTGAAGGCGGTTACATTATTTTTTTCAAAAACGTTTTATTTACGTAATACTTATGATAATCCTTTGTATGACTGAAAGGAATCCTACTAATATTATAAATGTGAAAGCTTAGATGTTTGCTACTCACTCACGCCAAAACGGCTGAACGGATTTGGCTGTTTGGGATACAGATACTTTTGTAGCTTGGAGAGGAACATAGGCTTTTTATCCCTGAAAAATATCACATTCCCGCGGAATAACGTCGTGTAGTCCACGCAGGCGAAGCGGCGGGCTGAAAGCTAGTCTCTGAAATAAAACTATTGTTTTGTTTAGTTAGTCTCCCGCAGGCCTCCATGGTGTTAAGAGATCTTTTACGTATCGTTCGTTCCTTGTGGTTGATATAGCTGAATATAAGGATTTATTTCATCACAGCTATATAGTGAAGTTTAAGGCGGTACTCGGAAAAAATGTGCTGAAGCGAGATAGCAATGAGAAAACGACGCGCGCGGGAGCAGATTATGGGGGATTTTGCAGATTAGACAAAAAAACACACAAAATCACTTCGTATTAAAAAACTACAGCGATTTAAAAAAAAACGTTCTATACGATCCTCAATATTATTGGTGTCCACTAATTAAACCAATTTCCAATAGTGACCCCATTTAAGAATAATCTTCACTTTTTATATTTTTTAGAGGTCTTTTCGAAAAGAAAAAGTGTCGAGGCAAAATCATAAAATCGTGTTTTTGAAACTATACGATTCTAGATAAAGGTATGAAGAAATATATATCTTATTACCAGATTTGTAACAACTGTAACCGTCCTATAGTTTTAAATCAAAAAGTCCATATTTTTCCGAGTAGCGCCTTAAAGACCCATTTCCAATACTAATATGTTCGCCGAGGCGCATGTTTTCGTGCCATAATCAGAAAACACTGTGAAGCGCTACCTACTAGCCAGAACACGTAGCAGCCCCAATAGCATCATGAAGGCAGTGATTGTTCGATAGGATTCTCCACTGCTAGAGCACTGGTTGCGCCTGCATGGCATGCAAAGCCAACCACCTGCGCGTATGTCTTAAATGTAACTTTACTAACATGGTTTTTAAGGATTATTGTTACTAACACTCTATGGACTACCTTTTAAATAAATAAAATCATTTATTTTCAGACAACAATAAAGTTCATGTGTCTTTTGTCTGATAAAAAATATTTATTATTATAATTAAGCAGATTAATTTGTATGCCGAGATACAAACAAATAGTCATGTAGGCAGTAGAGTCTAGTATTCATTAGAGATTAACTATAATACGTTTCGGCACATTTCCAGGGGTTGTAGCCAGGGAAACTACTAAGTAACTATTTTTAGAATTTAATAAATATTAATTATGTGTACAATATACGAGTGATAAAATCCGTGAAAAGTGTTTTAATTCAATGAACAGTTCGCACAGAAATCTAAGATGTGCTTATTTCAGTAAAGGGAGTTAATAGGTATAAGCAAAGAACTTATAATTTATATTTCTCATTAGTCTCATTACACATTAATTACAGTTACACTTATGTACAGAAGAGCAATGTCCAAGGAAAGTATCAGAGCAAAAATAAACCCCGGCTAAGTAAAGGCAATGCTTCTATAAAGTAAGGAGTAACGAAAGAGCGCTACTAAGTGGCTTATTAGTCGTATAAGAGCTACGCCTCATATGATGTTTACAGTACACACGACCTCACATATTCCTGTACAAACACAAACTGAAATGGGTCTTATTCCTTTGTCTAAGGGTTCTTTGTGAATATAGAGTGGTTATTTTATAGTGCGTACTACTTTACGGATTGGCGTGTGATCGTGTCGTGTTCTAAATTGGCTCTTTAAGTGGGTGGTTTGGTCGACTTGGAGTTTGGGCGTTATTGTGCGTCTCCGGTTGCCAAATAAAACCAGCCTTTGGAGTATTTCTTAGGGGTTGGAATGAGGTCAGGGCTCACTACCTGGAATACGCTGTAATAGGAAAGTCGTAGTACCCAATGCAAGCGAGAAAGCACTTCGTCGTGTCAACTTCTTGTGCTTTTAATCAATTTTAACTCAATCTTGTTTCAGGTGATGAAAAGGGCCCTTGGTCGTTTTGCAAACGGTATTTGGTATTTTTTATTTTATTATTATTTTGAAAAGTCTGTCCAGTATTTATTTTATCCACAACAAACAAACAAATAATCAAATCTTTCTACTTTATAATATTGAAATAACTTTTTAAACTTTCATTGTCATTAACACTGTAAATATTACGAAAAATAGGATTTTTACCATGTTTTTTGATTTGTTGTTGAGTCCCCGATATCAACAACAAATCAAAACATGGTAAAAATCCCGTTTTTCGTAATATTTATAATATTGGTATAGAAGTATAGATACGTAAGGGATAAATACTGGTTATTTAAATTTTTACTTTTTTGCATTCACAATGCAATTTTTATGGTTGAAAAATGGAAAATGAAGTATTTAGAAAAAAATCGACCGTCTCACAACCAATTCCGATGAGACTCGAACCGACCTTTCGCTATCCGGGCGACTGCTCTAACCACTGAGCTACGGAGTCGTTATGGTTGAAAAATAAAAAATTAAGTATTTAGTAGTACATAGTATTTCACTATCGGATTTAGTTGTGATGTTGGATTTACTTCAATTTCAAATGTCACGATTCATAAGGACTTACATATTTATTATGTCTAGCCATTGTCTACCTAAGTGAATAAATATTTTTTTATTTATTTAATATTTTCAATAATAAAAATTGCATTGTGAATGCAAAAAAATCTAAGTAAGTAAGTATATGAATGTTCTTTAGTGTAGCAGTTTCCATCACATTTGTAATTTAAACACGGTAAAATCTACCAAGTAATTTGCTTGTGATTCTGCAAGTCTTCGTTTCGATCAAAGTTGACATAACTGCGAGCAATTGTTGGAGAGCTATGCAAATATGTTAACACGAGAAATAAAAATAGAAATAATGAAGTAATATTTAATAAAGTTCGGAATAGTATTTTTGATTTTATTGAAGTAGAAGAGTAAGCAGCGAACTTACTTCGTGTTTTAAAATAAAATAACAGTTTTTCAAATTAGTCCTCATTTACTATTTTCATAGGAATGAATTTTCGCCTCATTTCAGATTTAAGTTGAATAATAAAAAAAACAACACATGCATGTCTAAGCTTCCAGTACTATCGCAACGTATTTATGTTGAAAAGCTAACTTTCCATTTTATTGATATTGACAAGTCATTTATAAATGTTCACCAGTCACGAGCAAATATGCATTTAGACAGGTCAAATATTATTAAATAGAAATACTCATGAAATACTAAACAAACAGTTTGTATATTTTTTTCGTTTCTTTTTTTTGTATTCATAAATTATCAGTCTTGTGTTTTTTACAATGAATCAATAAATTGAACTTCGATAGTGGATCTTTCGCCATAACATGATTTCTGCTTCAGTGTGAGTGTGAGTGACCGCGAAAAGTAGTATCAGGCTTAAAAAAGTTTGAATTTTAATTGGTGATTACAAAAAATACCTAAGTAATATATAACTAATCTGCTACCCACCCACATATCTTAAGAAAATAGCAATGCATTCGGTCGACAAGATTGAATTACTATTAAGTGTTCATCAAATTATAGCACTTATTAATGACAATAAAGAAATGAAGTAGGTAGGAAAAATGTGATAGTAAAAAACCACGAGCACTATAAGAGTAGCTTTCAGGCGGGCTACTTATAGGGCTCGTGGTTTTTACTGTCACATTTTTCCTATACTTACAAAATTGCATTGTGAATGCTACATAAACAGTCACATAAAATATTAAAAGTTAAAAATGAAAATAAGTCAAAATCATAATCAAAGATCAATCCCATTAAAATGTTAATAATAAATAAGGCGACTCGATTTTGAATAAGTAATAATAATAGCAGCGTAAAAAATTAATGTTTAGAAATATAATTTTGTAAGTATTTTAAATGTAATAAAGGGAATAATAATTATATACTTAATACTTTATTGCACATAAAAACAGACATGATACAGAGAAAATACAAGTTAAACAAAAAAATATCACATAAGTAATAGACGGCTTTATTGCTAAATAGCAATCTCTTTCAGGTAACCTTGGGTGAAAGAGAAACTATTGTTTCTTCTACTACACTATCTGTGTAAACGCACACACAGTCACGCAAGTCTCGCTGTATCTCACTCACACCTACTTCGACACGAGCTTTCAAATGGATTTTGATTTTATTGGATTTATTCACATTATATTCTGAATAAAAGCTTCGGGATGTAAAGAAATAATTTTACTGTTATAGTGTGACATGGTGCAATAGATTGCCGTTGGTGTGGGCAATATCATGTATGCAACAAGCGATTCTTTGAGAAGCTTTTAGTATCGGCACGCGAAGGTAATTTTTTTTGTACAGCCAATAGTAGTATTTATGTACATACCCCGAGCATGGAAAATTCTCGTTCTCGTAATCATAAACGATACCAAACCCACCATCATCAATGGGGAACTTGCATTAAAATTATTTTGAGAAATTATATTAATAATCCAATGATGATAGCCATTAAAAGTGCATTCGTGGAAGATTTATTCCAAAATTATTATTGTTTTGCAAAATATTTTAATGTAAAGTTACGTAAATTGAAACGTGATTTGAAACACCAATCAGCGCGCAGTGACGTCATTCCATTAGTCACTTAAGCTGAGTTCAAAAACATATAGGTGATCATACATTCAAATCATGTCATAAAACATTAAAAATATCTACAAAATGGAAAAAGGCTTGACTAAATTCGACTCGCGAGATTTGCTTAAGGTTTATATGGACATAGTGCGGTGGTTATTTATGGAAAATTCAAATTTTTCAAGTGTAGAGATTGCTGTTTACTTTATACACTGTTGATGCAAGATCTAACGAGGTTATGATTTTTACGAATACAACGTACTTACATCAAAATGATCTTCACAACATTGCAAGGCAGATTTTGAAGAGGGTGAATGTTGTCTTATATAGCTCCTTTCATCCACTTTTCTCTAAGTTTAGGCTCTTGAGGCACAGTTAGAACTGCACACTCTATTTTGTGAGATTTAGCTTTACTTGTAAAAGAATTATCCATTGTAGTAGTAATAAAGTATCGTTTACTGACTTTTTGTATGTCAAATAAAACTGAAATAAATTAATTCTGTCTTACAAAAATAATATTGTACTGTACGCGCCATGAAAAGTTATGTGCATCTGAAAGGAGTGACCACTGACCACGAAAAAAGAAACAGGTTGAGAGCCTATCAGAGAATCTTTACGCGACATGAAAAGTTATGTGCATCTGAAAGGAGTGACCACCAAAAGAGAAACAGCTTGAGACCCTGTCAGAGAATCTAGTAAAAAAATTGTTGATTCCTAAGCAAAACTCCAAATGATTCGTATTAATTCTGAGTTGGACACTCAGTTCAGCAACTGTTAAAAATTTACTGTCACCTGTCAAAGTAATTAAGCATTGTGTGTTAATTATTTTTAAATTCGAATCTAGTAAAGAATTTAGCTTGGTCACTGAGTTCATACAATGTGTGCATTATTGAATCTCTCAAATTTTGCAAGTAAACTAAAGAAATATATAAAATTACTTCAAATATCTAATTGTTTAGCACCTTATGAAGAAACAATAGTACAAACGTTAATAGTTTAATAATAAATGGAATTTATCTATTTTGACAACTAACGACAAACGTTTGAGTGACCAACGTTTTCGGTTTTAATGACTAGGCTTCGCCACTTAGATAAATGAAAGTAAGCTTAAGTTTTTTTTCTCGACTGCGGCGGGCGAAGTCAAAAATTACCTGACTGCGGCGGGCGAAGCCCAAAAAGTGTGACGTTTTTGACCTGAATGTATGTGATTCTGTTCCTATGTTCCCTCGTAACTACTAAACGGATAAACTGATTTTGTTAATTGGTACGTCATAAGATTCGTCTTAATAGCCCGAGTGAAAATAGAACATCAATATTAACAAAAAAAAAAATATGGCGGCTTTTAGTCGGCATATTATTCTGTGCATTGTAAAAGAAATATTTTTTAATCTCATCGAGTGGGGTAGGTATTAAATGAAGAGTTTTAAATAGCGATTCCATAAACATCTAAACTTGCAGTTTTGTAAATCTCTCCGTATTAATTTATCTAAAAAAGAAAAGAATTAACGAATTTTTAAATTAGTAAGTTCTTACTTAAAAAAGATGATTTATTGACAATGAACTAAAAAGTCTAAAATAAAAACGTAGGTAATATTTAAAAAACTAAAAACACGACTGCAAAAATTTACCATTAAAAATGAAAAAACCAGCTCTTTACTTCTCGGGTTTTTTAGTTTTTTATTAATTATTACGAAATCTTTACTAGAAGTTGGCATATCATCCGTTTCTCTGAGGGTGCCATACTTTTAGAGATTGAATTTTTTTTTTCATGACAGGATGGACAACAACGTTATAGCGGCATTTAAAATCCTTAAAAAAAAGTAATAAATGAGGGTAACCATATTCTGTCAATTTCGTTTTCACAAAAATTAAAAATTCAACCCCTAAAAGTATGGTAATTACTTAGAGAAACGGATGATAAACCAAGTTCTAGTAAAGATTTCGCTAAAAAACATAAGTTTTCTTTCATTTACCTATCTGGCGAAGCCTAGTCAGTAAAACTGAAATCTTTGGTCACTCACTTTTAGCGTTTGTCGTTAGTTGTCAAAATTTCTTTGTCACTCCTTTCAGATGCACATTGAAAAGTTTGACGTCCTAAGAAATGACGTCACGTCCGGCCATTGAGCGTTTACGCGCGGACTTTAAAATGTTAATTTTTGATTTGCATTAAATAAATAATTTAAGCATATTTCAACTTTTTCGCTTGTGATATCTTCATGCAATCCTTAAATCTTTCAGATAGACTACATTTATGAAATAATGCAAGTTCCCTATTGATCAAAGTGCTTTTTCTCAAACATGCATGGAAATATTGTCAATATTTTCGAAAAAAGAACACGCGAGGACAAAGAATCAAATCCATTGCAGGCAATGACGTATTGCAGAAGCGTTTTTTGAATTTGGAACATTACAATGCTCCAGCCAAGCTCCTAGCAATGTTGTGAATCCTTTGCAGGAGCGTTTTTTGAATTTGGAACCCAATGACGTTTTATCCAGTAATTAATTTAACCCAGTAATGTTGTATGAAACGGCGTGCATAACATTTTCTTTTAGTAATTGCTGCTTTATGACTATTGTAACTTTTAATAATTAAAGCAAATGTATAATACATATAAAAAGTATGTTTTATTTCCCTACATTCTTTTGAGAAAAGCACTATATAGGGCAGGTGTACCGGTTTTGGCCACTGTACCGGTTTTGGCCACTTTTTGCTCTAAAAGTTTTCTAAACAACTTTTAGCTATTTTTGATAAAGGCAATTAAAATAAGGTATTTTAATGTAATAATAACAATCGTTAGAATTCCTTGTCATAAGATTTTTTTTCAATAAATTCCATTTTCTGTATGAAAAAATTTTTGTATGAAAATTTTAAGAAGTTTGTTTTGGATGGAATACTTTATAAACCTTTGTTTTTTACAATCAAATTGTTGTTTTGCAATTGACTGGTTTCTAGCGCATTAGAATATATTGGTTTTACCTGGGTTTGGTTTTGATTTTTCGCAATACTTAAAAAAGTTTTGGCCAAAACCGGTACATTTGGCACGTCTCACACATTGTGTGTAATATAAAAAAAACTATTTTACTTTTATAAATTTGAAAAATGTACCTTTAAAGGTAGATAAATTATCTATAATTTAAGATATAACTTGTGTCTTAAATACCTAAGACCATTTAGTACTTAGTGCTTAAAAGTCAAAAATCCTTAAAGTGGCCACAAAGGGTACCTCTGCCCTATATGCCTCGGCGGAAATGGCAATTGCCTGTCTTGTCCAACAGAAAAACGAAAAACAAACGAAAGGTACAACCTAATCGCCTTAAAAACATTATTTAATTCGTTTCCCAAAAATGTCTTTGTTTTAATATCAGCCCAGAACAAATTTAAGAGGGCAAATAAAGGACAGATTATGTAAAACAAAGTGGCTCTTTATCAAAAGTTTGCGCTGATCTCCGACATTTCAGGCCCTCGGAGACTATGTATTATGTTTTATCGGCCATTATTATTCGTATCGATGGACCAGATAACATTTTTCATTGTCAGAAAATTCTTCAAAATAATTAATGTGTTTATAAAGCAGGGCGCTCAGCATTTTTAAGTGATTAAAATAATATGTTTAAAAGTAAGAATTAAAATACAGAAAAAAAAATACAGGAAGAAAGGTAAACAAAGTTTAATATATAAATGTGAAAGTTTTTTTTTTTTATATGAATTAAACAGGGGCAAACGAGCAGACGAGCCACGTGATGGGAAGTAGTCATCGTCGCCCATGGACATCTACAACACCAGAAGGGTTGCATATGCGTTGCCAGCCTTTGTGTTTAAGGGTCCTATTTACACGCTTTTTGAAGAACTCCATGTCATAGCACAAAGGGAACACTTCTGGAGGAAGCTCATTCCACATCTTACAAGTTCGAGGTAGGAACGAACGTGATGTCCGTCTTTCACGTCAAAACGGAGCAACGGAACGACATGATTTTCGGTATAGAGATAGTTTGGGAGCTGGAAAGTGACAGAGACTACTTTTTATCCTGGATAAATATCAGGTTCTCGCGGGATAACGTCGTGTAGTCCACGCGGGCACAGCTGCGAGCGAAAGGCTAGTTCATGATAAATCAGACCATGTTAATTTCAAGCTATAACAAAGACAGTTAAAGAAGTATTTCGTATAGGTAGTATTTCAGCAGGTTTTGTTCTACATTTAGTAAACATATTATTCGTATTTTTTATTTTACCACTAACTATATACCTAATTGCTTTTTACGGAAAATCTAAGCATTATTAATAACAGGCAAAGTCATTTACAATCAAAACATGGCATATAGTATCCCCAATGATGTTCAACAATATGTTCTAGGCTTTATATTCTCCATTTTATCTGTGAACGTAAACTTTTTATTGCCCTGGCTTAAACAAAATTAGCTCCTACCTTTTGCCTGTTTTATGGATTGAAGATCTTCAAGCCTCGCCCCACCGGAAGCGAAGCTAAGCCAAATTAGTTTGGATGAACGAAACTGTTTTAACGTAGGTACAATAGCCGAACTAAATATCGTACAGTGAATTTGGTGCGGTAAATTGATAACTATAAAATATAATAGTAGATTGTATTACAAGGGAGCAAAATAATATATTTACGGCGAGGGCGCTATTTTGAATCCAGAGCGCAGTGAAGGATTCTAGAGTAGAATCTCGAGCGCAGCGAGGGATTCTAAAGTAGAATCCTGAACGCAGCGAGGGATTCAATATACGCCGCCCGAGGTGAAAATAATTTTGCGGCCGAGTAATACACTCTGCTTTTCATCCCCCTCTATAAGGAAAGCAGTAAAGACAACTCAAACTACCTACCTTTCTTTGTCGTTCGGATACACCATAGCGCTAGTCGGGCAAGAAAAAAAATTTGAGTTTTGAAATAAAAAAAAAAATTAAATAAAAAAAATATATGTCCATCAGATTCCTTATAAGTATCTCCGGGGATGCCGTAGAGGGTTGAAAATTTTGTTAGGTTTTAGCTACGACTCACCGTTTACGAGATAATCTCAATTTTATAAAATTCCGTTTTTGAAAATTTCTCGGTCATACAAAATCAGTTGAATTTATTTTAAGTACTGCACACCCTTTGCTACACTCCAACCAATGCTTCTTTAATTATGTTCTAAATTCGAATCTCATAGTTTTGGACCCTGTTATGAAGCTGTTCAAAATTCAAATCTCATTTATACCCTCTTGTCATAACAGGTAAAAAATGAATCGTTTTGGACCCTGTTATTAGATAAACAATCATCGCTTTTCGAATCGATGGGATGAAAATTATATTTTAATATTCATATTTTTACTACTACCTATTCAATAAAAGAGACACAAAAGGCTTGCAGTTTGATCAAATGGGAAATGAAAAACTTTTAAGGAAAACGCCATTTTTTTTGCGCGTAGGTAGGTACTTCGTTCCTTCGTTTACTACTATGAATATAAATTATTGCGTGACTTGTTTTCGTATTACCTATTGTTTTACCTTATAACAACAGAACATTATTTTTGCACTAATATATTTTTCGAAATTAGTAAGTACGTCTGAATTAAATTAAAGGCGATACCAAAAAGGTTCATAACACAAGCGTTGAACATTTGTTATGCTATCATTAAAGTTTGAGCCACAACTCGAACCAAAATCGCTTTCCGCAACAATTGTACCACAAACGTCTCCGGTACCCATCCAATTAATGATAATAATCATGGCGTAATGAATGATGAACAAATAACTGAATTAAAAACTGTTCAGGCATAACCTCGGCAGCTCCGCTGTGTTCACGGTAATTTCATAATAACTTGATTACGAGCTGTTGTTCTACCCGACCTCATTTGCAAACAAACTGAAAACTTGTAACCGCCAAATTAATCTGGAAGGTCGCGAGCCTTCATTTTTAGCATAAAATAATGAAATGGAAAGGAGGTAGGTAATTAAATTTCGTCGAGGGAAAGACCTCCTTTTTTATTGTATCTCGGAAGCTGTTATAAAGTTGCCGTTGTTTGTACGAAAAAATGTTTGTTACACTTGAATTTGCTGCTGCGTCTTTTCTTGTCAAAGGCTTCTTTATACATTTTGTTTGCCTTTATTACGTCAGCGTTATTAAATTGGACTATGAGGAGCGTGAATATCTAAAAACGTTAACTTGAAAAGGAAGAATAAAACTTTTGGAACTTACAAATAGTTCTTCTTTTGACTACTTTGAAGTCGGTTTTCATTAACATTATTTATGAAAAAAAAAACTTAATAAAAATAGGAACTAGTAGATTAGTGCTATAACCTTCCTGTATAATTTTGTCAGTAAAGAGAACGTCGACAAAATTGGATAATTTAAAAAATTATTAAGTATGTACTTTTTGGAATATACAATTGAGTTTTTTTATCATTATAAGGCTATTTAAAAAAATCAAGTAAGTAGTTTTAAAAGTTGCCTCACGGACGGGACATGAACCCATTTTGGTTTCTGGTTCACAGGTTCCACTTGTGAGACCAGCAATTTTTTTTCAGTGTATCTTCTTTAGGATTCACATGATATGTAAGTAAAGTCACCTTTACGATCGTTGCTCCGCCATTGCCAACCCTATTATTTCTCCGACTCTATGTTTTAGCTCCAAGGTTTCGCCGCAATGAGAATAAATGTTAAATGAGCCTTCAACGCACATCCAATGCCTATGGGACCGCCTTGTTACGGACTTTGAATAATTTGTGGTGAAATTGAACGAACAATTCCTTAAATTAATGAAGCACTTCTGGAAAAGTTGCAAGTTACCGCCATTAACTCCATTTGAGGGAAATCATTTTCAGTGCCTTTTTTATCTAAGATAAGTACTTTAAAAGGCCTAGTTAATTTAAAGAATGGTCATAATAATATGTTATTATAGTAAGAAAAGCGGACTTACAAATTAAAAGTGAGAATGCAAATATTAATGCATGTTTTCACAGTCTATAATAAGTACCAAATTAAAAACTATATAATACTAGCTTTCCGCCAGCGGCTTCGCCCGCGTGGTATACACGACGTTATCCCGCGGGAATGTGATATTTTTCCGGGATAAAAAGTCAAATTTCAGCTAAATCCGTTGAGCCGTTTTGGCGTGATTGAGTAACAAACATACAAACATCTGAACTTTCACATTTATAATATTTTAATATAATATAGTAGGATAGTAGGATTAGTAGGAAGTAAGATAGTAGGACTAAGCACATAGGTACATAAAAAGGTAAAACAGAATTATCTGTCTATCAGTTGTTATCAGAATTGTCTAGTCATTTGATTGAAATTTCATCAGAATCTCTAAAAGTATTTTTATGGCGCTATTTTATTTGGAACTATAACTATTAGAAGCAGTATTTCAATGATACAATAATCTTTGGTTCTTTGCCTAACAACGATTCAAACTTAAAATCAAATAAATAAATAAATAAATATTTTTCTTACAATCACACCAATTATCTAAGCCCGTAGTTAATTTCTTAAGAAACTGTGTCTACGTGAACTTGATAACGGATAAATATATACTTATATACTTTTTGTTTGTACATAGAAAACACCCAGACCAAGACAAATAGACATGTTCATGCACACAAATATTTGTCTTGTTCGGGAATCGAACCCGAGACCCCTGGCGCAGAAGGCAGGTAGTTTACTCCTGCGCCAAATCGGTCGTCAAAATAAGAACTGTATCAAAAGAATAAAATCAACGAAAGTAGAAAAAACCTTTTTTTTTGGTCCGTACTATATGGACATATGGACAAAACGACATAAAATTGAGGACAAAATTACATATATTTTTAAAAAAGATAGCCATATTGTTTTTTGTCATAATTAAAAATAAAATGCTCTAAATCACTGAGCAATCGCTCAGAGGTCTTTAGAGTCCCATCGGAGCTAGTTGTGAGACGGGGCGATCTTTTCTTATACTTACTTAATATCAACATTTTTATACTGTCATCACCCACACTTGTGTCCCCAAATAATTACTACCCGGGTAGGTATCAACTACACACGTAGGTTGAAAACCCGAATAAATGTGACAAACTCCAGTCAAAGACCTTCTAGGTGGCAGATAACAAGGTTTGGCCCGTCAGAATCACGCCATTACGCACGCCTGACGGGATCCAATTCCCTATATTGTGTGCTCCTGCCTTTATTCCCTGATTCACTTTAACCAACCAGTGTCGTTTATCTTATTTGCGACACTACGTATGGCAGTAAGGCTCATTGTACTGAGCTGATTTCCCCGTTTCCCACCTGCTCTCCGAGCTTAGGACGAATAGGAAAAATGAAGAAAAGCTCTCTATTTAAATCGGAAGTGTATGAGTTTGGTTCTCGTTCATTCGTTCGTTGTGGATTGCAGCGCAATTTAAAAAGCGCACACGAATTTTTTTCTTTTTATATTTTTGTATAAATACCGGATGGCATTGAGCCTCTCTTTAGAGTGGTTTTGTAGTTTATTGATTTCCATACAAATTGATTAAATCACTGACATTTTAGGATTGACTAGTAGGTAGGTCAAAAGGACAATATATACCTACATCGAGTGAAGTCACGAAAATTTAACAAAATCGTATACACCAAATCTTTTCCATAACTTAACATTTTCAAACCGTATCCGCATTTTGACCACCGTCCACCTCATGAGACCACCTGGGTGAGCCGTAGGAAGTAATTTTTAACCGACTTCTAAATCAAAAAGGAGGAGGTTCTCTATTCGTCTGTATGTATGTTTTTTTAACCGACTTCTAAATCAAAAAGGAGGAGGTTCTCTATTCGTCTGTATGTATGTTTTTTTTTTTTTTTTTTTTGTGTATGTCCACCGATTACTCGAAGACGGCTGAACCGATTGAAATGGTTCAAACGTTATTACATCAGGTTGGTTTCCAAGTTGGTCCCATTTTTTGAAATTTTGAAATCGGTTCAGTAGTTTTCAGGAAATCTTGAAAATACTGCCGTTTTCGTTACCACTTTATGTGAATATAATGCGTATCTTTAGGCATAACTCCTATGTTTATAAACTGATTTAGATGATTCTTGTTTTGTTTAAAAGAGGATTCCTCAAGGTATTTTAACCGACTTCGAAAAAGGAGGTTTTCAGTTTGATCACATACCTATTTACCAGAAAACACGTAAATTGCCTGCACGATGCACTAAAAAGAGTGAAATAAAAATTATTTTTATAAAAAAAAAAACCGCCTTCAAAAAAACCACATCAAAAAAGTAAGAAATAATTCCTCACCAAATAAATAATATAAGTACTTTGAAGTCGGGCGGGTTTTAACAAAAACAACAAAAAAATGTACATGTTTCACGCCCGACTTCAAAGTACTTACATTATTTATTTGGTGAGGAATTATTTCTTACTTTTTTGATGTGGTTTTTTTGAAGGCGGTTTTTTACTATCATCTATTAGATCTATATCCGACCAAGTTTTAACAACCTACCGAGGATCAATAATTGCATAAGTATATACTTACCTAGAAAAACTGCATTAAATGTAACATTGCACTTGAATGTTATCTTATTTAAATCGATATATTTTATCAATTGAAAACAAAGATATGATAACCGTTGCGCTGTTAAAAGAATCAAATGTCAAAATCTTATTATCCCCGATAACGCAGTGAGTAGGTACCTATGTAATGAACCTTTTACTGAGCCAAGGGTCGATTCTCAACACACACAATCGTTTTTTCACACTTATGCTCTGAAATGTTAATATTATATTTGAGAAAAGAATGCAGTACGTGGCACTTTTCCGAGGTAAACATTCTAAATTTGAAAATCACTGCAGTAATGAATTTCAGTACTTACTTACTGCACTGATTTTAGTGCAGTAAGTAAGTACTGAAATTCATTACTGCAGTGATTTTCAAATTTAGAATGTTTACCTCGGAAAAGGTACTACCCAAAGATATTATTACCAACTTTTTTTCTTTATTTTTTCTTTCGTTATTCCTGTTTATAAAAACAGAAAAAGCAAAGGGACATTTGCACCCTACAGCCACATTATTATTATTATTATATAGGTAATTATTATATCATAATTAGGTTAACTTTTTTTTAAATACGGTGCGCACAGAGTATATTACTTCGTATTGTACCACAAGCGCTATGTACCCTTAGCACGAACATCAATCGAAAAAACAAAATGAGATTTATCATAGACAAAATATCCTTTACGAGCATATTGGAAGTATTACCTAAATAATACTTCCATGTTTACGAGTAATTTTGTATGGGAAATATGTACAGCGCCATCTACCGCCCAGAAGCGGGTATTGAAGTTGCGCATTTTAGTAGCAAGTAGTAAGTATCAATAGGCTGTATGACCGTTCCACATGGTCTCACAAGCCAATATAAAAAAAAACGACGGGAATGATTTTCAGCGGTTGATTTGATATCAATACAGTTTATATTGTGTAATAAATTATCAAAATGAGTTCTGCCAATGAAACATATACAGACATTGTATGTACACCTACTCCACCAAATTTGAGAGCAGAATCAAAATTAATAACAGAAAACTTACTGCCAGCAAAATCAAAAGAAAGATATATGAAAACCTACGATCTGATTTGGAAAAGTGAAAAAAAGGCGCATACTATGCGATTAATATAAGAATAGGATAGGGAATCCGCCATGTTGTGACGTCAAGCTGTCAAAGTGCTGTCAAACTAACTTCACTTCACTTCAGTATGGTGTGCAAAAAAATAAATTTATCGTTAATCAGGCAGGGGGCTGATCATGTCATAGCTTAGATAGGATAAATAATAATGTTCGTGCAAACCAAAACATATGAATAATTTGCAGATAATAATTATACAAATCATTAACTTGATTTTTTCGGAAAGTATAGGACTCATGAAAGTATGCTTTTACGAAAATGATCAGGTAATTTGAATCTCAATTAAATTAAAATTTTGTGATATTTAACTGAAACCATTTTTTCATACAATGTTCTGATGCTTCAATAACACAGAATAAATTGAATTTTGATTATTTACTGGTTTAAGAATTTAAATAAAACAGGAATTTAAGTTATGAAAACAATTTAATAATCAACTTTACAATAAAATTGGTAAATTGGGGGTCTTGTGAAAAATTGTTTTGGTCTATCATGGTAAAAGGATTGGCCAGCTAGAGTCTGCACGTTGATTGAAGTTAGATTCGGCAGAATCTAGCTGTTACCATGGTGCGCCGGGTATTGTATCACGGGGAACCATTCAATCGAGCCACTCGGGGAGGCGCCTTTCGTGAATCCGCCAATTGTAAATCAAAACACAACACATTATGCTTGCTAATGCTATTCCACCTCTGACTGAACACTTTTTCTTCTGACATTGCAAAGTACTGTAGAAATATGTTCTAGTATTTTATCAAAGCTTTGAATAAATACTCAAATACCACATGTGTCCAAACATTTGTTCAAATGTTTGTGCTATGTCTGGCGCCGGCGGCATAAGGAAGGACATGAGCAGTAAAGTTGTGTACAAAAAAAGGGAAGTATGTAAATTTAAAAAATAAAAAACTTTGTTTTGAAAGTGGCAATACCCAAACCACCTTCTGCCAAAATAAAAAAAAAACTATTTTCATTTTGTTTAGCACTTTCTTGCGAACTGTACCTTTTCAGAGTGAAGTTTGTCAACAACCCGTCCTATTCTTATAATAATCGCATAGTACGTTTTCGGAATCTGTGTTGTTGGCGTATTTTAATGACACATCATTAAAATAATATTATTATGGGCGATTTATACATAAGTGTGCCCGGGAAAACAATAACATTTACATTTAATAATTGCCCGAACATGTGTGATATAAATTTTCATAAATATTTCGTTAAACAGTTTTTTTTATTTCCTCGCATTTCTTGAGAAAAGCACTATACAAGCCTTGTACGGTAAGCAAATTACCTTGCCTCGAATGATTAAAGCCCTCGCCTGCGGCTCGTGCTTCAAACCATCCTCGACAATGTAATTTCTTACTTACCTGTCCTCGGCTGTAATGTACTATTGTTTGTTCTGTGACTGATGTGACATTGATTCTGACATTCTTACGCAATTGTTTACAAGCTTTTTATTAACTTGCCATGTTAGTTAGTTAGTAAGTAAAGTATGTTAGTTAGTTAGTGGGGGACAAATCTTGCAAGCTTAATTTGACCCACTTCCCAGTGTCCGATGGAGCTGAAATTTTGTATACAGGTTTGGTCCAGATGACAATACAATAATAAAGTACAGTCAGGCAAACAGTTTCCATGGAAGCAGCTACTACTGCTTATCACGGTTATGTCTCATCAGTACTAAGCTACGGATTACTGCTATGGGCTAACTCAGTAGATATATTATTTGATTTTAAGTTACTGAAAAAATGTGTCAGAGCTTTATGTAACGCTTGGAATACTGACAGCTGTAAGCCACTATTCAAGAAACTAAAAATACTTCCACTCGCATGCATGTACATAAAAGCTATCTGTATATTTGTAAAACAAAACCCGTGTTATTTTCCAAAGCATTCGGATATGCTAATACGACATAAAGAAAGATTATACAGGATAAATTTTTGACCAGTGCACAAATTTTTAGGATCAACTCAGAATCGGTAAGTGAACAACTTTCTCCTAGAAACATTAATCGAAATACGGCAAAAATTTTTGGACTCCCCATACTAAATCGATCACGTGATCAGTCCGATTTGTATGAACAGTCAAAAAATGTTTGTCATATTTCGACCTATGTTCCTAGGAGAAAGTTTTTCACATACCGATTCTGAGAAGATTTTAAAAATTTGTGCACTGATTAAAAATTTACCCTGTATATAACAAAATGTAAACTTGAGTTTTAAAAAAAATGTCTATGTAAATGACTTTGACATAAAACAATTGCCATTTAATATGTTTAAAAAGAAATTGACAGTCTGGTTACTAGACCATTGCTTTTACAGCGTGAATGATTTTTTTCATCCCATCGATTCGAAAAGCGATGATTGTTTATCTAATAACAGGGTCCAAAACGATTCATTTTTTACCTGTTATGACAAGAGGGTATAAATGAGATTTGAATTTTGAACAGCTTCATAACAGGGTCCAAAACGATGAGATTTGAATTTAGAACATAATTACAGAAGCATTGGTTGGAGTGTAGCAAAGGGTGTGCAGTACTTTAAAAAAAAATCAACTGATTTTGTATGGGGCCGGGACTTTTTTCGGGACCGAGAAATATTCAAAAACGGAATTTTATAAAATTGAGAATATCTCGTAAACGGTGAGTCGTAGCTAAAATCTAACAAAATTTTCAACCCCCCCCTACGGCATCCTCGGAGATACTTATAAGAAATGACATATATTTTTTTTATTATTTTTTTTTTATTTCAAAATTCATTTTTTTTTCTTGCCCGACTAGCGCTATGATGTATCCGAACGACAAAGAAAGGTAGGTAGTTTGAGTTGTCTTTACTGCTTTTCTTATAGAGGGGGATGAAAAGCAGAGTGTATTACTCGGCCGCAAAATTATTTTCACCTCGGGCGGCGTATATTGAATCCCTCGCTGCGTTCAGGATTCTACTATAGAATCCCTCGCTGCGCTCGAGATTCTACTCTAGAATCCTTCACTGCGCTCTGGATTCAAAATAGCGCCCTCGCCGTAAATATATTATTTTGCTCCCTTGTAATACAATCTACTATTTAATTATAATTAGAACTTGACATTTTAATAGGAAGTAATAGGTAGTGACATAATAGATATTTTATTCTTTATTGTTCTTGGCATAAAATTGACATTTTTATTTGGTTTTTATCTGACATTGTATTTAATTTTAGTATAAAATCGACAATGTATTTTATTTTGTATCTATTAGAAATATTGTATTATTGTAAATTAAGTAAACTTTTCTATGCCGTCTTGACGGTCGAATATGAGCTCAACTATCACAAATTGACATCAACCAACTTTTTGTACCATGTTCTATGTAATAAATGATTATCTTATCTTATCTTATCTCAGCAAAATAGCTTGTCATAAAAATGAAATTTTTACTAAAAACTTATTCCTGTAACGTTTGCAACAATGTATTTAGAAAAGAAACTAGACTAACGGCCGGTTTCCGAAACGCCAATTAAAATTAAATTACTTAATTCCCAATTAATTCCCAATTAATTGTAGTTTGGGTTTCTGAAAGAAAAATGTGACAGATTGTCAACAGTCTGTTAACAGTCTGTCATTGCCCATACAAATCTAAACCTAATGGTGAGATAATTTTCGTTTCAGAAACCCAAGGTGCTTTTAATTGGGAATTAATTTTGACAGTCTGTTAGCTAATTTTAATTTTGATTGGCGTTTCAGAAACCGGCGGTAAGTTTCTTCCTTTTGCTCAGATGAAGTTTTTATCATTATTTTTGATTATCTATAAGTACATGATTAATTTATATTCATCTATTTATTGCACCTAGTAAACATTTGTAGCAGTATTAAATTAAAAACAATGACATCGAAGAAGCCAGCTATACGTTATATAAACAATCGGTCCCAAGTTAGCTCCTTGCGCAACCCCTTATTGGGCAGAAGAAAGGCGACGATCGGCGTCTCCTAATTGGAATCTGATCCGAGTGAGCCGCAAGCTCGCCAGAGGGCTAATGGCTAATAAACGAAATCTCTGGACAAATTTCATTAGTGGCTATTATCAGGTACCGCTGAAATTGGCTTGAGAACCCCTGAAGAAGAACGTTTGTGGTTAATGTTGAATGAAATCAAATATTTGAATGATGACTATTGAAATTGTATTGTACACACGGCGGCACATCAGACTATACATGTTGACCTTGAGACCGCCTTTATGTCCTACGTAATAAAAGCTGTTATCGCAGTTCAACTGTTTAACCCTTGGCATGCCTGGTAGGGTCTGACAGACCCACTGTTGCAAATAATCGTCAAAATCTTTTGTAATTCCAAACTTAGCGTTTTCTGTGCTTAAGTAGCTACTTATTACGAATTCAAGTTCATTTTGGTGCCACTCCCGCAGTCCGGCGCTCACTGCCGTGTGATAAACACGTGCGCAAAGTGCATACGGGTCTAATGTTTTCTACTAAAATGTAAGATTAGAATGTATTGGTAAGACCATTTGTAAGAGGTCTGTTTGTTTTGTTTGTTATTTTTATGAACTGAAAATTTACTGCCATTTGTTTTTTATTTAATTTTATATATAACATGATTGAATTAACCAATAAATATAAAGAAAGATCTTTTATTACAAACATATATTTATATAATGGGTCTGTCAGACCCTCCAGGCCCGCCGCGTGATTTTTTCCCACCAAGCACGCCAAGGGTTAACCTGATGTGCTGTCAAGTGTAGTATGATATGACAGCATTACCAGCTTCATATTATGACCTTAAATGTGCCATTGTTGTGTACGTATAGGTCACAAGTAGTCACAACAAATAACTTGCAAATAAATAAGCCAGAGAGAAAAAATCTGCGTAGTTACCTATTATGAAACCTGTCGACAATATATTTCAACTATAGACTGGATAATAGGAATCAGCTCAACTTGGAATGAATATTATATAATCTCAGATCATTGAAAAATTCATTTAACATCCTTGCTGTGACCTGAGATAAGGGTATCATTAATAATCTGTAAAGGAAAGAAAAGTATTTAATTATTTCTTTGTTCTATGATTTTGAGTTAAAATTACTATTATGCAATACATATTGAAAGTAAGATGTGAAGCTATGGGTACTTTTGTAAGTACAATACCTAAGATGCGTTAAAATATTATTTTCACTTCTCATGCTCGTAAAGTTCGTGTTTATGTTGGGTATAGGCTGCATAAAATCGCTTTTTATGCTCTAGTGCATAAAGTAAAATCTTCGTCTAAGTCTCAGACTCTAAGACAAAGGTCGTCAGGTAAACAGTCACACACGCAATTAAACTTCGTTAAAACAATTTTGTATAAATAAAATCTTAATTAATTCTTAATTTATATTTATATTTATATATACTTATATATATAAATAATTCTTTAATTTTGTACACAATCCATTTTAAATTACTTACTAAATTAATAAAACTAGGCAAAATTAATGAACTTTGTATGAAATAAGTATTTCAAGAGCATTATGGATCTATGCTAAAGTTACTGTGCTGCCACTGCCACGTATAAAAAAAAATAAAGTGTTCCCGCCAATATGGTGAAGTCTTTATTTTTACTTTTTGCAATATTGTTATTAATTTTCCTCACACTCGAAGTGAAAAGCTGAGTGTATAACTCGTAGATAAAACCCATTTTACCCTCGAATTGACTATCCACCCTCGCCTACGGCTCGGATGGATATATACGTCTCGGGTAAAATGGTACGTTTTATGCACTTGTTGTACAATCTACTATTAAGACACTCGAAATACCAACCAGAATCATCGTCCATTTCATTACTCACTATTATTTCGACGGGCGGTCCCAAATGCGATCTAAAATTCAATTAACTAATTAAATAGAACGTAAACTAGACCCTCTGCTCGTAGGGGCGGCAAAATTCCTTCTTCCCTTCCATCCCTTTGTGAGCGTTCGTGCGCCGTAAAAATACGCCGGTGAAATTGCGATGGAACGCTCTCGCAGTGTAATCGATATACGTGTGAGTATGGATGGAGCACTTATTTGACACCTAGACTGGCAGCTCTAGTTCAAAAAGGAATACATATGGAGCAAAATAAGAATACTGAAAGAGGTCAATTTATTTCAGCGTTAATGTTAAGCTTACAAATAAATGCGAAAGGCATGATTATAACATATTTAATAGAGCGCTAGATAAAACTGTCTTCAGCCTTTCCTTCAGTATTTAACTCTTACTTAGCATGAAAAGGTTTGGTCCGGAGAAATAAAATACGTGCATTCGGTCGATGATTTATATTGAGAGAGAGCGCAACATGACATTTGACATCTTTCATAGACAATGCAGATATAGCTAAAATCATAGATTAAATTTAATGTTTCCAACATAGCATACGCGGAAATAAATTATTTTCATTGTACTGTTTAGTGTTTTAGTCTAATATCAGACATTAGCAGCTTTTTTTAAGAAATAGGTTGACACTAATGGCTTGCTAGACTAACAATTTACTCGTGCGTGTGTGATAGGCACTGCATGAATATTTTATCAGCAGTGTGGCCAGCGATACGAGTCAAATATCAACTAAGTTGCTGGCACCAATATTATACACATGTTAAGTGACGGATGATTTAAAACAAAACTCAATAAAAGATTACCAGCCATCGAATATAATCAATAAAAATGTTTTTGCGATTTCCAAACAAATTTCGAAAAAAGTAAATACCCGAGTAAATACCCGACTAGCCAAATATAAAATCGGCTTGTCTATTTCTAACGTAGCGCATTTAAGAATTAGTTAAATTACTAAAGACAAGATTCATTAATCAACTGACGAAATTATATCTTGAATTTTCACAAACAAACGTTCATTTAGATAACTAAATTACTTTTCATTACTCGGTCGGAAACAAAGTTTATTTCTAAGTATTAGTTTGAGGACTCCTTTCAATCTTATAGCAGAAAAATTATTTTTGGAATTTCAAATAATAATTTTAATATTTAATTTTATTTACATCAAAAAATTTTTCTTTTACATTAGGCATTTTTCAGCATAGAATAAGAATCTGTATAAAGGATAACTTATATAAGTAATTTATAGTTTGGTAGCTGTATTTATTTAAAATTCAAGTTCTATCAAACAAAATGATACCTACAGTCGTCACATTTTTAGAGATTTTTTTTTCCAGTCCGTATTACTTAATCATTAATGGATTTTTCAACTTGAAGAATATCATCTATGTCCCTGAGATGAAATCTCAAACTTTTAATGGAGTCCCATCTCAGTAAAAAAGCGATTGTTCTACGTTTACTTCACTCATAATTTATTCTTGAATTTCATTTATATGTCTTTTTCCCGTAGTAAATAACTGTCGTTGCCATACACGCTGTTTCAATGTTTATAAAAGTATTTTTCACTTCTTATGCTCTAAAAGTACGCCAATATAGCCCTACGAAGCGGGACTAAATAACCATATTAGTCCCTAGGGAGTAAAAAGTAATTACTTTTTTAATTTCCTTCATGTGACATTCGATAAACTCATACAGCCAGTGAATATACTATTATTATTGTGAAGTGTTGACCATCTTTATTGCGAAAATGTTAAGATGTTTTTTGTTTCATGGTTTTTCCGTAAGGAAGGTGGCGCCATGTGTTTGAAATTGTTAATTTGTGACTGGTTTAGAAGAAAAAACTGACCGCGAGTTTTTGGCGCCATTTTGGCGGGTTAGGTTAAGTGGATATTTTAATTAATCGCAATTTGTTTCATAGTGGACTTTATGACTTAAGATAGGTGTGGTTTTGTGCCCAAAGTGTCTACGCAACTGGACGATATATGGAATGATTAAAATAGGCGCTATCTCGGTAAAGTGATGCCGAGTGTTTAGTGGTGACTACCTCAGCAAGACTTATCGAGAAGGCTGGCTTGACACACTTGACGCCAAATACTACAAGGAGCATTGGAATGTAACACACCTACATTCTTGTGAAAACATAAGAAATTATAATAATTTAATAATACTCAAAAATTGGCAGTATGGCTAAATGTCTTGGCCTGTCCTACAAAGGACGAATATTTTTACTACAACCAAGTACGTCAACTACTACTGACCGCGAAAATTTCAGAATGTTTTTGTACTAAATTGACTATTTTTCTCGCACTCGAAGTGAAAAGTACAGTTTGCACCTCGAGACTAAACGCCAACTTAATATACACTCGGTTTCATTGACTATCGCACGCTCGGGAGCCAAACCACCTCTGGTATATTATGGCTTCGTTTAGTCCCTCGTTATAAAATATACTATTCTTCCTACATAGTTATAAGTAATAGGTAGTATATTTAACATCTTTTGTTTTATTTTTTACTAGGTTTCCGCCCGCGGCTTCGCCTGCGTGGGATTTCCATAATACTAGTGCACTTTGGTATTGGAACAATGCATGTGATGGCGTCCAATATTTGTTAACGGCAGGTACAGTCACGAGCAATAATATGTATACAACATAGGACTATGTCATATTACAATATTGAATGACTTCTGTGACACTAACCGTTTTCTTTCGGAAATCTTTAATGTGACAAAGTTCTATGTTGTATACATATTATTGCTCGTGTCTGTACACCTCTGCGCCAAATCGGTCGTCAAATTTGATTGTATTGTTATTGTTTGTTTCAATTTTTTATTTCATCTAAGTTTATTACATTAAATGAATGTTTCAGAAAAATATATGTATACCTGCAAAAGTATAGGTAGATAGGTACTTAAAGTCTTGAAAAAAAATTGCTACTTATAAGAATTGCGTTCCTTGCTTTTATTATATCTAGCGGACACTCATGATTTTTTTTATTTCCACGACCAGCCGTATCATTAATCACTTTGATAGAGTTGTACCGTTTATGTTAACAAAGTCACTCGTTAAGCACCTGTGCCGAGTTCTGAGTGATGGAACACTTCACCCTCGTCACAACACTAATGTGCCTGTTCTTTCTACACTTACGAAAAAAATCTTTGTGGTAGGTTTGTACAACTTTGCCGTTGTTTATGAGGATTAATGTATAAATATGTCTGTACGTAATTCAATTGTTTATGTAAAAATTTTAAGTGCTTGTTTTTTGAGCCTATCCTAGGTTACTTATTAATATGTATGTATGTATGTGTATTTAACTAGACGGAGGGATTGGTAAGTATTTATTAAAAATATGGATCATACTAGCGCTCCCCTCGCGACTTCGTCTGCGTGGACCCCCTTTTTACCCCCTTATTGGGGAAATTTCCTAAAATCCTCTCTTAGTGCTATCCTACACTCCCTAGTTCCACATGCCAATTTTCGCCTAGTAGTTTCTGCTGTGCGTTTTCTGTCAGTCAGTCAGTAACGCACGAATAGATGACGTTTCAGACTCCTTTCTCGTGGAACTGATTTTTCACGATGTGAACTCAAATAATTTTCTCAATAATTTTAACCGCCTTTCCCCATCTGGTATCGGACCCAGAAGCTCCGAGTTCGATTCCCAGCGGGGGCACATTATTTTATTTTATTTGGTTGGTAGTAGGCTTTGCCCTATGTACGCTTGGCTAGCTAGCACCATCTTATACAAGTCTACAGCCATAACAACAATGTTTTGATATGTTTTTTGGACCTGTTCTTCTTGTCAGTTAAAAAAGCCGTGAATAGGCGGTAGGTAAATGTTGACGATTCATATTTCAAATCAAATCAAAATCAAATCAAATAAACTTTATTGCACAAGATAAAAACACGAACAAGTATAAAGATAAAAGACAACAAGAAAAAACACACAATAGGCGGCTTTATTGCTACAGAGCTTTCTTCCAGGTAACCTTGGGTGTAAGAAATAAAAAAATTGAATAATAGGGGAATGGGTGCTATAAAAGAAAGAAAAATGATGGAGTAAAAGTATATAAGTACTTAAAATAATAATTACTCAAGGAGATACATACGTAGGTACTTATTATGTCTAAGTAAAAAACTTAGACTTTCGCTTCACTTTTTTATTTTTATTTTATTTTTGATGTGTTCCGGGTTCCGGTAGTTTGGGATAAGATCGGTTGTTGAAGATTCCGGGAGAAGCGAGCTTTCTCTATGCAAACTTCGGAGATAAGGGGGGGACGGACGGTATTTTTTTTACAGGCTTTTTCTTAACTTGCCATGTTAGTTAGTTAGTATGTTAGTTAGTGGGGGACAAATCTTGCAAGCTTAATTTGACTCACTTCCCAGTGTCCGATGGAGCTGAAATTTCGTATACAGGTTTGATTCAGATAACAATACAATATTAAAGTACAGTCAGCAAAAAAGCTTGTCATAAAAATGAAATTTTTACTAAAAACTTTTTTATGCATTTTTCATCAAAAGGCGAAAACATTGCGGCCTAAGAAAAAAAAAAAATTAAAATGTGCAAGGAGCGCTCTTTCATATGACACCCCATATGCCCTAGTAGCCCTACTTCGAGTTTTTAAGACTCTCTTACAGTCTCTGTTGCAATAAAAATTATAAATACTTTTATTTCTCTCTTATTTTCAAAATAGTCGGGCAAACGTCATCTAAAATTATTCCAAATTTTAAGTTTATAGCATTAGTAGTTCTCGAGATATCCAGTTGTAACCATAAGGGTTCCTTTTTACCATTTTGGTTCGAAACCCTAAAAAGCGGAACAATATCTTTTCGCTCAGCTCTTCGCCCGTTGAGGCCCTTTGCCCTTTAAATAGAGCAAGCTGCTAGTAATAAACCGAAAACAATTAGTTATTTGCCGTCTCAACATAGTTACTACAGAGTAGGTATACTTTAACAAAATCACTCAAGAAGAATTTAATTTTAACAAAAGCTCCGTCTTTAATCAATTTGTAATTTTATTAAAGTTTAATACAGTGGAAGTTTGCTACCTATAAGTTAGTACCGAACCTTTTAACAAGTAGCAAATTAATTACTACTTTGAAGCGAATAATTAATTTTTTAACAACGTTTTAATAATTTACAGTTCGAAACACTGTTAAGTCTAGTAACTCCTTTTTTAACCGACTTCAAAAATTGAAAAGGAGGAGGTTATCTATTCGTCGCGTTTTTTTTTATTTATATGTATGTTTATGGATGACTTCAATGTGTTTTATTATTATGTTATTTCCAACTATATTTAAAATTAGCTCTTTCCTACGGTTTTACCCTTCCGTTCTCGCAGGAATACCTAACCGAAATAGTCTGTCCCTCAGACATACTTTAGCTTTTCTACCGATGAAGGAACTTTTAAAATCGGTTCTGTAGTTACAGAGATTCTCAAACATACAAATAAACTGTAAAGTTCTCTCTATAATATAAGATATAAGTGTTAATTTAGAAGCACTAACTTGACCCTTTGATTTGAATAAACTAGTTATATAAAATTAATTAGAATAAATTATTTACACTTTTTTGCATTCACAATGAAATTTTTATTAATGAAAATGAAGCACCCTATGTCCATTCAAAATGAATTAAAATAAATAAGTAAAAATTTAAATAATAAAGTATTTATTAGAAAAAGTCGACCCGTTTCACAACTAGCTCCGATGAGACTCGAGCCCAAGACCTTTCACTGATAGGTCGTAATATTATTTTCAATGAATTATATGACCATTTTCTAAGACGAATGTTCTTCAAAAACTGTTTTTGCAAATCATCGTTCTCTTAATTAAAGGAACTGTAGCTCTCACAAACGATTTTTGTTCTTAAATTCTTTTTCCAGTTGCTTAGACATGAAAGATCTTGGCACCGGCCCATTTTTAGGTTAATTTCAATAAAACAATTTTTAAACTCACATTTTAATGTTATAAAATTTTCGTCATATCTTCAAATGTATAGATTTAACTATGAATATGTTAGATTTTGATAGACCATCCGAATGCTGATCGAAAAGCGAGTGATACGAATTGTTCTATAACGACGGTGCAAACCACTTAGTAGGTAAATTTAGTTACTTGAAATTCACCTAAAATTGTTGTAAAGTCGATAAGATCTTGGGTTTGTGGAAGTTTAAGATAAAGGGGGAAACAGAGAAATTAGGTCGCTATTTTATAATCGGCTTGAATATAATTCGAAACAATTCGGAATTGTTTTATTCAAACTCGACCGTTTGTTTTGAGCAATAGAAAGAGATTTACCGCTTCGGTTAATAGGTATTTAAGAATGATTTTACTTCGAAAACAGTTGGTGATTATTATTTTAACCAATGGTTCTTTAATTACTTACTGTTTCATTGATATATTTTCAATTTCCTAAATAGCCATTTTGAAACAACATTTAAGTAGTGGCTATGCATGCTATGGTATTATATTATAGGTGGCTCACAATTTTTTTTCATTACTTAACTTTGAGGATAGTTCATTAATTATAAAAACATAAATTATCCATAACCATTTTAACAAATTCATCTAAGTACCTAAAATATTTTTATTCTTATAAAAATATATTTCAATTTTTTCTAGTATTATATCTGGTCTCCAAAACTAATTATCTCACAAACCTTTGATGACACGAGGAGTTTAAAATTAGCTTGCATTCATCCAATCCATCTGAGGGATTAGTGCCGTAAGCTCCAGTGAGCATTATTGCAGCAGACGCCCTGCCCGATCCGTAATCCAGTTACGAAGCTACGGCGCTACGGCTCTACGGCGCTACGGTGCTACGACGCTACGACGGACGCTACGAGCCTACGAGCGCCACGATAAAGGGCATAGCCTAAAAGTGGCGTCATTTTTTTGTCTCGCGGCCTTTAACAAAATGTTTGAATATCAATTCTTGATAGTATAACAAACAATATTTGCCAAGACAGTATAGCTGTAAACTCAGACAGAACCAAGTTAGAACCATCCGTCCGTATAATATAGAACATTTTGCAACCGCAAATGTAACTTTGTCATCTATACAAATACTCAATACTCAATATCTTTATTGCTTTCCATAATATTGTTTAAAAGGTGTTACATAAAATTGTAAGTACAATAATTTATGGGCCCTGTTAGGCACAACACTATGAAAAACAAAGTTAAGTTCTAGCTAGTTTCACTCGGTTCGGACTAAAAAGTTAAGTTCTAGCTAGTCTCACTCGGTTCGGACTATAAGTTTACAGGGTGCCTACCATCAACTTTAAGACAGCGATTCAAAAATAGCGCGATGCAGAATAGGTTCCTAAAATGAATTGCTTTCTTTCGTACTCTGACCTTCTAAAAACTGGATCGCAAATGAATTGCTAAATGTTAATGACCGAACGATTTGTGTCCTTATTTCTTCTACCCGTCTCTTTCACTCGATTCTGTCATGCCCGGAGAGTGAAAGGGACGAGTATAACCTGCAGGTGTCACGTTAGCTAGGCCGAGTTATAAGTCAAATAAGAGTTGATAACAGCTCAGCGGCTGTGAAATGTCATTGAATGATCACTGAATCGCTGTCATTGATATTAAGCTGTCGTGGTACGAATAAGCGAAGCAGATCAGTTTAGGCACGTTTAGGTCCTAAACAAAACCGCAATAAGAGTTGATGGTAGGCACCCTGGTAGGTATACTTCCTTTGCAAATATTGTCTGTAGTGCTGCCAACAAATTATATTTCAATGTTTAATTGATGGCCGCAAGAAAAAAAAACACGTCAGCTGCCATACAAAAATGGTCATTGTCTTTTGGGTTTTCATGATTTAGTATTGCTAGATTCTATTTTTATATTTTACTAAAGGTTTTGTTTTTTACAGCTTAACAGTGATTGATTAATGTAAGTCCAGTTTTTGTGTTATGTGTTTTATACAATCGGCAAAATTAATTTAAAGCCTTTTATTTTTTATTACTTATATACTTTTTATTTGAAATACATCATAAAACGGTAATGCAAATTATTTATAATGTCATCGCGTGAAAACTTTTTTTGCGTCGCAAGCAAGACTTAAAATTTTTAGCTTCCATGAAATAGCAGTGAACAGAAGAACTACTACACCCTTTGATAAAACAACGCCCGGAATAAAATTGTCAAACTCTGCATTTTTCCTCTTAAAGCAAGTTTAATTGTCTTTTATATATAAATACAAATACAATACAAATAGTTTATTGAATCATATGAAGAAGATAAGTACAAATTGCATACATACAAAAAACTTTTTAGAAAATGTGTAAAACGTGGGGTACATTTGTAAAAATACTAACCAAGTAATTTATTTTCGCTCACTACCGCAAACCCGTCACTATACCAACGCAACAACAGGTAACGAAGGTTGATAGTGTGTGTGTGCAAGAGCGAGACGAGGGAAACGAACCACAAAAACTATGAACTTAAAATACAATGAAATTTTTACATTGAGTTCATAACAATTTCGGATAGTTATTGTGTCATTATTATATATTAAATAAGTAGTATACAATGTACTAGTACCTAAACTAGGCCGAGCCTGTAGTACAGGTACTAGGTTCCTTCCTGGTGACAAGTAATATTATTTATTTTTAAATATATCTAGGCATATAAATTATTACAAGTGCATGTTTTTATTTTTTTAACTACAGTAATACTTGATTGGTATTTTTTTTTCTTACATTAGGAAAGCTTAGGTAATATGTAAGTATGTATGTACTATATATATATTTTTTTATTTTTTTATTCTATTTTATAATCTAGTATAACTTATCTTATCCTACTTATATTATATATATATATATATATATATATATATATATATATTATATATATATAATATTATAAATGTGAAAGTTTAGATGTTTGGATGTTTGGATGTTTGGATGTTTGTTACTCAATCACGCCAAAACGGCTGAACGGATTTGGCTGAAATTTGGAACACAGATACTTTGTAGCCTGGAGAGGAACATAGGCTACTTTTTGTCCCGAAAAAATGTCACATTCCCGCGGGATAACGTCGTGAAGTCCACGCGGGCGAAGCCGCGGGCGGAAAGCTAGTCTATTATAAATGCCAGACTAACTTTAGATTAATTTAATATATGAGACATTATTAATATATCCACTACTTTGACTTTATTACTTTTTTATATAATAGGTCTTTACATATGAAATTGCCGTTTTTTTCTTTTGTACATAAAACTTAACAACTTTTATAATATTAGAAATATATAATTTCTTTAATATTGCGTTACATTAAGACCGTATCGAGCAACTTTTGATAATTTAATAACCACGATATTTGATTATTTACATAGAAAAAACTTATTCCGAAAGTTACGACTATTTTTGTTTCCAGAATTTCGTACTTTATTAGTAGTAACTTAGGGGAAAAAAAATTTTTTCTCTTAACGAATGTGTCATTTAGTAGTTAAAATGTCCATAAATACGTGTGTAAAATTTTGTAAATTTACTTAATATTAGTCGTTAAATAATAACAAAAACGTTAGTATGGAAATAAAATAATTACAGAAATCTCCATACAAAACGGCAATTTCATAGGTAAAGACCTATTATATACGATTTAATATATATATATATATATATATATATATATATATATATATATATATATATATATAACTGTGTCAAACTACCAATGAAATATTATTATTACAAATAATGCATGTGTATTTGAGTTAGTATCATGTTCACGAGTAAAATTGTGTAATCAATACCTAATTAAATATATATTGTTTAGTTGTTAAAAATGCTTACACAAGTGATATTTATTAAATATGTTAATTATATGGTTGCAAACGTAGATTTGAATGTTGAAAATGAAGTTTTAGGAAAAATATCAAACGGTATAGTAAAATCAATAGTGTAATGTTGTGATCACTAGCTTTGGATAGCACCACCAAATCTGCGAATTGTTCAAGCGATAATAAAACTTATGACCTCTTCATTAAAACTGCTTATCGCGATGACTCTGATTACACAAATAACTAGATTATGAAGATCGGGACCGAGTTTTGGCTAATTACTTACAGGATTTGCCACTTTAAACGAAGAATCCTTATATAAAAGTTGTTACGGTTGATATTTCGTTATTACTTAATAGTAATTCCGGTGACGCAATACCGATAGGTACTAATGTACCTATCGGTTTTGCGTCACCGGAATATTTGTAATTCAAGTACGAAGTTCAATCCTGCTTAAAATTATAAATGTGAAAGTTTAGATGTTTGGATGTTTGAATGTTGTTACTCAATCTAGCTAAAACGGCTAAACGGATTTGGCTGAAATTTGGGACACCGATACTCTGTAGCCTGGAAAAGACCATAGGATACTTTTTATCCCGGAAAATATCACATTACCGCAGGATAACGTTGTGTAATCACAACAAAGTACAAAACACACAGTACAAGTACAAGTACAAAACACTATTCTTCACTACATAGAACAAAGTCGCTTTCTTTGTCCCTATGTCCCTTTGTATGCTTAAATCTTTGAAACTACGCAACGGATTTTGATGCGTTTTTTTTAATAGATAGAGTGATTCAAGAGGAAGGTTTATATTATGTACTTTTTATCCCGATATTCTCACGGGAACGGGAACCACGCGGGTGAAACCGCGGGCGGTCGCTAGTTAGAATATAATTTTCTGTTTTATATACATACTAGCTGACCCGGCAAACGTTGTTTTGCCATATAAATTTTATTGGACACGAACTTCTTATCAACTGCCTGACACAATGTCACATAAAAAAAAGAAATCATAAGCGGCAAAAATGTCAGTGATTACAATACTCTTTGACATACCTCTTTGGAAGCGGCTATGGAAGAATGACAGTTTTGTATAGTACGACAGTTTATCGATTTTCTATACAAAATAATCATTATTATTTTATAATTTTCCTGGATAAAAAGTAGCCTATGTTACTCTCCAGCTCTCAAATTATCTCCTTACCGAAAATCTCGTCGATCCGTTGCTCCGTTTTGACGTGAAAGACGGACAAACAAACAAACAAACAAACACACTTTCACATTTATAATATTAGTATGGATGTTAATAGAGTGCAATTACTTATAAAGTCGGAATCACCTAACACACTAAAAAGCGTAATTACTTCTTTGAGTTAGCAGTTATAGAAAATATAGCAATACCTAGGTATAATTTTTTTACAGCACGGAACCTATGTAAGAACAAAACCGTCTTTCTATCACAATTTTTTGCTTTTTTTGCAAGGTTTGCCTTTCCATTCCGAATTTCCAGGTATCTATTTTTTAGCCTTGAATATTATATAACTGACGACTATATAGTATTCTCGGAAGCGTTATTCAATTACGAAGCAGCGTTCACGCCTCGGGCGGTGCCGGTTACCACCGAGCGTATAATAATCACTTTACCGTCTCACCGTTACATTATAATCCGAACTGCCGAAAATAAGATACTGGATTAGGCCCAATTCATACCGAGATAGCAGGGAATGGCAGCGAACGGCCGCGACAAGTCGAGCACTTTCAGTATTAAACAATTTTTAACTTATCATATTACTAGCCTATCGCCCGCGGCTTCGCCTGCGTGGACTACACGACGTTATCCAAAAAAATAAGTAGCCTATGTCACTCTTCAGCTTCCAAACTATCCCTACATCGAAAATCACATCGATCCGTAGCTCCGTTTTGACGTGAAAGACGGACAAACAAATAAACCAACAAACACACTTTCACATTTATAATATTAATATGGATTACATACGGAAAAAGACCAGTATTTCAAATTACTTTTACTTTTTTGTATTCACAATGCAATTGAAAATAAAATATTAAAAAAAAGACACGATCCGGCACTTGGAGGATGGGTAGTTTTTTTCTAATATTTCGTTTTCAATAAGACCAGTATTTTTTGAAAAGACCGAAAGAGGCACCGCTAACGGGGTAGCTCGTCGACGCCCGAGGTCGCGGCCTTTTGCGGCCGTTCGCTGCCATCTCGGTATGAATAAGGCCTTAAAGAAGCCAAAACAAAAAAAATTGTATACACTTTTTTATGAATTTGATTATGCAGAAATTTTACCTTATTTATAAAAGTTGAGTTCAATTATTCATTTATTTAATTTTTTTATTATTAAAAGTTTACTTAACTAGCTTACAGAGTACTAGCAAGTTATACAAAGAAATGAAATGGAATTACACAGTAAAAATGTCGATCTAAATTGAAATTTAACATGTCAAAAATAAAACGACGACTTTGGCGACTCTGCAAACAAAAACAAAACAGGGAGAAAAAACAGCCCTTAATGAGTTTCTGCTCGTTTCGTCTAGTTAAAAGGTTTCCGTCCTAAGGGCTTTGCTAACCGATAGAGTTGCTTCCCTCATAATTCAGAAATTCGAGTAACAGTTTACTCAGAATAAATATATAGTTTTAGAATTTTAAAACCCTACTTATGTAAACAAAGATTTATTTGCTAGGTTTATGATTTTTTAGCCAAAAAATATCTGTTACGTGAACAATTGTTTTTCAAACAAACTCTCACCACAGGATGTTCCTACATCCATCTTTCACTCATGGACACTGCGAAACGTGTTTCGTGTCATACGATTCGCATAGGGTTGCCACTCAACTAATAAGAACGGAAGTTAAAACGAATTGTTACAAAGAAGTACTAGAAATCTCGATTCCTATAGCTGTAATTTACTGAAAATCATTGCGCATAAGTTAAGCAAAGGCAAACATCTTTAGATTATTCCAAAAGCCATGTTACAATACAGGGTGTTTGTTTAAAGAAGAGCATCACTTCACGGGGTGAAAGAATCCATCAATACAATCAACTTTTACTACGGGACCAAGTACTTACGATATCGCGAAAAAAAAAATCAGCTGTTCCATACATCTTGGCCCATTCGGTATTGCACTTTTGTATGAAACAGCCGATTTTTTTTCGCATTTGGTCCCATAGTAAAAGTTGATTGTATTGATGGGGTACTTTCACCCCCTGAAGTGATCTACATCTCTAAACAAACACCCTGTTTTTTAAATTAAATGATTAATGATTAAGCCACTGCTTCCGGATATTCTAATAATAGTTGCTGATGTATTTCAGATTAACGGAAAAGTGAATTTTCAAAAGTATCTCAGTGCCTCCTTCTCCTCATCCATCTATAAGGCAGGCATGTGTCCCAGCATTGGTTATTTGGCTGATGATGGCGATGATGATCTTAGTGTCAAGTACCAATAGTTTGCAGTCATGAAACAATATACCTACCTATTTGTTTTGGCTAAAGTGGCACCCCTAGTTCCAATATATATTCGCTGGAGTCGAAGAAGTCTTATTGCAACGAGTAAGCTAAACGAACGGTATTGGAAATTCTTATAGGATGTCCTATTTATTATTTGCTTCTTGATTCGTATTGCAAATGTCAAGAGAGTTTTCTTTTAAAACAAGGATTTGCGTTTTACTTTTACAACGAAAGATATTATTAAAGACTTACGCCCGAATACTCGTACGCTACTTATCTTTGGGAGCGTCTCAAACATCATTGCATCTCTTTCATACGTTTGACATTTAAAGTGACAGGGCGATGTTTGAGACGCTCCACAGCCTTCTCTATTGTAGTAAAGAAGGCTGTGGACGCTCCCAAAGATAAGTAGCGTACGAGTATTCGGGCATATGTCTTCTTCTTTTCGTGTCGACCGTGTCATCCAGTCATTTCTGTCATTTGGCTTCGATGATTCATATTTCTCGGGACCAATATTGTGCCACTAGTATAGCGTTATCCGAATGTCTTCAAGCGTGCAGGAAGAGGGGCATGCAGGGCAGGACAAAAGATGTGTTGTTTGAGGGGAAAAAACCACATTCACATCTACAGTCGTTAATGTAACCCCACCAGCAAAGTTTATCTTTGCTTCAGCCCGTTTGGGTCCTCAATCTATTCGGGAACTTCTAGGATAGCCAAGGTAACGTATAGCAGGGGGTAGACTTTCTGTTTAAAAGTTCATAGGCGTAATAAGCTAAATCTATTGGGACTGAAATACTGTGTGCCAAAGAATCTAAATTCTAATTAAGAAAAAATATTGTTACTTATTATGTAATCTGTTTCAAAGACGTGTTTTATTAATAATTTAAATTTTAATACCTTTTGAGCACTTAAGCACTAGAGACTAAAGTTTGTTGTGTGCGTTGTTGCGCCTAGTTACGTTAGTTCTATTTTTTCGGGGACTCCCGCGAACTTTTGTCCAGTCCAGTCTCTCGGGGTCCGCGGTTTTTCAGGGACTTTTTTGTCCCCGATACTTTTAGTTCCTTGTGTGCGTTGTTCGATACAATTTATAAGAGATCTATATCGATGGACAAAAAGTACTCGGCGGACAGTCCCTCGTTTGATCAGGCTATAAGGCTCATTTTCATTGGTCGATCGATAAAGCTTGCATGTGGGGTGTTGGGGAGATTTCTTTTTTTCATTCATTTGACGATGACGCCCGCTCTATAGACTACCGGTGATCTGTGCTCTATGGTAAAACCCCGCATGCGGTTTATCGAACGCGTTATGAACTTATAACTTTTATCAGTCGTTTCCACGCCTGCGGGGAGTAGGTACCCATATGCTGTATATCGACCAAGTTATTGACAAATTAAAATTGAGCGTTACTCTAAGACCGAGTTTCTCAAACTTTGTTATGCCCTGGCCCGGTAAATTTCAGTGTTTCTCCATCGTGGCTCACCAAACGTTTTTTAACCATCATATAAGTAATGCATGTATTTTTTGTACTCTATTTTTACGTCAATGCTGCGTCCCGGCATTTTATTTTCGTAGCCCGGTGCCAGGTCGCGGCCCTCTAGGTACATGGGACACGCTGCTCTAAGACATGTCTAAGACCTTTCAACTTGATATCATACTTCATACTATCATACTAATATTATAAATGTCAAAGTTTAGATGTTTGGATGTTTAGATGTTTAGATGTTTAGATGTTTAGATGTTTAGATGTTTAGATGTTTAGATGTTTAGATGTTTAGATGTTTAGATGTTTAGATGTTTAGATGTTTAGATGTTTAGATGTTTAGATGTTTAGATGTTTAGATGTTTAGATGTTTAGATGTTTAGATGTTTAGATGTTTAGATGTTTAGATGTTTAGATGTTTAGATGTTTAGATGTTTAGATGTTTAGATGTTTCGATGTTTAGATGTTTAGATGTTTAGATGTTTAGATGTTTAGATGTTTAGATGTTTAGATGTTTAGATGTTTAGATGTTTAGATGTTTAGATGTTTAGATGTTTAGATGTTTAGATGTTTGTATGTTTGTTACTCAATCACGCCACAACGGCTGAACGGATTTGGCTGAAACTTGGGACACAGATACTTAGTGGCCTGGAGCGGAATATAGGCTACTTTTTATCCCGGAAAATATCACATTCCTGCGGGATAACGTCGTGTAGTCTACGCAGGCGAAGCCGCGGGCGGAAAGCTAGTTAATAATACGTAACTCTTTACGTTGAGAAAAAAAAAGTCCTTAAATAAAATAAAGAGAGAGAGAGAGAAAAAAAAACGTTGAGAAAAAGGAGTCTTGATTTTGTCACTCAGTCAAAAAGATAGATTATCTTTCTCTCTCTCTGGTTGAGTGGTAGAGCATGCCTTATGGCAATAAATTCGCTATTATACCCAACTAGCTTTCCGCCCGCGGCTTCGCCCGCGTGGACTACACGACGTTATCCGGCGGGAATGTGATATTTTTCCGGGATAAAAAGTAGCCTATGTTCCTCTCCAGGCTACAAAGTATCTTTGTTTCAAATTTCAGCCTAATCCGTTCAGCCGTTTTGGCGTGATTGAGTAACAAACATCCAAACATCTAAACATCCAAACATCTAAAATTTCACATTTATAATATTAGTAGGATAGTGCAATATAGTTTTAATAAAATACAGTAAAATAAAAAGAAAGCCAAGTGATTTTTAAAGACTGCTTTATAACTGAAAGCCATGTTAAATTCTAATGTATGATAAAAAGTTATTGTTCCAAGCTCAAGTCTACCTTTCGCAACTAAATCCAAGTATATAAACTTTTGCAAGAGTTTTCACAATTTTAAACTTTCAGAGCCGATTTCAAGTGCCTGAAGCCTTCATTTCCCTAAGTATTATCAGCATAGCCTATTTTTACTAGGTAACAATTTTCGATGGAAGCTGAAGCTGAAAATGGCACTTTATTCGGAGACTTGCTTTAAAATTCAGGAAGAGTTAAACTCTTGTACTTACCCATAAAATATACGGTGTCCAGTAAATAATGGATTACCTCTCACATATCGATGGGTCTGATGATGCTTTTTATATGTATATCCTCTATTTAAAGTATGTCTGTATCATCGACACGATCATCATATATTTTACTATTTAATTTCGTACTTAAATAATTCATTCCATATGCGATTAATGATCGTAAAGAGATGGAACCGCTCTTGTACTCCGTACAAGTTACACTAATAACTTATTTCAAACTACTAATGCTCTGCTCGTAGTAGAGGGGATATAATACATAACTGTCCATAAAACTTCCTAGGTTTAGTCAAGTAATGTGCACGGTTATCATGCAAACACAAGCCCCTATTAAGAGTTGGTCCCAGGATCTCCGGAGCGGAGGCAATATAGGTAATAAAGGGTGTCTCAAAAGTAGGTATAGGATTTGAATTTGGCGCTATTTCCGAAATATTCAAGATGGCGGGTTGAAATTTGACATACGTCATCTTGACACATGTAAAATTAATCGTGGAGCGTTTCACAATAAAACAGTGCATAGAAGTTATACAAATATTTAACGAAAATTCACGATCAATTACAAACACTCGTCGAAAGGTCGAAAAATCTCGTAATTTCAAGAAGAGGTGATGTCAAATGGCCACCGTGATCTTGCCATCTGATGCCACTGGATTTCTTTCTTTGGGGCTACGTCAAAGATAAAGTCTACGCCAACGATCCACAAAACATAGACAATATAGACAAAATATTCGCCGAGTTATTGGTGAAATAAGTAGCGAAACGTGTGAAATTAGCAGCGAAATGTGAGAAAGTGTCATGAAAAACTTGCACACAGCAAAAATGCCCGTGGCGGCCATTTAGCAGATATTCTATTCAGATAAAATTGTACAAGTCTCTTCTGTTTTCCCGAATGACTACAACCCTGTTATTTTTAAAGCTAGAGTGAATAGGCTGCTTCTGGGTAAGCTCGCCCCATCTTAGGCTTCTTCTCAACCCTAAGGTTCAGTATGAAGCCAAGAGCAAGCCCATACTATATAAAAAAAAAAAAAAAAAAAACTACGAAGAAATTCCAATCCATTCGCGTTTTATTGAGACAAATCATCCTATACCTACTTTTGGGACACCCGTTATAAGGTAAATATTGAAGTAAAAGGAGTCTCCTGTAACTCTTACCGACACGCTTCCAAACGTAATATGACCATTTAAGTTAATTTACTCGTATAAAACTAGAGCACTAGATATTTTTTTATGCTGCTCAAAACTACTGAACCTGAAAGGTAGAAATAACATTCGTTGAGGGTTTTTTGTAGCTTGAATTAACACCTTTAGTTCGATGTATTTTCTGAGCTAAGCTAAACGTATTATTTCCCCTCGGTTTCATCGCACCTTTCCATATTGTAACTGGTGCAATAAATTGTGTAATGCTACAGTACTTAGTGTCATAATAAAAAAAAAACTTTTATAACTGCATTTGATCGTTTGTTAGAAATAATAAATTGTTTTTTATAAACATCCTTCCCAATTCCTTAAATGTAGCAATTATGCAGTAAAAGTGATTTGCCAGTATGATTTGTATAGGATACAGGTAGCGGCGTAGCAATTCAAAATCAAATAAGTACAAGCAATAAAATAAAACTAATCTAAAATTCAGAAAACATCCAAAAGATCGATAGTTGACATCTATTGACATTGACATTTGACATCAGTTGACATTACAAGGCTGGTTGTTGCGATCGATGCTGTATGGAGTTTGCTACTATTTTGACATATTGCATCTTTGAAATGAAAATTAGAAAAAAATTACCCGTCTGACAACTGCTCCGATGGTGCTCGAACCCACAATTAAAACCCACAAAACCGTTAGAAACTACTAGCAGACTTAATTCTTGCCCCAACACCGCTGTCTCTCTTATGGAATCTAGTGTGAACAAGTGCCAGGAAACATTTAGTTTTAGCTATGTCACTACCGAAGATATTATTAAAGCATTCAAAGCAATAAATATTAAGAAAACAGAAGATCTCTGGGGCATATCTACAAGTATCATCAAATCAATAATTGATGTGATAGCTCCATCATTAGCAATAATTTTTAACCAATGTATAAGTGAAGGGGTCTTTCCTAATTTAATGAAGAATAGTAAAATTATTCCTCTGTTTAAAGCTGGTGACAAAAGTGACCCAGCAAATTTTAGACCTATATCCATACTACCAGCAATAAGTAAAATATTTGAGAAATTAATTTATGATCAACTTTTAGAATATTTTAAATTAAATAGTATATTGCATGAGAAACAGTTTGGTTTTTCAAAAGGTAAAAGTACAACTGATGCTGGGGTTGCATTTCTAAAACATGTACTTGATGCCTGGGAGGACAAGCAGGATGTAATAGCTATTTTTTGTGACCTTTCCAAGGCATTCGATTGTGTTGATCACCAAACACTATTAAGGAAGTTAAAACATTATGGTGTTTCTGAAATGTCAGTAAGCCTTATGCATTCATATCTGTATGAAAGAACTCAGAAGGTAGTTATTAATAAAACTGAGTCTACCGGAGCTCCCATTACTATGGGCGTACCCCAAGGATCAATATTGGGCCCGCTGTTGTTTTTAATATACATAAATGACCTTCCTTACTACGCGAAGAATTTATGTGAGACGGTGCTATTTGCCGATGATACATCTCTAGTCTTTAAAGTAGATAGAGGTGATGACTGTTCTGACGAAGTAAATAGTGCTCTTTCAAAAGTGTCACATTGGTTTAATAGTAATAATTTATCATTAAACTCAAAGAAAACTAAGTGTTTAAAATTTTCGTTACCTAATGTAAGACAAGTTGATTTTCATATTAGACTAGACGGCGATACAGTCGAATTCATTAACAATACAAAATTTCTAGGTATTATATTAGACTCGCGACTACAATGGGATCCTCATATCGAAGCCTTGGCGAGTAGACTCAGTTCGGCTGCATTCGCAGTTAAGAAAATAAGGCTCTTAACCGATATTGAAACGGCTAGAATAGTCTATTTTAGTTATTTTCATAGTGTTATGTCCTACGGCCTTTTGTTGTGGGGCTCAGCCGCTAACATCCAAAGTATATTCGTGCTCCAAAAAAGGGCTATTCGCGCCATTTACAACCTCCGATCGAGAGATTCTTTAAGAGATCTATTTAAAGAAATAAACATTTTAACTGTTGCAGGACATTACATCTATGAAAATATAATTTATGTGAAAAAGTATTATAATACATTTGTAAAGCAGAGCGATATTCATCGCTTTAACACAAGAAATAAAGATAAACTTGTCGTTCCCAAGTTTAGGCTAGAAAAATCCAGAGCCTCATTTCTGGGGAAAAGCATAGCCTTTTTTAATAAAGTTCCACAGCATATAATTGAACTACCATTGCATAAATTTAAATGTTACATTAAAGAGTCGCTGATGAGCAAAGGATACTATAAAGTAGACGATTATTTGAATGACCGCAATGCATGGTCATGATGTAACACATAACATAATCACTGTTTAATATGATGTATTTTTATACTAAGCAATTGTTGTATTAGTAACGATATGTTTTTTTTTGTAAATGTCGTTACCTAACTAAGAAACGCTGGCAAGTTTCTTGCGCCCATTCTTCTTGTCAGTTAAAAAAGTCTTGAATGGGTGGTAGGAAAATATTGACGATTCATAAGTACATATTTATTATGTCTAAGTGAATAAAGAATATTTTTATCTTATCTTTATCTTTATCAATCTTTCAGTGTTGGGGCGAAGGCTCTAACCACTGAGCTACAGAGTTAAAATAATTTGAAATATTGCATATTTCTACGCGATACCACAGATAATATAATACTAGTGCGATACTAACTGTACAGTTATAATATTTTTTCTCTGTTTCAAATAATATTTTGATGTGAGCCTCAAAGGGGTAGGTACAAAGCTAGAGGATAAAAAATAAGATAGAAGAGACAAATTTAGTCTTGGTACTCTAGCTAGAGGACAAATATTATTCTGTGCTAGAGGATAAAACATAAGATAGAAGAGATACTGTGTTTTAAAGCAATGCTTGTACAGGAAAAATATATTACCTACTTAAACGAAAGCTCAGCAAAAAAGTTTGTGGATTGAGAATAACAACCTAGCAGAACAATTCGGTTTTAAAAATCAGCTGATGGATTATTAAGAAGTTATTATTTGTCATATTAGATTTGGCAGTCGGTGGCAACCGCCAAAAAATCATAAATACCTTTACTATAATTATTTGCAGACTGCTTTTATTTCCACTTGAGGAAGTAAGCAATGGGTGTAGTTTAGCGCACGCACTGTTGCCCTATCGGGCAAAAAGTCATGATTTATAGATAAGTATAAAGGAAACGCTTGCTCAAAGGGACGGGGTAAATTGACCCATATGATGACTGTCCTTTTCTGTGTATATTTATGTCGATACTCTTTCCGGTATGTATAAAATATAAATTTATGCCTAAATCTCACTCCATAGTGATAATAGTCTGTTAAATTAGGAAAGAAATTCCTTTCCTAATTATAAACCATTACTAAATTTACCGGCTTTGAGTATGTCATGCTCTCTGTAAACATTTCTGCGGTGGTGTCGTGTGAGGCGGGTCGTTACGTTCCCTAAAATATGGTTGAGCGAAGCGATGGCTGGTTCATGCGTCATGCTCGTGAACGGGTGCCACCAGTGGGATGGATCTGCTCCTGGCTTCTTGTCTCAAAATATGCAGATTTTTAATGTTTTATTGTTATTAGTTTTATTTTATCGTGGCTTGTATGGCACTGTTTATTATTGACTCTTATGTTCTTAAACTATTCAAAGTTTTATTACCCTTGTTTGGCATTTATATTTATTATTTTATTTGCTACGTTTTGAGTTGGTGTGTATTTTAAAGAAACTACCTTTTGGATGTCTATTTCTTAGTTATTGAAAATTATTTACTGCTATGATTACCGGGTTTTTTATTTTGTTTTTAAACTTAAGATTAATTTGTGATGGAAAGTGACTTTACATATTATATTAAATTATGTTAAAGTTAAACTTACATTATGTTAAAGTCACTTTTCAATTTGACGACTCTGTATGAAATATGACAGGGAGAAAAAAATAGCCCTTGGCGAGTTTCTTGCCGGTTCTTCTCGTTACAAGGCCTCCCGCCGTAGGATTTGCGAACCGATAGCGTAGCTTCATTGACGTTCACAAGTGCTGTATCAGCCTAAAATGAATAAATGATTTTTGATTTTGATTTTTGATTTTGACTAAAATACTAAGTAGATTTGGTTGCGGAAAAATAGGTTTAGGTTAGGTTAGATTGGCGACTAGTCGCTCACCTAGTATTTTTGTCGGTAAAAAAGTATTTTAGTCAATCGGTTAATTACTACCCATTAGGAAACATTGTATACAATACAAAACTAGCATTTATAAACCATGTGACTCGCAAAGCCAAACTTAGTTTTGAAGTTGCGATTACAACTCACGCAGTACCTAGAGCTGACCTAAGTATAGAATCATAACTAATCTGTTAAGTTGGCTTAGCAGGGGATTTAACATATAGATAATTAAGGTAGAGTACATTATTAAAACACAAAAAGATAGCAAGTTACTAACGCGGGTTTTATATAATTTGTAATACAAATAATTTGTTCCAAGTGGCTGTAAATATAAATCATCTTGAGGAACTAAGACAAAATAATAATAATTGTGTAGTAACTTGGATGGCAAGTCGTAACAGAACAAAGAGTAGTCACAGACTCAACTCCTCGGGGTATAGGTTCGTAATTTTCGGATTGTAAACTATCTGTTGCCTGTCACACAAAGGACTTGTTTTTCTACCACCGAAGGTTCGGCACAATGGAACCCTGAAATAACGTTCATGTATATTTTGTGAAATGAAGTTTACATTGGCGGTAGAAAAGGAATTAAAGTGGATAAAGCAACTTTGTAATGGATTGATTTAACTTTGAGTTGGCATAATAGTGGAATTTACTACCAAAGTTGGGCACGATTGAGGTAGACAACTTTGTACGGTGTGGTTACGGACATTTACCGTTAATTTATAATTTTGATGTAAGTAAGTAGGTAGCTTACAACTTCACTACAGCAACGCATTCACTGAAAGTGGCTGATACCTACTTGATTATTGCCATAAAGTCACCCTTATAATAAGATACGATTTGAAAAGGAACGCTAAAAGTAATTTAATAAATTAAACCGACTTCCAAAAGTACGTGTCAAAAGGAAAAAATAATATCTTTAATTTGAGGTCGGTGCATTTATTTTTCTAGCTTTCTCTTGCTTCTGACTGGCACATGCTGGCACTGACCTCAAAAAGGTAGTTACCTAGTTTAAAGATTTTCCTTTTTTTCCTTTTCAGTTATACTTTTTGAAGTCATTTTAGTTTTTTTAATTACATTTTTGTCAGTATAATTTCAAATGAATAACGCTTCGCTTGTCAACTGGATTGGATGACAATGCAATATTAAGGTGTCATTGAGCTGATCTGATGATGTAGCCGGAAGAACGCCACAGGAACTCCATGATGAAACCGTGCTAGCCCATCGTGTTTGGGCTCGTTAGAATTGTCTTGACACGTACTCTGACGGGAGATGAGGTTCAGGGTCTGATGTTGAAGCCGGAAGGCCATGCCATAGGAACTCAATATTGAAACCATGCAACCCCATCGAATTTAGGCTCGTTTGAATCGTCTTAACAGTACTCTATTGGAAAACATTTCTAGTCTGTTTGAAAAAAGGGGTTTCTTTAAAATAAAATTTTAAAAGAAGAGATTATTTTTCATTCGGTAAATTTTTTATGGTAGGTATTATTTAAAATTGTGTGTAGGTATCTTCTTATGCATAACAATGAGCGATTTTATTGTAATAAATAAACAAACAAATAATGTCAGACAATTAGCACTTGTTTTACGTAGGTACCTATATCAGAACTAATATATATACTAAAACCCAGACACGAAACAAACACGAATGTTCATCCCTCAAATGCATGCTTGGGGTCGAACCCACGACCCACAGAACACGGAAAGATTTTTTTCTCTTGTGATGTTCTGTGCCACGCCACGACCCTTGCAACAGTTGTCGTGGTCAATAACACAGCGCCATCGGCTCTGTAAAATCGAATAATTCCCATAAAGTTAATGAGGTATATTAACTTTATGATATTTCCTTAAAACCTTAGTGCGGATACAAGGGGGAGGGGGCAATGGGGCCCTTGCCCCCCCCCCCCTGGCATACAATTTTACCTCCAAAATTTTTGCATTCATCTTTTTACCACTTTTATCACATGAAATAAAAGCTAAGATTGGCTCCCCTCCTCAACCAAAGTTGCCCCCCCCCCCTTAACCAAATTCTGGATTCGCGCCTGTTAGACGACCTCCGTGGCCGAGTAGTGTACTCACCGATTTTCAAGGTGCCGCTATCTCTAGAGGTCCCGGGTTCGATACCCGATCGGGTAAATTTAGAACACGAACTTTTCAATATTTCCACGGGTTTGTTTGTAGGTATTATGGTAATACCACAGCCGTCTCTATCGTCTTCTACAAGCCATGCTATGATACGGAATAGCAACATTGCCACAGCGGTGACACTCCGTGTCCGTGAGAGTTCGAGCGCCGGTGACGTTTAGCCGACGCTAGGGTAGATACCGAAATTGAATATAGACTTATGCCAAAGAAGGTTACGTGTAGGATGTTATATAATTTGTGTAAGAATATTTAGGTAATAAAAGACACGTTAAGTTTTCAATCAACTTTTATAGATATTTTTATTAAATATCTTTACAAATGGGAAATAATAAAATTTCCGACAAAATAAAGTATGAACGACATTGAATAAAATACTCAAATAAGAAACCGAGCAGCGTTATATTTTGTTTGCGAAAAATTAACTAAGCTAGCGAAAATTTACGAATGACTAATTTCGAGTCGAAAATACTTTATTAGAATATGATCAGGAATACGTAGGTATATCTCGGTAAACAAGTATCATTTTGGTGAAACCGCAGGTTTTGTCTGTGCAGTTATGGATAAGGTTGTGATGACGAATAACTACCGAAAGTATATCCTAAGGGATGGCACAGTGGATATATTTTGCCTAGCGTGCCATCGTCCGGGTGAATCCCTTAGACATATAATCTCCGGTAGTTCTCGTCTCGCAAACGGCGAGTATTTGCATAGACATAACCAAGGATAATACACCAATAACTTGTTCTGAAACATAATCTTGCGGCATCCGAGGTGCCGTACTACAAGTATGCACCAGAACTGGTTCTTGAAAATAGCCATGCTACATTGTATTAGGATCGATCTATCATAACAGCCAGGCAGGACTATTGTAGCATTAGCTACAATACAACAATATTAGGCTTATTAAAAGCCTGATATTGTATTGATAGATCGACACGAACGCCACGCAATAATTGTTTATGTCGCTGTTCCCCATGACATGACAAGTTGACGACAACCTTGGGAAAGCTGAAAAAGATAAAGAAAACAAATATCTTGATTTAGCTCACGAGATTGTTGACATGTGGGACATTGATTCAGCAATTGTTGTTCCGATAGTCATATCTGCCCATGGTCTGATAGCCAAGAGCCTCAATAAACACCTTAAGGGGCTTGCGTTAGGTGGATGGATCGGGAGTCAGATGCAGAAGGCAGTACCTACTTCTGTACACGGCCCGTATCTGTCTCTGGATCCTTAACCATTGCTACCGTTTAGCCCGAGAGCCAAACTAATTCGCTCTATGGAGACTCAACAATAATTCTATATCAGTAATTTCTTAACATTGAAAATTAGATTATCTAGTTTAATAAATAATTCATTAGTAATCCATCAATTTTTATGACAGCGACATAAAAAAAAAACAAATACAAAGCTTTAAAAAATCTATAAAAAAATAGGCAAAAATGGTATAAGTTTTATTCACTTTACATTTGAATACATTTATTATCTTTATTATTATCTTTCGTAAAAGTATATAATCCCCCTATATTTGTAAATGAAAAACAAATAAACTTAAAAAAAAACTCTCTACGTAAACTCAAATTGGCATTACACCTTTGTTAAAAATTCTATCAGAAACAACCGACTTCTTCCTAAAGTATTAGTTTCCCGTTTTATATCTTTATGGATTTCGACTTTGGTGCTTAGATATGGTGAACATAAACACATGTTAACGACAAAATTGGTGATAGCATATTTGCTGAAAGAATCGCACCATTTTTGGGGTAAATCTTTTTTTTATACCTTCCAATGCGATATTATGTTGGATTCCAAAATATAGTCTCTTTAAATTATATTTAAGGGCCGTTTACAAAAATTTGGCCTGTTATTGAGTTTTTTACAAAAATATCGGATAGTTCTTGGGGTAGTTGGGGAACTGCATTTTTGTATTTTTAAATGTTATATTTTTTAATGTTTTATAATGTAAAAAAATATGTTTAGAAATATAATTTTGTAAGTGTTTTAAATGTAATAAAGGGAATAATAATAATAATATATGTACGTAAAATAAGCTACTAACAGTGGGACACAGTTAATGTGTCCGAATAAAATACTAAATCGTCCAATGAAAATACTAAGTTAGCGACAAAAATATTTATTTATTTATTATTTATTTAACACTTTATTTTAACACCACAGTACATAAAAAAGAGAAAAAGAAAACAATTTTAATTAACTTACTAAAATACTAAATACTGAGTAAGTGAATCAATAATCGCCCAAATAAAAATTAGTCCTCTCAATAATTATTTATTATCGACTGAATTTTAACAACTTTCGCATATTTTGGCTTCCTAGTAGTTCCTATTTGAATGTATGAAGATTGCGCCAGCCCTCGGCCAAGGCATTCACCCGACTGCCCGTTCCCCGCCCCGCGCGCCTCTCACGGCCCCCGCTCACATCCAGACACCCACACATAGCCGCAAGCAGGGATGGGTAAATTTCATGAAATTTTTCTGTCAGTGAAATTTTTCCGAAAAATTTCATTGTTGGTTGAAAAATTTCACTTAAGAGTTAAAAGTATTTTAATTGAATTTGATCCTCGAAACTAATTTATAAATAATACAATGTAGTGATTTATGAAGCGTTAAATTGTTGTAATGTCAACAACGTCACAAAATCAACAGAAAAATAGTATTTTAGTTAATATATATGTTAGGCTCAAAGACAGAAAACGCTCATTGAGTGAAAAAACAGCTCACAACGCGTTGTGGGCACTGTAAAACGGGTTCCCTATTTGACTGCGAAAGTTTTTAGTGCGATTTTCAGTATATCGAACTCGGTGTGTCGAAACTCCGTAGTGCTATGTTTTATTCCATCGATGCTTTACTAGTGCGATGTAACGTTTGTGCGAAAAACCTTGAGTCGACAAACTTTACAGCGATGATTCATTAGTTCGTTGATTTGTTTGTTCTATGACATGTTATTTCGAAATGTCTGTATTATGTAGCTTTTTCAGATGTAATTATATTAAATTAAAACTCCTCCTTTTTAACCGACTTCAAAAAAGAAAGAGTTTATCCGTTTGACCTGTATGTATGTGATATTGTTGGAATTACTTATATAATATTTGAGTATAGCGTTACACTTAGGGTTCCAAGCACGTGTGCTAAATTTCGTAAGTGTATATGTTTATATGTTAGTCCACGAATATCTCAAAAATCTCTGAAAATCATATCGAAATGACTCTTTTGATTTTTAACAGGTGTATATCATTTGAAGGAACAGTACAAGTTTCATCGAAATCGGTTCTGTAGTTTTTGATTACTTTTTATCAGATTCCCGAGGGCGCGGGTTCAAATCCCGCCTGAAAGCTACTTGCAAGGCTCGTTGTGTTTAACCATAAGAAACCTATATCTCAAAAACTACAGAACTGATATTGATGAAACTCGTACTGTTCCGTAAATGGAATACATACCTACACCTGATAAAAATCCAAAGAATCTACTCGATTTTAGTTTTTGAGATATTTGTGGACAAACATTATAGACATAAATACATACACCGTGCTTAAAGTATGACGTTATACTAAAATAAATATTATCCAATTCCAACAATATCACATACCTATATACAGGTCAAACCTCCTACTTTTTTGAAGTCGGTTAAAAAGGAGGAGTTTTGATTTAATAAAATTACCTACATTTGAAAAAGCTACATAATAACAGAATTTTCGAAATAACATGTCATAGAACAAACAAATCAACGAACTAATGAATCATCGCTGTAAAGTTTGTCGACTCAAGGTTTTTCGCACAAACGTTACATCGCACTAGTAAAGCATCGATGGAATAAAACATAGCACTACGGAGTTTCGACACACCGAGTTCGATATACTGAAAATTGCACTAAAAACTTTCGCACTCAAATAGGGAACCCCTGTAAAACATCCACATCGCGAAATTCGTGTTACGTTACGGCTCTTATAAAAACGCCCACAACGCATTGTGGCACACACAGAAAGACCACATAGCAAAATTCGTATCGTGGCTATCATGCGATTCGACCACAACGCGTTGTGGTGTGGCATTGAGGAAAAACCATGACGCGTTCTGGCACCTAGTTGATGCAACCACATCACGACGGACAGGTTGTAACTTATTTTAAAAATTAATTAATTACTTAGATTATAAGTTTCGGTTATTTTGCGCAAATAGAAGAGTAAAGTGCAATTTTTAAGTATTTTTTCATGGCCTCAAATATGAGCATTAAGTTATGGATCTCGATATTGCTAAATGTGGCCACTTTTGGCACTATTGAGATTCACGATTTATTGCTTAAGTTTCAGTTCATAAAAGTATATTTATAAAATGCATTTTACTCTTTTATTTGCGCAAAATAACCGAAACTTTTATCTCAGCCTTAAATAAAATGTAATTGATTTATTTCCATTGGTGGCGCTACTGAGCTCATATATCCTACAACACAGCTGTGTGTGTATGGCAGAACGTTTGCCACGTGCGGCGGGCCTCGCAAGAGGCTGCTCACTTGGTGAGATTGGACCCGCCTAATAACGTAAAAACGGCTGATCGGATTTTTATGAAATTAAAACATAGAATACTTTTTATCCTGGTTATTGGTCCCGTAAGTATTTTCTCGAACGGCCACGCGGACGAAATCGCGGGCGGAAGCTAGTTTACTTGTATAACTCAATAAGGACCTTTACTCCCTGGGTTTGAATTTCGGAAAATTACGAAATGGGTTGCCTATTAAAATTTGTTTAAAGAAGTAAGCCTACAAAGTTTCAAGTTGAAATGTCTGTTTTACCCCCTGATTTTTCATTCAGAATTTCACCCTTATTTCAACCTTTTTCAGCGTGTTAAACATCAAAGCACTGAGCCCGCGTGGTGGGTCATGGCTCATTCTCCTTATTCATCCATAAGGAAAGCCAGTGCCCCAGCAGTGGGGACATTAAATGGCTGATGATGATGATGATGATGAAACATCAAAATAAATGCCATTTTTGCAATCGTCATCCCATAAAACCTCAATAACGACATCCATATCGATTTTTAGGTTTATTTATCCAATTTAACCTCTAAGGGGTTGATTTTCGAAAAAATACAAAATATGTGTTTGCTTATTTGTTTTACTTTCCAACCATAAGCCTAAATAACAAATTTAATTAAGGATTTTCCAGATACAACATTTCATCCCCCTTTTCACTCCTTCGGGGTGGAATTGTCAAAAACGCTGACACAGGTAAATATTAATTTCAATTGTCAGCCTAAATACATAATTTGAAGATCCTAACTTCAAAACTGACGGACTTTTATACAAACATTCATCCCCTATTTTACGCCCTTAGGGGTGGAATTTCCAAAAATCCTTTCTTAGTGGATGCCTACACTGTATAAGGTATCTATGTGCAAAATTTCAAGTCTTTGGGTTCAGCGATTTAGGCTGTACGTTGATATCTCAGTCAGTCAGTCAGTCAGGACTGAATTTTATATATATAGATAGTACGGTTAATTTTTCAGTTTCATTCAACAGACCGATAATTGGGCAATAATGTTGTCAACAAACTTTTTGTCTGAGTATGCTTTCCAGACTTTATGTATGTTATAGCTATCCTACTATCCTACTTCCTACTTTATTAATATTATAAATGTGAAAGGAGAAGATTTTTTTAGGGCTTATTAGATATTTGGATGTTTATATGTTTGTTACTCATCACGCCAAAATGGCTGAACGGATTTAGCTGAAATTTGGGACACGTATACTTACGCCTGGAGAGGAGCATAGGCTACTTTTTATCACGGAAAAATATCACATTCCCTCAGGATAACGTCGTGTAGTACACGAGGGCGAAGCCGCGGGCGAAAAGCTAGTTTGATTCTAATTCAAATATCCATTTACAAATGGGTTGAAATAGTACCTAAGTATTAATTCATTGGGTTGGGTACGCGTGCGCTGTACTTTAGAAACTGATTACTTAGATCAGGATCGGGAAGCTTACGCAATAGGTACGCTTCAATCGTACAAATTATTATAGTAATTCTCCTTAATATTGAGTTCTAGTAAAAGAAAACACATTAATTTAGTTAAAACTTAAATAAAATATTGTTAATTATGCATAAAACTACTCTACTACAGAGTTTGAAAGAACAAAAATATTTTTCACGCATATTTGAAATTTTTCACCCCAAAATGAAATTTTTCATATTTTTCAAATATTTTTCAATTTCATTGAAATGAAATTTTTCAATTGCCCATCCCTAGCCGCAAGCGATTTTACGTGCACACATGCTTAAGTGTCGTTTCTTTTCGCGTAAGTGTATATATTCTTTGACATTGCTGTGAACCGGTTTACTCCTCTGAGTACTAAATCCTATGGAGGTGGTATACCTACGAAAAAGTGAGGTGCAATTAAGTCACAATGTAAGAAAATCTTGGAATTCAATTTTAAACTACTTCTAATTGTCGTATTAATCGGTCCGTCAAAATCGGTCCAGCCGTTTCAGAGATTAACCGGAACAAACAGACAGACAAACAAAAATTGTAAAACATGTCATTTTGGTGAATGTACCGTATATTTGATCATATGCACGTAGTAAAAAGCGGTTATTTAATGTTACAAACAGACACTCCAATTTTATTGATTTGTATAGATGTATAGAAGATATGCCATCTCCATAGGATTCAGTACTCGAGGTTTACTCGCTGTTTACCTGTCAAACGGTGCAAACGGTGTCAAATCAGTTCACTTAAAACTACGTTGCCAACTTTATGCGCATGGCTTGTAGAAGACGATAGAGATGGCTGTGGTAATACCCGTAGTTTTCGGATGCGAGGGTTTCCTCACATTGATGAAGCAACGCTGGCCTACAGTGTAACAAGTGATAGCAAAATTCGACGAGTCGTGTAGGCCTTTCGGTAGCTTAGTTGGTCAGAGCATCGGGCCGGTTTCCCGGAGGCGCGGGTTCGAATCCCGCCTGAAAGCTACTTATAGGGCTCGTGGTTTTTTACTATCACATTTTTCCTATACCGTAGTTTTTTTTCCAATATCCACAAGCTACTAAAGTTTCATCATCATCATCATTTCAGCCGTACGACGCCCACTGCTGGGCATAGGCCTCCCCCAATCAATGATCTCCACAACGATCGGTCCTGCGCTGCCCGCACCCTATTTTATTTTATTAACCATGATGTGAATATCATAGAAAAGAAATCCTTAGTTTCTTAGTTCTAGGGGAAAATGTGCGCTAAGTGAAACGCCAGCGTAATGACTGGCCTAGTGGGCTCGTAAAAAATCTTTTTGCTGCGACTTCTGTAATATACTGCCTTCGAAAAAGCTTCGGAGTTATTATTATTACTTGCAGAATATAAGGATCACTAATACTACTTGTTATTATTACAATTACAAATTGTGAGAAGACTTTAAAAATATATAACATCATATAAGAACTAAATAAGTTTTTTTATATTAGGTTTGCTAAATTAACTTAGCTAATCTTTATATATTTCGTCTGTGCGAGTGTATGTAATTAAACTCCTCCTAAACGGATGGACCGATTTTAATGAATTTTTTTGTGTTTCTTTAGGTGCACTCGAGAATGGTTTAGATTTACAATTGGATCCGGTAGGTGGCGTGCTGTCGATAAGGTGGTACATACGAAGTTCGCCGAATCAGCTAGTTATACCTTAAAAATGTTGTCATCAAATTAAATGAACTGTAATAATTGTAAGGAGCATAGAAATTGCAAGCGATTCATAAATGTGTTTTAATGTTTGGTGAAAAAGGAACATTTTTGAATAGTTTTTAAATAAAAAAAAATCCTTTTGCTATTTTAATATATTTGTAACGAATGATCTGACATACTTTAAGATCAAAAAAGAAATAAAGATCCTACCAGTAGTTGGTCACGACTTCGTGCGTATGGAATCGATTCAACCCATACTAACATTATAAATTAAACAAATCTAAATATAAATTGTAGACATCATCACATACATTGCTTCACTCCCAGGCTAAGTAGCATAAGCCCCTGTGTTATGGCAACTGGAAACAATGAGAAAATATTTAAAAGTTTGTTTTAATATTTAGCCAGCTGGGAATCGAACCCGGGACCTCAGAGATAGCGGCACCTTGTAAACCGGTGCGTACATCACTCGGCCAGGGAGAGGTCATCGTGAAGACATTATTACAATGATACTAGAAACACATTTCTCCTGTTATTTATTTATTTAACACTTTATTTTAACACCACAGTACATAAAAAAGAAAAAGAAATCCTCTTCATCATCATCATCAGCCATTTAATGACCCCACTGCTGGGGCACTGGCCTTCCTTAGGAATGAATAAGGAGAATGGCCTATGACCCACCACGCGGGCCCAGTGCGGATTGGTGGGTATTGACGACTGCAAATGCAGCCGGGACCAACGGCTTAACGTGCCTTCCGAAGTTCGGAGGAGCTCGAAACGAAAAGGTTTTGGTCACCCATCCCGAGACCGACTATTGCGAAAGTTGTTTAACCTCAACGATCGGAGGCCGAGTGCGCTAATCACTGCACCACGGGCTCCTCAAACTTCTACTCTTATTCTGGGCTAAACAGACTGCTAAAAAAATCAAACTTTCCACAAATAATATAATTATAATTTTTTTTGTTTGTTTTTTTTGTTTCATAATTAAGAAAACTTTATGAGAGGACTGTTTTTGAAAGCTGTGTTTGAAAATAAATTATATTGTTTTTATTTATTTTACTTATTCTACTTAAGTATTTTATTTAATTGAAGTATATTTTATTTATTTTTTTGCCTATATAAAAATAAATGATATTTAGAAATTACATTTATTTATTTATGATTAAATAAAAGTGTGTCCTATTACAACTCCCGACGTTCAGCTGTCAAAAAAAAACAAACAAACAAGAGATGGCGCTAGCGAAACTTTTTTTTTTTAATAACAATACCTTGGACGTTTGTCAGCCTACGCAAAACAAAATAAAATTTTAAAATGTAAATAAATATGTAAATAATCTTGTTATATAAGGTTTTATTTTTAAATTACTACTTTTAGGATATGACTTAAAGTTCAACCGTAGGTTTTTATCCATACTTCGCTATTTTTGTTGTACCTATAAAAATGTACAATAACTGTCAAGTTGAAAAGTTTGTTCAAGTTTGTTTTTGCATCTAGAGAATGAAAATTCAGTACATAGGTACTAACGTTTTTCATGAAAATGCCACTTTTTCCACATTTTCTTTTCTTTCTGACATTAACAGTTATTTAAATTAAAATATATTCAAAATCAGGTAAAATAAGAAAAAAACGATAACTCATTAATATATATACGCAACAAAATTCGTGAAACAATACATTCAACTTTCCCGTAAACTGGGGAACGCAAAAAAACATACCATATAGTGTGCCAATCTTTTCTGTTCCGGTGATTCTCTTTTGAACTAAAACAGTTTTCATACGACAGACCATTTTGACAGGTAATTTCGTATTGCAAGTGGTTCCTCTGTCACGACTGTCACCGGAACAGAAAAGCTTGTGGCACTATACATGAAAATTAAGAAAAAAAAAAGAAAATTGGTCGCAGCGACATCTATTGAGCATTATAGAACCTACTGGAAAACTTCTCATTGAAAATTAGCGTCAGGTCTCACAAACCTGACATCATGCTGAATTGGTTTCCTAGTTTGACGCAGCCGTGAGATCTGTCTATTATTTTTTTAAGTTAAGTTCTAAAAATTGTATTTTCTCATGTGCTTGTGTCAATAAAAATAAATTTTCTTTCTTCTTTCTTTTCTTAATAGATAGGGATTTCTTCATTGTATTTTGAATCCTATTTACAAAAGTACTTGGTGGCCATTTTAAATGTGGGGCCGTGATCTTCCATACGATATCATGCCCATCCGAGTGGAAAACGGTGGATGGGCGGAGGTTCTTCTTCGTATTATAGGAATAATAACTTGTAAGCAGCCAGGCTAATAATATCGGCCTTCGATTTTATCCTTTTATTAAATCACTAGTGGCTCTCCGCGGTTTAACCCGCCTGGTTCCCGTTCCCGTGGGAATATCGGGATAAAAAGTTCCTATGTTCTAATCCAGGCTATCTACTATCTGTGTGCCAAATTTCAACCAAACCCGATTAGTAGATTAGCGTGAAAGAGTTACAAACATCAATACATCCTTACAAACTTTCGCATTTTACAAGCTTTTTATTAACTTGCCGTGTTAGTTACTTAGTTTGTTAATTAGTGGGGGATAAAATCTTGCAAGCTTAATTTGACCCACTTCCCAGTGTCCGATGGAGCTGAAATTTTGTATACTGGTTTGGTTCAGATGACAATACAATATTAAAGTACAGTCAGCAAAAAAGCTTGTCATAAAAATGAAATTTTTACTAAAATATAAATAAAAATATAAATATTAGTAGGACTTCGTCACAACCTCCGGGTTGTTTGTTTGTTAGAACCTGATAATTTCTGGAACTAGTTATAGTCCTCTATAACTAATTATAAAAAATATCAGGTTCTAACAAACAAACTCTTTACTTACATTTAAATTAGTAGTAGTGGCCGTCTGCGTTTGTCTGCATTTTGTCCGCTTGGAATTCTTCTAAATTATAGGATTATAGGTTTCAATCTAGTATTTAATTTATTTATTTTAATAATATAATTTTAATAATATAATTTATTTTTACTTTTTTGCATTCACAATGCAAATTTTATTATTAAAATTAAAGTATTAGAACAATCGACCCGTCTTACTGTGCGGAGCATTCGTCCGGACAGTGGAAGGTAGTGGGGTCGTGGGAAAGATAAGATAAGACAAGAAAAGGAAAAAACACAGAAACAAATACAATGAAAAATTAAATTAAAGCATAAAATCTCACATGATGCGTAGATTGTGTATTGTATCAGAGCAATGCTAATAGACAAATAGGCTCAGCGAAATATTTGCCCTGTTTGAGCAAAACGCTGATTTCCAGCCAAAGCCAAAGACAGGTGGAGTGGTCGTGAGTCGAAAGGTCGTGGATTCGAGTCTCATCGCTGCTTCGCCCGGACAGAGAAATGTCGTGGGTTTGAGTCCCGTCGGAGCTAGTTGTGAGACGGTTAGTTTAGTCCAGTTTTCCTAGCTGTGTGTGCTATTGAAGCCCTTCCACAAATAATATAAAGAGATGATAACTATTAGGTTTAATTAAACACAATAGCAATGCATTCCAATAAATTGATAATGGTTTTAATATTTAAAAATTGAATGGAAATAGCGCTTAACACGAACAATCGTAATAATTTTTATCGAGACAATTACCTACATAACCACCAACTAACTAAATAAATATTTAGAATTGATATCGCGTTTTTGCAGTCTAAATACACACTATTAAATACTAACCTGATTCAATACCTGTAATTGCTGCCTCTCCCCCCTTTGTTCATTATGCACTTGCTTTTTAATATTTCACGATCTAATTGGTAGCTGGTCGATACTTTAATAGACCTTTCACACTCAAGCTGCAACTTGCTCAGTAAAAGCTAAAAAAATCCTCCTTTGTTTAGCAAATACCTTTGTGTCAGCAGAGGCATTTCAGGGAATTGCTTTTTTAAATTGAGTTGCTTCTTTGCAAAATGAAATGAAAAGCTCGTCTTCCGTTCATGAAATTATTTTACGGTACGTCGCCCTGGGATGTTTCTTAAACTTTCGTTTAGTTAATATATAGACGGAGAAAGAAATAATTGGCAAGAGATTCTTGAAAAGTGTTTTTAATTGTTTCATTTCATCAAAGTAAACAGTTGTCAATTTAGAAATAGCAAATTCAATATCTAGATACTCTTACGCCAAGAGGTATGCAACATCATAGAGAAATTTCGTTTCTTTGATCTTACATGCGTAAACTAAACTAGGTAGTGAGATTAGGCAATTTTGATAAAACATTTACCGAAGCATCAAAAGAGAATATCAAACAATTTACACACTGTTAAATTCTCTTTGTTAATGAAGATTTTTGTGTTCGTTTGGGGGCACTACCCTCGGGCAGTTGTTTTAGAAACGGGACTAGCTGTGTCAAGTTAAATTTAATGGAGATAATTATAAACAATGTATTTATTAATTTTATTTATTATCATTCATTTTATTTCAAATAAGTTCTTAAATTAAACAAAATTTCTCTTTAACGGCTCCTTCACACGATGACGTTTACGTATCGTCTTTTTCACGAATCGTGATTTTTTTGACGGCGGTAATGCTTTTTATATGCTCGTGTACACACGATGACTAAACTTATCGTGAAAAATAACGGATACGTCTTACCTATCTATACATACTTTTGACATTCGTGTTTTTTGACGAATCGTGGATGACGGATCCGTGTGAACGAGCCGTTAGTAGTTCAAAACTCAATTAGACATACATAAAATTAAACTCGATGTAAGTATGTCCAATACTAGGTCTTCGGGGTTTATTACAGATTGAAGATCGGAATTCAGTTCAGTAAAAAAAAAACGCCAAGAAACATCGATAAAAACTTTTATTGATAAAAGACGACTGCAAGCCGTCTTCATCTATTAAGCGTACGTTTCTCCCGACGTCTCCACGATAATGTCTGCTATATGATAAAATTTAATTGTTAATGGTAACACTGGATTACAATACACAGATTGTCGAACGAGACGGGGCGGGGACGGGCGCGCGCTGGGAGACCGACGCGGCGTAGAAAACGCGCGCCCGCATCACGAATATAATTTCTCTATCTAACAATTAGTCAATTCTGATCGCTAATATCAAAAAATTTACAATGAAAATAGAGTTTACTCTAAAAATAATTTTACGCGGAGCGGGCGCCGGTCGTAGTCGACTGGACGACCGGCGCCGGCGCGTAGGCTATCACATTGAAAGATTCATAAATTACAATAGGTACGCAGCGCTCGCACCTGCTTCTCACTCGTCCTTAGGTACGAGTCTTATTCGACAACTATAGATAATAATTTACAAGAGCTTGAAAAGCGCGACGACGCCTACACGAAGAGGTCCTTTATTGACGAGCAGAGCGATGCGTCGCAGCCCTCTGCCACCTCCTCTTCCTCTGGCCTGCTTATATACCACCGCTCGCCGTCGCCGCGCCCCGATGGGGGCCGGTGCGGCCCTGGAATGTCTCGTGGTTTCGGGCGTACCTCACCTTTGACAACCTCCTTCGAAGATACCGCAGAGGATGAAGGACCCGCTTCCCCAGCTCCACTTTTCCTTAAAAATACTTCTATGGCACTTCCCAACGCACTGGCGTCCACGACAGATCCTGACGGACGGTCCCAAACGACAGCTGCCACGTCACCTGGAGCCTGTTTTGAGTCTGGGGCGAAAGTCACCTTTCCCTTTTTGGCTTCATTTTCTTTGTTTTTCGTTTCTAGGGTTTGGTGTCGGCGTGTAAACCAAACGGTGCCGGAATCTGGGGGTTTGTCTCGGAGTGTGGAGGCGTCGAAACTGCTGGAACGTGTGTCAGCAAGGCGCCTCGTACGGTCAGGCTTGCCACAGCGGTCGATTTCTGTGGCGGATGAAGTGAGTGCGTTGAGCATGTGATGAAGGTCTGTGTCTGTGCAGACGACGCCAGCACCAGTGCGCGGCGGGATCGGTGGGGGCATTTCTGAAGCTCGACGGCGAGCCGGTATTGGTGGCAACGGCGACCCTACAAAGTCCGAATGTCGTCGGCCACGATTTGTGTACCTCACTGAGCCACTCATCGGTGAACGCTCATCTAACGGTTGCACCTCGCACACTCGTTCGTTAGATGTGTTCCAAAGGCGCATGCGAACTTTGCGAGCCTGTACAATGTCGTCCATGATGTCCAGTTGGAGGTTGTGCGTACTTCCTAGCGTTTCGGTTGCTGGTGGACCTGAAAACAGGCCTTTCATGAGTTTTGGCATACTGCATAATGTATTAGACATACACAATCTTACTGGAACAAAGGCTTCTTGGTGTTCTCATTGAAATATACTCACATTTCTTGGATCCGGAGTCCCTTCGACGAGAAAGCGCCGGGAAAGCTGCGATGGATTCGCGGCGTCCACGGCCGAATAGAGCCTGGGGTACTCTTGATATTGTCACTACGGAATGCCTGTAAGAAACAGCATGTTTTACCAAAGTGCTGCGTTTTGGTCTACTCAAGTATAAAACAAGTACGTCTCTTACCGTCTGCCGCCGGGCTGGGGCGGCGCTTGGCTCAAAGTTGCCAGGAAAGCGGCCTCGCGAGCCTCTCGCGCTGCTCCTTCACCTCGCTCTGACAGGCGACGAACCTAGTAAACGATAGATTATTTCTTAAATGTAGCTCGATTGTTTACGATTAAAAGATAACACAGTGTGGGATTATTTATTTTAAAACTACACATCAATGTCACTGCGTATGTAGAAAGATCTTTAGGTATTACACTATGAACCATATTTGCTGCGGAACAAGAAGACGGGATGGTACAAGAAAATATTTTTAAGACAGTATTTTCAAACAATCATATTCAAAAGTTTATACGGGTATGGGTCTGGCGGAGACTTCTAGTCGATGGAGAGGCCGCGGGCTGGACCGCGGTACCAAGGAGTTTTATTAATTTACCTGACTGGCAGTAAGTCCTGTAGTTCAAGATAGGGTTCAAGAATGCTTGCGAGTGTCACGTCACGGCGACTGGTGGTACGGGTCTGGCTGGGACTCCTGGTCGATGGAGAGACCGTGGGCTGGCCTGCTGGACCGGGCAAAAATTATTAAGAACAGTTTACTGGCCTGTAGGGCTACAGTAGGGCCTGTGGTGCACGACGGAGTCGGCAAAGAGTGCTTGCGTGTGTCGCGCTACGGCGACAGGTGGTACGGATCTAGCGGGGACTCCTAGACGATGGAGACGCTGCGGGTTGGCAGGATGAACCAAGGAGTTGCATTAATTTACCTGACTGGCAGTAGGTCCTGTGGTGCAAGATGGGGTTGGTAAAGAATGCTTGCGAGTGTCGCGCCACGGCGACAGGTGGTACGGGTCTGGCGGGGACTCCTGGTCGATGGAGAGGCCGCGGGCGGGCCCGCTGGACCTCGGGGACGACTCTGCCTCCTCTGACCCGCTCTCCTCCACCACGATCAGAGGCTCGCCGCCGCCGACTATTGCCATCGAACCGCGCCGCATCATTGCTGGTAAAAAGAATACTCTTTTAAGGAACTCTAAAATAGTAACTTTTACATGTGACCAATATTTAAGATTAATGGCAGATTTTGGTGACCTCCGTGGCTGAGTGGCGTACGCTCCGGTTCTCAAGGTGCCGCTATCTCTGGAGGTCCCGGGTTGGATTCCCGGTCGGGTAAATATTGAAAACGAACTTTTTAATATTTTTAATCGGGTCTGGGTACCATACGGTAACCCCGAACCCGTCGTTGTTTCCAAATTTCCATAACACTAGTGCTTCGAGGTACTAAAAGTTCGATAATGGAACAATGTATAATTATGATGGAGTCCATATTTTATTTATTTACTGGTCCATATTTCATTATTTACATTAAGTTAGTAAGTACGTAGCCGTTTTATTCCATGCCAATAACGAGGCTCAGAACCTGGCTACATCGTCGGAAACCGACGCAGGTCTGACAGGGCCAACTTCCTGCTGCGAGCGGGACACGGGGCAGATAATACCGACACAGCCGTATACCTGTCCCCTCTGCACCACACCATAACCGCGGGGTATGTGACAGAGTATATCAAGAAGAAGGCCAACTTCTGCTTGAGAGTTCAGCCTTTGGAATCGCTCCACAATACCAATTTCAAGTCGTGGTGCCGGTGGTGCGTGTCACAACAGCAAGGCTGGAAACTTTCTTTCATTCGACTTCTGGCCGCAGGGCGTGGTTTACCAGAGGGACGCTGCCAAATGCTACCGATCCGGCACCTTAATAACTTAATATATATTTGTATGATAGTCTAAAGGTAAGTAAGTATTTATTGTATGGGCCATTAGAAGTCTGATCTAAATAAATAAAAAAAGCTATATCTATGAGACAGCGTCTTCAACATTTGTGGCAAATACATTTCTTTTGATTTAAAATCGTTAATAACGTTCGTTATTTTTATATCAAAGAAGTTTATTTAATACCGTGTCAATTTTCATAAGCGGTTTAGATTATTGAGTATTCGCCTCGAAACCTGTTGAAGATTTAAAAACATTTATTAAAGCTAGTTCAGGGGCCGTCTCTCAAACTTATGTTTACTTCACAGGGCTTTATTAATTTCTAATTACCTTTATAAGACAAGCTGAAATAAGCGGATTACCGAGGTTTCTCAAAGATTAATTTAGTAACGTTGTTTTGCAGTCCTAAAATCTGATAATGATGTTGGCGTTTTATAAGTAAGAAACGTTGTTTTTTTTTCACGTTGTAAGTATTTTCAAGTTCATTGTTAGAACACAGTTTTACGCTACTCTCCTATATACGGTACGCTATTAATTTTCCGCTTGAATAACTTGTCTTTACTTGTCTCCAACTTTCTGTTGCAAATGGACAGCAGTCAATAACATATTAAATTCTCATGGTCATTATCACTAACATTGTTATGCCAATCGGGATTACTATTTAGGGACCCCACAACAAAAGTTTTGAAACATTGTTAAAATCCCGATTTTCATAATAATTAGTCTTTTCTCACTCATGCTCCGAAATGCTAACATTTTATTTGAAAAATGAATGCGGGACGTAACACTTTTCCGAGGTGATAATTCTAAATTTGAAAATCAGTGCGGAAATGAATTTCAATATTAAGTGCGGGAAGTAAGTATTGAAATGACATGACTGGTCATTTGAAATTCGATAAAACCGAATAATACGTTGAGATTTTTTGTTCATGCAAGAATTACTAAAGAAAAATAGTATATTTCATTACAAGTTGCAATGACGGTTCCGCACGTGTACTGAACAACTATTTTTAATACAGTTGCGAAAAAATGAAGCAATATAATAAAATAATAAAAACACAATAAACTCAACTAATTAATCGTAAAAGAATATAAGCAGAGATTTTTTTTTCTTCACCCATTCTGGGTAGGCAAAGGGAACTATGACCATACAGCCAAGTCTTCAGTAGAATTTTTTTATTGATATGAAATGAAAATGAAATTAAATGAGATGAAATGAAATGAAACATAACCTAACAAAAGCAATCCAAATCCTACACGCACGAGCGCCTTTCATTATTTCTCACTTTTACTACATCGTTTTCCATTAAAGGCACATTATTGCACTTATTCCACCATACCACAGAAGAAAAAAATACTACGTATACCATACTAAGTACCACAATAAAAACCAGGAAAAACGAATTTAGAAAATTAAGAAATAAGGCCCGCCATTTTCTTTTCACTTGTTTACCCGCGCAAACTCCTATAAGCAGAGACTATGGCAGTGCACGTCATACAGCCAACTTTTTTATATTATAAATTTAATTTGGCCGTAAATTGTAATTCAAATTACTTTTAAATCTGATATTGAAAAAAATTAGTAGCTTCTTTTTAGAAATATTTGCATGAATCATAAAAACTTCTATGTTTTTTTTAGTAAAAACTTCGTGGTTGGTTATTTCTTTTTAATAGACATTATTTTGACAGTTGGGAAAGAAAACGCACGAGTTCGGGAAAGGTAAAGAAAAAGCTCGAGTGTGTAATAGCCCACATCCCGAACGCTATACGTCCCTGCAATACGCCACTTTTTGAGCAACTGTATTAAAAACTTAATTTATGAACCACTTTACCGAAACGACAAGCGACGAATTTTAGCCAGCAATAGAACATACCTATTGAATGACACATGACACGAAACATGTCCGTACGAACCAATTTAAAAATCACATTTACTAAGAAAATTGTATTTCCTCGCATTTCGTGAGAAAAGTTTTATACAACCCTTGAACGGGAAGCAATTACATTGCCTCGAATGATTAGAGACCAAACCATCATTTGATTGCTGATTTTCAAACCATCCTCGACAATGTAATGTCTAACTTTCCGTTTTTGGCTGTAATGTACTATTAAGTGTTCTAAGGTTAGTCATTAAAGAGGTAAGACAAAATCATCAAAATACATAGTTTCGTTTAAAGCAAAGGTTACAAATCTTTTGTGTACATCGCTTCTAATGTAAACTATTAACAGGTATGGGCTCTGCCAAGGCCTGACACTGACCTACATGCGCGACCTCGAATCCCTACCTTCTCCCTGCAGCTGCAGTGGAAATGACTGTCTCCTAGTTCACCATTTCCAAACGTAGTTTAAAGTGGCAATTCCCACCTGAATACACTGTCTCACCTGTTGGAAAAGCGTCAATTGCTTTAAAGTCGAAAAAAGGTTTTTTTTTCAATCTAAGATCACAGACCTTGTGTCCTAGTACTAATATAATGATGTCCTCCTGGAAGTATCCGTCGACGGCGACACCCAGGCTTTTAGAAGAGCTTCAGTTGTTAAGCAGTCATTAGAAAATAATATGTTAGTCAGAGGATAATATTCCAAAAAATAAAGTAACAAATCTTCAGTGTGCATCGCTTCCAATGTATGCTATCAACAGGTCTGGGCTGCCAAGGCCTGGGCACTGCACTGACCCAGTTGCGTTGCGCGACCTTGACTAAACATCTCACGGAAATAACTGTCTCCTAGCTCGCCGTTTCCGAACGCAGCTTAAAGTGGCATTTCCCACCTGAATACACTGTCTCACCTGTTGGAAAAGCGTCAATTGCTTTAAAGTCGAAAAAAGGTTTTTTTTTCAATCTAAGATCACAGACCTTTTGTCCTAGTACTAATATAATGATGTCCTCCTGGAAGTATCCGTCGACGGCGACACCCAGGCTTTTAGAAGAGCTTTAGTTGTTAAGCAGTCATTAGAAAATAATATGTTATTTAGAAGATAGGTAATATTCCAAAAAAAATATTTACTAATCTTTAGTGTGCATTGCTTCCAATGTAAGCTATCAACAGGTCTGGGCTGCCAAGGCCTGGGCACTGCACTGACCCACTGTCTCCTAACTCGCCGTTTCCGAACGCAGCTAAAAGTGGCATTTCCCACCTGAATACACTGTCTCACCTCTTGGAAAAGCGCCAATTGCTTGAAAATCGAAAAAAAGTTTTTTCCAAAATGAGAGATCACATAATCTTTAGTCCTAGTCCTAATATAATACGTAGGTACTATTTCGCACCATTTATCTTGCCGGAGGAATAGCTTAACTTTCACCCTATAGAAGAGCTTCAGTTGGTAAGCAGTCGTTAGAAAATAATATGATAGTCACAAGACAATATTCCAAAGACTAAGGTTACAAATGTTTCCTGTGCATCGCTCCCAATGTAAGCTATCAACAGGTCTGGGCTGCCAAGGCCTGGCCATGTCTCTGACAATTGTCAATGTTGTGAAATAGGGCCCGGGTAGCCTGGCACTGACCTAGTTGCGTTGCGTGACCTCGACTAACCGCCCCCACCCCTTGAAACTGCATCGGAAACGACTGTTTCCTTGTTGGCCGTTTCAGAACGCAGCTTAAAACGACATTTTGTTTTATTTGCTGTGGCGCGGGCATAATATTTTGTATTGCTGTAAACGGGAGATGAGTAGTTTGTTTGCATAGTACTACACTACGGTGAGGGGGATCTAGTTATTTCAAACACCTTTTGTGGTGAGCTTTGCTAATTACTGTGTTTTATTATCAATCACACCGTCGTTATTTTATACAGAGCACTTAAAAATGGCATCAATAAAGTATTTCACACTTTAGATGAGTCTGTGCATCAAAACACTAATGTTTTTTGTACTGTAGAGTCTTAATACCTACCTATTACTTTTAGTTAATAAGATAAATATTGCATGCCCGTTACGGGTAGGTATACCTAATCTGCAATGTAACCTGCAAAAAATTGTACACAGTTTAACCCTTTCGTGCCCGGTTAATACGATCGTGCGTTCAAATTCAAAAAAATCCAGCAGCGCGGGAAATCGACTTTATTGAACGGGAACGGCGTCACATCATCGTGCGTTTCCTCTAGTTTTTAAATTGGTGCCATTTGCGATCCTACGGTTAACAGTTTTTTGACAATACATTTTCAAACATGGCGGCGCACACAGTGGATCGTCGAGGTCGAAGTAAGTATTCACTAAAATTATTTTCAATGTATATTTGTGTTAAGATTGATGTTTCTTTTAATGATAATGGAGTATATTTCATATGTAAGCAATAATTTAACGAAATAAAGCATTTTAAATATGATAATTCCGGCATCAATTTTTGAACGCACGAAAGTGTGATTTCGGCACCAACCCGCATTCTTGATTTTACTTACCAGTCATGTCTAAGATTCTATTTTGTGTTCTTTTTGAGGTGCTTTTGTTATAATATGTGTTTTTATTTGTTCAAGGGGTTGAGTTAACTGCCGATTTACTCCTGACAATGCGTCGGACCTGACAGAAGACGGAAATGATTCGGAAATCGAAGGATTTCCCTACGAAGATACCGCTGACACCTAAGATAGCGTCATCCTCATTCACAGCGTGTCTCTAGCAGCTCCTTTTGCTCAACGAGAGACTACAGATGAAGAGGCAACCACTGAAAGCACAGGAGCATCCATACTAGATCGTCTCGTCGTCCTTGACTAGATCGTCGGTCCACCTTGTAGGGGGCTTGCCCACGGAACGTCGTCCGTTTCGCGGTCGCCATTCGAGAACCTTTCCGCCCCAACGGCCATCGGTTCTTCGCACTATGTGTCCCGCCCACTGCCACTTCAACGATGCAATCCCTCGAGCTATGTCTGTTGTTTTAGTTCTCCTGCTGATCTCATTATTTCTGTTTCGATCGAGCAAGGACATACCAAGCATCGCTCTTTCCATTGGTCGCTGGGTGACTTTGAGCATTCTTATGAGACCTATGGTAAAAGACCACGTCTCGCTTCCATAAGTCATAGCTGGATACACACACTGGTCAAAGACCTTAGTCTTGAGACATTGAGGAATTTTGGACGCGAATATATGTTGGAGCTTCCCGAACGCTGCCCATCAAAGCTGGATTCGACAAGAGATCTCTTTCTCGAAGTTTGTCCTGTCTGTCCCAGGTAGACATAGTGGTCAACAACTTCAAGTGTAATGTTCCCAACATTAACTGGAGCGGATGCAACATGGGCATTGAACATGATTTTCGTCTTATCCAAGGCATCTTCAGACCCACTCTTTGAGAAGCATTACTGAGATCTTCGAGCATTGTGTTCAGGTCTTCCAAGGTCTCCGCCATGAGAACTACATCATCGCCAAACCGCAGGTGTGTTAGGTACTCGCCAATGATGTTAATGCAGCAAACTTTCCGGTCCAGCAGTCCAGAATCTAAAAAATATCTTCCAACGCAGCTGTGAACAGTTTCGGAGAGATGACGTCTCCCTGTCTCACACCTCGCTGTAGTTAGATAGGATTAGAGCTTTGGTTCTAGTTCTGTGGTGTTTTAAAGTATACCACACATAATAAAAGAAAATTTATAAGATTATTTGTAATAAGATGTGATTATGTTAAGTTTTCTAAAATTATTTATCTCTGAAGATATTTTTTGTTTGTTTTGTTCAATAATGACTGATTTTTGTAATAAATACGACAGATAACTAATAAAACATTATACCAAATAGATTATCTTCATTATTTTTGCAAATATTTCAAATTTTTTAAATTTCTTACCATTATTTGATCATAATCCAATTTATGGGTTAAAGCCGGGAGCGCACAATCGTGGCATACCCCTCCCTATTAGGGTAGAGGGGGGGGATTTTTATTTTTATTTTTCTGCAACTACAATAGGTCTATATTCTTAGAAACCAAACTTAAAATAAACAATTTCAGAAAAAATAATCTCAGGCCTGAAAGGGATAAAGCAATAAATATATTGAATTGAATTGAATTGAGTTATTTTACTTTAATCGTCGCCGCATAAGGGCCAGTCGACACTTTCCTGTAGTTTTCATACATAGTCGTCACTTGTTTCTTATTTTAACTTCAAGTGGCGGCGTTTATGGCCCGTGTGGGGCGAGACGGTTAATTGTATTTAGAACATCACCAATTTTAGCGATTTTTAAATAACACACTTCTGAGTCATACTTTATTATATATGGTTGAGAAGAACAAAGACGTACCACATGGGCCCAATGCAGACTGGGGGGAAAACAAGCGAAAATGCAGGCGGGACCAACGGCTCAACCTGCCCTCCGAAACACGAAGGATATCGAGATAATAAATATAATGGTCACCCATTCCTTACAAAGCACAATATGCTGTTCTGCATCAATCGCATGCCAAAGCCACTAGGCAACCTAGTTGCTCGCACTTTCGTATACATACTTTATTAGAAACTAGCTGACCCGGCGTGACTTCGTTCGCGTGGCCCTACCCCCTACTCCATCCTACCCCAGTAACGCAATAGTTTTAGCTTCTAAGACCTGTTTGAAACTATTTAATCAATTTTCTTCGATTTTCTGATTTTTTTACATTTGTAGCATGATATGCTGGTACTTGGGCGTTAGTTCTGGGCACCAATCGAGTAAGAGTTTCCAGGTCAGTAGTAACGCAATAGTTCTAGCTTCTAAGAACTGTTTGAAACGACTAAATCATTTTATTTTAAATTTCTGATTTTTTTACATTTGTAGCATGATAATGCTGGTTCTTTGGCGTTAGATTCAAGATTCAAATTTGTTTATTCAATTTAGATTGTTATTTACAATACTTGTGAACGTCATAGAAGCTACGCCATCGGTTCGCAAACCCTACAGCGGGAGGCCTTGGAGAAGAACCGGTTAGTTCTGGGCACCAATCGAGTAACAGTTTCTAGGTCTGATACGGAGCTGACAGTAACGCAATAGTCTATCCTACCCCTACCCTACCCCTACCTCACTCCTACTTATCACTCCTTCCCCTGTTTTCTCACCTCTTAAACTTTCCCTGGACCTCCACAAACATTTCAAGACCAAAATTAGACAAATCGGTTCAGCCGTTCCAGAGTTTTAGCGAGATTTACGAACAGCGATTCATTTTATGACAAGCGTGTGTCGCTTGTGTAGCTTATATTAATTTTCTTTACAGCACACAATATGTCGCATATGGTGTGTAAAGAAAATTAATATACGCTGCTCGAGTTTCCGAGCACTGTTTATGCAGTCCCATCCCAGTCCTGAAACGTTTATGGACATGTTCAAAGCCGTCCCGAGCCTCATTCATGCATGCAATTTGAATGTCCCAGCTTTGCCTTTGAGGATTTAGAAGATTTCAGTTTGCCCACTATTCCAATTTGTTGCAAATGAAATATTGTAGAGAAACTGACGTAAATTGATGTAGTTCTGTGCCTCAACTTTTTGTATTAAAAGCTGGCTAGGTTTATAGTTAGTGGAAATACACAGATTTAAGTTTCTCCCATTGTAAATAAATAAACGTACAAAATGTAATGGTTAATTAAATAAAAATATAATGTCTAGATTTAATACTAAAATAGGTTTAAGCAATAACTAACAAAATGAGTTGTAAGTATATGAAATTACTCGATCAATAAATGAATTTAATTTCATTTCATTAAACCGACTTCAAAAACTATTGTCAACTCAAAAGAAAAAAAGTATTTTCTTGCTCCTGGCTGGCACCGACCTCAAAAAGGTAGGCAAAACAATATCTATTAAATATTTATTTCTTTTGAATTGACAGGTACTTTTTGAAGGCGTTTTAATTTTTTAAAATTATTTTTTATTTCTTATTTTGTAGTGTACATTGTACTTAGTAAAAGCATATCTCAAAAACTACTGAACCGATTTTGATGAAACTTAGACTGCACTTACGAAAATAATCCACGTGCTTGGAAGCATAAATAGAACTTTACTCAAATATTATCCAATTCTAACTAAATCACATACATACAAAAAAAGGCCAAACTGATAGCCTCCATCTTTTTGAAGTCGGTTAAAAATTAGGTTGTTTAAAAACATTATTAAAGAGAAAAAGTACGCAATTGAAACTATTTCTCTGCAATAAAAAAGTAGTGTAGGTAATTGGCATTTTACACTTAAATTATTTGTAGTCTCAAATTCTTAACAGCGACAATGAATTCTTTCTTTAGTATTCTTTTAGATAATATTTAAAGTACCTAAAAGCTACCTAAATGAAGCAAATTGTAGGACTTGAATGGAGACTGTAATTAGCCGAACCCCATTGACGAACTTAAGTAATTTCACACTTTGAGACCTTTTGTAATTAATTTGCTTTCGCATCGGATGTAATTACAATGCTTTGTTAGCTTTTTGTTACGAAAATGTCGAAATGAATGAAGAAATGGCTGCTGCATTTGTGTTTTAGGTCATCCGTGTACTTCATAGAATCTAGGAAAATATTTACTTATTTTTATTTAGTAGATACCTAATTAGTCGATGAAAGTTTTATAATTATATGTAAGCTGAGGAATATAACGGAAGACAATACAATTTGATATTTATTTGATTCATAAATAATCGTTGATGATCTACCTCGAACACGAAACCATCTGACAAATTACTTTAATAAACATTTTTTAAAGTGAAAGCATAATTAGCGGCGTTGTGCACTTTTTGTGATGGGTAAAAAATGTTAAACTAGCGTCAGGACACGTGACCGTCAGATCGAAAATTCGTGAAACGGACACGATCGAAAAACTGTAACAATGTCATTAGAATGCAAAGGCAAGGCAAATTTCGCAACTGTTCCCAAAGTTGTAATAGCTAGGCTATAGAAAACGGGCGACATTGAAGCCAGAAGACCTCGTTCAAATCCAGTCCGTATTTTTTTCTCTTTTGGCAAATTCCTATATTTTGTGTAAAAGTCTAGGGAGCCCTTTTCATTTCTGCCGGCACTCCCGGAGTGCAACCCGTTGTTTTTTTTTAATTTATTTAAATCAGGCTTCTCATGGCCCAAACAAAACTCGCGGCGTCGACTCGGTGGCATTTGGCAACGTCCCTCGGAAGTACCGGTAAACCAGGCCCCGGGGGCCAGAAATCCTCCGTCAGAAAAGATTTCAGCCTCGTTTGTCGGACGCGTACCACAAACGACTTATTATATGACGACTCGCGGCGTCGACTCGGTGGCATTTGGCAACGTCCCCCGGAAGTACCGGTAAACCACGCCCTGTGGCCAGAAATCCTCCGTCACGAAAGATTTCAGCCTCGTTTGTCGGGACGCGTACCACAAACGACTTGAAATTTGTATTGTGGCGCGATTCCAAAGCTGGACTCTCAAACAGAAGTTGGCCTTCTTCTTAATATACTCTGTCACATCTCCCTGAGTGATGGTATGGTCCAGACGAGACTGGTATACGTCCGTGGTCGGTATGGCAACACGCAGCACCGAGATGGCCCTGTCGGTGCGGTATACTTTACTGGTTTAATGGTTAACTATGCTATCAGTAAAAATGCTGCCAATAAGCTATCTGCTTTGGCAGTATTTTGACCTTTACTAAACGATTGCGACGCCGAGCGTTGTTTGTGCTTGGTTCGGTTGTGTACAGTGTTAAGTAGAAGTTGGTTGATTTTTATAAACACTCTTGTTTTGTAAACAAGCAGGCGATAAGTTTCCCACAATATGAGCTTATATCAGCGTTGACAATATGTGTCAGACATATAAAACATAGTAAAGCGAACTTAGGCTTTGAGTTTATGAATACACCGCTCGCTAGCTTCTGTAAATATTAATATGAAATTTTGCGCTTTGCCTCGAGCGCTGCCGTCCTCAACTAAAAATTAATATGTACTATGTACCTAACTATATAATAACTATATAGTAGGTACCTACATAGAAAAACCGAGCGAGCGACCGAAGAATTGACTATAATGGAGCCTGAATATACGAGACCTGGATTTCAGCGTCAAATTTGTATCTATTCAAAACGGATTCATTATGCCGTATTTATTGTTCCAGACGTACTTATCTAAATATTTATTTTGGAATACCATCGGAGCGTAAAGGGCACCAGTTATTTTAGACGTGAAAAGGACTGGGTTTATTTTTAACAGGATACCCAGTCCCTTTTGTATAAAAAGGAAAAACAGTGCAATTTGATGAAAAAATATGAATAAATTCACGTACACAGTCGGTGTGCTTAAAACTGACGGCGGAGAGCAAGTAGTGAGAGGTTTAGTCGGTAGTGGTGCCTACTATCAACCGCCCCGTCTGGTCAGCCCACCCTGAGTGGGTAGGGTAACCATATGGGGAGATTGAGAAGAGGCTCTCTCCTTCTGTCCTCCTCCTCTCGAGCTAGTTCGCCCAGCCCTGACGCGAAGCCTATTAAGCCTAGCGGGAGGGTTAGGTGCGACGAGAGACAGGTCTGTGTCTGACTGACTCCAACATACCGTTACCGGTATGCGAAGACTGTATTTGCCTTCAAATAAACAAAAAAAGGCTCTTGAAAAGCTTAACTATTTTCATTCTATTTTTGGTGTTGGTTTTTCGCACGAACTAGCACGAACTATCTCCTGAGTATGCCCCGGGTTGGGGCGAAACACGTGTAGAGTAGTCTCATCGGTGACGGTGCAAGGTGTATTGCTGTCTTGCTAGATGCAGGTATTGTGCACTGGTGTTTTCGTGGTGTGCATGTGCAATTTTTTGCGGGCGGGCGGGCGGTGCATCTTGCATTTATTGTGTTTTTTGCGGAAGTAAGCAACATATATTTCGTTTTTCACAATATTTTCATTCCGTTTATATCGAACTTAACTGGTTCGTTAAATTTCGTTCGTTTGCGGTGAACCGGCCAACTAACAGTGTCGCAACTGCTTTGTAAGACTCGGAATAATTGCAAACGAAAATGTAAAAAATACAGAACGATAGCTCTTTGTGTTCGGTGGTTTAAGTATGTTTGTGTTTTGATGGTATAAGCATAGAGTAATGATAATATAAAGGTTTGGGGAGATGCAGTAAGGATAGAAACGCAACGAAGCTTCATCTTTGCTAACAATTTATTCAAGACTCGGCCGTCTCTACTTCCGTTTATTTATGGCGGAAATACACGGTTCACTTTTGCCTTTCAATTTGGTTGAATCAACCAAATTGAACAATGTTAACGTAAAAGTGAATCATTCAATATCAAAAATACAGGCGCACTGTATTTTTGCGCTTTTCAACCAAAGTGAATCAATTTGGTTGAACCGTGTAAATATTAGCATTACACCATAGCTTCCCTTATTGAAGGTGACAAAATAAACCGACCTGCATTGCCTTCAAAAGGCATTCCCCGTACAGTCGTAAAGATAAGCCAGCCATTGTCCGCGTAATGGCGCAATCAAACAAAAGACGACGCTCTTTTTCTTCGTCAGCCGCCATGCCTGCCTCATTACTTCGTGCATCTCTTTTACATGCAACTTTTATTGCCTTTATAATGTACAATTTGGAATTGGACGTGATTCAAGACATTCATTTCAATACATAATTTGGGAGGCACTTTTAATCCGTGTTTTTGTTTTTGTTTTTTTGTTAAGTATATGTAAGTTTTTGACCTGTAAAAGCAATATTAAAGGAAAATATACCATACCAACTTTAATTGAAAAAAATATATCACTTTCCTCAAAAATTACAAAAAGTATTGTTAGTAAGTTTTGAGATAGTTATTTAAAAAATACTAACACATATATTCTTGATCATTATCTAACACAAAAGCGGGTTGCCTCCCAACCAACTCCCGCAGGAGAGGAAAGGCAAAAAGGTTTATTTGGGAGGCAAAAATTAAAATATATATTTTTATCATCATTTATTTTTTCACGTGTACTTGTCATCACCAAATTGAAACACACCATTTCTAGCTATGGGTGCGTGACATTCTAGCCATGCGATAGAAATACTTATAGTATTTTTCATACTATATTATTTCTCAATAATGTAAGCAGAGTACAATTTACTGAAATAAAGTACCAAGGAATATAATACGGGTGACATACATACTATACCCTGTTTACAGAAACGTGTTTTAAGTACCTACTTTACTTCAATATAATGTATATTACGATAACAGCTCTTGATAGAAGCTGCAAAGAATTTTCATTGTGTACCTATTTATAGTTCTATGCGAGTATTAGAACAAATTTAGAGATAGAGGCCTAAACAAGGTTTATTTTTATCACCTTCACAATCCATACCTACACATAAAATCAGCCATGTTTCATACCCCAATTCCACACTTCACACTCGATAATTTGCAATAAGCTTCGTTATTCCCCTTTCGTAAGCCTTATTTGATATTCACGGCTCCACAGCTCCGCAACTCGCTCCGTAAGTAAACTTCACTTGGAGCCAATAATCTGTTTCCAATGGATCCCATGATCCATAACGATGCGTGCAGAGAGACAATATTGACAACGTATAGAGGCAAATAGATACAGTGTATCTGTAAACGAAACTGAGGACAGTACGGTGATTGCTTGGAAAGTCAATATTTACATAGAAATAGCAATTGGAATCGAGTTTAAATACTGAATGTTTTTATTATCTGTGACTGTGAGAGAGCGTGACAGTAAAATTGAATTTATATTATTAAAACAATTATAATAGTTGCTTTTATTTAAATAACTAACTCGGAAAGTAATTTGTAACAAACATCATGACACATAAATAGGTAATGCCTTTTGTGTTATTAAACAATAAAGGAAATGTTTGAGACTATATAAAGTACAAACTTGTTGTCTCCGTGTGTTGACTTTAGTCACGTTTGTATTATTACTGTCGTATACTCAAACTTTATTTAAAATCCTTTTTTTAAGTTTACCATTACCACAAAACTCAATAAATAGGTTTTGATCTGTGGCTTTACCTTTTTAGAACTATTTAGAATCTTAGAAGTGCAGGTGCATCAGTAGATAGGTTTTTCGGTTGACTGTAAAACGAAATTGCACTCCTTTCACGTCTAAAATAACTGCTTAGCTTTACGCTCCGATGGAATAAAAAAATATATAATAATTTTGAAACTTTGGAACAATAAATACGGCGTAATGAATCCGATTCGAATACGTACGAATTTGAGGCTGAAATTCAGGGCACGTATATTTAAAAGGAATTCATTAGGCTCTATTATAGTCGATTCTTCGGTCGCTCGGTTTTTCTATGTATATACAGTGGGTGGCCAAATTATTAGGGACAGTGCTCATATTTATGTAATTTATAGTTTGTAATATTAGTTTCTGTAAATTATGTTGTTTTTTAAAGTTTATTTTGTTTGATATTGCTACTGGTATCTTTATTATTGTTTTTGGCAAGTGGCTACACAGGATATGCGATTCATCTGTCGATAATGTGACATTTCTCCCCATATAGATATTTTTTAAAAAAAAGCGCGGTTTTGTAGTGTTTTTGTTTGTTATATTTTTTATTAGTTTTAACCGACTTTCTTGTCCTAAATAACCATATAAGGTAACTCATTGTTCATAAAACAACATTCTTGCTGTTTTGTCTATGAATTTACATTGTATTAATGTCTACTCGACGCGATAACTTTAATTTTCTAGTTTTTTTGAAAAGTTAAGGCTGGATTGTCTCCAAGAAAATGTAGAGAGATACAAACGTTGTCACAGCATTCTACACATTCCCAAAGAGACATAGCAGCTATTGCTGGGGTTTCAAAGTCTGCCGTTAATATAATAAAAACTAAAATTTACAACAGAAAACCTCTAGAAGCAAATCGCGATGGCAAATGTGTCAGGAAAAGGATCACCACTCTTCATACTGATAGAAAAATCAGAGACATCTGCCTCAAAAATTATAAAAAGAGCGTTGTTCGATTGACCATGATGATGAACGACGATGGTGTAAATATTTCGGAAAGGACAATACGGAGGCGGTTGGTCGAACAGAATCTGATGGGTCGGGGCGACCTACCAAAAATCCACGCCTAAGACCTAACCCATCCTATGAAAAAGAAAATACTGCACTGGGCTAGACAACATCAAAATATAACTGTTGCAGGTTGGAGTCGAATAATTAAAACTTTTTTGAGTAATTTAATAGGTCTTTAACGATTTTCTTCTATAAATTCTGTAATTTTACAGGTGTGTTTTTCCGACGAGTCAACATTTCAGGTTTTGGTTGACGAAAGTTCTTTTGTGAGACGACGACGCCCTGGGAAAAAAATCAACGCAGATTGCCTAGTGGAGAGTGGAGAGGGTTAAACACTCCGTTAGTGTCATGGTGTAGTCTGGCATCTCAGCCTAAGGCATGGGGTGCCTATACATTGTTAAAAGGACCATGAAAGGACAATGAGTTGCTTGTACTTACTGGTCTTGGACCAGTACAAGCAACTCATAGAAACTCACCTACTGCCGTAGGTTTTTTAATGGTTACCTGATAACTACTACAGCTTTATGCATGACTCTTCTTCTTGCCATAAAGCCAGAAGTGTGACTGCATTCTTGGATAATAGAAATTTCTCTGTTTTGCCACGGTCTGGGAAATCGCCAGAAATAAACCCCATAGTTCTCTATGTGGGAACTCACCAGACTGGTGATGGCGAAAGAACTAATTTACACATAGCGGCAGTTGATAGAAACTATCATCCGAGAATGAAAAAACAACCCCACACTACAGGAAAATGCAAAAGCGTGCATTAAGAGCATTGCAGCAAAAGGCGGCATTACAAAATACATATTAAAACTTACTTTAGTTACGTCTATCAGTATAATATATACTTATACAAAGAAACTATAACAGTTTTGTATATTTATTATTAGTTTTTATGATCTCAATAGAATACAAAATCATTTAAAAAATACATAAGAGACCTACAACCAATCATTTGTTACAGAAATTCAACTGAACTGTAAAAATAAAAAATCTCAGTACTGTCCCTAATAATTTGGCCACCTATGGTATGTTGTTAAGGACGGCAGCACTCGAGGCACTGCGCAAAATTTCATATTAATATTTACACAAGCTACCGAACGATGTATTCATAAACTGAAGATAAAAGCAGTGTTCCTTTTACTATGTTTACATGTCTGAGACATCACGTCAACGCTGAGTTTGCACGATGGCTTTAGAAGTTCTGACCCCCTAGCATGACCAAAAAAATTCGATATGATATGATAAGTTATCCGGTTTAACTGGCAAAAGACTATGGGTTTTGACGTTTGAATGTCGATAAGTCGCTCTATCATGCGATACATATCACGTTTTGGGTGGTCATGCTAGGGCTTACATGGTGTGGAAAGGACATTTTTTATTTTCGGCTAGGACTTTGTACACTATTCCTACTAATTGTAAAAAATATAGTAAAGTCATATAAAATATCAAAATTCTCATTGTCTTTCTGGATAAATGGTACAAAAATAAACTTTAAGATAAAAATTCTTTGCCATCCATGGTCACACTGGCAACCATATTTAAATCACGTTCGGAAACATTGATGTTTTTGTACGAAAAAACGATGACATTGACGACTGATGATAATTCGTCAATGTCAACCTTTTTTTTTAATGTGAATGTGGCGTTTTACCGCCATATTGAATCGGAATGCATCATAATTAAGACTAGATAATGCTTTTGTACCATCAAACGCGTTAGCTTTTTGTGATATAATTAGTTTTCAGTTATTATAGTTATCTTTTGCTTGCCTATGGTATAGTGTACAAAGTCCTAGCCGAGGCTCCATACATAACTGAAAAATATCCTTTATCACCGTTTCGTTTGCAAAACGAAGTACGTACAATACATACATACGCTCGACGTTGCCATATAGGTTCTATCAGAAGCTGTATTCGCAATTCTAAAGTAAAGTTCAAAGACGAAGATGTAAACGGGGTACAGTCTCTCTTACTAACTAAAAAAAACGCATTTATTGCTTTTACAGCAAGTACATTTACCATAAAATGAAACAAAAAAGCCAGATTAAAAATGCGACCTCCAAAGTAACGTTATAAAACTCCTAAATCACATACAATTCCAAATTGTACAAATAAAGGCAATAAAAGATGCTTAGAAAAGAGAGGTATAAAGTAATGAGGCAGGCAGGGCGGCTGACGACGTTAAAATATCACTTTGTGAAGAGAAAGACCGTCGTCTTTTGTTTGATTGCGCCATTACGCGGACGATGGCCGGCTTATCTTTACGACTGTACGGGGAATACCTTTTGAAGGCAATGCAGGTTGGTTTAGTTAGCTTATCACCTTCAATAATTAAGGCAAAGGTTTGTACAACGGAAGTAGTTACATTTTCTATAGCTTTTCACATGAATTCTTGGTCCCAGTCTTGTTTGGTATTAATTCTTATGTATAATTACGAGGCATCGTTGTTATTCTTTAATTAAAAACCAAAAAATAATGCATGTTTTAGTTTTGGGGCAAAATCGTATACTAGCCGATATGACCCCGTACGGTTTTTCCCCAGAACAGGGAGCTTTACACGCGCACTCATTCTCACTCACCAACACAAACAAAAATACCGGCATAGACAATGTCAATTGGGAGGACCAGGGTTTTTTTAAATGGCCCATTTTTTTATGTAAACAAAGCACTTAAGAGCGCGCTATCGCACTCCCGAACATCTGGTTATACTTACGAGGTCTTTGGTTACATTTATGAGTAGCTGATTAGCAAAAGCAATAAAGTTAAGCTAATGGACAGTATTACGACATGTTTTGTTTTTATAATCGTCGTTCAAACTCTACCTTTGTGTAAACAAATGACAATAGTGCGGTACATTCGAAATCAATTTTTTTCACATAGTTATCGATGAAAAAACATATAAAAAGTATATATATTTAGAATCTACATGAAAAAACCTATCGAATAAGAATATAATAAAAAGAAAAACAATGTTTTTGTTTTTTTTTCGAAATTTTCAAAAATTTAATTACTTCCGTTTTGACAAAAACTCAAAATTCAAAAAAAAAATTTTTATATTTTTTTCCGGATCACATATTATAGTATATATATTTTTACTTTTGAACATCGAAAACCGCATTCAAAAAATCAAAAAACTGCAATAGTTAGAAAAAAAAGAGTCCCCTACTCTTTTTTTTCTCCAGATCCGCGGCATAAGCCGCCATAGGTCCGGAAGAGGTTAATACACATATAATTACAGAGATAATAATGTACTGACCTGGTATTTAGTTAGACAAAACTATTCCCACTTTTCTTCACCCAAAAAATAAGATGAAACCGTCTCAAAACAAGATTTTTTTGATAATTTTGCACACAGCGAACATGCCCCAACCATTTTTTGTGGCTAACGAACGACTTCTTATTGGTTGGCGGCTGCATGCGGAATTTGAGCGCGAAATTAGAAGTAATATAGAAAATAAGTGCACTATACGGTTTTACCTCGGTAGCCGATTTTGGAACAGTCTCCCTACTAGATTACCACCTACCCACTATAATTATCAGCATTTCTATTGATAGATTTCATAGTAAACGGGCCTCTACTTTCCCTGTCAAATTAAAAGCCTGACAAGGCAAGCAACGACGTTTATTTAGTCAAACGACATTGCAAATAAAATAAGTTTTGAGTCTAGTTTCATGAGATTTTAAATTATTTTTATGCATTCACAATGCAATTTTTGTAAGTATAGGAAAAAGCCACGAGCCCTATAAGTAGCTTCCCTATCCCGCCTGAAAGCTACTTATAGGGCTCGTGGTTTTTTACTATCACATTTTTCTAGTTTCATGTTTCGAGGGGCGGAATCTTGTAAAAGAACTCTCCGAGTCACACAAGCTCACAAGGTTTTCCTGAGGATGGATGTAATTGCATATGTTATTCAAATGTTTTGGACAAATAGATAAGCAATAATTATATAACTACTAACTAGTACCTATTCTTAATATGTTGCAATTCAGTTCTAATCTAACATTCGATTGAATTAAGAAGATTTCGAATGATTAGGTACCTAACAAACGCAAGAAAAACGTTTTGTAATTTTATTTTTAATTTTATTATGCCTTGACTATGATTTCTATAGGTATACAGGTTCATGTTAAATAATAGTTTCATGCTACTAATATTACAAATGTGAAAGTTTAGATGTTTGGATGTTTGTTACTCAATCACGGCAAAACGGCTGAACGGATTGGGCTGTAATTTGGAACACAGATACTCTGTAGCCTGGAGAGGAAAATACTTTTTATCACGGAAAAATATCAATTTCCCGCGGGATAATGTCGTGGTGTAGTTCACGCGGGCGAAGCCGCGGGCGGAAAGCTAATAATTCAACTGTGAATTTTATCTGCATCTTTCCTTTTCCCATGTAGGTAGAAGTAAATTACCTCTGTAGGTGCTTTTATTATAGCCTTTGCTAGGTCATTCATTTTTATAATTACCTGTTAGTCATTGTAATGGCTACCATTTGATATTAAAATTTAGGGTGCTTTTACGGTTTGAAATTCACATAAAAAATAAATAATCTTCTTCTAGTATTAACACTTAGTGAATATACAACAAAGGCCTATACCCAGCAGGGGGCGTGGTTCGGCTGACATGATGAAATATACCTACCTACAACAATAAGTCTAGAACAAAATGGGACATTGCTCCTTACTTAACTATTTGCCCCTACCAGAATTAGAGTCTCATGATACCTTTGACGCATTAATAGGGGTCGCTACCGCTGCAATAAATGGGCGTCAAGGTTCGCTCGGACGGAAAAGGTTTGAATTAATGAATAATTCAAGACCCTTCCAAGATTTAGACTTGAAAAAACTAGAGGCTCGTTTTTGGAGAAAGGCTTCTTATTAAAGTTCCACAAGATGTAACTGAATTACCTTTGCATGAGTTTAACATGTACGATCGGATAAGGAACACAGACGTCCTAAACAAAATATCGACATATTACTCGGATACATAGATAGGTACATTGTGCCTCCTCAGCCAACCACTCGAAAAATGACGTTACAATGTAATTAATAAACACAAGTTCGAGACTGACGGGTGTCAAGTTGTTGATGCACTTAACACATCTCCGAGCGAAACACATGAGCAAAGGATGTTATGAATTCAAAGATTATCTGAAGGACCGCAATGCCTGGCTATGACATGTACCTATACCTATAACTTTATATTTGTTTTAAAGGAAAATATTCTAATACTTGGTGCATAAGCAAGCAATTGTTGTTAACTTAACGATGTATGTTTTTTTATAAATGTCGTTACCTAAGAAACGCTGGCAAGTTTATTGCAATTGTTCTTCTTGTCAGTTAAAAAAGTCTTGAATGGGCGGTAGGAAAATGTTGACGATTCATGAGTACATACTTACATTATTATGTTTATGTGAATAATATTTTTTTACAAGGGACACAATTGCGCTATAGATCCATTCTAATACGCTGGCCAGTTGGATGTAATCTTTGGATATAATCCGTTTGACCTTGGATGAACTTCGAAGGAAGGGCGTGTGTCGCGAGCGTGTGGGTTTGGATGTACTTAATCTGTGTAGACGCAAAACAATCGGATGTTTACGTCCGATGGAAGGCAGGATTGCATCCATTTAGCCAGTGTTTAATGCAGTAGCGGTGTCGCGTTTACTAGCCATTGAAATTATGAAATGCACCTGTAATGAAATAGGTAAGTAGCTACAATTGGAAATGTAACATGTAGTCGAATTTTTATAATTGCAGAAGATATTACATCCAGCTGGTATTAGCTTGTTCATTGCATTGCAATAAATAACGACCATATTTCTATAAGTACTAATATTAAAAGAGGAAAGATTTGGTTTTCTATTTGTCAAATGGATAAACACAAAAAAGACTAAGCCGATTATAAAAATAAATAAATAAACGTTGTGTATGTAACAACTATAGACATTTCCTACTTAATTTTAGCTTGTTGCTCAAGTTGCTTTAATGTAATTTAATGATACATACACCTTTATTTATATTAATATTTTATGCGCATGTACCTACTAAGAGCCCTCAGCTTAAAAGCAACGGTAGGGGTTTTTATTACCTACTTCCATCATCATTCTATCATAAGATGAATAAGTACCTAGTATGATATTGAATTAAAACATGAGTTTTATCAACTTAGTAGGTAAGTACTTTTAAATTTTATTTATACCTTTATAAGTAGTTTAAAAGTTTTGGATAATCTGCGTGCTGGTTTAAAAACTAAGAGAAGCATTAACAAATGTAGGTAGGTATTTTATAAAGACGAAATTTTCGGTTTGAAACTATTCTTTTTGATTTTGTTGAATTTATTCAGATATAATTAAATTAATTTCATAGATTCCCACTGCTTAAACAGTAGAGATACTGGTAAAACTATTTTCCTTTAAGGCAAGAAAATTAAGTACATATTTGAATGGTTTTTTACGCGATGGCCTTGTTCGTCTTAAATCTCAAGTTTCTACATAACGCAATGTCTGCCAAAAATCACTTTGATTTATAGGTATATTTGCGTTCATAATAAAATGTATAACGTTTTGAATGGAAAAAGTATGGTGATTTACTTAACTTGTGGCCAATTTTACAAAGAGTCGTAAAAGTATTTTTATTGCCCTCTGCGCTGAACGATGTTGGAATTAGAATTGTGGAAGGTAATGACCCTGAAGGAAAGATTGCAGGACACCGCAAATGGAAAAAATACGTAGTAAATAGGTAAAGACTTACCTTTTTAACTCTACATCTAGATGTAAGAATCATATAGAGTTAAAGTACTTGTGTTATGTCTATTAAAACCCATAAGGGCATTAAGTGCAAGCAACAACGAGGGCGAGCGAGCTAATGAGCGGCGCGATGTGACGATTCACCTCTTTTCATACTTCGCTTCATACATTAAGTGAAATCGCTCGCTTTTTTCTCTCGCTCGCAGTATAGAAAGGTGAAACGTAACATCGCGCATCGCTCGGCTCGTTAGGTCGCTCGCCAGTTGGCGGTGGGGCCTACATATCTATCGATTAAAACACCCAGAAACAGCACTGCGATGACAGCTGGGCCCCCTACATACAAATTTCTTGGTAGGACTATACATTGATTTAAAAGGTTGACATGAAAGTTCTTATGGCGCGCGTACACGAGCAACTTTTTTGGCATTAACTGCCTGGTAACTTTTATGGATCAATCTGGAGCAATTAAGTGGAGCGATGTTGCTCCATCATCATCATCATCATGCCAGCCGAACGACGCCCACTGCTGGGCATATTTCATGGTAATTGTTTGGCCGTACTTTAGCAAAGGTTGCTACATTTTGACATTTTGCTATCGCCCTTAATTGCATGATGTGGTCGTGACGTCATATTTTTTATTATTAACATATTACAATAAAAACTGATAAAGACTGACTGTCGTAAGAGGCGACTAAGGGAAAACTGCCATCAGGAGATGGGCAGCAGCGTCTCCAGTAACAAAAGGCCAATACTGCGATCGCCAACCCGCCTGCCAAGCGGGGCGATTATGGCACAACCCCCCCCTAAAAATGACGACACAACCAACAAATCGGCCCCCAGTCCCCGGCGGCCCCGCTATTCCTAGCTACGGTAGCGGCTATGGTAACGGCGGGGCAGGGGGTGCTAAGAATCCCCGGGTAGGCTCCGGCTACCAACACCGACGACTCGACCTGGCAACCTACAACACGCGCACATTGAGGCTCGACGCGAAGCTCGTAGAGTTGGAAGAGGCAATAAGTAAGTTACATTGGGATATCATTGGGTTATCTGAAGTCCGAAGAGAGGGGGAGGACTCGATAACCCTGCAATCCGGTAACTTACTTTACCACCGGGAGGGCGACCAACAGTCCATTGGTGGTGTCGGGTTCATCGTCCATAAATCCCTTGTCAACAACGTGATCACCATCGGAAGTGTGTCGAGCAGGGTAGCGTACCTGATACTCAGATTATCGAAACGATATTCGCTGAATGTTATCCAGGTCTACGCTCCGACCTCGACACACGACGATGACGAAGTGGAGGCTATGTATGAGGAGATCTCTAAAGCCATGCATAGCTATAAAACCCACTACACGGTTGTGATGGGGGATTTCAATGCAAAGTTGGGGCAACGTTGCGGTGATGAGTTGAGAGTGGGGCAATTTGGATTTGGGAAACGGAACGATAGAGGCCAGATGCTGGCAGACTTTATGGAGAGGGAGAATTTCTATATGATGAACTCCTTCTTTAGGAAGCCCGTAAGCCGCAAATGGACCTGGATCAGTCCGGACGGTAAAGTCAAAAACGAAATCGATTTTATCATGTCGACGAAGAAGCACATATTCAATGATGTCAGTGTGATCAACGCTGTTAAGACAGGAAGCGATCATCGTATGGTAAGAGGCACATTGAATATCGATTTCAAGCTCGAAAGATCGCGACTGATAAAATCCACGCTCCGACCAATACCAGCTCAAATTCAAAACACCGAGTGCTTTCAGCTCGAGCTACAAAACCGCTTCGAAGCCCTTGAGAACAGCATAGACGTGGACGATCTATACAACATGGTGGTGGATACTGTCCGCACGGTAGGGTCTAAGTACTATAAAACCCGCCGTCCCAAATTGAAGAAACTCTCCAGTCAGACTCTCCTACTCATGGATCAGAAACACGAAATGAAGCTGCAGAACTCAGCGGATGCCCATCGTTATCGGCAGCTCAATAGACAGATATCTAAGTCCTTGACGCGCGACCTTCGCCAATTTAATACCGAGCGTATTAAAGAAGCCATTGAGCGGAACAAAGGCTCCAAAGTGTTCGCGAGAGATCTGTCTATCGGGCAAAGTCAATTGACGAGGCTAAAAACTGGGGAAGGTAGCATCGTTTCGTCAACACCTGAAATCCTGAGGGAGATTGAGAGTTTCTATGGACAGCTATATTCCACGCAAACACCTGTTGAAAGCAAGGCTAAAGACCCTAGAGCCAAGCTTACCCGACACTATACCGAAGATATCCCGGACGTCAGCCTGTACGAGATTAGAATGGCTCTCAAGCAGCTCAAAAACAACAATGCGGCGGGTGATGACGGAATCACAACAGAACTTCTAAGAGCGGGCGGTAAGCCGATACTTAAGGTCCTCCAGAAGCTCTTCAACTCTGTCATCCTCGAGGGCAAAACGCCAAAGGCATGGGGCAGAAGCGATGTGATGCTGTTTTTCAAGAAGGGTGATAAAACTCTCTTGAAGAATTATAGACCCATCTCGCTTCTGAGCCATATCTATAAGTTGTTTTCGAGAGTCATTACGAATCGTCTCGCTCGCAGGTTCGACGACTTCCAACCTCCCGAACAAGCCGGGTTCCGGAAAGGCTACAGTACCATAGACCACATTCATACGCTGCGGCAAGTTATACAGAAGACCGAAGAGTATAACTTGCCACTTTGCTTGGCGTTCGTGGACTATGAGAAAGCCTTTGATTCGATCGAGACCTGGGCCGTGGTGCAGTCTCTCCAGAGGTGCCAAATAGACTACAGGTATATCGAGGTGCTGAGGTACCTATACCAAAACGCCACCATGTCGGTCCGATTACAGAACCAGAGCTCTAATCCTATCCAACTACAGCGAGGTGTGAGACGGGGAGATGTCATCTCTCCCAAACTGTTCACAGCTGCGTTGGAGGATATTTTTAAGCTGCTGGACTGGAAAGGATGCGGCATCAACATCAATGGCGAGTACCTAACACATCTACGGTTTGCCGATGATGTAGTTCTTATGGCTGAGACCTTGGAAGACCTGAACACAATGCTCGAAGATCTCGGTAATGCTTCGCAAAGAGTGGGTCTTAAGATGAACATGGACAAGACGAAAATCATGTCCAATGCCCATGTTGCACCCGCTCCAGTTAATGTTGGGAACATTACACTCGAAGTTGTTGACCACTATGTTTACCTAGGACAGACGGTCCAGTTAGGTAAGTCCAACTTTGAGAAAGAGATCTCTCGTCGAATCCAGCTCGGATGGGCAGCGTTTGGGAAGCTCCGACATATATTCGCGTCCGAAACACCTCAATGTCTCAAGACGAAAGTCTTTGACCAGTGTGTGTTGCCAGTAATGACCTATGGAAGTGAGACGTGGTCTTTTACTATGGGTCTCATAAGAAGGCTCAAAGTCACCCAGCGAGCAATGGAGAGAGCGATGCTTGGTATTTCCCTGCTCGATCGAATCAGAAATGATGAAATCCGCAGGAGAACTAAAACAACCGACATCGCTCGAAGGATTGCAACATTGAAGTGGCAGTGGGCGGGACACATAGCGCGGAGAACCGATGGCCGTTGGGGCGGAAAGGTTCTTGAATGGCGACCGCGTGCCGGACGACGTTCCGTGGGCAGGCCCCCTAGAAGGTGGACCGACGATCTGGTCAAGGTCGCAGGAAGCCGCTGGATGCGGGCAGCGCAGGACCGATCGTTGTGGAGATCCTTGGGGGAGGCCTATGCCCAGCAGTGGGCGTCGTTCGGCTGACATGATGAATAAAAACTGATGGCAACTTATGGCTAAATACAAAGTCCCGCAAAACTGCTTACGCGGATTTGGCGGGGATTGACATACAGGAATTGCGCAATTTTAGTTGCTCGTGTAAGCGCGCCATTAGAGTAATAGCTCAATCCAAAGCCGACATTTTTTTTACTCAGTGATATCTCAAACCCTATACTTATCCTTTTTCCATTTGCTCGCGAAATAACTGGCACATTACTAAAAATATGAAACCAGTGGAATGGATCTTTATAGGAAGTATTAGGAATGATGGAAAGCCTCAGAAGTTAAGGCCTATGCAGACGATAAACTTTCAGTATGATCCAGTCAACCAATGTAGTTATTACTATCCTATAGCCTTTTGCGTCATTGTTGTGTGTCAACAAGTAATACCTACTATTAACTTAATAACATACCTAATTAATAAAAAAAAATTAAGCAACCTCCGACAAAAAAACCTTAAATAAATTTCCTCTCTCGGTCGGAAGACACTAACATAGGTACACGCCTATAACACCCCTCATTTTACGGTCCCCCGACCAAGAGAGGAGGTTACGTATAATGTCAGTTAAAAAGTCTTGGCTGCACAGAAAAATATGGAGATTAACAGCGTCTAAGTATTGAACATTCGTTATGTTTGACTACGGCTTTAGTTATTAAGATAACGGATAAATTTACCAGATCCATCGTCTACACAGAGCCTTAAGGAAAAGGGGAACTTCATCCGTATGGCTGCGGATTGCGGATATTAGCCGCATTATGATTTACGTTCCAATATTAACTACAACTATTCGGGAACAAAACTATGAATGATATATCAAATAGTTCTATGAACTAGGTGCCTACTAAAGAATATCCAGTCTATATTAGTATATTAAATAGGAAAGAATTTATTTTTTGTTTGTTTGTACTTTTATGATTGTAATGGATAATTAACTTAAAAACCACTTATCCGATTTCAAATAAATCTTTTACCAGTAGAAAGCTACGTTATTCCCGAGTGCCATAGCTATACTTTATCCCAATATTATAATAATAATAAATAAATAAATAAATATTCTCTTACAATCACACCAATTATCTAAGCCCGTAGTTAAGTTCTTAAGAAACTGTGTCTACGTGAACTTGATAACGGATAAATATATACTTAAATACTTTTTTGTTTGTAAATACATACTTAATATACATAGAAAACACCCAGACCAAGACAAATAGACATGTTCATGCACAGAAATATTTGTCTTGTTCGGGAATCGAACCCGAGACCTCTGGCGCAGCAGGCGGGTAGTTTACCCCTGCGCCAAATCGGTCACGGGATAGTTTAAAATACTAGTTTATACTAGTCACCACCCTTAAGTTTTACCCACGTTCCGTTTGATCATCGGCTTTATTTTTATCCTGTGCTTCTTTTAAGATGATTCAAACCATTGTGCAATTGAAACTTTTCGCCAAACAATATACCTACACAGTAATTACGATTTTTGATATTTCTTACTTTCTTACTTAGTGACGAATCCTTGAGCAAATCATATCAATCATTGATATTAATGAACCACAAAAATATCTACTAACTTGCAGATCTAATACAAACTCTGCTAATTAATAACGCTTGGATCGGTCTATCTAAACGATAGTTACTTACCGTGTTTGAGTTAGAATGTTTGTGGAGGGATCTAAATTGATGCTCCTTGAACTTTAAGTTATATCAAGGTTAAACCCTGTTATGTGCTGAAGGTTGATATTTCGATTGCTTAATTATACGAATAAATAAATAAATAATATAAAGTATTTTCCAAAATTCACTTCCAAAGTCCATGAAACGGGGATTCAAAGTTTGTGTGGAGAAATTGTTATAAAAAGTTCTATAGTGTGAACTTACGTCACCTACTCCAAATTTGGTGCAAGCAAAGCCGTAGGCAAAAGGTAGTTCCAGATAAGAAAGTAAAAGAAAAGTTTAGAAAGGGCTTATTAAGGAGACATCATCTAGTTTTAATTAATCGAAATATTGTCCAGTTGCATAGAAATAAAGTTTAAATAATAGAACTGGCATGGTCTTCATCCCTATAACTACATATTATTATGAATCCCGTTTGACATAAAAGTCATAGTTCCATAGATCTTTAACAACTATCTCCTATTTATTTTGCTTAAATAAGAATAGTCTAGTGTTTCGCAAAAAGCACTTAAAATTCTAAATAAAAAGTGTTGCATTTTACGCTTACGGAATAGCAAGAGTATAACACTTTTTGCATAGGACAATTTAAAAAGTTTCGTTGGAATTAAAATTCTAAATGAAACAGTTGTAAATGAAACTCGGTTCCGGACTAAGTTACGGGTAAAACATTGCATACATTTTTATTTTTTTAATAAGAGCTCCATAAATTTACATATCCGGTCCCAGGGTGCCTACCATCAACTTTATGACAGCGATTCAAAAATAGCGCGATTCAGAATAGGTTCCTAAAATGAATCGCTTTCTTTCGTACTCTGACCTTCTAAAAACTGGATCGCAAATGAATTGCTAAATGTTAATGACCGAACGATTTGTGTCCTTTTTCTTCTACCCGTCTCTTTCACTCGATTCTGTCATGCCCGGAGAGTGAGAGGGACGGGTATAACCTGCAGGTGACATGTTAAATCGACCGGGTTATAAGTCAAATAAGAGTTTCTGACAGCTTAGCGGCTGTGAAATGTCATTGATCGATCACTGAATCGCTGTCATTGATATTAAGCTGTCGTGGTACGAATAAGCGAAGCAGATCAGTTTAGGTTCCTAAACAAAACCGTAATAAGAGTTGATGGTAAGCACCCAGGTGTCCGACATATTATTATAGTTTCGAAGCTGAAGCCTGTCAAGCTTATGAATAAACGGAGTTAAATACTGCTGTAGGTTATATGAAATGGCTTTAGTCGCGTTTCCTTTCCAGGGGCCATATCGCATAATGCTATAAAATAAATAAATATTTCACAACACCACACACAATGATATGATTCCGAAGTAATAGTATAGCTAAGCACTGTAGGTAACAAGACAACAACAAACTTTAAAGGAAACCTTACATACATGCCAAAACCTTCTTGCTACATAAAAATACTTGCATTTCCAAGTCAAATTTTGCCCTGACCAGATAGATCCGGTACCATAATATATTCACGGGCATTAGGTGGGCCGTAATCCCCCATTTGCATCCCACATTCATGGTCAAAGGTAAATGGATTGATAAGAAAGGTTGATGGATTCGCTCGCAATAGGCTTACTGCTATCTCCTTGGTTGTATGAATGTGAATATCGTTTAATTTAAGTACAGGTAATTACTATCACATTCTTACACGCCATTTCAAATAAAAAGCAGATTCATAATTTTGACAAATAAAACCGCCTTCAAAAAAACTTCAAACAAAAACTCACAGCAAAAAAACACTTAAAAACGAGTATTTATTTATAGTCCGATCAACGGGGCATATGTAACCCGATAAATTCCCCCGTCGTTCAAATTTGGCACGATTGTAGAGTAAGTAATGCTGATTAAGGATCTGCAAGAATCCAAGAATATTTCCCACGACAAGTTAGTCATTTTTGACGTGCCGTGAGCGCGTGAAAATCGCTTCCAATTTCTTTGAGAATGGTTCCTTAGCCTCATTACTTTCTGTATGCGTACCTTTTACTAGGTAGAATAAGGTAATACAGTTAGAAAATAACATTTCTTGCTAGAAGTTGAGATTTTGACCTAAATGTGAAAACATAAAATTGCTTTTAATTTCTCCGTTAATGTTTTCTTGGCCTGAAATACCATCTGCATACGTACGTATTACGAGCTAGAATGAGTATATGCAAGAATCCAATAACATTTCTTACCAGAACTTGAGATTTTTACCTAAACGTGAAAACGTTAAATCGCTTCTAATTTCTCTGTTAATGGTTCCTTAGTCTCATTACTTCCTGTATGCGTACCTATTACTAGATAAAATTACTTTATAAAGGAATTAAAAATCATTTCTTGCTAGAAGTTGAGATTTTAACTCAAACGTGAAAACATAAAATTTCTTCTAATTTCTCCGTTATTGTTTCCCTAGCCTCAAATACTTTCTGGATAACGTATTACGAGTTAGAATGAGTATATGAAGGAATCGAAAAACATTTCTTACTAGAACTTGATATTATTACCTAAACGTGAAAACGTTAAACCGCTTCTAAAATCTCTGTTAATGTTTCCTCAGCCTCAAATACGTATGTATACGTATATACGTATGTATTTATAATAAGAATGATTACATGAAGGAATTCAGAAACATTTCATAATAGAAGTTGAGAGTTTTACCTAAACGTGAAGCCGTAAAAACGCTTATAATTTATCTGTGAATGTTTCCTGAGCCGCAATTACTTTCTGTATACGTACGTATTTCTAGTTAAAATAAGTAAGTATGTAAAGAAATTTAAAAACATTTCTCACTTGAAGCTGGAATTTTACCTTAACGTAAAAATGTAAAATCGCTTCTTGTTTCTATGTGAATGTTTGTATTATTATGTTGTATAACAAAAGTAGTTTTTAAAAGTTGAGATTTTTACCTAACCGTGAAAACATAAAATTGCCTCAAAACTCTATGGAAATGTTTCCTTAGACAAAAAGCTTAGACTAAGTACTGAGGTAACTGGAGAGTGCAGTACTAACACTTTTTTGTAGCAATGTGGCTGTCTTCCGTCTCACCTACACTTTGAAAAAATACGTATGGTCATATGAGACAATTGACAGCCACTACGTACTAAATGGCAAATTTGCTGAACACACTTTTTTATTCAGGATGAAAACTCCAGTCACCTCAGTATTTAGTCTAAGCTCTTTGGTCAGGTCTTACCAATATGAGACAGATGAAAATAAATAATCACGAAGAAGTTTTATAGGTACGTGACAGATAAGTCTGCGCGCATGCGCGACTGGGACATTTTTGACGCTAATACAGTACATGGTTTTTTACTAATCTTACGGAAAAGATTAGTATTCGATTTTGACCGCGCGCAGACGCGAAAGCGGCCATGGAAGAAATTACAGTTTTGTATCGTATTTACGACAGTTAAAACTATTTTCCATACAAAATTACCGATTTTATTTTACAATTTTCCGTAATGAAAAGTAGCTTAAGTTACTCTCCAGCTTTCAAACTATCCCCATACCAAAAATAGTTGCTCCGTTTTGACGTAAAAGATGGACAAACAAACACACTTTCACATTTATAATATTAGTATGGATTGCACTACATATTGAAACCTACTCAATGCAAGCAAAACATGCGTAAAATAGATTATAATAATGTAAAATAGATTATAATAATAAACACTGACTATTTCCGGCTTGGGAAGTACGTTACAGCTATAATTAAAACAATTATAAAATTACATTATACTATAAAATAAAAGTAAAAGTGTTATGAGAAAATATTTTTAAGGCTTTCTTTGCTTAGGCCACAGAACCGTTAAAGACATCAAAATTGAATCTGATGGAGTTATGTATGACACATACGAACGATACAGTGGCGAGTGATGACCGAGTCTTGACTTACACAAAGGGAGGGTGAATGTATTGAGAATTTGCGATTGTGCAACCTACTTCCGCTTCGAGGAAGTGTGAATTTTGTGTGTTCAAGTATTTCTGGAGAATCAATATGACCTTGGATCAACTTGAACAGGTACTTAATAACAGAAATCTTTCTTCGCGCATTCCATACAGAAAGACCGTAGTTTTTGGCACAACGTGAAAATAAATCAAAACAAGAGACAAATAATAAAGGTTTGTTATTGCTACCCTAGCTCAACATAACACAAAGGTTTTTATTGTTTTAAGGTCAATACCAATTGACATCCATTGCAACACATGGCACACTTCTAAAACACCGAACACTAAAATTGTCATCCCGTTTCTCTTTTTTTAACTGCCCTATTTTGTGTTGGATTCCAAGTAATTTTTTTGCGGTAACTCCTAAGTTATTCATTTAAATGATAATTACACAAAAACTTTATAAATTGTAGTAGGCTATGTGTTATTCCGATGTATCAGCTATATTAGTGTTGCTAAGTATATTTTGCGGGACAGAGAGACTAACAAACAGACAGACACATACATACATCATTATCATCAAATTGTACCTACTGATATCAATATAAAAAAATACGTTACACATCGTAAGCTGATCTCTTTACCATTTACTGATCACTTCCTTACATCATTATCTTACATTATTACCTACACTAAACCAATATAACACTTTCATTTTTTGCCAGCAAAAACTTTAAGTGTTAATATGAATGACAAAGTAACATTTGCGGTTTCTGAAAATGTGTTATATCTCAAAAAGTGCTTAATCTCGTTCAAACACAGGCAGACTTGACGAATCTATAAGGGTTCCGTTTTTTGCCACTCGGCTACGGAACCCTAAAAATGAAGTTACAGCTTTGGTGCCATAATAATAAATGTTAAGGAACGCAAGTTCTATCAGAATCACACCTTTTTAGGGTTCCGTAGCCAAATGGCAAAAAGCGGAACCCTTATAGATTCGTCATGTATAAAAAAATAAAAAACTAAAGGGGTCTCTTCATACATATAGAACTGAAACTTAAAAATATTTTTTTAATCAAACATATTCGAGTAGGGTGTCTATAGATAGATAGGTCTTGAAAAATGACATAAAGGTTCTAACTTTTGAAATAAAATAGTGAAAAATCTAGGAAAAATATATGCTGTAGATCTTAATAAAAACTTCCAACGAAAATTGGTTTGAACGAGATATAGTAGGTATGTACTTTTTGAGATATAACATATTTCAAAAACCGCAAATGTAACTTTGTCATTCATACAAACTCTATAAGAACAAAGTTATATTTTGCTGACGAAAAATTATATTGGAATGTTGGCTAGATTTAAGCAATAGGTACGTTAAGTGGGTACAGAACCCTTCATGGGCGAGTCCAATTCGCACTTGACCGATTTTGATGTCGGTGCCAATCCAAAAAGAATAAGAACGAATTATACTGAGTGAAATAACAAACATAAAAAAAAACGGTCCCAAGCGTGAGGTGTAGGACGTATTTACCTCAAATACTTATTAGACTTGGCACCGACTTCAAACAGTTCAGTAAGTACCAAGATAAGTTAAAAAAAGTCGCGCATTTTCGTCCTTTGAATTAAAAATTATAATTATTTTATTCGTTTTTTACTGTTTGTTAATTTTGTTTTAAACTTCTTTTCAAAGACGGTTACATTTAAAAAATAGTAGATTGTTTAGCAAGGGCTGTATGGCACCCATAACAGTCGAGTGTTTTGGCGCACAAACGAAGTGAGGGCGCCGATAGTTCGAGACTGTTATGGGTCCATACGCCCGAAGTAAACACTCTACTTTTCATTTTGGATATGAGGAAAGTAAAAATAAACAGAAATAATCTAAAAAATATTTTTCCTATGGCCGTGGAATTTTCGAAAGACTACTTTTTTGTTCATTTTCTCTGTTTTAGGGAAGGCAAGGGAAACTAAGTCCATACAGTCTTGTTTGGTGTTTGACCCGTACTCTATGCAATTCCATGAAATTAATAGCCTGATGTTTTATGTTACAATTAACTTATTTGGTTTAATCTGTTTGTAAAAACGCATTTTTTTAAAAAACAATGTTCTAGATTTAAAATAATAATTCTACGATATTAATTATTTTATATAATAGCAAAACATGGCTGTATAGGCTTCTGTGCCTTTGCCTGCATACCTATGGAAAATAAACGTCCAAAGAGAAACTTAAAGACTCTACACACGTTCCTATCCGACCTCCGATTCGGTCTGCTCCTTGACCAAATCGGAACGTGTGTAGCATAGATTTGGTCTGGGAGCAGACCAAATCGGCTGTCGGATCGGAACGTGTGTAGATGCTATTACAGATTTAGACATGACTCCTCCTATTCCTTTTTTAAATTTCATAACGGCCCTAGGGCCGCCACATACCACTTTCAACCCGCATTTTAGGCAAGATATGAGTTACTTTCAGAATATGAGAGATGAAAAAAAGTTTTATTAAAGTTAAAAGGTTACTGAACGGTTTTGAGACCCTACTTATAAAACAAAGATAGCGAAAAGCTCTTTTTTTATTTGTTCAAAATGTGAATTGAAGGAGAGTCCCAACTGTAAACTATTATTCCTAAGTCCCTTATCACGTCTACACGTTTTAACATCACGTTATCAATCTTGTACATATGCAAAATTGGTGCATGTTTTCTCGTGAATGTTATCACGTGACACTTTTCGGCATTAAGGAACAATTGATTTTCACCACAATACACCTGGGGGCCAAGCCTGCTAACGTTAAGTCATAATCGTGTCTCAATTGTAGTTCAATTGTAGTGCTTTTTTACACACTAGTTACAAGAATTATGACAATATGATGTAATGTGAATGTAGTGTGTGGTGTGACCATCAGTAGTATGGTGAAAAAAGTACATATTTCTTGTAACTAGTGTGTAAAAGAGCACTACAATTGAAACACGGTTGAGACACGATTATGATTTAACGTTAGCAGAATTGGCCCCCTGGAGCGAATCCAAATCATCCTGCAATCGCAGACAGTCCTCTACACAATCGATGACTCTGTATATTTTCGTGTCGTCTGCATATTGAAGGTAACTAACTACTATAGCATAGGGTCTTGATGATAAAATATCTTTTTTAACACCCTTGCTAGTAAAGCTGATGTAATTCCACCGGTTTTAAATATGTAAAGCGGGTCATAAAAATGCGTGTGTTACCAAAGCAAATAGTTAAGTTATAGTCCATACAAATTCCATAACAGTATTATTTGCCATTTCAAATATGGAACTGATCGCCACCGCACGACTCCAGCTAGTGAGCAGCGCGCTGTTGCTATTCAAATTTCGAACTGATCGCCGCGCGGCGCCAGTCAGTAAACAGTGTGCATTCACAGATTGAGTTTATTTAAAATAAAAAAAAACAGTTTATTCGGTAATTTAAAAACTTGGCTGCATGCTCTAGCGTATTTGCCAACATTTTCACGCAGCCACGGCAGAAAATAATCCTCGCTCCATTTTTCTCAAATTTTATTTTCTTTGTACTTGTATTGTGAATATCTAAAAATGACAACTTTCAATAATGAAGATGAGCAATATATTACTTCAACTCCACCGGATATACTAACAGAAGCGCGAACCGCATGCAACAGCTTGCTGCCGTCAATATCCAAGGAAAGATACATAACCACGTATGAAAATTTCTTGAAGTGGAAAAACATGAAAAATGCCAAGTCATTATCCGAAAATGTAGTTTTGGCGTATTTTTATGAACTAGCTAGTAAATATAAGCCTAGCTCGTTGTGGACAACATATTCTATGCTGAAAAGTACCCTCAAGATGAAAAATGGTGTCGATATTAATTTATATATAAATCTCATTGCATTTTTAAAGAGACTAAATATTAACAAAATATTAAATGTTTTTTTTTCTGTTTCCTCGCAAATGTGTTTAAAAACGTCGTACGATTTACTTGCGTATTGGTTATAACATGCTCGGCTCAATTTCGCCTTCGGCTCGGGCTGAAATTCCGCCTCGCATGTTATAACCATCTTAACGCACTAATATCGTAATGTACTATTATATACTTATTCTAAGTAGTAATATTTACAAGTAATTGAGGCTAAGGAAACATTCACAGATAAATAATAAGCGATTGAGTCTAAAGAAACATTCACAGAGAAATAATTATGTGTTTTTACGATTTCGTGTATAGGTAAAAATCTCAACTGCTAGTCAGAAATGTTTTTGATTTCTTTATATACTTATTCTGACTAATAATACGTACGAACACTAAAAGGAATTATGACTAAGGACACATTCACAGAGACACTAAGCGATTTAACGTTTTCACGTTTAGGTAAAACTCTCAACTTCTTTTATGAAATGTTTTTGAATTTCCTTCATATTCTCATTCTTAATACGTACGTATACACACAGTGTTTGAGGCTGAGGAAACATTAACAGAGATTTTAGAAGCGGTTTAACTTTTTCACGTTTAGGTAAAATATCAAGTTCTAGCACAGAATAAATAATAGTGCTAAGGCACAGAAGACTCACTCTGCAAGCTCATTCAAATAAAAATAAATATTTCTGCGTGGAAATAAAGTCCAATTCCGGTTGCTTTGTCATCGCTTGCCTACTGTTATAATAACCTAGAGTTCGCGCATGCAAGCAAAACTGTACCCAATCGCTACGCGCGAGCGTTTCTATTTCTATGAATTTCTCAAACAGCTCGCTCGCTGGTTAGGGTTGCGAGCGACTTGCGAGTTCGGTTTTGTTGTTTCTTTTGTTCTTTCTTTTATTTAGACACCCGTAAACACAACAGTATCTTTTATACGGATTATAAGAACGTTTAGTAGTCATTGTTCGGTGCACAAAAACCACAGATCGATCGTTTTAGATAAGATAAGATAATTCTTTATTTGTAATAAATGTGGTACATGATAAAGGTGGAAGGTAAGTTTGAAAAACGCACATTTAGCAGAACATGTCAGCATACAAATATTAACAAAATATAAATTACAAATCAATACTTACAATTAAATTACAAAAACAAAATCAATTAATTAACAAATATTTCGATAGGTACATTTTATGTCATACATTACATTGCTTATTAATAAATTCGTCAATTGTATAAAAGCTATTTTCTATTAACCAATTGCGTAATGTCAAGTTAAACCTAGTAAATGGTAATTCTTTTATATGTCCTGGTATTTTATTATAAATATTTATGCACATTGCGTAACAATTATTCAGATAACGCGCGGTTTTTGGTGTAGACTCAAAAACAAGTCTATGTGGGTTTCTAGAGTTAGTCTTATAACAGTCCTTGGCTTCAGTAAACAATTCATAATTTAATTTTACAAATTTGCCAATCTCTAGTATATAAATTGAAGCTAATGTTAGTAAGGCTAAAGATTTAAAGTATGGTCTGCATGATATGTCAGGAGCAATACCACATAAAGCTCTCACACATCGCTTCTGGGCAATAAAAACCTGTTTAGCACCAGCACTATTTCCCCATAATATAACACCATATCGTAGTATTGATTCTACGTGTGCATAGTATGCAACTATGGACGTCTCTCTACCAGCTACTTTCCCAAGTTTGTATAATGCATATGAAAATGAATTTATTTTCTTGCGCACTTTGTCTGCATGTATGTGCCAGTCCAATTTTGAATCTAGCGTTATACCTAAGAACAACGCCTCGTTTTTACTACTAATTGTTTGATCATTGTAATTTATACCAACATGTCTGAATTTAAAGTTATTAAAATTAATTAAATTTGTTTTAGTCAGATTAATTTTCAAATTATTAATTGTTAACCATCTAATTAGTAATGTCAATGTATTGTGAATGTCATTGAGTATGTATGTCAAGAGAAGAGTTCTTATCATTAGTAATTACAATAGATACATCATCAGCGAATAGGGTTGTTTTGTGTGCAACGAAATCAGGTAAATCATTAATATAATGTAAGAACAAAAGAGGTCCGAGCACACTCCCTTGTGGTACACCAATGTCATTTGTTCTAGTATCTGATTTACTAATTTGTGAAACATTTTGAATATCAAGATATGATATTTCGACACACTGAAGCCGATTTTCCAAGTAAGATTTTATCCATTTTAAAGCTGGCCCCCTAATACCACTGTGTTCAAGTTTATTTAGCAATCGACCATGCGATACAAGGTCAAATGCACTAGTCATGTCCAAAAACAGAACTGATGTATATCTATTTTTATTAGTGTTTTGCAAGATTTCATTTACTACTTCAAACATGGCTTGAGAGGTTGATTTTCCCTTCTGAATACCATATTGTGCTCGTTTTATAATACCATGTTTCTTGAAATATGACATCAATTGATAATGCATAGCCTTCTTTACGCGCAACGTGGAGCGTACGAGCCGAGCGGCATCCTTCTGCCATACGCCTGCCCGGCAGGCGCGCCGGCCGAACGTAAACTGCGGAGTGACACCCCCCTGGTTCTAGTACGAAATGTTTTTCGATTGCTTTATATACTCATTCTAACTCGTAATACGTTATGCAGAAAGTATTTGAGGGTAATGAAATATTATCAGAGAAATTAGAAGCTATTTTATGTTTTCGCGTGTAGGTAAAAATCTCAACTTCTAGCAAAAAATGTTTTTTTATTCCTTTATAAACTTATTCTACCCAGTAATAGGTACGCATACAGAAAGTAATGAGGCTAAGGAACCACTAACAGAGAAATTAGAAGCGATTTAACGTTTTCAAGTTTAGGTAAAAATCTCAAGTTCTAGTAAGAAATGTTATTGGATTCCTGCATATACTCATTCTAACTTGTAATACGTATGTATGCAGTTGGTATTTGAGGCTAAAGAAACATTAAAAGAGAAATTAGAAGCAATTTTATATTTTCACATTTCGGTCAAAATCTCAACTTCTAGCAAGAAATGTTATTTTCTAACTTTATTAACTTATTCCACCTAGTAATAGGTACGCATACAGAAAAAAATAAGGCTAAGGAACCATTCTCAAAGAAATTACAAGCGATTTTCACGCGCTCACGGCACGTCAAAAATGACTAACTTGGCGTTGGAAATATTCTTGGATTCTTGCAGATCCTTAATCAGCATTACTTACTCTACAATCGTGCCAAATTTGAGCGACGAGGGAATTTTTCGGACGTCTCCATACAACGAATATCCTCGTTGATCGGACTATTAATGCATAGGATTAAAATGCGCGAATTTATCTAACTACTCTTGGAACTTACTGATCTGCCTGGAGTCGGTGCCAAGCCAAATGGCTTGGCTTTGTAACCAATTGGCAAGCCAAAATCATGAAATTATTATAAAATTTGAGGGATTTCTTCGATTTCCTTGGGGTCATCATCAGATCCTGACTTGGTGAGAATGGGACCACCACAGGGGAGAATACTCTTTCGACTAACATAATAATTTTGCAAATCGCAGTCACAGAACAGACGGAGAAATCGGCAAACATACATAGAAAAAAAAACACATACATACATATATAGTCGAACGTATAACCTCCTCCTTTTTTGAAGTCGGTTAAAAACAACCCCATACACCGTCGATAACTTTACGATCGCTAGAAGTCGGGACTGTAGGAACTGACCAGATAGATCCCGTGCCGTAATAATTATATCCACGAGCATTAGGTGGGCCGTAATCCCCATTTGCATCCCACATTCATGGTCAAAGGTAAATGGATTGTTAAGAAAGGTTAATGGTTTCGCTCACAATAGGCTAAGTGATATCGCTTCGGTTGTATGGACGTAGATTTTGTTTGATTTACTAGTTAAATTAGAAGGTTACAACATTTTCACAGTATAATAAACTTTAATTGATAGATAGAGATATACAGGCTGTTAGGGACGCCGTTGCAATAACTTTAACCATGACTTCAGGCCATCATGCTGAACAACGCACAGCAAGAATTATTGTCGGAAATGAAAAAAATATTTCGACTCTCCATACAAAATGTCCCGATTAGTTGCTAAAGGATATTTTTCAGTTTTGTATGGAGCCTCGGCTAGGACTTTGTACACTATACCATAGGCAAGCAAAAGATAAATAAAATAACTGAAAACTAATTATATCGCTATAAGCTAACGCGTTTGATGGTACAAAAGCATTATCTAGTCTTAATATTAAGTAACCCCGATTCAATATGGCGGTAAAACGCCACACTCACATTAAAAAAAACACAAAAAAACACAACAATGACAGATCGTCAATGTCATCGTTTTTCCGTACAGAAACATCAATGTTTCCGAATGTGATTTAAATATGGTTGCCAGTGTGACCATGGATGGCAAAGAATTTTTATTTTAAAGTTTATTTTTGTACCATTTATCCAGGAAAGACAATGAGAATTTGAATATTTTTTACTATTAGTACGAATAGTGTACAAGCCGCTTTTTTCATTTCCGACAAAAAATTCTTGCTGTACGTTGTTCAGCATGATGGTCTGAAGGTTTTGAAAGGTCTGAAGCCATGGTCAAAGTTATTGAAACGGCGTCCCTACACCCTGTATTTACGTCCGTCTGGAGCAATTAACTTTTAAAAGATTTCTGTCTAGACAACCAAACAACAACGAACAACTATTTTGCTTTGTGAAAAACAGTGGAAAATTTACGGAGCTGACGGCCAACCTCCAGTAATGGTGAGGTACTGATACATGAAGACATGCAAAAAACTCTAAAGGCAATCCTAGTCATGCCTTAGTATACTGTATGAAGATGAACGTTTGACCGCCTCTGTGATCGAGTGGTACACACTCACCACCGGTATCAGACCCAGAGGTCCCGGGTTCGATTCCTAGTGGGGGTACATATTGTATTCGGTTTGTTTAAAGTCCGCCTGGCTAGCTACCACCATCTTATCTAAGTCTGACACCATAAAAAAAATGTTTTCAGCATTGTTGTGTTCCGGCAGTTAAAGATATGATAGCTAGTTCCTCAGTGGTTGAGGGTTTCGGGAGTAGTGCGCTTCCACCTTCAGCCTAATCACCACTTAACATCAGGTGTGATGAAGGCTAAGTGCTACCCTGCTGTGGGTAAAAAATAAAAAAATACCGCGCGCTATATGCCTAGTATCAGATTTTCCTTTCAGACTTGGCAGTCATAGGGGTATGATCTATTAATACTCTTTGGAAATGTTAACTTGAACTGAACGCTCCAATTCATAGATCAGACTCTTAATTGCAACGGTTTTAGGGAATGATCTCAGCAAGACAAAAGCTTCTTTAATTAAAACTTTCTTAATAAAATCGATTCATACCTAGTAACAAAGTTATCAAAGCGCTCAGTAGCGGCGTAAAGTAATAACTGACAATACCCCTAGTTTCATTAGTTGTAGTCTTCGGTAATTTGTTTACAAATCGCATATTGATTATCTCAAGTCGCTGGAAGTTAGCGAGACAGCGCTGTTATCTCGCACAATGTAGCTTTTCTAGACTATTCTTGTCAAGTTCGCTGGTGCCGAGAAAACTCAGTTGATTTAATTGACCTGATTGTGCGAGGTCACTATAGGTATATAAAAATAAAAGATGCTTGTAGTTACGAGAAAATAGTGGAAACTGGCTAAGTCGAGGTGGATTCGAAAATTCTTAGGCGAAGTCATTACAAGCTTTTTATTAACTTGCCATGTTAGTTAGTTAGTTTGTTAGTTAGTGGGGGACTCTTAGGCGAAGTCATTACAAGCTTTTTATTAACTTGCCATGTTAGTTAGTTAGTATTAATTAAGTACAGTCAGCAAAGAAGCTTGTCATGTAAATGAAATTTTTACTAAAAACTTATTTTCATGTTTGCTTTTACTCAATAATTAAGTTTCATCCTAATACAACTTATAACGAGCAATATCCCAACAGAGAAAAATACAGCCCTTGGCGAGTTACTTGCCGGTTCTTCTTGTTATAATTACAAGGCCTCCTGCTGGGAACCGATGGCGTAGCTTATAAATGATGATGATGTATGAGCCTAAAATTAATAAACGATTACAATTAATTTTCTTTAAGCATAATTAACTGCTATTTTCAAAAAGAGTGATACTGGTCATACTGGCCATTTATTAATTTATGTATATCGATGTACTTACCTACTTAGTATAAAAGGGCAAATAGGCATTAAAAAGAGATCAGTGTGCCTAAACCGGGCCTAAACGTAGGTATTATATTTAACACGTCGTATTCGAATTGAAAAACGACGCCGCCGACGATGTGACGTGAAAGTATCTGCCAACGCGGCTATCGGGTTGTCTGCCCGTCAATTGATCTATTTTGATCGCGCTACGATCGTAAATTTCAATGGGTTAGAGTTTTCCTATCGTTAGTTAGTTATTTTTACATTGCAACACAATAACCTAATTAAACCAACCGGTCGCCTAATGTGTTTGAGCTTTTTTGAAACGAAATATGGTGCTTCAGAAATACTAAGAATAATAGGATGATTAAGAATGATTTTATCGTAAATGACTACGCACATTGGTTGTAAAGATCCAAACACCATTCCATACAATCTTAGAAAAATAGCATTGCAGCAATGCAAACAAATTGAATATGAGCTAAAATTAAAAAGAACACTATTTATTACATATTTTCAAATTGCACAACCAAATTACTAATAAAATTGTAAATGAAACATGATTGCAACTACTTGTCCATCTACAGCTATGTTAACAATAAGGGTGACATTGAAAATGATGTAAAGAACGACTCCGTAGCTCAGTGGTAAGAACATTCACCCGGACAGTGAAAGTGAAAGTGAAAGTCAAGTGAAGGGTTTGAGTCCCATCAGAGCTAGTTGTGAGACGGGTCGATTTTTTTTAATACTTAATTTTTAATAATGAAAAATGTAAATTTAATAAGGGTGAAATTTTAATGTTACTACGGCAGAAAAGTTGAACCCTTTCATGTGATTACTTACGAAAAATGTTTCACAGCACGATTACCCGGCGAAACACGAATGTCACGAACGAAACGAGGATCGTTTCAATTTGTATTGAAACTGCGTCGCCTGTCCATCGTCTGATTGGTGCCTACGCCACGCAGTGGACACGTAAAAAGCTTTTGAAGAGCTTTATTATTATTATTTGCTGAGGCTCGCACCGATAGTTTTTCAAACGTACTACTTACGCAAAAAAAAAAAATTAAAAGTTAATCTTTTTTATTCAATTTAGGTTGATGACAACACTTATGAACGTCAAAGAAGCTACGCCATCGGTTCGCAAATCCAATGGCGGGAGACCTTGCGAGAAGAACCGGCAAGAAACTATAGTCAAGGGCAATCTTTTTCAAAAAAATGGTATCCCTGTTGTACCTACAGAGTGAGAAGCACCAACATCATCCTGAAGGTTATTGCTACCAGGCAAGACGTCTGCCCCATTATGTGACATTTAAGTCAGGCGACTACATCTAAGTAAGATAGAATAAACAAGTACTAACATAGGTTTGGTACTTTTTACAAACACTTATGGATCTCTGTTGTCTGAATAAAGAATTGAATTATTATTATTACTAGCTGACCCGGCAAACGTTGTTTTGCCATATAAATTTTATTGGACACGAACTTCGTATCACCTGCCTGACACAATGTCACTTATAAAAAAAAAGAAATCCTAAGCGGCAAAAATGTCAGTAATTACATACTCTTTGACATACCTTCTCTTTGGAAGCGGCTAAGAAATGACAGTTGTGTGAAGTATGACAGTTTAACGGTTTTCTATACAAAATTACCATTTTTATTTTATAATTTTCCTGGATAAAAAGTAGCCTATGTTATTCTCCAGCTCTCAAATTATCTCCATACCGAAAATCTCGTCGATCCGTTGCTCCGTTTTGACGTGAAAGACGGACAAACAAACAAACAAATAAACAAACAAACAAACAAACACACTTTCACATTTATAATATTAGTATGGATTTCTTTTCATTACTTTACAATATTTTTCCGGTTTCATTTGTCAGGTTTTTGTAGTGAATTTCGCATACCTATAAATTCTATAGTTTCCCTCGTTACAATTTGTATCGAAACTGCGTATGCTGCGCGTCGTTTTTTGATTGGTGCCTACGCCGCACAGTGTACCTACTACCTACTAGGTAAACATGTTTGTTGTTGAAAAATCAAATCATCAAATCGGCATATATTCGCGTCCGAAATACCTCAATGTCTCAAGACGAAAGTCTTTGACCAGTGTGTGTTGCCAGTAATGACCTATGGAAGTGAGACGTGGTCTTTTACTATGGGTCTCATAAGAAGGCTCAAAGTCACCCAGCGAGCAATGGAGAGAGCGATGCTTGGTATTTCCCTGCTCGATCGAATCAGAAATGATGAGATCCACAGGAGAACTAAAACAACCGACATCGCTCGAAGGATTGCATCATTGAAGTGGCAGTGGGCGGGACACATAGCGCGGAGAACCGATGGCCGTTGGGGCGGAAAGGTTCTCGAATGGCGACCGCGTGCCGGACGACGTTCCGTGGGCAGGCCCCCTACAAGGTGGACCGACGATCTGGTCAAGGTCGCGGGAAGCCGCTGGATGCGGGCAGCGCAGGACCGATCGTTGTGGAGATCCTTGGGGGAGGCCTATGCCCAGCAGTGGGCGTCGTTCGGCTGACATGATGATGATGATGATGATGTTGAAAAATGGAAAATGAAGTATTTTGAAAAAATCGACCCGTCTCACAACCAGCTCCGATGGGACTCGAACCCACGACCTTTTGCTATTCGGACGACTGCTCTCATGAAGCTCGACTTAATACTGAGGTAACTGGAGAGTGCAGTACGAACAATTTTTTGAATACCACAAATAACACAGTGGCTGTCTTCCGTCTCACCTACACTTTAAAAAAATACGTATGGTCATATGAGACAGCTGACAGCCACTACATACATAAATGTCAAATTTGCTGGCGACACTTTTTTATTCAGGGTGAGAGCTCCAGTTACCTCAGAGTATTAAGTCAAACTTCATGACTGCTCTAATCACTGAGCTACGGAGTCGTTAACGACGACGTCGTTCGTCTTAACAAGTTTTAAACTTAGCAAGGGATGTCCGTTGCTAGGTTTTTAAGAAGTTAGCGACTTACTGGGTTTTTAAAGTTGTGAACGAATGGTTCAATTACGCGCGGCGCGCGCCAAAATCAACACGGCGCGAGCCAACTAATCCAACAAGTTTTACAATGCATTGTGCTTAGTGCACATTGTACTGTCATGTATATGACAACTAGCCAAGTTAAACCTTAGGCTTCAATATATATTATTATCCTAAGTTATAAGAAGAAATTATATATTAGGTAGTGTTCGGAAAAGATCGACGTTTCTGAACGCATCTATAATGTCACGTCAAATTGACATTTGGCTGTCACTTGAAGTTGACAGTGACACTTGATTGGAATTCTTGTTAGAAAAATGGCGGATTAATTTTGCTGAATTTGTTAAAAATCGCTCGCGTTGAATGTGCCTGGCATATCGAGTTTGAATAAAATCTTAAATTATCTATGTGATCCCGTTTTGGACGACCAAGGTTTTGACGCCATCCATCGGGCTGGTCGCGGAGTTTTGAGTGAAAGATAACCTTTTCTACCACACGCGCTTGTTGTCGGGACAATATATCGTAATAAAAAAGGCTCCCCCGTGTGTGTTGGTGTATATTGTTGAAACGCCCAGTGTCTTGGGACCGTTGTGTTGTATTTGTGTTGTGAGTAAGGTGGCTAATTGGTAAGGTCTGCAGAAGAAAGGACCCCAGGGGCGCGCGCGCTCCCTTACACCACTTCTGCCTTGGAGACGTTCGACACACAGACCCGTATGTAACCTCACCTTACTTCACATTAAACCGCTGTGTATCGCAGTCCAATTGTTCAGCTTACATCCCGGCTGAAACCTAGTTCTTGTCCGGAGTCTATATTAGTGGAACCGCTTCCACTGCGCTAGCTGATTCCGCGGTATTAGCAGGGGTGTACTGAACATTTCTTGGTAGCCAAGAGCGTAGCTTGAAGGCCTGAGAGGCCCACGCCAAAACTTTGTATTAATCAGTGCCGTGTTGATGACCATCTGGTCCGGACTAGATTAATTTGTACTTGTAAATGGTAATTAACTTGCATTTGAAAAGTAAAGGGCATTCCTTTGTTATTGGTTCCATGTCTTGTAATTAATGTATTGAAGTCATGTATTGAAGTTCCAAATTGTAAACAGATGCCTTTCTTTGCTCATAATAATTATTATTCAGTTTTGTTAGCAAATTTGAGTTGTGAATATTGACAAGTTTGTTGCTAAAATAATAGCTAATAAAAGGTTAGCTAATAAGTTTGCACTCAATACTTAGTGAAACTTAAATGATTTGGGACATTGTTTACACATTGAAACTCATTGAAACTTGTGCTTTGAAATAATTAAAATTAACTTGTTGTTGTGTAACAGTATGTTGTGTTGATATCCAAGTGAATTTCAATAGTCAGTGATTTTGAGTGAATTTCAATAGTCAGTGAGTTTTGTTGTTTTCTGATAACCTCCAGATATTTAAGAGTTTGTGTCATTATAAATACTTTGTTGTTGTAATATTGGAATTTTGTGGTTAGTAATAACCTCCAAATATTGGAGATTTTGTGTTATAGTGAATATTTTGAATTTGTTGTTTTTGTTGATAAATTTGGGACGTTACAATGACGGCCTCCTCCGCTAAAGCCAAAATACGTTCTGAGTTACGGTGGTTAGCTTCTGCGGTGGCGTTGTTGGATCGACCGGATAGAACGGAGGCCTTGTTGAACAGATACGTAGATCTGCCCATACGTTTGGCTGTTGTTGATGAGCAGTATGCCTTATTTTTGGAAAGGACTGTTGAGGCCGAGGTGGAAATGCGACAAGAAGTCGGTTTGGATGTGGACCAGTGTTATGATTTTGCGGACAGAATTACCCAGGTAGCTCGACCTTTGCAAGTGGCAAGAGAGAATGAACCGAGCCCGTCCCCGGTCACATCTAAGAGTATGCCCCCTCTCTTTGCTAGATTGGCCCCCTTAGACTTAAGGCGTTTTGCTGGTCGTCTAGAGGACTGGGAGGGCTTTATTAATATTTTTGATAGTCTGGTACATGCCCGGGATGATTTGACCCAGGGCCAGAAGTTAGCTTATTTATTATCCGTGTTGGAAGGGGAGGCCCTTGAATCGGTTCAACATTTGGCCCCCTCGGATGAAAACTACCCTATTGCTAGGGATTTGATTGCCCGTCGGTACCAGAACGTACGACGTCTGGCGGACAACCATGTTGCCGCCATTTTGAATTTACCCCGCGTTGCCAGCGTGATGCACTTGAGAGTGGCTTTGTTGAATCCGCTGTTGGTGGCATACAACGCATTAAAAAACTTAAAACTCCCAGTGGAGCAGTGGTCGTTTTTGTTACTGCACATTGTCCTGGGAAAGTTGCCGGACTCTGTTAAGGTCCGTTTTGAGCAGCAGTATGGTGGGGATAGTGCGACTTATCTGCCACCCTTCTCGGACCTCTTGACGTTCCTGGAAGGAGAAAGTAGACTGGCAGATAATTCCTCTCTGGCCGGTCCTATGGGACCCGAACGACCTGTGCCACAGAGTAGATCCCCCACCGGACCCCCCCGTAGGGGGCGTATGGCCCCTCGCGCGCCCGGCCGCTATGCCGCCGTCCAGGAGACCGCCCGCTGCTTGTACTGTCGGGAACCGGGTCACAGCACGACCCGTTGTTATAAGTTCCTCGACCAGCGCGTCCAAGGCCGTCGAGCGATCGCGCGACAACGGACATGGTGCTACTCGTGCTTGGGCCTGCACATGCAGCGCGAATGTACCCAAGCGCACCCATGCCGCTTTTGTAAGGGCAACCACCATCCCCTCCTCTGCATGAACAGCCCAGAGGGCGGCGGAGCGCCGCAGCGCGTCGCTGCAGGATCACCTCGTATGGGTGGGGGGCTCGGACCCCCCGCGGTGTTTGCATCCCGCAGCAGTTCTAGTGGCCACCAGAGTGGCCCCAGACGCTCTCCGCCACGTTTGGAGCCTCAAACGGGCGGGGGTCCCAGGGACCCCCCCATGGGAAACCGATCCCCAAGGATGGGGATGAGTTATGCGGGCGTTGCCGGAGGTCGTAGAGGCCCCCCGCGACGTTTTGAGCCTCGCACGGGCGGGGGTCCCACGGACCCCCCCATGGGAAATCGGTCCCCAACTAGGGGGTTCGATTTTGCGAGCGTTGCGGGAGGTCGTAGAAGCCCCCCGCAACGTGTTGAGCCTCGCACAGCCGGGGGTCCCCGGGACCCCCCCTCTGAAAATCGGTCACCGTGCCCCCGCGACTATGGGGCGACGTACACGGTGGATGATAGGCACCGATTCTCGCCGCCGCTCGCCGAATACCCGCGTTTGGAGCGGCGCCCGCCCCGTTTTCAAGGGGCCGGGAGATATAACCCGCCTGATACCGGGCGATTTGGACGTAGGCAGTATGTGGGAGACTGGGACCCACTGGATCGCTATGAGCGACCCCCTTACCATGGGGGGACGTCTGGGGACCCCACATACTAGCAATCAACGTGTTTACGGTCGATTGTAGCCACCCCTCCAGAGACCGTTTTGTTGCCCACGGCCTCTGTGCTTGTCAGGGGATTGAATGGCGACCTTGTGGAAGTTCGCGCCTTGTTGGATTCCGGTGCTCAGGGGTGTGTTGTGTCATCTTGGTTAGTTAGGCGGTTGGGCCTCAAGGTGCACCCCCACACGGAAGGCGTGAGAGGTGTGAAAGTCCCCGGGTTGTTAGGGCATGTTGACTTCACATTTACCTCACGTAATAAGTCCACGCCAGGCATTAAGACCTCGGCGATTGTGTTGGACACAGTTGTTGGCCGTCAACCTTCAGTTGACTTGGGAGCGAGTATGTTGTCTTTGGTGTCTGATTCCCCACTCGCCGATCCAAATTTCTTCCGCCCAGGCCCGATTGATGCTCTCCTTGGAGCCGATGTCCTGGGGCGAGTTTTGTTGACGGGGAAGCGAGTTTTGCAGCCAGATGGCTTGGTAGCTCTGCAGACGACACTCGGTACAGTTGTGATGGGCCCTGCTCGCCGCGTTTTGGATTCCCTTGATGAGGATCGCGGTCTTGTTTTTAATGTGTCTCTCTCCGAAGTGGTGCAGAAGTTTTGGGAGGTTGAGGAACCTCCACCAGCCCCGCGGGTTGACCCAGTAGCGGATGAATGCGAGTTGTATTACCAGAATAACACTGGTCGCCTCCGCTCTGGTCGTTTGATCACCCGTCTCCCCTTTCGTGCCGGCCGACCTCCTCTGGGCGAATCCCGACCGCTAGCGGAACGTAGGCTAGTGGCGATGGAGCGTCGCATGAGCAAGGATCCGGTCTTCCGCCAGAAGTATGTTGAATTCATGCGGGAGTATGAGGAGTTAGGGCACATGTCCGTGAGCGATTTGGATTGGCGCTCCGTTGAGCACTTCTTTTTGCCGCACCACGCCGTTTTGAAATCCGGAAAGATTCGGGTGGTCTTTGACGGTTCGGCTCCCACCTCTACTGGAGCGTCCTTGAACCAGTGTCTGCATGTAGGTCCCAAGCTGCACACGGAGATCTCAGACATTTTGACCAACTTCCGGCGGCACCAAATTGTATTTATGACTGACATCCGGATGATGTTCAGACAAACGGTCATCCATCCAGAGGATAGGAGGTACCAATTGATTTTGTGGAGAGAGAGTCCTAGGGACCCCTTGTTGATTTATGAATTGAATACGAATACGTACGGTTTGGCTTCGAGCCCGTTTGTTGCGATTCGTTCTTTGTTGGAGTTGGCCGAGAAGGAGCGCTTGAGATACCCTCGCGCCTCCGCCATTTTGGCCAGTGACGTCTATGTGGATGACATTTGCACGGGCGCCTCATCTGTCTCAGAGGCGATTGTCCTGAGAGACGAACTCACCGCCCTTTTGAAGTCGGGAGGTTACGAGTTGAGGAAATGGATATCCAACTCGCCTGATGTACTGGTAGGTTTGCCCGAAGAGCACCAGCAGGACCCCCACCTATTCGAAAATGTTGATAACCCCCATGTGGTGACCGTCCTTGGCGTACAGTACAAACCGGTCTCTGACACGTTCACTTATTGTGTGGATTTACGACCACCGAAAGTCTGGACCAAGCGTTTAGTATTGTCTACTGTCGCACGTACCTTTGACCCCAATGGGTGGATTTGCCCCGTGCTGTTTATGGCCAAGTGTTTCTTGCAACGGTTATGGGCTTCGGGTGTGTCGTGGGATGAACCCCTCTCGGACGAGTTACTCCGAGATTGGTCGAGCTTCGTTTCATCCCTCCCCGAGATTAATGAAGTGCATTTGCCGAGGCTATTCCTCCCTTCTGAAAATTGTAAAGTTACTCTTCACGGCTTTTCCGATGCCTCCGAACGTGGATTTGCTGCGGCCGTGTACCTCCGCACCGTTACTGTTGACGGAGTTGTTGCTGTGCATCTGGTGATAGCGAAAAGCAAAGTCGCTCCCCTTCGGACTCGTCATACGATCCCGAGGTTGGAATTGTGTGGAGCTGCCCTCCTAATGCGTTTGTTGAACCACGTATGGCTCACATTAGGTCGATCTATTAAGATACAAGAGGTTTATGCTTGGACGGACAGTCAGGTCGTCCTTTGTTGGTTGAAGGCTCCGGCGCACACCTTGGACGTGTTTGTGGCCAATCGAGTGTCGCAGATTTGTAATTCCGACATCGAGTTGATTTGGAGACACGTGCCGGGAACCATGAATCCCGCGGATTGTGCGTCTCGGGGTTGTGTAGCCCCAACCCTAATTAACCACCCCCTCTGGTGGGGCCCACAGTGGTTGATGCGGCCTGAGTCGGAGTGGCCGCCCTCTCCAGCGTTGTCGAACGTAGCCGTTCCTGATATGCGGGCATGCGTCCTGGAGACTAACCCCGCCGGGGAAAAGGATTTGTTGTTGGATCGGTACAGCTCCTTACAGAAGCTGCTTGGTGTTACCGCTTGGATCAGACGTTTTGTGTACAATTGCAGAAACCCACGCGCGAGGCGTGATTCGTCGGTTCTCACTCCGGACGAGCGTAGGGACGCGCTCTTGTTTTGGGTCCGGAGAGTACAAGCTGATAGTTTTGAGTCCGAGATTGAAATTTTGCGTTTAGGCCGTCGCAAGTTGAAGGGCGCGGTATCGCGATTGAATCCCTTCCTGGACGAGAGTGGGCTTTTGCGAGTCGGCGGAAGACTTCGAAATGCGAACCTGCCGTATGGAGCCCGTCACCCCCTTTTGTTACCTAAAGCCGGACATTTGACTCAACTGATAATAACAGATCGCCATGTGAATGCACAACATGCTGGCTGTAATGCTTTGTTGGCCATTTTGCAGCGTGAATTTTGGATTTTGTCTGCTCGCCGAGCCATTCGCACTGTGGTTTTCCGTTGCCTGCCTTGTTATCGATTGAAGGCCGCGACCATGCAGCCCCAGATGGGTGATTTGCCTGCTGATCGCGTCACGGAATGTAGAGCTTTTGCCGGAGTCGCCACCGACTTCGCCGGTCCCTTCACTGTAAAGGCTTCGAGACTGCGTAATGCTAAAACCTATAAGGCGTACTTGTGCGTGTTTGTGTGTTTGTCCACCAAGGCTGTCCATTTGGAAATTGTCTCGGAATTGTCTACCGAAGCCTTTGTCGCCGCCTTGAGCAGATTTGTTTCCCGTAGAGGACTGCCGACATTGATACGTTCCGATTGTGGTACTAATTATAAGGGAACGTGTAATTATCTTAAGGAAGTAGTTAAGTTTTTTGTTGATAATAAAATAGACATTGGAACCACCCTCTCCCGGCGTGGGATAATCTGGAAGTTTAGCCCACCAGCTTGTCCGACCTGGGGAGGAATTTTTGAAGCTTGTGTAAAGGCTGCCAAGACACACTTGCGTCGCGTGATTGGAGAAACTATTCTCACGTTTGAGGAACTTGATACGGTATTTTGTAAAGTTGAGGCCGTCCTCAACTCGCGACCCTTGTGCCCGTTGTCTTCGGACCCGAATGACCTGGAAGCGTTGACCCCAGGTCATTTCTTGATCGGACAGCCCCTTTTGGCGTTGCCTGAATATCCGATTCAGGATGTAGGATCCCATCGTTTGTCGCGATACCAACTTTTGAGACAGATGTCCCAAAACTTCTGGGCACGTTGGTCGATGGAGTATTTGCATATCCTACAACAGCGCGTGAAGTGGACAGATAAAACCACCCCACCCCAGACTGGCGACCTCGTGTTGATTAAGGATGCTAACCTGCCGCCCCTATGTTGGCGAAGGGGGCGCATTGTTAAACTCTACCCCGGAACTGACGGAGTTCCTCGTTTTGCTGAGGTTTTGGTTCGAGATTCGGTTTTGAAGAGAGCAGTTAGTGGGCTCTCCCGATTACCCGTAGATTGACGTACCGTTCTTAACGGTCCGGGGCGGGGGGATGTTCGGAAAAGATCGACGTTTCTGAACGCATCTATAATGTCACGTCAAATTGACATTTGGCTGTCACTTGAAGTTGACAGTGACACTTGATTGGAATTCTTGTTAGAAAAATGGCGGATTAATTTTGCTGAATTTGTTAAAAATCGCTCGCGTTGAATGTGCCTGGCATATCGAGTTTGAATAAAATCTTAAATTATCTATGTGATCCCGTTTTGGACGACCAAGGTTTTGACGCCATCCATCGGGCTGGTCGCGGAGTTTTGAGTGAAAGATAACCTTTTCTACCACACGCGCTTGTTGTCGGGACAATATATCGTAATAAAAAAGGCTCCCCCGTGTGTGTTGGTGTATATTGTTGAAACGCCCAGTGTCTTGGGACCGTTGTGTTGTATTTGTGTTGTGAGTAAGGTGGCTAATTGGTAAGGTCTGCAGAAGAAAGGACCCCAGGGGCGCGCGCGCTCCCTTACACCACTTCTGCCTTGGAGACGTTCGACACACAGACCCGTATGTAACCTCACCTTACTTCACATTAAACCGCTGTGTATCGCAGTCCAATTGTTCAGCTTACATCCCGGCTGAAACCTAGTTCTTGTCCGGAGTCTATATTAGTGAAACCGCTTCCACTGCGCTAGCTGATTCCGCGGTATTAGCAGGGGTGTACTGAACAGGTAGTTATAAAATATTTTATGTTATAGGTAAATAAATTTCAGGACTAACCGTTGAAATTGGCACCCATTTAGATCTCACATCTTTTGTCGTTGAAGTCAACACAATATTGAAGTTGGCTCTTTTTATGTTTTTGATGGGATATTATATTACAGACAATCATTAATTGCCTAAAAGTTTAGACTTTCGTAAAACTTTTTTCGAATAATGAAAACTCTTTGGTCGGGCTGACGGCGGAATTAAAAATAAAAATAAAAACTGAAAAGTAAAACACACTAGTGCGGAAAAGTGGCACTTTCCTCATGATTTTGCTGCTTGGAAAACGCTCTTTTTGAGCAAATAATTTCCATAATATTGAACAATCTTTAAATTCAATTTATAAAACTAGTAAGATGAATTTAAGCTGCACATAGATCTTTAGATAAATATGTATTTTAGACACAATAACCTTTGACCAAAGTGTTAAAACAAGTACCTACTATTACCATGCGCGTTATAGAACGAAAGTACTGCTTTGTTAATAATTGCGAAGGTGTGCTAGCTCAGTTTCGATCAAAATGACATTTCGCTCAAAGTGCTGCGCAAGCAAGTAACTCTACCAATCTCCACGTGCACCATCGCTGAATAGTCAACATGAGCTAGGGTTGCCAATAGGTACAAAAATGTAAATATATTATTTCTTTTAACAAATGTTACTGTTTTGTAATAATATCGCAGACTAGCGCTCCGCTCGCGACATCGTCTGCGTGGACCCACTTTTTTGCACCCTCAGAGGGGGATTTTCCAAAAATCCTCTAGTAGTGCTCCCCCCCTACACTTCCCAAGGAAAATATATGCCACATTTCAGCTTCTTGCGCCCAAAAGTTTCGGCTGTGCGTTATCAGTCAGTCATTTCATTAACGCAACAGTTTCAAACAAAAAACTGTTAAGATTTTCTTGAAATGATCTTCTTTGTGCATTGTGTCTTCTTCATCACACCTATCCGAATACTAAAGCGAGAGCAAGGTTCACAAAATGGATTATTTTTATTTTTATTTATCTAGTTACATACATAAAATTAAATTATTAAATTAAATCATGGCTCATTCTCCTTATTCATCCATAAGGAAGGCCAGTGCCCCAGCAGTGGGGACATTAAATGGCTGACGATGATGATGATGATGATACATAAAATTAAATTAGTAAACATTTCGAAACATTAAAATTATTTGCTTATTTTAAACAAATAACAACATCGAGTTAAAAACTACACTTTCGTAATGCCACCTAATCAACATTAATAATTATCCCATTTTTGTTGTTTTAAATTTATTGTTTTCCTTTCTAAAAGTAAAGATATAACGGAGCTAAGCCGACAAGTTAAGTAATATTAACGTGGAACACGCATTACCTACGTTCTTAAAGGTTTACTTAAAAGACATGTTATGTAACTTATTAATATCGCGAAGGCACAAAGGTCGATCTATTTATGGGTTAACTAGAAGCCCTGTCGACGCCAAGAGTGCTAGCTATGGTAAAAGGTATTCTTACTGAAAATAACTTTTGATGAAATCCCTGATTTAGAAGGATTACAAAATTAAATACTCTTTTATTATCTGGGAAGGTATCCTGATACTGGCCGAAACGGTGACATAACAACAAGAAAAAAGAAACAGAACGATATTTTTCTTTGGCGCGAAAACAAAACAAAACAAACGTAGATAAAATAATTACTCTATTCGAATATATACATTTAACAATTCAAATACTATATTAGTATTTGAATTGTTAAATGTTTTAATTATTTTGCTACTAAGTTGATGTAATGTCACTTCGATTTATATTTATTCAATACTATGCGCAGTTTAAAAATGTAGTGTTTTCAAAGCAAATTCATCCTTGGAATTTACATAAGCAAAATTACAGTGGTAAACATTTTCGATTCACGACTGTACAGTCAAGCTAAGTATAACTTATAAATATTATGTTTACAATGTTTTTATTATAATAAAGGATTACTTGATTATAATTTCAAGTTATAAACAGTTAATATTTTATGAAAATAAATTCTACGTGGAAGGCAGCCCTAGCACCGTTTATACCCTCATCCGACGCTCGTGTCTAACCTAAATTTGCTTTCAGAGCAACCTGTAGAGACTCGTTCAAACGGAGCCCCGTTCACACGACGGCTTTGTGAACTCCGGTAAGCAAATATCAATGAAATAAAAGTTTTCAAGACTTTATCGACTTCGCAATTCTGCCGTCCCAAACCTAAACCGCAGTAAGAGCCAAAATGCGATTCCGAGAAAATGGAGCTTAAAGTTTAGAATGCGTCAAAAAATTAGTAAATAAAGGATTCTAACCAAGTTTCTTAGGCAAAGTGAGAGAATTTATATAGAGCTTTATATAACACAACATTAAGGATGAAAATATAAAACAATATATAAAATATCAAGGTTTTTAGTTTTTGACCCCTATTACTGCTTTTAATTGTTAAGGTAAATCGATCCTTAAACAGACTAAACTGCAGTAAAGTGGGCTTATACTGCTTATTAGAATGGTTTGTTATCGCTATTCCTGACTAAAGTGCAGTATGTCCGTTTTGATACTGCGCTTTAGTCGGTTTCTCATAACGAAAATTAAATGTTTCAATTGGCAGTAACAACAAAAAAAATAATAACATTGAACAATTTATTTAAAAATTCTATAAAACTTCACGAAATAAAGTTAAACAAAATCTTTTATGGTCATATTATTACCATAAGTATTTAAAGTACTTCTAAAGCTACCTACGACATAAGAAAAACATCAGAGTTTTATTTAAGACTAGCGGATCCTCGCGGTTTTACCCACGTGGTACCCGTTCCCGTGGGAATATAGGGATAAAATATAGCCTATGTCACTCGGGAAGACTGTAGCTTTCTAACGGTGAAAGAATTTTCGAAATCGGTCCAGTACTTTTTGAGTTTATTCGTTACATACAAAAATACAAATCTTTCCTATTTATAATATTAGTATAGAAATGTAATTAAATTCAATATTGGTTGTTAACAATAATTAATTAACAATTTTATTCAATTATGAATTTATATCGACCTAGAAAGCTTAAACTATAAATAAAATATTCAGTGCCTCAATATAACAATTCTTATACTGAACTTAATATACTTAGGTATCGAAATGGAGAGCATAAATGTAAATGTTTTAAGTCGAACTGAGATGAGAGACTGATTATTTGTAAGGTACCTATGTAGGTACCTCGCTACCTGGCGGAGCTACTTGGAGGATGGGTGGCTATTTTCTAATATTTAATTTTTATAGTAGATACATATTACCTATTTAAATTCCATTATTTTAGATTTAAAAAAATGATACAAATTAAATTCATATTCATAGTCATAAAATATAATAATAATAATAAAAGACAAGTAAATTGATACTATTTGATACCTACCTAGGTACTGACAAAATATTATAGTCACGGCCAGGTCACTTATCTATGCTTCCCGCCTCTGCCTCCGCCAGTGAATCTAATGGCATAAAATGCTAGGGATTTTTAACCGACTTCAAAAGAGGAAGTTAGCAGTTTGACCTGTATGAATGTGATGTGATATTGTTGGCATTGGATAATATTTGAATATGACGATCTATTTAGACTTCCAAACATGTGTGCTTAATTTCGAAGGTGTATGTTTGTTTGTTTGTCCACGAATTTCTTGGAAACTGAAAGGCATATCGAGATGATTCATCGATGATGATATTGATGATAAGTGTAGGTATTCCAATTTAGAGATCAGTCCAAATTTCATCAAAATCGGTTCAGCAGTTTTAAAGATATGGATATAAAGGATGGGGATAAAGTAATTTAAAAAATTAAACTCACTTCAAAAAATACCTGTTAACTAAAAAGAAACAAAACATTTGAATTAAATAAATACTGCACATTAGCTAGGAGTTCTGGTAATGAGTATATTCAGGTATTACCAAGTAATAGTACTTATACTGTAGTTTAGTTGGTACCTAATACAAACAAAGCAAATCAACCTCCCCCAAGTTAAACTGCAGTAAGTGAAGATTATACTGCCCTTTAATTTGTTTATTAAATTAAAACAATGAATCTGCTGAAAAGCAGTAAAAACATTTTGTATGGGCCTGCATTATACTGCTATTTAGTTGGTTTTTGTTGAAATTTACGGACCGTAGTAACTGACTAAAGTGAAGTAAAATTGCCGAGTTACTGCTATTTAGCTGGGAGAAAGTATAATAAAATGACGTTTTAAACGGCAGTATGGTTTTTACTGCACATTAGCTGGGAAATCGATGACTTTTTCATCAATTTTGATATTTTTTTGAATTTCTTATGTCAGAGAAAAATCATAAAAAAATAAATATTTGTCGTAGAAAAATAATTAAAAACTTGGCCGGTAGGTCTTGAATTGGGCTTTCATGGTATGTATTTAACTAAAAAACGCGATTTTGGTCATTACTGCGGTTTAGGCTTGGGACGGCAGAATTGCTTTTGAATTCATTCCTAACGCAAACGAGCTTTCTCGATTATTTATCCAAGTGCTAAACAGTTTTGCCGATATTTGAAACTACTAAACAAGTCATAATTAATCAAAGTTTATAACCACTGTTTTTATTGGTACTACTGAAACATCAATGATGTCATTTGAAGTTTCTATGAATATGTTTTACTTTAGTGTTTGAACGGGTTTAATATTTGCCAATAAATATTATACAACAACAGATATTTATTGTTATTTATTGGGAGTAATTTGCTAGTATGATACCTTGTTTTTGCGATTCAACAAATGTATGTCATACAAATGACACAGTAGGTAGGTACGTTTGATCGCGAAATAATAGGTAGTCGGAAATGTTCGCAGCCTTTTTGTAGTAAAAATAATAGTTTATTTATTTTATTCATGAAATGTTTATTGAATCAAGTAATGTCCATTTAATTCGATAATCTTTCGCCATTTTTCTGGCAGAACCATTATCCCGTCATTATAAGACTTTTGGGGTTTATGAGCGAAATACTGATTTAAATGATTTATACAGTCTTCCCTTGAATGCAAATTTACTCCAATTAAAGAGTTTTGTAAAGAGCGGAATGAATCATAATCCGAAGGTGCTGCTATGAGTGGACTGTATGGAGTATGCAGTAAAACTTCCCAACCGAGTTCCATCAATTTTTGTTTAGTCGACAAAGTTATATGCGGTCGAGCATTGTCCTTGTGGAAGACGCCCAGAATTAATGAAAAGGTGTATTCTTTTTCTATTCATTAATTCTGGGCGTATTTCTTTAAGAACTTGTTTCAGATTTTCTAATTGATGACAGTAGATATCAGAATTAATCGTATGGCCATATGGCAAAAGCTCATAATACACAATGCCTTTCCAGTCCTACCATATACACAACATGACTTTGTTTGGCCAGGCTTTGGGACTGGCTTTGGGACTATTTGCGATGGCTCACCTCGCTTAGACCACATTATTATCGTAGGCGATCCACGTCTCATCGCCTGTTACTAATCTTTTAAAAACGGATCTATTTCATTTCGTTTGAGCAATGTTTGAGGAAATCCTGTTCACCAAGTTTCTGTCACTCAAATCGTGTGGTAGCTTTTTCTCATAACCATTTATGTAGGTATATGCAAATAATCCAAAACTGATGAGTGGTGAACGCCAAGCTCTTCTGTAATTCGGTGACTGCTTAGGTGGCGATCTTTTTTATTTTTTTTCAATAATAGCATCAACACTTACTCTGATAAGACGACCATAGCGAGGAACATCTTTAACATCAAAATTAAATAAACATCTTCAAATAAACATCTTTATTTTTAAATAAATAAACATCTTTATTTTCTTCACAAACAAATTACTTAATAAATTACTAGATATGAATCTACTAAACCATTTTTTTTCAGTAATCTTCTTAAACATTACAAATCTCTCTTTGATCACTAGCAGCATTCAGACCCATAACGAAAAACAATTGCAAAAAATATAAAATTTATTCCTTATTAACTTTCATTTCAAAATTATTATTTATGGATAAGTAAAAAAATTATCAATTTGTTCCAATTTTACTGCTATTATCAGAAAGTTAGCTGTCAAACAATATTAATTTCCCGCCTAAGTTCAGTGTTGCCAGAAATATAACACGCAAAATTCATGCGATCAAAACGGCCACGAACTTTCCGACTACGTAATATATCTTGCAGAGTGAGCTGAAATAGTTTTGGAACCTATCATTTCCCAAGTTATGAATGCTAAAGCAATTTTATCGAATGAATGAACAGAGTCAAAATAATTATATAGCAATTACTGCAATTAGTATTAGTAGTTAGTGGAATATTATGTAGCTTCACAGTATTGTTATTTTTATTTGTAACCGTAATTAGAGATTAAATTCTAATCTTCATACATCGAGTAATTGAAATCGAGCAAACAGAAATCTACACAATCCTTTGACAAGTTTTGTCCAAAATTCAGTTGAAATTGCATTTCGATCACAAAACGAGCGAGCCACACAATAGGTGACTTCAAAGCTCACAGTTCTGTAGGAACTAAGCGATTTAACCGAAGAATTAGATTTTGGGTTTACGGCAACATCGACGGCGTAAACTGGTGTAAGTGGAGCGGAACTGCGATTCTTGTCGCTTCCGGGTGAATTCGAGACTTAGTGCTTCTACATAGTTTGAAAAGAAACAAAAAAATATAGGTAAGTTTTAATTTAGTGTTCTAAAGCTTAGGTAAGTATATAAGTATAAACGGTTTCAACTAACAATAAAATTGTGGCACTAAAATGTACTCAGCATGTGTCCGATGCTACAGAGTGTCCAACGACGATAATTACAAGCTTTTATTAATCTTGCCGTGTTAGTTAGTTAGTTAGTGGGGGACAAATCTTGCAAGCTTAATTTGACCCACTTCCCAGTGTCCCATGGAGCTGAAATTTTGTATACAGGTTTGGTTCAGATGACAATACAATATAAAAGGATAGTCAGCAAAAAAGCTTGTCATAAAAATGTATTTTTTTTAAAAAAACTTTTTTTTTCGTGTCTAATAGAGGGAATACTACTATATTCATTGCATTTCGTATACAAAAAGAGCGATCTATAAAATGGGTGACGTTTTCAAAGCTTCGAGGGATTAAACCAAAGAATTAGATTACTTATGGGTTAACAGACGGCATAGACGGCGTAAAGTGGTATAAGGGGAGCGGAACTTCGAATCATGTGTTTCTCCACTGACGACGCGCCCCGTGTCGCCGAGCGCAGATCTTCAAACTGTGTTCAGTGTGTTGGACAAGGCGGGTAGGTAATTGCCTACTTTGCAATTCCGCGCTTAGTCCTATAGCTACTAACAAAAATTTGTAATATTAAAAAAAATATTACTTAAGTACTTAAATGTAAGTACTTAGGTACTTAAATGTAAATATTTTCAAAATTGCTTTTGGGGTTGGATATGAGGCTTTTACATATCATTTTAGGTAAGTACATTTTACAAATTATTCAACCGTATCATATCTGGAGGAGCCCAAACTGAAATTTATTGATGTGATATATTTTTAGAATCGGCTTAGTAAGCCCTTTCATTAGATTTTCTTCAAAAGTCGAGGTGCACCGTTTTTCTAGGCTGCATTTGCAAACGTATTAAAAGTAATTAAATATTCCGCATTGTGGAAGTTGTGCGAGTAATGCATAAGAAAGTTTGTGCCCCAACAATCCTATTTATTTATTTATTTATTTATTTACACTTTATTGTACACACAGATAATACAGATAGACAAAAAAAAATACAAAGGAGACATACAATTGGCGGCCTTATCGCTAAAAGCGATTTCTTCCAGACAACCTAGGGATGGACAGGATAAGAAAACAAAGTATGATGGGATAGTTAAAGGTGTACAAAGTGTTAAGTAAAAAACAATAAACTTACTACTTACATCTAAATAAATTTATATATACCTACCTACATATTTACACATTAATACGTCATACTTAATAACTTATAAACATTATACATATTTACATATAAATACATACTCAACAACCAATAAAATAAGCAATAAACTTACATGAACCTACATAATAACCTATAATATACCTAGATAAGATAGTTTGTTACTGGCTTAGTTCAGCAACATAAGGAGAGGTAATGCTCTTTGACCTTATTCAAACTGTCGACAGACCGCACAGTCTGTGCGGCCCTAATTGACACCGGTAATGCATTCCAGAGGTAGGCAGCTTGCACCGAAAAAGATTTTTCGAAGAACCTGGTTGAATGCATAGGTGTTTCCAGTCGCAAGTTTTCTGATGATCTCAAGAAACGAGAATGGAAATCTTTGACGAATTTGAAGCGATCTTTAAGATAAGAAGGAGTAAAGGGGTTAAACAGAATATTGTACAATAGGGACAAAATATGCGCATTCCGGCGAAGGCGAATTGGCAACCACCTGAGCTTCTTACGAAATTCAGAAATATGATCGTATTTGCGAAGCCCAAATACAAATCTTATGCAAAAGTTTTGAAGGCGCTCAAGCTTATTTAGTTGCTCTTCTGTAATATCAAGATAGCTGACGTCGGCGTAGTCTAGAATTGGAAGAAGTAAAGTTTGTACTAGCGCAACCTTAGTGGGAGTTGGTAAAAAGTTACGGAGCCTCCGCAGAGAGCCAGCAGATGCAAAAAGTTTCCTACTAAAAACAGCTGAACGGATTTGGCTGAAATTTGGGACACAGATACTATGTAGCCTGGAGAGGAACATAGGCAATTTTTTATTCCGGAAATATATCACATTCCCGCAGGATAACGTCGTGTAGTCCACGCTTGCGAAGCCGCGGGCGGAAAGCTAGTAGGCTATAAAAATGGTTGATTAGGATCAGTAATCAATTTTGTCTTAAGCCTATCCTACTTCCTACTAATATTGTAAATGTGAAAGTTTAGATGTTTGGATGTTTGGATGTTTAGATGTTTGGATGTTTGGATGTTTAGATGTTTGGATGTTTGGATGTTTGGATGTTTGGATGTTTGGATGTTTGGATGTTTGGATGTTTGGATGTTTAGATGTTTGGATGTTTGTTACTCAATCACGCCAAAACGGCTCAACGAATTTGGCTGAAATTTGGGACAAAGATACTTTTAGCCTGGAGAGAAACATAGGCTACTTTTTATCCCGGAAAAATATCACATTCCCGCGGGATAGCGTCGTGTAGTCCAGGCGGGCGAAGCCGCGGTCGGAAAGCTAGTAATTAATAAATTATCTGTTTTATCAGTTCTAAGCTAATGTCTTATACCTACGTATACCTATTCATAGGAAATTCTGAAGGATGGTCCATCTCAAAGTCATATAAGTCATACACAACAATTTTAATGAATATCTATCTCTGACTAACATGTTTAAAAGCGGCTCCTTCAATTATTATTTTAGCATTGACAAGCGTTTTAAACCACTTACCTACGTCGAGATTTTCGGAACATAAAAATTTAATACGCATTCCAGTAATTACCTAAATATTTTACGATCAAACGAATTCCGAATTATCCGATGTCAGTTACAATGCAATGGAAATAATTAACTTTAAATAATTGATATTTAAACAACATTTTTAATTTTTAATTATATCATAAGTACAATAGTATTTTCAACACTGAAAGCTCAAACAGCTCGAAAAAACGTTAAAAGACTTTGTTTCATATTATTGTGTTTGTATCAAGTAATTAAATATTTTACGGTCAAACGAATTCAGAATTATCCGGTGTCAATTACAATGCGATGGAAATAATTAAATTCAATTAATTGATATTTATGCAACATTGCCTTTTTATAAGATTTTGAACTTTCGCGTTCCATAAAGTTCCATTATAATTATAAACAAGAGTAACGGGACTCAACGCGACATTTATTATGTTGTACCTACATAAATAGCAAAACTATACACTTACCCCCTTACTAATAATCGTGGTGTAAAGTTACACCATGTGTAAATCTGTTGTTGTCTCTGACATAATTTTAGACAACATAAGTGACAACAACAGATTTACACATGGTGTAACTTTACACCACGATTATTAGTAAGGGGGATAGCATATATATTTTCATCTCTCATATTCGGAAAGTGATGTATATTTAAACTGAGCAGCGGGTCCAAAACTCTGCGTTCCACCCTAGGGTGTAAAAGTATTTTTAAAAATAGATCTGAATTAGGTTACAGTCAACCATAGAGTTAAGTACCTCATCGCAAATGAAAAAGTTTTCTACTGATTTTGTATGGGGCCGGAACTTTTTTAAAAATGAATTTTATAAAAATAAGAATAAGTATCTCAAAAACGGTAGCTAAAATCTAACGAAATTTTCAACCCTCTATGGTACCTCGGAGATACTTAGAAGGCATCCGATGGACATATAAAATTTTTATTTTTTTATTTTTTGTTCAAAAATTTTTTTTTGTTAAATCAATACTTCAAATTTTTTTAAATACTTATAGTAGAAAAAACAGAGAAGGCGAAGTCCCCCGCCACCATTCTTTTATTTTTCTAGATAGTTTTAGTTGTTTTTATTGCTTTTGCTTATACATATAGGGGGATGAAAAGCAGAGTGTATTTACTTTCCTTATATTCAAAATGAAAAGTAGAGTGTATTACTCGGCCGCAAAATTATTTTCACCTCGGGCGACGTATACTGAATCCTTCACTGCGCTCTGGATTCAAAATAGCGCCCTCGCCGTAAATATGCTATTTTGCTCCCTTGTAATACAATCTACTATTACTGTGCTATAGCAACATATCCGAAACGTCAAGCTGTAAGTACATATTGTACTACTTACATAATAAATGTCGCGTTGAGTCTCATTACTCTTATTTATAATTACCTTTTTATTTTTGAAACTGAAAGCTCAAGCAGCTGCGAAAAAAGATAAAGAGGATTGGTTTCATATAATTGTGTATGGATTTTTAAAGAATACATGTCTTATTTGATTCATATTTCAACAAAGTGTATTGTGTAAAAAAAATCTGATAACAAATCCAAAAGGAAACGAAGTGTATAAAAGCTCATGATTAAATAGTATTAAATGGTATAATTTAGTACCTACTCGGGTAAACTATATATACAAATTAGAGATTTTTCAACCTTTACAGCTATTGACGAGATCACTTCATCAATTTTGAAAACAAAAACAAAAGTCTGCCGTAGATACTTAGCAAAACAATCTACACCTAATTATCTTTGGAACTACTGAACCAATTTAAAAAAAAAACTGGTCAAGAGCTAGTCGGACTTGAGCACCGAGGGTTCCGTACCATCATAAATTTAAATAAATTTTTCGTGAAAATGTTTTCATCGGCGAGGCTAGATTCGTCAGAGCATTTGCGGTGTAGAATATTGCAGTTTTAGGTTAACGCCAGCTTTTGACCGATAGTGGAAGTAATATAATTTTTGTTGATGATTTCTGAACAAGTTTACTATTTAAGAGACATCGTTTTATTTTTCCTGTAATCTTTACATAAACTTCTATCACATAAACTCATTTCAGATTTTTCTTTATGCAAACTTCGGAGATAACGGGAACGGTTTTTTTTTTACATTTTTCATCAAGAGTCGGAAAAAAGAAAAAAATGATTGAGAATGTACAAGCAGCGTTCTTTTATATGGTACCCCGTAAATGCCCTAGTAGCCCCACTTCGAATTTTATGATCCCCTTGTATTTAAAAATATTTTTATTTCTCTCCTATTTGCAACAAAGTTGGGCAAACGTCATGTATATATAACTATTCCAAATTTCAAGTTGATAGCATTAAGTAGTTCTCGAGATGTTCAGTTGTGACAGACAGACTGAGTCTCACTATAAGGGTTTCTTTTCACCATTGTGGTACGGAAACCCTAAAAAGTATTACTAATAAAAAGCTACATTATTCCCGAGAGCGATATAGTCCACGCCACATAACTTGGCGCGTGCCAAAATCTGGGACTGAAATTATGACATGGGAATTGGGAATAAGGCTTATTTTTCCGACTGACCACGACGACGATCAGCGCAGGTCAGCGCTTACACACGCCAAGTTATGTCTATGTGGCGCTGACACTAGGATAAATTTTACCAGATACATACAACTACTCTTTACAAACTGATCATAATGGCGCTCTAGTCACATGCGTATTCCTATTCCAACAGTTAAACTGAATATGCTCTCGTCTGTACAAATCTCAGTTTATTGATATTTAGGATTTCGATTAGTGCTAAAGTTGTTTTGCGTTGGCAGTCAACGCGCGTAGAGGATACGATTGAATCGAGCGATCGGAGTGACCGTTACGACGCGACGTGTGAAACACGCAGGTGTTTTCAGTAGCGGTGAATAGAATCGATTCAAAGGTCATGAAACTCCACTTATGTAAAAAAATTGCAAAAGACAAATAGCTTTTATGTGGTATGAAACTAGTTTCGCTTTGAAATAAAATACTTCAATGGATTTCGTTATACTAAAAGTCGATTTCTATTTTATGTTGTTTTCTTTTTCCAGCTTTCCAGTCGTGGTCACTTGGTAGTTTATTTATTTATTAAGAATGTGAATAAAATACTTATATTGTTTTAGATGAAAATTGAATAACTAAAATCACAGCTTACTTTTATACAAATAAAATGCTATATGCTAGCTCTATACTTATAATAAATAATGATATACAAGGTGTTCCTTTTGATATCTCATAACTTTAGGGTTATATTCTGTCACAATCATGTGTCATTATCATCTGAAGTCAATAATTCCAGGGAACATGGGTCGAAATACTAGTTTTTTTTCGCTTCCCAATACAATCCTGCTTAGTGAATAAAGATATTTGAATGGGACAGTCAAACAAACTCATATTTCGACCTACGTTCCTTGAACTTTTTGATGACAGAATATAAGTTATGGGATATCAAAAGGATCTTTACTAACTAATAAGTTGTCCAACGCACAGCTCAAACCACTTAACGGATCACGCTCATCAAAGAAATCAAATTTAAAATAATGTATATGTCATCGGAAAATAACAAGAATCGCAAATTTATCAATTTCCTGTCACCGAAAAATAACAAGAACCGCAAATTTATAAATTTCCTAGGAAATTTCCTTAAATTTCGTGTAAATTTTTTTTAGGTGTTTTATAAATTTACGGGTTTTATTATTTTCCGGTGACCTATACATAACCTACCAGGACCATGTCACGAGCGGCCATTGAACATATAATAATGAGCAATAGGTAACTTAACAGCAATGTTAAATGGTGTAAATTTAATATCTCCTACAGAATACCATTTCTAGCAAAAATACCCGGCATGTGTTGCAATGCCACGTAAAATATTATTTATTTATATTTTTTTTTGCATTGCATGCATTTTTTACGATTGATAAAATGGAAAATAAAGTATTAAAAAAAATCGACCCGTCTCACAACTAGCTCCGATGGGACTCAAACCCACGACCTTTCGCTATCCGGGCGACTGCTCTAACCTCTAATTTTTTTTTGGTTAGGCACCATTGGCAACACCAGAACGTCCTTCCAAATTTTCATCACAATCTGATTAATGGTTTCGGAGCGCATAGAACACTAACATTGATTTTTATATAAGTACATCGTTGTGACATCAGACATCTATAGGTATATTGATGCTAATGTAATGTATACCTATGCGCGCCACCGCGCGCCGATTGCTCTGCAGTAATAAACTAGCTACGGTGATACTCGGTTGTTTTACTTACATACTTCTCATATATACATGTCTGGGCAATTATCTTGAACCAAACCATAGACAATAAAATCTGCGCAGTAGAAAATTTGTTTTAAATATTGCAACTGCGCAGGTTGTCTTGTCTATGGGTTGGTTCAAGATAAATGCCGGGAGCTATACTAATAATATAAAGAGGAAAGATTTTGTAACAGTTAAAATCAAAAAGTCCTACACCGATTTTAAAAATTCTTTCACTATTGGAGAGCTACATTCTTCCTGAGTCACAAAGGCTATATTTTGTCCAGATATTCTCACGAGAACGAAGCGGTTCAATCCACGCGAAGCCTCTAGTACTTGATAGTAAAAGCAATCGCTCATCATAGAGATATTATCTCCTCAAGCACTAATATTGTGATGATGCTACCAAGAATATTCGCCAGCAACAGGAAAATTCCTTATAAGATTACCTACACACCTGAAATGGGCCATCTAATCAGAATAGTAAGGTCGAAAATTGTTTTACGAGGTGCAAACCATGTGTTAAACATCAAAGGGAAAATGCGGATGAGACGTAACGAGCTAAAATACACTTGTGTTGTGGTTTTGATGGATTAACTAATAACTCTGTGTATAATAAATCATAGGTATTACACACAGAGCATACGCAGATACAATATTAAACATGAAATCGGTATTTACTTGACTACAACTCGTCATAATGTTCGTCTCGACAGAGTGAAGTCGTGTTCGCGTGAGGGCTCCAGATTATGCGTAAAAGATGATCTAATATAAACTGTAACTGAGTTTTAAAGGTTTTATTCTAACATCCGCCTGAAATGAATACAAAAATTCAAATTTCAAGACAAAATCTGTTACAAATAATTTATGCGTCCGAAATGTAAGAATTTCACTAAAAATGTTTAATTTTAAATTATGAAGGTATCAATGCTTGTTTCTTTTTATGTTATATCTACATCAATATGTACACAGGGATTGTTCATCACTTCTAGATTCAGATTTTTCATAAGTACCTAATTGTTGATTTAAAAGTAGAAAAAAGGCCAGGGTGCTTACCATCAACTCTTATTACGGTTTTGTTTAGGAACCTAAACTGATCTGCTTCGCTTATTCGTACCACGACAGCTTAATATCAATGACAGCGATTCAGTGATCGATCAATGACATTTCACAGCCGCTAAGCTGTCAGAAACTCATATTTGACTTATAACCCGGTCGATTTAACATGTCACCTGCAGGTTATACCCGTCCCTCTCACTCTCCGGGCATGACAGAATCGAGTGAAAGAGACGGGTAGAGGAAAAAGGACACAAATCGTTCGGTCATTAACATTTAGCAATTCATTTGCGATCCAGTTTTTAGAAGGTCAGAGTACGAAAGAAAGCGATTCATTTTAGGAACCTATTCTGAATCGCGCTATTTTTGAATCGCTGTCATAAAGTTGATGGTAGGCACCCTGTTCTACATAAGGCTTAATTATTTTATTATGCATTTTTGAGAAAGTCTTGTAACTATTCAATTACAATCTACAAACGTGGGCTTACACGAAAATGGACGTTAACCGAAATTCAGATGGACGTTAACCGAAATTCAATAAAGTTCAAATGAGGGTGTTCAGTACACCCCTGCCTAGACCGCGGAGTCAGCATTGGCGCAGTGGAAGGCTATCATGAGTATAGACTCCGGACAAATCTTGGTTTCAGCCGGGATGTAACTGAACAATAGGACTGCGATACACAGCGGAGAGACTTTTAAGTAAGGTAAGGTTACATACGGGTCTGTGGGTCAACCGTCTCCAAGGCAGAAGTGGTGTAAGGGGGGCCCCCCCTGTGGCTCCGTCTTCTTCTGCAGACCTTACCAATTAGTCACCTCACTCATAACACAAATAACAGCGTTCACAAGACACCGGGCGTTTCAACAATAGATACACAAAGACACACACGTGGGAGCTTTTTTTATTACGATATAGTGTCCCGACAACAAGCGCATGTGGTAGAAAAGGTTATCTTTCAAAGCATCCGCGACCGGCCACTCCAGAGATGGCATCAAAACCTTGGTCGTACAAAACGGGATCACATAGATAATTTAAGATGTATTCAAACTCGATATGCCAGGCACATTCAACGCGAGCGATTTTTAACAAATTCAGCAAAATTCTTCCGACATTTTTTTCTACAAGAATTTCAATCAAGTGTCCCTGTCAACTTCAAGTGACAGCTAATGTCAATTTGACGTGACATTAGAGTTGCGTTCAGAAACGTCGATCTTTTCCGAACATCCCCCCGCCCCGGACCGTTAAGAACGGTACGTCAATCTACGGGTAATCGGGAGAGCCCACTAACTGCTCTCTTCAAAACCGAATCTCGAACCAAAACCTCAGCAAAACGAGGAACTCCGTCAGTTCCGGGGTAGAGTTTAACAATGCGCCCCCTTCGCCAACATAGGGGCGGCAGGTTAGCATCCTTAATCAACACGAGGTCGCCAGTCTGGGGTGGGGTGGTTTTATCTGTCCACTTCACGCGCTGTTGTAGGATATGCAAATACTCCATCGACCAACGTGCCCAGAAGTTTTGGGACATCTGTTTCAAAAGTTGGTATCGCGACAAACGATGGGATCCTACATCCTGAATAGGATATTCAGGCAAAGCCAAAAGGGGCTGTCCGATCAAGAAATGACCTGGGGTCAACGCTTCCAGGTCATTCGGGTCCGAAGACAACGGGCACAAGGGTCGCGAGTTGAGGACGGCCTCAATTTTACAAAATACCGTATCAAGTTCCTCAAACGTGAGAATAGTTTCTCCAATCACGCGACGCAGGTGTGTCTTGGCAGCCTTTACACAAGCTTCAAAAATTCCTCCCCAGGTCGGACAAGCTGGAGGGCTAAACTTCCAGATTATCCCACGCCGGGAGAGGGTGGTTCCAATGTCTATTTTATTATCAACAAAAAACTTAACTACTTCCTTAAGATAATTACACGTTCCCTTATAATTAGTACCACAATCGGAACGTATCAATGACGGCAGTCCTCTACGGGAAACAAATCTGCTCAAGGCGGCGACAAAGGCTTCGGTAGACAATTCCGAGACAATTTCCAAATGGACAGCCTTGGTGGACAAACACACAAACACGCACAAGTACGCCTTATAGGTTTTAGCATTACGCAGTCTCGAAGCCTTTACAGTAAAGGGACCGGCGAAGTCGGTGGCGACTCCGGCAAAAGCTCTACATTCCGTGACGCGATCAGCAGGCAAATCACCCATCTGGGGCTGCATGGTCGCGGCCTTCAATCGATAACAAGGCAGGCAACGGAAAACCACAGTGCGAATGGCTCGACGAGCAGACAAAATCCAAAATTCACGCTGCAAAATGGCCAACAAAGCATTACAGCCAGCATGTTGTGCATTCACATGGCGATCTGTTATTATCAGTTGAGTCAAATGTCCGGCTTTAGGTAACAAAAGGGGGTGACGAGCTCCATACGGCAGGTTCGCATTTCGAAGTCTTCCGCCGACTCGCAAAAGCCCACTCTCGTCCAGGAAGGGATTTAATCGCGATACCGCGCCCTTCAACTTGCGACGGCCTAAACGCAAAATTTCAATCTCGGACTCAAAACTATCAGCTTGTACTCTCCGGACCCAAAACAAGAGCGCGTCCCTACGCTCGTCCGGAGTGAGAACCGACGAATCACGCCTCGCGCGTGGGTTTCTGCAATTGTACACAAAACGTCTGATCCAAGCGGTAACACCAAGCAGCTTCTGTAAGGAGCTGTACCGATCCAACAACAAATCCTTTTCCCCGGCGGGGTTAGTCTCCAGGACGCATGCCCGCATATCAGGAACGGCTACGTTCGGCAACGCTGGAGAGAGCGGCCACTCCGACTCAGGCCGCATCAACCACTGTGGGCCCCACCAGAGGGGGTGGTTAATTAGGGTTGGGGCTACACAACCCCGAGACGCACAATCCGCGGGATTCATGGTTCCCGGCACGTGTCTCCAAATCAACTCGATGTCGGAATTACAAATCTGCGACACTCGATTGGCCACAAACACGTCCAAGGTGTGCGCCGGAGCCTTCAACCAACAAAGGACGACCTGACTGTCCGTCCAAGCATAAACCTCTTGTATCTTAATAGATCGACCTAATGTGAGCCATACGTGGTTCAACAAACGCATTAGGAGGGCAGCTCCACACAATTCCAACCTCGGGATCGTATGACGAGTCCGAAGGGGAGCGACTTTGCTTTTCGCTATCACCAGATGCACAGCAACAACTCCGTCAACAGTAACGGTGCGGAGGTACACGGCCGCAGCAAATCCACGTTCGGAGGCATCGGAAAAGCCGTGAAGAGTGACTTTACAATTTTCAGAAGGGAGGAATAGCCTCGGCAAATGCACTTCATTAATCTCGGGGAGGGATGAAACGAAGCTCGACCAATCTCGGAGTAACTCGTCCGAGAGGGGTTCATCCCACGACACACCCGAAGCCCATAACCGTTGCAAGAAACACTTGGCCATAAACAGCACGGGGCAAATCCACCCATTGGGGTCAAAGGTACGTGCGACAGTAGACAATACTAAACGCTTGGTCCAGACTTTCGGTGGTCGTAAATCCACACAATAAGTGAACGTGTCAGAGACCGGTTTGTACTGTACGCCAAGGACGGTCACCACATGGGGATTATCAACATTTTCGAATAGGTGGGGGTCCTGCTGGTGCTCTTCGGGCAAACCTACCAGTACATCAGGCGAGTTGGATATCCATTTCCTCAACTCGTAACCTCCCGACTTCAAAAGGGCGGTGAGTTCGTCTCTCAGGACAATCGCCTCTGAGACAGATGAGGCGCCCGTGCAAATGTCATCCACATAGACGTCACTGGCCAAAATGGCGGAGGCGCGAGGGTATCTCAAGCGCTCCTTCTCGGCCAACTCCAACAAAGAACGAATCGCAACAAACGGGCTCGAAGCCAAACCGTACGTATTCGTATTCAATTCATAAATCAACAAGGGGTCCCTAGGACTCTCTCTCCACAAAATCAATTGGTACCTCCTATCCTCTGGATGGATGACCGTTTGTCTGAACATCATCCGGATGTCAGTCATAAATACAATTTGGTGCCGCCGGAAGTTGGTCAAAATGTCTGAGATCTCCGTGTGCAGCTTGGGACCTACATGCAGACACTGGTTCAAGGACGCTCCAGTAGAGGTGGGAGCCGAACCGTCAAAGACCACCCGAATCTTTCCGGATTTCAAAACGGCGTGGTGCGGCAAAAAGAAGTGCTCAACGGAGCGCCAATCCAAATCGCTCACGGACATGTGCCCTAACTCCTCATACTCCCGCATGAATTCAACATACTTCTGGCGGAAGACCGGATCCTTGCTCATGCGACGCTCCATCGCCACTAGCCTACGTTCCGCTAGCGGTCGGGATTCGCCCAGAGGAGGTCGGCCGGCACGAAAGGGGAGACGGGTGATCAAACGACCAGAGCGGAGGCGACCAGTGTTATTCTGGTAATACAACTCGCATTCATCCGCTACTGGGTCTACCCGCGGGGCTGGTGGAGGTTCCTCAACCTCCCAAAACTTCTGCACCACTTCGGAGAGAGACACATTAAAAACAAGACCGCGATCCTCATCAAGGGAATCCAAAACGCGGCGAGCAGGGCCCATCACAACTGTACCGAGTGTCGTCTGCAGAGCTACCAAGCCATCTGGCTGCAAAACTCGCTTCCCCGTCAACAAAACTCGCCCCAGGACATCGGCTCCAAGGAGAGCATCAATCGGGCCTGGGCGGAAGAAATTTGGATCGGCGAGTGGGGAATCAGACACCAAAGACAACATACTCGGTCCCAAGTCAACTGAAGGTTGACGGCCAACAACTGTGTCCAACACAATCGCCGAGGTCTTAATGCCTGGCGTGGACTTATTACGTGATGTAAATGTGAAGTCAACATGCCCTAACAACCCGGGGACTTTCACATCGCCAACACCTCTCACGCCTTCCGTGTGGGGGTGCACCTTGAGGCCCAACCGCCTAACTAACCAAGATGACACAACACACCCCTGAGCACCGGAATCCAACAAGGCGCGAACTTCCACAAGGTCGCCATTCAATCCCCTGACAAGCACAGAGGCCGTGGGCAACAAAACGGTCTCTGGAGGGGTGGCTACAATCGACCGTAAACACGTTGATTGCTAGTATGTGGGGTCCCCAGACGTCCCCCCATGGTAAGGGGGTCGCTCATAGCGATCCAGTGGGTCCCAATCTCCCACATACTGCCTACGTCCAATTCGCCCGGTATCAGGCGGGTTATATCTCCCGGCCCCTTGAAGACGGGGCGGGCGCCGCTCCAAACGCGGGTATTCGGCGAGCGGCGGCGAGAATCGGTGCCTATCATCCACCGTGTACGTCGCCCCATAGTCGCGGGGGCACGGTGACCGATTTTCAGAGGGGGGGTCCCGGGGACCCCCGGCTGTGCGAGGCTCAACACGTTGCGGGGGGCTTCTACGACCTCCCGCAACGCTCGCAAAATCGAACCCCCTAGTTGGGGACCGATTTCCCATGGGGGGGTCCGTGGGACCCCCGCCCGTGCGAGGCTCAAAACGTCGCGGGGGACCTCTACGACCTCCGGCAACGCCCGCATAACTCATCCCCATCCTTGGGGATCGGTTTCCCATTGGGGGGTCCCTGGGACCCCCGCCCGTTTGAGGCTCAAAACGTGGCGGAGAGCGTCTGGGGCCACTCTGGTGGCCACTAGAACTGCTGCGGGATGCAAACACCGCGGGGGGTCCGAGCCCCCCACCCATACGAGGTGATCCTGCAGCGACGCGCTGCGGCGCTCCGCCGCCCTCTGGGCTGTTCATGCAGAGGAGGGGATGGTGGTTGCCCTTACAAAAGCGGCATGGGTGCGCTTGGGTACATTCGCGCTGCATGTGCAGGCCCAAGCACGAGTAGCACCATGTCCGTTGTCGCGCGATCGCTCGACGGCCTTGGACGCGCTGGTCGAGGAACTTATCACAACGGGTCGTGCTGTGACCCGGTTCCCGACAGTACAAGCAGCGGGCGGTCTCCTGGACGGCGGCATAGCGGCCGGGCGCGCGAGGGGCCATACGCCCCCTACGGGGGGGTCCGGTGGGGGATCTACTCTGTGGCACAGGTCGTTCGGGTCCCATAGGACCGGCCAGAGAGGAATTATCTGCCAGTCTACTTTCTCCTTCCAGGAACGTCAAGAGGTCCGAGAAGGGTGGCAGATAAGTCGCACTATCCCCACCATACTGCTGCTCAAAACGGACCTTAACAGAGTCCGGCAACTTTCCCAGGACAATGTGCAGTAACAAAAACGACCACTGCTCCACTGGGAGTTTTAAGTTTTTTAATGCGTTGTATGCCACCAACAGCGGATTTAACAAAGCCACTCTCAAGTGCATCACGCTGGCAACGCGGGGTAAATTCAAAATGGCGGCAACATGGTTGTCCGCCAGACGTCGTACGTTCTGGTACCGACGGGCAATCAAATCCCTAGCAATAGGGTAGTTTTCATCCGAGGGGGCCAAATGTTGAACCGATTCAAGGGCCTCCCCTTCCAACACGGATAACAAATAAGCTAACTTCTGGCCCTGGGTCAAATCGTCCCGGGCATGTACAAGACTATCAAAAATATTAATAAAGCCCTCCCAGTCCTCTAGACGACCAGCAAAGCGCCTTAAGTCTAAGGGGGCCAATCTAGCAAAGAGAGGGGGCATACTTTTAGATGTGACCGGGGACGGGCTCGGTTCATTCTCTCTTGCCACTTGCAAAGGTCGAGCTACCTGGGTAATTCTGTCCGCAAAATCATAACACTGGTCCACATCCAAACCGACTTCTTGTCGCATTTCCACCTCGGCCTCAACAGTCCTTTCCAAAAATAAGGCATACTGCTCATCAACAACAGCCAAACGTATGGGCAGATCTACGTATCTGTTCAACAAGGCCTCCGTTCTATCCGGTCGATCCAACAACGCGACCGCAGAAGCCAACCACCGTAACTCAGAACGTATTTTGGCTTTAGCAGAGGAGGCCGTCATTGTAACGTCACAAATTTATCAACAAAAACAACAAATTCAAAATATTCACTATAACACAAAATCTCCAATATTTGGAGGTTATTACTAACCACAAAATTCCAATATTACAACAACAAAGTATTTATAATGACACAAACTCTTAAATATCTGGAGGTTATCAGAAAACAACAAAACTCACTGACTATTGAAATTCACTTGGATATCAACACAACATACTGTTACACAACAACAAGTTAATTTCAATTATTTCAAACCACAAGTTTCAATGAGTTTCAATGTGTAAACAATGTCCCAAATCATTTAAGTTTCACTAAGTATTGAGTGCAAACTTATTAGCTGACCTTTTATTAGCTATTATTTTAGCAACAAACTTGTCAATATTCACAACTCAAGTTTGCTGACAAAACTAAATAATAATTATTATGAACAAAGAAAGGTATCTGTTTACATTTTGGAACTTCAATACATAACAATTAATTACAAGACATGGAACCAATAACAAAGGAATGCCCTTTACTTTTCAAATGCAAGTTAATTACCATTTACAAGTACAAATTAATCTAGTCCGGACCAGACTGGGTCATCAAACGGCACTGATTAATACAAAGTTTTGGCGTGGGCCTCTCAGGCCTTCAAGCTACGCTCTTGGCTACCAAGAAATGTTCAGTACACCCCTGCCTAGACCGCGGAGTCAGCATTGGCGCAGTGGAAGGCTATCATGAGTATAGACTCCGGACAAATCTTGGTTTCAGCCGGGATGTAACTGAACAATAGGACTGCGATACACAGCGGAGAGACTTTTAAGTAAGGTAAGGTTACATACGGGTCTGTGGGTCGACCGTCTCCAAGGCAGAAGTGGTGTAAGGGGGGCCCCCCCTGTGGCTCCGTCTTCTTCTGCAGACCTTACCAATTAGTCACCTCACTCATAACACAAATAACAGCGTTCACAAGACACCGGGCGTTTCAACAATAGATACACAAAGACACACACGTGGGAGCTTTTTTTATTACGATATAGTGTCCCGACAACAAGCGCATGTGGTAGAAAAGGTTATCTTTCAAAGCATCCGCGACCGGCCACTCCAGAGATGGCATCAAAACCTTGGTCGTACAAAACGGGATCACATAGATAATTTAAGATGTATTCAAACTCGATATGCCAGGCACATTCAACGCGAGCGATTTTTAACAAATTCAGCAAAATTCTTCCGACATTTTTTTCTACAAGAATTTCAATCAAGTGTCCCTGTCAACTTCAAGTGACAGCTAATGTCAATTTGACGTGACATTAGAGTTGCGTTCAGAAACGTCGATCTTTTCCGAACAGAGGGTAAGTTCTTTTTTTACAAAATAAAATAGAAGCAGTCATCCTCACGCGGCATTCTCTTTAATCAAATATTTATAGCGGCTTTCCTTAGGGCCATTCTTAGCGCGATTTCTTATTTCTTCATGCGAAGGAAAAATATAATTTGTGACAGAATAATAAATATCTTAAAAGGCCGACGCCCGTAACAGGTTGTCTTTCTGAGAATTCACAGATAATTGCGGAGTTTCACACGTTTTTATTTCTTGCTAGGCAAATTGAAGAAAATAAATTTCAGATTAAACAGATATAAAGTCTTACGAAGTCCGAAAACTTAAATGAGTTTTTTGTATTACGCCTTATAACAAGTAAGTTTTTGAGTAACATGGAGAAGTCAAATTTTTTGATTCGACTTAGTTGAAAGTTGTATTTCTTTAATCACCAAACTATAACGTCTATGCTGCCTAACAAATACCTATGCTAAAACACACAAAATCGATCAACGTGGTGTGAATATTTACTTGAGTATTTAGTTGTTCGATTTTAAAATACCACTTAGGTAAACGATTTCAAGTAGGTAATTGTCACATGTCACAGTATTTCTTTAATCACAAAATTATTTTTATAAAAAAATTAAACCGCCTTCAAAAAAACCACATCAAAAAAGTAAGAAATAATTCCTCACCAAATAAATAACGTAAGTACTTTGAAGTCGGGCGTGAAACATGTACAATTTTTTGTTGTATTTGTTAAAACCCGCCCGATTTCAAAGTACTTACGTTATTTATTTGGTGAGGAATTATTTCTTACTTTTTTGATGTGGTTTTTTTGAAGGCGGTTTAATTTTTTTATAAAAATAATTTTTATTTTACTCTTTTTAGTGCATCGTGCAGGCAATTTACGTGTTTTCTGGTAAATAGGTATGTGGTCAAACTGAAACCCTCCTTTTTTGAAGTCGGTTAAAGTACCTTGAGATATCCCCTTTTTAACAAAACAAGAATCATCTAAATCGGTTTATAAACAAAGGAGTTATGCCTAAAGATACGTATTAAATTAAATTCACATAAAGTGGTAACGAAAACAACAGTATTTTCAAGATTTCCTGAAAACTACTGAACCGATTTCAAAATTTCAAAAAATGGGACCAACTTGGAAACTAACCTGATGTAATAACGTTTGAACCATTTCAATCGGTTCAGCCGTCTTCGAGTAATCGGTGGACATACACAAAAAAAAAAAAAACATACATACAGACGAATAGAGAACCTCCTCCTTTTTGATTTAGAAGTCGGTTAAAAATAAACAACACTCGCAGCACAATTTTTAAAGAAGTAATAAATAATTTGTCGTCTCGTAGATTTCTACCTATCAATTTTGTGGAAGTATGACCATGCACCATGTGCCACCGTGGGTAAGTACAGTACAAAATCTGGTTCTGTGGACCTTTTCAAAGGTCTTGAGCAGTTGAAGCGCCTACAATTATCTTCTTTTCCAAATGTCAATAAATAAAGCCAGGTTTAAAAACAACTAAACTTTTAAATTAGTTTGAAGCAATGAAACGAAATATTTATATATAATTTGTTGAAAAAGTTTAAGGTTTACACGCCGAATGCCACTACCGATTAAAACTCATCGCTGTAGTGTGATCATTGAAAGTTGACGCAATCTGTATAATGACAAGTTTCAGGTTTATCGGGCGAGCGGTGCGAGCGGTGCCAGCTACTTATGCAATTTTTGCAGATTGAAATTAGAATATGATTTTTGCGTTCATGGTTTTTGTTCACACTGCGTTTAACTGTTTAAACCGATTGATGGGCTTAACATTTTTAATATAACGTCGACTTCAGTGAGGAATCTTACAGGCCATCAAAATCAACTATCACGAAGGTGTCACCTTTTTTCAGATAGGTAAGTATGTCTAGTTTATAAGAATAGCGCACAGCAAAGAAAAAAGAGTGTACGTTAATTAATATAACATTAAAGTTATTTATACTTTTGTCAAAAAAAAAGAAATATATGTAGCTTAATTCCGCAAAAAAACACAACATGCAAGATGCTCCGCCCGCCCGCCCGCAAAAAATTGCACATGCCTACTACAAAAATATCAGTGCACAATACCTGCATTTAGCAAGACACACCTTGCACCTTCACCAATAAGACTACTCTACACGTATTTCGCCCCAACCCTCAGCATCATCAGGAGATAGATCGTGCGAAAACCAGCACCGAATTTATGACAATGGTTAGGGACTTCCGCCAAGTTACGCCTGATTCAATCAAATACTATTTTTACTTTTTTGCACTCACAATGCAATTTTCAATAATAATGTGAGTTAAGTTTAATAAATGGATTCAGCACTTGGTATTAGAAAGGCAAGCACCGCTCACCGGGTTTTAAGACTCGGTGGAAAAACCACTCGCAATAGGTGATCGTCATCATGAAAAATTGTTTAGTCCCAAAATTTACCACTGAAACAGATAAGTTCGTAGCACTATATACTCTACTTAGCTTCTATGCCGTTACCTCTACCCGTGTACACCCGGCATTAGCTATTAAAAACCCTTCATTATTGATCACTGAAAGTTGACGCAATCGTTAGTTTAATGACATGTTTCAGGTTTATCGGGCGAGCGACGACGACCCCCCGGCATTCAGTTTTACGATCATCGTTTTTGTTCACACTCCGTTTAACGGTCAACCAGACACTTATTAACATTGTATGGCTGTCATACAAATTGGTTTGCTAAAGTGAAGAACAAAGAGAGTAGGTATTGTAAATAAGACCAAGCAATGCAATGTGTCCGCTTATCGAAAATTAGTTAGTACTTTCTTATATTATTCTAACGTACTATAGATAAATTGAAGCACCAGCTTAAAAACCAAGGAAATAAACTATCACAACAATATCTCGCGATTTTTCAAGCATAGGATTTATTTCGTTTTTTTTTAAATGGTTAGAGTAAAGAGTTTTTAATCCTAAAAGTTTTCCTCCGTTGAAAGTAGCTGCTTTAAACATCCGTCCCTATCCGATTTGAAAAGCAATTCATTATCCTTAGTCTTTATTTTAGAGCACTAAGGCAAAAATATTAAATTTACATTAAAGTACCTACCCCTTGGTTAAAAAAGTGACTTCTTTAAAGAAGTTGCAAACAAAAAAGGTTGACTTAAATCCTCTCATCAATGTAATTGAATCGTAATCACAAACGACTGACTGTAAAATGAATATACAAATCGAAGTGATTTCGCTTGTAATTTGTAGGACATTTCCATTTTCACATTTGCGCACTACCTATACAGTCAGTTAACGGCACTTCAGTGATTGCGTATTGCACAGTTTTATTGAATTGGACACCAATTTACTGGAAACTAAGCGATGACAGTTGTTAGTAATAGTATGATTGTATTATTCTTAAAAAAGAAACATTTACTTTTTGTTGATGATGATGATGATGATGATGTATAGTGTAAAAAAAGTGCAAAAAGTAAAAATTTAAATAATTGAGTTTTGATAATAAACTAGTTTTCTGCCTGCGACTTTTCCCGCGCGAGCTAACACTATGTCTTTCTGTGGGAACAATATGTTTTCCCGGGGTAAAATTAGCCTAAAAGTATGTTATTCAAGACTATAATCTATCTTATGCCTAATTTCATTTAGATCCGATGAGCCATTTTGCTATGATTGATTAACAAACATCCAACTCCAACAATCCAACTTTCGCGTCTAGGATCAACACGAGATGAGACGCCTCCCGAACTAAAACGGAGAAAATAGTTACGAATGTTCCGTTCTTACATCGAAAATGCTCCGATCAACTATAGTACTAGATGAAACTTTATATGGACAGATTGAATTTTTTTTTAAACGTAGAAAAAAGGTTACGAATGTTACGATATTACATTATAAATGACAGGAAGCGTTCCAAGTTTGAAATACCTTAGTATTATTGACACTGACAAAATAATCTACTTATAATTTATACTCTCAAGTGGGCGTGTAACGCTCGCCATATCCGTCACTCCAACTATGTATCTAGAACTAGGTGTTATTGTTGATCAAAGCGAAAATGTCAGGAATCGCAATTAAATAAGAGCGCACCTTTGAAGAGCGCTCTTATTCGCCCGCCCGTTTTTGACGCTCTAATCGGTTGTCTAGGGGTATTATTGATCGAATTTTCGCATTTATAATATGAGTTAGATTGGTTCATTTGTTTGAATGATGAAATCACTAAGTACTTTTTTTTTATTAAACATATTAGATCGTTAATTGGAATAATGGTGTGATGGTTTAAATTTTCAAAACATGTGGACGGAATTTACACGCTTTATAAAATAAATTATGTTCTTGGTCCTTCTTAGACTTTACTTACTTCACTTTTCCATTCCCTTCACTGGGCGTGATCAACATAATAAATCGGAAAATTATAAATTTTCGATTAAACTGTACTTTAGTTTGTTTCATCAGTGTTAATCACCAGGAGTTAAACTGAAAACTGATTGGAGCCATAATCAACAGAGACAAATTGTTAGTCTCTATATTTGATATAGAGAAATCACTAACTAAGTACTTTTTAGTTTATTAAACATTCAAGCGTTTATTGGAATAATGGTGTGATAGTTTAAATTTTTAAAACATGTGGACTGAATTTACACGCTTTATAAAATAAATTATGTTCTTGGTCCTTCTTAGACTTTACTTACTTCATTTTTCCATTCCCCTCACTGGGCGTGAGCAACATAATAAATCGGAAAATTATACATTTTCGATAAAAGTGCACTTTAGTTTGTTTCATCTGTGATAATCACAGGAAATTGTTAGTCTCTATATTTGATTGAGTTTATATTATACCATGATTATATCTATCAAAACAAATGAAGACTATGGGTGATAAGCAAATAGACTAAGATAAGTGAAAAAGAGAGTCCATATTTGAATTTAGAATATGAAACTCGTAAAATTTAACTTTCGTTGCGGTAATAACACCCTACAGGCTTTTATTAACCAATAAAATGGTCTCATTTTATTTGAGCAAAAAGTTTTCCAATAGGAAAGTATTACGTCAATTTAAAAATGGAACGAGCAATATCTGTCGAAGTAGAAATTTCAATTTCAATAATATCAAAGTGAAAAATTCAGAGACGGAAAGGAATTGAAATTTATGATCGGTAATTTCAGGAACTCTTTTGCATCGGGATTTGGCCAGAAGACTTGTAGCAGCTATTTGGAATACTAAATTATTGTTAGACACTTTTTATATTACTTATACACTTTTTGTTTTCTATTTTTTGCAGTATAATTTCATTTAAATATCTTGTCTTTTTTCTTTTAAGTCATAATATTTAAAATTGTTGATCCAGCTCCAAATCATTTGGAGGCAAACGCGGTAAATCCTATTTTAGTTATCGTACAAAAGACCATGTTTTGTTATAAGCAAAGCATGAAAAGGCATGAAATGATGTTAATGAAAATAAAACCGAATCAAAATGAAGTGCCGTATAAAAAAGGGTTGATAATTAAGCTCAAATGGTTCGCTAAAGTTGTGGTGAAAATTTGGTTTCGAATTTCTTCTCAAAATATTTATGAAAGGTTTATAGGTATTGGTACTAAATGTTCAATTATTTTTTAAGGGCTACGGAAGTGGCAGATTTCAAACTGGAGTGATATGGAGCGTTCCGTAAGCTCAGGTTGAGTACACTTCGCGTCAAGTGAGGTTTTAATAAACTCCTCAAAGATAATTTGAAACCGTTTGCGAGATTTATTTTTCTTTCACAGGAATTTCGTTTCTTTCTTTTTAATGATAATTTGGATAAGGCCGCGGCGTAAAAAAAATAGTTGCTCCAGATTGAAAAAGGGAAATCTCGCAGTGATAAGCTGATTAGTTAGTAAAACAATGAAAATGGTCAATTTATTAAAAACATAATAAATTGCACCGGTTTTCAAAGATCGCCGTAGATAAAACTGTAGCACAAAAGTATCAACGCGTCGCTCAAATTGGGCACCGAATACGTAAACAAACGTCGGTATAACATAGTACATCATCGCGCGTAACGTAAACAAAACCAGTGCGGAACGACCTTCGCGACCGTGAATTCACTTCGGTAAAGTTAATAGACAATTAAATATAAATTAATTAACATGCAGTTGGGATGGGTTGATATAAATTGCGCGGCGCGAAGTGCGAATTTTGACGTGCACCGCGCAATAAATATGTGGTGCGCTAGGGGTGGGGGGTGCAGGGTGTGGTGTAGGGGGTGGGGGGGTTTGCGTGCGTGTGTTAGTGAGCGCGTACCGGCGGGTGCGTGGTGCGTGCGCGGCGCTCGTGCGCTCAGCTCGGCGGTCGCCCTGCCACTGCCGGGCGGGCGGCCCGCGGCCCGACCCGCCCGCCCTACCGCCGCGGGACTGCACTCCGCGAGAGGAGCAACATGTGGTGGAGGTTTTAAGCCTTTTCGCGACAAAGAGTTATGGATAAGGTTTTACGATTTCAGACTTTTATACGCTCTGTATTTTATTGAAGACAGGATTTCGATATTCGGTGTTGATTCCGTTTGTATTTGCACTGAAAGACGACGTTGGCAACGGGAGGAAAAGCTTATTTGTGGGCTTTCTTTTTTTCTGTATTCATGGATGAAAACCTACTTATAAAGTTAAATTATGTTTCAGACAAATTCTCCGTATCATTCTATTTGTGTTTGATCTGAAGATTGAATGTTCAAACCCAAGTCAATCATTGATATTGCGACGAACTGGATATTTCCTCTTGGATGTCTGTTCCAATTATGAGATTATATCAGTTTATCTTTTTCTTGTTATTTGATATATTTTGAATACAGTAAATAACTTTGGTTATGATTTACGTTCTAATTAATGAACTAAAATCTCAAACGGATGCTAATCTTTTAGATGGAAGGAAAAGAAAATGTCAAAGTCAAAGCCCAATGGATCTTGTTAAAAGTTATGTATTAAGAAAAAAAGAACTTTTTCAACACAATTGACTCTGTCATGTCAATTGATCTGTACTGAAGTGACTCTAGAGATAAATGTTTCTATGCCACGCGGTCAGCAGCACCGTAGCCGAATCTTTAACTTCTTTTTTTATTCATAATGGGGTAGCACTTAGCCTACATCACACCTGATGTTAAGTGAATATAAGGCTGATGGTGGAAGCTCACTATTGTCGGAATCTTCAAACACTGCGGAAATCTTATCTCTAACTGCCGGAAAACAACAATCCCGGAAACATCGTTTTGAGTGCTTACCAAAGCTCGCTTCATTTTATTACAAAGATAGAAATACATTCAATACTTAACAGACTTTGCTTAAATAAATAATGTAGTATAACTGTGGTATAATATTTACAAAGGTGAAGTCAATGTCTAAGACAGGGGTTCCCAACCTTTTCTTAGTCAGGGACCACTTTTATATCATTCTTATTAGCAGGGACCAGTAGCCCGATTCTCGTAATAAAAACCGTGACGATATCGTAGCGATTTAGTCGTTGAAACCATTTTCGTATTCACAACTGTCGATAGAACTTGAGCGGCAGCGATTCTATCGAAGTGTCGTCGAAGTGTATTCTGGTACATTAATCGTCCTTCAATCGTTTCAAAACGATAACTCGAAGGTATTCTACTATTTAGATGACCTTTGTTTCGATCGGATTTCAACGACTAAACATCAAAATAAGCGATCCAAGTGTCGTTGGACAAAAGTTCAATTAGCTGGACCTTTTGTATGTGAAAAATAAGCTTGGGCTAGCATATTTGTTATTATTTCTTTTTTATTTTATTTAATAAACTTTTGAACATAATACATAGGTAATGTAATATACAAGGCGGACTTAATACTAAAAGTATTCTCTGCCAGTCAACCGTTGGGAAACAGAAAACAATTAAAGCGGTACAAATTATTTATTATTTATTATTTATTATTTATTATTTATTATTTATTATTTATTATTTATTATTTATTATTTATTATTATTTATTATTTATTATTTATTATTTATTATTTATTATTTATTATTTATTATTTATTATTTATTATTTATTATTTATTATTTATTATTTATTATTTATTATTTATTATTTATTATTTATTATTTATTATTTATTATTTATTATTTATTATTTATTATTTATTATTTATTATTTATTATTTATTATTTATTATTTATTATTTATTATTTATTATTTATTATTTATTATTTATTATTTATTATTTACTTATTATATCATATGAAAGAGCGCTGCTTGCACATTCTGAAACATGATTTTTTTTTCCTAAACCACGTCGACTTTTGATGAAAAATGTACAAAAAATACCTCTCGATTGAAAAGTCGCTGAGTTTCGATCCTATTGAGTTGAAGTCCTATCGAAACTCGTCCAAGCAACACGAGAATACCGATTTTGGATAGGACTTCGATCGAACGACTTCTGAACTACAACGATATTTAGATTGTTTGTATTTACGAGAATCGGGCTACAGTAGCCCGATTCTCGTAATAAAAACCGTGACGATATCGTAGCGATTTAGTCGTTGAAACCATTTTCGTATTCACAACTGTCGATAGAACTTGAGCGGCAGCGATTCTATCGAAGTGTCGTCGAAGTGTATTCTGGTACATTAATCGTCCTTCAATCGTTTCAAAACGATAACTCGAAGGTATTCTACTATTTAGATGACCTTTGTTTCGATCGGATTTCAACGACTAAACGTCAAAATAAGCGATCCAAGTGTCGTTGGACAAAAGTTCAATTAGCTGGACCTTTTGTATGTGAAAAATAAGCTTGGGGCTAGCATATTTGTAATTATTTATTTTTTATTTTATTTAATAAACTTTTGTACATTATACATAGGTAATGTAATATACAAGGCGGACTTAATACTAAAAGTATTCTCTACCAGTCAACCGTTGGGAAACAGAAAACAATTAAAGCGGTACAAATTATTATTTATTATTTATTATTTATTATTTATTATTTATTATTAATTATTTATTATTTATTATTTATTATTTATTATTTATTATTTATTATTTATTATTTATTATTTATTATTTATTATTTATTATTTATTATTTATTATTTATTATTTATTATTTATTATTTATTATTTATTATTTATTATTTATTATTTATTATTTATTATTTATTATTTATTATTTATTATTTATTATTTATTATTTATTATTTATTATTTATTATTTATTATTTATTATTTATTATTTATTATTTATTATTTATTATTTATTATTTACTTATTATATCATATGAAAGAGCGCTGCTTGCACATTCTGAAACATGTTTTTTTTTTTGCTAAACCACGTAGTTTTCGACTTTTGATGAAAAATGTACAAAAAATACCTCTCGATTGAAAAGTCGCTGAGTTTCGATCCTATTGAGTTGAAGTCCTATCGAAACTCGTCCAAGCAACACGAGAATACCGATTTTGGATAGGACTTCGATCGAACGACTTCTGAACTACAACGATATTTAGATTGTTTGTATTTACGAGAATCGGGCTACAGTAGCCCGATTCTCGTAATAAAAACCGTGACGATATCGTAGCGATTTAGTCGTTGAAACCATTTTCGTATTCACAACTGTCGATAGAACTTGAGCGGCAGCGATTCTATCGAAGTGTCGTCGAAGTGTATTCTGGTACATTAATCGTCCTTCAATCGTTTTAAAACGATAACTCGAACGAAGGTATTCTACTATTTAGATGACCTTTGTTTTGATCGGATTTCAACGACTAAACGTCAAAATAAGCGATCCAAGTGTCGTTGGACAAAAGTTCAATTAGCTGGACCTTTTGTATGTGAAAAATAAGCTTGGGGCTAGCATAATATTTGTTATTATTTATTTTTTATTTTATTTAATAAACTTTTGTACATAATACATAAGTAATGTAATATACAAGGCGGACTTAATACTAAAAGTATTCTCTGCCAGTCAACCGTTGGGAAACAGAAAACAATTAAAGCGGTACAAATTTGTTATTTATTATTTATTATTTATTATTTATTATTTATTATTTATTATTTATTATTTATTATTTATTATTTATTATTTATTATTTATTATTTATTATTTATTATTTATTATTTATTATTTATTATTTATTATTTATTATTTATTATTTATTATTTATTATTTATTATTTATTATTTATTATTTATTATTTATTATTTATTATTTATTATTTATTATTTATTATTTATTATTTATTATTTATTATTTATTATTTATTATTTATTATTTATTATTTATTATTTATTATTTATTATTTATTATTTATTATTTATTATTTATTATTTATTATTTATTATTTATTATTTATTATTTATTATTTATTATTTATTATTTATTATTTATTATTTATTATTTATTATTTATTATTTATTATTTATTATTTATTATTTATTATTTATTATTTATTATTTATTATTTATTATTTATTATTTATTATTTATTATTTATTATTTATTATTTATTATTTATTATTTATTATTTATTATTTATTATTTACTTATTATATCATATGAAAGAGCGCTGCTTGCACATTCTGAAACATGTTTTTTTCCTAAACCACGTAGTTTTCGACTTTTGATGAAAAATGTAAAAAAAAATACCTCTCGATTGAAAAGTCGCTGAGTTTCGATTCTATTGAGTTGAAGTCCTATCGAAACTCGTCCAAGCAACACGAGAATACCGATTTTGGATAGGACTTCGATCGAACGACTTCTGAACTACAACGATATTTAGATTGTTTGTATTTACGAGAATCGGCCCCCTGGGGATGACGTCGATACATTTGATGTTGTTTCCAGTTCCCGTGAAATCAATAATTCTTCTTTAATTATGTTGTCGTCGTCTAAAAAGCGAAAAAAACTAACAAATTGGCAACAATTGCCACATGATATTTCCTCGTCAATATCAGTGCAACGTAAGCGATCGCGTTATCTAAACATTTGTTGCATTTATATCCCCCACGGGTCATGTCAAAGGGATACACTTAGTGCATTTTTTGACATTGCAAGTCAGTTAATTAATGATCACCCAAACGACTTCTTCATTATAACTGGTGATTTTAATATAACTGAAGCAGGTTGGGTACCTCATACCTCCTCATTGGTAATGAAATTAATACCAAGCGGTAATATTTTAACACAATTTGTACATGAATTTATACATTTTAGTGGTTTAAATCAGTATAACTGTATTCCAAACTCAAATAATCGATATTTAGATTTAATATTTAGCAGTGTTGATTGTGTTGTAACACACTGTCTTCATCCATTAACTAATGAGGACTCTCACCATAAATCCTTAAACATAAGCTTTAATTTACGCTATACTCCTAACCTTAAGCCTGCTCACTCATATCATTTTAATTATAATGCTTCTGACTTTGACAAAATTAACTTTGAACTTTCAGAAATCCAGTGGTCCAACTTTTTTAAAAACTTATGTATGGAAGACAGTTTGTTAAAATTTTATGAATTGCTTAAATCTCTTATAATTAAGTATGTGCCGCGAGTTAGGAATAATTCATCTAATAAATATCCGCCATGGTATAGTACTCCTTTAAAAAAAATACTCAAAGAAAAATGTAAATATCATGGTTTGTGGAAGCGCTATAACAACCCCCTTGACTATGATAGTTTCAAAACTTTACGTAAAAGAGCTGAAAAAATAGAGAGAGACTGTTATCAAAATTTTGTAAGTTATTCTGAACAAAAGATTAAATCTAACGCTAAACATTTCTGGACTTACATAAAATCATTAAAATCAAATAAGGGCCTTCCACAAACTATGAAGTATAAAGACTCTGTCTCTTCTGAGGGTAATGAGATACGTAATTTATTTAACGATCATTTCCATTCTGTCTTTGAAAGGTCGGAGCTGGGTTCATTTAACGTTGACTCATTGAAACCCCCTAGTAATCCTGTAATTGATATTCATTCAATTGAAATTAATGAGAAAATAGTTTTGAAATATTTAAATTCTATTGACGTTAATAAGAGTTCAGGGCCTGACGACATACATCCTATTCTTATAAAAAAATGTTCAGCCGCTCTGGCTACACCTATCACTTTGCTATTTATCAAATCACTCGCAGAGGGCTGTGTTCCTGATAAGTGGAAACAAGCGTGGATCACTCCCATTCCAAAGGGCCAAGTAAGTCAGGATGTTGAGAAATACCGGCCTATATCCAAGTTAAGTCAGTTCCCCAAAATTCTCGAGAAAATTGTCACTGATCAACTATTTGAGGTAGTTCGTAATCATATAATTGATGAACAACATGGTTTCTTTCGAGGGCGCTGCGTTGATACTAATTTACTGACTTTTACTGAAAACATTATTGATGCCATGGGCGATTCGTGTCAGGTAGACGCCGTTTATGCCGATTTTGCCAAGGCGTTTGACAAAATTTGTCATTATACACTATTACAAAAGCTGTGGCATTTCGGTATACACGGTGATCTGTTTCGCTGGATAAAGTCATATGTCGAGAATAGGAGTCAGGCCGTTGTACTTGCTGGATTTATATCAAATTATAAACCTGTTACTTCAGGAGTCCCGCAGGGATCACATTTGGGTCCATTACTCTTTAATATTTACATAAATAATATGTCTAAATCGATTGTTAATTCAAAGATTCTTCTCTATGCCGATGACACCAAAATTTTCCGGATAATTCGTCATATTGGCGACTGTAATTTGTTACAGGCTGATTTAAGAAATTTTGAAACCTTTTGTAATGAAAATAAATTATTTTTAAATTTGGACAAATGCCATGTTATAAGTTTCACAAAAAAAAAGCAAACTATATTTTACGATTACAAAATTAGTGATACTGTTCTTAATAGAGTGACCCAAATTCGGGACCTCGGAGTTATTATGGACTCTGAATTGACCTTCATACCCCACATTGATTCCATTATTAGCAAGTCATACAGACAGCTTGGCTTCTTATTACGCATTGGTAAACCTTTTAAGAACGCTCTGACATATAAAATACTATATAATAGCTTTGTAAGAAGCCGCCTTGAATTTGCCTCTGCGGTCTGGAAACCACTTTACGATGTACATATTAATAGGATTGAAAAGGTTCAAAAAAAATTTGTTAAGGCACTAAATTACCGTACCGGGAGTGGTCCCAGATTTAATTCTGACAATTATGACGATTTGTTGAAGCGCAATCAAATGCAACATCTTCAGAATAGACGCGACTGCATTGATTCGGTTTTGTTGTATAAAATTATACACAGTTTGTTCGATGTCCCCTCACTGCTTGGTAGGATTAACTTCAGGGTGCCGCGCGCGCGTATGCGCAATTGTCGTAATAAAGACTTATTTCACATTACACCAAGTAGAACTAACTATGTTGCTAATATGTTTACAAAACGTGCCTGTAAACTTTATAACAAATGTGAACTATTAAAGGACGTGGATATATTTTGTTGTACAGTTAGATCTCTGAAAAAAACATTTAGGTAAATAGAACTTAGAATGAACCATTTATTTGGCATTTGTTGTTACCAGTCATATTTCATTACGTAATTTCTTTGTTACTTTATTTTTTATTATTACGTTATGTGTGGCTAGTAGCACAGAACTAAAAAAAAAAGAAATTTGAAAATTGTTTTTTTTGAACCCTATTGTGTTTATATTATAGTTGATTATTGTCTGAAACTAATTACCCTGTTGTGGTGGCTTAGCGTGCCGTTGTCCGTACCATTAACACTATTTCTTCGGAAGTTTTGTTTTTAAACAAACATTATAACATGCCTATAATGTTGTTAACGTGTTAATTTCCTACCTAATATTAACACATTTATTATATGTTGTTTTATATTTATAACACACCTTAAGTGTGATTTGCATCTCCATGGATTGCTTATTGTTGAAATCTGCTTAATCCATAAAAGCCTAATTATAATTTTAATTCTGTTTTAGCTATAAGACCGTTGAAATAATGTTTATTATTTATCTTTAACATTTGTCAAGAGAGTAAAAGAAACAAAACACTTTATAAACCTCCATTTGTGTTTATCAATAACACTTCTAACATATAGCACTTAAGTACTATTTCTTTTGTTTGCTCTGAAATATCTTTTAGATTGCAAAAAAAAAATTTTTGTTAAGTACTACTTTTTTTGTATACTTTAATGGAACTATAGGTCTTTTTTAGATTCATTTAACATTGTACAGTGTATTATGCATGACCGTTTGTTTCCTTAATAAATAATAATAAAATAACAATTCGAAATGTCGGTCGATTCGTAACATTGCAACGCGAAAAACGGCGACTTTTTTATTCTTGAAACAAGTTGTTTCTCTATATTTCATATTATCATTTGACATAAGTGACTGTGTTATTATTGGAGGTATATCTTGTACTAACGCTCTACTCGCGACTTCGTCTGCGTGAACGCCCTTATTTACCCTTTTAGAGGGCAATTTCCAAAAATCGTTTCTTAGTGCTCCCCCACACTCCCCAAGGAACATAAATGTCAAATTTCAGCTTCTTGCGCCCAGTAGTTTCGGCTGTGCGTTGTCTGTCAGTCAGTCAGTAACGCTGACGTTCGCAGAGCAGAGGCGAGCTCCTATGAGAGAGCAAAAATACTGACTGTGAAAGGTTTTTTAAATTGTGCTATTAATTTAGAAATCTCAAACGACGCTACTAATGATTTTCCGAACATCGGATCAAAAAAACGGAAATCGGAACTAAAAAAAAAAAATCATAGGTTCTCTAATTAGAAATTTAAACACGACTTGTATCGTCTTCGCCGGCGGCGGCGGGCGGCTCCGCGTACCGCCCCCACCATCCGCGCGCACGGCGACCAACGGCAACGGCTCACCGCCCGCAAAATTTAAAATCACTCCGCGGACCATATTTTGGCTTCTGCGGACCACTGGTGGTTCACGGACCACTGGTTGGGAACCATTGGTCTAAGAGGACAAAGGATGGCAATTGCTCTACTGATTAAGCAAAGCTGAAATTGAATGAGTTAGGTTAAATCGGAAAAAAAGTAGAAAAGCTTTTCTACATTAATTAAATAATATTACATTTAGGGAAATGGAAAATGAAGTATTTAGAAAAAATCGACCCGTCTCACAACTGAAAAAATGGACCGGAAATGAAGTATTTTTTTCTTAATACTTCATTTTCCATTTTTCTGTAATAAAAATTGCATTGTGAATGCAAAAAACTAAAAATTAAAATAATATTACATTTGGTTTTTATTTAAAGGCCATTTAAGCCTTTACGTTGGCACTACATTAACTAACATTACTTATTTTAGATTGCTGATAGGACTTGCTCTATGTACACGTGGCTACGGCTAGCTACCACCATCTTATCCAAGTCTGACGCCAAAGCAATATCGATTTCAGAACTATTGTTTGCCGGAAATAGAGCTGGCCAGTTCCTCAGTGATTGAGGAGGTATCCTCCTCTCGTTACTCTTATATCATCAAGTGTGATGGATGGCTAAGCGTTATCCCGTTGTTGATAAAAAAGAAGTCTTTATAGAACACGTATGGAATAGGGGCGCGCTCAAGGTTTAGGCGTTATGTCTTTTTTTCCCAGTCATTTCTATCAGCTATGAATACTGCAGTCACCCCTTTCTTGAACATATCGTCCTTTATTCGGCGTTCTTCTCCCCACATACATTCAAATTAGTTAGGAAATTTTGTCACCACATGCGTAAAGCTAAATAATTATCCACTTTACTCGTATATTTTTTGATAATTCTAATGTCAAGGTCTTCTTGCGGCCTGATGGCCAGTAAAACTCAGGAAATTCCACAGTTACCATTTATTGCTTAAAAATCTTAAATAAAAACCTAAAAAGAACAAAAGTATTATTTTTGTATAATAAACGTATATAATATTGAATAATAAACGTCTGAAATTAAACTTACCTGTACCAGGCAGGATATATACAGGTTCTTTGTTACAATTTATAAATAAAATATGATGCTGCTTATTAATACTAATAAGATTGAAAAAGTAGATATCTCACGGAAAGAATTTTGTTGACTGAATATATCAAAGCGATAAAATATTCTATGGCAATGACAAGACATTCAAATTATTATTTTTTAGAACAACGCATATAAATTTGATAAATAGTTTTTATAACCACAAAGGAGGTTACGAAAAATATAGCACAAAAAATATAAGATAAGTGAAAGTGAAACGTGATAACGTAGAGTAATTTGCAACAACAACGTAACATCCTTATACTCCTTATACTGATATCAGAATTAATCGGATCCATATGGTAGGAGTACCTGCCAATTGGGTATTTGAGTGAATTTTTTTTATTGACTTTCAATGTTCATTTAGCTAGTAGCAACACAACATAGGTATTTATTTTCAAATATCTTGCATATTTTCAGCGATAAAGAGTATCAAACTTACTAATTAGACAAGGAGAGCGCTATAGAAACGTGACGTCACCTTTCTATAGCGCCATACTCTCGCCATATAAAATTTCGTTTTAGAAAGAGATAGCTAGACTCACTATTAAGTAGCTCATAATTCGCTTGTTATAATACATATTGAATTTATATTTTCATATTTGTTATATAATAATGTTATATTTTCGCATGTCATAACTAAATATCTACATTTCAACAACAGTCAAACACCCAATGGACCGACTAATATTTACGTGCACTGCTTTCTATAATTCTAGGACATGGTTGTAGGCAGTATGTCATGTCTGAAATATCGTTATAGATGTATTAGTTTGTAAGCCAGGTGAAAAGATTATCGTGTATACTGTTGATAAAGCATTCAATTATGGAAGAACAACGCTGAGAGAAGGACGTTGGCTACTTCCAATTGGGAATGTTTCAAAGCGGTCAAAGCTTAATAACGACTGACACACCAAAAAGTGTCGCAGACGTGCTGCATTGCGTCTGCGTGCGTCAGATTTTGTACCTAATATTTGAACTTGTACGCGTAGGTTCACACCGACAGTGTTGCATTGCAATGCGTTTGGGACACCGTGTGGTGTGTGGCAGCCATAATAAGACCGAATTCCTCGCTGACAAAGTAGCGGATGGAACGCTCGTATTTTAAGTTCTTTAAATACTGCCTTGTAGCCTACACTGTGGTTCCAAGTGTTTTCTGCGGCTCAGGGTGCCTACCATCAACTTTAAGACAGCGATTCAAAAATAGCGCGATGCAGAATAGGTTCCTAAAATGAATTGCTTTCTTTCGTACTCTGACCTTCTAAAAACTGGATCGCAAATGAATCGCTAAATGTGAATGACCAAACGATTTGTGTCCTTATTTCTTCTACCCGTCTCTTTCACTCGATTCTGTCATGCCCGGAGAGTGAAAGGGACGGGTATAACCTGCAGCTGTCGTGTTAACTTGGCCGAGTTATAAGTCAAATAAGAGTTTATGACAGCTCAGCGGCTGTGAAATGTCATTGAATGATCACTGAATCGCTGTCATTGATATTAAGCTGTCGTGGTACGAATAAGCGAAGCAGATCAGTTTAGGTTCCTAAACAAAACCGCAATAAGAGTTGATGGTAGGCACCCAGGTCGTCTCTGTGGAATGTCCGCCCGGGTGGCGGGTCTGCGTATGATCGAATTATTTTACCAAGAATGAATTGAGGTATTTGTCGACATACACATTTCCATGGTACAGTAAAGGTGCCTTAACTTTTAAAACAATAAATTTGTATTAAGTATGTACCTAACGCCTAATAAGGGCCCGGTATTTACCTAATAAGGGTCACCATTTTAATAAATCCTACTCCCGATACTAAATTAAAACCAAACTTGCGCTAACTCTTCTCATTTACTTGATTTTTGTCAGTCTCATGCTTCGATCATGTCATAAACCGAAGATCTCATGGGTCGGCGCGAGTTTGATTGTTTGTTTGATTCAGGATTTTTTTAAAAGGTAGCTTGTACATTATTATAACTCAATGGGTGGCCCTTATTAAGTACAAGCCCTTATTAAGCAACCATGCCTTATTCGGATGTTGTAGGTAACAAGTTCTAATGAGACAGGATTAAAACTGTGCTGTTATTGTAGTTTTCATAACTGTCATTAACTGTGTAGCTCTAATGCTTTGTCTTTATTATTCAATTGATGAAAGTATGACCAGCGCAGCGTTATAACTGAGCAACGTTAAAGGATGTCGTTTAAAAAAACGCCGTTTAAAAGAAACAACCACCACCATGATGTGTGATGAAAGCTAAGTGCTACACCGTTGTGGATAAAAAAAACACGTTTGTCCTAGTTGTACATTATTCTACGCATGTTAATTTAGATTAATGGGGTGCGATTCTGCAAGGCTATTCAGCCATTACATAATCTTCACTTGGCATTCGACCACGCATCTTTATGTCAAATTCATAACAAACAAATGAATGACAATCGAAAAAAGCAGCGAGTTCATTATGTGAATTGTCGATTGAGTTTTAGAGGACCGACCTACTGTGAGGGCATACACAGTCTGGCGCAACTTCCATACAAAAAAGTGTTGTATGAAGTTTGTACCAGAAATATCGCTGTCTTGCTTTCACCTATTTGACTCTCACTCACTCTGACTGACAGTCAGCCGCCAGCCGCCAAATTTGACATTCTTGTCTTGTTGACTGTTTGTAAACGAAGCTTGATTTTAGTATTAATTGTGTGAATTTGTGCATTTTGTGAATTACTCGCAAAATTTCGCCTTATTTGTACGTTTTCGTGGTCCCGTGTGATCTGTTGAGAGATGTATTACAAAACTTGTGAAATATATTATGTGGTTTACGAGCCGGCCGGTCAGAAGTCCAAAAGCGAATATTCATGGCCAAATTTCCATTTAATGAAGAAAGGTAAGCATACATTCACATTTTGTTATAGCCATTACATTAAGGATTAAGTGATTTAAAAGTCTTCTATTAAAATTTAACAAATTGAGAAGATAACCTGATAAATAGTGCTTGACATTTTTTTATCGACAATCGATAATTTTTTAACCGACTTCAAGAATTGAAAAGGAGGAGGTTATCTATTCGTCGCGTTTTTTTAAAAGTAATTACACTAATTACTCGAAGTCGGCTGAACCGATTTAAATGATTCAAACGTTATAACATCAGGTTTTTTCCCAAGTTGGTCCAATTTTGAAATGCCTATTGCATAATGAAGTAAAGTCCGTTCGGTTAGATAGTGTCGGTACACCCGCACGGCATTGTGGCTCTTTTATAGTGCATTCGTGCATGCAGTCGGGCGGGTCTAAACAAAAACACAAAAAATTGTAAATACATGTTTCACGCCTGACTTCAAAGTACTTACTTAAGTACGTATACTTAAATACGTATTAATTACGTACCTACGTGAATTTTTTAAGGCGGTTTGTATGGTTTACATTATTTATTTATTTACATGCTATGCTATATTAACATGTTTCTTGTGAATATTTCAGAACCTTCAACTACAACTGCAAAAATAGCACCTGCAGCCCCTCGGGAAAGAAAACAGGTTTTTTATAGTATCTTTATTGCCAATGCATGTATTATATATTATAAGTTCGATTAAATTAGACTTTGACTTTAATAATGGAGTTTACTTTTAGCCCCATTTGCGCCAACGTGAAATTCTTGTTAAACTTGGTTTAACTTTTTGAATGAGAATTTTATTGTCACATAACTCTTGTTTAATTTAAACCGAGAATTAACGTTAGCGTAAGTAAGGCATCAATTAGACCCTAAAGTTTGCAAAATGATAGAAATGGAATCCTGATATTTTTTTAATATCGCCATCGATAAAAAATCCCACGACTGGTACATCACTATTTCGGTTATTATGTTGGGAACCCTGTACGTCATGTACGTCATAATTTCAGCTATGTGGTTGGTATTCCGTTTTAGTATAACTTCCATACAAAACGATAATTTACTTTTTTTCTATGAGAGACCCGTCTCTTAAACGTAGTGATTACATGCTCTTTGGGCATACACTGTGGTCCACGTGTTTTCTGCGGCTCATGCTCATGTCGACTCTGCGGAATGTTCGCTCGGCCAGGGTCTGCGTATGATCGAATCATATTTATTTTACCAATAATACATTTTTCGAGGTATTGTCGACGTGGACATTATAATTTAATTCACTTCTTTTCTCTCCCTACGATTCCGCCTTTTCGATATTGACCTTTAGAAATCTTTATCCAGTGTAGTGATATTAGATTTCGTTTATAATTCTAATTGGACTTGAATCACAGTAATTCTGAAGTGACTACGTATACGTATTAAATTGAGTTAACTTTTTCGGCAATTGACATAATGCCGATATTACACGGTTTAATTGCATTGAACGTTGAACACAAAAGTGAAAATATTGAGCAAGCTCAACGCTTTCAACGCGATTGAATGTGGTTGACCATGGCCATTGAATGATTCACTTCTACGTTTACAATTACGTGTTCAATTTGGTTGCTTCATCCAAATTGAAAGGCAAAAGTGAACCATGTATTTTCGCCATTACATTATTGAATATTTCTGCTACATAACATCTACAAATATTATTCTGTGATAACATCGTTGTAGGGTCATATCTGTAACACAAGTTTAACTGTTTACTAGTTTTCGAGTTATTATAAAAAAATGTGGTGTTTCAAGTACATTTAAGTAGTAGGTACCAAAACATTAAAGGAAACTACGCAGCTGTAGGTATAATATAAAAAAACCTATAGCTTTTGACGTTAAAAATAAAGTAAGAGTACTTTCTTCTAGACTTAAAACAAAATTCCGTCCGTCTATCTTTATTTCAAGGAACAAAGGTGAATTTCCAATTACCGTTAACTCGCTATGAGGAGACATCATTACTCGCAGACGCCTTTGTCAGTTGTGATGTGACGAACGTCTGTTAAAGATTAAGGGATTTTGATTCTTGACTGTTATTTGATGAACCGCATAAATACGACATAGTTGGTACTCAGGTCAGGATGTTCGAACGATGAAATTAACGTTGCCATTGGGAGCCAAAAAAGTAAGCAACAAGGTACCAAGGACGCAGCGCGTGAAGAAATCCCCGTATCAAAGTCCGTAAAGGGAAAATTATAGGGATTGAAAGTGGAATTAGTGTTTAAAATTAGCTCGGATTTTTTCCTATATTTAAGTCAAAGCAGCTTCGTATATTCTGAGGATAAGATGCGATTAATCTAAGTTCTTATTTCACCCCAAAACTAATATCCTAAAGACACAAAGAGGAGTTTTTAGTAATAGCGTAGTATGTATTTATTTCTAAATATAGGTATTTTGATACGATAGCGACGGCCCCTATAACAATTCGCTGTCGTATCAAAATATCGACCTATATTTAGATTTACATAAGGTCTTCACGTACCGTAAGATATTTACATCAATGACCGTAAGTATCAACTTATTCTAGAGGAAGTGGAAAAGCCTGTCACATTTCTCTTAGTACATATTATCATCATATACGGGCCTCCGGAGCATACGAATATAGTATTCGTAGTTCATACACGTATCATTTCCTATTGTCACGTTATCACTATTCTTTTGTGTGAGGGATTATTACGTCATTCGTCCCCGTATATCAATTCTAGAACATATTAAAGAGGACTATTTTATTACGTGATATTTTACTGTGAGATAAACGTACCTATATAAAAATTATAATGAATAATGATATGTGTAGTTAAACGTTTTATTTATATTCTGTAGCAGTCGAGAAAAAGAAAATCACAACCGAACACATAATGTCACCACAACAATATGCCTTAATTCTGTAAAATCATATGTTCATTTTATATAAAACGTCCAAACGTGAAAATTGTTTGTGAAAATCCGCATATTACCATAATTCCAACACTTGTATGCGAATTTGACGAAAATCTGAATGCGAATTGCCCTCCTGAGCTTCGGGTACACTGGATTAATGATTGCTATAAATTTTGAAATTGTAATTCTGAAAAGTTTTCGAGGAGGCCTGATTTCAAGACCAAAGTTGAAATTAAGTCTTATTGATTTTACCTAACTTGTTTCTGAAATTTAAATTGTTGGCCCTGAAATGTTAGACGATAGGTTTGCTAAATGTAGGTAGGTATATTGTTTAAAAGTTCAATAAAGAATTCACAATACTACTGAAGCGCACTGTATTTTGTTTCGGAGAGTTTAAATTTTATTTGCCATAGCTTGTCTACAAAAAAATTAAAATTCAACAAGAGTTAGTCAGACTAGAGCACCGAGGATTGCGTACCATCATTAAGAACAATGGCCATTATAGCCCTGATATTTTTTAGATTGTATAATAATAAATGCTATTGGATAAAATAGCTAAAAAATCAACAAATCGAACTATGCTATTTATGTTCCCATTCAAGGCCAACAACGAAAAATACATAATTGTGTTTTCTTCATAAAACAGTGACAAAGTTAAGGATTATGAACGCACTCTAAAGGTCAAAGTGTTCCGATGGTGTTCCGTTACACTTTTGATCTTTATTCGATAATGTGATGCTTATAACTTCTGCTTCAAACAATGATTTCATATTAATTCTAGGAAGCATCACCATTACATGAAATACATTTAACATTTTTTGAAGACTTACTAACACAATATCTTATCATTTATTTTCTGAACGACTAAACTCAACAACTATGCTACCTAAAACGGGACGTATTGTTGATCTGACAGGTGTCATATTGCTTTGTATAGCCCCCAGTACACGATGGCCGATCATGGTCGGCGACCATGACCAATACATCGTACATTGACACTTTTGAAAGAACCTTTTTAAACTTGTTCGTTAAAAAGTGTCAATGTACGATGTATTGGTCATGGTCGCCGCCCATGGTCGGCCATCGTGTACTGGGGGCTTATCGATCATGAAGTTCGACTTAATACTGAGTTACCTCAGAGTATTAAGTCAAACTTCATGGTATCGATACATCGTATCGTACTCCTTGGAGTAATTGTGTTCTGTGATCGTAATGTATCGCAACTGATCGTATCGATATACAATATATTATATCGTATGCCTTTGTATCAGTATTGAAAATATCGTTATGCATTTTTTTTTATAAATAGTAACTCGTAGTTCAAATGTAGGATTGTTTTTAAACTATAACAATTAATTGGTTACCCATACCAACCAATACCATATTATTATAAAGCCTCTTTAATTCTTTATGCTGTCTTTTTAAGTGAACTAGCAAATAAGTAGTATTGCCTTTAGTTTTTACATGCTATGGACATGACAGCGTCACGTCAAAAGCCGTCTTAAACATAAATGAGATTTCTAACCCCAAAACTTTAAGTGTTGTTTTTAGACTTCCTTGGCCTTTAATGAAAAATCTGACTTCAGACCCATAAACAGTTTTATATAGCGATTACATTTTGATATCAAGAGGAATTATACACGCCAAATCGTTGACAGGATTTCAAATGTATGGACAGTGGCCATTGTTCTTTAAATAAATAAAACGTGAAAAAGTTTTCATCGGCGAGGCTATATTCGTTAAAGAATATGCGGTGTAAAATATTTTAGTTTTAGGTCAGCGCCATCTCTTGACCGATATTGGCCAAGCACTATGACATATTATATTATTGTAATGTGTTGTAAGTCCATTTTAATTTATATAAGGCAAGCAGTTATTTGGTAAAGATCGGTCGTCCTTTGATTCCCGCTATGTAAATCCTCATACATCGTGCGTCAGAACAATATACACAATTTTATCGCGAATATACCACGTTATTCTGCTTGATAAGGAATACGAATATCGCATTTGAATTCGAAATAAGGTACGTCTCAACGACGTGATGAACACAAGGAGGGAATCGCGTAAAGTATTCAAATACTATTGTCGGCACATTTGTATGAACATTCTGAATATTTATTCGTTAAAGAGACAAAGAAGAGCTTTAGGCATAGTGATTTTTCTAAAAAACACTGGTGAACAAGAATCTTTACAAAAAACAGAAATAAATCCACTAAAATTGCTTTATATATCTTCTCCTTCGATATTCTAATCTGTTCAGTTTTAGTGCAGGATTGTATAAAAAAAACTAAACTTTTAGGAATTCGCTACTAACGTTCTATAAGCTTAAAGTTATTGAATTTGCCAGAAATGTTCAAAAGCCACGAAATGATAAGTGATAATAATCTAAAATGTGAGCGGCTCGGGAAGGATCAAAGGATTTACTGTTATATTGAGGTACTTTGATCCGACGATAATAGGAGATGTTCACTAATGTACCTACATTCAACAGCGGCAGGGTTTACACGTATACCTACTATACAGCTACAGCAACTAATACTAGGAAAAAATATCAGGAGACTTATACGTATTGATTGATTAATATCTAATCCTTATCTTAGGTACTTAATGTTACTTATATTATAAGCGAAAGTTTAGATAGAGTTACTCAATCATAGCGAAACTTGTTGTGGCCGGCTAAATAAGGGCTTCAGAGCCGGAGCCCAGAGCATCTAGGGTATAAGTGTGTCATTACATTTGCAGGTATGAGTTCATAATTCGAATATTAGTATCCAGCATTGCAAATGCAATACACAATATAACAATACACATACCTACATACAAAATACGAACACATACTTATATGATAAATCATAAAATATAACGTGGCAAAAGTAAGTGACAGGGCCCGATTTCTCAGGAGACTGTCTCTGCGGGCGAGACGTTTGTTCTCTTATAATTCTATGCGAACTTTTTGCATATTATGTTTGATAATAGACGGAAGAAACTCTAGAAAACTGGCAAAAGGCATTTTGTGGATCATTCATAAGTCTCGAAATCGATAAAAAGATAAAGAATCCCCTACTAACTAAATAATTGCTCGAACGTGTCGTAAGATACACAGTGTTTCGGCGTTCGTATTTTAATATCAATCTAGTTGGAAGTTTTTCAATGATTCAATGAGTTATTAAAATTTTTACTTTTTTGCATTCACAATGCAATTTTTATCATAGAAAAATGGAAAATAAAGTATTTAGAAAAAATCGACCCGTCTCACAACCAGCTCCGATGGGACTTGAACCCACGACCTTTCGCTATCCGAGCAGTCGCCCGGATAGCGAAAGGTCGTGGGTTCGAGTCCCATCGGAGCTGGTTGTGAGACGGGTCGATTTTTTCTAAATACTTTATTTTCCATTTTTCTATGATTCAATGAGTCTTCATCCTCAATAGGTACATAACATTTATGTAGAACATATTAACCAAGCAGTTAAAACCATCAACAGTTTCTCGTCTAAATCTTTTAAGTAGGTATATATAATTCGCGTGTCCAAAAACTCCACGGGAGCGTAGCCCCGGGGTGCAGCAAGTATTTTAAAATAAATGCCCGTCGAATCTATGAGATAGTTGGTCTATACGAGTTTGCCTAACTAAAGACGTGACGTAACCGAGTCGCTCAGCCCGCCTCACCACAGACTAATTGATAGGAGTGGAAGCAATGGACCTGCTATTCTACGTCAACAAAGTCGTGGCGCCCACTATAGTAAACTATAGTTACTCCTTCGAATCCTACTAATATTATAAACTAGCGGCCGCCCGCGGTTTCACCCGCGTGGTTCCCGTTCCCGTGGGCATATCTGGATAAAAAGTACAGATAAAACCTTCCTCTTGAATCACTCTATCTATTAAAAAAAATCGCATCAAAATCCGTTGCGTAGTTTCAAAGATTTAAGCATACAAAGGGACATAGGGACAGAGAAAGCGACTTTGTTTTATACTATGTAGTGATGTGAAAGTTTAGATGTTTGGATGTTTGGATGTTTGGATGTTTGTTACTCAATCACGCCAAAACGGTTAAACGGATTTGGCTGAAATTTGGAACAAAGATACTTTGTAGCCTGGAGAGGAACATAGGCTACTTTTTATCCTGGAAAAATATCTCATTCCCGCGGGATAACGTCCTGAAGTCCACGCGGGCGAAGCCGCGGGCGGATAGCTAGTACTATCATAAATGCCCGCCGAGTCTACGAGTACTTATTAAAGTTTATCTACGAGTTTAGCTAAAGATGTTACCAATCGCTCAGCCCGGCTCGCTGCAGATTAATTGATAGGAGTGAAGCCGATCGACCGACTAATCGGACGATACTCAACTCGATACGACGGATTGATAATATAGTGTGTAATTTACATAAATATTACCCCTGTATTTTCTCCATATTTCCAGGCTCATCAATTCTACGTCGACAAAGTCGTGGCGCCCACTATAGTTAACTATAGTTTCCCCTTCGAATATTATCATAAATGCTCGCCGAGTCTTCGAGTACTTATTAAAGTTTATCTACGCGTTTAGCTAAAGATGTTACCGAGTCGCTCAGCCCGGCTCGCCGCAGATTAATTGATAGGAGTGAAGCCAATCGACCGACTAATCGGAGGATACGCCGCTCGATACGACGGATATAGTGTGTTATTTACAATATTATTCCCCCAGTAGGTATCTTTTCCGTCTTTTCCGTCTTTTCAGGCTCTTTTTCCTCTCACGCCGTACAAATTATTCTGGATGATTCCATCTTTTGATTTTCTGATTTATGTGTCAAGTAAGAACTTTTATTAAACATATTATTATGTTAAAAAACCACACATTTAGTAGTCTTGAAAACGTTTTTTTCATACACAACGGGGTCTCACTTAGCCTTCATGAAGATAAAGCGCACTATTCCGGGAATCCTCAACCACTGACTATCTTATCCTTACTTGCCGGAAAACAACAATACTGAAAACATCGTTGTTATGGCGTCAGACTTAGATAAGATGGTGGGAGCGGACCAGGCAGACTTAGAACAAGTCTTACCACTAACCAAACCGAATGCAATATGTACCCGCCGCGACTTTTGAAAGTATACAAAGAGTAGAACGCATAGACTGGGACTCCTCACGTATAATTTTAAATTATTTTTATGCATTCACATTGCAATTCTGTAAGTATAGGAAAAATGTGATAGTAAAAAAACCACGAGCCCTATAAGTAGCTTCCCGCCCGGCTATCCCGCCTGAAAGCTTACTTATAGGGCTCGTGGTTTTTTACTATCACATTTTTCCTATCGACCCCCCCCCGCGAATAATCCGGTAACCGAAAAAGTCAAAATGTTCAGGAAAAATAAAAGAAGCATTTTTGTTAATAACTCGACTAAAAAATAAGTATCAGAGACTTTTTATATCACATATGGAAGCTATTTTTTTCAGCTATCTTGTTATTTCAACCAAATTTTATTAGTACCAAGGTATTCGTTACAAATTAACTAAATGCATTTTACTATACTAGTATAGGTTAAGCTCTGATCAGTATAGTGTCTCTAACGATATTATTCGTGTAAATTTCTAGTGCCGTCTACAACAGTAATATCGTGTTGCGATATTATACGTGAAAGTTTATATTTTCGACTACAAACAGTAATATCGTGTTGCGATATTATTCTTGCAAATAGTTTTGTTTATTGTACATTTGTAGAAGCCAATTACTATAATATTCGCCTGTCATGAAATAAATGATATTCTAGTAAATGAAACAACTTTGGTTAGTTTATGATTGGTTGGTTAATTAATGATTGTTATGATTAACATTAAAAAATTACACTTTGGCTTAAAGATAGAACATAATGAATGAGATTATATTTAAGTTGAAAATTATTTTCTATTCCTATTCCTTCGTTAGGAATACTGATTGCTCAATTATGTTAACAACTAAACAAGAAGTAAGATAGAGCTGCATCTTGTTCCCTGCACTGTTTAACATAATATGGTGAGCAAATCATACGGAGGACCATTGAAGATTGGGAGAAGGGTTTCCCTGTAGGCGGAAAGAGACTTTCAAATTTTCGATATGCTGACGACACCGTACTATCTATAGATGATAGGAGTGAGCTATTCCATAGACTCGAGGTGGAGAGTGGCAACGTTGGTCTCGCAGTGAACAGAAAAATAACTAAAGTGATGATAGAGGATCAAATCGGAACGTTATCAAATGTCACCTGCAACATTCCTGGCATAGGCATCGTCGACCACTACATTTATCTGGGCTCCCAAATCTGCAAAGACTGCAGCTGTGTACCGGAGATAAAAAGGCGTACGGGATGGCAAAGGATGCTATGACCCGTTTTATATTATATGGAGTTGAAACATGGACAATTCTGGCCCGCGAAAGGTAAAGGATGTGGTGCTGAAGGCGAATGCTAAGAATACCTTGGATAGCGTAACGCACTAATGCATCAACCCTAACCTAACCCAGCCCCAAATTAAAACTCACCTATCGACCACATTCCAGCAATGCATTCTTTCATATTTCGGTCATACGGTACGCAAAGGTGACGACATCCTAAAACAACTAATTGTAGTCGGGAGCATCGAAGGCAAGAGATTGCGCGGTCGCTCACCTACAAGATAAAAGACCGATCAAGTAAAAGACTCATCATCCTTCATACACACGGTCGTAAGAGAGGTGCTGGACCGGAACCGGTGAACCCTGATGCTGACCACGATCCTTAGACATGAGGGACTGACCCCAGAAAGACTTTCTTTCTTTACTTGTGTAATGGGAATCGACTTTGGGAAATAGACTAATAGAGTTTCCTATCCTGTCTTCTGTATCTAGCTTCATCTAATGTGGTCTATTCAGATGTTTTCCTCTTTTATCAATCAAACTATCATCAGCTCTTCTAATTTTTTCTAAGGGTGTGTAATCATTTGTTCAAGGATAGAAAGCGTGTTTAAGAAAAACACTTTGCATACATGGGTTTCTTCATTGTTGAGGGGAAAATAATATTTAAATGTTTGAGATCGGTTTTCTTTTCCTATTAACTGTTACTTTTTTAATATTACTGGATGTCACATGACGTAAAATGTATTACCATTGGAGTTCACGATTGACAAGTTTATAAAAATCACTGTGTAGTGGTAATCTGTCTTCTGCGATGAACGTTAACCAGCAACTTTTTTAACAGGCACAATTAGGTAAATTATATTAATAGACCAATTAGATTTGATTGAATCAATTCGGTGTTGGTTTTCGCACGAACTATCTTCTGAGGATGCCACGGGTTGGGACGAAACACGTGTAGAGTGGTCTAATCGGTGAAGGTGCAAGGTGTATTGCTGTCTTGCTAAATGTAGGTATTGCGAACTGGTATTTTCGTGGTGTGCATGTGCATTTTATTGCGGGCGGGCGGTGCATCTTGCATGTTGTGTTTTTGTGGAAGTAAGCTAGGTACATATATTTCGTTTTTCACAATGGTTTGGGACTTCCTCAAAGTGACGCCTGATTCAATCAAATAACAAAAACCTGTATTACTTATTACATAATTACGGTAATAAATTGTTTACACGAATAATATCGTAAAAGTGTTTACTGTCAAATGCTTTTGGTATTTTTTTTCGTAAAGATCTAAAACAATATTATTCGTTCAAAATACTTTTTAAGGCATTTTAATGGAACAGACACGCAATTTTTCATATCTTTGTAAATATCAATAGAAAAATTCTGAAAAAAAATCACATGATTCATTTTAGTTTCTAGATACCTAAAAACACATAACATGAAAAACCCCGTAATAGCTCATTACCGGATTATTCGCGGGGGGGGGGGGGGGGGTCGCTATATAAAAATATATCCAAGTTTTAAGAAAGTACACAGTACTCCACTGATTAGCCGCGTTAGCAGCGTATCACCCCAACCAGGGGCATCTTCAGCAGGCCTACTCTAATTGTCCGGGCATGACAGAATCGAGTGAAAGCGGCGGTGCTAACAAAGATACAGTTTTCGTTGAATTAGAGCAGGGGTTCAGGAGATCTTAGATCGTGCAAAATCCAGCAGGCATTTTTTTATAAAGTATATATTTTTATATTTTCTGTGCTTCTTCTTCTTTAAGTGCCGCTTCGTTATTGAAGGTTGGCCGTCAGCTCCTTGAATTTGGCTTTGTCAACTGTCTTAACGCCGGTGCTGAATTTAGCACGGTGCAACATCTTCTGAAGTTGCCCCGGGTTGGGGCGAAACACGGTGTAGAGTAGTCTAATCGGTGAAGGTGCAAGTGTTGTGTTTTTTTGCGGAACATACATTTATTTTTTCTCAATAATAGTTTTAATTGGATACTAAGTTTTGCAAACCCTGTGGTTTTGAAGAAGGTAGTAGTGGGTTTCCCAAAGATGTTTATTCAAAGGTTTTTGTCGTTATTCGACAGTTTGAAACGAAAATGTCTCGAATAATGTGAGTTCAGCCAACTTTACTATTAACAAGGGTTACATACAGTCCAGCCCAGTTCAAAAAACAATTAGTACAAGTTGGTAGGGCTTCTACATCTGCTGAAGCCTCTGAAACAAAACAAACTTGCAAACATTATTTAGAAATTTTATGTAGCACGAAATCAACACAGTGTTACAAATTTTTTTTACGAGTAAAATTTTATGCATGTTTTTTTATAAAAAATATAAGTATCTCTTACGAGGTTTTCCGACAGATTTCAAGAGCTAATAATAAGTTAATTTTATTTTATAACTTGTAAACGTTCTCACTATCGATATAAACTAAATTAAATAAGCATAATCTTAGAATATATCAATTTTCTGAATACTAATATTAATTTTTACGTTTTAAATATTACAGCGTCAGTTCAGTCCATGCTGTTTCTTGCGTTGTATCTTTTTCTTAATTTATTCGCGGTACCAGTATCAGTAATTATACACTACTAGTACGCACAATTAGTGTATACCTACTTTCTAAGAACATATTTTGATGCTTAGTCGGAAACTAATACTCGTCAAGTACGCACAAATCGTGTAATGTGTACTCTACTTTCTAAGAACTTATTTGAATGTCTGTTCGGAAACTATACAGTGCGATAGTAATGAAACGTGGTACTGTCCAACTAGCAAAATACGGTTTTATAATTATCCTAGAACCATATTTTATCAGGACTATATAGGATTTATAACCAGTTATAAGTCCGGAAAAGGGCCCACTTTATAAGTCTATTTGCACTTGTAGGGTATTTATAATGGTCCGTGAATATGCCATTTACGCCAACAGTGGTCCTAGTTAAGAGCCACATCAACCCAAACAGACTTGCGGTATCTACTATTAGTGTCTTACAGTATAAAATGAGACTATTAAGCTCTCGGCAAATTCTTTTGTAAGTTTATTTCTGGCAAGTCGCGAGATGCAAACTAAATCGTCACGAAGTGGTTCTGTTTAATTAAAACAGGTTGAAAAATAAGTAATGGGGAGAGTAATACATTATCTCTTCTAGAGGAGGTGACCTATAAATTATTGTGTTGTTGACCTACGTACCATGTTTTCGTCGGGAAACTTGAATTTTGTGTGAAACCCTATCACGTTTATAGTGTAAATTTTAACGCGCCTCATAAATTTTGCAATTTGACATATCAATATTTATTAATTATTTTAAGAAATACCCGAGGCAGCTGTCATTTTTGCAGCTGGCATTTAGAAATGCTTTATAATGCTGTTATAGGATATTTAGTTTTATAAAGGCATGTGTCAAAACCGAAGAAATTGCCATGTTTTTTTTACTTATAATGGCCATTTAATGTTATCCTATAATCGCTTTTAAGCCTAAGTAATAGGTGTAATTAGTCCTGAGTGTATTTGCTCCTAACATTAGCTATTATAAGAGCAGTGAGACTATAACAGCACGCAGATGTTCTCTTTTAATCGCCTACAAGTCAAAGTAATCGGAGTAATTACTCCTTAGTTTTATAGGAGTATGTACTCCTAGTATAGGCTCTTATAGGAGTCTACGATTATAATGGCATGAATATGTCCTCTTATAGGCACTTATAAGTCTATGTTACTAAACTAATTACTCCTCAGTGCAATTACTCTTGAATTATGCTTGTATAGGAGTCTTGAGCCTGTAATGGTCAGGGAAAATGATCTTATAGTCGTTTACAAGGTAAAATTATAGTAGTAAATGTACTCCAGTAAAAACAGCATTTGCTAATGCTGTTACAAGCGCAGTCGGTAAATTTGGAGCCACTTTAGGAGGCTTACAAGTCCACATAGACTTATAAAAACGCGTTCCAGGATAATTTTGCTTGTTGGGTGGTATCGGGGCGGGTATCAAGATATCTTTGACATCTGCACATAGGGAATGCCGGGAATTCTGCCTTTATTAGTTGTGACTGAAACCAGCGCACTAATTGAAATTGCTGACACGTTTGTTGCTAAGATAAAAATATAAATGTTACCAACACAATAGAACTTATGTCAGACTACATCTTACTTATATTTTTCTTAACTTAGAAATGAAATTAGTTAAAAATGCTGAAGTATGTACTGTACGATATATGAAATTTTAAAAATTTTTCATAAAGTAAAACACGATGTATTTTTTGAAGCATGATGATAGTACCTACCTCAGGAAAGGACATAAGCTATTTTTTGTTGCCTTGAAATCTCACACACGATAATGTCTTCTGATAAGTGAAATTAATTTCAAAAACAATATTTTACTACTGTTTTACCATAGCTTTTTCAGGAAACAAAAAGCGAAATTGAAACAAACTCTATCAGCTATTGGTAGGTCTATTGCACTATTCTGAAAGATACTTTTATCGTAACTTTTTCTAGTGGAGTACCAGGTCCAGTAGTGGCGTTGCTATTCTAAGTCTCAGCATCTATAAATACCTACACAAAGTACGTTTTGTATCCCCGGATCGATTACAGAAGCTTTAAACCTCAGCTGACCGCCTTTCTATTCCTGGCTAAGCCGCCATCTTATCTCCTTAACAGCCTTTTCAACATACTTGCTCATAAAGTGAGCCTTATTACATCGATCTTAGGGCCATAAACCGAACTTAACACACACGTGCATAATATTATTACACACTAGTGTGTAATAGAATTATCCCTACAAAGTTAGGTTAGTACCTAACTGCAAATTATATGCGAGTAAACAGAGACTTTTCAATTTAACCGGGTAATACAGTATCACTACAAAGTTAAGTTAGTACCTAACTGCAAGTTATATGCGAGTAAACAGAGCATTTTCAATTTCACCGGGTAATAGGTACAGTTCTTTTTTTGTAACAACAAAGAGGTTTTATACGGCTGAAAATCCATTTACGTTTTTAGAATAAATAAATGTGTCCCTAATTAGGACAAAAAATATCCTTAACAGCCTTTATTAGTTTTGCAATATGTCCCCAAACCGTTCAAACTTATTATTTTGAATATTTCATGGAAATGTAACTTAGATTTCGTACCTTAAATAGGATTTAGATTCCACGTGTTAAGTTATTTGTTGAGGATTTGGCCCAAACCTTAAATCTGTCAATAATTTTATTGTACTTTGAATATTAATTTGTAGTGTTACTGTAATATCCTTAGGTCCATGCGATATTTTAGTATGAAACTAACACTTAATCTTGTATAGGATAAAATAGGCGATGAAGTTTGTATTCGGAATCCATCTTTAGTAGGTATTTCAATTTAGTAGGTATATTATTTTTATTTCGACTTGCATGTGGTGTGTAAAAACATAGATATAAGTACAATGTTAGTTATTTATGTTATCTTAGCATTTATAGGAGTTAATAACAATTTTGCATTTTCCACTTTTTAGGTCGCAGACAAACTGACGATGCATCTTATATTGGATAGGTATTGCGTCCGAATTTCCATTAAAGATTTTTTTACTTCCATTTTAAAGTCGTAATGTTTATAATTGAATTTTCTATTGGTGGAGTACGAAAAGCCTTGTGATGTTAATGATAAGCATCTTAATTGGGTTCTGTTAGTAGTCCTCTACTACTAATTATTACAGATAATAGGGCAAAGCGGATTTGCTGTTTAAATGAGAAAGGGAGATTTTCATTAGAGAAAGTAACGCGAGTTGCGACATTTGCACTGAAATAACAGTATTACTGTGACATGTTCCTGTAACGGGTTCCTGAAATTCCCCCAGGAAAATAAGGTGAAGGTTGGTTGGTTACTGGGAAAAGCGAAAATGTTATATCTGACATCCTAAGCCTACAGTTAATATAGCTGTAGGATTACTTGAGTACTGATGGAACAATTTAAAATTAAAATGGGAATTTTAAGGCACTTTTTCGTAGCAAGTGGAAATATCTTAATTCTTTTACCCCTGGGACTGACGAGCGTTATTAAAATTATGATAACAATAATGTATTTATTCGGATTCAAAAGTAAAAGAGAAAAGTTGTGTTTACTGAAATCACAGTTTCTTAACTTTTGTACTAGAACCCACCTGAGTGCTTCAAGACAAGTTTTGGAGTATGAAAAAAGTTATTTTATGACTCCTGACTCGAAATTACCAAACTGAAAGTATAAGTGATACTAAAACTTTTGAGTTTATGTTTTAAATCACGTTCTAAGATTTTTCAATTAAAAACGTCCATAGTATTATTATGGTTTAAAGCATAAGATATGTTTGTGCAACACGTGTAGGTAGTAGCATCCGAATGCATTCTTGCTTTTCAAATGTAGTCGGTACGGTATTTCAATCCAATAAGTTTATAGAAAGAATCCCAAAGGTTGATACGGCCCCAGATTGAAACAAATAAACATACCTATATGGCAAAGTATTCACCCGAGCAAACAGCTGTAGAAAATATTCCGTACAAAGTAAACATACGTTCATGGGGGAAACTACACAGTTGACTTGGAAGAAAGCTGTTCACATAAATGGAACTTTGTGTTTTAGATAAAGTAGTTGGAACTTGGTTTGCAAAGCTGCAATGTTAGTTTATTTTGAGAATATACCTACTAAACGATTCGTAAAATTATAAGTATTTTTGGTGAAAGCTTTCATTTTCATACGCACTATTCAATATTTAAACGTAATACTAATTTTAAACTTTTCATTTGGGAAGCTGCAAGTACGCCGAATTGAAGTCCCCGCGACGAGCGACGTGGCGTGGTCGCTTAGGTCTTGTGCAGAAAGGATGAATTCATCGCGATTTTAAATGTGAATGTGGTTACAATAATAGGATATTTTACTGATTTTACGAAGCGATCCGCAGAAGAACAAAGGCTACCGACATAGCTCTCAGAGTAGCGAAGTTGAAGTGGCGATGGGCAGGCCACATCGCCCGCAGAACTGACAACCGTTGGGGACGAAAGTTACTGGATTGGTGACCACGAACTGGGCGACGCAGCGTAGTACGACCCCCCACAAGGTGGACCGATGACCTGGTGAAGGTTGCGGGAAGCCGTTGGCTGCAAATAGCCCACAGCCGCTCTTTGTGGCGCTCAAAGGAGGAGGCCTATATTCAGCAGTGGACTCAGAATGGCTGATGATGATGATGATGACTGATATTTGTTTTATTTATTTGAAATGTTTTTATTTTGAATTAGCTTAAGTATTTCGTAATAAGACATCTTACTTTCTAATTAGACAAGGAGAGAACGACTATCATTGTGACTTCACCAAGTCAGTAGCGTCATAGTCTCGCCATAGAAGATTTCGTCTTAGACAGAGACCACTATAGTCAAAATTAAACAGCTTATAATTCGCTTGTGATAAAACGGCTTCAAAGGACCGGTGATCGTTGTGGATGTCCTTGGGGGAAGCAGTGGGCGTCGTATGACTGATGCTGATGATGGTTCTTAAATGTTATATTTTTTAACTTCATCATTAAATATCAACATTTCAACAACAGTGAAATACCCTATTGCACATAGATAGATGGACAGGGTCTTGAACCCTATCCAAACCAACCAGCGAGTAATCTTGATAAAGTCGTTTTCGTTTGTTTTAAGAGCAATAATGCAAACAGAGTGTAACCAAAACTGTAGGTTAATATCGCTGCAAATTCGCCCCTTCATATTACGAGTGTAAGTTTGTCAATGTGCAAACGTTACTATCGGGTTTGCGTTACGAATGTTATTCTAGATCTTATGTCTTTACAATAAAGAACAATATATTTGTCAAATTTTCTCTCTATCGCAATAGTGTGCGAATTTACTAACTTACACTCAGCCCTCTGAACAAGATCACTGACTCGCGAATGACGCTCCCGCTTCGCAGGCGCCTGGTCGCGTCTATCTGGCCGGAGCTTAACGCAAAAGTGGTAGTCAAGTTCTAGACTTTTCTAATTGAAGTCCGGCTTCATTAAACAGCTTTTGTCTCAAGTTGCGAATGGGTAAACAAGTTGAAGCGACTGCTCAGGCGGGTGCTATTACCCTTAAGTTGTTGGATAACCATTTGGGTTTCCAGCTTTTAATATTGTAGTTTGTCATTTAAACCGGTAGTTTAGCAAAATTGTATTTTAAATATTTAAATTCTAGCTTTCTGAGGAAGGGATTTTAATGAGAAATCAAACTTCTGATAATGTCTAATTTTAAATTTCAGATTAAAAATCGTTACTGAATTAATTACTTTTTCTTTTTACTTATTTTGAACATCATCATGTTCATCTTCATAAATCTCCTTATCCGAATTCTGTTTGAGGTCGGGGCATTACGTAAGTCCTTCTGCATATTCACTCCTTTCTCATTCACATCATTACGCACTACGCACACACTAGCATGAAGTTGACAGTTGATTGAATCTTGACAATTATTGGTATTTAGTTGGTTTAGCAAAACTGTTCGCCTTTTATTAAGAGATCCCAATGCCATTTCAACAAAATACACAGTACATGCAGTGTAAACATTTCTGTCTTTGTATTTTTTTTAAGAAGGTTTACAGGTATCAAATACACAGTAAATCTTAAATATAAATCTTGTTTAGTTGAATAAACTTTTTCTATTTCTATTTATGGAATTACATATGACAGTGAGTGATAAAAAATGTATTAAATTAGATTTAGAATGAACGGGTAATATGTTTATGAGTACCTACTCATAAATACGTTTTGTGAAGTTCACAGATTTTAGAAACAATAAAGTTTTGTTGGATAGATACTCAGGGCGTGTTAATTGTCAAAAGGCTGTGTTTATCGGGGTAATAAATAAACCATGTGGCGAACCTTATCCAATTATACCGCGAGAAAGGGTCAAGGGCTCAAACGCAAATGGCTGTACTTTCGTCGACGTTTATTGAAATATTTCGGAGGCACTGGGAATGTTAAGAAGATAGATATTATACTCGTATACTTATACCAATCTAATATCTTTGTTTTATACAGGATAATTTTTTTATCAGTGCACAATTTTTTAGGGTCTACTCAGAATCGGTAAGTGAACAACTTTCTCCTAGAAACATAGGTCGAAATATGAAAAAAAAAATTGGACTCTTCATACAAATCGGACTGATCACGTGATTGATTTGTATGGGAAGTCCAAAATTTTTTGTCGTATTTCGACCCATGTTTCTAAGAGAAAGTTGTTCACTTACCGATTCTGAGTTGATCTTGAAAATTTGTGCACTGATAAAAAATTTACCCTGTATTTTTAGACCTTTTGACGTTCGTTATGGTTGGAGTGTAGCAAAATACAATGTACCATACATGTACATGTCGAAGGTGCCAGTTAGGCCACTGGACCAACTCTCGATTGAATTTGTAATAATACACTCAGTCCACACTATTTATCTATTTCTTCTTACACTTTGAATAAGACAGATAAATGCTTCATAATATGTCATATCCATATTAATTACTACTTAATAATATTATAGATGAGAAAGTGTGTTTGTTTGTTTGTCCTTCTTTCACGTCAAAGCGGAACAACGGATCGACGTGATTTTGGTATGGGGATAGTTTGGGAGCTGGAGAGCTGACTGCTTCTTCTATACTCTAAATATATCACATTCTCGTGGGAAACGTGGTGTAGTCCACGCGGGCTGCGGGCAGAAGGCTTCAATTACAATCTGTGTTTGTTTTTTACTGTTCGGCTAAAGGCCGCGGTAACCTTGGAAATAGCCAGTCGCTTCAATTCCCACCGTAGGAGATATTCATACCATGGACAATTATTGTGTTTCTTCAGTCAGTATGTGGGTGTTATCGAAAGGATCATTAAAAATAATAAATAAATAAATAATATCTTTTTTCAACTTGACGTAATAAATAAGCTCTTTTGAATTGTCAATATTTTTCTACCACCGAATCAAGACTTGTATAACTGATAAGATGAACATTTCATTTACGTACTTTCACGTTATCGAGGTGATCTGTCTAATAGTAATCCATACCTACTTATATTAAAAAGATAAAAGATTTGTATTGAGATTTAAAATTATTTTTAATGATTACACAATGCAATTTTGTAAGTATATAAAAAATGTGATAGTAAAAAAGATACTGTTTGAAACGAATAAACTCAAAAATACTGGACTGATTTTAAAAACTCTTTCACTATTAGAAAGCTGCATTCTTCCTGAGTAACAGGATAAGTAATAGGGTATATTGATCCCGATGTTCCAACGGGAACGGATACCACGCGGGTGAAACCGCGGAATGCCACCAGTTTGTAATACATTCGTTAATGGTTTGTAATGTTCGTATCGCACTTCAACTAGTTAACCTACTCTAGTACTTTTTTAACTGCCTTTACCTTTGCTTCGTATACTCTACTGACAGCTTAATACTCGATGATATGGATCGCGATGATCGCGTGTGTCATAAATCATGGAAGTGACCTTGTATCGTGGTCCAAGCGGCAGTGGGTGTTTTATTTATAGGCTGTTGCATTCAATGACAATTCATATCGACACGTGGCCAAATAAAGTGCGATATCGTCTGTACAGATGAAATAATGGTTATTTATTAGACTTAATATCCTAGGCATTCTCTCCCAGTCAAGCGGAAAGGATGTTATGTGGAAAATTAAGAAAGTTATTATCATATTACCAGTTGTTTGATTTTATTTGTTTAAGTTGTGTCACGTGTGACTTAAAAGCCTTCCATTTTAGCCATCGAAGTATTAGAGGTAGAAAAGCTCTAGAAAAGTCATCTTTATTATACAGTCCGTAGGGTCCTACCTTACCACAGAACACGTGTAAGATGTTACAAGTGTACTTTGTTCAATGAAGCATGGGTCCTATGATAGCTTATTCGTGTGCAAAGCATAATTATTATTAAGTACTAGCGGCCGCCCGTTGTTTCAACCGCGTGGTTCCCCGTGGGAATATCGGGATAATTAAATAAGTTTTTAGTAAAAATTACATTTTTATGACAAGCTTTTTGCTATCTGTGCTTAAATATTGTATTGTCATCTGAACCAAACCTGTATACAAAGTTTCAGCTCCATCAAACACTAGAAAGTGGGTCAATTAAGATTGCAAGATTTGTCCCCCACTAAGTAACTAACATGGCAAGTTAATAAAATGCTTGTAAAAAGTATCCTAAACTTGATTTAATCCAGGCTGTCTGTCTACTAACTGTGTACCAAACAACCAAATCCGTATAGTAGGTACCTGGTTTTTGCGTGAAAGAGTAACAAACATCCATACATCCATACTCACAAACTTTCGCATTTAAAATAAAATAAGGTATTTGTTGTATTTATTTATATATATCTTCAATAACATCTATTTCATTACTAGTAGCGCCATCGCTGCGCATTCATGTAACTTGTTTTTCTTTATAAAATAAATACGTTCAGTTGTCAGTCAACCTCACCACGCATTTCATTATAGGTTATGGGCCCAGCACGCTTCCACTGCGCTTAAACTAGTAGGATAACTGTTAGCAATAACTGTCTTGTCTTACTATAGCTACAAACTCTACGTATTACCTACAGTGAACTTTCAATTCAAATTACGACTCAACTCACGTTTAACCAAACGAGAAGGTTCAAAAACAATACGAAGTTAGTTAGAAGGTAATAACGACGTCGCTCGGGGCGACAGGGGCCGACATTTGATAGCTGTACCGCCCGCCCAAGTGGAGGGCGGCGATGAAACCATTCCGACGACAACTACACTTTTAATAGTTGCTTTGTAAATTTTAATTAATTTACACCTTTTGTTTGATAGCTAAACCTGGCATGAGTTCTTGAGTTTAAAGGGGCATTTTTAACGATTAAGTTTTTGCTTTTAACTTGTTTTAATAATGTTGAGAGCATGAACAAGAACCAAACGCTATCAAAGCGACCTTATTTTGTTATGTTTGTGTCATGTCGTGAGCCAATTAGAATTCTTAACGAACTTCCTTACTGAGAGCATTACTTCCAGAGCATTAATTGTAAACAAGCAATCGTAGGCGAGCAACATCGTAGCCCAGCATTCACTTTCGAACAAAACTATGAACGTTCGAGTTGAACATTGCTAGCTTGGAGCATTCGACTCGAATACGATCTCGTTAAATGTCATTCATTTCAAGATGTTGGATAGAGCGTCGTAGGTGGGTGGTGGTTTATTAAATGTTGTATTAGACACTACAGCTGAATATCATTCAGGCCGCTAACTGAACGGCGCCGTTTAATAAAAGGGTTAGGCTCTTTATTGAACGGCTAATTAAACTAGTTGGCTGCGACATAAACAGAATTGGCTAAGTGATACTTATCCCGTTGTGGATAAAAAAAAATAACACGGGGGCATTAAATGTACCTACTAGAAATCTTATATATACTCATTCTTTTCATTATCAGAGTACATGCTTTCGTGCGTTTATTTGCATGAACATTTGAATGCGAGCATTTTCGCGAAAATTGTTGCGACCGACCGACGCGACGTCCACACCGGCCGCAGTTCGCCCTTGCGTGTTAGGGCGTTTGTGCACTACACTGAATTTTACCGATCCGGAAAAAAACGGATGCTTGTATTTTAATAATTAATTATTATAAATAATAAAATTTCTATATTATATTTCGTGTAGTTTAGGGTTCGAATCGAAACATTGAAACTACACGAAATAAATAAATTCTTACTATTATAAATGATTAAATAAAAATTAAGTTCAAAAACTAAAACCCGACTACTGAAAAATCACGCTCTAAAAAGTATGAAACAAGAAAATATTCTCATCTGAAATTGCCGTGGTCGTATGCCACTTTTCCCTAGAATGAAAATATTGTTTTGTTATAGTAAGGGCATACGACCACGGCAATTTCAGATGAGAATATTTTCTTGTTTCATACTTTTTTTTTTTTTTTTTTTTTTTTCTGTATTTCTTTTTGCAATCTGTTTCTTATGAACATTCAGCAAAGGATTATGAGTTTAATAATTGACTTGAAGAGCAGTCAGTCCAGTGTCCAACTCTCATGATGTACTCATTACTACCCTATAAATCTCTAGGGCACTTTCTTTTTAGTCTTTTAAGAGTAGAGCTGTTACTCATTAATTGCGTAGCTAGTGTGTTTGGGTGCTTATCTAGTCTCTTCTTGTATGATTGCATCGAGTGTTTGATCTCTTCTTGGACTGTTCTGATTTTCAGTTCGTGATGTAATTGTTGGTTTGTTATGAACCAGGGAGCATCTGTTATTAACCTAAGTATTTTGGACTGAAACCTTTGAAGTATTTCTACATTTGACTTGGAAGCTACCCCCCAGAGCTGGACTCCGTAGTTCCATATAGGTTGCAGGATACATTTATACAACAGTAATTTGTTTTCCAGTGACAACTGTGATTTTTTGCCCAGTAGCCAGTACATTTTCCTTAGTTGAATCCCTAAGGCTTTACGTTTTGTAAATATGTGCTTTTTCCAGGTAAGGCGGCGGTCCAGATAAAGTCCAAGATAACGAGCCTCTGTTGATTGGGGTATCTCTACTCCGTTAAGCGACACGGGGGGACATGTTTCACGACGCATTGTAAAGGTCACCTGTACCGATTTTGTTTCATTTGCTTTGATCCGCCAGGTGGCTAGCCATTCAGTGATATTGTCGAGTGACCGTTGAAGCATATCGCTTGCGTGTTCTGGTTCATCGTGAATAGTCAGAGCCGCTGTGTCGTCAGCAAAAGTGCCGATCATTACTCCATCTGTCATGGGCAGGTCAGAGGTGAAAATCAGGTAGAGTGTCGGGCCAAGCACGCTTCCTTGTGGGACTCCTGCATGAGCTCTATATAGTTTAGTTATATCTTCTCCTTGCCTAATATAGAAAAATCTATTGGTAAGGTATGATTTTAGATATATGTAAAAGTTTGTGGGAAGAAGTTTCTTTATTTTATATAGAAGGCCGTCGTGCCAAACTCTGTCGAAGGCTTGAGCAATATCTAAAAACGCCGCACAACAATATTTCTTATTTTCAAAGGTTTTGTGTATGACTTCAACCAATCTATGCACCTGCTCAATTGTACCGTGATGTTTTCTAAAGCCGAATTGGTGGTCAGGTATGATTTTATTTTCGGTTATTACTGCGTTTAGTCGCTTAAGGAATAGTATTTCCATCACTTTTGATAAAATAGGTAATAGCCTGATCGGTCTGTAGGAAGACACATCTTCAGGAGCTTTGCCAGGTTTGAGGATCATTTTAATTTCACCTACCTTCCATTGGGGTGGGAAGATGCCTCTTAGTAGAATGCAGTTAAATATATGCGTCAGAAATGTTATTGCTTTCTCTGGTAGCTCGCGTAGTATTTTCGCTGTAATTAAATCATATCCTGGGGCTTTATTTTGCTTCAGTTTTCTGATCGTGTCTTTGACCTCAGATTTTTTGATCTTCTTAATTGGCAAGTCTAGTTGGTAGGGCTCAGAAAGGGTGTTGACTATCTCTTCTTCTTTAATTTTCGATGTGCTGTGGGCGGCGTTTGGTACGAAGACATCTGCTAGGTGGGAAGCGAAAGCTTCGGCTTTCTGCAAATCACTTTTGGCCCAGGATCCATCTTTTCCACGTACCGGTGGGTTGTGAGCAATGGGCCTTTTAAGTCCTTTGGTTGTTTTCCATAGGGAATAATCACTAGCAGCTGTAGCGTCCAAATTACGCAGTTTGTTCTGAATGTTTTTATTCTTTTCAGAGTTTAAAAGCTTCTTAAGTTTAGCTGTGAGGTAGTTAAGCCGTGTTTTGTCCCCCGGATAATGGGTAGCTTGCCAAAGTTTACGTGCTTCTCTTTTTTCAGCTAGAAGCTCGCGAATATTTCTCGAGCAGTCCGGTTTGGTGTTTTTATTTGCAATAGGAGTGCTCTCCCAAGCAGCATTTTGGACACACATGTTAAAATGTTCAATAGCTGACGTCACGTTTTCTTCGGATTTTAGGGGCATGTTTAAGTTGATCGTAGATTCTACAAGGCTGCGGAATCCATCCCAGTTAGTCCTACGGTTGTGTAAGCGTGCTGTTGGTTTAACATGTACGACTTCTTGAGACACCTCTAATAGTACTATGCTGTGATCTGATGATAGCTCTTCGAGGGAGGTACATTTGAGAAAATTAGTAGGAATTCCTTTTAAAACATAGAAATCCACTAGATCTGGGAGCTTTTTTGGATCAGTCGGCCAGTAAGTTGGTTTCCCACCAGATATTGCGTTGAGATGTAGATCATCGATAGCTATCTCTAATTGTCGCCCTTTGGTAGTTGTCAAACGAGAACCCCATTTAGTGTTCTTGGAATTATAGTCGCCACCTGCTATGAACCTTGGACCAAGAGTTTTGAAAAAGTTGACGTAATCTTCTTTTTTGATTTTGTGTTTGGGGGGAGAGTAAAGTGCAGTGACAGTCATTTGGCCACTCCAATCTTCGATTACAATATTTGTTGCTTGTATCTCCGGTGTTTTGAATGATTTATCCTCGTGATGTTTTATATTGTTCTTAATTAGTATCGCAGATCCTCCATGGGCTGTGCCATCTGGATGCATTGTATGATAAAATGTATAGTTGGAGATTTTAAGGTAGTTTTTTTCTGTGAAATGAGTTTCAGATATCAAAAGAATATCAATTTTGTTAAGTTTTATAAAAGTCTCTACTTCTAAGACATGTTGTGATAGCCCATTGGCATTCCAGGCTGCTATTTTTAATGAATAGAATGTGTCAATTTGGTCATGATTTCCATTAGAAGGTTCGTTATTGATGTTAATTGTTGCATTAGTTGTGTCATAGTATTCATAATTTCTTTATTGCTATAGTCGTTTGTTTGGTTTATTAACAATTCATTGGTATTTTGATTATATGTCATTGCATGTTGAGCTTTATTGGTCATTAATGCTTGCTTATACGATGGTCGATCTTGTTGCTTAGTGTTGTTGTTATTTGTCTCGTCTGGTTTCTGTTTAGCGTGAGTCATCGGTCGATGTTTTGCTGGTTGGGTAGGGTATTTAATGTTCTGAAGTTCCTTATATACTGTGCAACCTTTATAATTCGCTGGGTGGTTACCATTGCAGAGTATACACTTGACTGAATCAGACCTTTCTTTACGTTCGCACTTGGAAGAAGCATGATCTCCTGCACATTTAATACATTTAGGCTTTCTGAAACAGTACTTCTTTGTGTGTCCATATTGTTGGCAGTTGCCACACTGAGGAATTTCCCGTTTAGGCCTTGGTGGTTCAATGATCACTCTGCAGTGCAGGATGTTTTTGATGTCATAAATCTGCTTGTTGTTGTTGTTCGATTCTAGTTCTACAAAGTGTAGTGGTAATGGTTGTTTGGTGGATCTTTGCTTAACGTTCCAAATGTTAGTGACTTTGTGTCCAAGTTTTTCTAGTGCAGTTCTTATTTCTTCTAATTCAGTGCTAGGGTGAAGATTTTTGAGGACAACTTTGAAGCCGCGGTCTTGTTTGGGTTTGTAAGTATAAAATTCTGTATTTTTTTCTTGCAATTTTTTAACGATTTTTGTATACAATTCTGTAGTGTTAGGTTGTATTCTAACTTTGTTATTATGGAGGACTTTTACTACGTAGTTATCTGGAGCTACTTCATCGAGCATGTTTAATAGTGGTTGGATATTGCTAACCCTGTCCACGTATATGGGCGGAGCCTTGGAAGGTTTTTCAATATTTTCATTAGTCTGCACATTGTGTGATTCAGTATCTAGCTCAGAAAATCTATTTGAGGTTGGTATAGGTTCGCTCAGCCAATAGGTATCAAGTTTCTTTTGCTTTTGTACTTTATTTGTGTCAGGGCTTTCGCGTGGCCGTTTTCTTTCAGTTGCTACAGTCCATGTTTCGCGTTCAGCATTGGGTGTGTTTATTTCAGTATTACCTGTTATTAGGTTATCTTGATTATTCAGGGACGTTGTTCTTGGTCTATTGTTATTGAAAAAGGATTTGTGAAATATTTGCTGGGTTAGTATTTTATCTGGAGTTTTTTGAGATTGAGAAGTGTTCGATTGTTCTTTATTTGCCATAGAGTTCCCACGAGTAGGGTCGATTAAAACAGGTCACACACAGGGTAACGCCCATTCCTATGTGAAGGCACTATACAACAATGTGAGCCGGTTCCATTGAGGTTGACGCTGGCGGCTGATAACCCATCAGTCATTCATCCTATTGGCGCGTATCCTACCGTAGGATTGGGGTAATTTTTTATAGAGGCTTTCTACCTCTTAGCCCGGGCGGCTAAGCCAAGGCTCCCGGTTACACTTATAGAAGAAGTGGAGTTACGGGTTGCAGTGGTCATTTCCTACCTCTGCTAATGAACAATCGGGTTTATTAACCGTCGCCCGAGGCTCGACGTTGACCTTTTACGGTTGGTCTGGTCTCGTCCAAGGCAACCAACCCTCCTTCTTTCTCATACGGGCTTGGGACCGTCAACGGCGAAGTTCGTCGTCGGGTTTTAGTTTTTGAACTTAATTTTTATTTATATTATTTTGGGGTCATAATTTTTCGCTGTGTAGTGCCGGCGCATAAAAAGAATAGCACTACCCTCTCTCTTCTCGTGGGTGTCTTAAGAGGCGAAAGAGGGAAAACTGCATCAGGAGATGGGCAGCAGCATCTCCGTGTAACAGCAGGCCATACGCGATCGCCAACACTTGGCAGGCCAAGCGTGGCGATTATGGCAACCCCTTCCCCCCAAAATGGCTTTACACCAAAAAAATCAGCCCTCGGCGACCCCGCTATTCCTAGCTACGGTAGCGGCTATGGTAACGGCGGGGCAGGGGGTGCTGAGAATCCCCGGGTAAGTTGACCCGGCAACCTACAGCACGCGCATATTGTGCGAGTGACTCGAAGCTCATAAAGTTGGAAGAGGCTGTTAGTAAGTTACACTGGGACATCATTGGATTATCTGAAGTCTAAAGAGAGGGGAAGGACTCGATTATCCTGCAATTCGGTAACTTACTATACCACCGGGAGGGCGAACAACAGTCCCTAGGTGGTGTCGGAAGCGTGTCGCGCAGGGGCAGCGTACCTGATACTCAGAATATCGAAACGGTATTCGCTAAATGTCATACAAGTATGCGCTCCGACCTAAACACATGACGATGACGAAGTGGAGGCTATGCATGAGGAGGTTTCGAAACCCATGCATAGCTATAAAACACACTACACGGTTGTGATGGTAGATTTCAATGCTAAGTAGGCAACGTTGCGGTGATGAGTTGAGAGTGGGGCAATTTGGATTTGGGCAACGAACCGACAGAGGCCAGATGCTGGCAGACTTAATGGAGAGGAAGAACATCTTTATGATGAACTCCTTCTTCAGGAAGCCCGCAAGCTGCAAATGAACCTGGATGTAAAAAACGAGATCGATTTTATCATATCGACCAAGAAGCACATATTCAATGATGTCAGTGTGATCAACGCTGTTAAGACAGGAAGCGAAAGACTTTGACCAGGTGTGTGTTGCCAGTAATGGATGTGAGACTGGCCTATAGAAGTCAGACGTGGTCTTTTACTATGTATCTCATAAGAAGGCTCAAAGTCACCCAGCGAGCAATGGAGAGAGCGATGCTTGGTATTTCCCTGCTCGATCGAATCAGAAACGATAAGATCCACAGGAGAACTAAAACAACCGACACCGCTCGAAGGATTGCATCGTTGAAGTGGCAGTGGGCGGGACACATAGCGCGGAGAACCGATGGCCGTTGGTGTGGTAAGGTTCTCGAATGGCGATCGCGTACCGGACGACTTTCCGTGGGCAGGCCCCTACAGGGTGGACCGACGATCTGGTCAAAGTTGCGGGAAGCCGCTGGATGCGGGCAGCGCAGGATCCATTGTTGTGGAGTTCCTTGGGGGAGGCCTAGGCCCAGCAGTGGGCGTCGTTCGGCTGATGTGATGAACTAAATTATTACCTAATAATGTAAATATTCTACCTACCTATTTTCATCAAACAATGCTGGGGTGAACTATGGAATGCCATAAACATATATTATATTATACAAGGGCCTAATCATGTAGGATAATATTTGCTAGGGGAAATAGTCTTAGTTCGCTGACCCTGTAAAGATGTCAAAATTCGATTTATGCAAGCAAAGCCGCAAGCAACAACCAATAAAATTTATATTTTTGAAACGAGCTCACCAAGAGCTTTCATTTGATACCAAACACGATATTCTATTTTAAAAAAAGTTTTTTAGTTCACAACTTTATGTCGTGTAGAGGGCGCCATATTCAATTTCATGTGACGTGACATAGCCTATAACCAGCAGACAATCGAGACGCTTCCAACGATACCTCAATTGTGAATATATGATCAGCAGTTTAGAAGCTATGCGGGAACAGATGAACATACATACATACATACATACATACATACCGGTCAAACTCATAACCCTCCTTTTTTTGCTTTGCCGTAGTCGGGTAATTATTAAAATACAAGCATCCGTTTTTTTCCGGATCGGTAAAATTCAGTGTAGTGCTCAAACGCCCTTAGCATTGTAACCCCAGATCATATAATAGATGATCAAACGAACTACTGTGAAGTTCGATCGCTATTATATGAGTCGTTTCATTCGAAGATATAATATTTACAGAGTAGTCCCTTTAACCTACAGGCAACTTCGCACGTCTTTAGAGATTTAAAAAAAAAGTTCACTAATCTGTCATTTACTGTTCTGTGGTCAGTTTGACGCCATTTTTCTCATTTCGTTTAGAGCAATTTCAGAGTAATAGCGGTGTTCTAGAACAAAGCTTAACTAGCGGGTTTGTAAACCTCCGCCTGCAGCTGAGGTTTACTGGGCTGGGCGGGTTGCTATATCTTCGAATGAAACGACTCATATAATAGCGATCGAACTTCACAGTAGTTCGTTTGATCATCTATTATATTTCGTCGTTTCATTCTTTGATATAATATTTACAGAGTAGATGTTTAGAGATTTATGTTTTGTTCTAGAAGAAGTGTTGATGGGTTGTTTTTATAAGAATAAATAACCATCTCAATTAAACATATTATGTTTTTGTTCATAAGCAGAATGTAAACAATCAACCCTTAAATAATATTAAGTTTTCTCCGTACAAATTAAATACCTAATCATTAATCAACAAAAAAAAACAAAAAGTAACTAATCATTATTAGGGAACGTTACGGTTCTCGCGAAGACATCTTCGCTTTCAATAGGCCGGTTATAGAACCGAGCAAAGGCTGTGTAGATGTAGGTACTTGTCCAACCAGCTGTTTTTCTTATCTCGTCTACAAACACTGAGTCGTGAGCAAGCACGGTCGAGATGGAGGCGTATCGTGTGCTATGGCCACTCTCTCCCAAGCTCCCAACAGCTTATTTAACCCAGCGGCTTATAGACTGCGAGCTGGTGCTCTTGTGGAGTTTTTTAAATTTTAACAACAGTTTGTCTGCGTTCGAAGTCCTCATATTTTTTGAAAAATATATGTGATCGACGAGCACTGAAGCAAGGCATATATTTATTTTCTCGTGAAAGAATGGCAAGTACAGCATGGGTTGTTCGCGGCCCGGGACTGAAGTTTTAATAATGTGGGTTATGGCTATCTTAACACCGTCTTGAGAAATGAATACATTTTCTAGTTTTATAAGCGTGAAAGTTTGTACCCTGTGCATTGTATAAAGTGTTCTTGTATAGGCTCAGTACTAAATTTGGGTATCAATTAGGTATGTGGTTGAGAACAAGTTGTGGGTCCCAAGTAGAGGTATATTTAGGGCGACTTGGTTTAAGTTTGTAAGCGCGTTTTAGAACTCGTTAAATACACTCATATGAGCCGATGTTACTGTTTAATGGTTTAAGAACAGTGAAACGGTACGGCGCGGGACGGTGATTTAATATCAACGTAAGCTTCGTCAGATAGCTCCCATTCAGTATCGGGGTTGCTTTTACTTGACTCGATATCTGAGCCGTTATTTTTTGTGTTTACTTATGACGCGTGTAGCCAAATGGCGATGAATCTACCTACATCGTGTCAACTTCTTTAAGCGTGGAAATTTTATTCCATCTACCTTGACGGTTAATGCATACTACTGGAGTAGTATCCATGCGCAGTAATATTGCACAATATCGTCTTCCTTTGTAAAAGCTTTCATAGGAGAGAATGTTGTAAAAAAGTTATTGCGCCACCAGTTTTGGTCTTCTTAAAATTAAATTTTTGCTTTGCATTTACCGTTATGGCGCTGCAATGCCAAAAACTTCTGGCGTTCTTAAAGTTAAATCCGTATTTAGCTGCTAGACAGACCGAAATTAGAACACCAATAAAATTAGCAAAGACTCTTATTGTACGTTTCGGTAATTTTAAATAATTTCTGATCATTTGTGCAATGTTTCTGCGTTTTACAGCGAGAAATGTTGCGTATCATAATTATAAAAAGCCTTGGAAAGTACAGACTTGAGAAGGCGTTAACACACTTTTTTCGCGGTTTACAACAAAACCTAAACATTGTAACAATTTAAGAGTCGTACCGTACGTGGTCGTACCGATGCCTTATGTTAAGATTCTTTTTACTAACCTTCTATGGGCCACAGTGTTGTCTGATAAATAAAGAATTTATTTATTAAGCATCGTCGAAATAAATTTACTGATTTATGACCTTGGCTTCTAAGATAGGACATATAACCTCTCTCATAATTTTGGTAAAAACCCTGGATGCTGATGCTACGGATAGGCCGTAAGGCAAGTCAGTAAAGTCGTCGATAGCTAAGTTTGAATTTGGAGCTTGAAAATGAAATCTTAAATATTATTCGGTCTTCCTTACATATTGGAAGTCATAAATACGCCTCTTTGAGGTCAATCGATGCTACAAAACTACCTTGTGGTATAAGTTAAGGAGATGTTCTATAGTCTTCCATTCTAAAATAGTTTTTCTTCTCAATAAATTTATTTAATGATTTAAGATTTAAGACAAAGCGTTTACCATTAGACTTGGGTGCAAGGAAAGTTCTTGATATGAACTGGTCAATTACCGGGGAACATTGTGAAATTGCTCCAATTCAATTAATTTATTTATAGCTTGGACCATCTCGTGACTTTCTTCGGGGGTAAATTTAGATTAAAGCACGACAGACTGTCACTTCCGTACAAAAGGGTATATAATACCCGTTTTGGATCCATGATAGTACAGTTTTGTTGTATGTTATATGAAACCAACAATCATAAAAGTATTGAATTCTGCCAGCGTGTACCTTTGTTATTGTGGCCGTGCACGGGGCCTGGGTTGATTGTAGTTCTTCGCATGAGACGAAGCTGGCTGAGGGTAGGCTCGTCGCGGTGGCGGCGCTAGCCTCTGTCCTGTCCTGTGGTTTGACCTCCCCGCCGCCCCCCTGTTTCACGGGTACTAAGGAGGTCCTGACCGGTTTCCCTAATGGGCAGGACGAATGACTGTGGACTGGACTGCAGAAGGTTGAATGTTTTCCAAATCTGTGAACCTTGTCGTTCGATTGCCTTACTGGCTTTTATATTTTCGGATGATGTATTACCCAATAAAGAGTCATATCTATCGGAGTCTTGTAGGACGTGCAGGAAATTATTTTCTAAACTAGATGTAATAAGTTTAATCCTATCTTTCGTTAGGAAATGGTGTAAATCCATACCAAAATGCGAGAGTCGTCTGAGGAGAGCAGTGTGTCCATTGCTCTATTTACCTATTGCCGCGGTACCCATATCAAGTTGTTGTTGAAAACCAAGAAACATTTTGTAGCGTCCCCTCACGACGACGACGTCAGAAACTGCGGCAGCAATCGCTGCGTTTAATTTAGGTGCGTGCAACATTCAACAATTATTTGGTATCAAGTACCTTTGTCAAGTTCTCTTTCTGATCTTTTGGTAGACCTATTTTTCATAAAGGTGTCCATAAATTAGCTAAGCTGAATGGCATCTCCAAAATCAGGCGTATCGGACGTGGACGCCCTCAACGCTGACAATATTATTGTGGATCGAAAGTTATCGATGTAATTTCTTGAGTGAGCCGTTTGCGATACTGCGGCATCCAAGGTTTGTTGGATGGATATTTCCAAAGATTGTTCGATAAAGTCCGTATCCGTTGTATGATATTTATTGTATCCAAAACAAACATACTCTTTTTTGCCAAAAAAAAAACAACATGAGGGTAGAAAGTAAAAAATAAAATTCAAAGAAGAATTTAATAAGTTATTATGGCTTAATAATTTATATTGTCCCGCAGACAATTATTTATAGATAACGTGCATCTATCCTAGAATGCAGGTAGATTCTACTTTATGTCATAATATGTGACCCATAATTAGCCCGCAGCTAATTACGATATCGCGGTTGACCCCCAGTCAATTGCGACTTAGGTTGATATTATGTAATTTAATGAACTGTAGATAACGTGCGCCTATCCTAGAACGCAGGTAGATTCTACTTCATGTCATAATATATGTCCCATAATTAGCCCGCAGCTAATTACGATATCGCGATTGACCCGCAGTCAATATCGATTTAGTTTGATTTTGACTAACTACCTAAATAAACTGAAGATAACGTGCGTCTATCCTAGGACGCAGGTAGATTCTACTTCATGTCATAATATATGACCTATAATTAGCTCGCAGCTAATTACGATATATCGCGATTGACTCGCAGTCAATCTCGATTTAGTTTGATTTTATGTAACTAAATAAAGTGTAGATAACATGCGTCTATCCTAGAACGCGGGTAGATTCTACTTCATGTCATAATATATGACCCATAATTAGCTCGCAGCTATTTACGATATCGCGATTGACTCGCAGTCAATCTCGATTTAGTTTGATTTTATGTAACTAAATAAACTGTAGGTAACATGCGTCTATCCTAGAACGCGGGTAGATTCTACTTCATGTCATAAATATGACCCATAATTAGCTCGCAGCTAATTACGATATCGCAATTGACTCGCAGTCAATCTCGATTAAGTTTGATTTTATGTAACTAAATAAAGTGTAGACAACATGCGTCTATCCTAGAACGCGGGTAGATTCTACTTCATGTCATAAATATGACCCATAATTAGCTCGCAGCTAATTACGACATCGCGATTGACTCGCAGTCAATCTCGATTTAGTTTGATTTTATGTACCTAATTAAACTCATCTAGTGAAATCACTTGTTCATGTTCACCAGTGAACAACAAGAAACAAAAAAGTATTAACTGTATCTTAATATCTGATAAATTTAGTTAACTATTGTGTAGCTTGTTAATAACTTGTACGCACAAATATTCGAATAGGAATTGATAAAGCACTATAAACGTACCTGTGGCATTATCTTCATTCTCTGAAGAATATAAACGTTGGACTCGTTCAACATTTTCCTGTGCGCTGCGTTTCGGCATTTAAAATAGACGCGTGCGCTCGTTGCCTCGCACGAAAAAGGAATGAGAAAAATGGCGTCAAACTGACCACAGAACAGTAAATGACAGATTAGTGAACTTTTTTTTTAAATCTCTAAAGACGTGCGAAGTTGCCTGTAGGTTAAAGGGACTACTCTGTAAATATTATATCAAAGAATGAAACGACGAAATATAATACTAATGATCTGAGATTGTAACGCTCGGCTCAACGTCCACGCCACTCGAATATTCGACGTCGTATGCTCATTTCATGTAAATGCTCTCAGTGAGGACGTTCCTATTTTAAAAAACATTAACTATACTTATACAGGTAGTACACATTCAAGTAGTAAAATTAAGGCTCTGGTTTAATCAAATGATATGGTTCAAAAACAATGTGAAGTTGGTAAGTAATAACGAGGTCGCCCGGAGCGGCCGAATTTGAGCCGACATTTGATAGCTGTACCGGTGCCGGCGCCCTCCATTTGAGCCATTCTGACGTTAACTACATAATAGTTGACGTCAGAATGGCGTAAAATATATTTTAGAGTGTCATAAATACGAGAACTTATACAGGTGTTAGTTTGGTCAGGTGCAAGTCCGAAACCACAGCTTGGCTTGTACTCCTAAAATTTAACAACTTTCCCCAAGAAAGATGGAACAAATCTGAAAAAAAAAAATGGTCTCTTCATACAAAATAGATCAGTTGACTTTGTAGTTTGTATGGGAGACCAAAAAATTGTTTTCACTTTTGGACTCGTTTTCGATTAGGTGTTCTTAAAGTGTTATATTATTTTGTAGTTAAAAATTTCAACAACAGTGAAATACCCTATTGGGAATGATGAAGCAATTTTTAAGGGCAAACTACTCTTGTATGCTTTAGATTTTTTTAGTTTGGGTTTGTAGGATGTTAAAATATTATATATTTAAAAAAACAGAGGTTTATTTCTTGGTGAGTAACTAAATGCATAAATAGTTGATTAATTTGCATGATTAAGTACAAGCATTACAATAATTCTTTTTGTTAAGAGCGTTATGTGAATTATTATATTTCTAATTATTGTGTTTATGTTTAAGGGTAGTAAGTAGGTACTACGATGTTATTCAACAGAACATTTCTTCTTATGGTTTCCCGCTGAAAAGAACCTACAGTTACACTTTGGCAGTGTGGGTTTTTATAATTGGAACTTCTGAAAAGCCATAAAAGTTTATTTAAATGTCAACCCTAAATTAATAAACAAAAAAAAACTTCTTGGTATTTTAATAGGTCTTCTATTGAGTTGTTTTAACATGAAAACACAATTGTTTATTATTTTTTCTGAAAATTGAACAATAAATTGTAATTAACAGAACTATCGTGTAAAAATCTATGAAGACATTGATATCGTAGTAGTGACATGTGTTTTTTTAGAGCACGGTAAGGGAGTAAAACTCTCTAAAAGTAACATAAAACATTATATTATTTATGTTTGTAAGTATATATCCATTAATCGTTTAGGATCCCTACTGCAAGTAAAATAAGAGCTGATGACCTTGAAACGCCCGATCAAATCTTCACTAATTGTAACTATGAACCATCACAGTTACATCAGCTTTTAAAACAAAACAAACTGCGTAAAAATTGGTCCTTTCGTTCAGAAGTTACATACACACACTCAAACTTATAACACCCCCTTTTTCCAGTCTGAGGTTAAAATAAAAAAAAAAAAAATTTTAATCAACCCCTGACAAAAAAACCTTGAACAAAACCCTTCTCTCTCGGTCGGGGGACCCCTACCATAAACCCCTATTACACCCCTCTTTTGCGGTCCCATGACCGAGAGAAGTTTTTTTTTAGCTTAATTGTTGGGGGTTGATAAAAAATTTATTTTGGTATTATTACATTCCATTTTAAATTACACCATATGTTTGCAAGTAAAGTTATGTGTGTAATTTAGAAAGGAATTAAATAAAAATTTGTATCATTATGCATGTAAGATCTCTACTGCTTTCTCCTTATCTTTACAAAGTAGCTGATTACGATGAAACGTCTGAACAGATTTTCAAAAATTTTTGCTAAGAACCATCTCTATCACGTCACCTTTCAAACAAAACAAGTCGCATCAAAATTGGTTCATTCATTCAAGAGTTTCAATGCTACACAGACACGACAAACTTATAACACCCCTCTTTTTCCAGTCCGGGTAAAGATGGGCGATTGTGAATGATATTATTCGAATTATTCGATTGTTGAAGTCATTCGAATTATTCGAATAACCTTACAAATCATTCGAATTTGAAAAAAGCGAGAAGCAAATAAGAATGTATAGCGTCGTCTCATTCCTTTCGATTCGAATTTCATTACTACTAGTTTATATATTCGAATATCCGTAACCTCATCAAAGTAAAGTCTATGTAGTGAGCAATTTTTATTATTGAAAATGAAGTACTTAAGTATTTTAAAAAAACGACCCGTCTCACATCTAGCTCCGATGGAACTTTAACCCACGCACGACCTTTCTCCACTGTCCGGGTGAATGATCTAACCACTAAGCTACGGAGTCGTTAGGAGAAGCGTCGAAACGCTAGACAGAACTAGACCATTTGATAGTTCCTTCGAATGTCAATTAAAAGTAGACTTTATTTTACAAGAAACAAAGTCCAATTTTGTATGGCAAAATGAATGAATGAACTAGTGGTTTCATTCGAATTTGCGAACTAGCGATCGATTGTTTTGGTATTCGATTGTTAATATTAGTAGTATCAAACCATTCGATTTTTGGAATCAGTAACAATCGCCCATCTTTGAGTCCGGGGTTAAAAATAAAACATCTACATCAAATACCCGTATCAGTACAATATTGTTTCTTATCTAAATCATTATATTGGACTATAAGAGGAAAATTGTTTGGTTAATTTTATTATGTTACCAAAATCGGCTCCTATTTACACTATATATACTTTATCCGCACTTTGGTATTTAGTAGTGGTAGGTATAAATGTGCAAACATCTCCATGTTAGGTACTAAATATATCGTGTGAGTTCTGGGGCATTAATTATTCATATTATGCGCACCCTTATTAAACACAATCTCTGGAATCTTCTCTCGCAGACTAAAAGCATATTAATATTAGACCCTCTTTGGATTATGAAGATTAAGTAATAATATTTTCACTACGGAATTATTAACGGACTTTTTAATCGGACTTTAACTGTAACTGTAATAGACATGAGTTACACTCAAATACTATCCAAATAATAATGTATGAACATGAACAATTAATCTCAGAAATGTTAATCTTCTCATTGGTTAGAAAGGAAAGACATGTTAAGTTTACCACTGGACCCACTGTGGACACATTGTGGTTTTTGTGTTTCATTTCATTGATTCAATATTGCACATACCATACATGTAAAAATCAAATTAAAATTACAGTTACTTTCAAATGAACTCGCGTTCCATAATCAAAGCCTCAAAATCAGTACTGGCATAATAACACGATACGTGCTCAATTCAGCCCGAAAATTTTCAGTCCATCTGGTAAATTAATTTGTGTTCGTCGTGTCAGCCACCATTTTGCTGGCAGCCGTGTTAAACTGTTTATCTCTTCGTTGTACAGACTATAGCTCGTCAACGCGTTACTGTAACATTTCATCGTTCGATATAAAACCTTATGCGTTTGATTTTGAGTTTAAATTTTGAACTTACGTTTTACTGGAAACGTGGTAATAAAATTTAATATTCAATTTATGGGGTGTGTTTTGGTTAGGGTAATTTTATATGGGTTTTGCCGCTGTTAGATAAATGTTAAAGAATTTTTTTAAGAAAGGTCCTATATTTTTAATTGAATGCTAGCCTCACTTAACATTAGCTGTTAATTTTTTTTAATTGGTAAATAAATTTTTAGACAAATTGTTATCTATGAATCGTGTTAGCTCGCTAACAATTTAATTTTATTCATTGTAACAGCCTAACATCGTACCGTAAGGCTCCATTTCATCGAACTGTAACTAAATATAGCTTACAAAATATAGATAGGCATAATAGCATATGAAGAAAACGCAGACTTCAGATAACACTCATATAATTATTGATCCAACTTACAGGTACAGGCATAGTACAGGTATAACAATATAGATACAGTCGATGTCTTAGTGAACTTATCCCCTCGAGGCTAGTTTGAAGAATGACCTCTCTTTGCTCGTTAATCGGGCTCAAGCCTAGCTACCCCCACCGATTTTACCACAGATTAGCCTATTCAATTTAACAAAATGGCGGCAAGAGACGGCATTACCAGTGTTGCTATTAAAAATAAGAAAAACCTTCTAAAATCATGACATTCGGCCATCTGATAACGTGCTGTCTCCCGACGCACATATAAAAATTATTTAGAATCAATTAATTAGGTAAGTATACAGCTAATATACTGATACACAACTATTCTCAATAGTTAAGTCTTACAACTATGTACCTATTTAGGTTAATCTTATAGTGATAAAAACCTTAAGTTAAAACTTAAAACACAATTGAAACAAATACATTATATTACACAATGCTCAACAATAAACTTTTAAGGAAGCCGATGACTTGTTTAGAATATAGATATTATCGTGAAAATATTATTTTAGTAAATCGTTAAGTAATACATAATCAAATAAAATAAATTATCAATAACAAACTAATCTAAAACTATTTGAATCAATGTATAAATTAACATAATCATGACATTCGTTAACAAGCGACTATTATTACTTAGAAAACTTATTTTGAAACTATACTTGTTATATAATCATGTGTAAGTAAGTATATGGAATGATTAAAGTAAAGTCTGGTTATAATCTATAAGCATTAGTTATGGGTCATAAAAGAAAAATGGATTAGCTTGGTACTAGTTTACATCAATGCATTGTCAGGAGCTACATTCAAGAATATTAGATGGTGTCAGAAGCAAAATCCCTAAGAATGTTACATTAGGAATAGGTAGGAACAGAATTTAACTTTAACCTGATAACTAGACACCCTTATCACTTCACTCAAATAGTGGAAAAAGCAACTACGAGTCATGAAAGGATTAAAGACCTAATATTAGATGAATTTAACTATCGCTAAGTTTGACCTAGTTTAGTCCTTACAAAAACAACTGTAGGCCTCTGCACAGTTACCAATTTTTACCCAGATATGATTAACAAACCAAGTTATAGATACGTATTTACCATAGTGCACAATTTGTATTAAATCAAGATATGAATTAGGACAACTAAAGGAATTATTTAAAGGCATGTTCGTAATAGGCATTATTACCGATTAATTTAAATATTCTTACAAGGAAGTTACACTAATAATGAAGATGGCGCAGATACAATTTGAACCGTCACAGCAACAATTTGCTTTTCCAACTTGTCAACCAGTTGTCCAAGGTTTCCAGAGCATTCTTCTCCAGCACCAAATCTTAAATGCATCTATTCTCTGCCTCTGTTAGAATAGTACAATACATGGTTCCACTCCGTACATGAAAATCAAAAGATCATATTATTATCATTTCTAATGAATAAGTTAATGATTTTAAACAAGTTCGCAATTTAATATCAAAACTTAAAAATGTCTACAAGGTATCCTCATACGAGCATGACCCGCATTCTTATCAACAAATATTCATATAACTATGAATAATATTAGTGTAAATAGATTTAATAATTATAATTGGGATATGAAGAAGTATATTACCATGGATAGAAATAGGACAAGTAAAATCATGAACAGCTTTTCGCCCAAATGAATTAACAACACGATGATTTCCCGTGGGAATAAAATATCCTCCCGGGGTCAAAAGAAGCCGATATGTTATTCCACAGACAAAAGATTTCAAAGATCCGTCCCGCCGATAGCCGTGATTGGGGAACAAACATACAAGCTTTTGCAATCATAATATTAGTAAAATGAGATAAGATACATGACATGATAATATATACTTCAATATAATTCAACTTCAGTATCAGCGATCCACTCGTCTCAATATCCGACTTACAACCACAGCCCACGATGATCACCATCATCACAACAACGATTACCCTGTGATCTGCACCTTCAGTATCATATTATCTCCTCTCATTACCACAGCACGTACACTCTGCTGCCTCCAGTTTGTATGCTGTGTTGGTTCGTACGTTCAAGGGTAGCGGGATCCTCATTATTATATTAACTCGATGCTAGCTCATGATAAGTACCTACTGGATGCTACAATTGTCATCTGAAAGCAGTAAACTCACAACACACATAGTAACCAAATCAATTTTATTAATCATTCAAAAGAAATAGATGTATCTGATAATGAATCAATAGAAATAAATGTAACTATATGAATTCTCATATTCTTTTATAAACATTAGTAGGTAAGTACTTAGTACCTTCAACCATAGTAGAAACAAATGTTCAACTGACCAGATCTAAAAAAATATGGAAATGATTACTACAGAATATGTGAAGGAACTTCAAAGGTCCGTGAGGATGGTAAACTGCTAAGAATGTTAGTATCACGAGCCTACCAAATGAGACGGTAAATTTGACAGATCTACTTGATTTTTGGTTTAATAAAGATATTAATGCTCATTAAGATAACAATAAATTAGATTCACATAATTTGAAATCATATTTTGTCAATAAGTACACTAGGACGGTAGTATTAAAATCCTCAAAAACTAATTTTAAATCATACCGCCAATAACAACAAAAACACGGCAAAACTAACTTGGTATGCTACAGCAGTGGTTACTTGTGGCTTTATTTGTTAGAACAAGTTTAAAACATGAATTAAAATGTTTGCATGAAGATGTATAGAACATTTTAATAAATTGAGAGGTGTGATTGAGCAATAATCGTTTTACTTTATTTTGCTTAAGTAGGAAAACATCAGTTACAACTTGACAGTGTAATAAACACGATCTACTAAAATGCACTATGGACTGTTTACATGTTTTTGCATTAGAAACATCATTTCATCACTATGTTAATGAAAACAACTAGAATAGATATCAGTAATGGTTCTTGCAGTGCTGTCTAAGCAACTAAGTATCTCTGCTTTTGACTTGCATCTAAATCATTAAGAGAGATCTAGAACACTACGCAGTACGCACAAATAGCAAAATAGCTTCTAGTGATTTTGGCTGTAAGATTTTCCATCTGTCTAAACCAAAACTGAGTTGCCCGGAAGAAACCGCAGTAAGACGATAAGGCCACCATTTGGTTTACAATTTGTTATCTTTGTATTATTATTATTATTTCGTGTGTGATTGTTCCGTTCGTAATATTGTGTACAAATAAAGAATTAATCTATGTATCTATCAAACTAGGTACTTAGATAAAGAATCTTCGACGTTCCCGGAAAAATGTAAAGAATGATGATTTCTACTCAGTCTTATGGCTTTATTGTCTAATTATGTAGAAGACTCAGAAAAGTATGTTCCTGATAAACTTTCTCTAGCACTCATCCACAATTTAGTTTGAATTTAAATTAAATTTGAGATTTAAGTTTGCCACTAAACTCAAATTTAAAAAGTCAAGCATAGTGAATTCTTTTAAATTAAGCTACATGTAACAAAAATAATAGACGAAATGTCCACTTGAACAAAGCTACAAAAATTAAAATAAGTAATAGGAAATAGTAAATTTTGGATATCTTTGCATACCTACATTGCTTCCATCCCGAACTAAGTAACTCAAGCACTTGTGTTATGGCATTTGGGAACAACGACGGGGATTACCACATACAATCGGGCAGAATGTTGAAAAGTCCGCTTTAAACATACACCCGACAGGGAATCGAACCCGGTAGGTACCTCAGAGACAGCGGCACCCCGAAAACCTATGCGTACGTACACCGTATCTACAACACTGCTATGGAGGTTGTTAAGCTTATACCAGAAACTAATATTGTTTCCATAGTTAAAAGGTCTATAACAATCTAAGTGACACAGATCACAGTTTATAAAAGTATTACCCAATCGCAATCTTGGAATACTAAATTCGCGACTTTAATAGTGTGCTCTTATTCAAAAGTGAATCGTCATCATGTCCAATCTTATCAAGATCAGAAATACATCCAGTTCTGCGTAAAGGTCACCTGGGCATAGACCTAGGCATAGAAAAACAAACCTAGCTCATGGATATTGACCACTCATGAGAATCAAGATATGGTATGGATTTCGTATAAATGGAAACTAAGGTAATTATAAAAATCTTAACTAGGTAAGACAATAACCCCTACTCAAATTGTGGAGCATGTGGATACTTATTATGCAAGGAAAAAGAAATGATGCAAACATAATTTAGTAGGTATATAAATATCCTTATAAGTAAGTAGGTACTATGTTGCGATAATTAGAGCGCATATTGACAATAATACTTTAAAGGTATCTACTGCTACAGCTGTGGTACCTACTAGATACTCAATGTCAAGCACGTAGGCAACTGTAGATTTAAAAGGCTTTTCATTCTTCCCTAAGGGTATTTTGATAACATCTAAATGATTCTATGAAAAGATAAGTTTTTATAGTTTTGTTTTGTTTTAGTTAGTTTTAGACCTTTACAAACTTTATTTCAGGGGGTGTTACAATCAATTTAGTCGGTAATGCGAGATGAAAATTAAATCTTACATAGCTTTATTCGATATGCAAATAAATAAACATGAAACATTTTAATCAAAACAACTTCAATACTTTCCCATAAACAAAATGCTCTGCATCATCTCAAATCCTCTTTGACCAGATTCAGCTACGAAGAAGGGTATTCCTCCTTCGCTCAAGACTCCCCTGGGTCGGCCACGTCACCCTGGAGGCCTACCAAGCGGCGCACCAGGTGGCGCGGGCCGTATTCGTCCTCAGATGCTATTTACCTTGGAATGTATACATTATTCATCGGCAAAAGATCGTTCCGTGTCATTCTATAATAAAATCATTAGGTTATCAACACAATATGCCCTTCAGGAAAATTCATGATTTATCCTACTGTTCACTAGCTACAGTAGCTACCTACATCCTTTATTATTTACAAAAACCATTTCTTTTATTAAGAGCTACTTATCTAGTGCAAAAATGTAAAATGAGTATAGTAAAAACAAGAATAAAACGTTTGAAATTATCTTTGTTCTGTTGTAGTTTCATTTAAATCTAATAATCTTAAAAGTGGCCATACGGGTAGTAAAGCAGTATGAAATATAAGTAGGTACTCATTTAACCAGCCTGTGAGAAACGTACTCACTTAACATTTGAACATATTCAGATGAATGTATGCCACCAACATACATCGTTCGTACTCTAAAATCCGGCGAGTGTATGCCACAAACATATACCGCCCCCTTAATTCCGACGAGTGCATGCCACAAACATACATCGTCCCCTAATATCCGACGAGTGTATGCAACATACATACATCGCCCTCTAATATCCGACGAGTGTATGCAACATACATACATCGCCCCCTAATATCAAATTCAATTTAATGCATTTCAACAAACTAATTCAATGTATCTCTTGTAACCAGTGAGCATGCATAGCTTGCTCACTCAACCCAGTGAACACCTTATATTTGTTCGCTCATCATTAAAAATTAAAAATATTCACATTAGAGATATCCAAATTCACATAAAGACTTTCATATTTAAATATTTAAAGATACCATATTAAAATATTCGTATTTAAACTCATATTCATAGTTCAAGCAATTTATATTGCTATTCACGGTGTTCATATTAATTTAATCCACAAAATTTGTACCTATTAATTAATATATCAATAAATAGAAAGCCAGAATTCAATTGTAAGCAAGTAATACGTACCTATTAAACCAATCTTACCAGGTAACGTAGGTAACCAGTAAGCATACATGACTCACTCAACCCAGAGAACAACACGTTCGCTCAATACATTAAAAACAAAGGAAAATTTGTAATAATTAATTTTAATAATATTAAGATAAATGAAATGTAAGCAACCAATCATAAATTATTCTTACCCTTTACTACTTCTTACTAGCTTCATAACTTATAGTTTTCTTTTATTCACTGTTAGTATTAGATACCACGTTAAAACATGGATTGTATGCAAAATTTAGTAGCCATAAGTGATTTTACTCTGTGCAACAGTAAAGGCTATCAAAACTTAGCACTAATTACTTAAAACATTACATGTAGGTACACAGCCAAAACTGCCAGTCCTAGCTCCATGTGTAAGATTATAAACAACATAAACAGCAAGTACTCTAATAATATAATAATGCCAATCATCTCCATTAATTCTGTACAATCCACATTTAATACATCATGTAAATTAAACAACAACAATCAAGATATTATGCCAGATTCATGGTACGCTATGATCGTGCCATACGAAAATATCTACTACATACCCGCGTTTAAAATTATGTAAGTATAATCGGAGGGTAGCCCCGACCGTACACGAACACAATTAATCAATTCAAATAAAAGTGTGATCTAGTTTATGTCCGTTCCGTCGGAGAGTAGCCCCGACCATGTACGGAACACAATTCGCCACACAAATATTCCAATTTTAACGCTTTAGATTTAACTAACACGATCGGAGAGTAGCCCCGAACACGAATTAGTAAAATCTTAGTACTAAGCTACGCATATAGACTTTTTTAAATTATGTTAGTATAGTCGGAGGGTAGCCCCGACCGTATACGAACACAATCAATTAAAACACAAATGCGATTTAGTTTATGTCCGTTCCGTCGGAGAGTAGCCCCGACCATGTACGAAACACAATCCACCGCAAAGGTATTTAAAATGTCATTTAGATAAAAAAATACGCATTAACATGGAATCTGGAATATTTATCCTTTCTCTGCGTGAAGAGAATAAAATAACTCGTTTGGCATTACTATAGCACAGAATAAGCAAATTATTCTTATTATCAGGTTTAGAAATAAACTTACGTGGGTACTTTACCGCTTCTGAAATATGAAGAAAACGCAGACTTCAGATAACACTCATATAATTATTGATCCAACTTACAGGTACAGGCATAGTACAGGTATAACAATATAGATACAGTCGATGTCTTAGTGAACTTATCCCCTCGAGGCTAGTTTGAAGAATGACCTCTCTTTGCTCGTTAATCGGGCTCAAGCCTAGCTACCCCCACCGATTTTACCACAGATTAGCCTATTCAATTTAACAAAATGGCGGCAAGAGACGGCATTACCAGTGTTGCTATTAAAAATAAGAAAAACCTTCTAAAATCATGACACACACACACACATTTCTCCTACAGTTATTGAAAACCCACAATAGTTACAAAGTTCCGTACAACTGTTATTGTCTCGATTCCCAAATCATCCAGGAGCTAGAAACTGGAAACAATAGTTTGCGATTCAGCGAAACACGTTTTTACACTCGCACCGAATAGTTTGATCAACTATCTCGCGACCCGGGCACGTTCTGCTGAAATTTCTCCATTAAAATAATGAGGATATTTCGCTGGAAATGTCCAGTTGACAACAATGGCGGCACTTTCATTTATTACTAGCGGATCCTCGCCGTTTTACCCGCGCGTGGTACCCGTTCCCGTGGGAATATCTATTATATATATTTTGACGACCGATATATATATATTTTGACGACCGATTTGGCGCAGGGGTAAACTGCGCCTGCCTCCTGCGCCAGAGGTCTCGGGTTCGATTCCCGAACAAGACAAATATTTGTGTGCATGAACATGTCTATTTGTCTTGGTCTGGGTGTTTTCTATGTATATTAAGTATGTATTTACGAACAAAAAGTATATAAGTATATATTTATCCGTTATCAAGTTCACGTAGACACAGTTTCTTAAGAAATTAACTACGGACTTAGATAATTGGTGTGATTGTAAGAAAAATATTTATTATTTATTATTTATTATATCGGGATAAAATATAGCCTATGTCACTCGGGAAGACTGTAGCTTTCTAACGGTGAAAGAATTTTCGAAATCGGTCCAGTACTTTTTGAGTTTATTCGTTACATACAAAAATACAAATCTTTCCTCTTTATAATATTAGTATAGATTAAATCCGGCTTACAAAAATCGGCTTGAACAAAAACTCGATAAAATTACAATCGGATAAAAAAAAAAAAAGTGCTTTAGCTCGCCCTCTTGCATCGCTTTGACACATATTATGATGTTCTGGATTATGTTAATAGGTTTTATTATTAGTTAAGACTTTCGTTTTTTCATCGACTTCAACAGATTTCCAAAAAATACAATTTAAGCCTGAACAAACATTCACTGCTGTACCAAATTGATTTCTTAGAACACTGGTTTGGAACTTACATTTAGTTTGAGTATAAAGCAATTAAATACGATAATAGAATTCAACCCTTGTCAAATCATGTTTGTCAGAAACATAGCACGGATAGGTCATTCCTGAATAGATTTAGCCTGGATGTAATAGGTCGGTCATTTTCAGCAGACCTGTTTTTTGAGCGATTTTTTTTTGGGACTACATCTAGCAATTGCCTTTTATGAATTGGTATTATATACCAGCCAGTGGGAATGGGTCTGCTCTTATCTGCTTGCCTTAAAATGTCTGTTTTCTTTTGTTTTTATTCATTTTATTAAGAATTACATTTGAAACATGTATGGCGCAACTTGCAGTATATAGTAGAATTGTCTTTTGTTTTTAACTAATATTAAAGCTTTAAGTAGAGTTCCTAAGTAATTGAAAATTGTTCACCGCTATGATCATTAGTTCGCCTATACTTAACTGTATTTATCCCCATTGTGTAATTGTGATGGAAACTGACCTTAGTCATACCATGTTAAGGTCATTTTTCAATTTGACGACTCTGTATGAAATAAAACAGGGAGAAAAAAACAACTCTTGGAGTTTCTTGCCGGTTCTTCTCCAAGGTCCTCCCGCTGTAGGGTTTGCGAACCGATGGCGTAGCTTCTATGACGTTCACAAGTATTGTAAATAACAATCTAAATTGAATAAACAAATTTTAATCTTGAATCTTGAATACACATAATTTGGTAAAAGAACACTCAAAATATTTTTTTCTAAGTTGTTCTCCTTATTTCCGTTCGCTGTCCGGTACCCAGAATCAAACTTTCTAGCTTCAACAGTCGCAAACTTAGCTACGATTGGTACATTTCAGTCGATACAATTGGGAAGTTAATAAATACAAGTTATTTAAATTTTAACTTTTTTGCATTCACAATGCAATTTTTATGGTTGAAAAATGGAAAATGAAGTTTTTTTTTATTTTTTTTATTGGTTGATAGGCAAAATCGACCCGTCTCACAACCAGCTCCGATGGGACTCGAACCCACGACCTTTCGCTATCCCGGCGACTGCTCTAACTACTGAGCTACGGAGTCGTTACGAGAAGCTGTCTTACACGCTGTATAGCCAGCGTTAATTTCATCAATGTGAAGATATTACTACCCCCACTCGCGAAAGAAATACCTTTCCAGATATTTGACAATCGCTAAAGAAGAAATTACAATGGCAAGTTATTTAAATTTTAACTTTTTTGCATTCACAATGCAATTTTTATGATTGAAATTTTATCTAAATACTTCATTTACCATTTTTTAGTATTCATTTTCTGTTTGAGTCATATAACAATAGGAAATATAATTTTTATTTAGCAATTTTCTAATTTCCGTCACGCTCAAAACTTTGTTAGTTCATAAATCCAAAACCAGACACTACATTGAAGTGCCAAATACATAATTTTCTTCAGTTTAACGTCTTTTCTAAATTTAATTGCCAGTTTAGAGAATTAATTGAAAAATTAAAATCGTGATGGAAATTATGCAAAGAACACCTAGTCGTGAGAATGACCGAGGTAAGAACACTAATAAATAATAGATATAAAAATAGGTTTTATGCCATGGTAGTTGCAATTTGATTTTGTAAGCTTAGCCAAGTAGATAAAATTATTCTAACATCACAAATAATTAGGAATGTTTTTATTTTTAAAATAAAAATTACCCATTTACAGAAAAAGATTTAGGTAAGTACTGAAATAGCACAATTTATCTCTTGTTAATAAACATGTGAAGATTTTAAAGTACTAGCTACATTATGTTTTTCTCGGTAGGCCAGCTTTATTTACTGGCAAAACTTTGGCGTATTTATTTGATTTGATTCTGAATACAAAACATAATTTACCTCACGATCCGGCAGGAGGGTACTTATGTTTTTAAACAAAAAAAAATAAACCACAATTAAAAAATAGCAGTAATGCTTTTAAACGCCCTTTTTAAAAGCTCCATGAATACAGGATAATTTTTTTATCAGTGCACATATTTTTAGGATCGACTCGGAATCGATACTTTGCTTTTGTTGAATCAGTTCTCCGGTATGGGCTTATAATATGGGGTAACAGTACTGACATAAACAAGGCATTTATCTGCCTAAAAAAAATGTGTAAGGGCAATATGTGGTACTGCATCTGACGAACCGTGTAAACCACTGTTTAGGCATCTGAAAATATTACCATTACCTTGCATGTATATCTTCGAAACTGCCAAGTTTGTTAAATTAAATATGATCTACTTTAAACAGGCGAATGAGTTATACGTTAGAAACACACGTTATGGTAGTAGATTGGTCTCTGCGACGGTTCCTAGGAGCACTCTGTATCAGAGGAACTGCTGCTGGATGTGCATTTCTATTTTCAATAGAATACCTGAAAATATTAAAGAACTACCATTTAGTAAATTTAAGACAGCATTATACAATTGGCTATTCGAAAAAATTTTCTACACCGTGAAAGAATTTCTGGGTAATGAGTGAGCTGTACACCTACCTTCCATGATTGTATAATAACGTCTCGTCATTTTCACATGTGCTCTGCCACGTCACGAGCCACGTTGACTTTGTTTTGTTACACATCAAAAGAAAGCACAAGTCACTACACAATACTGATTATTGAGCTGATAGCATATCTCAAACTTTGTCTTGTACTTTTATTTTAATACCTATTTTATTGATTTGTTTGACATTATTGACTATTTTTGTACTTCTATGTGTGGTATGACATTTCCGTTTCCTGTTATGTCATATATAAGTCCACAGTATAAGTCCATAATATTTTTTTTTTTTTTTACAAAGTTATTGAGAGCCTTAGACATTTTATTTATAATTTTGACTTTTTTTTTTGTGACATTATTATTGTATTAGCTCGACATATTTTATAACATTGTTGTTGTTATTGATATGGGCTTTTGTGTATATTTGTGCATTTGTTGTCATATATTTACTGACATGCTAATCAATAGGACTTAATATTTGCATGCTATTGACAAATGGCTGAATGGGCCGAACTTATAAACCTGTGACATCTTAAATTTGTACCCCAATCAAAAGCAAATAAAGATTTATGATTTATGATTTATGATGATATGATAAGTGAACAACTTTCTCCTAGAAACATGGGTCGAAATACGACAAAAATTGTTAGACTTCCCATACTAATTCGATCACGTGATCAGTCCGATTTGTATGGAAGGTCAAAAAATTTTTGTCGTATTTCGACCTAAGTTTCTAGGAGAAAGTTGTTCACTTACCGATTCTGAGTCAATCCTAAAAATTTGTGCACTGAAAAAAAAAATCCTGTATAAATACAGCGCAAAATATTGAAGCATGATTAGTGACAACCCTAGCCGTAATTGATTACCACCGTGTCGATGGCAGGGGTATAATGTGAAACTGTACCTTTATGTAGTATCGAGTCGATAAATCAAATCAATGGGTTTATCTCAAGTGACGCAGCATTTAAGACAGTCATTCATTAGGTTTTTGGTCGTATCTTCTTTGTTTTCGATGTGCTATCTTAATTAATATACTTTGTAGTAACCATTATAACGTTATACAGTATAAATCGTTACGTATAATACAAAATTGTTTCTTTCTATAGCATCCAGTCGATAAATCAAAACGCACGAGCGTTTTCTGCTTCACTTATGAAAGTCATTTATTGCGATTAGAACGTATCTGCTTTTGTTTTCCTTATGCTGTCTCAATTAACAGCCTACGGAATATTGTTCTGATGTTAATTAACGATATGCTATTAGTATTTAATAAATTCATATCTAAATAATGTTAAGTTGTTTTAATTATTATTTATTTATTTATTTGGTAAGAAACAAACGGTCATACAGCTAATTTTAATATTATAACTTATGTTCTAAGTAAAGACCTATAGTTCCCTATAATACTTAAAAAGAAATAGTTACACTGATATAATAGACTCAGTACAAATATAAATGTTATTTATGTTTCGTGTTGTTGTTACTAAATTATAGGTAGTACTATAGCTATGATCTATATTACTTATTACAAAATGCATCCTCTAAATTCTTAACAGTGCAGCGAAGCAATTAAGTACAATTTTAAATTCGTAGATTCGAAACACTCATTTATAACGCGGAGGAAGACTAAATTAGAATAAAAGGTAAAGTTTTGCTTGCAAACTGTTCCGGACGACATATACTTACACCTATATCTAATTTCAGCCGATCATGCTCGGCCAACAGGATCGGCCAACCTATACTGGGGCCTTATAAAACTACGCAAAATACAGCATAGTTAAAATGTTTTAAAGTTTAATATCGAGGGCAGGAGTGTACTCTAGCACAATGTGTTTAGAGTAGGGGACAGCTAAAAAAAATAAACACGTGTTAGAATAGATCAAATTCCAAAAGACAAAGGCTGTGGATAAAACTTTTTTAATACAGTTGCTCAAAAAGTGGCGTATTGCAGGGACGTATAGCGTTCGGGATGTGGGCTATTACACACTCGAACTTTTTCTTTACCTTTCCCGAACTCGTGCGTTTTCTTTCCCAACTGTCAAAATATTGTCTATTAAAAAGAAAAAACCAACCACGAAGTTTTTACTAAAAAAAAATCATAGAAGTTTTTATGATTCATGCAAATATTTATAAAAAGAAGCTACTAATTTGTTTCAATATCAGATTTAATTATACATTAAATTAATATTAGTATCGGCCAAATTAAATTTATGAATATAAAAAATACATAAAATTGGCTGTATGACCACAGATTACTAAATATGGTATGACGTGCACGTTTTCCATTAAAGCCACATTATTGCACTAATTCCATATTTACTTTACTACATGGTATATTTACCATAGTATCTGCTTAAAGGAGTTTGCGCAAGTAAGTGAAAAGAAAATGAGGGACCTTATTTCTTAATTTTCTAAATTAGTTTTTTCTGGTTTTTATTGTGGTAGGTACTTAGTATGGTGGAATTAGTGCAATAATGTGGCTTTAATGGAAAACGATGTGGTAAAAGAGAGAAATAAGGAAAGGCGCTCCTGTAGGATTCGGATTGCTTTTGTTTGGTTTCATTTCATTTCATCTCATTTAATTTAATTTTCATTTCATATCAATAAAAAAATTCTACTGAAGCCTTGGCTGTATGATCATAGTTTCCTTTGCCAACCCAGAATGGGTGAAGAACACAAAAAAAGTCTCTGCTTATATTCTTTTAAGTAGTTAGTTGAGTTTATTGTGTTATAATATTTTATTAAATTGCTTAATTTTTTCTCAACTGTATTAAAAATAGTTGTTCAGTACACGTGCGGAACCGTCATTGCAACTTGTTCCGACTGTCAACCCTCACCTTCGGCTGCGCCTCGGCTCGGGTAGACATTTGTCGGAACTCTTTGCAATGACAGGCTTTCCGCACTTGTAATGAAATCTACTATTTTAATACAGTTGCTCAAAAAGTGGCGTATTGCAGGGACGTATAGCGTTCGGGATGTGGGCTATTACACACTCGAACTTTTTCTTTACCTTTCCCGAACTCGTGCGTTTTCTTTCCCAACTGTCAAAATATTGTCTATTAAAAAGAAAAAACCAACCACGAAGTTTTTACTAAAAAAATCATAGAAGTTTTTATGATTCATGCAAATATATCTAAAAAGAAGCTACTAATTTGTTTCAATATCAAATTTAAAAGTAATTTTAATTATACATTAAATTAATATTAGTATCGGCCAAATTAAATTTATGAATATAAAAAATACATAAAATTGGCTGTATGACCACAGATTACTAAATATGGTATGACGTGCACTATTTACCATAGTATCTGCTTAAAGGAGTTTGCGCAAGTAAGTGAAAAGAAAATGAGGGACCTTATTTCTTAATTTTCTAAATTAGTTTTTTCTGGTTTTTATTGTGGTAGGTACTTAGTATGGTGGAATTAGTGCAATAATGTGGCTTTAATGGAAAACGATGTGGTAAAAGAGAGAAATAAGGAAAGGCGCTCCTGTAGGATTCGGATTGCTTTTGTTAGGTTTCATTTCATTTCATCTCATTTAATTTAATTATCATTTCATATCAATAAAAAAATTCTACTGAAGCCTTGGCTGTATGATCATAGTTTCCTTTGCCAACCCAGAATGGGTGAAGAAAACAAAAAAAAAGTCTCTGCTTATATTCTTTTACGATCAGTTAGTTAAGTTTATTGTGTTTTATTATTTTATTAAATTGCTTAATTTTTTCGCAACTGTATTAAAAATAGTTGTTCAGTACACGTGCGGAACCCTCATTGCAACTTGTTCCGACTGTCAACCCTCACCTTCGGCTGCGCCTCGGCTCGGGTAGACATTTGTCGGAACTCTTTGCAATGACAGGCTTTCCGCACTTGTAATGAAATCTACTATTTTAATACAGTTGCTCAAAAAGTGGCGTATTGCAGGGACGTATAGCGTTCGGGATGTGGGCTATTACACACTCGAACTTTTTCTTTACCTTTCCCGAACTCGTGCGTTTTCTTTCCCAACTGTCAAAATATTGTCTATTAAAAAGAAAAAACCAACCACGAAGTTTTTACTAAAAAAAATCATAGAAGTTTTTATGATTCATGCAAATATTTCTAAAAAGAAGCTACTAATTTGTTTCAATATCAGATTTAAAAGTAATTTTAATTATACATTAAATTAATATTAGTATCGGCCAAATTAAATTTATGAATATAAAAAATACATAAAATTGGCTGTATGACCACAGATTACTAAATATGGTATGACGTGCACTATTTACCATAGTATCTGCTTATAGGAGTTTGCGCAAGTAAGTGAAAAGAAAATGAGGGACCTTATTTCTTAATTTTCTAAATTAGTTTTTTCTGGTTTTTATTGTGGTAGGTACTTAGTATGGTGGAATTAGTGCAATAATGTGGCTTTAATGGAAAACGATGTGGTAAAAGAGAGAAATAAGGAAAGGCGCTCCTGTAGGATTCGGATTGCTTTTGTTAGGTTTCATTTCATTTCATCTCATTTAATTTAATTTTCATTCCATATCAATAAAAAAATTCTACTGAAGCCTTGGCTGTATGATCATAGTTTCCTGTGCCAACCCAGAATGGGTGAAGAAAACAAAAAAAGTCTCTGCTTATATTCTTTTACGATTAGTTAGTTGAGTTTATTGTGTTTAATTATTTTATTAAATTGCTTAATTTTTTCGCAACTGTATTAAAAATAGTTGTTCAGTACACGTGCGGAACCGTCATTGCAACTTGTTCCGACTGTCAACCCTCACCTTCGGCTGCGCCTCGGCTCGGGTAGACATTTGTCGGAACTCTTTGCAATGACAGGCTTTCCGCACTTGTAACGAAATCTACTATATTAGTTCTCCTCTATCCGGGAACCATAACTGAAATAAAGTTCCGCGTAATGAAAGCTTTGCGACGCATTCCAGGGCGGACGGAAAGACTCGGAAATTACGTCCTTTAGAATTTATGTGTATGATCATACATTATTTATGTTATTATTATATGTTTCTGTTTTCAAATACGTTGAGCCATTTGTTTTCATATTGAAGAGTAAGAAATTGTTTTCATATTGAAAAGTAAGAAATGAAACGCAAATATAACGGTACAATAACGACAGGTTTTCGTGCTATGGCTACTGAAATCAAAATTAATCTAATCTTTATTATCGATAGAATTTTAAAAGTACAAGTTTAATTAAATTCTCACCAGTATCTAAAATAATAAACATCGCATTTTATATTCAAATCGTTCAAATTGTAAAAAATAAAAAATAAATCGATCAAATGTGTAATGTTTTTTTTAATTTCATTAAAAAGTTGATAATGATTAAAAGCAGAATACACATATTGAAAAATTCCAGTTGACCGCTGCTGGTACTGTGCGTTTAATTTGAGTCGACCTTCTCGATATTTTTTTGCCATTAGAGATTTGTAGGCTTTTTGATTAAACTTCATATGCGTGCTGTTTTCCATTGTTTAGGAATGTTAAAGTTTCTGTTTTTTTTTATAAAAAATACTTTGATTTTTATTCAAAGTTCAAGTAACACTTTGTTTTATTTGTGCACATGCATTATCTTTCTCATGAAAGCTACATCATCATGTCGCGGGCACAAAGTACTTACTTTACAGGTGTGTTCTTTGACGAGTTTACATTAAAGGTGCCCGCGAGCATTTACCGTGCTTCCATTTTAAAGTTTCAGTCGTTATGAAGTTGGTGTTCTGAATAACAGAGGCCGGTACCGTCAAGTCACAAAATCACGAAGGCATTTTCTACGTGCAAAGGGCGATATGAATGAAGTTCTTTCCTACGTCATGAAACTCAATTTATAGACACTGTGTATTAAGTTAAAACTAAAATGGAGGGGAGGGATGGGTTAATGTATTTAATGGGCAGAGGTAGGGTTACTTACATAAGAACGAAAGAAAATTTACTGTGCATCATTTAACTCAGTGTCACAAACCCATCTATACTAATATGTATATAATGCGAGTTTGTTTGTTTGTTTGAACGCGCTAACTCAGAAACTACTAGCCGGAATTGAAAATTTATTTTTGTGTTGAATAGTCCATTTATCGAGAAAGGTTAAGGCTATATAACATCACGCTACGACGAACAGAAGCGGAGCATTAATGAAAAATGTTGCAAAAACGAGAAAAAAATATTTATTTTTAGTATTATTTTTCCTTTTCCTCAAATTAATCACAGCACATCTACTTAAAAATAATAGCCATTAACGTGATTTCTGTTTTAATTTTGGTATTATTTACAATGTCTTTTTTATATAAATGAACCTCCTGAAAACGTAAAAATTCCGGACTCAGAATGAACATAAATATTCATAATCATAAGTATATACATAAGTTTTTGTCTTAGATGGGGGTTGAACCCACGACTGCCCACGAGCCCTGACTCAAAAGCCACTGCGCAATAGGGCATGTCAAAAATACTCGCCGGTTTTAATCTGGTATCTGTATTAGTCCTAAATGAAACCCCGGCGCGTGGTTTGTACAGTTTTTTCATGAGTCCTGAATATTCCCGACGGCTGTAACAACGTTGATTTTTCACAAAGGCTTGCTTTGAAAACCGGTTAAATAATATCGAAGAATGTTTTTTCGGCATAAAATTGTTGATACATATTCTCTTTTTAATTATAATATGAATAAAGTTTTCAGATTGTTGATTAAAACATAACTTGGTTCCGAAATAGAAAGAATACAAACAAAACACTTAAATGTTTTGTTTAGGTAAACTTAATAAATAATGATTATATATTATTTTTATGCATTCACAATGCAATTTTGTAAGTATAGGAAAAATGTGATAGTAAAAAACCACGAGCCCCCTAAGTAGCTTTCAGGCGGGATTCGAACCCGCGCCTCCGGGAATCCGTCCCGATGCTCTGACCAACTAAGCTACCGAAAGGCTTACACGACTCTTCGAATTTTGCTATCACTTGTTACGCTGTAGGCCAGCGTTGCTTCATCAATGTGAGGAAACCCTCGCATCCGAAAGAAACATTTTTACAAATGTTTAACAATCGATTAAGATGAAACAGCCATATTGAGATTTTATATTATTTTTATGCATTCACAATGCAATTTTGTAAGTATAGGAAAAATGTAATAGTAAAAAACCACGAGCCCCATAAGTAGCTTTCAGGCGGGATTCGAACCCGCGCCTTCGGGATTCCGGCCCAATGCTCTGACCAACTAAGCTACCGAAAGGCTTACACGACTCGTCGAATTTTGCTATCACTTGTTACGCTGTAGGCCAGCGTTGCTTCATCAATGTGAGGAAATCCTCGCATCCGAAAGAAACATTTTTACAAATGTTTAACAATCGATTAAGATGAAACAGCCATATTGAGATTTTATATTATTTTTATGCATTCACAATGCAATTTTGTAAGTATAGGAAAAATGTGATAGTAAAAAACCACGAGCCCCATAAGTAGCTTTCAGGCGGGATTCGAACCCGCGCCTCCGGGAATCCGGCCCGATGCTCTGACCAACTAAGCTACCGAAAGGCTTACACGACTCGTCGAATTTTGCTATCACTTGTTACGCTGTAGGCCAGCGTTGCTTCATCAATGTGAGGAAACCCTCGCATCCGAAAGAAACATTTTTACAAATGTTTAACAACCGATTAAGATGAAACAGCCATATTGAGATTTTATTTTATTTTTATGCATTCACAATGCAATTTTGTAAGTATAGGAAAAATGTGATAGTAAAAAACCACGAGCCCCATAAGTAGCTTTCAGGCGGGATTCGAACCCGCGCCTCCGGGAATCCAGCCCGATGCTCTGACCAACTAAGCTACCGAAAGGCTTATACGACTCGTCGAATTTTGCTATCACTTGTTACGCTGTAGGCCAGCGTTGCTTCATCAATGTGAGGAAACCCTCGCATCCGAAAGAAACATTTTTACAAATGTTTAACAATCGATTAAGATGAAACAGCCATATTGAGATTTTATATTATTTTTATGCATTCACAATGCAATTTTGTAAGTATAGGAAAAATGTGATAGTAAAAAACCACGAGCCCCATAAGTAGCTTTCAGGCGGGATTCGAACCCGCGCCTCCGGGAATCCGGCCCGATGCTCTGACCAACTAAGCTACCGAAAGGCTTATACGACTCGTCGAATTTTGCTATCACTTGTTACGCTGTAGGCCAGCGTTGCTTCATCAATGTGAGGAAACCCTCGCATCCGAAAGAAACATTTTTACAAATGTTTAGCAATCGATTAAGATGAAACAGCCATATTGAGATTTTATATTATTTTTATGCATTCACAATGCAATTTTGTAAGTATAGGAAAAATGTGATAGTAAAAAACCACGAGCCCCATAAGTAGCTTTCAGGCGGGATTCGAACCCGCGCCTCCGGGAATCCGGCCCGATGCTCTGACCAACTAAGCTACCGAAAGGCTTACACGACTCGTCGAATTTTGCTATCACTTGTTACGCTGTAGGCCAGCGTTGCTTCATCAATGTGAGGAAACCCTCGCATCCGAAAGAAACATTTTTACAAATGTTTAACAATCGATTAAGATGAAACAGCCATATTGAGATTTTATATTATTTTTATGCATTCACAATGCAATTTTGTAAGTATAGGAAAAATGTGATAGTAAAAAACCACGAGCCCCATAAGTAGCTTTCAGGCGGGATTCGAACCCGCGCCTCCGGGAATCCGGCCCGATGCTCTGACCAACTAAGCTACCGAAAGGCTTATACGACTCGTCGAATTTTGCTATCACTTGTTACGCTGTAGGCCAGCGTTGCTTCATCAATGTGAGGAAACCCTCGCATCCGAAAGAAACATTTTTACAAATGTTTAACAATCGATTAAGATGAAACAGCCATATTGAGATTTTTGAGCCATTTGAGAAAGCTACTTATGGGGCTCGGGGTTTTTTACTATCACATTTTTCCTATAAATAATGATTAAGTAAAACACACACAACATTAGTATGCAGTTTCGCAGAAGCAGCAGGAACAAATATCTGTTTCGGTCATAACACTTAACAAGGCTTAGAAACGGCAAAAAACATCATGTGTATCACATTAAGGTGCCGATTCCCCAAAATAGAGTATTTTAAAATTATAGATTACTCGCAAATCACAAATACTTAAAATTTTGAAAAAATATATGTTATTTTACAGTTATTTATCTAGTGCTTCCGGCCGTTTTTTTTCGATTGGTGATATTTTACTGTGTCAAATAAAATCCCAAACATCCGTCTAATAATAATTTAAATATCATATTACTTGCAGTATATTTGGTTTTAGTTAATGAAAAACATATGAAAATAATTGTCTTTGAATAGCCGAGGGATTCCGGCCGTCATAAATAATGTTTTTTTATTATTTAATTTTTAATTGAATTTTAAGTGATTTTCGATTCGCGGGGCGCTCGCGAGTTCACAGTTCACTGCCGGCTGCCGCAGGGTCCGCGCGAAGTGTATAGAGCGCGACCGAGCAAGCGTTAGCGTGCCTATTTCGGTCGGGATTCCTCGCCTTAAGCCTATCCTAGCCTCAGTACTTAACTGTATATTTTGTTTTAGTTATCTCGGTACTCGGTTCAGTAGTCACGAATGTCACGATCAATAATCATATAAGTACCACGCACCATTGATTACAGCACACTCAATACAATAATATACTGTAGCTCAAGTGATAAATGTATTAGTTTATAATAATATTAATGATCGACGCCTTTGCTTTATATAATTATCTATTTTAATCGAGGTAATAACTTCATTGAGGCTATTATCAGACGTACACATGTCAGCATGTCAAACTAAATACCTAGTTTGAATTTACCCTAATAGCAGCGATTGGTAATGCAAATATAAATGCAAACTGCAGCAATGCAGCTGTTGACTGTACATATACTTCCTAGGTATTATAATTTAGTCTACGCTTTCAATAGTTTGTTCTTTAATTCACAGAAACAGGAATAGAATCTACCGACATTGAGACAATGGCTCGGAAATAAGGAACTGTGAAGCATTTCAAATGAATGGCCACGAATAAAGGAATGTTTTTTTACGGTTTTCTTTCTTTGTGACTTGAACTGACTATTGTGTATGCCTAATTTCCTTCCATAATTTTTAGCCGTGGCATCCATTGCTGAGTAGGTTTCAACAGCATTCGTTACCATCAGCTGTCATTTCAAGCGATGTTGATGGAAAAAAACGGAGTTACAATGCTTGATTTTCTCTGTTTCCTTTTACTATAGGATCTCGTTCTCTACTAAAGCATAGTGTGTAACAGTTTTTAGTTTTTCGCCGCACGCGAGGCACACCCGACGCCGCCACTTGAAGCTAGAAGAAGAAGCAATTGACGACTAGCGGCAACAACAGGCGTCAACCGTGTGCGGCGAGTTATAAAATGTATGAAAACTACAGGAAATAGGGCGGTGGTGGCGTTTTGTGGTTGTGATCGGTGGCCCGGGTGCGGAAAAGCTTCCCGACCGAAATAGGCACGCTAACGCTTGCTCGGCCGAGCTCTATACACTTCGCGCGGACCCAGCGGCAGCCGGCAGTGAACTGTGAACTCGCGAGCGCCCCGCGAATCGAAAATCACTTAAAATTCAATTAAAAATTAAATAATAAAATAATTTAATTTATGACGGCCGGAATCCCTCGGCTATTCAAAGACAATTATTTTTATATGTTTTTCATTAACTAAAACCAAGTATACTGCAAGTAATATAATATTTGAATTATTATTAGACGGATGTTTGGGATTTTATTTGACACAGTAAAATATCACCAATCGAAAAAAAAACGGTCAGAAGCTCTAGATAAATAATTGTAAAATAACATATATTTTTTCCAAGTTTTAAGCACTTGTGATTTGCGAGTAATCCATAATCTAAAATACCCTATTTTGGGGAATCGGCGCCTTAAGTCACAGAGCGGCTTTACTACGGATGCTTTAAAAAAATATTAGACACGTTGACCTGATTCTGTAACAGTAGCTTGAGCACTTGGGTTAATGTATTTAAACAAACGAGAATATTAAAAATACATGAAATAACTTTCTTCATAGCAATTCCTCGACAAATAAAAGGATGGTTCCTTGTAGTAAAAAAATCTATTTACTATATTCAAGGTAGCTACTTTCCCTCTTTTCGACACAGTCGTGGGATGCCCTGTAGGTATATTTGTCTTGGGTGAGGATGCAATCCACGAACCAATAAAACTCTTAAGAGTGATTGTGGTATAAATAAATACAAACTTATTCTTAACAATTTTGCGACAAAATAATTTAGCGGTTTCTTATTTATTTATTTACATATTTAGTACACACACATAAGAGTAAAACAGAAAAGAAAGAAATAGAAAAGTATTGTACAGGGGCACGGCTTATTTCAAATTGAAATTTCTACCAGCCGGCCCGTTATTGTTGTTTGTTATTGTTTTTGGTAATCCATCCGGTGACCGACCATTGCTAAAGTAGCTTAGCCTCAACGATCGCAAGGCTAACCACTGCGCCACGTGCGTCTACTCGTAATAGACAATAGTGTATGCAAATTTTCGAATAGTTTCAAAGCACACTTGTGAATGCATCGCCAATTGTGCCATTTTTGGACCAGTTGATAGACCGGTAGCTGGACCAGTTGATAGACCGGTAGCTGGACCGGTTGGTGAATCGGTTGCTGGACTGGTTGTTGAACCGGTTGTTGTACCAGTTGCTTGACCGGTTGGTGAACTGGTTGCTGTACCTGTTGCTAGACCGGTTGCTTGACCAGTTGATAGACCGGTTGCTGGACTGGTTGGGAAATCGGTGGATGGACCGGTTTTTGGACCAGTTGCTGAACCGGTTGTTGGATCAGTTGCTGGACCGGTTGCTGGACAGGTAAATGGACTGGTTGCTAGACCAGTTGCTTGACCGGTTGCTGAACTGGTAGCTGGACCAGTTGCTTGACCGGTTGCTGAACCGGTTGAGAAATCGGTGGCAGGACCGGTTTTTGGACCAGTAGCTGGACCGATTGCTGGACAGGTAAATGGACTGGTTGCTAGACCAGTCGCTGGACCGGTTGTTGGACCAGTTTATAGACCAGTTGCAGGACCGTCTGCTAAACCGGATGCTAGACCGATTGTTGGACTGGTTGATAGACCAGTTGCTAGACCTGTTGCTAGACTGGTTTCTGAACCAGTTGATGAACCGGTTGCTAGACCAGTTGCTAGACCGGTTGCTGAACCGGTCACTGGACCAGTTGTTGGACCAGTTGTTGGACCGGTTGCCCACTAACGCTCCCAATACTCCCAAGTAGTAACACCCCATTAAGCATCATCATGCTGACGATGTCATCATGCATCATCATGATGATGGGCATAGGATCCCAAGGATCTCCACAACGATCGGTCCTGCGCTGCCCGCATCCAGCGGCTTCCCGCGACCTTGGCCATGTGTCGGTCCACCTTGTAGGATGGACCTGGGCCTGCCCACGGAACGTCGTCCGGTACGCGGTCGCCATTCGAGAACCTTTCCGCCCCAACAACCATCGGTTCTCCGCGCTATGTGTCCCGCCCACTGCCACATCAATGATGCAATCCTTCGAGCGATGTCGGTTGTTTTAGTTCTCCTGCGGATCTCATCATTTCTAATCAGAAATCGATCGAGCAGGGAAATACCAAGCATCGCTCTCTCTCCATTGCTCGCTGGGTGACCTTGAGCCTTTTTATGAGACCCATAGTAAAAGACCACGTCTCGCTTCCATAAGTCATAACTGGCAATACACACTGGTCAAAGACCTTAGTCTTGAGACATTGAGGTATTTCGGACGCGAATATATGCCGGAGCTTCCCAAACGCTGCCCATCCGAGCGGGATTCGACAAGAGATCTCTTTCTCGATGTGGGACTTACCTAACTGGACCGTCTGTCCTAGGTAAACATAGTGGTCAACAACTTCGAGTGTAATGTTCCCAACATTAACTGGAGCGGGTGCAACATGGGCATTGAACATGATTTTCATCTTGTCTATGTTCATCTTAAGACCCACTCTTTGCGAAGCATTACCGAGATCTTCGAGCATTGTGTTCAGGTCTTCCAAGGTCTCAGCCATCATCATCGGCAAACCGTAGGTGAGTTAGGTACTCGCCATTGATGTTGATGCCGCATCCTTTCCAGTCCAGCAGCTTAAAAATATCCTCCAACGCAGCTGTGAACAGTTTGGGAGAGATGACATCTCCCTGTCTCACACCTCGAACCATTAAGCATATAAGGAGTACCTAGTCGAACAAAAGATAACATTACCATACCATTGTTTTTTTTTAGAAAACACTAAAATGTAAATTTTTGTTTTTAATATTTATTTATGCAAAAAGGACTGTACTGACCGGGAGCATGAGCATGCTCCCGGTCAGAACTAATTTTATTATGGTTTCATGAGCTGCTTCACAATGTCACAATAAAATTATGAAATACTTTCTAGTTTAATTGACAGTTTTGAATAGACTATCTTTCAAGGAACAGCTATGAGAACTCACTGACATTGTGAAACCGGCCCTTAATCTTATAAACAACTAGCGGATCCTCGTGGTTTTACCCGCGTAGTGGGAATATCGGGATAAAATATAGCCTATAATCACCCGGGAAGAATATAGCTTTGCAATAGTCAAAAAAATTTCTAAATCGGTCCAGTAGTTTCAATTCAAATAAACAATCAAATCTGTCTTCTTTATAATATAAGCATAGATTTATGATTTTTTAGAATGTAAAACCTGATTTTAGTACCAAAAGTCTAAAATATCTATAGACTTTATTGAACAACCTTTCAGACCTGCACAGTCCTATCAGAGCCTTTTGTAGTGAGCGTTATTCCGACGCAATATGAAGCTTCGAATCGATACCGTCGATGGCGAACATGCAAAATGAAATACAACGTTTCAAATTATTGGATGTGAAAAAGATTATGAGTCGCGAAACAAGTGAGTGTCATACGTTTGGTTACATTGAAGTTAGCGATGTAGTAATAGTCATTTATTTCAGACTTCATCTGAAAAGAAAATGGCGTAGATATAAGAAATTTGTCTCTAAAGCCACTAGGTAAACCCATAAAAATTTGAGATTTTAAATTATTTTCATGCATTCACAATGCAATTTTGTAAGAATAAGAAAAATTTGATAGTAAAAAACCACGAGCGTTATAGTTAAGTAGCCCGTAGTACTATAACAATCCCGCCTGAAAGACTTCATGACAGATAAGTGGCTGTGAAATGTCGCTGAATCGCTTGTCATTAACACAATAGAATCTCGATCGCAAATAAGCTGTTGTGGTACGAATAAGCGAAGCAGATCAGTTTAGGTCCTAAACAAAACCGCAATAAGAGATGATGGTAGGCAGTGTAGGCACCTCTGAGTACTGAAACCTATGGAGATGGCATATTGTTCTATATGAACTATCGGTTATACAAATATGAGCTAAATCGACATTGTACTCATAAACCTGTAGCCATCTTGTTCTATCTTACCTCCAATACTTCATGTAAAAAGAGACAGCAATATATTTATTCGACCTTTTTTTTTGGCAACATTGAAACGTGACGTCATCGTAGGTAATGCATGATTGAAGCCGGTCGCCATTTAGGTTTCTCGGTATGTGAGCTGTCAACGCGAGTTGTATTTGCAGTGTTTTGTGATAAAAGTCTTTTAATTTGAGACTTTCATGTGAATAAAAGGTATTAATAAGTGAGAGAAAGCAACAAGGAACATGTCTAATTGCAGTGTGGTAGTTTGTGGCATCAAAAAAAGTGAAAATCGTCCAAACATTACATTACACCGGTACGTAGGTATTTATTTTGCAAAAACCCAAACCCAAACTTGGATTTATTTAATAACAATGTAAAAAAACTTAAATCACAATTTTTAAAAATTCTAAAATCCGAATAATAGTCTGCAATTCTTTGGTTATTTCCATATCTAAGACTATTAAAAATGTTAATTTTGTTTATTTTATAAGTAAGTATTAAGTATCTTTTTTAGGTTTGCGTTCTTAGTTCGCTGTTATAGTTAGTTTTATAGCATTTTATGTACTTTATGTGTCTATGTTTGCATAAATATTAACACGTTGGTATGTTTTTATGCATGCATTACACCTTTGCTGTGTTTCTTTTATATCTGTAGCAATCACTCACCACAACTTTACCATAGAAGGCTTGTTTATTTCTTACAACATATTATTATAGTACTCTTGGGCACTCGTTGTCTTTTTTTTGTATAATGTACTATTTAAAATTTTAAAGTAATGACTGTTTCGTGCCAGAATAAATAAAATAAATAAATAAATAAATAAAACCAAAACAATACAATAAATGCCTTGTGTTTTGGTTTTCCTGTGAATAGTTTACTTAGAATTCATACCAAATGTAGCTTACTACTTATTTTGGTGAGTTTTGTTGGTGTATTTCAAGAAAATATAAATCTGTTTGTTTTGAGCTAGAGTTGCCCTTATAGCATTTTTCTTATCGAATTATCGATGTTTTCAAATTTCAAGTGTAAATTGAGTGTATTAATTTTAAACTGTTTTTATTGTTTTAGGTTGCCTAAAAATAACAAAAAAAGAAAAATATGGCTGGATACAATGCGAAAGGAAAATTTAAAGACTCGTACGAAAAATAATTTTTATGTGCTCTTTTCATTTCGAAGAACAGTTTCAAACGTCAACGACAGTTTAAGTTTTGAAAAAGACGTTAATTAGGCCACTGGCAAAATCGAAATTATAGTGTGACAACGTTTTCTGTTCCGGTTGCCAAAAACTAGATAATATAACGTGTTTTTTTAATGTCATTTTGCTGTAAAGTTGTTGTCCAACTTACATTCATTCTGGCACATTAAAAGTAAGTATATTTTTTACCACTAGATGTCGCTTCGCTATATTCTAAATATATAAAAAAATATGCTTGCTAGTAAAGATCTCGATTCAAACTGTTTATTATTTTATTACTTAATAATGCTTGTTTTTTTTGAGACATTTCTTTTTTTCTATGGTAGGTAGGTACCTAATAGTATTATATTATCTGTGGTACCTAGTAGTATTCTCCTTTGTGATTTATATTGTAATGTGTGTTATGTAAAAAAAAACAATCCTTGTTGTATAAACATAATAGGTTTTTACAATATGGAGCTTTTTGTTTTATTTCATTACCTTTTTTTACTTAAACTGGTTCTCGCGATCTTTGATCTGGAATTCTATGGAGGTCCCGCATGTGTATAGACGCGTGACTCGGAAAACATAAAAAGTTTGATCATAAAATTGCAGTTTCTAAGTAGAGGCGAGTAGAGCCGACAAGTGGGGCGCCCTCAATCAAATTTATTGCTCGCTAAGTATTAATGTATCTACAATCGTACAGATTGAAGCTAAGGTCGTGTAGTTTTTTTACAAACTATAACCTCAGTAAACATAGTAGGTCGGTCTTTTATCTACTACTACTGCAACATGAACTATATTTTACTAAGGTTAGTTTGTAAATAAACTACAGGACCTTATTTTTAACCTGTATCTGCGTTTGAATTTTTGATACATTATGTACTTAACAAGCAATAAATTTAATAACAACATGCGGATCCTCGCGGTTTTACCCGCATGGTACTCGTTCCCATGGGAATATCACGATAAAATATAGCTTATGTCACTCAGAAAGAATGTAGCTTTCTAATGTTCAAAGAAATTTCTAAATTAGTCTAGTAATTTTGGAACCTATTAAATTCAAACAACAACCAATCAAATCTTTCCTGTTTACGATATTACTATAGATGAGGAAGCACTTGGCGGCTCTTCTCGCCTTGAAGCCCCCAGTACAGGATGGCCATTCATGTTCGTCGACCATGATGGGCCATCATGTACAGGGGCGGTTTGCGTTGCTCGCAGGCGGCAATCACACGCAAACTCCCACACCGGGGGCTTTAAGCCCCCAGTACAGGATGGCCGATCAAGTTTGCCGACCATGTTGGCCATCGTGTACAGGGCTGGTTTGCGTTGCTCGCAGACGGCAATCACACGCAAACCGGCCCTGGTGGCCTACCACAAGCTCTTATAGCAGCTATTTTTAAGTTGAGAGAGTGAGACGCCGCTATACGGCGTGTAGAGCGGCGTCTCATTCTCTCAACTTAAAAATAGCTGCTATAAGAGCTTGTGGTAGGCCACCTGTACACGATGGCTTATCATGGTCGGCCAACATGATTGGCCATCCTGTACTGAGGGGCTTTAAGCCCCCAGTACAGGATGGCCGATCATGTTCAGGGGCAGTTTGCGTGTGATTGCCGTCTGCGAGTATCGCAAACTGGCCATGTACACGATGTCCCATCATGGTCGGCCAACATGATCGGCCATCCTGTACTGGGGGCTTTACAGTTGTTGCGTCTCACGCGCGCGGTCGGGCCAATGATTGTGTGCGTACATGCACAAACACATACACATTGTGTCATTGTCATAAAGAACTTAATTATGTGCAAATGTAGGTATAATTTAAGCACATATTAAGTTTTATTATTCTAAAAAACTAGGTATATAATTATACACTATAATTCCGTTTTAAATTATCGAGGTGATTACGAAACTGCTTTTATAAAATATAGGGTGATATAGATAAAATTATTTCGTTTAATGAGAGAGTTTCTTTTGACGTTTCATCGTGCAGTGCAAAATATGTACTAGATGGCGCTACCCCACTATAGCGACCTAACTTTTTCTGAAGAAGTAAACGAAAAAGTATCTAATAGAAAATAGCAAAGAAAATAGGATGTCTGTAGTAAGGCGTACATTAGACGGTCATGCAACAATCAGTCAATTCCATCACTCATGACTATCTAACCAATCGGTACAGAGGAACTTCGGGCAGCGTTATGAATGGTTCATTTTGATTAGCTAAAAGAATCGTGAATGATAGCAAACTGACAGCAAAACCTACAGTCTAATGGGCGCCTAATAGGAAGACTAAAGCGGCCCATTCACGGCAGGCCGACCCGCCCTAGTTTACATTAAAAGAGCAGCTCGGCGGCCTAGCGACCTGGGGGCTACAGCGTAACTTTATGGGTATGAACTTCATACGTTTTTGGGAACTTTAAGTCTATTTTATAAAGAAAATAGCCGCTATCAGTTCCTTGTTTTAAGACGTCGGGTATGACGATAACTAGCTAGCAACGTTCAATAGAACAAAGCAGCAAAAATCTATGGGGGGCTACCGGCTAAGAAATATGGATATGGGTATGGGCTTCAACTGTCATTTGAATTCCTTATCTTGATAGATTTTTGCTGAAATTTATTAAAATAAGGAATTCAAATGACAGTTGAAGCCCATACCCATATCCATATTTTTTAGCCGTTAGCACCCCTGGGTCCAGTAACTGAGGTACTACTCGACTCGCCTTCCATCGTTTACATTGGTAAAGTAATTGGGCCCAGAACCTCTGGTAAAAGTACTGGGCCCAGTTAGTTTTCCGAGCGAGTCAACGGTTTACACAGAGCGAGTAGGCAGACGAGTCGAGTTACAAGTGGTGGGGAACAACTTGGCCGAGCAACTATGCTCCGCGCGAGACCACTCGACTCGCTCAGTAGGTCTGGCACAACTTAGCGCGACTCTTTGTCGCGCTCCTTTCAACCAATCAGCACTTCGCCTTAAGTCGCGCGCGCTATCTACGAGCGATCTGATTGGTTGAAAGTGCCCGCGACTCTTTGTCACTCGAGTCGCGCTCAAGTTGTGCTAGCCCTACCCAGTTTACTCGCCCTTTCGTTTACATTGGTCGAGTTAGCCTGCTTTTTGTCGCTCGCTACTCAACTCGGCCGCCTACTCGACCAATGTAAACTAGGCTTTTACGCAGGATGGTGAATGTTGTCGCAGGAGGCTCCTGCAACAACGTTCACTATCCTGCGTGAGGCGAGACGGATGGCGGGGCGGCCTGCCGTGAATGGGCCGCTTTTAAAATAATCAATCATCGACCAAAGAGTACATTATTATCCCACAGATAAGGTAGAAAGTGAACTTCAATCACAAAAACCATACAGATTAATTTGACAGTACAACCGACCGACACACAAGTCTTTTTAAGGCTCAATGAACTAATCCTTTGCCATAAATGCTGAAAAAAGTAGGTTGTATTAGAGTTACAGCGCCATCTAGTGCATCGAAAAATTACTGCAGGAAACTCCCCCATTAATAGAAACCCATTGTAGGGCTTCTCAGTACCTAGGTAGTCACAAAAATACTTGTATCTATAACTTCATCAATAAATATATCGATGTACAAATAGGGCAGCACTACGGAAAGGCGCCATTTTGGTTTCTCAGTATGTGTGCTTGTGTGTGTGTGTATGCTTCAATTTTTCGTAGGTATGCCATCTCCATAGGTTTCAGTACTCAGAGGTAAGTACCCAGTTTTCGACCGCTAATTCAGTAAAAGCACCAGACAGCAACGGGGCTGTTTATTAAATTTGACGACCGATTTGGCGCAGGGGTATACTACCCGCCTTCTGCGCCAGAGGTCTCGGGTTCGATTCCCGAACAAGACAAATATTTGTGTGCATGAACATGTCTATTTATCTTGGTCTGGGTGTTTTCTATGTAGTTATATTGTAAGAACTACTGACGAAGCACTTCACAGTCAACACAATGTAACTACATTGTAACAGTATTCTGTGAAATGCCTCGGACAGGAAGGATGACAGACGCACTGTAAGCAATCTGTCGATCCTTAGAATTAAGATGATGCAACATTTTATTTCTTTATTATTTAATACCGTAGATCGGGCAGTTCGACATCCAACTCTGTTGGACTCACTCGTATTTTAAGTTAGTTTTTAAAAACATATTTCCACGCTCCGGAAAGTTAACTGGCGCAGCCGGTAGGATAGCTGACTGTTTGTCATACGCGGAAAAACTCGGAAAAGTACGCTAACATCGTGGAAAAACCGGGAAAACAGTTTCGAAGCTTCGTAAAATCCGAAATCGTCGCTGAAGTTCGCGTGTGTGCAGCAGTTCGTGTGTTTCAACACCGGGATAGGCTATCCTCGAACCAAATAAATTTGTTAACGGGAGTAATTTACCTAAAATCGGTAATGTGCGAAAATAAGGTGCAGACTGGCATGTAAGTTGTAAAATTCTTCTACATCCTTTCCTATCCTTTATCCTAGTGTTAGATTTAAGAAAGTGTTATTGTGAAAATTAATTTTGAAAAGTGAATATAAAGTAAACGAATTTAAGTTAAACATTTAAGGTATCTACGCGATAAAATCTCGCGATTTACTTTGAATATTATTTTAATTAGATAAATAAGCGATAAAATCTCGCAACTTAATTTTAAAAGGTTAGATTTTTGTTAAGTTTTAGATAAAGTATTACGCGATAGAATCTCGCGGTTACTTTATATTAACTACCTTATTTTAAGCTTGTGTTATACTAACTATATTTTTACATTTTATTTACAATGGAAGACGAACTTGTTTATCCGGCACCACACATCCCTCGCGAAATGCTAAACCTTATACCTGAATATAACGGGAACACAAAAACTTTAAGTTTGTTCTTAAGGAAATGTGAATTCGTTATAGCCAAATACCAAGGTGCAGCAAACGTTAACGATTTTCTTATTCAGTCAGTAACTAGCAAATTAACCGGGAAAGCCGCTGCTCTGATCAGCGAGCGAGGCGAATTTGAGACTTACGATGAAATAAAGGAAATTTTAATTCAACATTTCGGAGACCCGCGAAGTGAGGAATGTGTAGCGATCGAATTAGAAACATTAAAAATTAGAAACAGTGAATCATATCTAGAATTTTGTGGTAGAATCCAGGACGTGAGAGCAATTCTTATTTCAAAAGTTAATCAGAATCCGTCAGCTACTTTAAAAGAAGCAAAACGAATTATTTATGATCATACTTCCCTAAACGTTTTCTTGTACAATTTACCCGAACACATGGTGCGAATAGTTAGAATTAAAAATCCGACCACCCTAGAAGAGGCATTAAGTTTCGTTTTAGAAGAGGTTAATTTCCAGGAACAGTATAACCTTCGATCAAAGATGCTCCAAAATAGACCATCAAGCACTCAACAAAATATATTTAAACCGCCAATTCCGCAGAATGCTCAATTTAAATTTGGTATTCCGACACTTCCGCCAAATCAATTTAAATTCGGCATTCCGGGAAATTCCAATAATATTTTCCGACCAAATCAGTATTTTGGTAATCGACCTTTAAATACAAATGCATTTAACCAACAGCGACCAACAGCACCACAATTTAATAATTTTGCAAAACCACAGTTTGGTGCGAGACCCCAATTTAATGCAAACACACAATTTCAACCAACTGGCTTCCGTCCGCAAACAGGTCAATTCGGCTATAGACCTCAAACACAAGGTTTTAGACCACAGCCAGGTCAATTCGGATATAGGCCTCAGCAACAATATCAAGGTTACCGTCCTCCTAATTTCTCTAATGACGTTTCAATGAGAACCGCACCCGTAAAACCGCAACAGTTTCCAGTAAATGAAATATCTACTGATGAGACTGATTATTATAATAACCCCTATTATTGCGAAACCGAATTTGATGAAAACATGTATGCTTATTATAATGAAAATATGCATGCATATGCAGAACAATATCCCGATTCTTGTGAAAATGAATGTAATGATAATCCACAATTAGAAAATAATCAGGAAAAAGTAGATTCTATGGAAAATTTTCAAGTAAATTGCCTCCAAACCAGCCCGAGGTAATCGAAATAAATTCAGACAATACTCTTAAATTACCTTATATATATGTACCTGATATAGATGCTAAGTTTATGTTAGACTCTGGAAGCACACGTTCTTTTGTTAGTACATCTAAAGCTAATGAATACTTTAATAACTATAGATGCTACGAACCGTTTATGGTAACTAGTACGCATGCATCCAGTGTTCACAATGACGTAGTTAATATTCCACTTTTTTCAATTTTTAAGGAACCATTTACACATAAATTTTATATATACGATGTAGATAAAAGATACGATGGAGTAATCGGTTGTGATCTTTTGTCCCGTCTTAAAGCAAATATTTCCTATAACCATATGATGTTACAAACAGACAAAACAAATATTCCAATAGTATATAAAAGTGATTACAAAATTATATTAGAACCACGATCTGAACATCGCGTTAAATTACCCGTCAATCAGGAAAACGGCGATGCAATTATCGAATTTAAAGAGTTTTGTAAAGACGTTCGTATGCCTACTGCCTTAGTTTCTTGTAAAAATTATTTTGCTGAAACCATCATACAAAATGCAACAAACAATTTGCTAGAATTAGTTATTACAGCACCCTTCAAGGTATCACAATTTTATGACGAAATTCAGACTAACTATAACGATGACTATACAAACGTAGAGACAGACACCTTATTGACCGACAACTTAAATAAGCTTCGTTTAGACCATCTCAACATAGAAGAGCGAAGAGAAATCACTCGCCTATGTGAGGAATATAAAGATATATTTTATTGCGAAAACATACCACTTACCTTTACCAATCAGGTTAAACACCAAATCAGAACCGTAAATGAAGATCCAATTTATATAAAACCTTATAGACAGGCACCAGCTCAAGCACAGGAAATATTAGATCAAGTAGAAAAATTATTGCAAGATAACGTAATACAAGAGTCGCATTCTCCATGGAGTGCCCCTGTCCACTTAGTTCCCAAGAAATTAGATGCTTCAGGTGAAATAAAATATAGAATGGTCATAGACTACCGACGTTTAAACGAGATTACTATTGACGACAGATTTCCACTTCCGAACATATGTGACTTATTTGACAAATTAGGTAAAAGCAATTACTTTACAACGTTAGATTTAGCTTCTGGATACCATCAAATTGAAATTACAGAATCAGATAGAGAAAAAACCGCGTTTTCTACACAAAATGGTCATTATGAGTTCCTTAGAATGCCATTTGGTCTGAAGACAGCTCCGGCAACGTTTCAACGAACGATGAATAACGTGCTGAGAGGATTACAAGGAATACATTGCCTTGTTTACCTAGATGACATTTTAATTTACTCGAATGGACTAAAAGAACACCTTCAGAAATTACGTACAGTATTTGACCGACTAAGACAGACTAACTTGAAAGTGCAATTAGACAAATCCGAATTCCTTAGAAAGGAAGTACAATATTTGGGACATACATTGACAAAAGACGGACTGAAACCTAACGACGACAAAATTAAAGTAGTTATGGATTATCCGATTCCGCAGACACAGACTGAAATAAAACGATTTTTAGGATTCATAGGATATTACAGACGTTTTGTAAAAGACTTTTCAAAAATATGTCAACCTTTAACTGCATGTCTAAAAAAGGGCAAAAAGGTAATTGTAGACGACAAATATACAGAAGCATTTCAGAAATGTAAAGAACTTTTGATAAATGCTCCAATTTTACAATATCCAGATATGAGCAAGCCATTCATTCTAACAACAGATGCATCTGAAGTAGCGCTCGGCGCAGTATTGTCACAAGGCTGTATAGGCAGCGATAAGCCTGTGGCATACGCTAGTCGTACGTTAACAGATACAGAAAAGAAATATAGTGCGATCGAACGTGAGTTGCTGGCTATTGTTTGGGCCACAAAACACTTTCGACCATATCTATACGGTAACAAGTTCACAGTATATACAGACCATAGACCTTTGATATGGCTTAGCAATTTAAAAGAATTAAATAGTAAATTAACACGTTGGCGTTTACGTTTACAGGAATATGATTTTAATATTATCCATAAAAGTGGAAAACAGAACGCAAATGCGGATGCGTTATCACGCCTCCAATTCAATGCATTAGGTAATGAGGATAACGATTCCATGATTGTTAACGTGGACGATAATGAAGAAAAATCGTCTAATTTAACAAAACAGGAGATCGATAACTCAGACACCATAACTATTTCCGATTCTGAGGAAACAGCTTCAATTAGTTCCGATATAGATATCGATCCAACTAACTATCCAGTTCGTTCCGATAATTCAAGTAGTATTCAAACTGTACATTCTGCACAAGAAACAGAATCTTTAGGTATACCAATATTACATGAAGCAATCGATACAAAACCAAATCAGATATTAGTATTTTACAAATTTAGTCAAGATATGCAAGTAACAGATGTATCCCGCGATAAGCAAAAAGTGATAGAAGTTTTCTTACCGTTAGGAAACGATCAAATAATAAAAGATTTTCTGAAACAATACATTAAGCCTAAAATCAAGCATTTTATTTACTTTGAACACCCAGAACATAGGAAACGATTTAGTAAAATCATTATCGAATTATTTAAAAAGGGCACTGTTAATTTTATTGAATGTACTGAACGCGTAGTTTACGTAGAAGATGAGCAGGAACAAAGAGCAATAATTAATAAAATACATGACGGAAAAACATGCCATCGTGGAATTACTGAAACAGTTAAAAGAATTAAAAGAAATTACTTTTGGCAAAACATGCATGAAATGGTGACAGCAGTCATCAACTCTTGCGAACAATGTAAAGTTTCTAAATATGATAGAAAGCCCATCAAACCAGTTTTACAATTAACACAAACGCAAAATGCACCATTCCAGGAAATATTCATAGATACATTTTCAATTGAAACAAAACTTAGTGACCTCTCTGTTAAAGAAAATCAACTCGGTTATGTTACATATCTTATTGGTATTCTAAACATGTTCGTTGCTAGCTTTCGAACCATGTATATTCAACTTAGTGAAATAGAAACTGCTCTAGCGCTCAGTAAAGTATCAGTTCTCCATAAAAGTATTTTAAACCCAAATCAATTATTAGAATTACTATTAGAAATAGCTCAACATGATAATTTAATGTTGACCGTAAATGAACAAAATCTGATTAACCTGGAAGAGACTTTCTCTGTAAAAACTTACATTACTAATAATGTTATAAGATTTATTATAGATATACCTTTAGTTGACAATGTTACATATAATTATTTTAAACTGTATTCCCTTCCCATATTCTATAACTCCATAAACCTAACCTATATTATAATCCCTGACTTTCCTTACCTACTCGTAGAAGGATTAAAATACTTACCGATAGCCAAACCGTGTAAAGAAGTTACAGACAAAGATTACCTGTGTACTGAAGACGACCTCGCACTTTACGCCGATAAAACCTGCATAGAACAACTGATGACGTATTGTCCAAATCCATCTTCGTGTTTACCTAGATCAGTCGACGTGGAAGACCTGAAACTTCAGAAGATTACAGCAAATAGTTGGATTTTATTCTCCAAGTTTAACAAAATTATCTCTCAAAACTGTGATAGTAACATCATCCATGGGCAGATACGAGGAACATACATACTAACCATACCAGATAGATGTATAGTATCCATAGAAGGAATAGAAATCCGAGGACAACGTTATTACTCCATGTTCAAGAAAAACAAACCTTTACCTGTAATAGCATTACCCCATTTACCTGAAAATCAGCAACAAAATTCTACGAACTATGAACCTGTGAATTTGAAGAAAGTAAATCTGGACGACATTCAGCATTTAAATTATGTACTGCAAAAAGGAATGAAAAGTGTGAAAAGTGACAGTGTACAACCAAGTGAAAGTGTTGCTACCATTGTATTATATGTAATACTTTCCGTATTAATTCTAATTTTTATTGTGTTAAAACGTAAGATAATTCTAAGAAAATTATGTAAGAAAACTCCTTCTGAAGTTAACAATGAAACGGAAAACCCTGAAACTTCACCTAATCAAGTAAATGAGATACCCTTGATACATTTAAAAAAGTAATTATTTTAGTTAAAAACAAAGTTTAAATTGTTAAAATTAGGTAAAGTTTCCAATGAGTTTCCTGAAAAATTATGTTTTTCAGATAAACTTCATTCTAAGGGCGGAGGAGTTATATTGTAAGAACTACTGACGAAGCACTTCACAGTCAACACAATGTAACTACATTGTAACAGTATTCTGTGAAATGCCTCGGACAGGAAGGATGACAGACGCACTGTAAGCAATCTGTCGATCCTTAGAATTAAGATGATGCAACATTTTATTTCTTTATTATTTAATACCGTAGATCGGGCAGTTCGACATCCAACTCTGTTGGACTCACTCGTATTTTAAGTTAGTTTTTAAAAACATATTTCCACGCTCCGGAAAGTTAACTATGTATATTAAGTATGTATTTACAAACAAAAAGTATTTAAGTATATATTTATCCGTTATCAAGTTCACGTAGACACAGTTTCTTAAGAAATTAACTACGGGCTTAGATAAATGGTGTGATTGTAAGAAAAGATTTATTTATTATTTATTTATTTATTATTTATTGACTAATACATTAGCGCTTCACTATAAGTATTGTATAGCTACTTCGAGATCCTTCGATCAACAAATAGTAGTAGATGAAGGCTCACGAACTAAATCAAAACTTTTTATGGCTGAGAAAAAAGGTTAATAATGTACGATCTTATATGTCATAAATTACAGGAACTACTTACAAATATACGCTCAAGTGGCTCAGTGGGCGCATATTTTCTCAGCCGTGTTTGTCAATGCAACTATGTATCTAGGCCTAGGTATTATTGTTGATCGAAGTCGAGATCGCTTAATGTTATTACTGACTCGTTTCCTTGATTCAATTAATTATTACGTTCCCCTCAATCTTTCCCTATTTTCTGATGAATCATCTGATTCATCTGAAAAATAATAAAATAGCCCTCCTTCTGTCGTATCCGAGTATTATAAATACAATAAAAGGACTCAGGCTGCAGTGCAGGGCTGTCTATTATTATTGACTAATTGATTGGCGCCTCACTATTTTCAGCTATTTCGAGATCACATTACGTGATTAGGTAGGTACTCTATATTGTACCTAAAGCGCAATAAAAAGTCTGTATACTTTTTGGTAGTATCGCAACTTTGACTCACCCGATGTCGCAGTGGTAGTTAACATGTCAATGGTTACGGGTAACGATTTCCATCGGGAACAAAATGGAGTTTGGTGCTGCATGTAGTGTGCACCTATCTACTAGTTATACTACGTTAGTTCGGTCTGATGCTGCGGCCACACTATGGGAATACGCCAATAGACATCGGGATATGCCAAATTCCAACACAGTGTAGCCACGTTATCGCGATAATAATTTTACTACGACATTCACTAAACCGTATGCCTTATGCCGATAGCTCGAGTGGCGATTATCGCGAGAATTTTTGCGTTCGAGCGACCACACTATGGCGACTTTAACGCATTAACTCTCGCGACAATTCAAGCGAAGTTGAACATCGGCAAATCCCCATAGTGTGGCCCCAGCATGACACACAAGACTTGTTAACGAGAATTATATTTAATCTTATTACATTCCATGCTGATAATATAAAATATAAATTGCATTCATACTTTTAAGAAACTAAACAATAATTTAGATAATGAATCTGAAAACTTATTTTCCATTTCAGCAATTTCCTAGCAATATTTCTAGCTAGACAAAAGTAATAGGTACAAATAGGACGTCGTTTAGCAGATGCCATAAATATCTGTAAACTCACTGGAGTTCTATGAAATAGCTCTCTTCAGAAAAATATCCTTGCCCTAATGAGGAAAATCTGCTTGCATTCTGACACAAAATAGGGGGAATTTACGCGTCTTTGTTAAGCTTGGATGAACCTTTTTGCTATTATGTTAGAGTCTATTTTTTATTCATGACACAATCCTTGACTAATGAAGGCCTTAGAATAAATATATTGTACGAACAGCACAGTAGAATATGGGGTAAGGACTGTTTATCTTATAGTCTTTAACCATATTTTCCGAGAGCAAAGAGTTTTTCGTTAGTGAATTTACATTTTGCAAATACAAAACATCTTTTTTCCGACATTTTAATGGGAATAAAACAGGTGCCCCTGGGGTGGGTACCATCAACTCTTATGGCGGTTTTGTTTAGGACCTAAACTGAACTGCTTCGCTTGTCATTTGACTCTTATTTGACTTATAACTCAGTCGAGCTAATATGACACCTACAGGTTATACCCGTACCTCTCACTCTCCGTGCACGACAGAATCGAGTGAAAGAGATGGGTAGAAGAAATAAGGACACAAATCGTTTGTTCATTGACATTCAGCAATTCATTTGCGATTTAGTTTTTAGAAGGTCATGGTACGAAATAAAGCAATTCATTTTTGGAAACTATTCTGAATCGCACCAGTTTTGAATCGCGTTCTTAAAGTTGATGGTAGGCACCCTGTTACAATAACTTTGTTAATTGCACTTGCAACATAATTACCAAAATGTGTGAAACGAAATAATTTGGGTCGTGTACGTTACAGACGAACACGGACCTTTTCCGTGTTCTGTGGTTCGCATCATCATTAATTCTTTGTTCAATACAATAGGTACCTACAATAATGCTATCGCTGAAAATAATAAATTGGCCTAAATTAAATTAATAGTACTAAATTGGTAAAAAAAAATTAAAGTAGGTAGTCATAGCTTTTTGTTTTTTTTTAATAACTAAAATTGTTTTCATACATAGATTAATTAAAATCGGAATAAATGCAACTTGTAAATCGCTAGATTTGTAATTTAGCTATGGAAAAAATATAAAATTGAATAACGAACAGCCAGTCGATCATTCAAACGTTTAAGATTTAGCTACGCAGTTTAAGATGTGGAAGTTATATTTCATAGTATTTACGGCTAGTGTTTTTCTAAAAAACATCATTTTCATATATTTTTTCACAATTTCGTGGTTGGGCCCCATAGTAAAAATTGTTCGTATTGATGGACACTATCATCCCACAAAATCTTTGAACTAGGTAGGTACCTAATTAAAATTTAGAGGTGTATTAGAAGACTTAACGGTAGTCCCCTTTGGGCGGCTAGGGACTGACTTATGAGCCAAAAGAGTCCCAGGGTGAGGCAACGGAGTCATCTTTTGTTTTACCTCCAAACAATGAGCCTCTAAAGGCATATGAGGGGTTGTGCTTCCCTTTCCACAGCTTCAACTTCATCCAGAGTGTTCGATTAAGATAAACAGACTACATAGTAAGTAGACAAAGGGATTTTCCGAACGGGCCATGAATGCCGACGCGTGTGCATTATTTCAATTTCATTGTGGATGGTATGCTACCAATAATATCGTTGTCCATAGGTATAGCGTTCTTGGTCTCGTTATGGAATGCTTTGGTTTTGTTTGCGAATATTCTGCATGACAATGTGATACAGCATTTTCTTAGTTACGGTAAGACACTATTTTAGTGGTTTGTCGATACGCTTATTTAAGTAAAACTTAACACAACTGTGTTAGCACTTAGCCTTCATCGCACCCGTTCTAATATTTGAACTATAAAATTACCCTAAGTAACTTCTATAATATTAGAGATACTTATCTTGAAAAAAAAATACATTTGCTGATCTGTAATAAAGATAAGTTAAGCATCTAGACTTACGTCACTTATGCCCGAATACTCGTACGCTACTTATCTTTGGGAGCGTCTCAAACATCGCCCTGTCACTTTAAATGTCAAACATATGAAAGAGATGCCATGATGTTTGAGACGCTCCCAAAGATGATTTGCGTTCGAGAATTCGGGCGTTAAGCTTCGATTTTCCAACCAGGGACCGTACTCTGAAACGCTTATCCGAAACTTCGGTTAGCCCCACCCCTTTCACTCGATTCTGTTCCGACTAGAGAGTGAGAGGGACGGGTATACCGAAGTTTCGGGTTTTGCGTTTCAGAGTAGGCCCTCAGGTTCTAAAAGCCTACCGACGGTCGGACCAGAGATTATTTTCAAATGAGCCGTGATTAAATAAAAATAAGATATCCTGTTAAAAAAAAAACAGGTAAACAATACACAATAATATTTAACTATCTATGTTTCAAAAACTTATATGTATCTTCTATGTTTCACAATGTTAGGTGCTCGATTACGATAGATATAATAGGTCTTTACATATGAAATTGCCGTTTTTTTCTTTTGTACATAAAACTTAACAATTTTTATAATATTAGAAATATATAATTTCTTTAATATTGCGTTACATTAAGACCGTATCGAGCAACTTTTGATAATTTAATAACCACGATATTTGATTATTTACATAGAAAAAACTTAATCCGAAAGTTACGACTATTTTTGTTTCCAGAATTTCGTACTTTATTAGTAGTAACTTAGTGAAAAAAAATTTTTTTCTCTTAACGAATGTGTCATTTAGTAGTTAAAATGTCCATAAATACGTGTGTAAAATTTTGTAAATTTACTTAATATTATTTGTTAAATAATAACAAAAACGTTAGTATGGAAAAAAAATAATTACAGAAATCTCCATACAAAACGGCAATTTCATAAGTAAAGACCTATTATAATACACTTAGTACTTAGGTAAGGGTGGATATATAATACGATAGCCACTAAAGGTCTCACATGGAGTGGTCAGCGTCAAAGTTCGTAACAGGCTTCGTAAGCTCATCGCAGCTGACAAGAATACTTACCAGATAATGTTCATAATAGACTGTTGCCTTACCATGGGAAACATAGGTACGTTTTATATCTTGATAGTTTTTATACTATATTTATTAACTCTGCAGCTTAACTAGAAATATAAATTAACGAAATAAGAGTTGACAACAATGTTCTATTTTTCTAGAACAAGCTTCACCAGGTTTAAATATTTATGTGTGTATTTGTTCTCTGTATACATATGTGTTATTATTTATGACTTTGAAATTTTATCGAAAACTCGGAAATTGGAATGATTATGTTGTATTTCTATAGCAATCCCAATAAGTAGCTATTTATTTCTTATTATGCCACCCACCTACCTATAACAATATATTTCTCCACACTTTTCACTATCGAGTTTTACTGATCTCATAGTAAGGCCCATGTAACATGTTACTCTAAACTTCGGTTGTAACTACACCGGGCCGCACTCCACCAGGTTAGTTGTGGGATGGCTTCGATCATATAAAAGGTGGGTGGTAACAGACGGGAAATGAGGTCAAGCGAATTTAATACTAGTTATATTGTTGGATATTTAATACTAGCGGATCCTCGCGGTTTTACCCGCGTGGTACTCGTTCCCGTGGGAATATCGGGATAAAATATAGCCTATATCACTCGGGAAGAATGTAGCTTTCTAATGGTCAAAGAATTTTCGAAATCGGTCCAGTAGTTTCAGAGCCTATTCGATGCAAACAAACAGACAAACAATCAAATCTTTCCTCTTTATAATATCGGTATACAAGTATTTCGTATTTCATTTTTGATTTTACAGTCAGTTGAGAGAGATATGTGAATAGTACTATTGTTTGCATACGTTTCAGGCGATTTTTTTTTATAAACATTGTCATACAACCTTGAATTTATTAAATTTGTTCTGACCTTATATTCGGAATAAACCTTTATTCCTGTCAAATGTTGTACAGTAATGTATCTAATTATGACATAGAACGTTCTAAGTCTCTTTATACACAAAGAACATTTAACCTCATGACGCCGGATCGGTCGAATGGGACCAGAGAATTATGTAGTAAATCATTGAAAACCTTGTCAGTATTTTTATTGTAATTTTCAGCCTGGGTCGTCCCACTGGCTTCTCCAACTTCTTTGCTTCTGAAATCTATACTAATATTATAAAGAGGAAAGATTTGTATTTTTGTAACTCAAAAAGTACTGGACCGAAAATTCGAAAATTCTTTCACCGTTAGAAAGCTACAGACTTTCCGAGTGACATAGGCTATATTTTATTCCGATATTCCCACGGGAACGGGTACCACGCGGGTAAAACTGCGAGGATCCGCTAGTATTAGATAAAGCAATTGAAATGATTTAGGTTGGTGTTCTCGATTTCCTAATCATTATGTGTTGCTACGACATTTCAACGTGATTTCGACTGTATAGATCATATAAAATATCATTGGTATAGATTTGATATTTGACGAAAAATTCTAAAGCTACTCGAATGATGTATTCATAGGTATCTAATCTATATCAAAACTAATTAAATTAAAAAAGTTCAACATGGAAGAGCAATAAAAAAGGATTGATGCTGTTATTTTTTTATTAGTAGGTAGGTACATTTTACCATGGACGTCCATGATTTTACCTAATAGTTATTGAAAAATACACGATAATTTTTTTATCATCCCGGATAATTTGAGAGATTACTTATTCAACTCATGAAAATAAACAGCTATTATTATGGGACCAAAACTGAAAACGCAAAAAAAATTATCAGCTGTTCCATACAATCATTTAATTAAATGTATGGAACACCTTATTTTTTTCGCGACTTCAGTTTTTGTTCTTTAATAAATGTTGTTTGTTTTCATGAGTAGAATAATCCCTAAAATTATCCGAGATGACGTAATACCGTGTATATATTTTAAGAATGATATTTTAAAAGGCAGACTTTTCAATGAAAATAAAGATTAAATATATGAATTATAAAATTTATTCACTAAGTCAAATGATATTATGGCACTTAGTTTTGCATGTTATTGTATTACTAAGCTTACACTATAGCTAAATTATAAATAGTAGTAAATAATACAACAGACTACAAAAAATACTGGTTACATATTCTTATTACCTATACATTACAGGTTCTTATGAAATATACCTATTGATTCAATTGATTGACTCGAAACACTAGCTTTTTTATGTCTAGTTTCGATGATATACAAGTTTTAATTTTAAAAACTTTAAGTAGGTATAAAAGTATCAGAATTTACGTATCAATTTGTGAATTTATAGGCTTGGTTTTGACTAATCAACGCATGACATTTTTATTTTAAAATATTCCTAAATATTCTGTAACAAAGTCATTAGGTAAAATTCTTAGTACCTACTGGTTTGAACTTTAAATTTACAACTGCCCCTTTTATTCACAAACATTCAGAAACGTTCCCGAGAGCGGAATATATGCATTGTCACTATCACTCACTTCAGAAAAGACGAAGATAAGCACATAATTCGAATTCGATTCCATTGTCGAACGGTTGCGAATCAGGGGACAGACCCTGTAGACAAGTGGCTTTCTATTATCGATATCGCCAGTAGAATAGAAAGACAAATGTATGGGATTGACATTAGCGATCGAAATGTCACGTGACCGCTAATGTCAATCCCATACATTTGTCTTTCTATTCTACTGGCGATATCGATAATAGAAAGCCACTTGTCTAGGCCTGCAGGTATTATTGCCTCACATTGAGCTGAGTCACCCAAAATTCCTCTTCTTTATCGCATTGTCGACTTCCCTACACGCGTTGCAGCAGTACTTTTTAAAAGGCGGTACCGCGCAGTTTCTCTTCAGCTCCTCCGTGCTGAAGAACTCGCAGTACTGAGTGGCATCCTGGGCGGGGCAGGGGTGAGGTACGCGGGTGGCGGGGCAGCGGCGCAGGCGGCAGCGGCGCTTGCGCTCGCGCGGCTTCGGACCGCAGAACAACTCGTTTGACGCGGGACAGGCGAGGGGGCGGTAGGATACTCCTCTGCCGCATGTTGTTGAGCACTGGAAGAAACAAAACAATGTAAGGTTGGAGGCAATGACGCTTGCGTCAGGCGTCTGTCACTCGATGTAGGTACTTGCGTGCTACTCTCGCCCGCACCGCCCCGCCGGCGCGGTGCGAAATCCATAGAAGTAAGATCCGCAAAAGAGATAGAATATATGCGATAGAAAGAGATGCAACGTCTGGCCGTTCGTAATTAGCGCCGTACAAGCTGAATTGCACTTTATTGCGTTGTAATTAGAGTTGCTATTTATTTAAATGGTTTAGTGGAGTTCATCTTCTGTACCTGTACTTTTATTTGTTCTGTGCTTGCGTTTGCACTATTTGAAACTGCAGAATAGTTCGTTTGATGTAGGAGGAGGAGGAACTCTACCGCAAGCCTAAGAAAGGTAGGCATTACTAAACAATCTTAACCATTTTTTATAACTAAACAAAATGAACTAGAGAACTTAAACAAACCTAAAATATTATATTCCTGTCCATATTGACCTACACTGTATGCTATTGCATCAATACACTAAAGAAAATTGCAATGCAAGGTTGAGCACTGGAAAAATAAATGGAGTACTTATGTAATATCCTCTGACAATTACTTATTTGACGACTCCCGTGGCCGAGGGGTACGCACCGGTTTTCAAGGTGATCTTAGCGGTTTCGGCTTCGCTTCCCGGTCAGATAAATGTTCAAAGTGGGCTTTCCCATAGTTTTTCGTGTCTAGGTGTGTGTGGTAATAATACCTGTCGTTGTTTCCTATTGACAGAAAAGGGATCTTAAGCTACCTAATTTAGAATTGGAGCAATGTACTATGTGATGGTTTCGTTCGTTCATCAATTATAATATCCGGTCTTGAAAAAGTCATTTTAATCCATACAGCTGTTTACGTGTGACTGTCACATAATAGTAGTTTATGTGACTGTCGCATAATGAGGGGTATTAAAAACACGAGTGGGAGTTTAAAAAACGAGCCTTGGCGAGTTTTTTAATAGTATTCCACGAGTGTTTTAATACCGAGTTATGTGCAGTCTCATACACTACTTTATCTACACTCATTACATTTATTATATATTTCAAAAATAAATCAAATCAATATTAATTATAAAATGAATTGGTGCCAAACCCCACTCATAGGAGTCTATACGGTCTATTCCTTCTAAATTCAAAATTCTAATTTTAAAAAAATTTCCGATTGTTGCCGGCCTTGAAAGAGTTGGAAGTCAGGGCCGGTAAATCCTACGGTTGCCGTGGAGACTGTAAAATTAAGAAATAGAGTGTGTGTCAGATAACTCTGCGCGTGACTGGCGCGTTTTGGCGCTAGTTACAGTGCATTTTTTGTTCTAATGTTATAGAAAAGATTAGTATTCGATTTTTACCGCGCGCAGACTTATCTGACGAGCACTCTATAAGCGTTTTATAATGAGTGACAACTGTATCCGGGTGTTTCATAATGGTCATTATGAAACAACCGGATACAGCAGTTTTATTTTTTAAAGTTGACTATGGCATAAAGTGTATCATTCTACGTTCAGGCATGAGTTCATAATTCGAATATTATAAAATGAGTGTAGATAAAAAATCTTATAAGCTTTCGCATTAATATTATACTTAGTTATAATTAATTATTGTTAGTAATTAGGGTAACTTGTTATTACTTCTGTTGCGATATATAATTACAGAATATAGTTCGATTTCACATCTTTAACGTAAACCAGACGATAGAAATGAAAACCTCTTTCACCTAAAAATAATGAATGTATACGATATCCATTCGTTGGAATGTTCAACCAAACAATAGGATGTACTATGGCGTGCAATGGAAGCTGGTAAACCGATATCTTTAGTTGAAAACGCAGCGTGGTATCTGAATGAATAGAGCGTTGAATGCATTGTATTTATAACAAAGGATTGAAATATTTTGCATTTAATACAGTATTGATCCTATGAGTCTATATGCCTTGTATTGTAGTGCGCTTCTGCTATTGGTATTAATCAATGAGTATAGTAAAAACACATTATTTCACAATCAAACAAAATTAAAATGATATGAAAAAAAGAAATTTAAATAATTTAACCGACTTCAGGTAATTATGTACCTGCCTGTCAACTGGCAGCTACCTACCTTTTTGAGGTCTGTGCATCACGCATGTTTCTGGCAAAATAAATATATTATTTTGTTCTATTCAGTTGACAGGTACTTTTTGAAGTCACTTTTATTTTTTTAAATTATACTTTTTTATTTCTTATTTTTTAGTGTTTGTAACATAAGATACAGATATCAAAAACGACTGAACCGATTTTGATGAAACTTGGACTGTTCCCTAAGCTGGAATACACCTGATTTAAATCAAAAAGAACCATCTCGATATAACTTTGTTTTTGAGAAATTCGTTGACAAACATACTTACATACACTTACGAAATTTAGCACACGTTGCTTGGAAGCCTTAAGGCGCTACTCGGAAAAAGTATGGACTCTTTGATATAAAACTATAGGACGGTTAGAGTTGTTATAAATCTGGTAATAAGATATATATTTCTTCATACCTTTATCTAGAATCGTATAGTTTCAGAAACACGATTTTATGATTTTGGCTCGACACTTTTTATTTTCGAAAATACCTCTAAAAAATGGGGGTTTTATGTAATATTGAAAATTAGTTTTATTAGTGGACACCAATAATATTTAGGATCGTATAGAAGCATTTTTTTTAAATCGCTTTAGTTTTTGAATACGAAGTGATTTAGTGTTTTTTTGCGTAATCGGCAAAATCGGTCTCGCTCCCGCGCGCGTCGTTTTCTCATTGCTATCTCGCTTTAGCATAATTTTTCCGAGGATCGCCTTAATAGAACGCTATACTCAAATATTACATATACAGCTATATATCACATACGTATACGGGTCAAACTGATAACCTCCTTCTTTTTGAAGTCGGTTACAAAGTATTTTCTTTTTACAATTATTGCGCCTGAAACTTTGATCTATTGTCTGACTATAGAAGCTTTTCTTTTCTCATTCCGGGGGCGGTTGCTATTTAACGAACCGTTAACCGGTTTCACCAAACACGACATTGTATTTGTTCTGGCGACGAGTGAAACACGTTGATTGGCAGTGGCGATTTGATGGTTCGTTTGCCAATTAATCCTTTTGTTACATTTTATATTTGCTAATTCGATCAAACATTTTAGAACCATGCAAACAAGACTTAAATGTGTTTTTTCTGGCTTTACAAATTGACCCGGTCAAGTTAGACTTTAAATAATACTAATTACGGTTGTTCTGTAATCGCCAAATCAATACGGTATTTTACTGATTTTTTTTTATTTCTTTAAAAAGTTTTTCGAAATATTAGCTACACAAAACAAGTTTTCATTTTGAATTATCTTGAATATTTTCAAAGATATAGGACTTCAAACTTTATAATTAGACAAGAACAGGACGCTATCTTAGTGACGTCAGTGGGTTAGTAACGTCATAGTCACGCCATAGAAGATTTCGTTTTAGAAAGAGACAGCTATAGTCAAAATCAAACAGACTATAATTCTTTTATTATAAAACAGATTCAAATTATTTTTTCACATTTGATATTTTTAATTGCAATATTTTTTAACGTCATCATTAAATATCTACATTTCAACAACAGTAAAATACCCTATTGTTATTATCAGATATTATGCTGTTAGTTAACTGCTATGTAGTTTCCTGAAGCCCTTTTCTAATTCAACGGAAACGAAACTTTGTTAGCCCCGCATGCCCGGTGAGTGAGAGGGACGGGTATAACGAAGTTAAATTTTTCGTTGAATTAGTAGGTCAAGCAAAGTCAAAAACTTTTATTCATAGGTATGCCTAGATTAAAAAAAGTATTTTATTATGAATCGTCCAACAGTACCTACAAATAAATAGTGAAATATCACGCTGACAATTTTTTTATTGTAAGACAGAAATTAGGTATACATATTTAGTGATCTAATCCTCGATGTAGTAACAATTCCGGAACCTATATACAGTAGTACAAGGCATTTCTTTCTTGTCAGAAGACCAAGAAAAGAAGTCGTTTGTTAGGTCCTTCGGGCAGGCGCTGTCCCAGGATTTTGTTGAGGGGAGAGGGGTGAGGGGAAATTTGGTTGAAGGGAGGGAGGTAATCGTACCTTACTAAACGTTTTGAATTTATGAAAAATTACCGCTCCTCCCCCTCCTTGTATCCGCACTTGCCTTCGGGAGGAGATGGGGATAGTTTCTTGTATAATTATGAAATAATTACCGGTGTCCAAGGCAACTCGTGCCAGTAGACCGGGCAGGGTATCCTGTTGCAGGGCTGCTGCTTGTTCGGTCTTTCGGGTGTGCACAGGGCTGGCGACACACTGTGCCTGATGAGGTCCGGCCTTGATGATGTGCTGCCAAATAAAGTTGACAAAAATGAGTTCAAAAGAAGAAAAAGAGCTTTATAAACTACTAGCGGCCGCCCGCGGTTTCACCGCGTGGTTCCCGTTCCCGTGGGAATATCGGGATAAAAAGTACATATAAACCTTCCTCTTGAATCACTTTATCTATTAAAAAAAACGCATCAAAATCCATTGCGTAGTTTCAAAGATTTAAGCATACAAAGGGACATAGGGACAGAGAAAGCGACTTTGTTTTATACTATGTAGTGATCTAGTAACAAAAGATAATACAACAATCAATGAACCTAATTTACTGTAAAGGTGTGAATTCGTACTCGGCGTTAGACGACAATTGCAAGCGACATGACGTCACGCCATACTAGTTTCTATGGTATTTGTATGAAATCAAGCCTCGACGCTTGCACTTGCGGTTCGACGCCCCAGTTAATCCTGAAATATATAATACCTTAATCCTGAAAAATTATATCGAAGTAGAGCACCCTTTTTTCGTTGGACATAGTTAACATAGTTAACACAGTTGGCCCATATTAGGCACAAAATAAAAGTGCCTTAAAAGTACTATATCATTCTAATGCTTTTTAATCTGAATAACTGGCGGTATGTAAGAATTTTTAATAGAAAAAATTGCACAGAACATTGTAGGATACATTATTTTGTTTCAGTAGAATTCCAACTGTTTTCCAGATGCGTTTCACTGGGTGTTTCGCACCTCTTTGCCACGCGGTACATGCTACATTGAAAGGCGGCTACGTAGTTTCCCGACACTTACCTGACGTTGATAGGCAGGCAAAATAGTTGCCTCTCTTGCAGGCCCTCGGCGCCGCAGGTTGCGCTGCATTCCTCCCACTCGCCGGCTTCCCACTTGAACTCGCAACTGTTACGGGAATGTTTCTATGTTACCAACTGGATTACTGAACCGTGAGACTATTGCTCGAGAGATTCTTTTGTATGTGAGGGTTGGTAGTCTGACTACGAGTGGCGATTTTATTGGTAAAAAGAAAATTCGAGAGCTTTCGTCTGTTCTCAATGGTCATAAACTATTTTGTGTTATCTCTCTCACAATGTCTCGCACACATTTCTGATAATATAGTTTTAAATGCAATAAAAGGTTCTCGGTTCCTCCTATATAGGTAACGTTAAAAATTCGTGTAATATACAGGCTGGATTTTTTTTACGCCACATGGATGGAAAGTACTTATAAAAATGGAGATATCAAATTTCAATATTTAATAACTATATTGGACATATTCGCCGATAACTGTATAGTAACTTATATTATATAAGTGCTCATTAGGTACCTACACAAAAATTCATAGACATGCGTTTAAGGTTGAAGTCTAAATAAGACTTATTTAAATTATACTCGTACATCAAGGTAAGTATATAGGTACTTTTATTACTTCTAGGTGAAAACAAAGTAAGGTCAAAACCGATCAAAAACATTTCGAAACAAGCTCGAAGCCCAAAAAGGCTGAATAAGTACCGACTTTTATAAAGTCGCTTCATTCGACAAATTTCTTTCTTCGATATTCAATTGCTAAAATCCCAGTAACAAAAAATATTCCCAGATTCTCATTATAAGCATTGATAAATCCGTTGGATTCTTCGCCAGCTATCAGTGTTCACAGCTTATCCGATCTATCCCGATCCCATCGATAAATAATTCCCAGATTTCCACGTTGATGGGTATTATGCAAATGGGCTCAGCATTTCCGCACAGAAGAAATAAATTACGCCAATTGACGAATAAGATTAATGCTTTTATGTAACTGCGGTGCCGATTGCTGGTGATCGCTGTCTGGAAATTCACTTGATAACTTTTTTACAAAATATTGCTGTATCCTGTAAACAGCATTTTTTTGGATTTTTTTCGTGCCACCTGGGAGGAAAGTACTTCCTTATTTTTTAAAAGAAACAAAACAGCATTCATTAACGTTAAAAAATTCGCTAAAATTTGAAAAATCAGCACCTGTAGTTTTATCGCATCATTCTAAATTAAATTATATAAATAATTAAACTTAAAATGAAAGGAAAACAATGAAAAATCATGGATTCTATGTGGAGTCGAGACGATGTTGTAAGTTTCAATGAAAACACTGATTTGTTTTTAGACCCGAGTTCACCAAATAAAAAATAACCGTTGATTTCGTAATAGTTTATTTCAATTTGTGAAACGACCTGCGGGCCGATCGCGGTAATTCTATGACGCATTAGTCAAGTGTACATACGTGCAGTTGAAGTGTAGTTGACGGGCAAAACCGTTTTTGATAACGCGCGGCTTTGACAGTGCGACTAGGGTTACCAGATGAAAAAAACAAAAGTCCTGAGAATAGGCCTGATTTTCATTGAAAAAGCCTGAGTTTGAGAGCGGGGGGGGGGGGGGGGGGGTTGCAATAAATCAATAATTAAAGAAAAACCTTACTTAAAAAGTTATTTAACTGCTAAGAAAAATTAGTACTTATTAATTAATTATTAGGTACCAAAGGAAGTTAGTTTGTTCTAAAAGATCTATAAAGATCTTTTAATCTAAGCATTTATTTTACTATTTCTTTTGTATTTTATTGGAAATTCTAAAAATCCTGAGATTTCATGAGTTTTGCAAAATCCGGCCGCAATCCTGACATGAGTCCAAAAATCCTGAGATCTCAGGCCAAATCCTGAGATATGGTAACCCTAAGTGCGACAACGTTTTCTGTTCCGGTGATAATCTTTGGAACTAAAACAGTGTTCATACGACAGCAAGAAATGTACGACAGTCTATTTTGACAGCTAATTTCGTATTGCAAGTGGTTCCTCTGTCACGGATGTCACCGGATCAGACAGGATCATGAAGCTCGACTTAATACTCTGAGGTAACTGGAGTTCTCACCCTGAATAAAAAAAGTGTACCCAGCGAATTTGACATTTATGTATGTAGTGGCTGTCAGGTGTCTCATATGACCATACGTTTTTTTTTTAAGTGTAGGTGAGACGGAAGACAGCCTCTGTGTAATTTTTGGTGACAAAAAAGTGTTAGTACTGCACTCTCCAGTTACCTCAGTATTAAGTCGAGTTTCATGGACAGGATTGTAGGGCTATAGGTTTGCGTGACGTGTGCGTCGTTATGTCATTACGGCAATACGAAGTCAAACGTCAAGACCCAAACGCGATGAAGACGCGCTGCATAGAATTAGGTACGGCGATTGGCCCGCTGTGCGTGTTGCACCGCTCATAGCGGTTGGGCGCGCACCGCTGCTGGCCGTGCGGGCACCGCGGGCGCACCAGCCGCGTGCCGCCGCCGCAGGACGCTGAGCATGGACCTCGCTGTATGGACCACCAGTGACACATGTTACTGACCTGTGCGTGTTGCACCGCTCATAGTGGTTGGGCGCGCACCGCTGCTGGCCGTGCGGGCACCGCGGGCGCACCAGCCGCGTGCCGCCGCCGCAGGACGCTGAGCATGGACCTCGCTGTATGGACCACCAGTGACACATGTTACTGACCTGTGCGTGTTGCACCGCTCATAGTGGTTGGGCGCGCACCGCTGCTGGCCGTGCGGGCACCGCGGGCGCACCAGCCGCGTGCCGCCGCCGCAGGACGCTGAGCATGGACCTCGCTGTATGGACCACCAGTGACACATTTTACTGACCTGTGCGTGTTGCACCGCTCATAGTGGTTGGGCGCGCACCGCTGCTGGCCGTGCGGGCATCGCGGGCGCACCAGCCGCGTGCCGCCGCCGCAGGACGCTGAGCATGGACCTCGCTGTATGGACCACCAGTGACACATGTTACTGACCTGTGCGTGTTGCACCGCTCATAGTGGTTGGGCGCGCACCGCTGCTGGCCGTGCGGGCACCGCGGGCGCACCAGCCGCGTGCCGCCGCCGCAGGACGCTGAGCATGGACCTCGCTGTATGGACCACCAGTGACACATGTTACTGACCTGTGCGTGTTGCACCGCTCATAGTGGTTGGGCGCGCACCGCTGCTGGCCGTGCGGGCACCGCGGGCGCACCAGCCGCGTGCCGCCGCCGCAGGACGCTGAGCATGGACCTCGCTGTATGGACCACCAGTGACACATGTTACTGACCTGTGCGTGTTGCACCGCTCATAGTGGTTGGGCGCGCACCGCTGCTGGCCGTGCGGGCACCGCGGGCGCACCAGCCGCGTGCCGCCGCCGCAGGACGCTGAGCATGGACCTCGCTGTATGTACCACCAGTGACACATGTTTCTGACCTGTGCGTGTTGCACCGCTCATAGTGGTTGGGCGCGCACCGCTGCTGGCCGTGCGGGCACCGCGGGCGCACCAGCCGCGTGCCGCCGCCGCAGGACGCTGAGCATGGACCTCGCTGTATGGACCACCAGTGACACATGTTACTGACCTGTGCGTGTTGCACCGCTCATAGTGGTTGGGCGCGCACCGCTGCTGGCCGTGCGGGCACCGCGGGCGCACCAGCCGCGTGCCGCCGCCGCAGGACGCTGAGCATGGACCTCGCTGTATGGACCACCAGTGACACATGTTACTGACCTGTGCGTGTTGCACCGCTCATAGTGGTTGGGCGCGCACCGCTGCTGGCCGTGCGGGCACCGCGGGCGCACCAGCCGCGTGCCGCCGCCGCAGGACGCTGAGCATGGACCTCGCTGTATGGACCACCAGTGACACATGTTACTGACCTGTGCGTGTTGCACCGCTCATAGTGGTTGGGCGCGCACCGCTGCTGGCCGTGCGGGCACCGCGGGCGCACCAGCCGCGTGCCGCCGCCGCAGGACGCTGAGCATGGACCTCGCTGTATGGACCACCAGTGACACATGTTTCTGACCTGTGCGTGTTGCACCGTTCATAGCGGTTGGGCGCGCACCGCTGCTGGCCGTGCGGGCACCGCGGGCGCACCAGCCGCGTGCCGCCGCCGCAGGACGCTGAGCATGGACCTCGCTCTGTAGACCACCTGTCACAAAATTTGATTGGATTACAGATGTTTTTTTTCTCTTTACAGTATTTTCGGTCTCCAATGTTTTGTCTCTGTTTCGCAATTTGAATGCAACATTTTATTGATATTTTTTATTTAATTTGAAGTGTGCGTCCGCGTGCACAAAATAATAGAGAATCCTAGCTGCTCAATTATTGTAATAAGTAACGATATGTTTTTTTTGTAAAATTAAATGTCGTTACCTGAGGAACCCGCTGGCAAGTTTCTTGCGCCCATTCTTCTTATCAGTTAAAAAAGTCTTAATGGGTGGTAGGAAAATATTGATTGATTGATTGTTTGATTGATTAACAATCAGCTAAATAAGAGATTAAATATTTGATTTATTATAATGCTGGAACAACCTATGCATTGAAAAAAAAATTGGTTGTCTGTAAAGTCGGTGGACGATAATTTTACGTGATTACAATACGCCGCTGTCTCTTTTCTACTCGGTTGCATCGGCCGATGGAGTGGAACGCTTAGGCCGATCGTGCCTCTTTATCGCTTGTTCCGCACTCTCGCTTGCACGCGGAACGTGACACTTTTTCGTGCGTGCAGCCGGCGTTTATCGATTTATAAGACGTTATCACATCAAAAAACACAGTTTATAAATCCTAATAATACTGTCAACGCAAAGTCACATTATAAATAGCTAATGTTTTTCAAGGAGATTTAATTACATGAAAATTTCAATACCAAAGGCAAATAAAAAGGAATGATTACTCCATAGAACTTACAAAGCGTACTTATCTCTAAAAGCAAGTTATTTGAGGGGTAAAATATGGAAACTATAGTTTCTAAGTTATCCAAAGTGGTGTCTAAACATAGTAACTTAGATGTAAGTGTTGATTAAAGTTGACACGAGTGCGCACTACCTTTGAGGGTTGAGATTGGATTGAGGTTAGTTCAGTGGAAATAAAATAATACACGTGGCAGAAACTCGTCTTACAAACGATTTATAATAATAAAAAAAACAAAGGTCTCAGAAATACCTACTTACGTTTACGGAAGCAATGGGCGGGCGAAAGGGTGAAGTTTGAAAGGGAGATTTTACTTCCGGAGTGTTGGAAAACAAAATATGTATTTTAAATCCGACATTAAAGTTTATTGATGAAATGATTTGTTTTTTGTGAGCGATGATGATGACACATACGAACGAAACACAGATCACTCAAATACAAAAATTTCTTTATATTGAAAATCACTATTTCACATACTTTAACCTACTTATGACAAAAATATAGACACACCATCGCGTGATATGAAGTACCTACCTACCTACCTATTAGCCATTCAAATTCCGTTCTTTCTTTTGACTTACCGTGTCTCTTCCCAAATTATTTTGTGCCTACTTTTGAAATTTAGCAGTGGTAACATGGTGCATAGATTCACGCATACGCAGTCTCGTATGCGTGAATATGCTTGATCCATTCTAGAGGTGGTATGGATTGAGATAAGATGATACTCCGAGCAATGTCAACTTAAGGCTATCACAAAGTTTAAATGGTGATATTAACTGGCTCATCTGAGCAGGGGGCCAAGTCTGCTAACGTTAAGTCACAATCGTGTCTCAATCGTGTTTCAATTGTAGTTCAGTTGTAGTGCTATTTTACACAGTTACAAGAAATATGTACTTTTTTCACAATACTATTGATGGTCACACCACACACTACATTCACAACACATCATACTGTCCTTATTCTTGTAACTAGTGTTTAAAAAAGCAATACCACTGAACTACATTTGAAACACTATCGAGACACGATTGTGACTTAACGTTAGCAGGCTTGGCCCCCTGGTTGCATGTGCACTCGCGTATTCAGACCGTTCCAACAGCAAGTTTACTACTGGGTGAGCCATTTCCTTCAATAAATAAGAACCTAACACGAATATTGCTTTATTAGGTACTCTAACTTCATGCTGCAGCTTTATAAATTTCTATTATGCCTTCTCTTTTATTTAAATAAAACAACTTTTCCACGGATATTTTCACGCTTTATTTACTTAACACATTATTTTGGTATTGCTAGTGTTATTTTTAAAGGATTTTCAGTTTTTTCCGCCGTTTCGGCACGTTTCCAGGGGCCGAGGTCACGGAAGTCTACCCACAGCACTTCTCTTTTGAGCAAGTGATGGTCGTAGGTGATGGTGAGTCGTTATTAATGTTGAGTTACACAATAGAAAACAAAAAAATTTACTAACGTCAAAAGTAAACAAATCCAAGGTACTGCTTTATTATCATGTTCTAACGACTTTGAAAGAAGTTGAGGAGAGTCTGGAATCCTTTCAACGTTATTTAATGGCTTCAATATTAAATGATGTTAGGGCGGAGCTCTCCGAATTGTAGTGTATGCTTTTAGGCAGATCACGGACGAGCTTTTTTGAAGTCGGGAAAAATATATAGGTACTACAGACATAATAGTCTTGTGGTGAAACAACATGTCAGTGTTAAAAATTATTATATTAGTAATCTGACAAGTTAATGGCAGAAACGAAGAGTATAGTCTTATTTTAGGGTACTCTAAGTTCATTCACATTTGTTTGCGATTGCGAGCCTTTCATACCTTTTATTCTGTTGTCTAGAAATACGAGCCTGTTGGTATTAGTTTTAACAGCCTCAGCAGTGACAAGTTTTATATTTTGAACAGCATTTCTGTCTAAGTATAATTCATTGCAATAAAAAGTGATTGATATTTTAAGACGCAAAAGATCGTTCCTTTCTTAACACCTTAACTGCCGCGTAGGTCACCGGTAACCGGAGTTTAAAAATTAGTTTGTAATTATTATTTTTTCCAGAAGGAAGCTGAATGGAAGAAGTGATATTGTATATGTATCTGAAATTTTCTACGAACGTTTTTGTTTATTCATTTTTAGTGTTTCATTCATAAATTATAAAAAATATATTTGTATGTAGCAGTCAAGGTGTTAATTCCACATCCACTTAGACACCGTTTAAGAGATTTAAGTTTTTCAAAGTTAGGTAGGTATATCATGTAATTTCTTGTAACTTTTGATCGTTTGTGCTAAGCCTACGTAGTCTGGGCTGGGACGTGTTAGCGTGGCACACGGCATCCATTGTAATGTTGACTTGCTAACAAGAACACCTGTTTCCTTTCATTTACTTTCCCATTATGCAGCGGAGTTGCGAGCCTTTCATACCATTTATTATGTTGTCTAGAAATACGCGCCTGTAGTTATTAATTTTAACAGCATCGGCACTTAGCAATTTAAGATTTCGAACTTCATCTCCGCCTTTAATTCATTGAAAGGGATATAAGATTTCAAGTTGCAAACAATCGTTTGTATCTTGTTTCGCTTATCTCAAACAAACAAAGACGCAGAAACCTATATTATAATGACGCTTTGGGAATTCTATTTGGACCAAGTTCCAGAGAATTAAGTTTTACTAAGTAATATAGCTAGTAATTTCTTGTAACTTTTGGTCTTTTGCGCTAAACCTTACAGACTGGGGCATGTTAGCGTGGCACAGGGCACCCATATTGTCGTGTTGACTTACTTTACTAACAAGAACACCTGTTTCCTGTCATAATTACTTATCTATTATGCAGCGGAGTTGCGAGCCTTTCATACCTTTTATTCTGTTGCATGTCTTGGATTATGCACCTGTTGGTATTACTTTTAACTTTTCGTTTTTATTTTTATACAGTGTGTTACAAAAATACCCGTAAAGCCGAAAAAGGGTTAAATGGTGCCTTATAAGAAGTCCATTTATAGTATTTGAGAACCGTAATATGACTGTATGACTTACCGCCAAAAAAATTAAACCATTATTTTTTTCATTGATATGGAAACCGTATTTCAGTAAAATTAAAGAGTAACTACGCAGAATGTTTATGTACATTTTTACCCAATTCGTGAAACGATAAAGTATCATTCAAAATGTACAGAATTCGATCAGATAGATATTATAAGTCAAGTTTTGGAAGATTTTAAAAGACCTAACATAACGAAGAAACCTAAACTAACAACACTTACTTTTTCGATTTTTTTTTGTAAGTAATTATTTATTTAATTAATCTAAAATTTAAACAATATGAAAACATTATTTAAGTACCTACATGAAAACAGTGTCAAAAAGGTTTAACCTTACACTGTTTGGCTTCGTCATAATACATTATTATAATTAATTTAAATAAAAATCAATCTTTTTTTTAGGGTATGCATTGAATTTTTTTTATTACAGTACGAAGTAAATAAAGAGGAGATTTTGAACAGCTGTTTTTAATTCATTGCAAAAAAGAGTAAGTATGTAAGTACCTAAACAAGAATTAAAATACAAACCTAAATTAGAATAGTAATAGGTTGACCAGCCGCTGATTCACAAACCGTCGGAAACGGAATCGGATTCTGTGCTTTGTCTTTGTCTAATTCTATAGTGAGTGATAGAGACAGTGCATACATTCCACTGTTGGGACCTTTTCCGACGGTTTGTGAATAAAATTAGGAGGCAGGAGTTCAGTAATTTTTTTTACTACTTACTTAAATATTTATTTAGGAGAACCTGGACAAAGCTGATCACAATGATTATTTACGTGTTTCTGGCTTTTGATTGAAATTGACTGTAGGTATATCATATTCTAGAGCTCATTATTAAATAGTCTTTATTATGATACCTATAACTACAGTCAATTTCATTAATACGAGTTCTGTTGCCATGGGGATTGTAAAATTAAAAAAATTGATTTACAGCGGGAATATGGTTATTACGATACGTTTTTTTATTTCTTTATAGTTATTTAAGGCAATAAGTTTGTCAATATGTAGGTATACTTATTCAGGTATGAGTTCATAATTCGAATAATATGTATAACACTAGCGGCCGCCCGCGGTTTCACCCGCGTGGTTCCCGTTCCCGTGGGAATATCGGGATAAAAAGTACATATAAACCTTCCTCTTGAATCACTCTATCTATTAAAAAAAACGCATCAAAATCCGTTGCGTAGTTTCAAAGATTTAAGCATACAAAGGGACATAGGGACAGAGAAAGCGACTTTGTTTTATACTATGTAGTGATGAGTTTAGATAAAAGAATTATTAAAAGCAATAATTGTCTTATAGATTGGAGCAACAATCTGTAGGTACATATAGGTATGACGTTTATGAGCACGAGCACGTGAAAACAAAACAAAGCAGTGCATTGTTACAAAGAAGTCTATAAAAGTCCCCTTGTTATTAAAAGTTAGTCTGGGGCTTTCGCCGAAAAGCACGAATCAAACTTTTTTACCAAATAAGAGGATAAAATTGCTTTAACAACGAAATAGGGATAGATTGACAAGAAAAATAAATCTTACATTGAGAGAAATAATATTCCGTTTTATATAAAACTAGTTGACCCGGTAAACTACGTATCACCTACATATAGTAAAAAAACCGGCCAAGTGCGAGTCGGACTCGCGCACGGAGGGTTCCGTACCATGAGATGGCAAGCCATCTGCTCGTACCTATTACCATTAAACAAAAGCATCTTACGACGATACAAGACGTGAGAAGTAATGAACAAGAAGATAATATAACTTAAAAATACCCAGCCTACAATAAACCTTTAAAAATGCGCAGCCGACAGGCAAAAACCTAAACAAAGTATAATAGTCTAGCAATTAGCTTTTAAACTAGCGACCTCGTTAATAAACTATAAACAATAGGTGCAGATGTGCATTACCCAACTTTCTAGTTTGGAAATTACCACTCGCCACAAGCTCAGATCAATCAAAGTATTATAGGCCTTATGGGCCTATTCTATCAGGCGGTTTTCTACCTTAATGTATATGAACATTCCTGTAAAACAAAGACTTTAGTTATCTTGCTTTCAGAACAATGGAGCTTTTTGGACAATGTCCCGCTGGCCTCTCGTGGGTTTTTCCCATCCAAGCGGCTCAGAGACACCAGCCACCGGGCAGCGCGGGGGACGCGAGCGGGGAGACGTGCCGACGAGGAACCCGTCTTTAGAATTACGACCGTTTTGTCTTTAGAATAGGGATTAGTATTGTATAATTATCTAGATGTAAGGAGGTTAGGCCGCAGCAAGCTATCAGAGCGGGCGCACTTGATCGCGGGGCACGGAGGAGTGCACACGAGTTTTGTTCTGATTGTGAAAGTGATATAAAAATAAGAAGCCGCGGGAAACTATTCTGGAATACAGCTAAGTGTATCAAAGTGGTTACTTCACAGACATATTTTCTCACAATATTTATATTGACATAGTAGTTATACTGTATTTTAATAACATACTGACTTAAACCCGTAGTTGAGTTCCTGGCGAAGTGACCACTCTAATTTATAGATATTAATAATATATTATTTTTGTGTGTTACGGCTCTGAAGAGTTTTTGTCTCTCAGTACATTTTCTCTTCAGCTCTATAGCCTTAGGAACAGTGCTGAGAACTAAGAAATCTGTTACACGGATTTCTCAGTTTAAATAATCAAAGAGTTTCCCATACCATTTTAAAGAAATAAATTATCTTTTACCTCTTTATTCTGCTTTTCCATTTCTTGTCCTAAATAATCTAGAGCATCTAATTAATTTGACGAGCCTTTAGCTCAGTGGTTAGAGCAGTCACCCGGACAGTCGAAAGGTCGTGGGTTCGAGTCCCATCGGAGCCAATTGTGAGACGAGTTGTTTTCCGAATACTGCTATTTCAGTAATATTCATCAGAGCTTATCCCCATTCTATAATAATCTAAATAATCTAACGTAAATATTACAGCTCAATAAAGCTGAGCCACTTTCTCTTTCCTATTTATTAACCATTTTTGAGCGCTAGAATTTATTGTAACTTTGGCAATCTATTATCTAATTCCACTTTGCTGTCAGTCATTTATTTAATTCCACATTTTAATATAATAATCCGTTGGCTATAGTGATACCGAGACGTTCACAAAGACCGTTTGAGACCTATCGGTTATAGCCCGGATCAAAGTCCGCCTATTAGTAATTTAATATTAAAGTTTTGGATAGCTCGTATTATCTGATCCGACCTCTATTTCTAATCCGTGAGAGCCTCTCATCCTTACATTAAAATACCGGTGAGCCAGATCCTAAGCAGGCCTGCAAATATAAAAAAGACCATAATACATAATATACGGATCCATAAAATATTACAAAAAGGGACGGCTCGTTGCGCAGATCTGATCTGACGCAACACATAAACAAAATCAAAGATTATATAATCGATACAGGAAAGCAGAGCTCTTACGCGCAGCTTGAAGGTCCGCATTGTCGCTGAGCACAATACAGCTGACGTAAGGCCGTCGCTACGCTCAGGGACGCGATAAACCGTTCATGGGCTAAGAATTAGGAATAGATACTGAGATCAAATAAATACTGTAGAGGGGCACAACAGACAGGCCGCAGGCGCAGTCCATCTGAGCCCTTCCCTATTAATAGTGACTTTTGTTGTGGTAATACAACCCACGGTTTAATAGTAGATTGCCAATCCATTACAATCACCTATCTATCAATCCTATAACTAGACGATCATTACCAGGTACCCTTTAACCCTAACTCATGCACACGCGGGTCGCTTGAGTAACGACAGTAAGTCAGAGAGAGGGCGGGGGTTGCCATCTCACGTGCTGCGCGTGACCAGGATTCTAGATTTTTGTGTCAATAAAAATAGACACAACTAGTTTCAAAGAACTTTATTTACTACATTTAATTTAATACACAACGTAGAACTTTTAATTTCATTAATTAAATATACATAATAATATTAAATCTTAATATCTGGGAGAGATAACTAATACACAACGTAGAACTTGTAATTTTATTAAATACATATACATATTAAATCTTAATATCTGGGAGAGATAGATCTAATCTTTATATCTGGGAGAGAATTTTGTTTTACAATAAAATCTTAACTCTTTTATTGGATTGGTAGAAGGTTTTAGTTTTAAAGGTGGTAGCTGTTTATTAATTGTGTTATTTTACAGGTCGCTGCTTATCTTACTTGAATTTATATACATTTTATATACTGTGTGACTTTGCAGGTTGTAATTAACTTTTGTCTTGTTAGTCGCGTACTGGGAAAATAGTATAGTTACTGAAGTATGATTGCAACATATTACACAAACAAGATGTTTGCATTATCGCGCATTTACAGAAAATTGGAACACACGCGTAGCATTCTCAGCAATCTAGAATAAGATCGCTTACTAAGATAATGTATCTTTAATTGTACTCAATATTATTATCTCAATATACATCTTGACACCGAACAAGTCACATCTCTTTTATTACCTTAGCCTCGGTAAAGCGTCATACCTCTTCATGGCGACCCTTTGCCAACCGAACTTATAAATTTTTGCGGGAAAATCATTACTACATGGAGCAGCAAAGCAAAATTTTCAACACCATACTAGCAGCAGTCTTCGTTGCGGTGCTATTTGGCTCTACACTTCTGTTCATCGCATTACTTGGGAAGACAAAACAATAATATGGGAGCACCACAAAGTAAAGAAGAAGTTATCATCGCACAAACCGCCAGCGGCGACGCCCAAGCAACGCAGAAAACTTCAAGCCAGCTCACTACAACAGAAATTTTACTATCCGTCATACTGCTTCTCATCGTTATACTCATCATTTACGCCTGCATCCGGAAAATTTGGGACCGAATTGTCAACCGACTCCGTAGAGAATTCAACAGCGCAGTTCTAAGAAACACAATATCTTCCGTGGAACTGGCAACGACGTCGACTCAACCATCAACGTAGACCAGGAGGTGTCCAGGGTAGAAACCCGGCCCATTGTACGAGGGGCAAGGGAAATCCCAGCCCGATCTTCAGTTAGCTGTTTCAAGCGGTCCAGGAACCCATCTTAGAAGTCTGAAGATCCTACACACTCAAGGAGCATGAGAAAACCCCCAGCCCGCAGCCCCAGCCCCCACACGCCACGCCGGTCACCACATACCTACTCATCGTGCAGAGACGTAATTATTTTATTCGCGCGCTATAATGCCACCGTAAGTCGTAAGTTATTTTATACCTAAACGTTTTAAATAATATGTAGGATTACATTTTTTTCTTATTAGATAATGTCATTTATTATTTCCGATTTAAATGAATTGCATAAGAAACTATTGTATATTAAAGATAATTTAGTAAAACTAGGACCAGATAGACGTCAAAAAGAGTTAGGTTTTACGAAATTTAATGAAGCGAAACTTGAATACGCGAAATTAGAGTATATTTTAGCTCAAGTACATAATTTAGTTGAAAAATCGGAGGTATCAACTAAAGATATAACTTTAATTAATAAAATAGCAAATGACATTCAGATCATTTATGACAAAATTATTTCTTTAGAGACTTTAAGTGTTAGTAGTATTTCAAAAATGGCAGAAAAAGATAAATTTGACTTGAAGACAGCCATTGTACTTTTACCAACGATGACAGGTCAAGAACACGTCACTAAATCTCTAATTGATGGTATACAATTATATAGTTCAATGATCAGCGATGCTACTCATGGGTTACTTATTGATTTTGTGATTAAAACTAGGCTCTCTCCTAGCGCAAAATTACGTTTAAAAAGTAGTTATCCAACTATTAAAGATTTAATTAGAGATATGAATACGCATTTGATTCAGAAAAAATCTGCTGTTGCTATCCAACACAAATTACAAAACTGTCGTCAAGGTCATAGGTCGATCGAGTCATTCGGCTCGGAACTAGAACAACTTTTTGTGAATTTAACCATAGCACAAGCGGATGACGACGCTACTAAGTTTGAAGTATTGCGTCCCATTAATGAAAAGGTTGCAATCAAGCGCTTTTCAGATGGATTAGTGAATCAAAAGCTTAGTACTATCATAGCATCACGTCACTTTGATTCTTTACCAGAGGCTATAAGAACTGCCCTAGACGAGCAGTCAATGTCTACCAGACACGAGGAAGTTATGAACATTAAAAAGTTTCATACTCGTAATTTCTCACGCACACCTACTAATTATCCGCGTCAGCCAAGTAATTATTCTAATAAATATAGTTACTATAATAGATTTAGCGCAAACAATAGGTACGCTGCCGGAAACACGAGACCACAACAAGGTAAGTACATGTCGCGAGACTCCCGCGCCGCGCAAGGAACACAATCACGTTCACGTGACCGCGGTCGGCCGAGCCCGCGCCCGCCGCGCTCAGCTGTGCCTTTTCAACGTGTGCAGTACGCTAGCCACGAGCAATCGACCAATAGTGAGTCACAAGCGCGTTCTGAGCCCCAGAACGATAATAATTTAGATTTTTTTCGTTCCTACTGAAAATTATGTTTTAAACTACAATAATAGTAGTACCGTAACTTTTAACGTAAGTAATAGCAATATCGATCTTTTAGTCGATAGCGGAGCAAGCCTTTGTGTTTTAAAATACGAATGGTTATGCGATTATCCGAAGTTATTGAATTTAATTACATTTGAGAAGTTAGTTATAAAAGGTGTTAGCGGTAAACTAGTATCTGAAGGATATATTTACTTAGATTTGTCTTATAATGGGTTAGTTTTTAGAGAAAAAATGTATGTGTTTAAAAATATGTCTTGTTCTGCAAATGGTATTTTAGGTGATAATTTTTTGAAACGCTATCAAGCTATAATTAACTATAAAGAAAATACTTTGCTTTTAACTAAAGATAGTAATTATGTGTCTATACCTATATTGAGTCACTATAGACATTTGATACCGCCACGATGTGAGGTAATAAAATATATACCTACATCGTTAGGCGACGATTGTGTTTGTTTATCTAAAGAAATACAGAAAGGAGTTTTTATAGGAAGTATAATAGCGAAACCTTGTAATGGTCGCATGCCAGTAAGGATATTAAACACCACTGAGAAAGAAGTTGATCTAGATCTTACCGATTTAGAGACTTTTTCATTGAATGATTTTGAAGTCTGTAATTTTGAAAAAGAGGAGGTTTCTGTCGATCGTGTAAAAACATTATTAGGATTATTAAATTTACCTGAACTGAATTTAGAAGAAAAACGAAGTATTGAGAGTATTTGCGCTAAGTACGCAGATGTTTTTCATCTGCCAGGCGACAAACTCTCTTGTACAAACCTAATGACCCATAATATAACTTTAAAACCTAATGTCTCGCCAGTTTATGTCAAGCCACATAGATTACCGTTCGCACTAAGGAAGGAAGTTCAGAAACAGATAGATATTATGCTCGAAAATGATATTATAGAAGAGGCTACGTCAGAGTGGTCTAGTCCCGTCTTGCTTGTACCGAAAAAAACAGATAGGTCAAACGAGAAACAATGGCGATTAGTTATAGATTACAGGCAGTTAAATAATCGTATTGAGGACGACAAATTCCCTTTGCCTAATATAACTGATATCTTAGATTCGCTTGCAAATAACATTTATTTTTCAAAATTAGACCTTTCGCAAAGCTATTATCAGTTATCTTTAAGCGAAGATTCACGAAAGTACACAGCTTTCACTGCTGGTGATAAAATTTTTCAGATGAAACGCTGTCCCATGGGTCTCCGGACATCTGCGAGTGTATTTTCACGTCTTATGACTATTGCAATGTCAGGCTTAAATTATAAAAAGGCTTTTATTTATTTAGATGATTGCGTAATTTTCGGGAAATCTATAGAAAACCACAATAAAAACTTAATTAGTATACTAGAGAGATTTAGAAAAGTTAACTTAAAATTAAATCCTATGAAGTGTGAATTTTTGCGAAACGAAATAATATATCTAGGACACAAAATAACTTCTGATGGCATTTTACCAGATGAAAGTAAAATTGCAACCATGCAAAACTATCCAGTGCCGATGAACTGCGACGATGTCAATCGTTTTGTCGCGTTTGCAAATTACTACAGACGATTCATACCGAACTTTGCAAACATTGTTTATCCTTTAAATCAATTAAGGAAAAAGAATGTACAGTTTCTATGGTCATCAGAGTGTCAAACGGCATTTGAAAAATTAAAATCAGCATTAATTCAACCCCCTATTTTATCTTATCCAGATTTTTCAGAAAGTAACATCTTTCGGCTACAAACAGATGCTTGTAAGACAGGTTTAGGATCTGTTTTATCTAACATGAACGGTCAAGTAGTCGCGTATGCGAGTAGAAACCTGAAACCCGCCGAGACGAGATATCCCATCATAGAATTAGAACTTTTAGCAATTGTTTGGTCTGTGAGACATTTTCGCCCTTATTTATATGGACGTAAATTTAAAATTATAACAGACCACAAACCGTTAATTTATTTATTTAACTTGAAAGACCCAACAAGCAGACTTACTAAATTCCGATTATTCCTAGAGGAGTATGATTTTGAAATAGAGTATGTTCCAGGACGAAACAATGCAGCTGCAGACGCATTGAGTCGCATACCTATTACATCTTCTACTTTAAAATCATTACATCAAAACACAGTATCAGTTTTAACTAGAGCACAAAGTAAAAAATTAAAAACCCCCACTGATTCTTCTTCAGAGAGCTCCACCAGCACTAGGCCTGATCAACCTATTGCGGTAGAACTTCTCAAGAAACCCGATGACGTAACTGAATTAAGTTTTAATCAATTAAAGTTTGACAATTATTCAAAGTCTAAAGATAGCATTATTTCTAATGCAAGTTGTTACGTTTACGTACCTTCGCAATCAGCGATATATCTGAGTACCCGATCGTCATCTACCCCAGAGGTGTTAGCGAGGGACTTAGAGTCATTATGTCAAAAAATAGGCATACATGAGGTACTTATTATTAAAGAAAAATGTAACGAGAGTAAAATCAAAAGTCTTGTACAAGCAACAAAAAGAATTAACTCTGTTACCCCGCGCTTTCTCATAACAAAAAATATATTAAGAATATATGATAGTGAACAAAAAAGAGTAATACTAAATGATTTCCATCTATTACCTACCAGCGGACACGCAGGAGTTAATAGAATGATGAACAACATTAAGCAATATTATTTTTGGCCAGGTTTGAGTAATGATGTAAAACTTTTTGTTAAAAATTGCCATCAATGTCAATATCATAAGCATAGTAATAAACATATTAAGCAGCCCTTAACCATAACATCAACAGCCCACTCATCATTCGAAAGAATTAGTTTGGATATAATGGGTCCACTCGATGTTGATGACTATAATAATAAATATGTATTGACATTACAATGCGATTTAACCAAATTCGTTGAAGCGTATCCATTACCTAGTAAAGACTCGGTCACAGTTGCTCAATCTTTTACCAATAATTTCATTTTACGTTATGGTATTCCTAGAGAAATATTGACTGACCAGGGAACCGAATTCATGTCATCAGTGATGTCCGAAACATGTTCTCTATTACATATTAAAAAATTAAATTCTACGGCGTACCATCACGAAACTGTAGGCGCTTTAGAAAATACTCATAAAACCCTAGGAGCTTTTCTGAGAATCCAGTGTAATAATTATAAACATAACTGGAGCACCTGGATTCCATATTGGTGTTTTTCTTTTAATACCACAGTGCATAGTGAAACTAAATATACGCCTTTCGAATTAGTTTTTGGAAAAATTTGTAACCTTCCAAATAATTTACAATCAGAAATCGACCCCTTATATAACTATGACAGTTATCCCCGAGAACTTAAGTATCGTTTACAACAAGCGCAATCCGACGCACGACGTAACTTGATACAATCTAAAGAGAAAAGAAAATTATTGTATGATAAAACTAGCAATAATGTTACCTATCAGTTAGGCGATTTGTTATTATTAAAGAACCAAGTAGGAAATAAATTAGATAGTATTTACAATGGCCCTTATAAAGTTTTAAGAGATATGACGTCTAATGTAGAAATTTTAAAAGAAAATAAAGCTATAATTGTGCATAAGAATAATACCAAACCATTCAATAAATAACTATTTTATTTGATACGTAATTATAAGTATAGGTACTTAATTACATACCATGTTACTTAACACTTTGTTATTGTTATGATTAAGTGTAAAATGTGAAGCTTCCGTTTTAATTCAATACCATTTCAATTCGATACCATTTTAATTAGATACAATTTTAATTAGGTATATTGTTTATATTGTAAAACGTTTTTGTATTAGTACGATTTAATAAATGAAATAGTTTTAACTTTGCTATGTTGATAATGTTTAAATTTTGTTTACTTATTTTACTTAAGTAATTAAATTTTGGTTAAGTTCGTTAAAGTCAATGTTACGAGTCTGTTCCTTTTTGCAGGGAGGGGATGATCCTTCCACTTTTTCAGGGGAGATGAAGTATGATTGCAACATATTACACAAACAAGATGTTTGCATTATCGCGCATTTACAGAAAATTGGAACACACGCGTAGCATTCTCAGCAATCTAGAATAAGATCGCTTACTAAGATAATGTATCTTTAATTGTACTCAATATTATTATCTCAATATACATCTTGACACCGAACAAGTCACATCTCTTTTATTACCTTAGCCTCGGTAAAGCGTCATACCTCTTCATTACTAATAACAATTATTATGTCGGATTATGTAGTGACGCGCCGGGTTGACTTTTTCTTATACTTAATTTTCAATATTTGCAATAATAAAAATAGCATCGTGAATGCAAAAAAAAAGTCCAAATTAAAATAATAATTTACAAGGAAAAAATGTTCGGGAAAACGCTAGGTCGCGTGTAGAACAAGTAGGTTTAGATACGTCAAAATAAACGTATGTCAGTTTAGAGATTTTTGTCAGGAAATTAGATCAGATAACCAAAAGGCTAAAACCCTAAGAAAGTGCAAGCGTTGATTGACACCGTTATTCAATTAACGGGTATTACGACTGAATTATACGAGTATATCAAAACTCAGGTTGATATGTTATCTGAAGTGCGTTCGGATCTAAAAGTGAGGGCTTAATACGATCAATCCTAATTGACGTAGGCGTTGTCGATGTCCGAATGGAAATGCCTAATTTTGCGGAAATTACCGAGATCTATAATACTAGGTTTTGATCGATTAGAGAGATTCAAAGGCGTGATTAGATGTTGTCCTTACAAAACTTAAAGATTGAACACTTAGGAGTAAAACCGAAAGCTATAATCGGTTCTTGTAATGATACTGAAGGATTGTGCGAGGAATGTTAAACTATCGAAATAATAGAATACCTAATAAAATGAACCTAACGTACAGAGGGAAGTTGAGACTTCGGTTTACGTGGGAATTATAATAAGACAATAGGCCGTAGTAAACTAACTGAATTGACGGTCAAAGACTTTGTTGCTTCTTTACAAATAAGCGCGGAACATAAAAGATCTATTGTTACCGGTATTACAAAAATATAGATGTCTTTATACAAAAGCTCGGGCTAACAATAAATACGTTTACGAGTTAAAAGAGACCGACGAAAACATGTGGGTTTTAAAACATAGCTTTGATAGATACAACTGTGGTTATAAGATTAAGTTAGAGTATAGTTTAAAATTTAAGGTACTATGAGGATAAGTTAGCTGATAGGTTATTATTAATCTTCAAGAAAAGAATACACACCGTAAGGATATTCTTAGTTCATACATCTCAATTTCAATGTTATCAATTCCATATTGCGGAACCTGGGACCCCTAGATGCTGCGAGAACGAACCACCGATTCCGCTGTGTGATTTCCCGTTGTCACTCCAGCTAGGAACCAGCATCCAGTGAGGGCAATACCAATGGTGGAAGGCCACCAGTGGAAGGTCGACAGAGCAAATTGCCGGATATACTTAGTTAAGTATTATATTAAATGGTTTAACTTTACTCCTGTCTTTAATAGGAAATCATTTCAATTTATTAGGTTTGCTATAAGTATTGTTTGACCACAATGGTTAAGTGAACAAGTTAACGACTTTTCAATTATCTAGAATAATAACTAGGATTGGATATAGAAGGTACGGGGAGAGATCTTGGCACATTAAATATGATTAAAAAAAATGTGTAAATCCCATAGATTTATAGAAAAGCATTTTTGAATTATAATAATCACGATCATGCTTCGTGTGGCTTGCTACATATAATAGCCACAGCTGCGGGGTTCAAGCCTCGCAAATAGCTAACTGTGTTATTTTAAAGTCAGCTATTATACATCAATTATCTGTCTTATACAATGACTATGTTCATTGTCAGTTGTGTTTTGGATTTCTACATTTACTGGAAATAAAAACATGCGGTTAAAGGTTTCCAATTTACCATTTTGAGATAGGCACTTATCTTCTTTAAATTAGCTTAAATAATACTATTCCAGCAACACATGTTATGGTTGAAGGGGTGCGACTGTTTCGATACAGTTCGATAACTTAATTGGTTGGTGCAATAAAACCACAATCAAATGCGAATTTGGAGCAAAATAGATTTAGCTACGGCTAAACTATTACACTTAGCGAAGGTGTGAGACTGTTTCGATACAGCTCGATAACTTAATTGGTTGGTGCAATAAAACCACAATCAAAGGTGAATTTGGAGCAAAATAGTTTAACGACTATTAAACTTTTACACTTAGTGTGGTATGAAACTGTTTCGATACAGTTTGATAATTAAATTGGTTGGTACAATAAACCCACAATCAAAGGTGAATTTGGAGTAAAATAGATTTAGCTATGATGGCTAAACTATTACACTTATTGTGGTATGAGACTGTTTCGAATACAGTTCGATAATTATATTGGTTGGTACGATACACCCACAATTAAATGTTATTTTGGAGCAAAACAGTTTTAACTATGATTAAACTTTACACATAGTGTAGTGTGAGTCTGTTTCGATACAGCTCGATAATTGAATGTGTTGGTGCAATTAACTCATAATGCGATATTTGAAGCATTATGTAGAGCTAAAGGGTAGTTTGAAGGCAATGTAATTATCACTGCCTCTGTGGAAAGGAAGAAGTCAGGAATATTGATATGTGTAAAGATAATATTAATTAGGCTAACCTACTACTAATGATATAATAATTATTTAATCCAAATGCCAAGGCTATGTTAGACAGAAATGTGTAACAAAGAGGGAGAGGTTATTGATGTATTGGATACAGGTGCCATTCTTAATTTTTTTTAATATTTCAAGTTCATATGGTGTGACACGAGCGGGCACTAGCCAGTTGCCGAGTCACCAGTACCTCGGAGTGGCTACTTACTACTACTACAGTGCCGAGGAAACGTTCAGACGTTTTGAAAGTTGGGCACTAGACAAAGGGCAGATAAGATGCATGTTTAAGTGTAGTTATAACAATAGCAAATAATCTATTGACAAGAAGGTCTCTGATTAATATTAAAATCCGATACGAATCCACGCTAAAACAAATCTAAATACTTAATTAAAGTTTAAAAACCTTAGCTAAATCATAACAATCAACACCAACATTGTAGATGCCTAAAATAAATTTTTATTATAACTATTATTATCACAATGGTACTATGCAAACAATTGACACTTTTTACATAAGTGATCTTGTTTAGTTCGAAAAGTACTTAGTATCAAATATTTAATCCTATTAAGTATCTTCTTAATATTTGAAGAAATCTTATTAAAAATCATAAGATTGCAAATCATTCAGCGCCTAGTAAGCCGGTCGTAACGAAAGAGGTAGGCGAGATCGTTTTGCTGATTTATACGAGCCTTTGCCAAATGGGAAATTTGGAAAATAAATTTATTTTTGTCATACAGCACGCATTTAGCAAATTTATAAAACTGTAGCTTTGAAACAAGTGATAGGTAGAGCCGTTTTAAAATTTATAGAGAAATTTAATGAGTGTATAAACATCGGACATATCGTTACTGATAACGGGGCCCAGTTTATATCAAAGGCTTGGGAAGATTGGTTTATTTCGATCAGGAATTAATTTGTCGCACACATCGGTGCGTCACCCGAGTCCAAATTCAACCGAACGAGTGAACAAAGAACTAGGTCGTATGTTCCGTACCTATTGCGATAGGTCACATAGATCGTAGGTAGCCTGAGTCCCGGAGATAGAAGATTGTTATAATAGTAAAAAGTTGACAAAGAAATTTACTCGACTTTACATCGGACCAATCAAAATAGCGGCTGTCCCGCACATGACAACGTATATACTTTAGTTTGCCCGTACTCTAACAAGACAAAAGGGAACTATAACGCCGTTCATTTGTTTAGATACTATCTTACTGAAGATGAACGTAGAACCCTGATAGTTTGACTGAGTTTGCTGCGAGGATAACAAGTAAATTAAAATTATTTTGAGAATAATATTTATTTTTAGGATACGCTGCGTCTGGGTAACTTATTGTACAGAAAGTGTAGAAAGTTAGAAAGTTTCAACTGTCTACAGGGAGAGAGATGAGATGGCAAGCCATCTGCTCGTACCTATTACCATTAAACAAAAGCATCTTACGACGATACAAGACGTGAGAAGTAATGAACAAGAAGATAATATAACTTAAAAATACCCAGCCTACAATAAACCTTTAAAAATGCGCAGCCGACAGGCAAAAACCTAAACAAAGTATAATAGTCTAGCAATTAGCTTTTAAACTAGCGACCTCGTTAATAAACTATAAACAATAGGTGCAGATGTGCATTACCCAACTTTCTAGTTTGGAAATTACCACTCGCCACAAGCTCAGATCAATCAAAGTATTATAGGCCTTATGGGCCTATTCTATCAGGCGGTTTTCTACCTTAATGTATATGAACATTCCTGTAAAACAAAGACTTTAGTTATCTTGCTTTTCAGAACAATGGAGCTTTTTGGACAATGTCCCGCTGGCCTCTCGTGGGTTTTTCCCATCCAAGCGGCTCAGAGACACCAGCCACCGGGCAGCGCGGGGGACGCGAGCGGGGAGACGTGCCGACGAGGAACCCGTCTTTAGAATTACGACCGTTTTGTCTTTAGAATAGGGATTAGTATTGTATAATTATCTAGATGTAAGGAGGTTAGGCCGCAGCAAGCTATCAGAGCGGGCGCACTTGATCGCGGGGCACGGAGGAGTGCACACGAGTTTTGTTCTGATTGTGAAAGTGATATAAAAATAAGAAGCCGCGGGAAACTATTCTGGAATACAGCTAAGTGTATCAAAGTGGTTACTTCACAGACATATTTTCTCACAATATTTATATTGACATAGTAGTTATACTGTATTTTAATAACATACTGACTTAAACCCGTAGTTGAGTTCCTGGCGAAGTGACCACTCTAATTTATAGATATTAATAATATATTATTTTTGTGTGTTACGGCTCTGAAGAGTTTTTGTCTCTCAGTACGTTTTCTCTTCAGCTCTATAGCCTTAGGAACAGTGCTGAGAACTAAGAAATCTGTTACACGGATTTCTCAGTTTAAATAATCAAAGAGTTTCCCATACCATTTTAAAGAAATAAATTATCTTTTACCTCTTTATTCTGCTTTTCCATTTCTTGTCCTAAATAATCTAGAGCATCTAATTAATTTGACGAGCCTTTAGCTCAGTGGTTAGAGCAGTCACCCGGACAGTCGAAGGTCGTGGGTTCGAGTCCCATCGGAGCCAATTGTGAGACGAGTTGTTTTCCGAATACTGCTATTTCAGTAATATTCATCAGAGCTTATCCCCATTCTATAATAATCTAAATAATCTAACGTAAATATTACAGCTCAATAAAGCTGAGCCACTTTCTCTTTCCTATTTATTAACCATTTTTGAGCGCTAGAATTTATTGTAACTTTGGCAATCTATTATCTAATTCCACTTTGCTGTCAGTCATTTATTTAATTCCACATTTTAATATAATAATCCGTTGGCTATAGTGATACCGAGACGTTCACAAAGACCGTTTGAGACCTATCGGTTATAGCCCGGATCAAAGTCCGCCTATTAGTAATTTAATATTAAAGTTTTGGATAGCTCGTATTATCTGATCCGACCTCTATTTCTAATCCGTGAGAGCCTCTCATCCTTACATTAAAATACCGGTGAGCCAGATCCTAAGCAGGCCTGCAAATATAAAAAAGACCATAATACATAATATACGGATCCATAAAATATTACAAAAAGGGACGGCTCGTTGCGCAGATCTGATCTGACGCAACACATAAACAAAATCAAAGATTATATAATCGATACAGGAAAGCAGAGCTCTTACGCGCAGCTTGAAGGTCCGCATTGTCGCTGAGCACAATACAGCTGACGTAAGGCCGTCGCTACGCTCAGGGACGCGATAAACCGTTCATGGGCTAAGAATTAGGAATAGATACTGAGATCAAATAAATACTGTAGAGGGGCACAACAGACAGGCCGCAGGCGCAGTCCATCTGAGCCCTTCCCTATTAATAGTGACTTTTGTTGTGGTAATACAACCCACGGTTTAATAGTAGATTGCCAATCCATTACAATCACCTATCTATCAATCCTATAACTAGACGATCATTACCAGGTACCCTTTAACCCTAACTCATGCACACGCGGGTCGCTTGAGTAACGACAGTAAGTCAGAGAGAGGGCGGGGGTTGCCATCTCAACCATTATCTACACAACATTGGCCACAATTTTTAACCCCCGACGCAGCGCAAAGAGGGAGGTTATAAGTTCGAGGCCTATCTCGTCTGTCTGTCTGTCTGTACGTATATTCGTAGTGCCTAAACGGATCAGGCGATTTCATTGCGGCTTTTTTTTATTGAAAGCTATATTAATCGAGATGGTTCTTAGCCACGTTTGATGAAAATCCATCCGGCCATTTATGGAGATGGTCAACTGCCTGCCGAAAAAGATACAGACGTGTTGCTTTGTCTAAAATAATGTACACCCTGGGCAAATTTAGGTGGCAATAAAAAAAAACAAAATGACGGCAAAAAAAGGCCGCCGAAAATTAAGCCCTCCGGTTATTTATACCTAATGTCATTACGTCTTCTTACCACTTTTGCCTAATTCTTAATTTGCCTTAATCCCAAAATGTCTGAAATCCAGAATGACTGAAACTTATAATACCTGAATTGCAAAATGTCACACGAAATGAGTACAGTCAAGTTCGGAATACGGCAACGAGTTTTTGTCTTGTCATATTAATTTTATTAGTTATGGCATTGGTTGCTATACCTATTCGAAATATAAAACACTATCATAATTAACGTACCTAGTGCGCTGTGCTTATTATGTCTTAAATAATAATTATTTTAAACCATTTTCCAAATTTTGAAAAACAGCGTAATGTGCGCATGCCGCATAAGCCGACAATGGTAAGATTCCTTTTCAAATTAAAGAAAGAAGCCAAGTACCTACCAAGATACTCGGCTAAAAAACTCATTGTTCAGTGGGGCCAGTAGAAGAAAAAATGAAATTTTGTTTGATTTACACTATGGAAAACAACTCCAGGAACTACGGGAAGGAGCCATAACACCTGTTGCATTAAACAACACCTGTTTTAAAACATATAAATACTTTAAAGAAGCGTGTTTACAATTAAGTGCAAATGAATAATAATAACTCAGGCCTTTAAAGTCCGTAATTAAGGCGCTACTCGGAAAAAGTATGGACTCTTTGATATAAAACTATAGGACGGTTAGAGTTGTTATAAATCTGGTAATAAGATATATATTTCTTCATACCTTTATCTAGAATCGTATAGTTTCAGAAACACGATTTTATGATTTTGGCTCGACACTTTTTATTTTCGAAAATACCTCTAAAAAATAAGAAATATCAAGATTATTCTTAAATGGGGATACATTTTGAGGCACGGGTGGCGGCATATACTATTGAAAATTGGTTTAATTAAAAGTGGACACCAATAATATTTAGGATCGTATAGAAGCATTTTTTTAAAATCGCTATAGTTTTTGAATACGAAGTGATTTTGTGTTTTTTTGCGTAATTGGCAAAATCGATCTCGCTCCCGCGCGCGTCGTTTTCTCATTGCTTTCTCGCTTTAGCATAACTTTTCCGAGTATCGCCTTAAAGTGCGTAATTTTTGTTTAGTTTAAGAATATGTACAACTTTTCGTTTAATAAATCGCATGGTAACACTTCACATGAATTTGCGTTTTAATCATTGAATAAGTAGGTAGGTATATAGGCACCTACTTATTGAGGTTAGCTTCTACCATTGTGCGCAACTGTACATCATACGCCATTTTTCTTTTCAGGCATTATAGTAGTCAAGTCATTTCGGATTTCAGGCATTTTGGGATAAGGTGTTTTTGAGAATTTGTCATTTAGACATTCATGTGTTTCGGTATTAAGACCTTATGAACCGGAGGGTTTTCTTTTACAATATTTTTAGATTTTCTTTAGAATTTTCGCCATTATTCTTTATATAATATCTCTTCGTTGTCAACATTTCGTAAACGTGTACGAGAGTATTTTTTATGCCTCCAGCTTAATAAAGCTACATAAGTTTGTGTTAAGGCGATACTCGGAAAAAATGTGCAGAAGCGAGATAGCAATGAGAAAAATACGCGCGCGGGAGCGAGACCGATTTTTCAGATTAGGCAAAAAATACACAAAATCACTTCGTATTAAAAAACTACAGCGATTTAAAAAAAAATGCTTCTAAACGATCCTCAATATTATTGGTGTCCACTAATTAAACCAATTTCCAATAGTGTAAGTAACCCCATTTAAGAATAATCTTCACTTTTCGTATTTTTAAGAGGTCTTTTCGGAAAGAAAAAGTGTCGAGGCAAAATCATAAAATCGTGTTTTTGAAACTATACGATTCTAGATAAAGGTATGAAGAAATATATATCTTATTACCAGATTTGTAACAACTGTAACCGTCCTATAGTTTTAAATCAAAAAGTCCATATTTTTCCGAGTAGCGCCTTAACATATTTTCTCTTATATTTATGTGTCTGTGTTATTAGTTGTTGTATTTAAAATGTATATTTGAATGTATATATAATTGTATGAATAATCTTCTTTAGTCTCACATTTTTTTTTTTTTTTTATTTTACTTTTTTTTTTGTTATAACTGTTGTATACCGTGTCTGGAGAGTGCTATCTCCACATTTGGGCCCCACCTGAAAATCAGCGTCGCACTTGCAGTGGCAAAAGCTGAGGTAGGGGCCATTTCGGCTAAATATATTTATTACTTTCACTGTATTTTGTGTTATAATAAGTGTGTTTTTAGTCGAAAATTTTTATTTCTTTCTTTCTTTCTTATATAAACCGCCCCTGAACTATAGCGAACAAAACAAATAAAATTGTATTCAAATCGATCAAGCCGTTTCTGAGTTTTACAGAGACTAACGAATAGCAATTCATTTTTATATAAGTATCTACACCTATTATAGAAGATGAGCGATGTCTTCAAACGTGAAAATTTCTTCTTTCTCTCTTTTTTATAAAATATAATATTTGTATGAACAGCAATAATCAGGTGATTTAGTCGCATCTTACCACATCACACAAGAAGGAGATTGCAGGTATTAAGTAGGCGGGAAGCGCTTGGGAACCTCGGTTGCTCAAAACAACAAAGGTCCGTATTTTCCCTTTGTACAATTTTAAATTCCTATTCACGTTTTCATGAAAAAAGTGCCTGTTTTCGATTCACCACTTCATTAAATATACTAAAGCGTGGCATGCTCATTCTTAGTTCTTCCTAGTGTTTAGTGCGCATTAAAATCTCCGAAAACCAAAATGTGAAGCGATTATAAAAGTACGGTCAACTGGGGTTACTTTGATTCGAGGGGATGACTTTGTTGACAACGCTTATTTGTTATTTAAATTTTTACTTTTTTTGCATTCACAATGCAATTTTTATTATGGAAAAATGGAAAATAAAGTATTTTTGAAAAATCGACCCGTCTCACAACCAGCTCCCATGGGACTCGAACCTACGACCTTTCGGGGCGACTGCTCTATCCGCTGACGACTAACCACTAACGACTCCGTAGCTCAGTGGTTAGACCAGTCACCCGGATAGCGAAAGGTCGTGGGTTCGAGTCCCATAGGAGCTGGTTGAGACGGATCGATTTTTTCAAAAATACTTTATTTTCCATTTTTCCATAACGCTTATTTGACTGAATTATTATTGTTTTCCATTTTTTTCAACTGAACTTTGCTAGCCTAAATATAACTTTAGATAGTATGCCCATTTTTTACTTAATTACGAAAACACGCGTTGGCCTAGGTGTTATTGTTGATCGAAGCACGCGTCTCACTAATAGAACTTACGACAAAAACATATGAGTGAAAATTGAAAGGAATCAAATAATGAGAAATCCTTTGAAGTGCCCGTGGAGCTGGGGAGCACAAAGAAAGTCTTAGAGAGTAAATAACTGTCTTCCAAACTTCTGGAAGTAGCGAGCCCCTTATCGGGAATGTTTGCAAGCTCTCAAGTCTCACTCACGCTAACATATTTGTTGTTTATTTGCGAAAGATGTTCGCGTACGCTCTACACTTTGTGTTTATTTAAATTTGATAAACATTGGATTTGGTCTTATTAAGTGAATATAGTTACTTCATGAGACCGAATACAATATTTTTAATTGAGATATGCATGAAAGCTAAATCAATAAAAAAATCTGACATTCTGATTTCGATATCGTAGATGATTTTGAGAATTCTTTCACCACTAGAAAGCTGCTTTCGAGGCTTTTATCCCGATATCCGGTAAAGGGTACCACGCGGGTAAAACATCGTAGAGCCCCTAGTAATTAGAAGGTTGCCTGGAAGAGATTCTATTTAGCAATAAGGCCGCCTTTTTGAATCATAGTTTTGGTCATAGTCATATTTCACCTGTATTCCATAGGCTTGTAGCGACTGGCTGGAGTGCTGTGGTTCACCGACACCACCACGCTCATCAGCTCTCCGGTCGGCACTGGTTGCTCGGGTACAGCCTGTACAAGTAATTATATTATATAAATCCTTAGTTCTTGATAGTACCTATATTAAGCCTTAACCCTTTATAAGGCTGAGGAAATTCGAGATGTTAAGAAAATAAAATTTTAGTTTCTTTGTAGATTTTTTATTAATGTTATGTTTTTTTTTTCAAAACGCAAAATAATGGGAAATATATGGAAAATAATAAATAATATTAATAATTAAGATGGGGATCAAAATGTACCGTGTACGAAAAAATGAGAAAAAAGAAAGTGTTTATATTGGTGGCATCTATTTTGCCTTTACCTACCTTATATAGGGTTTTACACCAACATGTTGCCAACTTTAGTTTAGGCGCGTCATGTAATGCACTAACAACGTTGCACGATGTATGCAACGCTGCCGAACATGTTGAGTGTGCGTTAAATATTGCCTAACGGATACGAGACTTAAAACTTATGTCAGCCATAGACATTCAAATAATTTGATCAAATCGGCTTGATTAAACAGTTTGATCAAATTAGTATGAATGTCTGTGGTGAAATTTGATCAAAAATGAGAAATTTGATCAAATTTCACCACCTACATATTCATGCCAATTTGACCAAACTGTTTGAAGTCTGTTTGTAGTCAAGCCTGTTTGATCTAATTACTTCATTGTCTATGGCTGCCGTAACACAATCAGCTGTCAAAGTTTTTGGTGTTAATCGCAGGTATTAAGTTGCAGATGTCCTACTTTTACTATGAGAGTTATGAGCTATTTTCTGTCGGCGCTGACAATTTTATTTATAGTTTTCTTTTGTATCTACAAGATGTTGTTTATTCTCAGATGAAGACCTGCATAAAAGAAAAGAGGTTGCTAACACTACGATTCCAAGATTATTTACCAACGATGACGGTGACCACAAAGTAAACTAAATGGTCGGAGCGGAGCGGTGCACCCTCAGATCATATTAGTATTATATGATCTGAGGGTGCACCGTTCCAACGAATTCAGAACAATTTCGTTTTTTCGTTAGCGTTTCACTCCAAGTTTTCAGGTCGAAAAATTGAAGGAGCCTTATTTATACGTCAGAAGTCACAACATTCGTATTCGACATCATAAAGCATTCGAACAGAAATAGAAAAAATGACCTGTAAAAAAGCTTTACGAATAAAACGCGTAAAAGGAAATGAGATGTAAAGTCGCAGTTCCCAATTAACTTCGGCGGTGAGTTGAAAGCCTGTGAATAATTTAGGGCAACCCTCATCACCGGATGCTTCGCTTCAAAACGCTATATTTTAATGTGTGGCCACAGTTACAGCGTTAAACAACATGGGAGTAAAGGGCCCACTGGGAGTATCAGTCCGCCAGCAGGCAACGGCCTGTCAGTTGGTCGCAATCGCCCATGATATTCCGTTTTTGTAGGTACCTATGTAAAACTGTGTGTCGCCCTTAGGGCGATGATTCCCGACCGAAATAGGCACGCTAACGCCTGCTCAGCCACGCGCGATACACTTCACGCGGACGCAGTGGCAGCTGGCAGTGAACTGCGAACTCGCGAGCGCCCCGCGAATCGAAAATCATTTAAAATTCAATTATTTTTTTTATAATAAAACATTTAAACTTATGACGGCCGGAATCCCTCGGCTATTTAAAGACAATTCTTTCGTATATTTTTCATTAACTAAAACTAAGTATACTGCAAGTAATAGGATATATGGAATACGATTAGACGGATGTTTGGGATTTTATTTGACACAGTAAAATATCACCAATCGAAAAAAAACACTAGATAAATAACTGTAAAATAACATATAGGTATTTTTTCCAAATTTTAAATACTTTTGGTTTGCGAGTAGGTAATGCATAATTTAAAATACCCTATTTTCGGGAATTGGCGCCTTAAGAGGACTGTGTACCAAGCGGTCTCCAATGGTCTTCATACAAACAGCGATAATTTTTTCCACCCTCTAAACCTTAACATACAGCAATGAATTTTTAAAATATTTATCATAGATTTTGAAATATTTGCATTTTAGTGATTTCATACAAAACAAAAAAGTGCCTATATTTTCAAATCTCCAATGAACATTAAAAAAACTAGTTCTCATGCATTTCAACAACATACTGAAAATTCATTGCTGTACTGTATGTCAAGGTTTAGAGGGTGGAAAACGTTATCGCCATTTGTAAGGAGACCGCTTGGAACACAGTCCTCTTAAGGGAGGCGGCTACGATAGGCTTGGTGTATATGTCGCAGGGATATGAGGAAATCAGAGATTTCACGAAATCCCTAGGGATACCACGAAATCACGGAAAATGTGGAATATTATTATTTTCGACGTCTTCTTCCTAAACAAGTTCAGTGATATGTCATTTCACAATCAATCAATCAATCAATCAATATATTTATTTGCAAAAATATGGTTACATTAGTTGTTACATACAAATCACCAGCATATTTTGTTGTTATTGTCAACGTGCAAAAGTTTACAAAAAAATATTATTAACAATTATTGTCAAAACTGCAATTTAATCTGTTAAATAATTATTACTTTTAATTTAAAATTGGGAAATTGAAAAGAGATTAAGTACATTATTATAAATTATTCAATCAGTTATCTTTATCTAATAAAAATTTAAAAATGTCAATTACAATTTACAATCATTATACTTATTTTAAAATATCAGTCATAATTTATTTAACACTATTTTATCATCTAAGAAGTCATTGACGGAATAATATAATTTGTTAATTAAAAATTTAAACAACTGTGTCCTGAATTTAGTTAAGGTCAGTCTTTTAATTTCATTGGGTATTTTATTGTATACCCGAATGGCCATACAATAGGCATTCCCTGAAAACACTCTAAGCCTTTGTTGTGGAATACATAAATCCTCACCTTTTCTACCTCTATAAGTATCAATATCTTTGTTTTGTTTAAATAAATCGAAATGCCTTTTAACAAACATTCCCATTTCAAAAACATATAAACATGGAAGTGGTAATATATTCATTAATTTGAAAAGAGGCTTACAAGAATCCAAATAACCTGCACCACAGATGGAACGAATACATTTTTTCTGGATTTTAAAAACTCGAATTGCATCCACCGAATTACCCCAAAGTATGATACCGTAGCGTAATATAGATGATACATAACCGTGGTAAGCTACGAGAGCTGATTGTTGCGATGCTATCTGTCTGATCCTATTCAAAGCATATATAAACCTGTCAAGTTTTGTTACAACTGAGTCAATATGAGCTTTCCAGTTGCAGAGATTGTCTATAGTAATTCCTAAAAAATTTGTAACATCTACTTCTTCGATTTTATTATTATTTAAATGTATGTCAATTTTATCCTTTTTACTATTTATTATTTTAAAATGTATGAATTTTGTTTTTTTAATATTAATTTTAAGATTATTAGTTTCCAACCACTGTACTACTTTCTTAAATTCAGTATTAGCTTTATATTCAATATCATCATCTTTAGCTTTAATAATTAGGGTAGTGTCATCGGCAAATAAAATACATGGCTGATCAATAACATTTGGCAAGTCATTGATGTAAAGAAGGAAGAGAAGTGGCCCCAAAACACTTCCCTGTGGTACACCACATTTATTTTTCCGATATTCAGACGTATAAGATTTCCTAGCTTTACCTTGCATTTTAGTGACTTCTACACATTGAGTGCGATCTTTTAAGTAGCTTTCTAACCAGGCCAGAGCATTACCCCTTATGCCGTATTTTTCTAATTTATTTAAAAGTAGCTTATGAGATACGAAGTCAAATGCTTTGGTCATGTCTAAATATATCGCTAACGTATTCAGTTTCGAGTCAAGGCTATGCGTCAAATGTTTTATTAGGTTAAAACAAGCAAGAATCGTGCTTCGGTTTCTCCGAAAACCGAATTGTTCTTCCTTGAATATTTTATGAAGTGAGATAAAGGCATAAATTTTATCATACATGACCTTTTCAAAAATCTTTGACATTATTGGAATTAATGTTATTGGTCTATAATTGCACATTTCATTATAGGCGCCATTTTTATGTAATGGTTTGACCACAGATCGTTTTAATGCTTTAGGAAAGTGACCTTGGACAAGGGATATATTAATTATGTGAGCAAGTGGTGTGCAAATATACTTGGCACTTTTTTTTATGATATTCGTACTTATGTTATCGTAACCGGTAGACAATGTATTTTTTAAATTTAGTATTATCTTATAGATATCGTTTTCATTAACCGGTGTCAGATAAATACTATTTGGGCAGATAGAAACATTACGTGAAGCATTAAATATGTCAGATTTATGTTCAAAATTATTTTCATTAGTTTCATTAATAAAATATTCATTAAAACTGTCACTTATTTCTACGGGATCGTTAATACAAGAATTGTCATTTAATTTTATTTCTTCAATGTCATTTTTTATGCCTTTACTATTTATATTATATTTTATTACATCCCACGCTGCTTTACTTGTATTTTTTGCATTCGAAATGTAACGAAAATTTGTGTTACGTTGTGCCTGATCAATGCATTTTTTTAATATTTTTGTATAAGAAATATAGTGCGATTTCTTTGCATTTTTATTAGATGGATCTAGTCTATATTGAAGGTATAGCCGTCTTTTGTGGATACAGCATTTTTTTATACCTTTAGTTAGCCAAGTATTTTTGATAGGTTTAGCAACTTTTTTAATATTTATTATTGGAAAACATAGGTCAAAAAATAATTTGAATAGGTCATGAAAAATATTGAAGGCTTTTTCAGTGTCCTGTTCTTGAAGAACTTCATTGAAGGACAATGACGATATGCATTCTATAAACTTTTTAATATTATTATCATTCATGTCACGCTTTTTTTCAAACCAAATTTTTTGTTTTTTTTTGTACTTTGGCACAGTCTGATGTTCAAAAGTAATAGTCTGGCATGTCTCATGGTCTGATAAACATTTGTAGTGCACCTTAGGTGTAACTGTTTTATTAACATTACTGACAATGAGATCCAGACAAGCTTTTTTGCGAGTCGGCTGTTTAATATGATTAACCATGTTATGATTACTTAAAATACTAGTCAGTTCCTGAGAATCTTTATTAGATTGTAATATGTCTATGTTCCAATCACCACATAATACAATGTTTTTGTTACGTTTTCGTGATAGTCTACCAAGTAATGATTTAAGTTGTTCAAAAAATATGTCAATTTTAGATGATGGTGTTCTATATATACATACTATAATTAGATTATATTGTAAAATTTCGACGGCACAACATTCAAATAAAAATGGAATTGACTCTTTGACATCATAAACTTTGTAGTCTAGCGTGTTTCTTAACAATATACAACTACCACCTCTTCGTTCTGTTCTACAGAATGTTGTGGCAACGTTGTAACCATCTATATTTAAATTGCTTTGAGAACCTTGTTTCATAAATGTTTCGGTCAAGCACAAGATGTCAATATCTCCTAGTTCATCTTTAAGTTCGCTGAGTGCTTGTTGAAATAAGTCACGTTTGCTAAGAATACTAGCTATGTTTTGATGCACAAGGGTTATTCGATCCTTGGTCACGAAAAAACGTATTCTCTGAGTTGACTACATTAGAGTTAGATTCATTACGTTTGAAGTAAAATGGTATTGTTTTTTGTATCAGCACTTTTTTCGGACAGCTTTGTTTTGGCTTCTCTGATACTTTACAATTTAACAAAAAAGATTTAATTTGTTTTGGTGCAAGGTATTTGTTGTAATATAAAATATAGTCTATTTCGCAATTAATTTTAAAACTTAAATCACTTAAATATTTATTTTTGTTTGTCAAAAAGCATTCAGAATCTATTTCTAAAAAATTACAATTAGGGTAGCTTTTGGTCAATAATTTAATGTTATAATTTAATAAGTCTGTATTTAAATAAGCATTGTATTGAACATTAATAATGAATACTTTATGGTGTCTTAATTTATATAACGCTATTCCCAGCTCGGAAAACAATACATATGGGTTTTTGTCATTCATTCCTAATGCCAAAATTATTATATCATCTTTGCTTAATTTATTTACTATGTCATTACAGCTGGTCAAAATTTGAGCACATGAAGCTTCCGGTTTTACTATAGTGGTGATGGTATACGGGTCTCTTGGTAGATGTTTTCTCCTAGTATATAATTTTTGCGATAAATTTCTTATTTGTTCGTCCCCCAATATTATCACTTTCGATTGTGACAAATACTCTTGATCGTTATTATGGGAACATGTGGCTCCATCTCGTGAACCTGTTTCGATATCTTGTGGTTGTGATAACTGAGTCATGCTTTGTGTGTTTTTAGCGCCATCCATCATATTCGTAGCTATATTTTCCGATACCTTAATGTTGCGCTGCGAAGGTACGGTAGTCCAATTTTGCAGTAAATAATGCGAGTCATTGATCGATTGTCCATTGTGTATGTGTTGTTTTTGTGGTGTATTAAATAATACTGTTTTGAACATATTCAGCGGTGATGTTCTAGAAGTGCATTGTGTATTTATACGTATTATTTCTCGCCTTAACGGGGTCATAGTGCTAGTTTTTCTACCTATGTCACATGTAAGTTTTTTTAACGTAACTATTTGTTTTTCTTGTCGTGATATTGTTATTTTTAGGTTAGTATTTTCGGAGTTCAAATTCTCTATTTCTTGTTCTGCTTGTTCTAATTTCGTTCTAAGGGTTTCAATTTCTTGTAAATACTCATTGCTATTGAAACTTATATTGTTTTGTATTTCACTAAATGTGCTTAGCATCGTTGCGTCCAAAATAGATGAGTTTAATGCATCTTGTGTAATGGTTGATAAATCCAAGTCTGATTTTGATCTAGGCAGTTTCTTGCGTATTGTAATATTTTCCATTTTTGTTGATTAATATAAGTAGGTATAGCAGTGTATGTATGATTCTAATACTATAGTGTTTATCGTTGTTAGAATAACTGTCAGTCAGATAACACCAAACTATTTCCTAGGTAGGTATAACTACTGCATGTTATTATGTTATTGTGATATTGGTGATGCCTTTCAGGTATGATTCTTTAGCTATCTTATTATGTTGAAAACAGTGACCTTATAGCTATATCACAACAGTTGTTTGTACTCACTTGTCAGCTGATGTTTTGAATGAGGTAACGGTTCATCAACTCACTTTATTTATGATTTTCTTCTTTGTTTAAACACTGTTTATTCTTTCTTGATGTGAATTTGATTGGTATCCGAAAGTTGTTGAATAATGCTGGTGACGAATTAGATATTTTATTCGATTTTTTTAAATGTTAACAGCACTTTCAATTAGGATCAAATTTTCACTGTTGTTACGTATGGATTTTGTTACAAACACTCACAGACTTGATTTGTATTGTACTTATTTATTTTAAGTCGTTTTTAATGCAAAATTATCAAAATAGTTATTTTTAATGATTTTAAATATACACAGACGATCTTATAGTATGAGCGGTGGCGCCCTCTAGTGAACTACTAAACTAAATCTAGTGAAATGAAGAATGACTGAAGAAAGGCAGTAAGCTCACGGCTACAGGTGACAGGTATTAGCGAGTTTTGTATCGAAAGTTCTGTAGAACACGTGATAGGTTAGAAATTTAAGGCGATCGCGAAGCGCAGCGAAGCGATCGCCTTAAATTTTGTTCGGAAAAGATCGACGTTTCTGAACGCATTTATAATGTCACGTCAAATTGACATTTAGCTGTCACTTGAAGTTGACAGTGACACTTGATTGAAATTCTTGTAACAAAAGATGTCGGAATAATTTTGCTGAATTTGTTAAAAATCGCTCGCGTTGAATGTGCCTGGCATATCGAGTTTGAATAAAATCTTAAATTATCTATGTGATCCCGTTTTGTACGATCAAGATTTGACGCCACCTTGACGAGTGGCCGGTCGCGAATACGGTTCTACCACGCGTTGTTGCAGGGGCAATATATATCTTGATAAGCAAGCCCCGCGTGTGTTATCGTGTAGTGCTGAAGCGCCCAGTGTCTTGGGACCGCTGTGTTGTATGTGTTGTGAGTAGGGTGACGAGTTGGTAAGGTCTGCAGAAGAAGAAGAACTACATGGGGGCGCCCCCTTCACCACTTCTGCCCCGGAGACCTTCGACACCATGGACCCGTATGTAAAATTCACCTTACTTCACAATATAAATTAAGCGCTGTGTATCGCAGTCCAATTGTTCAGTTTACATCCCCGCTGAAACCTAGTTTTTTGTCCGGAGTCTATATTAGTAATACCAGCTTCCACTGCGCTAGCTGACTCCGCGGTATAGGCAGGGGTGTACTGAACATTTCTTGGTAGCCAAGAGCGTAGCTTGAAGGCCTGAGAGGCCCACGCCAAAACTTTGTATTAATCAGTGCCGTTTTGATGACCCAGTCTGGTCCGGACTAGATTAATTTGTACTTGTAAATGGTAATTAACTTGCATTTGAAAAGTAAAGGGCATTCCTTTGTTATTGGTTCCATGTCTTGTAATTAATTGTCATGTATTGAAGTTCCAAAGTGTAAACAGATGCCTTTCTTTGCTCATAATAATTATTATTTAGTTTGTTAGCAAATTTGAGTTGTGAATATTGACAAGTTTGTTGCTAAAATAATAGCTAATAAAAGGTTAGCTAATAAGTTTGCACTCAATACTTAGTGAAACTTAAATGATTTGGGACATTGTTTACACATTGAAACTCATTGAAACTTGTGCTTTGAAATAATTAAAATTAACTTGTTGTTGTGTAACAGTATGTTGTGTTGATATCCAAGTGAATTTCAATAGTCAGTGATTTTGAGTGAATTTCAATAGTCAGTGAGTTTTGTTGTTTTCTGATAACCTCCAGATATTTAAGAGTTTGTGTCATTATAAATACTTTGTTGTTGTAATATTGGAATTTTGTGGTTAGTAATAACCTCCAAATATTGGAGATTTTGTGTCATAGTGAATATTTTGAATTTGTTGTTTTTGTTGATAAATTTGGGACGTTACAATGACGGCCTCCTCGGCTAAAGCCAAAATACGTTCTGAGTTACGGTGGTTAGCTTCTGCGGTTGCATTATTGGATCGACCGGATAGGACGGAGGCCTTGTTGAACAGATACGTAGATCTGCCCGTACGTTTGGCTGTTGTTGATGAACAGTATGCCTTATTTTTGGAAAGGACTGTTGAGGCCGATGTGGAAATGCGACAAGAAGTCGATTTGGATGTGGACCAGTGTTATGATTTTGCGGACAGAATTACCCAGGTGGCTCGACCTTTGCAAGTGGCAAGAGAGAATGAACCGAGCCCGTCCCCGGTCACATCTAAGAGTATGCCCCCTCTCTTTGCTAGATTGGCCCCCTTAGACTTAAGGCGCTTTGCTGGTCGTCTAGAGGACTGGGAGGGCTTTATTAATATTTTTGATAGTCTTGTACATGCCCGGGACGATTTGACCCAGGGCCAGAAGTTAGCTTATTTGTTATCCCTGTTGGAAGGGGAGGCCCTTGAATCAGTTCAACATTTGGCCCCCTCGGATGAAAACTACCCTATTGCTAGGGATTTGATTGCCCGTCGGTACCAGAACGTACGACGTCTGGCGGACAATCATGTGGCCGCCATTTTGAATTTACCCCGCGTTGCCAGCGTGATGCACTTGAGAGTGGCTTTGTTGAATCCGCTGTTGGTTGCCTACAACGCATTAAAAAACTTAAAACTCCCAGTGGAGCAGTGGTCGTTTTTGTTACTGCACATTGTCCTGGGAAAGTTGCCGGACTCTGTTAAGGTCCGTTTTGAGCAGCAGTATGGTGGGGATAGTGCGACTTATCTGCCACCCTTCTCGGACCTCTTGACGTTCCTGGAAGGAGAAAGTAGACTGGCAGATAATTCCTCTCTGGCCGGTCCTATGGGACCCGAACGACCCTGTGCCACAGAGTAGATCCCCCACCGGACCCCCCCGTAGGGGGCGTATGGCCCCTCGCGCGCCCGGCCGCTATGCCGCCGTCCAGGAGACCGCCCGCTGCTTGTACTGTCGGGAACCGGGTCAAAGCACGACCCGTTGTGATAAGTTCCTCGACCAGCGCGTCCAAGGCCGTCGAGCGATCGCGCGACAACGGACATGGTGCTACTCGTGCTTGGGCCTGCACATGCAGCGCGAATGTACCCAAGCGCACCCATGCCGCTTTTGTAAGGGCAACCACCGTCCCCTCCTCTGCATGAACAGCCCAGAGGGCGGCGGAGCGCCGCAGCGCGTCGCTGCAGGATCACCTCGTATGGGTGGGGGTCTCGGACCCCCCGCGGTGTTTGCATCCCGCAGCAGTTCTGGTGGCCACCAGAGTGGCCCCAGACGCTCTCCGCCACGTTTAGAGCCTCAAACGGGCGGGGGTCCCAGGGACCCCCCCATGGGAAACCGATCCCCAAGGATGGGGATGAGTTATGCGGGCGTTGCCGGAGGTCGTAGAGGCCCCCCGCGACGTTTTGAGCCTCGCACGGGCGGGGGTCCCACGGACCCCCCCATGGGAAATCGGTCCCCAACTAGGGGGTTCGATTTTGCGAGCGTTGCGGGAGGTCGTAGAAGCCCCCCGCAACGTGTTGAGCCTCGCACAGCCGGGGGTCCCCGGGACCCCCCCTCTGAAAATCGGTCACCGTGCCCCCGCGACTATGGGGCGACGTACACGGTGGATGATAGGCACCGATTCTCGCCGCCGCTCGCCAACTCGCCTGATGTACTGGTAGGTTTGCCCGAAGAGCACCAGCAGGACCCCCACCTATTCGAAAATGTTGATAATCCCCATGTGGTGACCGTCCTTGGCGTACAGTACAAACCGGTCTCTGACACGTTCACTTATTGTGTGGATTTACGACCACCGAAAGTCTGGACCAAGCGTTTAGTATTGTCTACTGTCGCACGTACCTTTGACCCCAATGGGTGGATTTGCCCCGTGCTGTTTATGGCCAAGTGTTTCTTGCAACGGTTATGGGCTTCGGGTGTGTCGTGGGATGAACCCCTCTCGGACGAGTTACTCCGAGATTGGTCGAGCTTCGTTTCATCCCTCCCCGAGATTAATGAAGTGCATTTGCCGAGGCTATTCCTCCCTTCTGAAAATTGTAAAGTTACTCTTCACGGCTTTTCCGATGCCTCCGAACGTGGATTTGCTGCGGCCGTGTACCTCCGCACCGTTACTGTTGACGGAGTTGTTGCTGTGCATCTGGTGATAGCGAAAAGCAAAGTCGCTCCCCTTCGGACTCGTCATACGATCCCGAGGTTGGAATTGTGTGGAGCTGCCCTCCTAATGCGTTTGTTGAACCACGTATGGCTCACATTAGGTCGATCTATTAAGATACAAGAGGTTTATGCTTGGACGGACAGTCAGGTCGTCCTTTGTTGGTTGAAGGCTCCGGCGCACACCTTGGACGTGTTTGTGGCCAATCGAGTGTCGCAGATTTGTAATTCCGACATCGAGTTGATTTGGAGACACGTGCCGGGAACCATGAATCCCGCGGATTGTGCGTCTCGGGGTTGTGTAGCCCCAACCCTAATTAACCACCCCCTCTGGTGGGGCCCACAGTGGTTGATGCGGCCTGAGTCGGAGTGGCCGCCCTCTCCAGCGTTGTCGAACGTAGCCGTTCCTGATATGCGGGCATGCGTCCTGGAGACTAACCCCGCCGGGGAAAAGGATTTGTTGTTGGATCGGTACAGCTCCTTACAGAAGCTGCTTGGTGTTACCGCTTGGATCAGACGTTTTGTGTACAATTGCAGAAACCCACGCGCGAGGCGTGATTCGTCGGTTCTCACTCCGGACGAGCGTAGGGACGCGCTCTTGTTTTGGGTCCGGAGAGTACAAGCTGATAGTTTTGAGTCCGAGATTGAAATTTTGCGTTTAGGCCGTCGCAAGTTGAAGGGCGCGGTATCGCGATTGAATCCCTTCCTGGACGAGAGTGGGCTTTTGCGAGTCGGCGGAAGACTTCGAAATGCGAACCTGCCGTATGGAGCTCGTCACCCCCTTTTGTTACCTAAAGCCGGACATTTGACTCAACTGATAATAACAGATCGCCATGTGAATGCACAACATGCTGGCTGTAATGCTTTGTTGGCCATTTTGCAGCGTGAATTTTGGATTTTGTCTGCTCGTCGAGCCATTCGCACTGTGGTTTTCCGTTGCCTGCCTTGTTATCGATTGAAGGCCGCGACCATGCAGCCCCAGATGGGTGATTTGCCTGCTGATCGCGTCACGGAATGTAGAGCTTTTGCCGGAGTCGCCACCGACTTCGCCGGTCCCTTTACTGTAAAGGCTTCGAGACTGCGTAATGCTAAAACCTATAAGGCGTACTTGTGCGTGTTTGTGTGTCTGTCCACCAAGGCTGTCCATTTGGAAATTGTCTCGGAATTGTCTACCGAAGCCTTTGTCGCCGCCTTGAGCAGATTTGTTTCCCGAAGAGGACTGCCGACATTGATACGTTCCGATTGTGGTACTAATTATAAGGGAACGTGTAATTATCTTAAGGAAGTAGTTAAGTTTTTTGTTGATAATAAAATAGACATTGGAACCACCCTCTCCCGGCGTGGGATAATCTGGAAGTTTAGCCCTCCAGCTTGTCCGACCTGGGGAGGGATTTTTGAAGCTTGTGTAAAGGCTGCCAAGACACACTTGCGTCGCGTGATTGGAGAAACTATTCTCACGTTTGAGGAACTTGATACGGTATTTTGTAAAATTGAGGCCGTCCTCAACTCGCGACCCTTGTGCCCGTTGTCTTCGGACCCGAATGACCTGGAAGCGTTGACCCCAGGTCATTTCTTGATCGGACAGCCCCTTTTGGCGTTGCCTGAATATCCGATTCAGGATGTAGGATCCCATCGTTTGTCGCGATACCAACTTTTGAGACAGATGTCCCAAAACTTCTGGGCACGTTGGTCGATGGAGTATTTGCATATCCTGCAACAGCGCGTGAAGTGGACAGATAAAACCACCCCACCCCAGACTGGCGACCTCGTGTTGATTAAGGATGCTAACCTGCCGCCCCTATGTTGGCGAAGGGGGCGCATTGTTAAACTCTACCCCGGAACTGACGGAGTTCCTCGTTTTGCTGAGGTTTTGGTTCGAGATTCGGTTTTGAAGAGAGCCGTTAGTGGGCTCTCCCGATTACCCGTAGATTGACGTACCGTTCTTAACGGTCCGGGGCGGGGGGATGTTCGGAAAAGATCGACGTTTCTGAACGCATTTATAATGTCACGTCAAATTGACATTTAGCTGTCACTTGAAGTTGACAGTGACACTTGATTGAAATTCTTGTAACAAAAGATGTCGGAATAATTTTGCTGAATTTGTTAAAAATCGCTCGCGTTGAATGTGCCTGGCATATCGAGTTTGAATAAAATCTTAAATTATCTATGTGATCCCGTTTTGTACGATCAAGATTTGACGCCACCTTGACGAGTGGCCGGTCGCGAATACGGTTCTACCACGCGTTGTTGCAGGGGCAATATATATCTTGATAAGCAAGCCCCGCGTGTGTTATCGTGTAGTGCTGAAGCGCCCAGTGTCTTGGGACCGCTGTGTTGTATGTGTTGTGAGTAGGGTGACGAGTTGGTAAGGTCTGCAGAAGAAGAAGAACTACATGGGGGCGCCCCCTTCACCACTTCTGCCCCGGAGACCTTCGACACCATGGACCCGTATGTAAAATTCACCTTACTTCACAATATAAATTAAGCGCTGTGTATCGCAGTCCAATTGTTCAGTTTACATCCCCGCTGAAACCTAGTTTTTTGTCCGGAGTCTATATTAGTAATACCAGCTTCCACTGCGCTAGCTGACTCCGCGGTATAGGCAGGGGTGTACTGAACAAATTTCGTGGTTATTTTTTTTTGTGAAACAACTTATGGATTGTTCTACAGGACTTCCGAGGCAAACTCTCACCTCTGAAATCCACTTTTTTTATTATTTCACTAGATTTAGTTTAGTGAAATGACATATCACTGAACGTGTTAGGAAGAAGACGTCGTAAATAAGAATATTCCACACCTTCCGTGATTTCGTGCTATCTCTAGGGATTTCGTGAAATCTCTGATTTCCTCATATCCATGCAACATATATATTATATTTCGTCGTTTCATTCTTTGATATAATATTTACAGAGTAGTCCCTTTAACCTACAGGCAACTTCGCACGTCTTTAGAGATTAAAAAAAAAAAAGTTCTCTAATCTGTCATTTACTGTTCTGTGGTCAGTTTGACGCCATTTTTCTCATTCCTTTTTCGTGCGAGGCAACGAGCGCACGCGTCTATTTTTAAATGCCGAAACGCAGCGCACAGGAAAATGTTGAACGAGTCCAACGTTTATATTCTTCAGAGAATGAAGATAATGCCACAGGTACGTTTATAGTGCTTTATCAATTCCTATTCGAATATTTGTGCATACAAATTATTAACAAGCTAGACAATAGTTAACTAAATTTATCAGATAATAAGATACAATTAATACTTTTTTGTTTCTTGTTGTTCACTGGTGAACATTAACAAGTGATTTCACTAGATGCGTTTATTTAGTTACATAAAATCAAACTTAATCGAGATCGACTGCGAGTCAATTGCGATATCGTAATTAGCTGCGAGCTAATTATGGGTCATATTTATGACATAAAGTAGAATCTACCCGCGTTCTAGGATAGACGCATGTTACCGACAGTTTATTTAGTTACATAAAATCAAACTAAATCGAGATTGACTGCGAGTCAATCGCGATATCGTAAATAGCTGCGAGCTAACTATGGGTCATATATTATGACATGAAGTAGAACCTACCCGCGTTCTAGGATAGACGCATGTTATCTACACTTTTTTAGTTACATAAAATCAAACTTAATCGAGATTGACTGCGAGTCAATTGCGATATCGTAATTAGCTGCGAGCTAATTATGGGTCATATATCATGACATAAAGTAGAATCTAACCGCGTTCTAAGATAGACGCATGTTATCTACAGTTTATTTAGTTACATAAAATCAAACTAAATCGAGATTGACTGCGAGTCAATCGCGATATATCGTAATTAGCTGCGAGCTAATTATAGGTCATATATTATGACATGAAGTAGAATCTACCTGCGTCCTAGGATAGACGCACGTTATCTTCAGTTTATTTAGGTAGTTAGTCAAAATCAAACTAAATCGATATTGACTGCGGGTCAATCGCGATATCGTAATTAGCTGCGGGCTAATTATGGGACATATATTATGACATGAAGTAGAATCTACCTGCGTTCTAGGATAGGCGCACGTTATCTACAGTTCATTAAGTTACATGAAATCAAACTAAGTCGCAATTGACTGGGGGTCAACCGCGATATCGTAATTAGCTGCGGGCTAAGTATGGGTCACATATTATGACATAAAGTAGAATCTACCTGCATTCTAGGATAGATGCACGTTATCTATAGTTTATTGTCTGCGGGACAATATAAATTATTAAGCCATAATAATTTATTAAATTATTCTTAGAATTTTATTTTTTACATTCTACCCTCATGTTGTTTTTTTTGGCAAAAAAGAGTATGTTTGTTTTGGATACAATAAATATCATACAAAACGATGCGGGACTTTATCGAACAATCTTCGGAAATATCCATCCAACAAACCTTGGATGCCGCAGTATCGCAAACGGCTCACTCAAGAAATTACATCGATAACTTTCGATCCACAATAATATTGTCAGCGTTGAGGGCGTCTACGTCCGATACGCCTGATTTTGGAGATGCCATTCAGCTTAGCTAATTTATGGACACCTTTATGAAAAATAGGTCTACCAAAAGATCAGAAAGAGAACTTGATGCAGCGATTGCTGCCGCAGTTTCTGAAGTCGTCGTCGTGAGGGGACGCTACAAAATGTTTCTTGGTTTTCAACAACAACTTGATATGGGTACCTCGGCAATAGGTAAATAGAGCAATGGACACACTGCTCTCCTCAGACGATAAGATACAATCTCTTTAGTATTTAAGCGACGACTGTCGCATTTTGGTATTGATTTACACCCTTTCCTAACGAAAGATAGGGTTAAACTTATTACATCTAGTTTAGAAAATAATTTCCTGCACGTCCTACCAGACTCCGATAGATATGACTCTTTATTGGGTAATACATCATCCGAAAATATAAAAGCCAGTAAGGCAATCGAACGACAAGGTTCACAGATTTGGAAAACATTCACAATTCAGAAACCTTCTGCAGTCCAGTCCACAGTCATTCGTCCTGCCCATCAGGGAAACCGGTCAGGACCTCCTCAGTACCCGTGAAACAGGGGGGCGGCGGGGAGGTCAAACCACAGGACAGGACAGAGGCTAGCGCCGCCACCGCGACGAACCTACCCTCAGCCTGCTTCGTCTCATGCGAAGAACTACAATCAACCCAGGCCCCGTGCACGGCCACAATAACAAAGGTACACGCTGGCAGAATTCAATACTTTTATGATTGTTGGTTTCATATAACATACAACAAAACGGTACTATCATGGATACAAAACGGATATTATATACCCTCTTGTACGGAAGTGACAGTCTGTCGTGCTTTAATCTAAATTTACCCCCGAAGAAAGTCACAAGATGGTCCAAGCTATAAATAAATTAATTGAATTGGAGCAATTTCACAATGTTCCCCGGTAATTGACCAGTTCATATCAAGAACTTTCCTTGCACCCAAGTCTAATGGTGGTAAACGCTTTGTCTTAAATCTTAAATCATTAAATAAATTTACTGAGAAGAAAAACTATTTTAGAATGGAAGACTATAGAACATCTCCTTAACTTATACCACAAGGTAGTTTTGTAGCACCGATTGATCTCAAAGAGGCGTATTTATGACTTCCAATATGTAAGGAAGACCGAATAATATTTAAGATTTCATTTTCAAGCTCCAAATTCAAACTTAGCTATCGACGAATTTACTGACTTGCCTTACGGCCTATCCGTAGCATCAGCATCCAGGGTTTTTACCAAAATTATGAGAGAGGTTATATTATGTCCTATCTTAGAAGCCAAGGTCATAAATCAGTAAATTTATTTCGACGATGCTTAATAAATAAATTCTTTATTAAATTTATCAGACAACACTGTGGCCCATAGAAGGTTAGTATCTTAACATAAGGCATCGGGGACACTTCCGTACGACTACGTACGGTACGACTCTTAAATCGTTACAATATTTAGGTTTTGTTGTAAACCGCGAAAAAAGTGTGTTAACGCCTTCTCAAGTCTGTACTTTCCAAGGCTTTTTATAATTATGATACGCAACATTTCTCGCTGTAAAACGCAGAAACATTGCACAAACGATCAGAAATTATTTAAAATTACCGAAACGTACAATAAGAATCTTTGCTAATTTTATTGGTGTTCTAATTTCGGTCTGTCTAGCAGCTAAATAAGGATTTAACTTTAAGAACGTCAGAAGTTTTTGGCATTGCAGCGCCATAACGGTAAATGCAAAGCAAAAATTTAATTTTAAGAAGACCAAAACTGGTGCCGCAATAACTCTTTTACAACATTCTGTCCTATGAAAGCTTTTACAAAGGAAGACGATATTTTGCAATATTACTGTGCATGGATAATACTACAGTAGTATGCTACATTAACCGTCAAGGTAGATGGAATAAAATTTCCACGCTTAAAGAAGTTGACACGATGTAGGTAGATTCATCGCCATTTGGCTACACGCGTCATAAGTAAACACAAAAAATAACGGCTCAGATATCGAGTCAAGTAAAAGCAACCCCGATACTGAATGGGAGCTATCTGACGAAGCTTACGTTGATATTAAATCACCGTCCCGCGCCGTACCGTTTCACTGTTCTTAAACCATTAAACAGTAACATCGGCTCACATGAGTGTATTTAACGAGTTCTAAAAGGCGCTTACAAAGTTAAACCAAGTCGCCCTAAATATACCTCTACTTGGGACCCACAACTTCTTCTCAACCACATACCTAATTGATACCCAAATTTAGTACTGAGCCTAGACAAGAACACTTTGTACAATGCACAGGGTACAAACTTTCACGCTTATAAAACTAGAAAATGTATTCATTTCTCAAGACGGTGTTAAGATAGCCATAACCGACATTATTAAAACTTCGGTCCCGGACCGCGAACAACCCATGCTGTACTTGCCATTCTTTCACGAGAAAATAAATATATGCCCTGCTTCAGTCCTCGTCGATCATATATATTTTTCAAAAAATATGATTACTTCGAATGCAGACAAACTGTTGTTAAAATACAAAAAACTCCACAAGCGCACCAGCTCGCAGTCTATAAGCCGCTGGGTTAAATAAGCTATTGGGAGCTTGGGAGAGAGTGGCGATAGCATACGATACGCCTCCATCTCGACCGTGCTTGCTCACGACTCAGTGTTTGTAGACGAGATAAGAAAGACAGCTGGTTGGACAAGTACCTACATCTACACAGCCTTTGCTCGGTTCTATAACCGGCCTATTGAAAGCGAAGATGTCTTCGCGAGAACCGTAACGTTCCCTACTAATGATTAGTTACTTTTTTTTTTGTTGCTGATTTATGACTAGGTATTTAATTTGTACGGAGAAAACTTAATATTATTTAAGGGTTGATTGTTTACATTCTGCTTATGAACAAATACATAATATGTTTAATTGAGATGGTTATTTATTCTTATAAAAACAACCCATCAACACTTCTAGAACAAAACTTAAATCTCTAAACATCTACTCTGTAAATATTATATCAAAGAATGAAACGACGAAATATAATAGATGATCAAACGAACTACTGTGAAGTTCGATCGCTATTATATGAGTCGTTTCATTCGAAGATATAGCAACCCGCCCAGCCCAGTAAACCTCAGCTGCAGGCGGAGGTTTACAAACCCACTAGTTAAGCTTTGTTCTAGAACACCGCTATTACTCTGAACTTGCTCTAAACGAAATGAGAAAAATGGCGTCAAACTGACCACAGAACAGTAAATGACAGATTAGAGAACTTTTTTTTTTTTAATCTCTAAAGACGTGCGAAGTTGCCTGTAGGTTAAAGGGACTACTCTGTAAATATTATATCTTCGAATGAAACGACTCATATAATAGCGATCGAACTTCACAGTAGTTCGTTTGATCATCTATTTTCATCCAACTTCATCTTTTATAACATCTTTTCATCCATTTATTACTATTAGAGTATTTTATAGCGTCCTAGATATCGCCGGTCGCTATCATCAAAGCCACACGTTTCGCCCTTCAGTGTTTTATTCCAGTGTGTTGCTATGCACGACCTAGTGATTATTCAGACACGAGTACAAATACACTACTATCTTTTTGCGGTCTTGCCTCATGCATGAATAAGAACCCTTTCGGTCTGTCTGGTCGGCAAATTATTAACGTCTCACTTTAAAGTAATTTAAACTAAATAAACTCTGTTCACCGATTTATAACTTAATGACACGTCTCCGAACAGGCAGCGTTAAGGCGCTTGTGCACTACACTGAATTTTCCGTCCCGGAAGAAAAAGGGATGATGTATTTTAATAATAAACTATTGATAATCGTAAGAATGTATTTATTTCGTGTAGTTTCAATGTTTCAAATCCTAAACAAACTAAACAAGCGCCCTTAGGCTGCCTGTCCATTGACGCGGAGCGAGCTAGCGGAGCGGAGAAACGGAGAAATTTTAACCAATAGGAATGCATAAAATCTCCGCTCCGCACCAGTGGACAGGGATTTGCGAGCTAGTTTTAAAATTGCATTGTGAATGCAAAAAGTAAAAAAAATAAATATAAAAGAAAACTTACCTTCAAGACACTTTTAAACTTTTTGTCATTTCAAAAGTGTCCTGAAAGTGTAGTAAGAAAAAAAAAAATCCTGTAGGAAAAGATAAAGAAGTCTTACCATTATCATCAGATCCCTCTGCAGCTTCGAATCAGCAGTGATATGAATATCGGTGTCAGTCTGTCTCCACCGCAGAACCGTGCCAGCAGCCACGGCGAACCCATCGAAACCATAGCGAGCACCTTCCTTTATATCAATCACGTTGTTATCAAACTCCACAATCTGCAAGTTCTGCGGAACACTAGGGTCGTACTTCAAGTAGCTGTCTTGGTAATTGTCTATTTCGAATCGTTTGCTGTGTTTGCTCAGGTCCAGTATGTGTCTGTCTCGCTTCCGCTCGCGGGTGGCGAGTTTGAGAGCCACAGGGGTCGTTATGTGGACTGAGAGGAGGTGCGCGTCGTGCGGGATCACCGCCATGCGGGTCCAACCTAACAGCGAATAATGAATTAGGTTTTGAACAAAAATAAGTAGCTATACCCACAGCGGATTGTGAGGGAAATGTTGTGAGGCTTTTGCACATAATATATATGATTGCATATGACTTTTGGGAGATAATTATAAAGTTTGTACGAAAATAAATAAAAGCGTCCACATTTAACTTCAAAAGTATTTTATTATTAGCTGCGCCTTGCAGTTTTACCGCGTTCCCGTTCTAGTAGGAATATTGGGATAAAATAAAAAAAACCACTCAGGATTAAGGACACAGCACATAACATCAACTCGAAAGGGATCGACACCGTATCGCCTTCGCCTCGCCGTCAACCAGGCGTCAACCTAACGCAAGCACGTAACCAAACCGGATCAGCGTCGGTACGTCGGCTCGGCTACGGCTAGGCGACGCCGCGGTTACGGCTCGCCGCACAGTGGTTCCATATAAAAAAAAAGAATGAGAGAAAAAAAAGATAAAAAACATAATAAAAAAATATATATAAAAAAAAAGACAAAAAAATAAAAAATAAATGTCAAAAAAATGAGAAAAAAAAATTATAAAAAAAAAAATTTGATGTTCATTTTCATTTACAGACCACTGCGGAGAGCCGAAAGCTCGGGTACGGAGAGACGTTAGCGCGTGGACGACTAGCGGTAAGCGCGGGGATAGCAAGTTGAGCGACCCGCAAGGCGGTTCGTGAGCGGTCCCGAGGCGAGGCGATTACGTTACGATTCCGATTAGTGTGCTTTGCAGTAGGGGGTTTCATACAAAGAATACCGAACCGCTCGAGTTGATACGTTTACGATCCCTTTCCGAGTTGATGTATGTGCTGTGACCTTTAATGTATTGATGTAAGAATTTTCAAAATCGTTTGAGTAGTTCAATCGTACTTCCGTAGATTGAGTAGATGAATTATCTATTAAATGGTATGGCTAGTCATTTTCGTAGTGTGGAATTTGTATGTTTCACTAATCTAATCCTACTAATATTATAAATGTGAAAGCTTACATGTTTGGATGTTTGGATGTTTGGATGTTTGTTACTCAATTCCGCCAAAACGGCTGAACGGATTTGGCTGAAATTTGGGACACAGATACTTTGTAGCCTGGAGAGGAACATAGGCTACTTTTTATCCCGAAAAAATATCACATTCCCGGGGGATAACGTCGTGTAGTTCACGCGGGCGAAGCCGCGGGCGGAAAGCTAGTCACCTATAAATTTAAGATTGATCTTTCAGTATTGTCGTGTCCAGTACCTCAGTAATTGAGGTTTCCGGGAGTAGGTAGTGCACTTTCATCTTCAGCAAATCATCACTTAACATCAGGTTTGATGAAGGCTAAGTGCTACCCCGTCGAGGATAAAAATAGAATGCAACATTACCTTTTCCCAACATTCTTGTGTAAACATGAGTGTTGTTGTTGCAGTAACCGTCGGGACACCAGTTGCAAGCCGGGTCTGTGCTGTTGCATTGCCCTTTCACACAGGTTCCCTAAACGAAGAGAAACAAAAATACACTAAATTAGAACAAAAAAAGTTAGAATTTCAAATTATCATTACAATAACGCTTCGTTTACACGGAATCCGTCATTGACGATTCGTGATCACGGATCGTTATTCATTTATCGCGGTAATGCTTTTTGACGGATACGTCTTTCCTATAACTTTTGACATTCGTGTTTTTTTTTACGAAACGTGAATGACGGATCCATGTTAACGAGCGGTAACCTCTCAGAGAATGCGATCCTGACAGGTCGAGAAACCATAGACAATATCGTCGCTGTCAGTTCAAAAGGACGTATAGTCCCGAAAATCATGTTTCAAGCAAAATTTGTTACAGGCACTTTACATTTTTAATTTAAAGCATGTTCCTGTCCTGAATATTGTTAATCTAGGTATGGATTCAAGAAAAATAAACAGTTTTTGTGTCTCCTGAAAACCTACAATTTTGTCATACGTCCTTTTGAACTGACAGCGACGATATACCGTTTCATTAAAAAATTAACTTTACTCCAACGAAATAAGTAAACGTCAGGATCGCATTCTCTCAGCGGTCAGACTTTAGGTAATTCATAACATGTTGTCAATTTAAAAAATCTAGTTTAATATCCATGCAGCCTCTTGGCTAGCCAGCCGAACTATTATTAAGGTGGTTCGATGAGCTCACTAGCGCCACCAGTGGAAATAAATCAATTACATTTTATTAAAGCCTTAAATTAAAAGTTTCGGTTATTTTGCGCAAATAAAAGAGTAAAATGCGTTTTTTAAATATACTTTTAAGAGCTCAAACTTAAGCAATAAGTCGTGAATCTCAATAGTGCCAAAAGTGGCCACATTTAGCAATAAGTATCGTATTTGAGGCCATGAAAAAATACTTAAAAATTGCAATTTACTCTTCTATTTGCGCAAAATAACCGAAACTTTATTCTAAGCCCTTAATAAATCGTAAATGTTTTATTTCCATTGGTGGCGCTACTGAGCTCATCGAACCACCTTAAGTCGAAATTACTTCTTCAAATGAATATATAGATATAGTAAGTCTTCCAGGCATTTGGATGTCACTAAAGTCTCAGATTTTCTCGCGTAGGTACATACTATTAATTCGTTAATGGTTTTTTTAGTTCACTATACACAGAGAGATAATTATGTACTATTGTATACAGATACAAGACGTGACAATACAGCACCTAGTGCAGGCATCCTGTGACCACGGCCCTTAATAAACTTACACAATACTTAATAAAGCAACACAATACATAAACAACAAAAAAAAAACAAAGATGTTTCACTCACTGGCTGGAACATATACGTACGTACAAGTACCTACGTATTGATAATAGAAGTAAGTAAGTACATAAAAACGCAACGTCAATATTTTATTTCGCAACGGACCGCGTGTTTGCTCTCGCTACAAACGAAATTAAATGGAGTTTAGCCGCAATTTGGGGTTGGGTCGGCTACGCTGAAATCGTTTACTGAAATAAGAGATTTGGGGACAAAAAGAGTTTTAGCCTGTTATTGCGTATGGTTGTAGATAGCATTTTACTAATATCTATTACTAGCTTCCGCCCGCGACTTCGTCCGCGTGGACATTCGAGAAAATACTTAGGGGACGACTTAGGGGAATCCTTTTTATCCTGGTTATTACCAGGATAAAAAGGATTCTATGTTTTAATTTCATAAAAATCCGATCAGCCGTTTTTACGTGTTTTTAAGTTTATCTATCTATCTATATATATAAAATTCAAAGTCCTGACTGACTGACTTACAGACTGACTGACTGACTGACTGACTGAGATATCAACGCACAGCCCAAACCGCTGAACCTAGATACTTTAAATTTTGCACATAGATACGTTATACAGTGAAGGCATCCACTAAGAAAGGATTTTTGGAAATTCTACCCCTAAGGGGGTGAAATAGGGGATTCATGTTTGTATGAAAGTCCGTCAGTTTTGAAGTTAGGATCTTCAAATTTTGTATTTAGGCTGGCATTTGAAAATTAATATTTACCTGTGTCAGCGTTTTTGACAATTCCACCCCGAAGGGTTGAAAAGGGGGACGAAATGTTGTATCTGGAAAGTCCTTCCTTTAATTTATTATTTAGGCTTATGGTCGGAAAGTAAAACAAATAAGCAAACACATATTTCGTATTTTTTCGAAAATCAACCCCTTAGAGGTTAAATGGGATAAATACACCTAACAATAGATATGGATGTCGTTATTGAGGTTTTATGGGATGACGATTGCAAAAATGGCATTTATTTTGATGTTTAACACGCTGAACATGATTCAACCCCTAAAAGGTCGAAATAGGGGTGAAATTTTGAATGAAAAATCAGGGGGTAAAATAGACATTTCAATTTGAAACTTTATAGGCTTACTTCTTAAAACAAATAGGCAACCCATTTCGTAGTTTTCCGAAAATCAAACTCAGGGGGTAAATAGGGAATAGAAACCTAAATCATCTTAAGTACCCTAAAAGTTCTTGGTACCTAAGCTACTCAGAACTAACTTTTTGATTGTGAAACAGACACTTATTATTTACTAGCTTCCGCCCGCGACTTCGTCCGCGTGGACATTCGAGAAAATACTTAGGGGACGACTTAGGGGAATCCTTTTTATCCTGGTTATTACCAGGATAAAAAGGATTCTATGTTTTAATTTCATAAAAATCCGATCAGCCGTTTTTACGTGATTAGGCGGGTCCTCCCTCACCAAGCGAGCAGCCTCGCGCGAGGCAGAACGTTTGCCACGTGCGGATGGCCTAACAAACAGTAAAAGTGGAAAAATGGATTAGTAACGAAACACCAGTCCTGTATGGGGTACCACAGGGCAGCGTCCTCGGGCCGACTCTGTTTTTGTTGTATATTAACGATCTTTGTCAAAAACATTTAATTAACAGCAAGATCATTGCTTTCGCCGACGATACTGCCCTGTTGTTTCACGGTGAAAACTGGGGTAACGCTTTTACTCATGCTCAATCAGGACTAAATTTCGTTTCCAACTGGCTTACGAAAAACGTACTCAGTCTAAATACTGATAAAACTAAGTATCTTACCTTCTCCATTAAAGGTCAAGCGCTCCCAGAGGGACTGTCGCTTGTGAACCACACGCCTTCTTGTTCATCTATATCTTCTAGTCAAGCCAATTGTTCATGCCCTAGTCTGAAATCCTCGGAGACTATAAAATATCTCGGAGTTCACATTGACGACAAATTAAGCTTTCTTCCTCACATAGAACTCCTGGCAGGCAGAATCAGGAAATTGATTTATATTTTTGGAACGCTCCGTCATGTTGCAGATTTTAATTTAATAAGATCTGTTTATTTCGCTTTGTGCCAATCGGTTATAGGGTACTGCATTTCGGCTTGGGGAGGGGCTGCTAAAACTCATCTTCTTAAGGCTGAGCGAGCTCAAAGAATGGTGTTAAAAGTTGGTGCTTTTCTTCCCCGTTTGACTCCGTCAAGTGAGGTATACGAGTTCTGGAAAGTTATGACTGTGCGACAGCTGTTTATTCTCTCAGCTTGACTACAACCCACTTTTGAATATTAACAATCGCCGAAAAGGGACTGTCTGTACTTACAAGCGTTGTAATACACAATTTGCCCAACGTTTCTACTGCTTTCTCGGCAGCTTTCTTTATAATAAAATTAACTCGCGTCTCTCAGTTTATCACCTCTCAAAACAATCTTGTAAAAAGCTAATTTCACAGTGGTTACAGCATCAAACCTACAATGACACAGAAAATCTTCTCGTGCCCTTAAAGTAAAACTCCTAATGTAGAAACTATTTGAAACGTACCAGAAATTAAATTAAGTTATCTTCTCACACCGTCACTAAACACACCTACGCACAGACACACACACACACACGCACACACACAACTACACTCACACACATAAACACTCACTCATACACATACACAAGCAACCACAAACTATAAATATTGATAAAACTATGTAAAATGCATGTAATCTGTACCTAGATATACTTAATCTATAAGAATTAATTTATTTCTCCAATTTTTGTCTTTTTGATTATACTGATTACCATAACATTTTCATTTGATCTCGTTGTCTTAAATATCCGAGATGGTGGGAGCCTGATTTCCTGTGCTAACGGGTATTTTTTACCTATTTCAGGCATCAGTCTCACACAAGTTTAGATAAGATTAGTATTTATAAGGCATACACTAAGAGTTTGTGATGAGAAAATAAAGATTTTTATTATTTATTATTTTATTATTGGTCCCCTAAGTATTTTCTCGAATGTCCACGCGGACGAAGTCGCGGGCGGAAGCTAGTAAATAATAAGTGTCTGTTTTACAATCAAAAAGTTAGTTCTGAGTAGCTTAGGTACCAAGAACTTTTAGGGTACTTAAGATGATTTAGGTTTCTATTCCCTATTTACCCCCCGAGTTTGATTTTCGGAAAACTACGAAATGGGTTGCCTATTTGTTTTAAGAAGTAAGCCTATAAAGTTTCAAATTGAAATGTCTATTTTACCCCCTGATTTTTCATTCAAAATTTCACCCCTATTTCGACCTTTTAGGGGTTGAATCATGTTCAGCGTGCTAAACATCAAAATAAATGCCATTTTTGCAATCGTCATACCATAAAACCTCAATAACGACATCTATATCTATTTTTAGGTTTATTTATCCCATTTAACCTCTAAGGGGTTGATTTTCGAAAAAATACGAAATATGTGTTTGCTTATTTGTTTTACTTTCCGACCATAAGACTAAATAATAAATTAAATGAAGGATTTTTCAGATACAACATTTCATCCCCCTTTTCACCCCTTCGGGGTTAGAATTGTCAAAACACTGACACAGGGAAATATTAATTTTCAATTGCCAGCCTAAATACAAAATTTGAAAATCCTAACTTCAAAACTGACGGACTTTAAGATAAGATAAAGATAAAAATATTCTTTATTCACTTAGACATAATAAATATGTACTTATGAATCGTCAATATTTTCCTACCACCCATTCAAGACTTTTTTAACTGACAAGAAGAATGGGCGCAAGAAACTTGCCAGCGTTTCTTAGTTAGGTAACGACATTTACAAAAAAAAAACATATCGTTACTAATACAACAATTGCTTAGTATAAAAATACATCATATTAAACAGTGATTATGTTATGTGTTACATCATGACCATGCATTGCGGTCATTCAAATAATCGTCTACTTTATAGTATCCTTTGCTCATCAGCGACTCTTTAATGTAACATTTAAATTTATGCAATGGTAGTTCAATTATATGCTGTGGAACTTTATTAAAAAAGGCTATGCTTTTCCTCAGAAATGAGGCTATGGATTTTTCTAGCCTAAACTTGGGAACGACAAGTTTATCTTTATTTCTTGTGTTAAAGCGATGAATATCGCTCTGCTTTACAAATGTATTATAATACTTTTTCACATAAATTATATTTTCATAGATGTAATGTCCTGCAACAGTTAAAATGTTTATTTCTTTAAATAGATCTCTTAAAGAATCTCTCGATCGGAGGTTGTAAATGGCGCGAATAGCCCTTTTTTGGAGCACGAATATACTTTGGATGTTAGCGGCTGAGCCCCACAACAAAAGGCCGTAGGACATAACACTATGAAAATAACTAAAATAGACTATTCTAGCCGTTTCAATATCGGTTAAGAGCCTTATTTTCTTAACTGCGAATGCAGCCGAACTGAGTCTACTCGCCAAGGCTTCAATATGAGGATACCATTGTAGTCGCGAGTCTAATACACATATTACACATATTCATCCCCTATTTTACCCCCTGGGTTTGATTTTTTGAAAATTACGAAATGGGTTGCCTATTTGTTTTAAGAAGTAAGCCTACCAAGTTTCAAGTTGGAATGTCTATTTTACCCCTGATTTTTCATTCAATATTTCACCCCTCTTGCAACCTTTTAGGGGTTGAATCATGTTCAGCGTGTTAAACATCAAAATAAATGCCATTTTTGCAATCGTCATCCCATAAAACCTCAATAACGACATCCATATCTATTGTTAGGTGTATTTATCCCATTTAACCTCTAAGGGGTTGATTTTCGAAAAAATACGAAATATGTGTTTGCTTATTTGTTTTACTTTCCGACCATAAGCCTAAATAATAAATTAAAGGAAGGACTTTCCAGATACAACATTTCGTCCCCCTTTTCAACCCTTCGGGGTGGAATTGTCAAAAACGCTGACACAGGTAAATATTAATTTTCAAATGCCAGCCTAAATACAAAATTTGAAGATCCTAACTTCAAAACTGACGGACTTTCATACAAACATGAATCCCCTATTTCACCCCCTTAGGGGTAGAATTTCCAAAAATCCTTTCTTATTGGATGCCTACACTGTATAACGTATCTATGTGCAAAATTTGAAGTATCTAGGTTCAGCGGTTTGGGCTGTGCGTTGATATCTCAGTCAGTCAGTCAGTAAGTCAGTCAGTCAGGACTTTGAATTTTATATATATAGATAGATAGATAAACTTTACAAAGTAAGTATAAAATTTATCTCTCGGTCGGAGGACCCCAACATCTAATAATTATACCCTTATAAAAAACACCCCCGACCGAGACAGTTTTTTTTTTTTTTTTAATTTTAGAATTATTTTTGTGTCGGAATTTGCATAAAATTTTCAATTTTTATTTCAATATTTTTAAATTAAACACATCTTTGTGAGTAAATACTCATTCATCATCATCATCAGCCTATTAACGTCCAATGCTGGACAAAGGCCTCTCCAAGACGCCATCGAGCACGATCAGTGGCTGCTCTCATCCAGCTCTTGCCAGACACCCTGCAAAGATCGTCGCTCCACCTAGTCTGAGGGCGTCCTACACTACGTTTGCCGATTCGCGATCTCCACTTTAAAACTCGCTTACCCCAGGCAGCGGTTATCGGTCCTGCGGCTTATATGGCCGGCCCACTGCCACTTCAGTTTGCTAATCCGGTGGGCTATGTCGATTATACTCATTATGCAAGTAAAATCCCTTAATTGCAACTAACTATAGGAGCCGATGACCTTGGAACGTCTGTACAGATCTTCACAAACTGCAGCTAAGAACCATCTCGATCACGTCAGCTTTCGAACAAAACAAACCGCGATTTTATATTATTTTTATGCATTCACAATGCAATTTTGTAAGTTTGTTTTGTTTTTACTATCACATTTTTCCTATAAGTACTTACAAAATTGCATTGTGAATGCATAAAAATAATATAAAATCTCAATATGGCTGTTTCATCTTAATCGATTGTTAAACATTTGTAAAAATGTTTCTTTCGGATGCGAGGGTTTTCTCACATTGATGAAGCAACGCTGGCCTACAGCGTAACAAGTGATAGCAAAATTCGACGAGTCGTGTAAGACTTTCGGTAGCTTAGTTGGTCAGAGCATCGGGCCGGATTCCCGGAGGCGCGGGTTCGAATCCCGCCTGAAAGCTACTTATAGGGCTCGTGGTTTTTTACTATCACATTTTTCCTATAAAACAAACCGCATCAAAATAGGTCCATGGTTCAGGAGCTACCATGCCACAGGCACGTCAAACTTATAACACCCCTCTTTTGAAGTCGGGGGTTTGAATAACTATAACAAGTTAATTATAAGTTGTTTAATTTTAACTATAGTTGTCTCTTTCTAAACGAAATCTTTCTAAACGAACGCTCTGACTTAGTGACGTCACAAAGATAGTCATTCTCTCCTTGTCTAATTAGAATCTTTGATGTCATATAACTTTGATAATATTCAAGACAATTCAAAATAAAAAAAATGTTTTGTGTGGGTAATATTTTGAAAAACATTTAAAATTAATAAAAAAAATATCAATAAAATACTCTATTGTTTACTTGAAAATTTCACGGTCACTGAAATCGTTAGCTCCAACAAACAAGCGATGAATAATAAAACTTTGTGAGACGGGTCGATTTTTTCTAATACCTACTTAATTTTTAATGTTTTCAATAATAAAAAATTGCATTGTGAATGCTAAAAAAGAAGTAAAAATAAAAATAAAACATTGTTTCCTAAAGTTTTACTTCACTGTGCTAGTATATTTTTATTTTAGTAAACCCGATTTATTTTTGTTATGTAGGTAGGTATACCTGTTTTTCATATGACTTATATCTGTAATGTGTATTATTAATTCTTTTGAATTGACTTTCCATTGTATATTTACCTATATTTTGAAAGTTGCCATAGTTTTAGTTACAATGAAATAAATAAACATGTGATGGACATCACGCATGGAAAAAGCGTGTTATAACGCTTTTTATTTTTGTCTGATATGTATCATATTCAAAATAATTGGATATATATCAGATTCTTTTGACAGATTCACTGTATAGGTAATGTGACGTCGTGGAATTTCATTTTCATTTTATTTTGACATAAAATGTAGTAATATTGTTCTCTGACGTCGCCTAACGCCGCCGTCGCCCAGTTAACTAACTTTGGTATTGTCCTTCAAAAGAAATAGCACAGCAACTATTGCAACTTGCCTGAAAGCAAATATCGTAGGGCTTGTCGTAACTGCATGACGAACCATCGGGCAATGCTCCGTAGTTGGACGCGTCTCCTCCCGCCAGCGGCACGCACCAAATCTCGCAGTGTTTTGTTTCTAAAACAAACAAGTATAAAGATATTGTTTTACAAAGAGTTCCACGAAAACCAGTAGGTGTCAGGTATTTGATAAACATCAGACGATATTGCGCTGCCTGTCAATATTTTCCAATACAAGTTAGAATTTACACAGTCATGTGAGCTTCAAGCTATGTAGCCAGCTTATGGAAACGCACACTTCTGAACTTCGACCGTGTGTATTTATTAAACGGCTCCACAAAAAGGATGTTATCAGGCCCTGTATGTATGTGATTGTTGGAATATGATAATATTTGAATATAGCGTTCTATTGAGGCTTTGCATAAATATGCAAATATATTAGTTTAGTTGGTATGCTACGTTTCGTGAATGTAAGCATGTTTGTTTGTATGTTTGTCCAGAAATTTCTTACAAACTAAAAATTATATCGAGATGATTGTTTTGATTCCAATCATGTATATTCCAACTTAGGGAACAGTCTAAGTTTCACCAAAATCAGTTTTGTAGTTTTTGAGATATGGGTATCTTATGGTACAGTCTTCACTTAAAATTAAGAAATAACATAACACTCCCCGCAGTCGTGTAAAAACAGTTAAGTATTTATAAACCTACTTTAAAAAGTAACTCTTATCTGAAAAAATAAAAAAAAATTAAAGTACTTATCTACTTTTTTGAGCATGCATGCTCCTAGCTGGCATCCACCTCAAAAAGATAGGTAGTTTAAAGATATTAATTTTTCCTTTACAGTTGAGAGTTACTTTTTGAAGTCGGTATAATTTTCTTTCCTACTAATTTTATTCACCCACTGCGCTCTACTATGAATACTATGGAGGGTCAGGAAACGGCTAGGCGAGTCCCACATAACCACAGTGCACACACCAACGTGGACGGGGTTTGCGTAAACGCATTCCCCTACCTATAAAAAAAAAGAAAAAAAGGCCTCACCATTAGGATGTATGTAAGGTATGAACAGGCGGTCCTGCCTGGCGCACAGGTCGGCCCGCCCGTCCCGGGTGTCGGCACAGACAACTCCTGACCAACACGTCGCCACTTGGGAACCTGCGCCATCACACGCGCCTTCCGCTACCGACCTGGTGAACACAGAAGTGTGAAGTTTTATGCCAGTTAAGTATTAATCGTTCACCCTGAGACGTTCTTCACCATCTCACCATCACACCATCTCACCTAGCCTTCTTAAATAAAATATAAAAGGACGTCATAGATCAAAAGTAACCATTAGTACCAACGCTTCAAACATTGACCTTCGACTGCACCTTGGTTTTAAGGGTTGCTACACACATATTCGGCTCGGCATGGTCGGTTCGGCAGTATTTGTCGAACAACAAAGCTAACCCTAAACAACTACTTCACTCGTTTTTCAATCGGCTTCTGCCGATCGGGTAGTTCATTCGGGTTGACATCAGCTTAAACGACACCGCTCCCACCCAACCAAAGTAGCTAAATATGAACTTAATATCGTGCACTGCAGATGCTCTTTACAGTTACGATATAAAATAGCGGACAGCGCGAGGTAAGCGAGCTTGCCGCAAACTCGCCACTCAATAGTTGTCGTCTCGCTTACAACACGCTTCAGGACAGAGCGGCGGAACAGCAAGCGCGGCGGGCTCCTCGCTTGAAGCGTGCTTACGGACGACGTACGTAGAAGTGATAACTGTAAACGCGGAGACAACGAGTTGTCTGCTAGCTGTAGACGCACGGGGACAGCGAGTTGTCTGCTACCTGTAGGCGCGTGGAAAGAGAGCGGTTACCTCTATTTGATAAAGTATTGAGCGGCAGCTGTATTGGAGCGATGTCTTGTAAGTGAGCTACGTCCCTAATGCCGAACCGAATACGTGTGTAGCAACTCTAAGTAACTACAGCAATATAACACCTACATTAATACATCATTGGTTGGACTCACCCCTTATATCGACATCTCCTCAGCCGCCTGCGCAGCCCGTAGCCACAATCAGCACTGCACTCGCTCCAAGGACCCCACGCTTCCCACTGGGGGATGGCTGGTTCGCCCTTAACCTTCGACTGCGCATGACCTGGCATAGGCTCACAGACTCGATCCACGCACCACTGCAAGAAAAAACTAAGTTATAAAACTGAAAATTGATTGCTATCTGGAGTCTGGACTACCCCCAGCTGAAAGCAACGTTCGACGGATTCTTAGGTTTTTCACTAAAATTATAAAAGTAATTAATGATACTCGACAAGTCTTTTAGCCAAAAAAAGTAAGAAATAATTCCTCACCAAATAAATAACGTAAGTACTTTGAAGTCGGGCGTGAAACATGTACAATTTTTTGTAGTTTTTGTTAAAACCCGCCCGACTTCAAAGTACTTACGTTATTTATTTGGTGAGGAATTATTTCTTACTTTTTTGATGTGGTTTTTTTGAAGGCGGTTTTATTTTTTTATAAAAATAATTTTTTTTTCACTCTTTTTAGTGCATCGTGCAGGCAATTTACGTGTTTTCTGGTAAATAGGTATGTGATCAAACTGAAAACCTCTTTTTTCGAAGTCGGTTGAAATACCTTGAAGTATCCCCTTTTTAACAAAACAAGAATCATCTAAATCGGTCTATAAACAAAGGAGTTATGCCTAAAGATACGTATTGAATTCACTTAAAGTGGTAACGAAATCGACAGTATTTTCAAGATTTCCTGAAAACTACTGAACCGATTTCAAAATTTCAAAAAATGGGACCAACTTGGATACCAACCTGATGTAATAACGCTTGAACCATTTCAATCGGTTCAGCCGACTTCGAGTAATCGGTGGACATACACAAAAAAAAAAAAAAACATACATACAGACGAATAGAGAACCTCCTCCTTTTTGATTTAGAAGTCGGTTAATGAAGTTACTGAGCAACACTGTTACTCAGCAGCAGAGCTGTGACGCCAATTTCACCGTCATTATTTGGTTGCGGAAATTAATATGGGGGTTTGTCAGTTTGTTTCCAGTTCTAGGCCCTTCAATTTCCCGAATTTCTTGTTATTGGGTATTTGACTGATTTTTTTTATTGACTTAAAATGTTCATTGTATTAGTAGCAACACAACATAGGTATTTATTTTCAAATATCTTGCATATTTTCAGAGATATAGAGCATCAAACTTTCTAATTAGACAAGGAGAGCGCTATAGAAACGTGACGTCACATTTCTATAGCGCCATATTCTCGCCATACATAATTTCGTTTTAGAAAGAGATAGCTAGAGTCACAATTAAGTAGCTCATAATTCGCTTGTTATAATACAGATTGAATTTCTTTTTTCAAATTTGTTATTCAATAATGTTATATTTCTGAATGTCTTAATTAAATATCTACATTTCACCAACAGTCAAATACCCAATTGAGCATTCCATGAAAACAACAACTTTTGTCCCACAATAAAGACTTACCTAATAGCAGCACCAAGAAAGATATTTTGAAAACAGTGGAAAAAGATGATGTGGAGAAGATGGAATGTAATCCCAAATCAAATATTCTGATATCAATAGCAGTTCTTTTAGCTAATCAGAAGTATACTAAAGCTCCGCCTGTCGTGCGGGATATTTTGGTGGAATGCTCTAAGTTAAAAAATATTTTTTGGACGCAAAACTGTTTCTCTCTCACTTGAACTTGAGCATGTGACAAGCGTCTAACAATAGCACTACATCATGACCTGTTGTAGGATGTTTAAAAGTGGTTTTCAAATTTATTTGGCTCGTTTAGTTTGCATCCTAAAACAGGCATTGCAGCAATATTAGTTTGACGACGGTAGCCAGACTAATATTGTTACTGACACTACTTCAACATTAATTATTTCTGCGCATTTTGCCAGCGATCCCTACAATTATCTGGGGTGATAAAAAAATAACCGTATAATTTTGAATGCTGTGATTTCAAAAAAACACATCCTTTTCTATTTTTACAAAAAGTACAAACCACTATAAGTACCTATTACGTATCGTGGATAGTTATTGCTACCCAAAATGCAGACTAATTTGTATATGAATAATAATTATTTTTACCCAAGCTGCATACAAATCTATAATAAGTTGCCACATTCCTTGACTGAAGTTAGTTTAGTTATATTTAGAAGAAAATTGTTTGACTGGCTTAAAGTTAAGTGTTTCTATTCAATCAAGGAATATCTTAGTTGCAAAAATGACATTTAATATTTATAAACTATCGTATACATTACATAATACGCGACCGCCGCCGGTACTTACATTGTGATAATACTTACCATTTTCTAATGAATAAATATTCATAATCGACTTCTTTATTAATTATGTGAAATTGATTTGTATTTTGATCATTTGTAATTGTAAAGTTAAATAGAGGCACATTGTAAAACTTGACATCTTATAGGTATTTCTCTATTTTGTGAAAAAACAATATTTCATGTCTGTGGTATATGAACGCATCTATAGTGTTGTATTATCGGAACGCAGCCATAAATACTATGTCTCGCTCGCGCCATCTACCTCGCTCTCTCTCTGGTGTGAAATATGTCGGCTACATTTGTGCTCAGTAATAAAAACCTTTAGAAAAGTAAACTGGCGTTATTATTGAAGACACGACAATTTGGCGACGAGAAGACGAACCAGCCGCCCATTTGAACGAAAAGAATTGGTGGGGTAATGCAAAATTAAGCATTTTCATAAATCTAAGAAATATCGGCGTGGCGCTTCGCAGTGAAGTTGGTGCAGACCGGTACGTAAACGGCCATTTTGGCGAAACGAAGCAGGCAGAGCGCAAAGCGGCAAACTTCAGCTTTGTTGACACAATCGAGTCGCTGTCACCTGTCAAAATTCTATTGTGAAATTTTGAATCCTATTTCGAAGGAAATAGGTGAAACAAATGTCGGACAGTGAATATAAAGATATAGATACCGAAGAAACAACAAATTCGGAAGAATATTCTAAGAGATCTTGGATATACTCATTGAATAAATCGCAGCTGAAAACAAAATTAAACGAGCTTCACATTGTTTGTGACGCGAATGCAACTGTGGATGAGCTTCGCAAGCTGCTCAGTGATTTCTGTAAAGAACAACAGCGCCCAAAGGCGAGCAGCAATAAACACATAATGGCAAGCTACAACATAACCCTGTTTGATGGTGAAAACTGGGATTGTTTTGTGCAACAGCTGGAGTGCATTATAAGTTTAAATGAAATTACCGAACAGAAAAAAGTTCCATTTCTGTTAACAAAAATTACACCTAAAGTGTTTGAAACACTGACATATTTGTGTACACCACATAAACCAGTAAATTTATCTTACGATGTATTATGTACCAAACTAAAGGACCAAACAAATACAAAAAAAATACAACAAAACTCAATCATCAGCAATAGATCGAGCAACATTTCGAAACAGGAATCAGTTACCATCAGAAAATTTAGAAGAATATGTATTACAATTACAGAAACTAGCTGGAAAATGCAATTTCAAGGATTTAGAGGACCAAATCAAGGAAAAATTGATAGACGGGGTGTACTCAAAGGTTATAAAATTTGAATTGCTTAAATGTGACACAAACCTTACCTTACAACAAACTTTAAACTTAGCAAGAACAGTGGAAGCAGCTTTAGTTCAAAGTATAAACCAGAAAAAGGACACGGAAGTATCTGAAATGTTTTACTATCAAACTGGATTTAAGAATGAAAAGAAAAGAACATTTCATACTCGTAATAAACCAAATACATATAGTGGAATAAAGTCAGAAAAAACAAGATGTTTCTGTTGTGGAAATAATAACCATATAAAAGCGGAATGCAGGCTTATAAAGAAATTTTGTTCTGAATGTGGGAAACAGGGGCACATATTCAGGGTTTGCCCACAAAACCCGAAAACAAAGAAAATCTACCTTTTACAAGAAGATGAAAAAGATATGAATTTGTGCCTTGAAGAGGAGTCAATTGAGACAGCGTTGAAACAATCATATGATTGCAATGAATATGATATGTATTCACTAAATGTAAGTAAAATACCACCCCTGATTGTAACACTTAATGTCGAAGGTAAACAGCTTGATTTCCAGCTAGATACGGGTTCAGATGTAACTGTAATGTCACTAGAGGATAAGTCTCTATTTTTCAAAAACAAAAAGATTTCCGAGTGTAATGTTAAATTCAGAAATTTTGATCAAACAATTTCCAAACCATTAGGCATTTTACAGAACTTAACTGTTAAATATAAGGACACTGAAAAGAAATTAAATATTTACATTGCAGTGGGACCTATACCACGCATATTGGGCCGTGATTGGTTATACAAGCTAAATTTATGGCCCCCAAAGTTTTCTGATACGAATGTTCGTACTCTTGATACTGAAATAAATGTTTTTAATGATAAAACTGTTTCAGAAGCTGAACATTTAGTGAAGGAAAGGTTTGCAGAAGTATTCAGTCCAGGGTGGGGCAACTTTAAGGGCGACACCATAAAATTGAAATTAAAATCTGAGGCAAGGCCTAAATATCTCTCTGCACGGCGGGTACCCTTTGCTTTAAAGGAAAAGGTAAGGTTAGAAATTTCCCGATTACTGAAAGACGGTAGAATAGTTCCAGTCGAGCATAGCCAGTGGGGTACACCTGTGGTTCCAATACTTAAGACAGATGGTTCTGTCAGGCTATGTGGCGACTACAAGGTTACTTTGAACCCGCATTTAGAGGTAGATCATTTTCCCTTGCCTCACATTGATGAAATTTTTGACACCTTAAAAAAGGGAGAGTACTTCTGCGAACTGGACCTTAAGGAAGCTTACCTTCAAGCTCCTTTAGATAAAGACTCGCAAGAGTTAACTACTATTGTAACAGAAGTTGGTACTTACAAATATAAGTACTTACCTTACGGAGTAAGTACAGGACCTGGCTCATTCCAGCGTTTGATGTGTAACAAACTTGCTAATATACCTAATGTAATTGTATTTATAGACAATATATATATTGCAGGCAACAGTGTAAATGATACATTAAAAACTTTAAGTATTGTTTTGTCTAAGCTTCAAGAATGTCAGTTAAGATTAAAAGTAAATAAATGTAATTTTTTTAAAACCAGTATTGATGTTTTCGGTTTTAGAATCACAAAAAATGATATAAGTGTTATTAAGTCTAATCTAGAGCCTGTATTGAAAGCTCAAGCGCCTACAAATATTACAATGCTAAAATCATTCTTGGGAAAGGTGACTTATTATGCTAGATTTTTGAAAGATATGTCTACGATTATGGCACCCCTTCATGAATGCACTAAAGAAAATAAATTTAAATGGACAAAACAATGTAATGATGCCTTCAATTTAATAAAACAAAAGTTGTCATCTGTAGATAATCTGCGACATTTTGACCCAAACTTGCCTTTGATTTTATCATGTGATGCATCCCATACTGGTTTGGGGGCAGTTTTGTCAAACCGGGATCATAATGGTATTGTTAGGCCCATAGCTTATGCTAGTAAAAAATTAAGTGCCACAGAACAAAAGTATTCTGCGATTGACAAGGAAGCTATGGCTATTATTTTTGGTGTAACCAAATTCTATAATTACACATATGGTCACTGTTTTGAGTTAGAAACAGATAATGCTGCACTTGTTAGAATATTTGGCCCCACAAAGTGTATTCCAAAGATGGCAGCAAAAAGGCTGCAGCACTATGCTATATTTTTATCAGCTTTCAACTATAAAATCAGACATATTAAAAGGAAATTCAACCCTGCTGATTTTTTGTCCCGCTCAGAAATTGAATCGAATACAGAACAAATAAATCTACATTCCATTTGTTTAAGTGCAGAAATAAGTAACATTTTTCAATTAAATAATTCACAAATAAAACAGTTAGATTGGAAACTCATTCAACAAGAAACAATAAAAGATAACATTTTGACAAAAATAAACAGATATATGGTGGATGGATGGCCTGAAAAAAATTTAATAGATAAAGATATATTACCATTTCATAATAGGAAAAATGAACTCAGTTTGGACAGAGGATGTTTATTTTGGGGTTATAGAATCATTATACCAACAACATTAAAAGAATCTGTTTTAGTAGAATTACATAAAAGCCATTTTGGGATTGTCCGCATGAAACAACTGGCTCGTTCTTTCTTTTGGTGGCCCAATTTAGATGCTGAAATTGAAAAAATTACAAGTAATTGTCTAATATGTTTAAAAAATCACAAAAACCCACCAAAAATTAAATTAAAACCATGGCCTGTACCACCTTCAGTTTGGTACAGACTCCATGCTGATTTTTTAGGACCTTTTTATAATAAAATGTACCTAGTAGTTATTGATGCTTATTCAAAGTGGCCTGAAATTTTTGAGATGTCCACAATAAATGCAACCCGCACAATAGAAACATTTAAAACCTTATTTGCTCGGTTCGGTTATCCCTCTCATTTAGTTACAGACAATGGGCCTACATTCACAAGTGCTGAATTTGAAAATTATTGTAAAATGATAAATCTAAAACACACCTTTTCACCACCTTATCACCCAGCAACTAACGGAGCTGCCGAGAGATTCGTAGAAACCTTTAAATCACATGTTACTAAAATCAAAGAAAATGGAATACCATTACCTTCAGCAATTAACTTATTTCTTTTTGACTACAGGAACTTGCCTCACAGTACTACTGGGGCAACACCTGCTAAACTAATGTTAGGGAGGGATTTAAAGACTAGGTTCTCATTATTAAGACCACCCTCCATCTCTGATAAATCCTATGAAATGTTACAAAAGCAAGTAATTTATACATCAGGGAATAGGAATATAAGTTTTTTTATAGGGGAAAAAGTTATGGTCCGAGATTATCGCAGGGGACATAAACCTTGGATTGAAGGAATTATTACAAGGGAATCAGTACCTAATGTAACTTATGTAATTGATGTTGACGGTTCTATATGGAAAAGGCATATTAACCAAATCATTAAATGTAACAGTAGTCTATCCGAATAGACGAACACATTGTAATATTGTATGTGTATGTGTATCTAATGTAATTAAATGTAAAATTTTCTTGATTTAAGTTTATTATTAAGTATGTACTTACTTCAATTTATTCAGTGCAGGTGGAAAAATGCAACGCAGCCTGAAAAATTGATGTGTTGCAGTCGTAAGTGCTCTAGCTTAGTTTTACCCGTAACATTTCTATGTAATACTGGCATATTTGTACTACTTCTAGTACTAAACACTGGAAATATTTTATGTATGACGTGTTATATTTAATGCGGCGGAGAGTATGATACTGCTTTAGTTTAGCTTAGTTTTGTCTGTAAAATTTCTATGTAATACGGAACTTCTTTGTATTACTTCTAGTACCTCACTACAAATATTTTATGTATAACATGTAATATTTAATGCGGCGGAGAGTGTGGTATATGAACGCATCTATAGTGTTGTATTATCGGAACGCAGCCATAAATACTATGTCTCGCTCGCGCCATCTACCTCGCTCTCTCTCTGGTGTGAAATATGTCGGCTACATTTGTGCTCAGTAATAAAAACCTTTAGAAAAGTAAACTGGCGTTATTATTGAAGACACGACAATGTCCATGTTTGATTCAAAAATGTGAGAAGTAATACTAAAGCGGAGGATGTACGACCACGGCATCTGAAAAGGTGCTGAGAAATCAGTAAAATAAAAAAAAATCTTTAAACACAAAAAAACGTTTCTGAATGCGCGTTTAAATCGATAGTCGGTTAAATATGAAAATTTTTAGATCGCACTTTACTAAAAGATTAAACTGGGGTTTTTTAAACAAATTACTTTTAAACTAAACTTTATATAACTAAATTGTGTTCTTAAGCCTCGTGGACAGGGTCAAAGTCAGCTTTATCAAAGTAGCTTTCTTTGACAAAGTAGTTTGATCAAACTTTACTTGGATACCTGTTGACACGCTCAGTGTCTGCTTGGACAATGTAGCTATAACAAAGTAGCTTTGATCAAAGTTTACTTGAGTCTACATCCAAGTGTGCTTTGATTGCTCGTTTACACGATCAAAGTAGGCGTCAAAACTTTTTTGTCAAAGCAGCAGGCATTGACCAAAGTTGGCCATGGTCCAACTTTACTTTAATTGAATTCCTACATCAAAGTGCGCTTTGATTGCGATTTACACGATCAAAGTATGCTTTGACAAAGCAATTTTGACGACTACTTGGACGCTGCTTTAGACGATGAAAAATACACGAAAAATGTTTTGGGCCGATCGTCATTTGTTTCACTTTTTTATGACCGCAAGCAAGAAAGAGGTTTCTTAAACCAGTTTTTGCTCTAAACAGTTCTTTTTGAATTTTTTAGCTACCCTAATGGGGTTGGCAACTGTCATTGTGGCGCTGCGATCGTTGGCTCCTAAAAAACTGTCAAGTCAATAGTAAATATTATGTAAAACAAAGTTTTGCTCTAAAATAACGAAGTGCTGCGTAATTGGATGCAAAAATATTGGGATTCACAGATTTCCCAAAGATCCAGTCATTAGAAAAAAAAGGAAAACAGCTATATGAATAAAAAAATTGAGCCGACGAACTTCTAGGTTATGTTGTGCTCACTTCGAAGAAAATTATTAGGTACCTAAGTAGGTACCGAACTATTAGTATTAACTACAACACAGGATTGTGACAAAATATTAGTTATAATAATGGTTATAATGAATGTATAAATTTAGGTATATTGAATAAAACAGGTAAAAAGTGTTTAATGTCTTGTAACCCTGTACTTACCTATATCATGGTAATATTTATACCTATCTTAGGTATTTATTTACAATTTCAGTTTTAAGGAAGTTGTTGTAAAAATCATCTTACTTCCTAATCATTTCATAAATGAAGGTTTCATCTCTAGCTATGTAAAATATTTTCATATCTTTGTATGTTTGTTTGTTTGTTGTTTCTAATACTTCATTGCATGTCGTAAAGCTCCAATCTGGACAAGGAAACAAATCAAAAAGTACTACAGTGCATCACAAAGTTTAAGAATATAACAAATCTGTCTCATGAAATGAAGTATTTTAAGTAAAATCGTAAAAAATATCTTAAATGTTCGATTTCTGGACCTTTCAACAAGTTCACTTTTTTTTTCCTTTGTCGACGCGCCCCGCCGTTTTAATTCACTCTTAAGCTTAGAAACATGCCAGGAACAATAAGTTTTTTCATCAATCTTGCAGCTAAACAACCCGATTATTATAAAATATCCTTTTTTTGTAATGTTTACAAATGACACACTGTGAAACGTTCGCCATTTAGGCGCCAACGACCGCAGCGCCATCTACAAATACTTTTGCGGTGCCAACCCCATTAAATGAGTAATTAGGGAGATGTTTTAGATGATAAATGTCTACTTATTTTTTTATTGGTAGTTAATCACATCCATTGTACTCTAGGAGTGCTTAGGGAAAAAATGGAATAACATATATGTTCAGTACACCCCTGCCTAGACCCGCGGAACCGGCATAGCGCAGTGGAAGCTTATCTCTAGTATAGACTCCGGACAAAACTTGGTTTCAGCCGGGATGTAACTGAACAATTGAAACTGCGATACACAGCGACTTAATTTAAATTAAGGTGAATTTTACATACGGGTCAGTGGTGTCGAAGGTCTCCGGGGCAGAAGTGGTATAAGGGGGCGCCCCCAGCTGATGTGTCCTTTCTTCGTCTGCCGACCTTACCAATTCGTCACCTTACTCACAAAACAAATACCACACAGCGGTCCCAAGACACTGGGCGCTTCAACAATACACACCAACACACACGGGGGAGCTTTTTTTATTACGATTTATCATCCCGACAACAAGCGCGTGGTGGAAAGTTATCTTTCAAAGCACCGCGACCGGCCCGATTGGTAGATGGCGTCAAAATCTTGGTCGTACAAAACGGGATCAAATAGATAATTCAAGATTCAATTAAAACTCGATATGCCAGGCACATTCAAGGCGAGCGGTTTTTAACAATTCAGCAAAATTTAATCCGACATTTTTCCTACAAGAATTTCAATCAAGAGCGCTGTCAACTTCAAGTGACAGCTAATGTCAATTTGACGTGACATTAGAGATGCGTTCAGAAACGTCGATCTTTTCCGAACATCCCCCCGCCCCGGACCGTTAAGAACGGTACGTCAATCTACGGGTAATCGGGAGAGCCCACTAACTGCTCTCTTCAAAACCGAATCTCGAACCAAAACCTCAGCAAAACGAGGAACTCCGTCAGTTCCGGGGTAGAGTTTAACAATGCGCCCCCTTCGCCAACATAGGGGCGGCAGGTTAGCATCCTTAATCAACACGAGGTCGCCAGTCTGGGGTGGGGTGGTTTTATCTGTCCACTTCACGCGCTGTTGTAGGATATGCAAATACTCCATCGACCAACGTGCCCAGAAGTTTTGGGACATCTGTTTCAAAAGTTGGTATCGCGACAAACGATGGGATCCTACATCCTGAATCGGATATTCAGGCAAAGCCAAAAGGGGCTGTCCGATCAAGAAATGACCTGGGGTCAACGCTTCCAGGTCATTCGGGTCCGAAGACAACGGGCACAAGGGTCGCGAGTTGAGGACGGCCTCAATTTTACAAAATACCGTATCAAGTTCCTCAAACGTGAGAATAGTTTCTCCAATCACGCGACGCAAGTGTGTCTTGGCAGCCTTTACACAAGCTTCAAAAATTCCTCCCCAGGTCGGACAAGCTGGAGGGCTAAACTTCCAGATTATCCCACGCCGGGAGAGGGTGGTTCCAATGTCTATTTTATTATCAACAAAAAACTTAACTACTTCCTTAAGATAATTACACGTTCCCTTATAATTAGTACCACAATCGGAACGTATCAATGTCGGCAGTCCTCTACGGGAAACAAATCTGCTCAAGGCGGCGACAAAGGCTTCGGTAGACAATTCCGAGACAATTTCCAAATGGACAGCCTTGGTGGACAAACACACAAACACGCACAAGTACGCCTTATAGGTTTTAGCATTACGCAGTCTCGAAGCCTTTACAGTAAAGGGACCGGCGAAGTCGGTGGCGACTCCGGCAAAAGCTCTACATTCCGTGACGCGATCAGCAGGCAAATCACCCATCTGGGGCTGCATGGTCGCGGCCTTCAATCGATAACAAGGCAGGCAACGGAAAACCACAGTGCGAATGGTTCGACGAGCAGACAAAATCCAAAATTCACGCTGCAAAATGGCCAACAAAGCATTACAGCCAGCATGTTGTGCATTCACATGGCGATCTGTTATTATCAGTTGAGTCAAATGTCCGGCTTTAGGTAACAAAAGGGGGTGACGAGCTCCATACGGCAGGTTCGCATTTCGAAGTCTTCCGCCGACTCGCAAAAGCCCACTCTCGTCCAGGAAGGGATTTAATCGCGATACCGCGCCCTTCGACTTGCGACGGCCTAAACGCAAAATTTCAATCTCGGACTCAAAACTATCAGCTTGTACTCTCCGGACCCAAAACAAGAGCGCGTCCCTACGCTCGTCCGGAGTGAGAACCGACGAATCACGCCTCGCGCGTGGGTTTCTGCAATTGTACGCAAAACGTCTGATCCAAGCGGTAACACCAAGCAGCTTCTGTAAGGAGCTGTACCGATCCAACAACAAATCCTTTTCCCCGGCGGGGTTAGTCTCCAGGACGCATGCCCGCATATCAGGAACGGCTACGTTCGACAACGCTGGAGAGGGCGGCCACTCCGACTCAGGCCGCATCAACCACTGTGGGCCCCACCAGAGGGGGTGGTTAATTAGGGTTGGGGCTACACAACCCCGAGACGCACAATCCGCGGGATTCATGGTTCCCGGCACGTGTCTCCAAATCAACTCGATGTCGGAATTACAAATCTGCGACACTCGATTGGCCACAAACACGTCCAAGGTGTGCGCCGGAGCCTTCAACCAACAAAGGACGACCTGACTGTCCGTCCAAGCATAAACCTCTTGTATCTTAATAGATCGACCTAATGTGAGCCATACGTGGTTCAACAAACGCATTAGGAGGGCAGCTCCACACAATTCCAACCTCGGGATCGTATGACGAGTCCGAAGGGGAGCGACTTTGCTTTTCGCTATCACCAGATGCACAGCAACAACTCCGTCAACAGTAACGGTGCGGAGGTACACGGCCGCAGCAAATCCACGTTCGGAGGCATCGGAAAAGCCGTGAAGAGTAACTTTACAATTTTCAGAAGGGAGGAATAGCCTCGGCAAATGCACTTCATTAATCTCGGGGAGGGATGAAACGAAGCTCGACCAATCTCGGAGTAACTCGTCCGAGAGGGGTTCATCCCACGACACACCCGAAGCCCATAACCGTTGCTAGAAACACTTGGCCATAAACAGCACGGGGCAAATCCACCCATTGGGGTCAAAGGTACGTGCGACAGTAGACAATACTAAACGCTTGGTCCAGACTTTCGGTGGTCGTAAATCCACACAATAAGTGAACGTGTCAGAGACCGGTTTGTACTGTACGCCAAGGACGGTCACCACATGGGGATTATCAACATTTTCGAATAGGTGGGGGTCCTGCTGGTGCTCTTCGGGCAAACCTACCAGTACATCAGGCGAGTTGGATATCCATTTCCTCAACTCGTAACCTCCCGACTTCAAAAGGGCGGTGAGTTCGTCTCTCAGGACAATCGCCTCTGAGACAGATGAGGCGCCCGTGCAAATGTCATCCACATAGACGTCACTGGCCAAAAAGGCGGAGGCGCGAGGGTATCTCAAGCGCTCCTTCTCGGCCAACTCCAACAAAGAACGAATCGCAACAAACGGGCTCGAAGCCAAACCGTACGTATTCGTATTCAATTCATAAATCAACAAGGGGTCCCTAGGACTCTCTCTCCACAAAATCAATTGGTACCTCCTATCCTCTGGATGGATGACCGTTTGTCTAAACATCATCCGGATGTCAGTCATAAATACAATTTGGTGCCGCCGGAAGTTGGTCAAAATGTCTGAGATCTCCGTGTGCAGCTTGGGACCTACATGCAGACACTGGTTCAAGGACGCTCCAGTAGAGGTGGGAGCCGAACCGTCAAAGACCACCCGAATCTTTCCGGATTTCAAAACGGCGTGGTGCGGCAAAAAGAAGTGCTCAACGGAGCGCCAATCCAAATCGCTCACGGACATGTGCCCTAACTCCTCATACTCCCGCATGAATTCAACATACTTCTGGCGGAAGACCGGATCCTTGCTCATGCGACGCTCCATCGCCACTAGCCTACGTTCCGCTAGCGGTCGGGATTCGCCCAGAGGAGGTCGGCCGGCACGAAAGGGGAGACGGGTGATCAAACGACCAGAGCGGAGGCGACCAGTGTTATTCTGGTAATACAACTCGCATTCATCCGCTACTGGGTCGACCCGCGGGGCTGGTGGAGGTTCCTCAACCTCCCAAAACTTCTGCACCACTTCGGAGAGAGACACATTAAAAACAAGACCGCGATCCTCATCAAGGGAATCCAAAACGCGGCGAGCAGGGCCCATCACAACTGTACCGAGTGTCGTCTGCAGAGCTACCAAGCCATCTGGCTGCAAAACTCGCTTCCCCGTCAACAAAACTCGCCCCAGGACATCGGCTCCAAGGAGAGCATCAATCGGGCCTGGGCGGTAGAAATTTGGATCGGCGAGTGGGGAATCAGACACCAAAGACAACATACTCCGTCCCAAGTCAACTGAAGGTTGACGGCCAACAACTGTGTCCAACACAATCGCCGAGGTCTTAATGCCTGGCGTGGACTTATTACGTGATGTAAATGTGAAGTCAACATGCCCTAACAACCCGGGGACTTTCACATCGCCAACACCTCTCACGCCTTCCGTGTGGGGGTGCACCTTGAGGCCCAACCGCCTAACTAACCAAGATGACACAACACACCCCTGAGCACCGGAATCCAACAAGGCGCGAACTTCCACAAGGTCGCCATTCAATCCCCTGACAAGCACAGAGGCCGTGGGCAACAAAACGGTCTCTGGAGGGGTGGCTACAATCGACCGTAAACACGTTGATTGCTAGTATGTGGGGTCCCCAGACGTCCCCCCATGGTAAGGGGGTCGCTCATAGCGATCCAGTGGGTCCCATTCTCCCACATACTGCCTACGTCCAATTCGCCCGGTATCAGGCGGGTTATATCTCCCGGCCCCTTGAAGACGGGGCGGGCGCCGCTCCAAACGCGGGTATTCGGCGAGCGGCGGCGAGAATCGGTGCCTAGCACCCACCGTGTACGTCGCCCCATAGTCGCGGGGGCACGGTGACCGATTTTCAGAAGGGGGGTCCCGGGGACCCCCGGCTGTGCGAGGCTCAACACGTTGCGGGGGGCTTCTACGACCTCCAGCATCGCTCGCAAAATCGAACCCCCTAGTTGGGGACCGATTTCCCATGGGGGGGTCCGTGGGACCCCCGCCCGTGCGAGGCTCAAAACGTCGCGGGGTGCCTCTACGACCCCCGGCAACGCTCGCATAACTCATCCCCATCCTTGGGGATCGGTTTCCCATGGGGGGGTCCCTGGGACCCCCGCCCGTTTGAGGCTCCAAACGTGGCGGAGAGCGTCTGGGGCCACTCTGGTGGCCACTAGAACTGCTGCGGGATGCAAACACCGTGGGGGGTCCGAGACCCCCACCCATACGAGGTGATCCTGCAGCGACGCGCTGCGGCGCTCCGCCGCCCTCTGGGCTGTTCATGCAGAGGAGGGGATGGTGGTTGCCCTTACAAAAGCGGCATGGGTGCGCTTGGGTACATTCGCGCTGCATGTGCAGGCCCAAGCACGAGTAGCACCATGTCCGTTGTCGCGCGATCGCTCGACGGCCTTGGACGCGCTGGTCGAGGAACTTATCACAACGGGTCGTGCTGTGACCCGGTTCCCGACAGTACAAGCAGCGGGCGGTCTCCTGGACGGCGGCATAGCGGCCGGGCGCGCGAGGGGCCATACGCCCCCTACGGGGGGGTCCGGTGGGGGATCTACTCTGTGGCACAGGTCGTTCGGGTCCCATAGGACCGGCCAGAGAGGAATTATCTGCCAGTCTACTCTCTCCTTCCAGGAACGTCAAGAGGTCCGAGAAGGGTGGCAGATAAGTCGCACTATCCCCACCATACTGCTGCTCAAAACGGACCTTAACAGATTCCGGCAACTTTCCCAGGACAATGTGCAGTAACAAAAACGACCACTGCTCCACTGGGAGTTTTAAGTTTTTTAATGCGTTGTAGGCAACCAACAGCGGATTCAACAAAGCCACTCTCAAGTGCATCACGCTGGCAACGCGGGGTAAATTCAAAATGGCGGCAACATGGTTGTCCGCCAGACGTCGTACGTTCTGGTACCGACGGGCAATCAAATCCCTAGCAATAGGGTAGTTTTCATCCGAGGGGGCCAAATGTTGAACCGATTCAAGGGCCTCCCCTTCCAACACGGATAACAAGTAAGCCAACTTCTGGCCCTGGGTCAAATCATCCCGGGCATGTACGAGACTATCAAAAATATTAATAAAGCCCTCCCAGTCCTCTAGACGACCAGCAAAACGCCTTAAATCTAAGGGGGCCAATCTAGCAAATAGAGGGGGCATACTCTTAGATGTGACCGGGGACGGGCTCGGTTCATTCTCTCTTGCCACTTGCAAAGGTCGAGCCACCTGGGTAATTCTGTCCGCAAAATCATAACACTGGTCCACATCCAAACCGACTTCTTGTCGCATTTCCACATCGGCCTCAACAGTCTTTTCCAAAAATAAGGCATACTGTTCATCAACAACAGCCAAACGTATGGGCAGATCTACGTATCTGTTCAACAAGGCCTCCGTCCTATCCGGTCGATCCAACAATGCAACCGCAGAAGCTAACCACTGTAACTCAGAACGTATTTTGGCTTTAGCAGAGGAGGCCGTCATTGTAACGTCACAAATTTATCAACAAAAACAACAAATTCAAAATATTCACTATAACACAAAATCTCCAATATTTGGAGGTTATTAATAACCACAAAATTCCAATATTACAACAACAAAGTATTTATAATTCAAAATTTATGTTCAAAGCGTGGACGAAAAACAAAAATGCCTGGCAATATTTCTGGACCTGTCTAAGGCTTTTGACACTGTGTCCGTCCCACTCCTTCTTCGTAAGTTGGAAGCGGTGGGGGTGAGGGGAAATGTTTTAAGCCTGTTTAAAAGCTATCTAACTGATAGAAAGCAGTGTACAAAAATATGCTCTCAATTAAGTGCATATAACAGCACAGACTATGGTGTACCGCAAGGCAGCATAATTTCGCCCACGCTGTTCCAAATATACGTCAATGACTTATGCACCATGAACATCCCCCACTGCCGCCTATTTGCATACGCAGATGACACAGCGCTAGTCGTCTCTGGCTCAGACTGGGTCAAAGCGCTTTCAAACTCGGAGCAAGCATTGAATTTGGTCTTGTCTTGGCTCAGCAGAAACCTGCTAACACTGAACGCCCAGAAAACTAAATTTATTACGTTCTCTACAAAACCATCTTCACAACCACGTGATGAGCTTGTCCAGTTGAGGGCTCATCAGTGCAGCAGTGGGCATGCAGGCTGCTCTTGTCCCTTATTAAAAAGAACCAGTTCCATTAAATACCTTGGCGTCACCTTGGACCAGTGTCTCAACTGGCACGAACAACTGCGAGTTACTGCGGATCGCATAAGAAAACTTATCTTCATATTTAAAAAACTACGTGACTCTGCGGACCAACGCATCTTAAAAACAGTTTACTCGGCCCTCTGTGAATCAATCACAACGTATTGCATTCCGGTCTGGGGGGGTGCCGCTAAAACTAGGTTTCTAGCAGTGGAACGCGCCCAAAGGGCAGCGCTAAAGGTTCTGTATAGAAAGCCATTTAGACACCCAACTTTCGCTCTATATAATGAAGCTAGCGTCCTGACTGTCCGACAGTTCTATATATTAAAAACCATTCTCCGCCAACATTCTGTACCTCCAACTGAGTCAGTTGAAAATAAAAGACGCAAAGTCATTTATCCCGTACTTCCCTGCAGAACGACATTTGCACAGAGACAACTGCCAGTCGCCAGTCACAGAATATATAACAAGGTCGACAGTAAACTTAAGATTGGTAGTTTAAATAGACATCATTGCAAAAACAAAATTAAAGAGTGGTTGCTATCGTTAAATTACAGTGAAACCGAAGATTTGATTGTGTAGATTTACAATGATGTTGTCTCAAATACACACACACACACACTCACACACACACACACACACACACACATACACACTAAAACACACACAGAAACAGAGTTGCACCGGGAAATAAATATACTTGGGATGGGAGCTTGTATACAACGACCCCAAAACCGAGACCGGACCACTGTCTTCCAAAACACAGGGTAATCTAGTTTGGAAGTCAGCGGACTATTTTTATGTAACAGCCTCAAGAAGTGCTTACCTTTAAGATTATTTAGAAATAAGTTTTACTTTGATTTTAACTAAAATTAAGTTCCGTACCTAATGTAAAACAAGGTTAATTAATGAGAAATAAATTATTATTTATTATTATTATATTATTATTATTTATTATAATGACACAAACTCTTAAATATTTGGAGGTTATCAGAAAACAACAAAACTCAAGTATATAATTATAACTCTAACTCTCAAGAGGTTATAACTTAGACACACACTAACTTTGACTTTATAAGTCAAAAGTTATTCAGTTCAAACAAATCACTGACTATTGAAATTCACTTGGATATCAACATACAACAAGTTGATTTTAATTATTTCAAAGCACAAGTTTCAATAAGTTTCAATGTGTAAATAATGTCTTAAATCATTTAAGTTTCACTAAGTATTGAGTGCAAACTTATTAAGTACCTAAGCCTTTTTAGGACAACTTTTTATTAGCTATTATTTAGCAACAACTTGTCAATATTCACAACTCAAATTTGCTAACAAAACTAAACTAACGAAAGGCATCTGTTTACATTTTGGAACTTCAATACATGACAATTAATTACAAGACATGGAACCAATAACAAAGGAATGCCCTTTACTTTTCAAATGCAAGTTAATTACCATTTACAAGTACAAATTAATCCAGTCCGGACCAGATGGTCATCAAAACGGCACTGATTAATAGACAAAGTTTTGGCGTGGGCCTCTCAGGCCTTCAAGCTACGCTCTGCTGCCAAGCAATGTTCAGTACACCCCTGCCTAGACCCGCGGAACCGGCATAGCGCAGTGGAAGCTTATCTCTAGTATAGACTCCGGACAAAACTTGGTTTCAGCCGGGATGTAACTGAACAATTGAAACTGCGATACACAGCGACTTAATTTAAATTAAGGTGAATTTTACATACGGGTCAGTGGTGTCGAAGGTCTCCGGGGCAGAAGTGGTATAAGGGGGCGCCCCCAGCTGATGTGTCCTTTCTTCGTCTGCCGACCTTACCAATTCGTCACCTTACTCACAAAACAAATACCACACAGCGGTCCCAAGACACTGGGCGCTTCAACAATACACACCAACACACACGGGGGAGCTTTTTTTATTACGATTTATCATCCCGACAACAAGCGCGTGGTGGAAAGTTATCTTTCAAAGCACCGCGACCGGCCCGATTGGTAGATGGCGTCAAAATCTTGGTCGTACAAAACGGGATCAAATAGATAATTCAAGATTCAATTAAAACTCGATATGCCAGGCACATTCAAGGCGAGCGGTTTTTAACAATTCAGCAAAATTTAATCCGACATTTTTCCTACAAGAATTTCAATCAAGAGCGCTGTCAACTTCAAGTGACAGCTAATGTCAATTTGACGTGACATTAGAGATGCGTTCAGAAACGTCGATCTTTTCCGAACAATATAAAAAAAGTTTACGAAATAGTTTTAACGTTAAAACCTTTTTTTACTACTAAGTTGCCAGTTGGTTAACACGCATTGGTTACGCACAAATTAATGAAGATAAATAGATAATTCTTAGAGATTTTGCTGTCGTCATCGTATATCATATTCAGGCAGCCGTCAAAACCAGCTAAAAGATTTACGACCAACACGGCTAGTTGCTTAGACTTTGACAGGCGTTCGGGATGTATGAATGACACTGTCCTATTTCCCTTTTGGATGATTCAATTTAGTCGTACATGTAACCTATTAACTGTTTTAAAAGGAGGGATTTAAAAACAATATGCACCACAAAATTTTATTTAGTACAAAGATTTTAGGGGATTATAGTGTCCACCCCCATTGGGAACCCAACCGGAGGTCCGGGACCTCTATATAATAGGTCTTTACATATGAAATTGCCGTTTTTTTCTTTTGTACATAAAACTTAACAACTTTTATAATATTAGAAATATATAATTTCTTTAATATTGCGTTACATTAAGACCGTATCGAGCAACTTTTGATAATTTAATAACCACGATATTTGATTATTTACATAGAAAAAACTTATTCCGAAAGTTACGACTATTTTTGTTTCCAGAATTTCGTACTTTATTAGTAGTAACTTAGTGAAAAAAAAATTTTTTCTTTTAACGAATGTGTCATTTAGTAGTTAAAATGTCCATAAATACGTGTGTAAAATTTTGTAAATTTACTTAATATTAGTCGTTAAATAATAACAAAAACGTTAGTCTGGAAAAAAATTATTACAGAAATCTCCATACAAAACGGCAATTTCATAGGTAAAGACCTATTATCTACCGGTATTATGTGCCACTAGACACTGGTGGTTTTCGTATTTCAAATGTTAAGTATTCGACTGCACATTTCAGCGGGCGTGTTCATCGCGTGTTATGCTGAGGTATTTTATCTTCAAGCTTCAAAGCTCGCCGAAGCCTAGGGCTGTCAAAGGTACTAAAGCTGTTACTAACATTATGCCTAAGTTGAGAAATCAATTTGCTATTGAAATTAATTTCGTGTCTTCATATAATTATTAGATGAATTTCGAGAATTCCGTGCGTTGGTTGAGAAAGTATAAATCAATGAAAAGTATAATCGCCTCTGTATTTACACTGAAATGACATGTCTACAAGTAAATTTCTTATGTTTTTGTGTGCATATTTCATTATTCTACTTGTCAATTCGGGCGCGGGCATATCTTATTTAAGTAGATAGGTACTAATGTATGATATATATTAACTGCATCGTATTATGAGATAAAAATTTACTGGCAGCAAGGAGAAAAATATGGAAGCTACTTCACTAGCAAAAGTAGGAGCTTCTTAAACATGATACTTAGGTATATTTTTTTATAGGTATTAAATGGGCTTACTCTTGACCTCAATCTGGTTCTGGCCCAAGGGCGGAGATGACAGATGAGGTCTAAGACGGAGCGAGTTCGCCCAGAAGCGGCCTTGTTTGTTTATTTGCACCTTAAAGAGGTTTGGGTTGTAGGTGCTCCGGAAAACAGACGCCGGCAGGGCATTCCACTCCTTGGCTGTTCGCATGATAAAGTAGGACATAAAGTGCTCTGTATGTAAGTTTGAAATGGCAACCAAGTATGGATGGTAGCCTGCAGTACTTGTAGCTAACCCGATAGAAGGTGGAATGAGGTTATGCAGCTCAGATGCACACTCCCCAAAGTATAGTCTGTTAAAAGAAAACCTACAGACAAGCGACTTTATGGCGCGGCGGCGGTGACTCAAACAGCACAACATGATCACAATCAAGATCTAGCTTCAATTAATGAAATAATTTACAGTGTTCAACAACTGTATCTACCGCTAATATAATAAGAAGGTAAAGAATATTTGGGTGTTGTAACCTATAGAAACGATTTTGATTTCTTTTTTCATCAGTAGGAAGCTACCTATTCCTTGGTGACAGTTTTGACTAATATTCATATAGAAATGGTACCATATGGGTAAAATCGCGAGAATCAGATATTATGATGTAACTAAAGTTCAACATAAAGTAGTATCAATATTCTAATGTGAGTCTCGTATCGGCCCTGCAGGAAGGATTTTTGCGGAATTTATGCCGGCACACGTGCGTCGTATGCAAGCAGTATGCAAGCCACGCAGGCGCGCTAATGGAATCTTAACACATGTCTCAGTACGCTCGGTTGGGCTTAAACGGCCTGCGGGTGTACAGGGAACCTTTGTTCCCGTAGAAAATTGTAGGATGACAGTATGTAGTACGTAAGTATTGGTACTTTATATTAATGATTAGTTTAAGCGCAGTATTTGCTACTTTGTGTGACTTTCATGGAAGACTAAACAGTTGCCCGGCTAATGGAATCAGTACAGGTAACCTTAGTTCTAGTAGCAAATTATCAGCAGTTAGAAATGGGATGGGGCTACAACACGATATTTAGAAGTGATAGACTAAAGAGTGCAATGTAAGTACTACATATGTTGTAAATCTTGGTAATTTAAGAACAGTAGAGTATGCAAGCCACGCAGGCGCAGCTAATGGGATCTTAAACACATGTAGCTAATGCACTCACTGGTCTTGGAATTTTGCTTGTAGATACTTGTTCTGTCCTAGTGCAATATTTATGTTAGAATTTCGTTGGATAAAACAATACGCAATGATAAGAAAATATGGCTAATGGCACCTCTGAAATCAACAAAATCAGTATCAATATTGTTGTTTCTTTATCAAAAAAATACGTAAGTACCCAAAAGATCTGTATAAGTATAGTATGTTACATCTTTCTTACTTTATGGAATGCAATAAACTATTTGATTTGAGTTGTTTTTGATCGTAAATATAACAAGAATTAAAATAAATATTTACTCTACCTTTAATGTGTGCACAAAAAACCATTTAAAAAGAAAAATGCAGAGAAGTAAAATGTAAAAAAACACAAAGAAAAATTCAGTATTGTCCCTCCATTTACATTGCGCTAATATAAACCACAGGGGAGATAAAAAGGGGTATTAAAACACTCGAGGCAGAGACAATCAACAGGTCCCTTTTGTTCTTTCTTCGTGTAGATTTTAACGCTGATAAAACTATCGTAAAAATCACTGAGCGTCGCGATAGAAAAGCGTACATCACTTTTTTATTAGCTTATTTAATGTACGGTGTCATAAACGAAACTAGGGGTCTTTATTAGCCTTCAGAAAGTTCCAACTCCGTAGATCTTCGATAAAATTTGTTTGTAATATCGATGTTTAGCGATCTCCGGCCGCATAAAAGTCAATTTCAATCTGTGCATCTAATTGCTTTATGTCACCTTATTAGGTCCGAAAGATTAGCCTACAAATTACTATCGGTAGGTACCAGAGACGTAAGCACGCTGCCTACAACTTTATTGTTCAGCATACGGGATATTCCTATAGGAATGGAGGTCATTTAGTCTTCATCGCGGGTCGTTACGTTCCCTAAAATATGGTTGAGCGAAGCGATGGCTGGTTCATGCGTCATGCTCGTGAACGGGTGCTGCCAGTGGGAATGGGTCTGCTCTTATCTGCTTGCCTTAAAATGTGTGTTTCTTTTGTTTTTATTCATTTTATTAAGAATTACATTTGAAACATGTATGGCGCAACTTGCAGTATATAGTAGAATTGTCTTTTGTTTTAAACTAATATTAAAGCTTTAAGTAGAGTTCCTAAGTAACTGAAAATTGTTCACCGCTATGATCATTAGTTCGCCTATACTTAACTGTATTTATCATAACCCATTGTGTAATTGTGATGGAAACTGACCTTAGTCATACCATGTTAAGGTCATTTTTCAATTTGACGACTCTGTATGAAATAAGACAGGGAGAAAAAACAACCCTTGGAGTTTCTTGCCGGTTCTTCTCCAAGGCCTCCCGCTGTAGGGTTTGCGAACCGATGGCGTAGCTTCTATGACGTTCACAAGTATTGTAAATAACAATCTAAATTGAATAAACAGATTTGAATCTTGAATCTTGAATCTTGAATCTTGAATCTTGAATCATCATCATTGCCAGCCTGTTATCAGCTGTTCGACGCTCACTGCTGGGCATAGGCCTCCCCCAAGGGTCTTCACAAGCAACTCCACATCAGCGGCTTTCCGCGAACATACCCAGATCGTCGGTCTACCTTGTCGTAATGTAGTCATTCAAGAACCTGTCGCCCCAACGGCCGAAAGCCACTCAATCTCCGCCCTATTTAGTATTGCTAATAAAAGGTGTTACCTTATTAGGTCCACAGGGTGTCCCCTCCATGGGCGGCGCTCGCTTGGACCGGCAGACGTGAGGCATAGCCCTGTGCGCGCACCAGAGGCGCGAGCACGCTGACTTTAACTTCATTGTTTTGCATACGGAGAATCTGTAATGTGAAAAAGTTATTAGTGAGTTTTTGTAGTGCCTTTATCGGTGAGCGGTTCTCATCCACAAAGGGTTGGACCACATCTGCAGCACGGAATAGCATTCGTCTTTGTGGAACCCTTGGCCAGGGTACGGGTGAAGACCTCAACGGCTGCAGAAGCGGAGACGGAAGCCATTAGTACGGTAATGCAGGCGGAAGGGGCCAGTCACAGGGACTAAAATCTGTAACCTGACAGAGGGTAGCAGTAACTGTCAGTACTACCCAGAGGCGGAGGGCAGGAGTTCTAGCACGGCTCTGAAGTAGACTTCTCAGGACGCCGACTCACATGCGTTAGACAGGGTACTGCGGGGCGGAAGGCAAGAGGGAAACCACCGATCTAGTGTCCCTTAACTAAGTAGCATGGAAAGAGTCTGCATGGAACAGACCAAAGAGAAAGTGAACGTCGTGTCCAAGAAGCCAAGGAACTGGCTTTGGACAGAAGTGAATGAAGGAAGCTACACAGACAAGAGTGTAGCTCTTAAGTTATGAGAGAACTATATACTTTTAGTTTATGTCGCTACGACAAGTAATTTTTGAGAAGGAGAGCGGGAATGCAACAGCACTTCTCTGCGACAAAAGTCCGTTCAGAAGATTAATGACATAGCCTTCTGATTTTATTCTACTGGGGTTAACAACCTAGCTTCCATGTGTTTCGATCATGTCAAAATCTTAGCAAACATAAACTCTAACAGCGAATTATGATGATGGTATGTTATTATGTGAGTGAATTCAAAAATCGGAGAAACTCAAGTGAAATTCAAAAAGGCGATAGATTATCAGCACAAATAAAGTGAGGCATCAAATTCTTCAGAAACAGATACTACAGAATTGGTGTACTATAGACTCATGTTTCAAGGTTTTCTTCTGACAGACAAAGCTAACAGACGCTAACTTAAGTAGCTTAGTTGGTCAGAGTATAGAGCCGGATTCTCTGGGGCGCGGGTACGACTCCTACCTGAAAGCTACTTGCAGGGCTGATGGTATTCTATCACAATTTTTCCTATAATTACAGAATAGCATTGTGTATGCATAAAAATAATTTAACATCTTAAAGCTTTACAATGCTAATAGAAGCAATTATGACATCATCATTTAAAATCAGAAGAATTAATTATGACATCATCATTTAAAATCTCCAAGAAAACACAGGAAAACAATATTAAATCAACTCCATCTGCTCTAAATCATCAAACAACATCCTATAATTCCGAACTCTCATAACATCCCCCATACTGTGACTTTATGATGTTATGCAAAGACAGCCTTCCAATTTCAGGGAAATAAACTTTTATTAATAAAGTTCCATACAACATGTCGGGACAGGGGAAGTTTACTAAAGCCTCTTAAGTCTCGATTTGTTGATGCAGACTACGAGGGAGAATGTGCTCAAACGAAATTTTATTTTAAAGCTTTCAGTATTCGGTCTAGATTTTTCTTTTCTAAACTTAGGTATAAGGCCATTATTGACTTTTAAATAGCAGTTTATTGTCTATACTAATATTATAAAGAGGAAAGATTGTTTGTTTGTTTGCAGCGAATAGATTCCGAAACTACTGGACCGATTTAGAAAATTCTTTCACCATTAGAAAGCTACATTCTTCCCGAATGACATAGGCTATATTTTATCCCGATATTCCCACGGGAACGGGTACCACGCGGGTGAAACCGCGAGGATTCGCTAGTATTATCTATTTTGATTAAAGAATTATCATGCATCATCATTATCATCAGCCATTTAATGTCCCCCCCCCCCCCCCACTGCTGAGGCACTGGCCTTCCTTATGGATGGATAAGGAGAACAGGCCATGACTCATCACGCGGGCACTGTGCGGATTGGTGAGAATTAACGACTGCAAATGCAGCCGAAATAACGTGCCTTCCGAAGCACGGAGGAGCTAGATGAAAAGCCTTTGTTTGATAGATTTCTTATCGTGTCAAAGTCTTCAACAAGTTAATAATATATACAATTCAAAAGATACTATTTTAGACCTCATACTGACTAACATACCTCGAGTGTCGGTAGAAACACCTCTAGATCTTTTATCAAAGCTTGATCCTCTTCATCCAAACTTACTACTGTTAATTGAATATCCTGTAACTATAGATACATTGGAGCCAGTGCCTCGAACAGATTACAATTTTTTTAAGGCTGATTTCGAAAATATAAACTTAGAGTTGGCTCGAGTTGAATGGCTTCATGTTTTTAATAAAACTAAGAATGTAAATGAAATGGTCCTAATTTTGTACAAAACATTGTATGACAGTTTCGAAAAATACGTACCAAAGCGAGTCAAGAAACCGTCCAAGTATCCTGTTTGGTATAGGTTTCCGCTTATACGCTTGCTGTCTGAGAAACATAAGCTACACCAGAGGTATCGAAAATATAAAAACCCAAGAGATAAGGTGGAGTTTGATATAATTCGTGAACGCTGTCACAAGCTACATGATAAGTATCTTAGCGATTACAAACGCAACATTGAAAAAAATATTGTTGAGAATCCTAAGTCATTCTGGTCATTTTATAGGGAAAAGCGACAAGAGAAATCCACCATACCGGCTACGATGCATATGAATGATTCAATCGCTGATACTGGATCGAGTATCGTGAATTTATTTGCTGCCCAATTCTGTTCTGTATATTCCAGCGAAGAAAACGTTAACAATATTCGTCCTGTCGAATGCTCTGATTATTTGGGAAAGATATACATAACTGAGCGACAAGTCTATAAAGCATTAAATAAAATTGATGTCCATAAGGGCAGTGGCCCTGATAACATACACCCTGTAGTTATTAAAAGATGTTGCTCGATGCTTGCATTGCCGTTATCTATAATTTTTAATTATTCTTTGCAAACAGGTGTTTTTCCCAACGAGTGGAAGAGAGCAAGAGTGGTTCCGATATTTAAAAAGGGTGAAATATGTAATGTTGAAAACTACCGACCCATTTCAATCATGTGTTGTTTTTCAAAAATATTTGAATCTTTGGTATCTCCATTGCTCTCAAAACACTTAAAACATAAGATATCAGATTTTCAGCATGGTTTTCACACTGGACGATCTGTAACTACAAACCTGATTTCATTTATTTCTGACATTTCAAGAGAAATGGACGTTGGCGGCGAAGTACACGCAATCTATACTGATTTTAAGAGTGCATTCGATAAAGTTAACCATTCTGTCCTGTTACGCAAGTTGGAACTAATGGGCATACACGGATCTCTGCTTAGCTGGTTCAAGTCATACCTGCACAAAAGATCGCAGTTTGTGTGTGTTAACGGCTTTTCCTCCAATAATTTTTTTGCTACTTCCGGTGTACCACAAGGCTCCATTCTTGGACCCATTCTGTTCTCCATTTACATCAATGACGTTGATTTGGTAATAAAAAATTGTAAATATTTACTATTCGCTGATGATCTCAAAATGTATAGAAGAGTTCGAACCGTCGAAGACTGCAAACTAATTCAGGATGACTTGGATAGGTTAAGGCTATGGTGTGATGATAACCGAATGATTCTTAACGTTAAAAAGTGTAATAATATTAACTTCAGCAGAAAAAAACATCCTATAACCTATAACTACAGGCTGGACTCTACAACTCTGGAAACTGTCGATGAAATTCGAGATCTCGGTGTATTGCTCGACAGCAAATTGAATTTCAATTCTCATGTAGATAGCGTTGTTAAGAAATCATATCGAATGTTAGGCTTTTTAAGACGCAACATGTCGATGTTTAGTGCACCTAGTACTAAAATAGTATTATATAATGCATTCGTCCGCAGTCACTTGGAGTTTGCGAGTCCAGCTTGGAGTCCACAATATGCTGTGTCATCACAACGTATTGAATCAGTGCAGCGGGCGTTTACAAGATATCTGGCCTTCTCGGGGTCTGGAATTTCTCATAGATGCCCGTATGACGACAGATTGGCTTTCTTCAAAATGCAAACCCTTCGTGATAGGCGCACAAGAGCGGACATGGTACTTCTGCACTGCATGATGAATAACAAAATCGACTCTAGCCACATCTTAGAACAAATCAGTATATCAATACCTTATAATTACCCACGTAAGCCAATATCAGCAATTCTAGGTGTACCATTCTGTCGAACTAATATTAGACTCCACTCGCCTCTTGTAAGAATGTGTAAACAGTTCAATGTAGTGTCTGGAAAACTTACGGACCTTGACTTGTTTTGGGATAGTTTAAGAGCGTTAAACCCAAATGCGTCGCGTCGAGTTTAGGTAAATGAATAACTTTCACTCGCATCAGACGTGCGCTCAAGGTCAAACGTGCGGTGTCCTGCTATAGTCAAACTAATCACATTGATCCTTTTAACTCAAGTTTAAATATTATTTAGTGTTAGTTTTTATATTATATCCTTACTTACCCTTACATAATCATAATAAGTGTATGCTGTAATCTAATGGGTTTACTACATAGACAATATTTTATTGTTTACATGAAGTAGATTTTTTAAAAGTTTACCAACTAATACTAATAAAGTAATCCTTCCCAAATGTGTATGTAAGTACTAGAGATCCGCGCCGTGGCCATTAAAGCCGGCGGCGGCGCGCTGATGTATGTACCCGGCGCGGCGCGGCGTCGCCAGCGTGATATCCATACTAATATTATAAATGTGAAAGTGTGTTTGTTTGTTTGTTTATTTGTTTGTTTGTTTGTTTGTCCTTCTTTCACGTCAAAACGGAGCAACGGGTCGACGTGATATTTGGTATGGGGATAGTTAGGGAGCTGGAGAATAACATAGGCTACTTATTCTTCCGGAAAATTGTGTAAAATTTGTAATTTTCTATGAAAAATCGTTTAATTGTCGTACCTTCGATACAAAACTGTCATTTCTTCCATACTAATCTTTTCCAAAAGCTTAGAATAAAAAAATGTACAGTAACTAGCGCCAAAAATGCCCCAGTCGCGCATGCGTGCAGAGTTATCTGACACTCACTCTACTTCACAGAGTAATTTTTAATGTGTAGGAAATAGAGACCAAGTTTGGGCACCTTTATTGGTAGTGTGTAACTAGCGCTATCTGTTGTCCGGTGTAAGCAACTTTTGGTGTATAAACACACACACAAGATGTTGGTGACCGTGTCCACTATTATATGGCAAAACAACGTTTGCCGGGTCAGCTAGTTTTTAAATAAGAACTACGTGTTTTCTCGGACATTGGCAGAATCGTCGCGTAAAGAGACGCAGCCATCTACAACCAAAAATTGATTGATTGACTACGTGTTTTGACATTACCTTTATTTGTTTAAATAAACCATTTGAAAATTATTATTGTTGTAAGGTCAATGTGGGGAAGTCTGGCATACTTTTCTAAAATTTAAGTTCAACTGAACTTATTGAATCGAGATACGCTTTCTAAAGTGACTTGTGTCGTCGGAAATTATAGGTAATATATTTATTTACCTATATTGGTCTTAAAATAGTATGAATTGCAATTATCTTTAGATTTATATGATATTTTTTAAAACACGGCGTGTAGACGGACTTCCCCTGCAGTTTAGGGTAAGTCCGTCTACTAGCACTATATCCATAACTTGTGAGGCAATATGTATGAAAACAGTTTCTAGCAGTGACGTTAAACTAGCGTTGAAATGTGTGATTTATGTATTTGTCTATAAGGTTTACATTTCAAAGATAATTGATTTTATTTTATTTTAAGGCAAGTCCGGCATATCTTTGGTGACTGTGGTTGCAAACATTTTTAATAAAATTGTATGTAGCCAATTTCCTAGTAAAACATAAATTTTTATTTTCTAATTCAATTTTTATATTCTTAATAAGGTAGATATACGAAAGCGATTCATTACTATCTTACGGTACATAATTATATCCCTAGGGATTTATCTATATCACGGCTTTATCATGCAGGTAAAATACGTGCAGCTGAAAAGGTTGACAATATCTGCAATTGAGGCAAGACCGTCATATGACGGACTTGCCTTACGTATGCCAGACGGACTTCCCAACTATTACATTTTGTGGTTAGTAATTTGTTGCAGGTAATAATTACGAAACTCAAGCGCTATAAATGACTTCATCACCAGAAATAAGTATATTGATCACTAAATGACTTGCGTAATCAAAGAAACTCCAAGAATTCCATTGATTTTCTACTTTTTTTTTTGTTTTTTGAAGAGACGTTACACTCCAGCTTCAAGTACAAAACTCGAAAAAAAATGGCCTACCAATTTCTTTCAACCTAATGATGTTAGCGACGTCTATGATTCTCAGTTCGAACTAGCTCCGTAATACTGTTTTACCGACCGAGGCATAAGAAGCTAGTCATTCAAAAATGGAAGTTATTGGCGCTAGACGGACTTACCTCCTAGACGGACTTCCCCACATTGACCTTACCTCATAATGTCAGCCGAACGACGCCCACTGCTGGGCATAGGCCTCCCCCAAGGATCTCCACAACGATCGGTCCTGCGCTGCCCGCATCCAGCGGGAACCTTTCCGCCCCAACGGCCATCGGTTCTCCGCGCTATGTGTCCCGCTCACTGCCACTTCAATGATGCGATCCTTCGAGCGATGTCGGTTGTTTTAGTTCTCCTGCGGATCTCATCATTTCTGATTCATTCGAGCAGGGAAATACCAAGCAGCGCTCTCTCCATTGCTCGCGGGGTGACTATAAGCCTTCTTATGAGACCCATAGTAAAAGACCACGTCTCACTTCCATAGGTCATTACTGGCAACACACTGGTCAAAGACTTTCGTCTTGAGACATTGAGGTATTTCGGACGCGAATATATGCCGGAGCTTCCCGAACGCTGCCCATCCGAGCTGGATTCGACGAGAGATCTCTTTCTCAAAGTTGGACTTACCTAACTGGACCGTCTGTCCTAGGTAAACATAGTGGTTGTTACATTGTAGTACCTATATATGAATATAATTTTATTCATTTTGCTCGGATTCAAGCGCGATCGTTTAGCAGTTATGACTCTCCCAGCCACAGAGATCTACTCTTTTACTAGGTCTGCTTGTGGCTGAGATAGCCAGTAGAGATCACGCTAATCCAGCTAGCTATGGGAAACTATGTATTTTTTGTTTTTTTCAAGAAGTTAAGGATGTCGTCTTCTAAATCAGAGGGGCTTGCGGTGGCTAGATATTTCCAGCACTTTTGCTCAACTTGGTCGTCCTCTTCTAAGAATGCTCTTCTTGAATATTTTTGGAGTAACATATCATGGTTTTCTTTTGAAGAAGGACCAGTTTTAGGTTCAGCAGATTCTAATATATCAGAGTCCTTGACATTTTTGTCGGTTTCAATGCTACTAAAACGTGGGATTATTTATTCACCCCTAAACAGAGTCCTTTCCAACTGACTCCGATTTTCCAGTGTGTATCCTTGCCGATAACCGAAAATCTGGAACTTCTTGGCCTGAACATATCATCCAACCTGAAGTTTAGCGATGTATATCGATTCCATTCCAAAGTATGCTTCCAATAATATGGGCGTCTTCTAGGGCTAAACGTTACTTCACGCCGGCCGGACTGTTTTTGTTATACAAAGCGCAAAATCGTCCGTGCATAGAGTACTGTTGTCTCCTATGGGATGGTTCTGCTAAGTATCAGCTAGAACTTCTGGAACCTATCGAAAACAGTGCTAGGAAGCTCAGTGAAACGAGTCTGAACGTTGGCTACGGCGGAACTTCAGAGTCTCAGTCACAGTCGCAAAGTATCTTGTCTATCGATTTTTTGCAGAATACACTTTGGGGAGTGTGCTCTGCTGCACTGCACGACCTTGTTCCTCCAGCTCCCATCGGGGAGCCAGACACGGGCTAGCTTATCACTGTTACGTTGTTGACACTCCACCTGTCCGCACTAAACGCTACGCAAATTCGTTTTTATGCGAATCGCTAAGGAATAGAATGCGTTGCCTGCTTATGTGTTCTCCGATAACTGTACAACCTTGGTCTCTTTAGGAAAGAGTGAACAGGTGGTGGTCAAGGCCTGCCAAGTTTTACATATAAAAAAATACTAAATTCGAAAGAGGTGAGGTCGGCGCGAAATTTTCATTGACTCGGCGGCGGCGGCGGCGCGCTGAGTTAGCTCGGCGCGGCGCGGATCTCTAGTAAGTACTTGCTTACTCATCTTATGTTATTCATGTATGACCGACCATTCGATACGTAATCCTATCCTACTTCCTACTAATATTATAAATGTGAAAGTTTAGATGTTTGGATGTTTGGATGTTTAGATGTTTGTATGTTTGTATGTTTGTTACTCAAAACGGCTGAACGGATTTGGCTGAAATTTAGGACACAGATACTTTGTAGCCTGGAGAGGAACATAAGCTACTTTTATCCCGGAAAAATATCACATTCCCGCGGGATAACGTCGTGTAGTCCACGCGGGCGAAGCCGCGGGCGGAAAGCTAGTTTAGAAATAAAATACCGATTTCAGAATACCATTTTTATCACAATCTGATGTAGACCTATACCACAGGAAAAAAATACTACTACGTATTACAGAGAAACGACTTCATAGAACGGTGGGAAATGATTACACTACTACAAGCATGCTGGGCATGTGTGCGTGTCCACTGGCTGCTTGTCACTGGCGTGTCCGTACACGGCGTGTCTGGAAAAACCGGTTTACGACAGCTCAGCCAGTGGACAACCTCAGGGTCAACGCAAAGCACGTATGAGCAGTTTTCAGGCTACGCCTTTTCAATAACTCTCGAAAGAGAAATATATTTTGAATTTAACCAATCTTTATTAAAAATCCAAGATGGCGGCCAACTTTTTTGATTGTAGGCCGATTTTGATGAAACTCGATTTCTAGTACTATTTTGACAAGAAAATAGCAAGGCCATGTCAAAAATGGAAAAAAATCCAAGATGGCGCCCAAATTTTTGGTTTGTTGGCCGATTTCGATGAAACTCGATTTCTAGTACTATTTTGACAAGAAAACAGAACTGCAGTGTAAAAAATATTAAAAAACCAAGATGGCGCCGAAATTTTTTTTTGTTGGCCGATTTTGATGAAACTCGATTTCTAGTACTATTTTGACAAGAAAACAGCAACGCAATGTAAAAAATATTAAAAATCCAAGATGGCGGCTAACTTTTTTGATTGTGGGCCGATTTCGATGAAACTCGGTTTTTGGTACTATTTTGGCAAGAAAATAGCAACGCAATGTCAAAAACTTAAAAAAATCCAAGATTAGTATTTTTAACATTGCTTTGCTGTTTTCTTGTCAAAATAGTACTAGAAATCGAGTTTCATCGAAATCGGCCAACAAAAAAAAAAATTGGGCGCCATCTTAGATTTTTTACATTTTTGACATTGCGTTGCTATTTTCTTGTCAAAATAGTACCAAAAACCGAGTTTCATCGAAATCGGCCCACAATCAAAAAAGTTGGCCGCCATCTTGGATTTTTTTATATTTTTTACATTGCGTTACTGTTTTCTTGTCAAAATAGTACTAGAAATCGAGTTTCATCGAAATCGGCCAACAAACCAAAAATTTGGGCGCCATCTTGGATTTTTTCAAGTTTTTGACATTGCGTTGCTGTTTTCTTGTCAAAATAGTACTAGAAATCGAGTTTCATCGAAATCGACCAACAAACAAAAATTTGGGCGCCATCTTGGATTTTTTCAAGTTTTTGACATTGCGTTGCTATTTTCTTGTCAAAATAGTACTAGAAATCGAGTTTCATCGAAATCGGCCAACAAACCAAAAATTTGGGCGCCATCTTGGATTTTTTAATATTTTTTACATTGCGTTGCTGTTTTCTTGTCAAAATAGTACCAAAAACCGAGTTTCATCGAAATCGGCCCACAATTAAAAAAGTTGGCCGCCATCTTGGATTTTTTTATATTTTTTACATTGCGTTACTGTTTTCTTGTCAAAATAGTACTAGAAATCGAGTTTCATCGAAATCGGCCAACAGACAAAAAAGTTGGCCGCTATCTTGATTTTTTTTACATTTTTGATATTGCGTCGCTGTTTTCTATTAAAATAGTACCAAAAAATTTAATTATAAAAATATAATGTATAAAGAGAAACATTAGAGTAAGTAATTTGTAAATAAATATTTCATAATAGGTACCTAATAGAAAGCTAACAATTTTAACTTCTTGTAACAACCGTACCAAAATTTTGCACGCTCTATGAAGTCAACACGCTGATAGTACTCATGTGCCTATACACCGTTTTGAAGGTCAACATCCCATTTGGATAATTCAGTCATTTACGCCATGGGTTCGCAAACCCTAGAACAGGAGACCTTGAAGAAGTACCGGCAAGAAACTCATCAAGGTTAATTTTTTTTCTCCTGATTTACTTCATACAGAGTCGTCAAATTAAAAAAATGACCTTACAAATTACTATTTGTTAGATCATTTTCAGGGTCAGTTTCTATAACAAATACGTATTCAATTATGATAAATACAATTAGGTGTGTGAGTGAACTAATGATCATAGAAGTAAACAATTTTCAATTACCTATCTAATGAGTGTACTAAGACGAAAGTACTAAGACGTGTCGGTTGCACTATAAACTATACCACACCACGCAGCACACTGCAAAGGTCAGCGAACGGCAGACGGCAGAGCACCGAGCGATACGTCCTCCCTCTGAAGAGCCTAGCGGCGGACTAATTTGAAATGTTATGCGCCGAATGTTTTATAGCACTTTAAAAAAATATATATAAAATAAATTATGCATCATTATATAGGTTTTTTGTATTCAAACTTTAGATAATATGTTCTTATTTTACGTTAGACTATAACTTTTTGTAAAATAAAGTAATTTATTGATAAATGTTGCATGTTTACCACCAGTGATTTCTTTATAATTTCACTTTGTTTGGATTTTAATTTCGTATGAAAATAATCACAAATTAAACTAATTTCCTTACTAACTATTTGCGTAATGATATGTAGATATATACATAGAAATTTTTGTTTCCTATTTTTTTCAATGGTATTAAAAAATTAGAGCTTCAAAATTGATGTTAAAAGTGAAGTTTATAAAACACTGTTCGGGAAAATTGTCAGTATTCACAAATACTCTATATAAAGAAAAATGTTTTTTACTAACTTTTTAGACAAAGATACTGTTTACAATAATTTGAAATTAGCATGTTTCTAAGATTACGTTTTCATAGAAAATATCTCGTTCAAAACTGCCTATTTTGAGGCAAAACGGCGTTCGACCGCGTCAATGCTCTTAACATCGTTTAAACGCAAATTGGGTAATATGGTGCTTTAGTGCGTATTATTCCTTTATAACATTTTTTTCTTAGTTTTTTCAACGTTGTTAGTTTTTAAGGATGTGTATTTTAATTTCGCTTTAGTTTTTAGTTCTTTTACTTTTCTTATTACATGTACCCATTTTTTGTTAATTTTAAGTTAAGGTTAAGTTAAGGTATAATACCTACTGTGAATGTTGTCAATACTTTTAATTGTTGTGTTTATAGGTTTAAAAATATTTATAAAATTATCTAAGATTTATTATAAACATAATGTTAGTATTGCTAATAAATAAAATAAATAAATAAATAAATAAAAGTTTTTGGTCACCCATCCCGTGACCGACCATTGCGAAAGTTGCTTATTTCAACGATCACAGACCGAGCGCGCTAATCACTGCGCCACGGGTTCCTCGAGAGAATACGGTATTTTACTGTTTTTTTTTATTTCTATAAAATGTTTTTCGAAATATTAGCTACACAAAACAAGTTTTCATTTTGAATTATCTTGAATATTTTCAAAGATATAGGACTTCAAACTTTATAATTAGACAAGGACAGGACGCTATCTTAGTGACGTCAGTGGGTTAGTAGCGTCCCGTAGTACTTATAAATTCCTTGGTAGCGTCATAGTCACGCCATAGAAGATTTCGTTTTAGAAAGAGACAGCTATAGTCAAAATCAAACAGACTATAATTCTTTTATTATAAAACAGATTCAAATAATTTTTTCACATTTGGTATTCTTAATTGCAATATTTTTTAACGTCATCATTAAATATCTACATTTCAACAACAGTAAAATACCCTATTATTTATAAGAATTATATCAATGCGTAAAGAAACACGTAAAGCCCCCAGTACAGGTTGGCCGACCATGGTCGGCGACCATGACCAATACATCGCACATTGACACTTTTTAACGAACAAGTTTAAAAATGTTCTTTCAAAAGTGTCAATGTACGATGTATTGGTCATGGTCGCCGACCATGATCGGCCATCGTGTACTGGAGGCTTAAGGAATTTTAAAATTAATAACATGGTATTAGGGCGTTTGTGCACTATACTGAATTTTACCGATCCGGAAAAAAACGAACGAACGAAAATATATACAGTATACAGGATTTCAACCGAGGTCTTTTGGCTTCCGTTTTCTAACTGAGCTATTACAACTTTGGAAACGGTGGCGAAGTTTGCCTTCGTATTCTAATGACATTGTAATAGTTTTTCGCGTGTCCGTCTTACGAATTTTCGATCTGACGACCACGTGTTCTGACGCGAGTATCACAAAACGTGCACAACGCCGCTAAAGAAGTTTTCACTTCAAAAATCAATATCAATGATAGCTATTAAAAATGATGATCCATTCATTAATCACATTTGTATACTATTTTGTGACAAAAAACGAACAATGCAAAATTAACGGTAGAAACAATAAACTCTCCGCCTACGAGAATTAACTTTGCGCAAATCACGAAGCCGATCTATAAAGAGAGGTCTCTGACCTTATCTTTTTCGTGGCTGGATAATTATCAATTGTTTGCGGTGTAAAGATTGGGGAGATCTCGCCAATGACCTTGCGTCCTTTGTTCTCTTAATTAAAGGCATGTTTCATGAAGATGGATCAATTTCTTATGAGTCATGTCGAATGCTGGACCAAAGCGGAAAAAGAGTATTTTACTAAATAAAACATCAAGTAGGTACTTTAGTTAGTACAAAAAAGGAAACTTACAAAAAAAAAATTATTTATTTTTTCTAAATACTTCATTTTCCATTTTTCTGTAATAAAAATTGCATTGTGAATGCAAAAAACTAAAAATTAAAATAAGGAAACTTTAGGCTTGTGAGAACTATGTACCTACTCGTTTTTACAAGCTTATCTATAGGCTTCTTTCGGAATACGAGCGCTTATTTTTCTTGCAAAAGCCACTCATTATTTAAGAAGATACACCACAAATAATTTGTGAAACGTCTCTACACACATCTGTATATTTTTTCCGTTACACTCCGTATATCTGATACATTACAATATAACATGTTGCTTCAACGTTCACAGAGGGAAGTGAGCGTATCACATAACAAAGGAAAAGATTTTTCATGTCAGGATAATCAGGGTAAAAGGTGGTCGTAGATACTCCCAGTATACTCTAAGATACGAATAAGGATCAACCTTCACCTATCTGTCCGAAGAATGAAAAGTATTTCATATCAAATAAAGTACTGTTAAATAATCGCGAGTGGATTGGCTGAAATTTGCCTGATCTTAATTTTTAAGACATATTTTTTATAGACTTAACACCCATCTGCTTAATGAATAGTTTTTATAACACTCGGTAATTTCAAGCCAACAGAATGTATTTTTTACTAAACTAATTTTTTGTTTATTTTCAATCGCTGCCATGCCAACTCTACGTTCTGCCAAGAAACATAGCCAATCCAACGTTTTTACTTTCTGTAAACTTCATACCGTCGATTGTTATAAAAATTATTCATTAAACTGATGGGTGCAATTCGATATCGATTCTATTCGATTGTAATCGTCGATTTAACATAGTCTGGCCAGAAAAACATACTTAATTGGACATAAATTACTTTATCTACACTCATGTTATAATATTCGAATTATGAACTCATGCTTGAACGTATATTGATACACTTTATGCCATAGTCAACTTTAAAAAATAAAAGGGTTTAATAATGCTCATTATGATACAACCGGATACCGGATACAGCTTTCACTCATTATAAAACACTTATTTTTCTTAATTTTACAATCTCCATGGCAACCGTAGGATTTACCGGCCCTGACTTCCAACTCTTTTAAGCCCTTCTTTATCCGGCAACAATAAAAAACTTTTTTAAAATTTGAATTTCGAATTAAGAAGGTATAGACCATAATAGACTCCTATCAGTGGGGTTTGGCGCCAATCCACATTTTTTAATATTTTTTTGCTTAATTTTCGACTTTGAACAGCTTCCCTCAGTTTCTTTAGATGGCACTGTTATTCCGTACTCGGAAATTGTAAAAAACCTTGGCGTTACTTTTGACCAGCATTTTTCTTGGAGGCCACAGGTCCATGAACTTAGGAAAAAGATTTTCGCTGCATACGGATCTCTTAACCGCCTCCGTAATTTTTTGCCTTTTACCACCAAAACCATTTTGGCGCAATCTCTCCTGTTATCTATTATTGACTACGCTGATGTCTGTTACACTAATCTATCGGAGGAGTTACTTGGTAACTTGAGCGACTGCAGAATGTCTGTATCAGATTTATTTTTAACCTCCGCAAATTTGACCATGACGTGTCTCATTTCCGGTCCAAACTTAATTGGCTCCCTATTCGCCGGCGCAGGGACTTACACACTCTTACGCTCCTCTACTCTGTTCTTTTTCTACCAACGTCCCTAGTCCTACCTTACCTTAAAAGCTGTTTCTCCTTTCATTCCTCGTCTTCGCAGTGTACTTTGCGTTCTACAACTAATCTCACTCTAGAAGTTCCACGGCACTCTACCGACTTCTTTTCCTTCTCCTTTTCCGTACACGCTGTTCGTCTGTGGAACTCATTACCTGAAGGTATCAGGAAAGCCCAAACTCTGGGATCCTTTCGCAATGGAGTTCGTAGTTATTTCCTTTCTTCTGGTCCTCAGTGTTAACTATCATTTATATGTTGTATTTGGGTGCTTCTTCGTAAGGCATTCTTTGGTGACTTTCGTGGCAATTTTCAAATCCAATATTTTTTCTTATTTGACATCAGACTCCTAAAATATACGTAAAAGTAATATTTTTTGTAGAAGAGGCACCTCGGAGAGCGATATGGGTGCTTCTTCGAGTTAAGCATTCTTTGGTGACTTTCGTGGCAATTTTCAAATCCAATATGTTTTCTTATTTGAAATCAGACTCTTAAAATATACGTAAAAGTTATATTTTTTATACAAGAGGCACATCGGAGAGCGATATACTTACAGAGATAACCGAGGTTAAAAAAGTGGAGGCCACGCAAATCACAAAATACCCCCACGAAAATGAAAAATGTAATTTTACTTTCTCAAATGAGTTACTTAATGTTACTTAATATTGAAAAAAGTTATTGTGTTATCATAAGGTAAAAAAATAGGTAGATTACCACGGCAGAAATCGTTTTTTATCAGAATCAGTCCAAAAAACCTACCTATTCAATGTGACCTGTGTGATTATACTGTAGCGACGCACTCACATCGCAACATAAGCAAGACGCCGAGTATTGAAGAAATGCAGGATCAGCGAAAAGTACGAATGTAAACATCGACGCGCAAGCCTGACGTCACACACTACGTCAAGACAGAACTGAAGAATTGTATGGAAACATGAATCGCGCTAACAGAGTTTATCAGATGCGTCGCATAAATACAATTTCCAACTACTAACAGTTGGGCCGCGGTCCCCGAGCACAGACACCTAGCTCGGAGGAAGTACTTCCCTTTTCGCTGAATATCTAGCGAAACAACCTGCCTCAACATTGGTGACCACCGACATTGGACAGCAGCAGCCTTCTGGAGAATAAAGGTATACCACCCCTCATGATGGAGTCAAGCCTACAAGGTCCACGATCAGCAGCAAACGCGACTTGGTCCTGCGGCAACTACTCGAAGACTGGCGGACGACGGCAACAATGCAGCCCACGACCGAACTGAAGGGACATACCAGCGGCGTGGCAGTTCTGCATATGAAGCTATACCGCCCATGGAGTAGCCAGCAGCACACGCTCGTCATACTGGGAGACTGGAGCGTCACTGGCCTAACACGAGTATTTCAAGCAAGGGGGGGGTGTGATGTAGCGACGCACTCACATCGCAACATAAGCAAGACGCCGAGTATTGAAGAAATGCAGGATCAGCGAAAAGTACGAATGTAAATATCGACGCGCAAGCCTGACGTCACACACTACGTCAAGACAGAACTGAAGAATTATATGGAAACATGAATCGCGCTAACAGAGTTTATCAGATGCGTCGCATAAATACAATTTCCAACTACTAACAGTTGGGCCGCGGTCCCCGAGCACAGACACCTAGCTCGGAGGAAGTACTTCCCTTTTCGCTGAATATCTGGCGAAACAACCTGCCTCAACAATACCTAAACCTATTGAATATAACATTTTAAGTTTGATTTAAACGAATTTGCATTTATTAGTTAAATACAAATTCGTTTAAATAAATAATATACATAAACTAGTACAAAGTTCTAAGTTATTTCATTTGCATGGTCAAAAACTAATGTGCGTAGGTCAAAACTACCACGTAAACCACGCAAATCATGACCACGTAAATCAAAATAAATCCTTTATGCTAAAAATATACAAAAACCTTTTAAGCAAATAAACTGTGTTTTGAATATAAGTTACGTTACCTTATATTTGTTCACTACAATATTTTATTAGATAAATAAATGCACAGAGACTGGAGAAAATTTAACCACGCAAATCAAAGTTTTGAGAAACCAAACCCACCCACGCAACGAGGTTCTTACCTCTATTTTTCGAAAACTCGACGCACTGTCACACAAACTCTATGTCTGGCCGCCGGAGCGCGACTACTTGTAACTTGGATTAGAATGACGCAACATAGGGCCGCGAATTTAGAGATGTATTAGTGAATTTATAATGATCCACGCAAATCACCAACTACCAGCGGACAGTTACTTTTTAATTTTTTTTAGGAAATGTAGTTCTTTTAGAACTATATAGTCTAATTTTTTATAGCATTGGAAACTTCTTAGGACTTAGTGTTATTTTATTGGTAAGCATGTAGCGTTTAGTTTATAATATATAATTTACGAAGTGACCAGATCGGGGCTTGGGACACTCCACGAAAATCAAAGAATGGGGGTATTTTATTTTTTTATGATATTAATTTATAACAATAATTGAACAATGATCAGTTTCCCAGTTAATAGAGGTTTTAAGGATTGCGCAAAAAAAGAAATGGTTTGCTGACTTATCGATTTCCATTATTTATAAGCGATGCCGCTTGAAAAACGTGTCCCAAATAATGACCCATTTATCCCTTTCATTGCTCATAAATTATATTTTACTAAGTAGTTTATCATAATTTATTTATATTTCCTTCTTAAAATTCTTTCCATAGCGCACCCACTCCCCAATACTCCACTTTTATTTATTTCTTTCTTTCCACCTAAGGTTGTCTGGAAGAGATTGCTGTTAAGCAATAAGGCCGCCTTTTGTATACTTTCTTCTTTTGTTGTAACTGTTTTTCTTTTATAGATATTTCTTTTGTGTGCAATAAAGCGTATTTTATTATTATTATTATTTTTCCCTTTATTACATTTTAAATACTTACTTACAAAATTATATTTCTAAACATTAAATTTTTACAATGTATAACACTAAAAAATATAACATTTAAAAATACAAAAATGCAGTTCCCCAACGGTAGCAAGATCAGGGTCCCGGCTACCGATGGTTAAGGATCCAGAGACAGGAACCTTCTCACTATACGGGCCGTGTCCAGAAGTACTGCCTTCTGCATCTGACTCCCGATCCATCCACCTAACGCAAGCCTCTTAAGGTGTTTATCGAGGCTCTTGGCTATCAGACCATGGGCAGATATGACTATCGGAACAATAATTGCTGAATCAATGTCCCAGATGTCAACAATCTCGTGAGCTAAATCAAGATATTTGTTTTCTTTATCTTTTTCAGCTTTCACAAGGTTGTCGTCATGGGGAAAGGGGAACAGTGACATCAACAATTATTTTTATTATTATTAAATGTAATGAGTGTAGATAAAGTAGTGTATGAGACTGCACATAACTCGGTAATATGCGACAGTCACATAAACTACTATTTCATACATTAATCAGTTGGGTGAAGGTCGATTATATTTCGTATCATAGACTACCTATTTGTAAGAGATAAGAACTCTCCATTGTAACAATTCTGTGGGAAAGTGATGCTTAACCCAACGACATAAGAGCTAGTAATAGAGAGCTAATCCTTCGAAATTGTTCGTTGAATAAACTGCTGGAGTACTTTTTTGTTTTACTTTTACGTAGGAGTCAAACGATTTTTCAGGTTTAAGTTAATTTTGTCTGGTAATTATATTTAGGGTTATTATTTATTTATTTCTAGAAATATGAACCAAAGTATTTTAAATACTATGATATACGAGTGTAACTCTAAATATTATGGCAGAATTAAATAAACGATAAAAACGATTGCTCCGAAATAAACAGGTTAATAAATTGAGTTATTCTTTTGATCCATAATATAACTTTAGTTTCGTATACATCCATACATTTCATTTCCATTTGCATGTATATTTCGTCAAAATGTTTGTGCTGATTCGAAGAAGCTTATGGGTGGTCGCTTGAGTTTATACTAACTCCCTTTGTTGTGGCAGAGTAGGTATGTATAGCGCAGTATGTAATATACTGAATGTCGTGATGAATAATAATCTAACTAAAGAGAGATTGATTCTAGAAATTCCAGAATTTCTTAATTTTATGAAACAAAAGCTCTAAAAGCCGTTTGACAAAGAAAACGCAAGTCGAATTTCATTATTAAGGGTTTTTTTAGAGTTCCGTAGTCAACAAGGAAACCTTATAGTTTCGCCATGTCCGTCTGTCCGTCTGTCCCCAGCCTAGCTCATAGACCCTTAGTACTTACTACAAAGCTGTAACTTGGCATGAATAAACATATTAATCACGCCGATAAAGTTATGAAGTAAAATATTGAAAAAAAATTTTTTTTTTAATTTACCCCCCTACACGTGAAGTGGGTATGTAATTTTTTTTTCTTGTCGACCCCATAGTGTGGGATGTCGTTAGATAGCAATTTTAAAAACGTTGTGGGCTCGTAAAGACAGTTTTTTGATTGAGGCATCTGTTTGTGAATTATTAAGCTTTAAAGTGAAAAATTTTGTTAGAGTCAAGTGTCCCCCCCCCCCTACCAGCCAAATGGTTGTTTCTGGATTCGTGAAAAAATTTACGATAGTAGTACCTACATATGACGAAGTTAAAAGGAAAACTATCACAGCTAAGTAGGCTTTACAAGTTTTTGAGATATAAGTAACACATTTTCGAAAACCGCAAATATAACTTTGTAATTCATATGAACACTATGAAATAAAAAGTTAGTTTTTTCTGACCAAAAATGATAGGTGGTATTTTTACTAGGTGTATGTAATCGGGGCGGAGGAGGAGCTGCTTGTTGAATGGCGACTCCAGTTGGAGTCTCCGATAGCAGGCGCACTCACGGTGGAGGCGGTTCGCCCTGTTCTGGCGGAATGGTGAGATCGGCGTCACGGGACGCTGACGTTTCGACTGGTGCAGGTTCTCACCGGGTGCTTCGGTAAGTTCCTGCACCGCATTTAGCGAGAGGGTTACCCAAATGCCACGAGTGCGACGCGGTGCTGGACACTGCGCAGCATACACTCGAAGTGTGTCCCGCGTGGTCAGCGCAACGTCGGGACCTCGTGGCAGTGGTAGGGCCAGATCTCTCACTGTCCAGCATAGTTAGTGGCGGTAGTCTCCTTTTGTGAGAACGTGGTCTTCCAAAAGGAGACAACGGAGAGGGCTCGCGAAGCGGATGCGCACGCGGCCCTTATTCGCCGCAGACGGCTGGGGAGAAGGAGGCGACAGTATGATCGCCTCATTCCCCCATAGTGAAGTCACGTCGGCGATGGTGGGTGTACTATCGCTGACATCGCACGGCTTGCACCGTCTAGGAAGGTAGCCAAACTTGCTCGGCCATCTTCCAGCCGCCTAGGGGCCTAGATAGCCGGGCCGTGGCTGTCAGGTATCAGGGGTAACTGTCACCCCAATCCCCCAATACCAATGACTGCCACGAGAGCAAAACTGGGAGTTTTAGTGGGTAGGACCCCCGAAGGTGAGTCCCACATTTCGAATCACCCCTGCACCCAGGGTCGAGGGATGCATAAACGCATTTCTCCCAGTCACAAAAAAAAAGGTGTATGTAATCGGTAAGTTAAGAGGGTACGGAACCCTTCATGGGCAAGTCTGACTCGCACTTGGCCGATTTTTTATACTTCGTGAAGATAATCTCTGCCCATAATCTAGTTTATTTTTATTGAAAATATAATAAAAGCTGTATCAAATAACCCAACTTCTAAAACTTAATTGCTTGTTAAATTCTGGAAGTACACGATCATCCGGCGATAACCGATATATCCCATTATCGTTATCTGACGGTAACATTTCATATTAAAATAAAACAAAACATTTGTGGGTAGGTACTATCCGTCCTCGCCCTAAGGGATGTTAAAGGTTCGGGCATGTTACAGCAATCCTGTGTAACCTTTGATAACCTTTTAGTTGGCTTTAACGGTAATTCAGGAGCTCAGAATGTATTACGATACCTACTTTGCATAGATTTCGGGGAAACAGAGTATTCCAATCATTGAAATTGCTACGTAAAACCTTAGAATTGAAGGGGTCAATTATTCTATTGAGTTGAAAAGCCGGCTATGTACATAAAAAGGTGAAAACGAGGCACATAGCTTAGTTAATATATTATAGACTAGCTTTCCGCCCGCGGCTTCGCCCGCGTGGTTTACACGACGTTATCCCGCGGGAATGTGATGTTTTTCCGGGATAAAAAGTAGCCTATGTTCCTCTCCAGGCTACAAAGTATCTGTGTCCCAAATTTCAGCTAAATCCGTTCAGCCGTTTTGGCGTGATTGAGTAACAAACATCCAAACATCCAAACATCCAAACATCTAAACTTTCACATTTATAATATTAGTAGGAAGAGCGTTTATGTTGTCGTAAGTAATTTAACTGATTTTCAATCTGGCTCTCTCTCTCTAGACGCTGTATTAATAATAAGAATCCAAGGGCAGTTTTATGCATTTTTTTTTATACACAACTGGGTATCACTTGCCTTCATCACACCAAATGTTTAATTGGTGATTAGGCTGAAGGTAGAAGCGCACTACTCCCGGAATCCTCAGTCACTGAAGAACTGGCTATCTTATCTCTAACTGCCGGAATACAAATAATGCTGAGAACATCATTGTTATGGCGTCAGACTCAGATAAGATGGTGGTAGCTAGCCAGGCGGATTTATTTTAGTCCTACCACCAATCAAACCGAATAAAATATGTACCCAACTAGGGATCGAAACCGGGACCTCTGGGTCTGAAACTGGTGGTGTGAACCACTAGACCACAGAACAGAGGCGATTACTGAAGTTGAACTGAAGTTTAATTAATGTTATAATTATAATAAGTGATATAATAAAATTATTGAATTGTGATGAGTAAAAGTTAATAATTTACTATCTAAGTTATTAGTTATAATAATATACAGCAGTTTCGTGTTTATATGATTACTATTATTTGATAAAATAGGATATACCTATTCCACATGTTGGTCCTCATGCCGAATCAGAGATTCGATTGCTAATAAACCGATTATCGGAACATCGTTCACACTCGACGTGTACTTCGGTGTCGATGATTGAGTTTGGTGAAACTTGCGATAAGCAAACAGACATCGTGTGAGGATGTGAATATTACCTACGAATTATTTAGTTACCCAAGTAGTGTTTACTGAAACGTGTAAGTTTGTTCAAGACGCGATTGAACAATTGTAGTAATTAAACTTTTATCTATACCTACTTATAAGTCCAATATGTTTCAACTGAACATGGCCTGAATTTAAAAAGGCACCACATAGATTTTTTTAAATTAAGGCGCTACTCGGAAAAAGTATGGACTTTTTGATATAAAACTATAGGACGGTTAGAGTTGTTATAAATCAGGTAATAAGATAATATATTTCTTCATACCTTTATCTATAATCGTATAGTTTCAGAAACACGATTTTATGATTTTGCCTCGACACTTTTTATTTTCGAAAATACCTCTAAAAAATACGAAATATCAAGATTATTCTTAAATGGGGTTACATATACTATTAAAAATTGGTTTTGTTTGTGAACACCAATAATATTTAGGACCGTATAGAAGCATTTTTTTAAAATCGCTATAGTTTTTAATTACGAAGTGATTTTGTGTTTTTTTTGCGTAACCTGCAAAATCGGTCTCGCTCCCGCGCGCGTCGTTTTCTCATTGCTATCTCGCTTTAGCATAATTTTTCCGAGTATCGCCTTAATTTTGAGTCTGATCTAAGTCTTCGAAGCACACCATGTCGAAAATACGAGACTGCTGTTCGGCGGAGTACGCCTACAATACTATATGAATAACTGACGACGGATTATGGCCGAAATAACGTCGCTCGTACATCCGCATGACGTAAAATACAGCAGCAAAATTTCAGCCGCGTATTTTCGGCAGGTTTGCTTCGACACTAAAGGCTTCCACACACCAGATGCGTGAGCAGCACGATGCGTTGCATCTGCAGCACGCTACGACCTAAAGCAATTCATACCCGCACCACGGTGGGCGTCGCACACGCATCGCAGTGCATCTGCGACGCTGCACGTGCGTCAGCGACGCCATGAGTTGCTTTCGGATCGCGGTTAATTCCGTTCCTATTCTATCCCACAAAAGAGAGTTTTTATCTTGTGGATCGTACATACATTTGTATCTGCGTACTATATTAATTAATTTTTCGCGTATTTTAAAATCCATGATGACAATTTGTAAATATTGACAACTGATGTGCCGCAGTCAGCGTCGCAGCTGCACGCAGACGTATAACGTCACCGCGGTGTGTCCTCAATTGAGAAATCCTATAGAATACAACGTCACTATGCCGGAGCGCGTGTGCGGCGTTGCCGTTCCGCTGTTGCGCGGCCATTTCGGTTTGTATCTCGCGGACTGCCGTGCGGCTCTCGCACGCAAACGCATCGCAATGCAGCTGCGATACTGTTGGTGTGAACCTACGCGTACATATTCATATATTACAACTCATGACGCACGCAGACGCAATGCAGCACGTCTGCTTGCGTTTTTGGTGTGTGGCAGCCTTAAAACATTGAACAACAAACATTCATGTCCAATGTAAGTAGAAATCTGTTAAGTACTGAAAAAGTCATATATGGGTAATTTTGATATACATCTCTAAATTATAGCGTTAATTTAGCTTTAGCTTTTTGTTTTTTTATCGTAAGATTATGATTATTATTTTTCAGGCTGTAACCGGTAGACAGTAATTGCTGGGCACTTAATAGGTACCTACTTACCCTTCTCCGAATTCAGTTCGGCATTGCTCATCCATCGTGAACACGTAGTTGGAGATCTCCTTAGCACCTCCTAACTCTACACCCTCGTCCTGACTTCTCTCGTGCAGACACAACCATTTTCTAGAACAAACATTAGTTGAGTTATTTATCTACGCCGAAATACTAACACAAAGAATAATATTAATAAGCCAGTCACCGCAGACATAAAAATCGCATTAGGTCGCAAAAATCGCCGGTTCTAATATTTTAGGATGTTGTTAGGTAAAGTTTGGTTTTACACCAAACCTCGAAAGACGTGTGCTAACTTTGTTGTACTCGAAAAACTATCTTTTTTCAGTTTTTGGCATACAACTTCCAAAATATGCATTTTACAGCAGACACTTCGAAAGAAAATAAAATTAATACCAATTTGAGCACAACAACAGCACAAATATATAATAGTACCAACAGCTCTGTATGTCTAACAAGTCTCGAGATATAACACTTCAAAAATGGGTTTTTTTTCTATCCTAACAATATCCCAAAATATCACGAACTGGCGATTTCTTGCAACCTAGAATGTTTTAGATGACTCTACTCACAATATAATCGTATAATTTTATAACTTAACATGAAAAAATATAAGTAAGTATCTACTTGTGAAAAAAAGGGACACTAAGTTTCTCCGCTTTATTTGTTATATATTAAAATTTTATTAAAATTAGGCGTATAAACCTAATGGTCTTTTTTTCAACTACTTAGTGTATGCAGGTAAGTATTTGCGCGAAATATAAAGAACAAAAATAGTTCTGTTAGTTAACTAGGTAAGCAGCATGTTCCTTATCCTAATTTTTCACATTAATTTTAGATAAGTATTATTTTTTCAAATTGCATCGAATGAGTTCGAAATAGTTCCAATTGTTTAAATCAAAACAGAGGGCCTAGAAAAGTGGCTTTCTATTATCGATATCGCCAGTAGAATAGAAGAAAATGTATGGGATTGACATTAGCGGTCACGTGACATTTCGATCGCTAATGTCAATCCCATACATTTGTCTTTCTTTTCTACTGGCGATATCGATAATAGAAAGCCACTTGTCTACAGGGGCAGCTCAGTTAAAAAGTAACGTTTATAAGTTCCTATATACTCACAGAACACGGATTTTTTTTCCATGTTCTGTGTTCCTACTCTTATCGTGTTCGTTTTATAAGTCTGCAACAAAATGCCTTCCAAGGTCCAATTTATTCAGGAGCAAGTTGCCAATGAAGAAAAGATGCTTCCAAATCATTCGCCAGGATTGCCACTTAGCATACTAATTGGCTGACTTTATGGGCTTCGAGGAATTTCAAAGGGCAGTTTTTACATTTACATGTATGAGAAATTACACCATGTAACATTATGTTTAACCTTTATTTTTTTATTGCAAATACATAACATTCCCTTTATGCTATGTATGTATGTATGTATAGGTACCTACTTGGTACAATAATCGTCAAATATAAAAAAATACATTCAATCCGATAGAATCAATTAAGGGCAGGATTTTCGAAATTAAAATATTTTTGATTCAAAAGTCAAAAGCAATCAAATATTCTTTATTTTGAGCAGATAAAAATTATATATACTTACTTAATTCATTATAATTATATTCGTATTTTCACTCGACTATAAAAATTTTCAAAGACAAAGAACTTTTATATTTTTTGGATAATACCTACCTGGAAAATGAAGTATTTTAGAAAAAAATCGACCCGTCTCACAATGGGATAGTTGTGAGACGGGTCGATTTTTTTCTTAAAATACTTCATTTTCCATTTTTCAAGTATAAAAATTGCATTGTGAATGCAAAAAAGTAACAATTTAAATAATACCTACTTCTATAATTAATCTTTTATTCACGCATAATATATAGAAAAATAGGTAATGACATATAGAAGATTATTCTCAGGCTACTTTAAAAAAAAAGAATTTATGCTAAAAATAACTTCGTAATTTCAAGAAGAGGTGATGTCAAATGGCCTCCGAGATCTTGCCATCTGATGCCACTGGATTTCTTTCTTTGGGGCTAAGTCAAAGATAAACCCTACACCAACGCTCCACAAAACATAGACCATTATAGACAAAATATTCGCCGAGTTATTGGTGAAATAAGTAGCGAAATGTGTGAAATTATCAGTGAAACGTGTGAAAGTGTCATGAAAAACTTGCACACAGAAAAAATGCCCGTGGCGGCCATTTAGCAGATAAAATAAAATTGTACAAGTCTCTTCTTTAAAATAAAATAAGACTACGAAGAAATTCCAATCCATTCGCGTTTTATTGAGACAAATCATCCTATGCCTACTTTTGGGACACCCGTTAGAACTAGGTGTTATTGTTGATCGAAGACAAAACATAAAAAAAAATAAAAAGTGAGGTTTATCACTACACATAAAGAAAAAGACAAAGACAGAGTTTTTGGAAGATCCTGCCCTTAAATAAAATCATAATCAAGTGTCAACATTTTATCTCTTGCAACGTAAATTTGAAAATTAAAAGATACTTGAGTTTCTACCACCTGTGATTTTAGAATGATAAATCAAAATATCAACGACAAACAAAATATATCAACTGCTTTAGAGTCTAATAAACAGTCCCCATAGAACAAATTTAATCAGTACCTAATTCAAGTGAAACAGTTAAAAGGTGTATATCAAAGATTTGGCTGATTTTAATCTCACCTATAAATATAATTTTGTCAAAGGAATTTTAAGCCCTCTTTGTCTGGTATTTGTTAGAATTAAATATTTAATCAATCGTATTACATTTTACGTTTTAAGCCAGCTTATTAATTGTAGAAAATGATCCGAGGCTCAGTTGAGCTTTGTATGTACTGTAGTTATTTTCGTTTTTAAATTTTTATCATCACAGCAACTGTTCAGTAAGCTTCAATCGTATTAATGGACACAAATTACATGGTGCTCACTGAAGCTTTTAATAAAATTGATTTTAAATGATAAAAGTTAATTATATGACAACTAAATTTCATTTGTAAGTATTTAATTATTTTTGAATATGATATTTAGCTAATATTTAAAAAATGTAGTGTTCATAGTTTTGCTACAATTTTAGTTTTAAATATGGAATTATCGGGTTTTGGTCCGACCATAATGTTATTATCGGGATTTGAACGGCTTTAGTGTAAGTTTCGGCTTTTATTGCTACCACAAAACTAGTGTTTTTTAAAGGAACAGAAAAAAATCCTATTGGTTTTATCGGTGATAGGGTACCTAATAAATAGTTCGCCTAACTAAAAATATCTTTAAAATACGTGTATTTGTCGGATATAGGTCCGGCTTTAGAGCCGTACGTTTACGTTAGTACCTTTTTAACGAGATCTGATGCGACCTGCGCAATAGTCCATGGAAATCGTACATTTTGCCTTGCATTAAATGAGGTAGTTCTGATTTTTTTGTATGTTAGTAGTGATGAGATAGTAAAGACAAATCCAAGTTTTCCACCTCGAAAGCCCTCCGGATCATTGTTAAATATTTAAAAATCCAATAAATTTTCAGTTTTTTTCAGTTTTTGTCAATTTTTACCACCAAGGACCTGTGTTACGGCAAAAGTTACTATGCACGCTTTAAAGTAGACTAAATTTGCAATACAAAGATAATAATTTGGTTCTTGTAAATCAAATAGTTTTTAAGATGGGGCTATTTAAAAGTTTGCAAAAATTAAAAAAAAGAAGTATTACAGTTTTTTTAGTTTACGACATTTTGACCAATAGTAGTGGGTTTTTGGCAAAAGATAAATTATTAGTTATTAAAGTCCATTAAACTTCCAACAAAATGAGACCAATTAGTAATATCAACTTACACTTGATAGTTCCTGAGACAGCTGTTCAAAGTTATTGAGGTAAGTAAACAATTATGTAATAGAAGGGTTTGCAAAATGAAGTACGCCCTAAAGGAAGGAGGATCTGGGAGGTGGTGGGATCAATTATGTACATTGTATGTATAATTTTGATGGACCAGGCACGTCCTCTGAATCCACAGCACACTTTTTGGGGGCAGCTTGCTGAGGTATAATTTCTTCATCGAACTGCTCAGGACGGTCAAAATCGTCCTTTGATGGTGGGCTATCAATCAATGGTTCATCAATGTCATCACACATCAGAGAACATACCAGAGTATGTTCTCGCATGATTGGCCAATGCAGTAGCTGCAAACACCGGAACATTTGAGTTCTGCTTTCCTGCAACCACATCTGCTGGTACAACCTTACATCTTTGGTATGCTTTCAAGGTGATTAAGGTTTGCGTGTCATTAACAAGGTAGAACGGGAACGTCTCCCAGATCCTTCTTCCTTTAGGGCTTACTACCTTTTGCAAAGCTTTCTATTACATTATTGTTTACTTACCTACCTCAATAACTTTGAACAGCTGTCTCAGGAACTATCAAGTGTAAGTTGATATTACTAATTGGTCTCATTTTGTTGGAAATTTAATGGACTTTAATAACTAATAATTTATCTTTTGCCATAAACCCTACTACTATGGGTCAAAATGTCGAAAACTAAAAAAACTTTAATACTTCCTTTTTTTGAATTTTTTCCAACCTTTAAATAGCCCCATCTTAAAAACTATTTGACTTACAAGAACCAAATTATTCTTTTTTTATTGCAAATTTAGTCTACTTTAAAGCGTGAATAGTAACTTTTGCCGTAACATAGGTCCTTGGTGGTAAAAATTGACAAAAACTGAAAATTTATTGGATTTTTAAATATTTAACAATGATCCGGAGGGCTTTCGAGGTGGAAAACTTGGATTTGTCATTACTATCTCATCACTACTAACATATAAAAAAATCAGAACTACCTCATTTAATGCGAGGCAACACCACTTATTTGGTACGATTTCCATGTACTATAATGTACGGTCGCCAGCACGTCGGGTTACTACAAAATGTAAAAATTTATTAATTGTATCTGAACTCTATAAGTTGGTCATAAGATTGAATTTTATTTAAAGAAATTTGACAATTTGTAGTAACCGGACGTGCTGGCGACTGCACGTATCGTACGTTATGTATTATGTACTATGACTAACAAAAAAAAAGACATTAAGTCCATTTCATGGAACTGTTACTTGGAGCATGCGGACCAAGCATACTTCTGTAGAGTGCCCAGAACAGTGGGTGAACATCACCGACCGTCATAATGAGTCCTTCTTGCAGTGCCCATCTCTATCGTGGGTTAGATCAGACCCACCCTGTATTTATGTTGTTTTACATAACTTACATGGACTTCTCATGGAACTGCTCCTTGGAGCAGGAAGACCAGGCGTTCTTCTGCAGAGTCGCCAGAACAGTGGGGACATCACTGACCCTCATAATGAGCCCTTCTTGCAGTGCCCATCTCTATCATGAGTTAGATCATACCCACACTATATTTACCTATGTTGTTCCACATTGTTAGCTTAATAAACTTACATGGACTTCTCATGGAACTGCTCCTTGGAGCAGGAGGACCAGGCGTACTTCTGCAGAGTCGCCAGAACAGTGGGGACATCACTGACCCTCATAATGAGCCCTTCTTGCAGTGCCCATCTCTATCATGAGTTAGATCATACCCACACTATATTTACCTATGTTGTTCCACATTGTTAGCTTAATAAACTTACATGGACTTCTCATGGAACTACTCCTTGGAGCAGGAGGACCAGGCGTACTTCTGCAGAGTCGCCAGAACAGTGGGGGACATCACTGACCCTCGTAAGGAGTCATTCTTGCAGTGCCCGTCATTATCATGGGTTAGATCAGAACCACACTGTATTTATGTTGTTCCACATTGTTAGCTTAATAAACTTACATGGACTTCTCATGGAACTGCTCCTTGGAGCAGGAGGACCAGGCGTACTTCTGCAGAGTCGCTAGAACAGTAGGGGACATCACCGACCCTCGGAGGGAGTCCTTCTCGCAGTGCCCGTCTCCGTCGTGCGTCAGGCCCAACCTGAGGACAAACAATTTATTATGCCACTTGATGTTAAAGTCTTTTTTTATGTTTGCTCTGGAACACTGAACCTTCGGGTTGAGAAGAAGCCCATGATGGGGCGAGCTTACCCAGAAGCAGCCTATACCTACACTCCAGCTTTAAAAATTATAGGGTTGTAGTCATTAGGGAAATCAGACGCAGGCAGAGTATTCCATTCCTTGCCTGTGCGCATCACAACGGAAGAAGAAGTAAAGCGCTTGGTGCGTCTTGCCATATAAAATTGTTCATGAATTACAGATACTGCTGAATAAATAATTTAATTTGGCTTTTATATGTGCAACAAAAATAAATTTACTTAAAATATTGAAAAAGAAGTAAGTAATTAGAAAAAGTCGACCCGTCTCAAATCTAGCTCACATTAACGACTCCGTAGCTCAGTGGTTAGAGCATTCGCCCAGACAGTGAAAGGTCGTGGGTTCAAGTCCCATTGGTGCTAGTTGTGAGATCGGTCGATATTTTCAATATAAAAAATTACAATGTGACTGCAAAAAAGTAAAAATACTTACTTAATTAAAATTTTACTTTTTTTGTTTCATATAGGTACGAATGGTAAATTAGATCTTGACTGCGAGTCATTGATCTGTTATCAAAGCAGGAGTCAAGGGCGTACCTAGAAGCCACTTGAACTTGCAATAAATCTATTCCGGACGTGTTTTGTTTGTGAACGCTGGTCAATTGCCATTACCTATTCAACCCGGTGTTTACCGAATGCTTTAATGGGATTTCTTCTGTTGGAAAAGATTTATTGATAAAATAAAATAAGAACGCTTTTAAACACGTTTAGGTACCTACTTCCAAAATGAATCGAGCAAAATATTTCTTTTTAGCAGGTTTTTCCTTTTCCTCAAATTAATAGCACAGCTAGTAATACAGAAGTGCAAAAGTCACGACTATTTTTTTCCACCTATTTCATCGTTAAAAGAATCTTTATTTTTCCTCGAGCAAGAATCAGAAATTATTAAACGCAGGCTGCGAGTTTTGACAATTTAAAAGAATCCAAATAAAATATTTCAAAATAATTGGAGTTAAATAAAGTGAAAAAATAAGTTTTTAGTAAAAATTTAATTTTTATGACAAGCTTTTTTGCTGATTGTACTTTAATATTGTATTGTCATCGAAACCAAACCCGTATACAAAATTTCAGCACCATCGGACACTGTGAAGTGGGTCAAATTAAGCTTGCAAGATTTGTTCCCTACTAACTAACAAACTAACTAAGTAACTAATTGACATGGCAAGTTAATAAAAAGCTTGTAAAAATCGACCCATTTTCATACTAGCCCTGGCGGGATTAATATTTTCAATTCATTGTAGGGTATTTCAATGAAGTCATAAACTAAGTAACATTGTTAATTATACAACAAGTAAAAAAATATTTGTAATGTTAGCGAAAAAGAGAAAATTGCGTTTCTAATGACGCATAAACTCTAAATTAATGAAAGATATAGGTACTTTGAGTAGATTGAGAGGCTGTTAGCTATGTAATCAAAGGCAAATCAAACTTTGTGCTATACCTACTAGACCCACACTTGACCCCACTCTGCTATCAACTTTGCCGGTCATTCCACCTACTTCACGCTTTTAGGATTACTTACAAAAAAGCTAAGTACATTTACCTTATTTATGTCGAAAAGACAATTGAATGACGCCAACAAAACTTTAAGTATGGCTTCTTACTTTTCCAATCTTACCCCCGAATTCTCGAACGCTAATCATCTTTGGGAGCGTCTCAAACATCATGGCATCTCTTTCATACGTTTGACATTTAAAGTGACAGGGCGATGTGTAAGACGCTCCCAAAGATAAGTAGCGTACGAGTATTCGGGCATTACACTATTAGTTATAATAAAGTATCATCATCATGTCAGCCGAACGACGCCCACTGCTGGGCATAGGCCTCCCCCAAGGATCTCCACAACGATCGGTCCTGCGCTGCCCGCATCCAGCGGCTTCCCGCGACCTTGACAAGATAAAGTATAAAAAAATATAAATTACCCATATACATCGTCACATTTTATGAAAAGCAGATCCAAAAGTAAAACTAAAATACTTACTTATTTTAGAAATTGTGCTCTTTACAGTAACCCGACCAGAAATTAAGGCAATGATTCCCGACCGAAATAGGCACGCTAACGCTTGCTCGGCCGCGCTCGATACACTTCGCGCGGACCCAGCAGCAGCCGGCAGTGAACTGTGAACTCGCGAGCGCCCCGCGAATCGAAATCACTTAAAATTCAATTAAAAATGAAATGATAAAAAAAATATGATGGCCGGAATCCCTCGGCTATTCAAAGACAATTATTTTCATATGTTTTTCATTAACTAAAAACAATTATACTGCAAGTAATATGATAAGTATTTGAATTATTATTAGATGGATGTGTGGAATTTTATTTGATACAGTAAAGTATCACTAATGGAAATTATAAAAAAATTAAACCGCCTTCTAAAAAACCACATCAAAAAAGTAAGAAATAATTCTTCACCAAATAAATAACGTAAGTACTTTGAAGTCGGGCGTGAAACATGTACAATTTTTTGTTGTTTTTGTTAAAACCCGCCCGACTTCAAAGTACTTACGTTATTTATTTGGTGAAGAATTATTTCTTACTTTTTTGATGTGGTTTTTTAGAAGGCGGTTTAATTTTTTTATAAAAATAATTTTTATTTCACTCTTTTTAGTGCATCGTGCAGGCAATTTACGTGTTTTCTGGTAAATAGGTTTGTGATCAAACTCAAAACCTCCTTTTTCGAAGTCGGTTAAAATACCTTGAGGTATCCCCTTTTTAACAAAACAAGAATCATCTAAATCGGTTTATAAACAAAGGAGTTATGCCTAAAGATACGTATTAAATTCACATAAAGTGGTAACGAAAACGACAGTATTTTCAAGATTTCCTGAAAACTACTGAACCGATTTCAACATTTCAAAAAATGGGACCAACTTGGAAACCAACCTGATGTAATAACGTTTGAACCATTTCAATCGGTTCAGCCGTCTTCGAGTAATCGGTGGACATACACAAAAAAAAAAAAAACATACAGACGAATAGAGAACCTCCTCCTTTTTGATTTAGAAGTCGGTTAAATACATCTAACGGCCGCAAGCACTAGATAAAAGACTGTAAAATAACATATATTTTTTCAAAATTTTGAGTACTTGTGGTTTGCGAGTAATCCATAATTTTTAAATACCCTATTTTCGGGAATCCTCGCTTAACCCGGCATAGAAGAGGTGGCGATCGCACCAACATTTGTGTGAGGGTCACCAACCAACAACTAAGTTATCAATGGTACGGTGACTAGTGATGTACCGTGCCCGGGCACGTTCCCAAGGACTGGAAATTTTGCCGGCAGCGTTGCCGGCAGTGTCCCAAAGTTCCCAGCAATATTCCCAAGCAGCATTTTGTAGATGAATATTTTACCATGCAAGACAATTAAAAATAAGACTTTAAAACTGTTTAATTAAATTGAATTTCGTAATAAATAGCCACCAACATCAGAGGTAAGCACATATGAAATGAAAAACAGTTTGATATAAAATGGTATATTTTTTTATTCAACAAACTAAGAAAACAAAACAAAATAATCTTGCCATAATTATCAACAAATTATAAAATTGTAAGACACAGAAGAAAAATACATTATTTATTTATATAATTTAACAAAACGACAAAAAGTCTACTGGGAATTTTGGGCAATATTCCCAATGAGCCCGGAAATATCCCGGGCACATTGGGACTGGAAAATTGCCGGCAGTGGCAATATTCCCAGGCGTACATCACTAACGGTGACTGGTGTGAGCCACGTCCATGGAATTAATGAATCCATGTGAAATGTAAAAATCTTTTAAAGAGTGTACCTACCATCGCACAAAATCAGGTTTTCAATTGCAACGCTTACTCACGGAAAATACTGGATACCATGCATTGTTCCACTACCAAACTGTAGTACCTAGCTTGAGAACTAGTATTATGGAAATTGGAAACAAAACACCCAGACCCAAGGAAATATTGAAAAGTTCGTTTTTCAATATTTACTCGACCGGGAATCGAACCCGGGACCTCTAGATATAGCCACCTTGAAAACCGGTGCGTACACTACTCGGCCACGGAGGTCGTTTCTTTCTTGTTCTATCAATGTTCGTATCGTGTGGTAAAATGCCATGAAGGCATCCCACTACAGGGGCCCCTGACCGCGGCGCCTTTGATCGTTCCATTATCAATTCCCCACGCGAAGCCTATTAAATCAGCCGAAAGTCGCACGCGACGACTCGTGCGATTGTCAGCGATTTGTCTTGAGCGCGATTGGCTTAAGGCTTATAGCCCGAGAGCCAAACTAATTCGCTCTATGGAGACTCAACAATAATTCTATATCAGTAATTTCTTAACATTGAAAATTAGATTATCTAGTTTAATAAATAATTCATTAGTAATCCACCAATATTTATGACAGCGACATTAAAAAAAAACAAATACAAAGCTTTAAAAAATCTATAAAAAATAGGCAAAAATGGTATAAGTGTTATTCACTTTACATTTGAATACATTTATTATTATCTTCCGTAAAAGTATATAATCCCCCTATATTTGTAAATGAAAAACAAATAAACTTTAAAAAAAAATCTCTACGTAAACTCAAATTGGCATTACACAAGAATGCTATCAGAAACAACCGACTTCTTCCTAAAGTATTAGTTTCCCGTTTTATATCTTTATGGATTTCGACTTTGGTGCTTAGATATGGTTAACATAAACACATGTTAACGATAAAATTGGTGATAGCATATTTGCTGAAAGAATTGCACCATTTTCGGGGTATAACTTTTTTTTTATACCTTCCAATGCGATATTATGTTGGATTCCAAAATATAGTCTCTTAAAATTATATTTAAGGGCCGTTTACAAAAATTTGGCCTGTTATTGAATTTTTTACAAAATTATCAGATAGCTCTTGGGGTATTAAGGCTCTTTCATGGTCAATGTTCGGCTTTTCACTTGAACTTGAAGGAAAGAATCAGAGTGATTGACTGTTGAATGAATTTTATTACTTAAAGCTCTATACAACGTGTTAATGGATAAGCGCAAAACCTCTTAGGTGGTCATTGTGCTCATGAATATGAACAAGTTTTACTATGGGGCCAACTCTGCAACTCAACAAAAAAAACAGCTGTTTCATACAAATGTAATACCTACCTTTTTTTTATCAGAGTGAGGGCAAATACATACTTTACGTATACCAGTGACATTCTGGCATGCTGGACTCGGTCAGCGCACAGGAAGCCGTACGTCCCGGCTATACCGGGACTCCTAGGCTGTCTCTCGCCGCCCCCAGCGCCCCCGTGTCGAGACTAACCTACCTACTCGACCAGAATGTATGGAACAGCTGATTTTTTTTGCTTATTTATTAACACGTTGTATATTTATGTAGTCTGGGCCAGATTTTTGATCCGTAGTTAACTGAACTAATGGTTAAAAAAGTAACTAATCCTGCGCCCCGATCGCGGTAATTCTATGCAGTGCGTCTTGACCACGTTTGCGTCATGAAGTTTGACTTCGTATTGCCGTAATGACATAACGACGCACACGTCACGCAAACCTATAGTCCCACAATCCTGTCTGTTCCGGTGACATCCGTGACAGAGGAGCCACTTGCAATACGAAATTAGCTATCAAAATAGACTGTCGTATGAAAACTGTTTTAGTTCCAAAGATTATCACCGGAACAGAAAACTTTGTCGCACTGTCAAAGGCGCGCGTTATCAAAACCGTATTTCACGTCGCGTGACCGTCAACTGCACTTACACCTGACTAATGCGTCATAACTTATGACGCATTAGTCAGGTATCTTATGCCATAAGATTACCGCGATCGGGGCGCTGTGAAATTCAGTTATATACAGGACGACAAAAATCGTTAAGCTAACTATTACTTGAAATACGAATTTTCAAGATATTTAACTATTAGTTACTTTTTTAACCATTAGTTCAGTTAACTACGGATCAAAAAACTGGCCCTTACTATTGTATCTTTTCCTTAGTGATTTAAACTTGATTGGTGGGTATTTGCGACTAAAAACGCGCCGGGACCAATCTTGGCTACCCATTTGCAATTTATTGTTCCGAGCACACTAATGCTAATATTACACGGTTCAACCAAATTGATTCAATTTGGTTGAAAGGCGCCGAAATAAAGGCGCACATTGACATTGAATGATTCACTTTTACGTTTTCATTGTTCAATTTGGTTGCTTCATTTAAATTGAAAGGCAAAAGTGAACCGTGTATTTCCGCTATAACCGCTACGCCACGGGCTCCTCTAGTAAACATATTAAAACATAATCAATAACAGTGTCAGTCGCATCTCCATTGCTTGCTTTATTTTAATTGCCACATCCACAAATTGGTCGTAACTTCCACGGAGCATGCAAACAAAATGGTGGTAACAAATAATGATTAATGTCGCCGTATGTTTACTGGAGTACTCTCGAGGCAACTAATTAGTCCAACTGAACCGAGTAAATTGCGCGTGAGAACGAAGCTGACACAGAGTAGCTCTACAAACAGAGACAAGTTATAGCCAATGTTGTTAAAAAAAAGCTATACGCGTTAGTAATTGCTGCAACTTCCTCCGCGTGGAATCACGGCTTCAGCGGCGAAACAGTGCTTGCCCGACGGTCAACGCATACCATACGCGCCGATTGTATTCATGCGTTGGTCCTCAGTCGTGCGTGATCAAGCGATTAGTGCTTCACGGACGGCAGAGAGCTTCGGACGTGTACAGTTACAAATGCAATAATATGTGCAAATTATTTTTAAAAACGACTAAGGCAAAAAACAATAAAAGGGAAGATATATCACATTCATCCAGTAATTTTAGATCGGTTAATTGAATGCGAGTTTTACTCTACGCGCGTAGCAGTTTTTAAGCGCGGTACTGTATTTCGTCATACATTTTCATTGATATACCTACCTACGTCCAACCGATGTCAGCGTTGTCCATCGGTCAAGCACTGTTTCGAGCCTTAGGGATCACTTCTAACTAACATTTATGTAAGGAATATCCATTTTCTAGCTTAAGTTTGTGTAGTACTGTGGAGATGTGATGCGAACTCCTTGATGTTAGAACTATTTTCAGAGTTCGAGTAAACGTTAATTACTTTAATTTATGCCTAAGTAATGAGCGTGATATTATCTTATTTTTATATTATTCTGTAACGGATTTAAAAACACTTATCTCTGTTCGTCTATTAACGCGTACAGAGATGACGTAAAAGAAATCTTTCAAAGGAATTTCAACCTCACTGCCCAGAAATACGATTCTGGTGCGAATTCTTTGGTGTTCACGTATTAAGATTGTCAATGATTATAATACTTCGGACCGGAAATATTAGAAGATACGTGCTGTTTGATCAAATAATTGTTTAATAATAGTGTCATTGGTTTCATTGACATTTATTTGGGTGTTATTTGTTTTGAAAGGGAGTTGTTTAATGAGAGGCGAATAATGTTTTTCTATAAATTCGGTAGTTAGATATATTAATATAGCGTCGCCGCACACGCGCCACCGAAAAACGCCGCCCCACCGACTACTTTCCTGTAGTTTTCATACATTTTATGAGAACGCCGACGACGACGCCGGCAGTCGTCACTTGTTTCTTCTTCTAGCTAGCAAGAAGTAATTCTTCTTAAGTATTCTTCTAGCACGAGTTAATAAGAACATATTTACTCATGACTCTATGACAACATACTTCAACATACTTTTTTAAGTTAAAATCATTTAGTTAAAGTAATTAAACATTAAATGATGCTATTTTGTTTCATCTGTTGCATTCAAATCCCGTTGTATTAAAAGAAAATCATTCTAAACAGTTTCTTAGGATGTTTTTGTCAGAGATAAACCTCAATATATAAATATTTTAGTAACATGCGTTGGAACCTGAGGTTCAGAGAAACATTGTTGGATTTTCATTGCAAACGTTTGTGACTGCCAATTAGGGCAGTAACTAGGGAAACTGTACTTTCATACAGGGAAATAAGTTCCCTTCCGACAGCCAAAAGAAAACCTTTCGAACATTTATTTTATTTAAATTTAACATTAATCAATTTCAGATGTTTTTGATTGAATGTTCTTATCTTCGAAACTATTAGTCCGATTTTATCTTATTTCTGCAATTTCATTCCATTATTTAGAAAGATTAGGGATAAAGCAATTAACTGAATGTGAATATAGTATAACGCAATGGTGATCATGAGGTCTTGCTTATCATCCCGCAGGGTGTTCGTAGTTTGTAAATAATGCAGAAAACAGTATACCTACGTTACATACACACACATACACTCAAACACTTTCTCCCACTGTTATTATTTTGTTTATAATTTTGTTTACCATGCGTCTCAAGGGTGATGGCTGAAAATCAGTATTTTGCCTCCGGGCAAAAACTACACTGAGCCTTGGCCCATTTTGCTGCTGCACATACGTACAATTCTTTCCTTTCTTTCTTTTTTCTAAAATATGTACTTTCCAATTTTGTTTATTAGGTATATTTTGTGTTTTCTGTTTTTATGTTTATCTCGGCAATTGTATGTATGTGAAATAATTCAGCAATAAACGATTTATCTAACTATCTATCTACGTTTGAAGTTTTATGCCATCCCTAGAACAAATTCTGTTCTGATAAATGGTGGCTAGTTTGAAAGTTTAGAAAAAGTAAAGTTAAAAATTGTGGACGCAAAATTAATGTAACTATCTTTTAAATATTGCAAGAATCATTCAAAGATTCATAAGTATGTGTTTGTGGAAGCGGTAATGCCTTCCATCAAGGGTCAACACATGTCAGTACAATTTTAGTTTATTTTTAGCATCAAGTAGGGACTTGGCTGCTAAAAATATTCGTGGAGCAGTTAGCTTAGCTGACAGGGTACTTACCCTTTTCATCCTTTTGTGAATATTGATTCTTATTCATCCTTTTCTTTGCAAATGGTTATTCCACATGTGAAGATATATTTAGCATAACAGCACTTTGTTAAGGTTTCAACTTTTGCCTTCCCAATACTTCTTTTTTGTCCAAATATATTTACCTTCTACTTTATTCAAAGTCAAAAATAAGAAATTCGTGTTTTTTTCCTCGTTTAAAAATAAATTGTAACTCTTTAATCATTAAACCATAAAAAAATTATTGGATGGGAAAAAAGATACTTACTAATGATATTCCTTGAAATTGAATTTACCATCAACAACCGCGTAAGTACTAACTGCGTGATTTACGATTACGATAATAAATGAACGACTCCTGTGGTTGACGTGTTTAATTTAACTGTTTATAGCACTGCAATAACTGTTCAATAAATCCATAATATGTTGTTTAATATTGCGGTTAGCGACACTTAGGACTGGAACACATATACAGCTAAAGAAACATAATTATATAAAATATATAAATGTTAAATAGTCAGTGATATAAAACGACTTTAATTTGTATAGAACTGCCGTTAAGTTACGAATTAAATTTTAAAGTAGTTCTTCTTCGAGTTTTAAATTTTTACTATGCTAAATTTCATCAAAATTGATTCAGTTATTTAGTAGAAAGGTAACAGACATATGAAGCTACTTTCCTATTTATTAAATAGGGATCATATCCTATCGTAAGGACGATATAAAAATAAGACAACTTCGAAGCCGTTGTATCTTATCTAATGGGGCAGACTGTCAGTCCGCCGGCAGGCCACCTGCAGCCCTTGATCGAACAGGTCGCCTGACATACAGTTTTTGTATGTAAATCTGTGGGTGTGTGGCAGATTGCGGCCAACTGACAGGCTGTTGGCTGCAAGCTGACTGATAGTCTGTGGGGCCCTTAACCTCTCAAGACGTTTCTTGTTTTCAAGACGAAGTAGGGGAAATGCCTTTTTTAATATGTGATTAAATTTATGTGATCCCAAAGCAGTTGCCATCAGTCCATCTACTCTACATAGGGTGGATGTAGACGTAGTTAGAACTCTACCAAGATACCTACTACTAACCTATATCTACTCACAAGTGAAATTTTGTTTAAGACCCTTATTAAACATACTGAACTGGTTACCTATAGCGAAATGCTTATGAGTGCATGCAAGCTAAGTTCTAGTACTTCCTAATGTTAGAAACATTGAAAGAAACGATGGTTATAATCAGGAGCTTATTTTAATTAGCTATGAACACAGATTCTAGTCAGTTCTGTTTTGTAGTAAATACTTGTTTGTTTTGCTTCTTCGCACAATAATAAAAATAGCAAAAGAAACAATTAAAATATGCCTGCGATGTCCTCAATATCTATACAAAAGTAAAATTGCCCAATAACAGCTATCATTGCTAAATACCACGGTTGCGTTTCACAGAATTGCAGGATTAAAGGATTTGAATAAAATTTTGTTCGGAAATCGTATCAACAAAATGACTTTTTAGATTTTAGAGCGGGTATTGGGGAAAGCTGAAAGTTGTAATCCGTGGAATGGATGAGATTAATAGCATAATTCTTTTTATTTTTACTTTTTTGCATTCACAATGCAATTTTTAATTCTTGAAAATATTGAAAATGAAGTTTTAGAAAAATAGTTGTGAGCCGGACGATTTTTCTCATAAGTACTTAATTTTCAATTTTTTCTTTAAACTTAGGTAAATAACCATGGTGTTATTTTCTTTATTGTTTACTAGCGGTTGCCCGCGGCTTCATTACAGGATACAGTAGCAGCAAAGCCGGCAGCCCTCGCCAATCAAAACATGTAAAATTATATTAAACTAGCCTTCCGCCCGCGGCTTCGCCGGCGTGGTCTACACGATGCTACTACGACGGTTTCAAAATAGAGCCGAATGTATGAAAAAACTTTTTTTGATGTGTGTAACTCACTTCTCAAGATGTCCATAACAGGTGGTAGGTAAAAAATGTTGGACCATTCATAAGCATTAATTTTATTTAATCTACTAGCTTTCCGCCCGCGGCTTTGCCTGCGTGGACTACACGACGTTATTCCGCGGGAATGTGATATTTTTCAGGAATAAAAAGCCTATGTATAACAGCAAGCTCCAAGCTACAAAAGTATCTGTATCCCAAACAGCCAAATCCGTTCAGCCGTTTTTTTATAATAATTGTATGAAGCTCGCGCTCGGACGCCCCGCCTCTTTTTACCTTCGGCCGCGAGACGCGTCGAGCGAAGCTTCGAACTGCTAAGCTATCAGGAGTTACACGTGTTATTGTGAGTCAACCATTAAAGATAGACATATGCTGTCGTGGGATATTTTTTAAATATTTTTAAGGAGAACATTTCCGTTATACATGATTTCTGTGTAGCTTTAACCATGAAGGTTGCACACGCGACGGAAGCTTAAAAAATGGAGTAACTTCTCCCGTTTTCCCAACATTTCCCTTCACTGCTCTGCTCCTATTGATTGTAGCGTGATGAAAAGTATACTATAACCAGCTCAGGAGTATGAAAAATAACTGTACCACGTTTCGTTAAAATCCGTCGAGTAGTTTTTGTTTCTATAACGGTTATACAGACAGACAGACAGACAGACAGACAGACAGACAAAAATTTTACTGATTGCATTTTTGGCATCAATATCGATCCCTTATCACCCTCTGATAGTTATTTTGGAAATATATTTCATGTACAGAAATGACCTCTCTACAGATTTATTATAAGTACTTATAGATAGATGGGTCAGGCCGTAGATTTTGCCACAAATAGCGCAATGGTGACGCAAAATTTTCTACGAGTCGGTCGCACAAAGTGGCGCAAAATGGTAGCGCAAAATTATTAAGGAGCACGTACATTAATGTGATTTTATTTAACAAACATGTACTAACAAGAGGTATTGCATCAAACAAACTAGAAAAAGAAACACGATGTTGGTATGTAAGTATGTTTAATTAATAATTAACAATAATGTAAGTACCTATGAGTAATTCTTTTTTATATATTGCGCACAATGAAAAGTTAAACAGGATGACAAAAACTAGTAAGTATGTATGATTTGTTCAATTTACAAAAAAAAATACATTTAATTTGTTAGATGGAGGTATTTGGTATTATTCATTATTAATTATATGTATAAATATAATACAACTTTAAAATTTCCATTCTTTCCATTACTTTGACTCTAGCAACAACCTGCTTGAAGTATCACTATTAAAAGGACCTGCCAACCATTAAGATGCCAAAAATAAAAAAAATAGATCTTTCAATAAAGAAAAAAGTTAGATGGGTTTAAAAGTTAGTATGAAAGTGACGAAATTCCAAAACTTATAAAATACAAAATAAAAAAAACTTTGGACCTAGGTAAAATCTTTGGGGCTGGTTAGGTAGCAGACCACCGCACCTACCCCTATTTTTGTATGTTTAACGTTCTGCCGAACACCCTGTACTTATAGAATATTAATAAAAGCTAACAAATCAATTAATAGTAATGCTAGTCATGTTTTTTAGCGGAATTACAGCTAAAAGTAATTTCAAAATAATAAAAACACTTGAAAACCTTGTGTGCATGCACTATTATTCAATAGCGTAAAATAAGTGGCGCAATTTCTACGCAACCGGTATCGCAAAGTGGCATAAAGGCAGTTTTGCGGAACCGAGGCGCAAATGAAATCGATTATAACTCTTAAAATATACTATTTTACAAGGCTTATTTAACATATACAGATCACACACATCTAATTAAACCATGCGCAACAACAATTATAAGTTTTAATCAAAAACTTACCTTGAAATCTCAAAAAATGCACTCTGCAAAGTAGGCGACACTTTTCACTTTGATCAGAGTTGACACCGAAATGTCAAAAAATATGGTCCTCAACGCTGCATTGACCATAGAATACGATTCTTTGGTGATGCCAGCACTCAAACAAAATCTTAATAAATGTTTTAAAACCATAATATGGGTGAAAATGGTTGCGCAATATAAATAGCGCAAAGAAATGGTTTTTCAAAAAAAAAACTTATTGCCGAAAATTTATCTTTTTTTCTTAGGAAATACGCAAAGATATTAAAGGAATGGCAACCTTATTATTATTTTATAACGTCAAATCAAACAGCTCATCAATAAGTTAAAAAATGATAATTTTATCGATGTTTAAGCTGGACACCTACCAATGCGGATTCGCGGTTTTTATAAAAAATCCGTCACTTTTGGGAGGGAAATGTCAAATAGTTTTCCAAATCTATAAACTTATCCAAATATCTATATCTGCCTTGGTTTGCTATTTCTTAGGAAACACGATGATAAGATTCAGAAATTTCTAAGAGTACTATATTTAAAATTATATGAGGCGGAGACTTTTGTACCCTCGAATGTGGCAAAATCTACGGCCTGACCCAGATAGATAGAAGATATAGAAGAAGATATGAATAAAAATTTCTGACTTTGACTTTGACTTGGCGATGACTTGGCGTCACAGACATAGAAGCACTGCTGGCATCGCTGCTATGGCATCTTAATCTGATGCAGCCCTAAGGGTCGTTAACAAGATTACAAAAACTGTAATTGTTTTCATATCTAGAGGCTGACCACAGCCTTCTCTAGTGGGCTGACTCTTCGCCTTTTTTTTAATAACGTACGACTAGATCATATTATTATTTCGAGTATTTTCCCTCGAGGTATCATGAAATAATTTTACCCTGTATAATTATAAAAGTTACCAAAAATATTTGATCTAAGAGAATAAGCTGTTACTCAATATCAACGGAATTACGGATATTATTGCTATGAAGTAATAGTGCATAGCGCCTTTACTATTGTTATAATACGAAAACTCTGTGGCGACTGCATTAACGACGTGTATAAATATTTATATTTCGAAATAGAAACAGTTAAAATGCAATGCTTGAACATTTACCTCGCTTCAAAATTAAACAACGCCTAACAGCTTAGAGTTCTTACTTATACCTATTCATAGGTAATTTTGAAATAATGAGCAATACAGAAAGTCTTTTTCCATTAATTACATATTGCTCGCTCTATTACAGTAGCTAATGAGGTAAGTGTTCAAGAATTGGGAGAGACCACAGCCAGGTTCGATTCCTGCATAATACAAACTACTTATTGTGTAATGTTGATGTTGTTGGTTGCAGTTTAATTTATATTATTTTTAAATTCGTATAGACATGAAAGTTAGATTATACGGGTGTATTTTATGTTTCCAAAGCACAATTTAACTTTTGCTAAGTAAATGAACACTAAAATTCTAATGGTATTACTAATTCCCCCAGTGATCGTGAATGTTTATAATTAAGTGTTAATTGGACACCAGTGCAACACGTCACGAACCAGTGTTTCGTATTACAGTCATACACTCGGGACATACCGATCATTCGATTCCCATGTCATCTCAATAAATTATGTAAGTACTAGCTTTCCGCCCGCGGCTTCGCCCGCGTGGACTTCACGACGTCATCCCGCGGGAATGTGATATTTTTCCGGGATAAAAAGTAGCCTATGTTCCTCTCCTGGGTTCAAAGTATCTGTGTTCCAAATTTCAGCCCAATCCGTTCACCCGTTTTGGCGTGATTGAGTAACAAACATCCAAACATCCAAACATCCAAACATCCAAACATCTAAACTTTCACATTTATAATATTAGTAGGATTCATGTTTCGATTAATTGACGACGTCCGTGGCCGAGTGGTGTAAGTACCGGTTTTCGAGGAGCCGCTGTCTCTAGCGGTCCCGGGTTCGATTCCCGGTCGGGTAAATATTGGAAAAAGAACTTTAAAATATTTCCTCGGGTCTGGGTGTATGTGGTAATTAATACCCGTCGTTATTTCCAATTTCCACATTACTAGTGCTCAAGCTACTATAGTAGGTATGGTGGCACAATGTAGGTATGTGAGGTGTACAATATTAATTTTTATTAGCATGTTTTAAACGTTACGTACCTACTGCTAATCAAAGAAAAAAGATTAAGATAAGTTAAAGCTTTTTGGTTTTAACGCACAATATTTTGCTTTTTCGTAAAACAGGTAAGTAAGTCAACATCATCATCAGCCATTATAAGTCCTCACTGCGGCACAAACCTTCCTTATGGATGGATAAGGAATGGGCCATGACCTACCACACGTGCCCAATGCCGATTGGTTGGTATTAACGACTGCAAACGCAGCTGGCACCACCAACGGCTTTATGTGCTTTGCGAAGCAAGGAGAAGCTCGAGATAATAAATTTTTGGTCACCGATCCCGTGACTGACCATTGCGAAAGTTGCTTAACTTTGACGATTGCAGGCCAAGTGCATTTATCACGCCACGGGCTCTTCAGGTAAGTACTTTTCTAAAATTGGTTTTTGCAAAAATTAATTCTTTTATATTTGTGTCGCTTCGATTTGGTTCAGGATGAGTTCAGGGCCCTGATTCACGAACCGTCGGAAACGCTCCCGACAGCGGAATGTATGCCCTGTCACTGTCACTCACTATAGAATAGACAAAGACATAAACTGAATCCGATTCAGTTTCCGACGGTTTGGAATCAGGGGGCAGGTATGTATTGTTTTAATTAAAGATTCGAGACCTGCAAAAAATCATGATATTTAACCTAACACAGACGAGATCGCGGGCAACCGCCAGTTTTACATGATTATATGAGTTCATAAGAATAAACGTATTATATTTTCTCGATAAAAGCCATTTCTTGTAAAGTTACTTAAATTTCATTATCATAAATACTCGATAAAAGCCATTTCTTGTAAAGTTAAATGTGATTTTCAGAAATACTTGATAGATAATCCCAAACAATATTACGAGTAAAACTAAAAACATCAAAATCAAATTAACTGTAACCCAATTCTAAAGAGGAAATTCCTAATTCCTGTTGTCATTCCCATTTCAATGAGCGTGAAATTAGAATTATTATTCGATTCCATTAAGTATCATTGGTTGCTTGTAAATAACTAAACAGGCCTCTTATTAACAAAACTTGTACACAGCCTCTGGGAAATTGAGCACGAGATGATTTCTGAGAAATATTGAATAACAACCAAGCAAGCCTTACTTAAGTTAACAACTCACATTTTCCTAGAAAAGCAAGCCGAAAGGTCAAAGGACGACAGGGAACTAATGAATATAAGAGTTTACTTTAAAACCAATTCCTTTAAAATTAAAATGTTATTCCTTTAAAGCAAATGAATAACTATGTAATAGGTATGTTACGAGTGTAGATATTTATTACTTACGCTTTTCAGTATCACTTTAAAAGGCAAATAATTATATCTGATCAATTTATTAAGTAAGTACCTACTAGAGGCCCCGCGTGGTACAGTACCACTGGTACCTACCTGTTTCCGTGGGAATAACAGGATAAAATTATAGCCTATGTTACCCTGGATAAAGTAGGTGTTAGTGGTGGAAGATTTTTTTAAATACGTCAAGTATTTTTTGAGATTATTTATTACAAACAAGCAAACAAAAGATCATAGCTTGCCTACTTAGAAATGCTAATACCAATATCAATGAATATGTTTTCAAAATGCTTAATATGTTAGTATATATGTACTAACATATTAAGCATTTTGAAAACAGGTAGGCTAGGCTTCAATATATTATCGTAAGTTATAAGAAGAAATTATATTTTAAGTTGTTATAAAACATTTTATGTAAGTACTAAATTTTCAGGACTGACCGTTAAACTTGGCACCCATTTAGATCTCACATCTTTTGTCGTTGAAGTCAACAACCAAGGCATATTTCCTAATATTGAAGTTGGCTCTCACTTCACATATTTTATGTTTTTGATGAGATATCATTACTTTTTGTAGAGAAATTATTAGTAGGTACTTATTCATAATAAAATTAATACCAAATGTTTCAGTATATTTTATTTGGTCAGTTATATTACTTTGCCCTTGTGTATCAGCTACTGACAATGAAACTAATTTTATGCTCGTGTTTGGTGTGGACGTGGAAATATCATTTTTAACAGATTTTCCTATTTCCAACAGTTTCTTTTTCCTAGTCGTAATAGTTTATGGTGTTTTGCTCGACGAAGTTGCAGAAGGTATTTAATGTTCCTGAGCAGATATTGCATTTCCATTTGCGTTTTGATTCTGGTTTCATTAAGCGATAACGCTTTCCGGACGAAACTATGTAATTACTAACGGAATTACGGATCTTTACGAAACAGAACATAGCAAATAACAAATTTAACAAACAAAAGTATAATTTAGATTATTTAACATTATTTCCATAAGTACACTTTACTCTCTATAAAGTTTAATATACTCTTCCATCAACTTTCAACAATATAGTATAGAAAAAAAGGATTTTTCTCTTGTTTTCTATACTGTGGGTGGGTGTATATGGAGTCATCTATCGTTGACTTTAGTGAACTATTTATGTGCAAAGTGTGCACCTACAGGGAGAACATAGCAACTTTCGCATTTTTTGGCTTCTCGTTAGTTCCCATTTGAATGTATGAAGATTGCGCCCCCTGGTGGTCGGGTTATAAGTACTATGCTCCGTTTTGACATGAAAGAAAGACAAACAAACAAACAAACACACTTTCACATTTATCATTACGACTCCGTAGCTCAGTGGTTAGAGCAGTCGCCCGGAAAGCGAAAGGTCGTGGGTTCGAGTCCCATCGGAGATGGTTGTGAGATGAAGGTCGGTTTTTTATAAATACCTCATTTTCCATTTTTCAATAATAAAAATTGGACTGTGAATGCAAAAAAGTAAAAATTTTAATAACTTTATAATTTATATTAATATTAATAATTATTTTAAGTGAAAGGCCGTGGGTTCGAGTCCCATCGGAGCTGGTTGTGAGACGAGGGTCGATTTTGTCTAAATTCTTCATTTTCCATTTTTCAATAATAAAAATTGGACTGTGAATGCAAAAAAGTAAAAATTTCAATAACTTTATAATTTATATTAATATTAATAATTAATAAATAATAATATGGATATCGTGCTAGATGGCGCAAGCTTGTAATTTATTTAACGCGAGGACAAAAAGATATTTGGGTAATCTGGGGTTCGAACTTGGTTCTCTCGAGTCCTCAATATTGAATGGCCACTACACCGTCGGCGCTAGCTGAACTTCAAGAGGTATGACGAAATATTGGTATATAACAGAATAAAAACTATTACAAACTTATATTTGTACTTCATCTTATACAAGATCTTATACAGGATAAGTGCATAGGGAACGCAAATATAAGTTTATCAACGTTTTATATAAAAAAATACTAGTTTCTGATTTTTTCCTTTGTATTCACCAGATTACCTGTCTACATGCCAAATTTCAGCTTTCTAGGTCATCTGGAAGTGGGTTAGAGTTTTGATTATAGGTGAGTCAGTGATAAAAATAACGATTTTTGGACGTAAATATCTAAATAACCGTTTGAGGTGTGTATATAAAATTTGGAGCACATATTTATCTCGCTAGTCTCAATACATAAACCAAATTTGACATGTTTCTGTGTAATAGTTTTTGAGTTATGAGGGGGTCAAAAGTGGCTCCAAATGGTTCGTGTTAAGATACACACGGTGCTGCTCGCCAGTTCTGTTTGCTTTTGAACTTGGCTGATACGCTGCCGCGTATCCAGATCCAAACATCTAAACTTTCACATTTATAAATTAGTAGGATTTTTATCTAGAGCAACTAATAAGTAGATGGTCCGTATGTTAGACTATAAAAAAATATACTTTTCAAGCGATGATAAATTGAACCCTTAAAAGATCACTTAGATAATTACATTTCTTTAATAGAAATATTCACTTAGTATCCATGAAATTAAGGTTTTTACAGTTGGCCAATTTACTTTTTGCTAAGACTGTTATTATTTTCAGCAATTTTTTTAACAATACACTTATATTTTCCAAGTCGGGTGAATGACCCTAAGTTTTCCCAAATAAAGTAATTTGGTTAGTTGCCATAGTAAAATAAGGACAATGGTTAATGAGTCACACGTCAACATAGCCATACATTACCATACATTGTCCGATAAGGAGACAATAAACTGAAGTCATAGTCTAGTCGACATTACTCATACTTTCATCTCGTTCACACGCATGTAGTAATAAATATGTCTGTTCCTGTCTGCCTTAAAATAAGTTAATTATGTTTTCTTTATAAATGCTGACTAATTTATATGACATAAATAACTTTAAAATATAGTTCTAAAAAAAATTTACTCTATTTACTGAAATCGCAGCCATTCATTACTGTGTCGAGTCGCGTCAAGCACTGAAACTGTATAGAAGAAAACTTTGCTCGAGAAGGTATTAAAAACAAAAGTTTAATAAAACATTATCAGACCGAAAATTTTGAAGCCAGTGTAATTTAAACATTATAGCATCGTAATTATACTACTGTATGGTATGTCTCACAAGATAATAAGTTGGTCGGTTACCACGTGACCGACTGTTGCTAAAGTTGCTTTACCCCAACTATCGCAGTTCGAGCGCGGTTGCCACTGCACTGTAGCCCTAGCACAAGAAACTGTCGTTATGGTAACCAACCACCCACCTTACATTTTGGTAATAAGAATAAGAAAGAAAGAAAGAAAGAAAAACTATTTATTTTGACATGACACGACATAAACAACAATAGTAGATTGTTTAGCAAGGGATGTATGGCACCCATAACAGTCGAGAAACACTCTACTTTTCATTTTGAATATGAGGAAAGTAAAAATAAACAGAAATAATCTAAAAAATATTTTTCCTATGGCCGCGGAATTTTCGAAAGACTAGAACTTTTTTGTTCATTTTCTCTGTTTTAAGGAAGGCAAGGGAAACTAAGTCCATACAGTCTTGTTTGGTGTTTGACCCGTACTCTATGCAATACCATGAAATTAATAGCCTGATTTTTTAAGTTACAAATAACTTATTTGGTTTAATCTGTTTCTAAAAACGCATCCTTTAAAAAAAACAATGTTTTAGATATCAAAATAATAATTTTACGATATTAATTATTTTATATAAGTACAAAACATGACTGTATAGGCTTCTGTGCCTTTGCCTGCATACCTTTGGTAAATAAATGTCCAAAGAGATACTTAAAGACTCTACACACGTTTCTATCTTACCTCCGATTCGGTCTGCTCCCAGACCAAATTGGAACGTGTGTAGCGCAGATTTGGTCTGGGAGCAGACCAAATCGGCTGTCGGATCGGAACGTGTGATGCTATTACAGATTTTGACATGACCCCTCCTATTCCTTTTTTAAATTTCATAACGGCCCTAGGGCCGCCACATACCACTTTCAACCCGCATTTTAGGCAAGTTAGGAGTTACTTTCAGAATATGAGACATGAAAACTTTTTAACATTATTGGTGTGTTTAAGTAGATTTTTTTATAACCTAAGGTGCTAGTAAGGTAAAAAGCATAGGTGGTATAGCGTGCTATAACAGTTTGTAGAACATAATAGTTTATTGGGCCCACGATTTTAGAGCTTAAAGAATAGTCATATTTGAGTGATACAATAAAGTTGTCATGGTGCTAATGGAGCAGTTATTATCACCTAAGTTTTTTATTAGTGATTGACAGGTTACAACCGCAATTTTAAGAGGTAAATACATTGTAAAAGTCACTCTCATAAGTCTTTTACATTATACATTTAACCGCTTGGTTGCGGCGCCCATTTTCAAAAACTTTTCGCCATGGCTGTGAACAAATTTTCTATGACGCGACTGGCGTGTCAAGCGCCATAGAAGTTGATGGCACGCCAATTGTGCCATCAGCCATGTATATAAAAACACATATTCGTTTTGTTCTAGGCAGACTTATCTAAAAATTAATTTGAGGGAATTATAATCGATAAAAAAATGACGCGCCTCTAGTGTCATAAGCCACAAGTTAAAAAATATATGACACGCCTGTCGTGCCATTAGCAACGAATCGGTTAAGGTAGCAGTGTTTATTACACAAAGCGCTAAATTACTTACCGTGATCGTATTATTTTGTACTAGCGGATCCTCGCGGTTCCACTCGCGTGGTACCCGTTCCCGTGGGAATATCGGGATAAAATATAGCCTATGTGACTCGGGAAGAATGTAGTTTTCTAATGGTGAAAGAATTTTCTAAATCGGTCCAGTAGTTTCGGAGCCTATTCGATGCAAACAAACAAACAAACAATCAAATCTTTCCTCTTTGTAATATTAGTATAGAGTATAGATGAAAACCAGAGAAGCGTATTTCTGGGTCTTCTAAGGAAATGAAATCTGATACATATTTGACAGCTTTTAAAGGCCGGTACCTATCGTTTACTTACTTTTCGATTTCCATAACGATAGTTTTTCATGTAGGTGTACAGTGTACTGGGCTTCTCAAACAAAACAATAAAATAACGACTAAAATAATTGAATTAACCAGCTCCTAAAATACACGAGTATACGAATAAAGGGTATAAATTGATTACTCATCTGCGGAGTCGAGTGAGAACGTACTCGCACAGTGAGTCGGCTCAGTGGCTAAGCTTTCATCTATTCCGGGCCCGATTGATTCCTACCGATTGATGTCACGTATCACAAGGTTACATTACGGGCTGTGTACGTAATACATTTTATTTCGGTTTAACATAATTATGTTGAGATTTTAAATTATTTTTATGCATTCACAATGCAATTTTGTAAGTATAGGAAAAATGTGATAGTAAAAAACCGCATTGCAATCCCGCCGGAAAGCTACTATAGCTATAGGGCTCGTGGTTTTTACTATTACATTTTTCCTATTAATTATGTTGGCTCAAATCATCTATCTATCTATAAGTATATATGTCGCAGGGATTTTGTCAAAGTCGTGATATTATAATTATACTACTGAAATTATAATTTCATGTGATATTATAATTCCACTTGTTAAATTATGAATAGACAGTATTTTTGTATGAATAAAAAAAAATAACCACGAAATTTAAGGCAATCGCTTCGCTGCGCTTCGCGATCGCCTTAAACTTCTAACCTATCACGTGTTCTACAGGACTTCCGAGGCTCGCAGCCGTGTGCATACTGTCTCGTACTGTCTATTCATATTATCACGTGAAATTATAATTTCACTAGTGGAATTATAATATCACGACTTTGACAAAATCCCTGCGACATATAGGTATATTTGAATAAAACTCTTGCGTTACTGACTGACTGACAGACAACGCACAGCCGAAAGTACTGGGCATAAAAAGCCGAAATTTGTCATGTACAGTCGCCTGCACTTCAGACTACCACAAAATGTCAAATATCTACAAACGGTTTTGAACTTAATGCTCCAGAGTTAAGGTTGAAAGTCGATTGGAGAATTTTGACAGTTTTGTGTAGTCTGTAGTGCAGCCGACCGTACCTACCTATGTTCCTTGGGGAGTGTAGGGGAGCACTAAGGATTTTTGAAAATTGCCCCTCTAGGGAGTAAAATTCGGGGGTCCACGCAAACGAAGTCGCGAGCAGAGCGCTAGTTATAAATAAAATTGTAGGTTGAAAATGAAGTACTTATTGAGAAAAAATCGACCCGTCTCACAGCTTAGCTCCGATGGGACTCGAACCCACGATCTTTCGCTATCCGGGCTAGTTGGTTGTGAGACGGTTCGATTTAACTCAATACTTCATTTTCAATTTTTCAAGAATAAAAATTGCATTGTGAATGCAAAAAAGTTTAAAGTTAAAAGTTTAAATAAAATTGTAGGTAATAAATAATAACTGCTAATCAGTTATTTTTATTATGTTTGGTATTCATCATCATCATCCTCTGAATACTTGCATATGATGAAAAAGACTTATTGTGACATACTTACTAAAGTATAATATTGGATTTTTTTTTAATGAAGTACCTATGTAGAAAAAATCGACCCGTCTCACAACCAGCTCTGATGGGTCTCGACTCGAACCCACGACCTTTCGCTATCCGGGCGACTGCTCTAACCACTGAGCTATGGAGTCGTTACAATACTTCATACGCGCTGCATAGCCAGCGTTAGTGGTTGTGAGACGGGTCGATATTTTTTCTAAATACTTCATTTTCAAATTTTCAATAATAAAAATTGCATTGTGAATGCAAATAAGTGAAAATTCCAATACTTAACTTTTAGGATACTTTTAAACTGTTGATCACTTTTACAGCAACTATAGGGTATGTGAGGTATAATACCCTATAGTTGCTGTAAAAGTGATCAACAGTGTACATACCGAAAGTTTTTTCAATTTTATAAGTCAATCAGTTTGATTAGTGGACGACGTCGCAAACATGCATTAGTGTTCTCTCTCTCTCTTTTCAAGTTATGAACCCTATTGTATTATATGATCTGAGTATGAACCCCACATGGTGGGGTCAGATTTCCATATCATTCTCCTCGACTTTGCTCCGTTAGAGTCGGTAACTTGATACTCCCTTCATAGCCCTTAACGAATAGCTCAACAACTTGTTTCGGGTTTCTAAATGTACCTACTTACACTTACTCCATTTTATAAACGTGGATTCTAAATCTACCATGTTGGGTGTAACCAATTCCCGTCCCGCTTGAACGACTGTGCTAATTTTAATCTATAAGTACTATTCATACTAATATTATAGAGAGAGAAAAAAAAAATTTGTTTTTTGGTTGTAACGTATTTTATAAACTTAAAAACTACTAAACCGACTTTAAAATTTCTTTCACCAGTAGAAATCTACATTCTTTCATAGTGACACAGGTTATACAACGTGTAAATGCAATAACCAAAAAGCCCTTCACCCCAACTTATTTATTACCACACTTTTATTAGCTTCACTTGTAACTAAGTCACAATGTAAGAAAATCCTGGAATTCAATTTTAACCTACTTCTAATTGTCGTATTGATTTGAAACTTTGCAAGTCTATATGAATCCGATGACAATACAATAATTTGCTACCATCGAGCTGATCTGATGATGGAGTCAAGAGGTGGGCAATAGAACTCTTCAATGGCTGCTAGGAAACCCCTCGAGTTTAAGCTCATTTCTTTTGTTCTGATAAGACCTGTTCGTTACACTTGATGGTGAGGGTCTGATGATGGAGCAGGGAGGAAGCCAGTGGCACTTCTTAATGACCACTAGGAAACCCCTCGAGTTTGGCCTCCGATGTTTCGTTCTGATGAGACTTTTTAGTCGCACTTGGTGGTTAGGGTCTGATGATGGAGCAGGGAAGAAGTCAGTGGCACTTCTTAATTACCAATAGGAAACACCTCGAGTTCTGGCTCATTTGTTTCGTTCTGATGAGACCTGTTCGCTACACTTGGTGGTAAGGGTCTGATGATGGAGCAGGAAGGAAGCCAGTGACACTCCTTAATGACCAATAGGAAACCACTCGAGTTTGGGCTCATTTGTTTCGTGTTGATAAGACCTATTTGTTACAATTGGTGGTGAGGGTCTGATGATGGAGCTGGGAGAAAGCCAGTGAAACTCCTTAATGGCCTCAAGAAACCCCTCGAGCTTGGGCTCATTTGTTTCGTTCTGATGAGACCTATTCGCTTCACTTGGTGATGAGAGTCTGATGATGGAGCATGGAGGAAGCCAGTGGCACTTCTTAATGTCCACTAGGAAACTTCTTGAGTTTGGGCTCATTTGTTGCGTTCAGACGAGACCTATTCGCTACACTTGGTGGCGAGGGTCTGATGATGTGAAGATAGAGCTGGGAGGAAGCCAGTAGCACCTTTAATGACCACTACGAAACCTTTTGAGCTTGGGCTCATTTGTTTCGTTCTGATGAGACCTATTTGCTACACTTGGTGGCAAGGGACTGATGATGGAACAGGGAGAAAGCCAGTGGCACTCCTTAATGGCAAATAGGAAACCACTCGAGTTTGGGCTCATTTGTTTCGTGTTGATAAGACCTATTTGTTACAATTGGTGGTGAGGGTCTGATGATGGAGCTGGGAGAAAGCCAGTGAAACTCCTTAATGGCCTCAAGAAACCCCTCGAGCTTGGGCTCATTTGTTTCGTTCTGATGAGACCTATTCGCTTCACTTGGTGATGAGAGTCTGATGATGGAGCATGGAGGAAGCCAGTGGCACTTCTTAATGTCCACTAGGAAACTTCTTGAGTTTGGGCTCATTTGTTGCGTTCAGACGAGACCTATTCGCTACACTTGGTGGCGAGGGTCTGATGATGTGAAGATAGAGCTGGGAGGAAGCCAGTAGCACCTTTAATGACCACTACGAAACCTTTTGAGCTTGGGCTCATTTGTTTCGTTCTGATGAGACCTATTTGCTACACTTGGTGGCAAGGGACTGATGATGGAACAGGGAGAAAGCCAGTGGCACTCCTTAATGGCAAATAGGAAACCCTTTGAGTTCTGCCTCATTTGTTTCGTTCTGATGTGACCTATCCGCTACACTTGGTGGTAAGGGTCTGATGATGGATCAGGGAGGAAGTCAGTGGCACTCCTTAGTGACCACTAAGAAACCCCTCGAGGTGGGCTCATTTGTTTCATTCTGATGAGACCTACTCGCTATACTTGGTGGTGAGAGTCTGATGATGGAGCCGGGAGGAAGTCAGTGGCACTCCTTAATGACCACTAGGAAACCCCTCGAGTTTGGGCTAATTTGTTTTGTTCTGATGAGACCTATTCGCTACACTTGGTGGTGAGGGTCTGATGATGGAGTAAGGAGAAAGTAAGGGTCCGGCTCGCGCATCTGGTAACTAATAGACTCCACTTGAATTTGTAAAACTAATTACATACAATCACGCCTTTGAGTTATAATGTTTACGGGGTGAGCAGACACATGAATGGACTGTGAAATCGATTATCAACCACCCATAGCTTGCCATTTATTAAACTAAAAAGTAAAAAATAAATATGTAGTTTAAAAAACTAAAAAACACTTTTATAGGAACAGACTAAAAAGTACAAAATAACCGTCTATTCAGTAACTGAAATTAAAAAGCGTGGTGCGCCCTTTGCAAAGCATGCATTCAAGTACCTACTTAATATTGACAACGCGCACCACGCTTTTTAATTTCAGTTACTGAATAGACGGTTATTTTGTACTTTTTAGTCTGTTCCTATAAAAGTGTGTTTTTTAGTTTTTTAAACTACATATTTTTTTATATTAAATTGAAAAAAATAAAAAAAAAAAATAAGGAATTTTCTAAGATATTCGTGCTCATAGGTCTCCGTGACTTTCTGACAGATTTTAAGCTGTCACTACTATGACGTAAGAGAGCACGTGACGGGTCGCACGCGTAATGAATGAATAGGCAGTAGACACATTTTTAGAAGCGGCAATTTTTTTTTTATTATAAATTAAACCCCTATCAATTATGTGTGGAATCGATTCTACTCTTGATTCTGAATAAACCATTTTCTCAGTTTTGCTATTAACACGTTGCCGTTGTATAAACCGCGGGAGCCACTATCTCACTAATATTTTGAATACGAAAGATTTGATGTTTGTTAATAAAGCCGCGAGCGGAAGGCTAGTCAAGAATAAATAACCCGCAAAATAAAGTAATAACCACCGAATAGGTACTAATAATTTAGTTATTAAGCACGAGTTTGTTAAACACGCGTAATAATTTTTCCTTTATGACTTATGGTCTGATTAAAGAAAACAAAGTTATATATTCTATAAACAGAGTTTCTATATGATGTGGTCATGACTATTTTTGTATGTTTGGTTACTGCTAGTTTTAATTTATGATAGATAAATACAAATGTGATGTTAGGACATCATGTGAATAAGCTCCTGAATACATCGACTATGACATTACTAACTACCTTTTCGCCCGCGGCTTCGCCCGCGTGGACTACACGACGTTATCCTGCGGGAATGTAATATTTTTCTGGGATAAAAAGCAGCCTATGTTCCTCTCCAGAACCGGAACGGATTGGGTAACAATCATCCAAACATCTAAACATCTAAACTTTCATATTTATAATATTAGTAGGTTAAAGGTGTTTTAGCGTGGCGTATTAATATTATACAAAGTTATTTCTAGCGCTATTTTGTGTGATTTGTACAAAAACGTTACTAAATCTAAAACACATCAGATCAGTAGGTACTTCATCCTAGTTTCATTCCTTTAAAAAAATCGATTACTTTGATAATAGTCGTATCAAAGGAAGCAAAACTTGCCCTCAAGTTTTGCTAATATATTATGCCAATGAGTCACACCAACACATCAAAATATGACTATAAAAAATACTGCATTTAATGCGCGTACTCGTGCAAGTAATAACAGTTTTTGTTTCATCGAAATCTGTCCAGGATTTCCAAAGTTACAGCGTTGTAAAGTTTCACCAGCTTTTGTAAATTTGCTTTCCTTGCGCGCTATTGCGATGACGTCATGTCGCAATGACATCTCCGATTGTGGCTGCTGCGGGTGATTTCCGTCCAACTGTACCTACAAAGAGTCCATCCGTGCGCAATCTTCGCGCAACCTGGTGCGTTTTTGACGCTAGTTACAGTACATTTTCTTCGTTCTAAGGTTATGGTAAATGATTAGTATTCGATTTCGACCACGCGCAGCCGCACTCTAAAACTGTCACCTACTGTCCATTTGACGGCTTCGTGTTATTGTTGATCGAAGTTTGACGGTTGCTATTTATATTGACAGAATACCGCCCGCCATTACGAAAGTTGATTTAATTTATTAATCACGAAAATACAACTTATGTATTTGAAGGTATTTTTTCACATGGGCTCAATACAAAATTGATCATTAATCGACTATAAGAAAAATAAATAAATTTATTGCAAAACCGTGAGAGCGCAACTCTATAGCCAAAGGAGAAATACGGAAGCGCCAACTCTCAATCGCGACGTGACGTCACACGTTAATTAGGGATGTGAATTTTTTTTTTCTTGCGATAAATCGAAAGATCATATATAAGTTTTCTAACAAAGTATTTTTATTTTAATTTTTTTTGCAATAATTCAAAAGTTATATCAAAATAAAAATTAGTTTTTGAATCCAGAACCGAAGACACTCCAAAACAGCTCCCGAACAAACACGAGCGCGTGTGACGTCATAATGTTAACTTTCACTCATTGCAGTTTAAACTGACATAAGTCAATGATGTTTGACATAAGTACAGTGTTCGTAATTCTATACTCAAATCAAAGATATTATAATATAACAAGATTGTGCACTATGAAAATAAAAGCAATGTCAATTCGATTCTATGCAGTTACAATAAGGTTTATTTTCGTATGACATTTCGATAAACGGAAAAACGAGCCGAGCGAGAGGCTCCTAAATAGGATTGCATCCCTGTCTACTGGGCTGCCACCATGAAATATTTTTGGTTGTAGTAGAACTTAATTCAAATTCATATTTCCTGTTCTCGAGAATTTTCAAAATATTAATGAATTAAAAGGAATGTTAAACTGATAATAATAAAGTCCATATCAATTGTATTAGTTAAAACCTTGAAAAACTATTTTTTTAATGTAAGAGTCGGTGTTATGGTAGTTTTAATTATAATAAATTTGCAACACTTTGCCTCTGGACAATTTTAATAAAAATAAAAACATCATCAATATGGCGACGGCAAATTAATTTATGTGTGTAAAGTTAGTGTGTGGATCTTAATTATCATTTTAAAATTACGTTTAAATCAATAAAATTGGTTCTCACTTGATGTGTGAAAGGATGCAAAAGCGAATCATTTAAACGGAGCGGTGTATCTTTTCATAGGTAAGTATTTAGCCAAACTTTTATTCTTGCGTATAGTAGGGTGTCCATTTCGTTTTTAGTCTATAGACTGGAATTTACTTTCTTACTTAACCCAAACATTAATTTTCATTGTTTCAGATTTCCTAAAGATGAAGAAATTAAAAAAGGTTGGCTTAACCTCATATCTGAAAAAATTACACAATATTCAGCGGAAGAAGAAAAAGAAGAAGAACTTTATCAGAAAATAGGCATGAAACAAAACTTATTAAATGTATTATAACATCTGTATCTTAATTTAAGGTTAAAAAAGTGGGTACGCAAAAAACGAATCTTTAAAATTAATTGGACACAAAGCCTCCATGCGTCAAAAGATCCGCAAGAAAATTTTGTTTAGCAATGTATAGTCTAACTAATAAACAGATTTTTATAACTGTACGTGGACTTTCTATTTCTATCCATTTTAGCAAAATACGCCTATCAGAAATACAGACATACATTTCATATAAGTACATACAGGTCAAACTGACAACCTCCTTTTTTGAAGTCGGATCAAAAGTAAGTATGCTTATAAAGCATATGCGTCGCGTCGTATGTATCGTCGTATGTAAGTATGTATGTGTCGATTGTCACATTATTGCCTCATAAGTGGTGCAAATGCTTTGCCTCGCAGAGTCCTCATCTTAACTAATATTATAAATAGAAAGTGAGTTCGGATGTTTAAATGTATGTTTCTTTTAGCTACAAGAGCTCCCTATGAAGCGTGATGTTCGAATCCTACGTGAGCCAAGTCTGGTTAACTATAAATTGTCCTCGAAAAAACCAAATCGCGTAGTTACTCACGTCTCTCTCATTAGAGAGGGACGCACACCATAATAGGCCTATCTCGCTCGGCTCGGCTGTAACTCATGAGTGCGCAATCTTGTTATATTATAATATCTTTGACTCAAATACATACCTATTGAAATGTCGAACCTAAAAAGTTATCGTTCTTGTTTCGTACCCATGTGTACAAATACTACAAAAAGAACTAGACAAAAAATGTTTTTTCACTTCTCATGCTCGTAAAGTTCGTGTTTATGTTGGATATAGGCTGCATAAAATCGCTTTTTATGCTCTAGTGCATAAAGTAAAATCTTCGTCTAAGTCTCAGACTTTAAGACAAAGATCGTCAGGTAAACAGCCACACACGCAATTAAACTTCGTTAAATAAACTTATTATTTCATTCTGTTTCTTCAATTTTGTAGGTACATAATCCATGTTGAATTACTAAATTAATAAAACTAGGCAAAATTAATAAGTTTTCTAAGAAATAAGTATTTCAAGAGCATTATGGACTACGATCTTATGCTAAAGTCACTGTGCTACCAATGCCACGTCTAAAAAAAAAGAAAAAAAAGTCTTCCCGCCAATATGGCGAAGTCTTTATTTTTTCTTTTTGCAATACTGTTATTTATTTTCCTCACACTCTAAGTGAAAAGCAGAGTGTATAACTTGTTCATAAAACCCATTTTACCCTCGAATTGACTATCCACCCTCGCCTACGGCTCGGATGGATATATACATCTCGGGTAAAATAGTACGTTTTATGCACTTGTTGTACAATCTACTATTAAATGTTCCCCAACACCAAGAACGTCGGAACAAATTGTTCCAAGCAGTGAACCGTCATAACCCCAAAACAAAATCGAATTTTCTTTGTTGTGAAGATCATTTCGATGTAAGTATTTCATAACCATTGAGTTATAATACTTATAATGTATGTTCATAACACCATTTTAATTAGGTAAGTAGGTAATTATTATTTATCCTAGTGTATAAATGAAATAAGTAGAGTTCAGTCAATATTTTTTAACTGGACTCCAAATACACTCTGCTTTTCACTTCGATTGCAAGGAAATAAAACAAGGATTAAGCATATTTAAGAAACTTAAATTAATTTTAATTTCAACAATTCGTCAAAATAGCTTAACAAAACACACTCCGCAAACGTATTTACGTTTTTTTTGGTTCTTCCAAATCATAAAACTTTCGTAGTTATGTGCTGAGATAGATTTTCTTCAACTTAGACGGCAATATCTGTTCAAATACATTTTTCGCACTTCTTTCCATTAAAGTCTCAGGCGAAATCATTATTTGTTCGTCACTATTACTACTCGAAGACATTGTTTAATAACTTTCATATAACTTATTGAATTTTCTACCGCAACACAACAAATTTAGCTACTTAAGTAGTTTCTAGTTTTGTTTGACTGACTAATTAGCTTCCCGCCACCCTTTTTTTTTTAATTTTCCACTATGTGACGTTCGACTAATGGTCTGAGCCGTAATGCCAAGTTATTTAAAATTTTTGCGTTATATTTTTTTAAGTAAATGTACGCCCTGCATTAATCCTTGTTGTGTATTTAGATATTACTATCTAAATACACAACAAGGATTAATGCATGCAAGATATAACCTATATTTCATAAAAATAATATCACGTAAATGAAGGTGTATTGTGTAGTCTTAAAAGAAGTTACTTTATGCACAAGAGCATAAAATCCATTTTATGCAGCCTTACTAGAATAAAAAATTTCAAGTTTAGGTAGTGGTTTTTAACCGACTTCAAAAAAAGTAGGTTCTCAATTTGATCTGTATTGTATGTATGTATGTAGGTATGTATGTATGTATGTTTGTCCGCGATTATCTCGCGTTTGGCCGAACCGATTTTGATGCGGTTTTCAGGAAAGTATTTGTTACATTTAGGAGAAGGTTTTAGTATATAAACCGACTTCAAAAAGGAGGTTCTCAGTTTGATCCGTATACAGGGTTAATTTTTGAACACCATCCATATTTTTAAGATCGTCTCAGAATCTGTAAGTGAACAACTTTCTCCTAGGAACATGGGTCGAAATATGACATATTTTTTTTTACTTTTCATACAAATCAAACTGATTACACGATCGATTTAGTATGGGAAGTCCAAAAATTTTTGTCGTATTTCGACCCAAGTTTCTAGAAGAAAGTTGTTCACTTACCGATTCTGAGACGAGCTTAAAAATTTGGATGGTGTTCAAAAATTAACCCTGTATGTATGTAAGTACCTATATGTATTTGTCCATGATTAACTCACGTTTGGCTGAACCGATTTTGATACGGTTAATAAAAATGATAAAAATCCAAGATGGCGGCCAACTTTTTTGTTTGTGGGCCGATTTTGATAAAACTCGATTTCTAGTACTATTTTGACAAGAAAACAGCAACGCAATGTTAAAAAAAAATCGAGATGGCGGCCAACTTTTTTGTTTGTGGGTCAATTTTGATGAAACTCGATTTCTAGTACTATTTTGACAAGAAAACAACAACGCACTGTTAAAAATATAAAAAAATCCAAGATGGCGGCCAACATTTTTGTTTGTGGGCTGATTTTGATGAAACTCGGTTATTGCTACTATTTTGATAGGAAAATAGCAACGCAATGTCGAAAGTGATAAAAAATCCAAGATGGCGGCCAAATTTTTGTTTGTTGGCCGATTTCGATAAAACTCGATTTCTAGTACTATTTTGACAAGAAAACAGCAACGCAATGTTAAAAATATTAAAAAATCCAAGATGGCGGCCAACTTTTTGTTTGTGGGCTGATTTTGATGAAACTCGGTTTTTGGTACTATTTTGACAGGAAAATAGCAACGCAATGTCAAAAATGATAAATAAACCAAGATGGCGGCCAAATTTTTTGTTTGATGGCCGATTTCGATGAAACTCGATTTCTAGTACTATTTTGACAAGAAAACAGCAACGTGATGTGGAAAAAACGCAAACAAAAAAGTTTCATCGAAATCGGCCATCAAACAAAAAATTTGGCCGCCATCTTGCTTTATTTATATATTTTGACATTGCGTTGCTATTTTCCTGTCAAAATAGTACCAAAAACCGAGTTTCATCAAAACCAGCCCACAAACAGAAATGTTGGCCGCCATCTTGGATTTTTTAATATTTTTAACATTGCGTTGCTGTTTTCTTGTCAAAATAGTACTAGAAATCGAGTTACATCAAAATCGGCCCAGAAACAAAAATATTGGCCGCCATCTTGGATTTTTTAATATTTTTAACATTGCGTTGTTGTTTTCTTGTCAAAATAGTACCAAAAACCGAGTTTCATCAAAACCAGCCCACAAACAAAAATGTTGGCCGCCATCTTGGATTTTTTAATATTTTTAACATTGCGTTGCTGTTTTCTTGTCAAAATAGTACTAGAAATCGAGTTACATCAAAATCGGCCCAGAAACAAAAAAATTGGCCGCCATCTTGGATTTTTTAATATTTTTAACATTGCGTTGTTGTTTTCTTGTCAAAATAGTACTAGAAATCGAGTTTCATCAAAATCGGCCCAGAAACAAAAAAGTTGGCCGCCATCTTGGATTTTTTAATATTTTTAACAGTGCGTTGTTGTTTCCTTGTCAAAATCGTACTAGAAATCGAGTTTCATCAAAATCGGCCCACAGACAAATAAGTTGGCCGCCATCTTGGATTTAATTTTTTTTTAACATTGCGTTAGTCTTTTCCTGTCAAAATAGTACCAAAAACCGAGTTTCATCGAAATCAGCCCACAAACAAAAAAGTTGGCCGCCATCTTGGATTTTTTAATATTTTTAACAGTGCGTTGTTGTTTCCTTGTCAAAATCGTACTAGAAATCGAGTTTCATCAAAATCGGCCCACAAACAAAAAAGTTGGCCGCCATCTTGGATTTAAATTTTTTTTAACATTGCGTTACTCTTTTCTTGACGAAATAGTACCAAAAACCGAGTTTCATCGAAATCAGCCCACAAACAAAAAAGTTGGCCGCCATCTTGGTTTTTTTTTAACATTGCGTTACAGTTTTCTTGTCAAAATAGTACTAAAAATCAAGTTTCATCAAAATTGGCCCACAAAAAAAAAGTTGGCCGCCATCTTGGATTTTTATTTTAACATTGACGACATTTGACGACCTCCGTTGCCGAGTGGTGTACGCACCGGTTTTCAAGGTGCCGCTATATCTAGAGGTCCCAGGTTTGATCCTCGGTCGGGTAAATATTGAAAACGAACTTTTCAATATTTCCTTTTCCATAACACTATTAAGTGCTCGAGATGGCTCGAGCTACTAATTTGGTATTTTAACAATGTATGTGATGGTGACTAATATTAAAAGAAGCTAAAGCCTAAATATAAACCTATTAAAAAAAAGTGCTATTTTAAAAAGGACCATGGTTTACCACGTAAACTCTGTGGTACTGTTGGAAAATACTTTAAACATTGTGACGTCACAGCTAATCGTGGAGCGTTTATAGTCGGGTGATCTTTTTTCAAATTTCATCAATTTTTAATTGCTTATAATTAATTGAAAAAAAGTTTTTTTTGAGTTTTTCCATTAAATATCAATATTATTGTTAAAAAAGTTTTAAAAAAAAATTAAAAAAAATATATTAATTTTTTTTCACATCACCAATTCCATTGGCTCACCCGAATTTTTCACGGAGGCCGTACTTTAACGTTCAATATCTCAGTCATTTTTGAAGATAGGAAAAAATTAAAAACATATTCTGTTTTCTTGAGTAACATATTTTTTAGATATGCTGATAACAAAAATCATTGGTGTGACTCATTGCACCAACTATTGGCGGATGAAGGAATTCATGGAACTTAAATGGAGGATTAGATTTTATCCTAATCAGTAAACAATTTAACTACCTTAATCAGGCAGACACAGCCATACACACATTAATATTTACTATATCCCTTTTTTGTAACTGGGGATTATAAAGTACCTATCTATAGTGCATTTTATCATGAAGCCACGCCTCCTGGATTAGCCACATGTTCGCAATTCTATTTGCAGATGAATAACATGCGGTACCTACTGTTACTACTGCAAAGACGTAATGTTTGGTATTGAAATATTTAGAATTTTATAATGCCTGCCATTTATTGCGAAATAGAAAAAACTTCAAATACGGATTTAAGCGCGTGCTGTTTATTGACTCATTTATTTTGGATGTTCTAATGTTTTGGGTTCATTCTAAAGGCATTGGCCACGTGATGACTACACTAACTTACTTTAATATACAGGATAATTTTTTAATTAGTGCACAAATTTATAAGATCGACTCAGAATCGGTAAGTGAACAACTTTCTCCTAGAAACAGGGGTCGAAATATGACAAAATTTTTTGGACTTCCCATACTAAATCGATCACGTGATCAGTCCGGTTTGTATGAAGAGTCCAAAAATTTTTGTCATTTTCGACCTATGTTTCTATGATTCTTAGTTGATCTTAAAAATGTCTGCACTGATGAAAAATTTATCCTGTACTAGCTTTCCGCCCGCGGCTTCGCCCGCGTGGACTATACGACGTTCTCCCACGGGAATTTGATGTTTTTCCGGGATGAAAAGTAGCCTATGTTCCTCTCCAGGCTATAAAGTATCTGTGTCCCAAATTTCAGCCAAATCCGTTGAGCCGTTTTAGCTTGATTGAGTAACAAACATCCAAACATCCAAACATCTAAACTTTCACATTTATAATATTAGTAGGATTTAGGTGTTCGGATGTTTGTTACTCAATCACGCCAAAATGACTGAACGGATTTACCTGAAATTTGGGACACATATACTTTGTAGCCAGCAGAGGAACATAGGCTACTTTTTATCCCGGAAAAATATCACGTTCCCTCAGGATAACGTCCCTCGTGTGGTACCTACACGCGTAGTGTACTGTTGTAGCGTACTAGAGCGTATTGTAGTGTTGTAGTGCACACAGATATTTTAACCGCCTCTGTGGTCTAGTGGTGCACCATCGGTATCAGACCCAGAGGTCCCGGGTTCGATTCCCACTTGGTTGGTTGTTAACGAGCCAGCTACCACCATCTTATCTAAGTCGACGCCATAACAACGATGTTTCAACCATTGTTGTGTTCCGGCAGTTAGAGATAAGATAGCCAGTTCCTCAGTGGTAGAGGATTCCGGGAGTTACCTTCAGCGAATACCTTCAGCCTAATCTTCCCTTAACATCAGGTGTGATGAAGGCTAAATGCTGCCCCGTTGTGGATTAAAAATAATGTATACTTAGACGTAAAATTCGTATTGAAAGTTCAATTCTCAAATGAAGTCGCGGGAAGTCAGTAAACCAATAAAAACAAAAATAAAAAAGCCTTCAATTAACCCAATCACGTTTCCTCATAAAGGTCTTATTTTTCACATTGTTAATAAAGAAAAATCTCCCGGTAGTAAAATAACAATAACAATCCTAACGAAATTATAACAACACATCACAAAAGGATGTTTAATGAAAAACGTATTTCCGTATAATTTAGCCAGAACTCAACACGAGGACGCTTTTGTTTGCACACGTGAAAATTACAGTTTAGTCACAGGATAAATACTACCAGTATAATAAATGGTCGGGACGCGAGTCATGACTCATCGCCTCGATCTCGGTATTATCAAGTATGGGAGTTAGATAGATAGAAAATGTTTTATTCACTACTAGCTTTCCGCCCGCGGATTCGTCCGCGTGGGCTATACGACGTTATCTACGGAATGTGATATTTTTCAGGGATAAAAAGTAGCTTATTGTTGCTCTCCAGGTATCAAAGTATCTGTGTCCCAAATTTCAGCCAAATCCGTTCAGCCGTTTTGGCGTGATTGACCAACAAACATCCAAACATCTAAACATCTAAACTTGCACATTTATAATATTAGGAGGACAACACACACATGGCATTAGGTATAATAGAACACCAAATAAAAACCATTGACGTAAAAATCATCTCGGAGATGCAGATGCTTTCCCATCTATGAGACACTAAAGTGAGCAACGTTGTAAAAAAATTATGCTTCGGCCAGGTTTCGGTGCCGGTGGGTGTATGTATGATAAATCCATTCATCGATTCAATACTAAGGTATACAGTTAAAGTTTATTTATTAAAAAACCGGAGTTTAAGTCGGGATTTTGTTGAATATCCATATTAACATCAACGTTTGCGGTCAATGAATCTAAACAGCTCTACCTATTGCGATATCTGGGCATAACTGGCATTTCGACAGTTTATATGAATATGGAATACTCGTAGTATTTATTCTGTGGTTTAGTTTATTCACAATAAGAAAGTCTTGAGTCATAAATCACAAATAATGCGCCAGGAAGAACGCAACATTTGTTACACGAAATTAGGTGTTAATGAGAGTGCGATAAGTTTTATTGTTGCGTACCTTTGTTCGCATTGCAATTGTTATGACGCTCGCGACAGCTTTAAGAGCGCAATTTGCTTACATTCTTTGAGGAATTTTTGGACATTAATCTGGTGGGTTTGGAACAGTTTCGGCTACTTTGTTTTTTCTTACGACAAACAATTGAAATTCATTAAAATAACGTTTATCCAACTGCAAAATTCACATGGCATGGACTAAGAAACTTATCACCACTTAACATCAGGTGTGATGAAGGCTAAGTGCTACCCCGTCGTGGATAAAAAAAAAAAAAAAAAACTTAGGCTGATGGTAACTGTGACAGATTTCTATCATTCACTTCCCCTTTTTACATAACACACTGCTTCCGACCACGTCGTCTTAGGCTTGATTTTCAGTAATTAAGGCAATTCGCAATTTGTATTTTAGGAGCCCTCAAAATTCTTAATCGCACAATCGTAACATTGATAGCCGCCATTACCCTATATAAACAAAACAAGGCTTACTTTCCACACCGTCGCATCCCAACGGCGTAGTTCCAACAGGAGCGTAGTTAAGTCCACTCTAGTCAACTGCTTAGGATCGGTCTTCTACGGAGGAGAGACGGGAGAGGAATCCGAGGACAGACGCCACGGCAACCTTCTTGCGCTCCTTCCATTGTCAAGCACAGACATACCGTAAATACGTTCAGCGGATCGCCATCACGTTACGCAGTATCGAAAATAACTCTTGTAAAAGCTGAATAAATCAGCCTCTATTATTTATTATACAGTCTGCTTTTAGGGTTACGAACCAAAATGTTAAAAGGACCCTAATGGTGAGACTTTGTCTGTCTGTCACAAATGGACATCTCGAGAATTACTAATGCTATCAACTTGAAATTTGGAATAGTTTTAGATGAAATTTGCCTTACTATTTTAAAAGTAAGAGAGAAATAAAAATATTTATATATTTTTTGCAACAGAGACTGAAACCGCGGGTCTTGAAAATTCGAAATGGGGCTACTAAGGCATATGGGGTATCATATGAAAGAGCGCTGCTTGCACATTCTCAAACATTTTATTCTTTTTTTTAAGCAGCATTAGTTTTCGACTTTTGATGAAAATGTAAAAAAATACCGTTACCCTTATCTCCGAAGTTTGAAAAATCTGAAATTATTTTATGTGATAGAAGTTTTTGTAAATATTACTGGAGAAATAAAAAGATGTCTCTAAATTTCTTTTTCAGAAATCATCAAGAAAAATTATATTAGGTCCACTATCGGTCAAGAGCTGGCGTTGACCTAAAACCGCAATTTTCTACACCGCAATCAAATGATCTGACGAATCTAGCCTCGCCGATGAAAACATTTTCATGTTATATTTATTTTATTTTATTTAAATCTAATAATATGATCGTATGGAAACGGAACCCTCGGTGCGCGAGTTCGACTCGCTCTGGACCGGTTTTTTATTTACGTTCCCCATTAGGACCTCTCAATTGGTCCTTCAAACCGTATAGACGAATACCTAAGAAAAGAAAATTTATATTAAAATTACTCACAGATGTGCCAACTCGTGCGCAATGAGGAAGGCGCTGGTGAGCCCCTCGTCGCGGTCGATGGCAGCCGAGCGGGTCTTGGTGAACACCCCTCCGACGGGGGCGAAGCCCGACGGGCCGCCCAGCTGCACCCGCGTATACTTAGGTACATAGGTATATAGACGAATACCTAAAGCTAATATTACACGGTTCAACCAAATTGATTAAGTTTGGTTGAAAGGCGCAGAAATACGGGCGCACATTGACATTGAATGATTCATTATTACGTCTACATTTTTCAATTTGGTTGCTTCATCCAAATTGAAAGGCAAAAGTGAACCGTGTATTATAAAGTAAAGAAGCTTGATATTAAATTTACTCACAGATGTGCCAACTCGTGCGCAATGACGAAGGCGCTGGTGAGCCCCTCGTCGCGGTCGATGGCAGCCGAGCGGGTCTTGGTGCACACACCGCCGACGGGGGCGAAGCCCGACGGGCCGCCCAGCTGTGCCCGCGTCAGCCACACCGTGGCGTCCCAGCCGGAACTCTCTGTCAACAGGCTAGATTATGTAAACTCCAATCTTATGGCAGCCATACACCATCAAGTAATTTGATCAAACTGGCTTGATCGAACTGGCTTGATGAAATTGGCATGAAGGTGTGTGGGGGAAATTTGATCAAATTTAATGAATAATCAGTTGGCTTGAAAAAAATATGCATTTTCGTATTTTTGTTGGATCAAACGGCTTGATCAAACTGTTTGATTAAAGATTTGAGCGTGTGTTTATTATTTTTAAATAAAGAAGCACAACAACTCTTCGCCCACTTCGATATTGAACTGCCGCTTCACACCTTCAGGGCGTTTGTGCACTACACTGAATTTTACCGATCTGGCGGTCCGTGTTTTTACGGACCGGCGTGGCATGAAAAACACGGATGGTTAGCTTGTGCACTTGTCCGGTTTTTTACTGGCCGGGGCAGCGCAGTGATCTCTTTGAAACTACACTCTACGGACGCGTTTTAAACGAGAGGAATAATGAGTTCCTTGGAACGTCTCGGCAATTACTTGCTTTATTGCTTTATGTACGAAGCCGTAGAAGACAGAAAGAATTTTGGGTTCATCCTCTTATCAGTGAAAGGTACCTGCGGGGTCATTTTACCGAAATCACAATAAATTGAGGCAGGATGAAAAATTATTTTTTAACTACTATCGAATGTCTACGGCTAGCTATATAACAAAAAAAGTTTCATCAAAATCCGCTTAGTAGTTTTTGCGTGAAACACGGACAACAGACAGACAGACAAACAAAAATTTCAAAAACCATATTTTTGGTGCTAGATATATTACGTGTTATTGGTGAGAAAGGCGCTTAAATTCATTTTGGCGTGCGTTAATTTATTTGCGATAACTCCTAAGATATTCATTTAAATTATATGGTGTAAAAGAGTAAAATAATGTGCATAAAATGTTTAAAGCAACTAACGTATTTAGATTGATAAGGGTTAATACTGTATCCGTTTAAATAGCTTTCCAAATTACCGCATTGTTCGTAACCATTTTTTACCACACTTTTATTAGCTTCACTTGTAACTAAGTCACAATGTAAGAAAACCTTGGAATTAAATTTTAACCTACTTCTAATTGTCGTATTGATTTGAAACTTTGCAAGTCTATATCAATCCGATGACAATACAATAATTTGCTACCATCGAGCTGATCTGATGATGGAGTCCAGAGGTGGGCAATAGAACTCTTCAATGGCTGCTAGGAAACCCCTCGAGTTTAGGCTCCGTTGTTTCGGTGTAACAAGACCTATTCGCTACACTTGGTGGTAAGGGTCTGATGATGGAGCAGGAAAGAAGCCAGTGACAATTCTTAATGACCAATAGGAAATACCTCGAGTTTGTGCTCATTTGTTTCGTTTTGATAAGACCTATTCGTTACACTTGGTGGTGAGGGTCTGATGATGGAGCTGGGAGGACCCAGTGAAACTCCTTAATGACGTCAAGAAAACTCCTCGAGTTTAGGCTCATTTGTTTCGTTCAGACGAGACCTATTCGCTACACTTGGTGGCGAGGGTCTGATGATGGAGCTGGGAGGAAACCAGTGGCACTCCTTAATGGCCAATAGGAAACTCTTCGAGTTCTGGCTCATTTGTTACGTTCTGATGTGACCTATTCGCTACACTTGGTGGTGAGGGTCTGATGATGGAGCAGGGCGAAATCCAGTGGCACTCCTTAATGGCCAATTAATAGGAAACCCTTCGAGTTCTGGCTCATTTGTTTCGTTCTGATGTGAGCTATTCGCTACACTTGGTGGTGAGGGTCTGATGATGGAGCAGAGAGGAAGTCAGTGGCACTCCTTAATGACCACTAGGAAACCCCTCGAGTTTGGGCTCATTTGTTTCGTTCTGATGAGACCTATTCGCTGCACTTGGTGGTGAGGGTCGGATGATGGAGCAGGGAGGAAGTCAGTCGCACTCCTTAAGACCACTAGGAAACCCCTCGAGTTTGGGCTCATTTGTTTCGTTCTGATAAGACCTATTTGCTACACTTAATGGTGGGGGTCTGATGATGGAACAGGGAGGAAGTCAGTGGCACTCCTTTACCACTAGGAAACCCCTCGAGTTTAGGCTCATTTGTTTCGTGCTGATGAGACCTATTCGCTACACTTGGTGGTGAGGGTCTGATGATGGAGCAGGGCGAAATCCAGTGGCACTCCTTAATGGCCAATTAATAGGAAACCCTTCGAGTTCTGGCTCATTTGTTTCGTTCTGATGTGAGCTATTCGCTACACTTGGTGGTGAGGGTCTGATGATGGAGCAGAGAGGAAGTCAGTGGCACTCCTTTGTAACATATCATTTTTTTAATATGTTACATTCATAATAAACTATGATAGTACTAACCTTCATTCCTGTTTTTTATCCAATATTTTGTACCTTTACACAACACAGTTTTTATACATCCCTTATTGCAAAGTACATACATTCTCATTAACTCAATTCCAAACAATAATTGCTAATTTTTACATCTTAGGTACACTTATATTTGTCAACAAACATCTATCACGTCTGACGTTTGACATTTAATTTTATCAGAGTAAACATCATAATTTTTGAACCACTGGCTCAATCTTGTGAGGAACAGCAGAACTATTTCCACGAGCAATTATCCAGAGATATACGTCTTCTCATTCTTGCATGGATGTCCAGCTATTTCCATCTCTTTTTCTTATAAAGACACCTTGCGTTGAGAGTCCACACTTCATCAAACTTTAGCGCCATCTGGTGTCAAATAGTGGCAAAGTATGCCGCACATATATTGTCATCTCTCTCACACCTAAATGCATAGCCATCCTGTCATCTCGTTCATGCAACAGCACCGAAACTGACATCTGGCGTAGAGTAGCTCTCTTGCTTTAATAATTGAACTTCTACATATTGAGTCCAGATTATCTATGGTACCTAAAAACTTTTATCAATAACATTATGAATATCTAATTTACAATGAAAGTAATTAGTTATTCATATTCTACAAATCTGCCTTTATTTGATTTTATATAATTCTTCATTTATCTTTAGCTAATTTTCTTAACCATAGACTATATTCGGATCATTCTAGAAATGTACAAGTGAGCATTGTCTATGCTACTTACCTTGGAAAATTCGAGATTGATGGTAAAGCAATATGAATTAAAAACAAGATTCTAGAAAAGTCGTGGCAGAACATATAAATAGGGCCCGTCTGGCCCCAGTGTTTTTTTTCTCTCGATAACCGCTACTTAACTGACTGTGAGAAAGACTGTGAAGCAAAGTCACTGTGAACTGTTATTGCATAGACATTTTTTTACCTACGTAGTTTATTCCTGATAAACCTAACCGTCCTAAGCTGTATCATTGTGTGAACACTGCAATTTTCTTGATTCGTCCTCGATCTTCAGCGTCCGGGTAAGTCGATCTGCTAAATGGCAAACAAATTACCAACATCTCTTTATGTCACTGCTTTGGCATAACGCTGTGTTTTCTTCTTCCTCGACAGTTCTTATTATTGACTGGACTACCTGTCCGGAGCGAGCACCTGCGAAGCTGACATCATACCGGCGAGCCCTCTTTCGCTGACCTTAGGCCTTGAGAGACCGGCGTTCGCAACCCCTCCTCGGAATATTAATCTCAGGTGTAATCGTTTTATATCTTTATCTCTTAACTACATCTCTCCATACTCTCTTCGTTTATGAGCTGTTCATAAACGTGGCGCCCATTAATTGTCTCTAATCTTCTCCTCTCTTATAAGTTTAACTTAACTACATACATATAAGTATTACCTACCTACCTTTCAATTTTGTAACACTCCCAACTTGATTTAAACTACACTTGAGAACTTATAAAACGTTTAATATTGAATAACAACCATATTTTAATTTGTGTTTGTATTTGTATATCCAGTCTGACACGTTGTAAACCTATTTTAAGGATAGCGATAGCCTAGGTCTCCTATTCACGTAAATTTCTTTTGTAACCTTATTTGTCTAGTGTAAACTTCATTACCTGTTTATGTAATTTCCAACTCAGTGAGAATATTGTAATTTAAGTCCCTCTGACAGTGCAACAAGTGAGCTGCAAAGTAGAATAATTATCCCCACGCCCTGTATTTCTTGTAAGGACCTAATTTTACATGTTATAAAAATAAAACTTCACATTTCATTATATTTCCATTTCTTTTATTTTACATCAAAACCTATAGTTAAAAATATTAGTTACATTTAGCGCCCAACGTAGTTTGCACTCAATTCTTTGTTGACAGTTTCTCACTGGGTTTCTACCTCTTTTATATTTATTTGTTGTATCTCTCTCTCAAATTGTACCTGTATCAATTTCAGTGATGGAGCATACTGCGTTCTACGGTCTCCTCAAGGACGAGGTCAGCTATGAGCTCAACCTGCGGGGAGTGGAACACGAGCGTGGTGCCACAGCGGAGACGTTGGCTGCCCTGCTAGAGAAAGCTGAACCGGCCGCTGTAGAGGTCAAGGACAAATTTATTGATTCCCTTGATACGGGAATTGAAATAGAGGTATGTGCACGGAAGTTGGCCGAACTAAGCGCTCTTGTCCCCAAGTATTCTACCACTACACATTTCCAAAAATGCTGGGCAAGGTTGACTCACGTTATAGACCGACTAGACAGACTGACCGGGCAGACCAGGGAGCAAAGGCGTATAAAATCTTCGTCACTGGAGGAGTTATACAGACTCCGCTTTTGGATGTCAAATAATCCACCGCGCAGTAGAGGTCCTTCTCCGTCAAGACAACACCTACATCCGACTGCTTCCCGTGATGAAGAAAACCGCATCACAGACGTTCGGAAGAACGGTGTCGATGGGGATGTACACTCTGAGGGAGCATCTATCCCTGTTCCTCCTCCTCATCCCTCTCACTCCTCTCCTTTTCTCAGAAATTCTCCTATATTGAAGTGGGGTGTAACTTTTGACGGACACACCTGTGTCTTAGAATTTATTACTAAAATTAAAGAATTAGCTGCCTCCTGCTCTGCCCAAGACCATGAACTGCTCTCAAACTTCTCACATCTGCTTACTGGTGATGCATTGGTGTGGTTCCGCGGTTACAGGGACAATATAACTTCTATGGCTCAACTTTTTGATTATCTAAAAGAGGAATTTATACCTGTTGATTATGACAGACGACTGCTACTGCAAATAAAAGGCAGATTGCAAGATAAATCTGAAGACATAAAAATTTATATCAATCTCATGCTTTATGAGATGTCTAAACTATCTAAACCACTCTCTGAAACTGAGAAGTTGGATATAATATTATCAAATATGAACACTTTTTATATTGCAAAATTAGCTCTCCATGATTTCTCTTCGACTGCGGAACTCAAATCAGTGTGCTCCAGGCTAGACATAGCAAAGCACAGATGTGAGAATAGAGGTGCCTTAAATCCTGGCAATACTGCTATTGTTCCCGGTTTCACAGTGAAATCTAATCTTACTAAATCGGTAAATCAACCGTTTATTAAACAAAAACCTTTATCGGGAAATGTTGCTACCATCTCCCATAATGCTTATAATTCCGCCATGCTACAAAAAGATAGTGTCACTTGTTTAAAGTGTAGTGGCAAACATCACTATTCAAAGTGTAATGTATACAATACACCTATATGTTTTAAATGTAAAAAACCTAATGTGCTTACTCGCGACTGTACTTGTTCAAAAAACTGAATAAGCGGTCAGTAGCATGTTCTCTCTCTCTTAAACCTGAACCTTCAAAACTAACTAAACATACTACTGACCGGGAATGGCAGGAATATCTAACTGATCACGCACAATTGTGATGACCACATCTACTGTGTTCCACAGTTTATTGAAACGAAGGTTTCCCATGCAAAATTAAGTAAATTAAGCTAATCCTACCTTACTAGAAAATAGTGTCCGTAATCCAGGGGGGCTGAACGTTGTCTCGCCGGCGCGCGCGCGCCCTGGCAAAACGATCTCCACACAACCCCCGATGGGATACTCTTACAGCTAACACTCTTATACTACACAATGCCCTAATAGGCCGCTAAAACTTTCCCGGCGCTTTTCAAAGCGAACACACACGGGTTACAAGTCCGTACCCCGACCGGAGCCCTAGTAGGAGCAAAACGAAATCTCGGTCCCAATATGGGTAGGTAACTAGCGCGGCACGTCGCTACAGAAACACACGAACTTGTCTCACGGCTGCGTACGGCCAACTGAGTGCCGTGTTGCGCGGACGGCGCTTGGCGGCGAACCCACGAATGCACGTGAATGAATGAATCACGCGCGGCGTGAACATCCCCCCGCCCCGGACAGTAGCAAACTGTCCGCCAACTCAATCTAAGGGCAGGCGAGAGAGGGTAGCGATCGCTCGCTTCAAAACAGAGTCCCCCACCAGGACCTCGGCAAACCTGGGCACACCATCCGACCCCGGATGAAGCTGAACAATGCGTCCTAAACGCCAGCGGAGGGGCGGCAGGTTTGGATCCTTTACCAACACGAGGTCTCCAGTCTTGGGTGGGGTCGTCCTATCCGACCACTTAACGCGTTGCTGCAAAATGTGCAAATACTCCAGATGCCAACGGCGCCAAAAACTCTGCGTAAGCTGCTGGAGCAATTCAAATCGCGAGAGCCGTCCGGAGGGCACTTCGGAATAAGGATATTCCGGCAAGGCGTTAAGCGGTCTGCCAATCAAAAAATGGCCCGGCGTAAGGGCCTCTAAATCATTCGCGTCCGAAGACAACGGACATAACGGACGCGAGTTGAGGACCGCCTCAACCTTACAAAATACGGTCGCGAGTTCCTCAAACGTGAGGACCGTCTCCCCAATAACGCGACGAAGGTGAGTTTTAGCGGCCTTTACAGTTGCTTCAAAAATCCCTCCCCAGTGGGGGCAGGATGGCGGGGAGTACTGCCATCGTACCCCTCTGCGAGAGAGTGTGGATCCGATCTCAAAATTATTCCTATCCAAAAATTCACAAACTTCCTTTAAATATCTATCGGTGCCCTTGAAATTGGTTCCACAATCGGACCTTATTAACGACGGCATTCCGCGGCGAGACACAAAACGATTCAACGTGGCTACAAAGGCTTCTGTGGTGAGGGCACTAACCACCTCCAGGTGGACCGCTTTAGTGGCCAAACAAACAAATACACACAAGTAAGCCTTTTCCGTTCTAGCATTACGAAGCCGCGATGTCTTAACGGTAAATGGCCCCGCAAAATCCGTTCCAACTCCTGAGAAGGGCATCGATTCGTTCACTCGATCGGCAGGCAAATCACCCATCTGGGGCTGCATCGTATCGGCGCGCAAACGATAACACGGGAGACAACGAAAAATAACGGATCGGATTATTCTCCGCGCTGACAAAATCCAGAACTCTCGTTGGAGGAGCGCGGTCAAAGCATTACAACCGGCATGAGCATTCTTTACATGTCGGTCTGTAATCAACAGTCTAACTAACGGTCCATCCTTGGGGAGCAACAAAGGGTGGCGTGATCCGTACGGCAGGTTGGCATGTCTGAGCCTACCTCCGACACGCAGCAATCCGGTACTGTCCAAGAAGGGATTCAACCGCACCAAGGGTCCCTTCAACTTGGACTTACTTGAGCGCAGGGCTTCCAGCTCCGGTTCAAACTCTCGCTGTTGCGTCACTCGCAACCAATGCAACAGAGCGTCTTGCCGCTCTTGTGGGGCGAGGACCGGAGACAACGATTTCTCCTGAGGCTGGCGACAATTTCGCACAAAGCGCCTCATCCAAGCAGTCACGCCGAGCAACTTATCAAGAGAACTGTAGCGGTCTAACAAAAACTCCATCTGCGGAGCCGCCACCGTCTCCACGGCGTGAACACGCATGCCTAGGTCTGGGACTCTGGCCACAGCCGGGATGGCAGGCCATGAGCGCTCAGGCCGTAACAACCATGATGGACTCCACCATAGGTGGTGGTCCACTAACTCAGGCGCCTCGCAGCCGCGGGAGGCACAATCTGCGGGGTTCAATTCGCCCGGTACGTGGCGCCAAATCAACGGGGCCTTTGAAGTCTGAATTTGTGAGACCCGGTTGGCCACAAAAACCTCAAGGGTGTGGACTGAACTCTTCAGCCAACAAAGGACGACCTGGCTGTCAGACCACGCAAATATCGACCCCAAGTCGACACCGGTTCCCAAGGTGTCGGCAACATGATTGAGTAGCCGTACTAAGAGAGTGGCGCCGGACAACTCCAACTTCGGAATGGTTAGCCTAGTCCGAAGGGGGGCGACCTTACTCTTGGCCGTAACTAAGTGTACGGCGACAACGCCTGCTGCATCCACCGTTCGGATGTAAACGGCTGCCGCGTATCCGCTTTCGGACGCGTCACAAAAGCCGTGCAGGGAGGCTTTAAACCTTCCCGAAGGCAGCATTTGCCTCGGTATACAAACCCGATTGACGTCGGGTAGGGATGACACGAACCTCACCCACTCTCGTAGGAGGCTACCAGAGAGGGGCTCATCCCATGACAATTCCGCAGCCCAGAGCTCCTGTAGGAAGCACTTCATCGAAAACACTACAGGGCTGAGCCAACCGTTCGGATCAAAGGTACGGGCTACAGTGGACAGCACCGTGCGTTTAGTCCAGACCTTTGGGTCTGGCAGTTCCAATCTATAGGTGAACAAATCCGGGACTGGTCGATACTGGACTCCCAAAACAGACAGCATGTCTGGAGTCTCCGGATTTTCAAAGAGGAGCGGCTCTTGCTGGTGGTCCTTAGGCAAATCTGCCAATAGGTCCGGTGAGTTAGACAGCCACTTCCGCAACTCATAGCCACCAGCCCTCAAGAGCGCAATCAGCTCATCACATAAGACGAGAGCCTCATCTAAGCTCGAGGCCCCCGTGCAGATATCGTCGACAAATAAGGCCCCCCCCTCAATAAGAGCAGATGCCCGGGGATAGCGTAGCCGTTCGCGCTCTGCGAGCTCCAAAAGCGAACGGATCGCCACAAAGGGGCTCGACCGCAAACCATAAGTGTTGGTGTTCAGCTCGTAAGCCAACATCGGATCCTGGGGATCCTCACGCCAAAGGATGAGCTGGTATCGTCTATCCTCCGGGTGAATCACGGTCTGTCTGAACATCATGCGGATATCGGCCACAAAGACGACAGCGTGCCGGCGGAAGTTGGTCAAAACATCACAGACATCGTGATGCAACTTCGGCCCCGCATGCAGACACTGATTCAACGACACTCCGGTTGACGTGGGCGCTGAACCATCAAAGACCACGCGGATCTTCCCATTGGAAGTCTTCAAAACAGCGTGGTGTGGCAGGAAGTAATGTTCCACATTACGCCAGTCCAACTGCGAGATGGACATGTGCCCAAGGTCCAAATACTCCCGCATGAAGTCTATATACTTCTCCTTGAATGCGGGATCCCTGGCCATCCTACGCTCCATGGACAACAATCTCTTCTCGGCCATCGGTCGGGAGCTCCCTAAAGGAGGGCGAACCGCCAAGAAGGGCAAGCGGGTAATCAAGCGACCCGAGAGGAGGCGCCCAGTGTTGTTCTGGTAGAACAATTCGCACTCCTCCGCTAACGGATCCAACCGCTTGGCAGTGGGAGGTTCCTCCACCTCCCAAAACTTTTGGAGAACGTCGGACAAAGTAGAACCGACAATGGTCTGGCGGTCTACCGACGGGGTCTCTGGTGTCTGTGGTACCTTTCCCATCACCACATGACCCAGCGACGAGGACAAGGCGACAAGATCGGCTGTCTGCAAAACTCGCTTGCTTCCACACAGTACACGACCGAGGACATCCGCACCAATCAACAAGTGTATTGGGCCCGGTCGGTGGAAGGAAGGATCAGCCAAAGCCAGTCCAGACGTCAGCTCAATCGTGGATGGCGGCACTCGCACTTGCGGGAGTGGTCCAACCACCTTATCAAAGACTATCGCCGAAGCACCGATCTTCGGCCTTGGCGTGAAGTGGGGGGAGAAGGAGAACTCAACTCGACCAATCAGATCAGGGATCCGCGAGTCTCCCACCCCCCGTACCGCTTCGTGATGCGGCACAAGCAAAAGACCCAGCTGTCGGACAAGCCACCTGGACATTATGCACCCCTGGGCACCTGAGTCCAAAAGGGCACGCACCGTTACAACATTGCCCTTAGGTCCCCAAACATTCACGGAGGCTGTTGGCAACAGCACAAGCTCCGGAGGGGTGGTTGGGTCCGACAGGGGCGCCATTAAAAATTTTGGGGGGGTACTTGTCCCCCTCGCGCCTGAGTCGGCGCGCCAAATGTGGGACGCTCGTACCGGGCGAGCGGGTCCCAATCGGGTACATACTGGCCCCGACCAACAGCACTCCTAGGTGCAGGGTAATACCCGTGTGGGGCGTGCCTCGGTGCATAGTACCCCAATCGAGGCCTCTCCATTAGGGGGGGGGAGTAGCAAATAGGGCCCGTGCCCATCGCCACCGTGGCGTACTCTTGTGGTATCCCCCTACCCCCGCCCGTGGCGGGGGCGTCTCTCCTATAGTTCCCCCTCTCCGGGGGGGACTGAACGGGGGGGCTAAGCCCCGCCGAATCTCTAGGGGACCGGTTCCGGGCTGCCGGGCCCCCGCCCGTGCGCGAGGAATTCGAACCCCGGTCGCTCCCGGCGTCCTTGCGGTCCAAACAAAGGAGGGGGTGATGCCTCCCTCCGCAAAGACGACAATCCTCTGTCTGGGGACACGCCGACTGCATGTGTCCCCCCAAACACCTATAGCACCATTGGCGCTGTCTCGCAACGGCCCTCCGTCCCTCTGGGCGGAGGCCTCTAAATTTGGCACATTCGTGCACCATGTGCCTATCTCCCCTGCAATACCTGCACCGCTCACTCGGTGCGGGGGGAGGGGACTGCTGGAAGGCAGCATAGCGATTGGTCGGGCGACGGGGCTGTTCCCTCGCCGCCACCATACGACCAACACCTGGAACCGGGGCAGGCTCCAGGTGGTCCGTCACCCTACATTCGTCCTCCAAAAAACGAAGGAGGTCCGCGAAGGGCGGGAGATACGAGGCGCTGTCGCCTCCGTACCTCTGCTCGAAACGCCCCTTCATTTCAGCGGGCAATTTGGCGAGGACTATGTGCAGCAGTACAAAGGACCACTGATCCACCGGCAGGTCCAATCGCCTTAGGGAGTTGACCGCTGACAGTAGCGGGTTCAGCAACTCCCTCCGTAACAGGTGTACCCGCGTGATTCGCGGGAGGGCCAAAATCGTGGCCACGTGGGTGTCCGCCAGTAACCGGACATTCTGGTACCTGCTAACCAGAAGCTGGCGAGCCACCTGGTAGTTGTCGTCACTGATGAGCAGGTGCTGGACTACCGCGCTGGCCTCTCCTCGCAGGGAGGAGCGCAAATAGGCCAACTTCTCACTAGGGGATAAGTCCCGTCGTGAATCCACCAAACTGTCAAACAAATTAATGAAGCCCATCCAGGCTGACAGATCCCCATTAAAAGTGGGAATCTCCAACGTAGGCAATCGGCCTAGCAACGCCGTCGGGGTAGGTTTGACCTCCCCGCTCAAAACCGGCTCCCCCTTCCGAACAGCCAGGGCCCTCTCAGCCGCCTCCGTGAACTGGTCAGCCAGCTCATAGGCCTGGGCTACATCCTGCTCCAGCTGTTCCGACACGGCCTCATCAGCTGGGGGGTTCTGCAAATAATACGCGCGACACTCCATGGCGTGGCGCTCCAGGTCTTGCAGGCGAGCTGCCAGCCCGCCATACCGAGCTAGCAACGCGCCTACCCGGTCGGCTCGGTCTATTAATGTGACCGCACAAGCAAGCCAACGCAAAACTCCTTGGATGCCAGCCCTGGATACGGCGGTCGGATTCGTAGGAGCCATTTATAATCCGTTTTATAAACAAAGCAAACAAAGAAATATAAAAGTGGTAAACATCAACAAAAAAAACAATAGAAATAGGTCGCGTCACGATAATATAAAACACAAGTAATCTGTGCCGGCCGGCGCCTGGTCAATATTGGCCGCCCCGGGTTTGAGTGAACGTTGACAGCTATATGCGTGGTCAGAATTGGCCCCAACGGGGTTCAAGGGTTAAAATTCGGACGACATACACGGACCCTACTAGTTTCATAAATTATTAGCAACTTACCAATTTCAAGGGCTAACAATATAACGGTATAAACAAAACGTATAGGATTAACGGTATGGCATACCTCGCAAATCAACTACTAAACCGTTATCAACAAACGAAAACAAAACTATTTTTAATAATAATACTCGTAATTTAATACTACTAATAATTAAAACTAGTTCCACTTTTTTAACTAGGCAAGCGGACTCGGAACAAACACTAGTATGTGGTACTAAACAACACTTTCGCATCAAATAAATCCCGACAAACAAAAAAAAATATACACATCTAGGCGAGTAAACTCGTATCAAATCACTAGTATGTGATACTAATAAACACACTTTCGAACGAACTATTCGTCAAATAAATCCGGACACACAAAAAAAAATATACACATCTAGGCGAGTAAACTCGTATCAAAACACTAGTATGTGACAACAATTATATAAGTGTCTATCTATTATCGGATCCACCAAGTGAGAAACATTCGCTTCGAGAATTTACTAGAACAATTTCTTAGTACTTCAATCGTCTCGGGATCTTCAAATACCCTCGAGATTTCAACAAAAAAAAATAATTTTTAGGTACTCTTTTTAGGTACGCTTTTTATTTTTACTATGAAATTTTATGTAGTTAATTTTAATATGAAAATTAATTATATCAACTAAGCTCTGCTACCAAAAATTATGATCACGCACAATTGTGATGACCACATCTACTGTGTTCCACAGTTTATTGAAACGAAGGTTTCCCATGCAAAATTAAGTAAATTAAGCTAATCCTACCTTACTAGAAAATAGTGTCCGTAATCCAGGGGGGCTGAACGTTGTCTCGCCGGCGCGCGCGCGCCCTGGCAAAACGATCTCCACACAACCCCCGATGGGATACTCTTACAGCTAACACTCTTATACTACACAATGCCCTAATAGGCCGCTAAAACTTTCCCGGCGCTTTTCAAAGCGAACACACACGGGTTACAAGTCCGTACCCCGACCGGAGCCCTAGTAGGAGCAAAACGAAATCTCGGTCCCAATATGGGTAGGTAACTAGCGCGGCACGTCGCTACAGAAACACACGAACTTGTCTCACGGCTGCGTACGGCCAACTGAGTGCCGTGTTGCGCGGACGGCGCTTGGCGGCGAACCCACGAATGCACGTGAATGAATGAATCACGCGCGGCGTGAACACTAACTTTCTTAAAAAACTTTTTCTCCTCTCAGAAGATAGCTCCACTTTTTGAGTCAAACTTGCCTGACAACCGTGCGTTTATCAAAGTCAACATTTTGGGAACAGAGTGCTTGGCCTTGGCCGATTCTGGTGCATCAACTTCTATACTCAGCAATGATGCGCTAGGAACGCTTAGGGAATTAGGTTTACAGACTCATCTTCAGCCATCTTCTAAAACTCTTAAAGTTGGCAATAACGCTAAACTTAATATTTTGGGATCCATTACGATACCTATTACTTACAAGTCCAATCTAAGACTAATTACTCTCAATGTATGCACAGATATCAACAGTCCTCTTATTTTAGGTGTAAATTTTCTTAGGGCATTTAACCTATGTCAGGATATTCTGGAATATACGACCGACTCTCAGTGTACTTCTGCTTTCAACTCTTTAATTGACACAAACACACACTTACATGCTTATGAGGATCTGTCGGTTGTACAAAAATCTCAGATTGATAACATTATCACTGATTTTAAAAATATTTCTGCTGATTCTAACAACTTAGGTCTCACTGATCTTGAAGAACATGTCATTGACACTGGTGATCATCCCCCAGTGAAACAAAAATACTACCCTATACCAGTTCACTATAAACAGCGGGTCGAGGCTGAAATTAATGATATGTTAAGAATGGGTATTATTGAAAAAAGTAATTCACCTTGGAATTCCCCTCTCTTAGTAGTTCCCAAACCTAACGGAGACTTAAGGATCTGCCTAGACAGTAGAAAACTGAATAGTGTCACCAAAATAGATTCATATCCTATGCCGCGTATCCAAGACATACTTGATTCTCTTAATAATGCTAAATTTCTAAGCTCTATTGACCTGAAAAGCTCATTTTTTCAAATTAATTTACACCCAGACTCGCGGGAGAAGACTAGTTTCTCCATTCCTGGGGTTGGGGCTTTCCAATTTTGCCGCATGCCTTTCGGACTTGTCAATGCATCTGCTAGAATGATGAGACTCATGGATAAAGTCTTTGGACCAGAGTTTGCTGGCCGTCTGTTTACCTACGTGGATGACGTAATACTGGTCAGTAATTCATATGACGAACACGTCGAGCTATTGAAGCGTGTCTATCAACGTTTAAAAGAAGTAGGTCTCACCATCAATTTTGACAAATCAGTTTTCTGCAGATCTTCCCTTAAGTTTCTAGGGTTCATCGTCGACCGACACGGACTACGAACTGACAGTGACAAGGTTAAGGCCATTTTGGAATACCCTGTCCCTACTAACCAAAAAGAAGTCAGACGTTTTCTAGGCATGGCGTCATGGTATAGGCGTTTTATCCAAAACTTTTCTTTAGTAACTGCTCCTATAAACAACCTAATTAAAAAACAGCCCAAGGGCAAAGCTTTTAGTTTTCCGCAGGAAGCTCTCCTTGCCTTTAACGAGATTAAGCAACGTTTGGTATCTGCACCCATTCTTTCTATACCTAAATTTGATAAGCCTTTTATCATCTCTACCGATGCCTCTGATTTAGGTCTCGGTTGTGTCCTCTCTCAAAAGGACGACGAGGGTAAAGAACATCCTGTCGCCTTCGCTAGCCGTTCTCTTACTAAACCAGAAAGAAACCATGCTACTACTGAAAAGGAACTAAATGCTTTAATCTTTGCTCTAGAAAAATTTAGGGGTTATATTGAAGGCTCTCCCTTCCCCACTACGATTTATACAGATCATAGTAGTCTGAAATGGCTTGTCAGTCTTAAATCTCCTACAGGAAGATTGGCGAGATGGGCAGTCCGGCTTTCTCAATTTAATCTTAAAATTGAGTATCGTAGGGGCTCTGATAATGCCTTGGCCGACGCTCTTTCTCGTTCATTTCCCGTAAATGTCACTTCTGATGACGATCCATCTCAAAACTCCCCTTCTTCTTCTTCTACTACCAAAGACTCTTGGTACCTCAAGAAAGTACAAGACGTCAAATCTTCTCCCCACAAGTTCTCTGATTGGAAACTAATTTCTGATCGTCTCTATAAAAGGATGAAAAATTCCAACCCTCTCTCTGCTGACTGTGAGTGGAAACTCGTGGTTCCTTTCGAATCGCGGCATGACGTCATAGCTAAATGTCATGACCACCCGAGTGCAGCCCATTTAGGCATCTTTAAGACTTTGAAACGTCTTACTCAATCTTATTATTGGCCATCTCTACATAGAGATGTCAAGAAATACATCAAAAATTGTCAAGTTTGCTTGGCGTATAAGAGCACGAATGAAGGTCCCCCAGGCATCATGAAAAATCCCAAACAGGTCCAACGTCCCTTCCAAATGATATCTACAGACATAATGGGTCCTTTACCTCGATCTTATCAGGGCTACAGATTCATTCTAGTAGTTACTGACGTTTTCACTAAGTATACATGCATATTTCCTATGAGGAACTCACTTGCCAAGACAGTAGTTTTCATTATTGAAAACAATATATTTATGAAATATGGGATTCCTCAAACAATTGTCATGGACAACGGTCCCCAGTATATCTCTAATGCCATGAAGGATTTAGTTGCGAAGTATAAAGTTCCTAATTCTTTTTATAACTGTAGGTTCCTGCCACAAAACAACCCTTCTGAAAGGACTAATCGTGTCATTGTCACTGCCATATCTTCCTATGTAGGTACAGACCACAGAAAATGGGCTGAAGAATTACCAAAAATTGAGTTTGCAATCAACACAGCCGTTAGTGAATCCACTGGTTTTAGCCCATACTTTCTAAATCATGGCCGCGAAGCTGTACTCTCTGGTGACTGGTACCCTAACTCTCCACTTAAAGAAGAAGATATTTTGTTTACCGACAGGACTTCATACTCATCTACTCTACCTCATCTTAAAGACATTTTTATTAAAGTAAACTTGAACATGTCCAAAGCCTACTCCAAATATAAAATTCATTACAACAAAAATAGGCGTGATATTGAATATCAGGAGGGCCAGACTGTATGGAAGAAAGAATATCCACTTTCTGATGCTAGTAAATTTTTCACTGCAAAACTTGCTCCTAAATTCACTAAATGTATTGTGAAAAAGAAGATCTCTCCTCTTACATACATTCTGAAGGACTTTCACACATCCAAGGATTTAGGCACTTGGCACATTAAGGACATTTTAAAATCTGTACCTATATAACTACACCTATATTTTGCTTATTTCATTTTATTTATGTATGTGATTATCTATATGTATTTTTCTCTTTTCTCTCTTGCTCTGCATCTAGGTACTATCTCCTACTTACCTTATCCGTATGGTTGCCGGAGAAAGAATAGTACCATCGCTCTCCCCTTGCGCGTCGTAAGAGCCGACCAAAAGTCCCATTTTCCCATCCCATATTTTCCTTTATCACGACACCCATTCCCTTACCTTATCCGTATGGTTGCCGGAGAAAGAATAGTACCATCGCTCTCCCCTTGCGCGTCGTAAGAGCCGACCAAAAGTCCCATTTTCCCATCCCATATTTTCCTTTATCACGACACCCATTCCCTTACCATATCCGTATGGTTGCCGGAGAAAGAATAGTACCATCGCTCTCCCCTTGCGCGTCGTAAGAGCCGACCAAAAGTCCCACTTTCCCATCCTACATTATTCCTCATCTTAATACCCATTCCCTAACCCTATTATATATTCTTTTATGTACTCTATTTTTTTTGTATGGTTTTTATTATATATATATTAATTTTATAGTATCTAGTTTATTCTATGGGACGGCTGGTAATCCCATAAATGAAAAATCAAAAGCCTTACTACTCAGAGCGGATTGTAACTCTGTATAAATATGCCTTAACGACAACAGATTATTCTTATCACACTAGTATATTATACTCATCTATATATCAGAGCGGCAGCGACTCTTAAAATAGGCCATCGGCACTCCATTTATTTATGTATATCCATATTTATCTAGTATACGCACACTTTAAATTTTCGGCAAGGGCGCATGGTATATAGGCCAGAAGTAAGACCCACCGTCGATATCAATTATCTGTATTGTTTATGTATTCCGTTTATTTATATAACTTATTTGTTTACAGCTGGCATGTAGTATACGTATATAGATTATTTTTTTTGTTTTTGTTTTGTTTCCTTTTGCCCTTTTCCTTTCCTTACTTGATACCCAACCTACAACTTTCTTTATTTTCCCACTCTACTATACCGTGCTATCCATTCCTTCTTTCTCTACACAACCTTTTCTTTCTCTACACAACTTTCCTTTCTCTACAATTTTTTCTCCTCTTGCTCTATTCTTGTTTTACCCATTCCCTTCATGCTTCCTCACGCTTTCGCTTTCTTTTCTTTACTGTGTGGGGATAGTGACCTGTCCTTCACTCACCTCATCCCAGTTCCTTTCTTTTTTTTTTCTTTTTTTTTTTCTCAACTAATGAGGTATTGTAACATATCATTTTTTTAATATGTTACATTCATAATAAACTATGATAGTACTAACCTTCATTCCTGTTTTTTATCCAATATTTTGTACCTTTACACAACACAGTTTTTATACATCCCTTATTGCAAAGTACATACATTCTCATTAACTCAATTCCAAACAATAATTGCTAATTTTTACATCTTAGGTACACTTATATTTGTCAACAAACATCTATCACGTCTGACGTTTGACATTTAATTTTATCAGAGTAAACATCATAATTTTTGAACCACTGGCTCAATCTTGTGAGGAACAGCAGAACTATTTCCACGAGCAATTATCCAGAGATATACGTCTTCTCATTCTTGCATGGATGTCCAGCTATTTCCATCTCTTTTTCTTATAAAGACACCTTGCGTTGAGAGTCCACACTTCATCAAACTTTAGCGCCATCTGGTGTCAAATAGTGGCAAAGTATGCCGCACATATATTGTCATCTCTCTCACACCTAAATGCATAGCCATCCTGTCATCTCGTTCATGCAACAGCACCGAAACTGACATCTGGCGTAGAGTAGCTCTCTTGCTTTAATAATTGAACTTCTACATATTGAGTCCAGATTATCTATGGTACCTAAAAACTTTTATCAATAACATTATGAATATCTAATTTACAATGAAAGTAATTAGTTATTCATATTCTACAAATCTGCCTTTATTTGATTTTATATAATTCTTCATTTATCTTTAGCTAATTTTCTTAACCATAGACTATATTCGGATCATTCTAGAAATGTACAAGTGAGCATTGTCTATGCTACTTACCTTGGAAAATTCGAGATTGATGGTAAAGCAATATGAATTAAAAACAAGATTCTAGAAAAGTCGTGGCAGAACATATAAATAGGGCCCGTCTGGCCCCAGTGTTTTTTTTCTCTCGATAACCGCTACTTAACTGACTGTGAGAAAGACTGTGAAGCAAAGTCACTGTGAACTGTTATTGCATAGACATTTTTTACCTACGTAGTTTATTCCTGATAAACCTAACCGTCCTAAGCTGTATCATTGTGTGAACACTGCAATTTTCTTGATTCGTCCTCGATCTTCAGCGTCCGGGTAAGTCGATCTGCTAAATGGCAAACAAATTACCAACATCTCTTTATGTCACTGCTTTGGCATAACGCTGTGTTTTCTTCTTCCTCGACAGTTCTTATTATTGACTGGACTACCTGTCCGGAGCGAGCACCTGCGAAGCTGACATCATACCGGCGAGCCCTCGTTCGCTGACCTTAGGCCTTGAGAGACCGGCGTTCGCAACCCCTCCTCGGAATATTAATCTCAGGTGTAATCGTTTTATATCTTTATCTCTTAACTACATCTCTCCATACTCTCTTCGTTTATGAGCTGTTCATAAACGTGGCGCCCATTAATTGTCTCTAATCTTCTCCTCTCTTATAAGTTTAACTTAACTACATACATATAAGTATTACCTACCTACCTTTCAATTTTGTAACACTCCCAACTTGATTTAAACTACACTTGAGAACTTATAAAACGTTTAATATTGAATAACAACCATATTTTAATTTGTGTTTGTATTTGTATATCCAGTCTGACACGTTGTAAACCTATTTTAAGGATAGCGATAGCCTAGGTCTCCTATTCACGTAAATTTCTTTTGTAACCTTATTTGTCTAGTGTAAACTTCATTACCTGTTTATGTAATTTCCAACTCAGTGAGAATATTGTAATTTAAGTCCCTCTGACAGTGCAACAAGTGAGCTGCAAAGTAGAATAATTATCCCCACGCCCTGTATTTCTTGTAAGGACCTAATTTTACATGTTATAAAAATAAAACTTCACATTTCATTATATTTCCATTTCTTTTATTTTACATCAAAACCTATAGTTAAAAATATTAGTTACACTAGGACCACTAGGAAACCCCTCGAGTTTGGGCTCATTTGTTTCGTTCTGATGAGACCTATTCGCTGCACTTGGTGGTGAGGGTCGGATGATGGAGCAGGGAGGAAGTCAGTCGCACTCCTTAAGACCACTAGGAAACCCCTCGAGTTTGGGCTCATTTGTTTCGTTCTGATAAGACCTATTTGCTACACTTAATGGTGGGGGTTTGATGATGGAACAGGGAGGAAGTCAGTGGCACTCCTTTACCACTAGGAAACCCCTCGAGTTTAGGCTCATTTGTTTCGTTCTGATGAGACCTATTCGCTTCACTTGGTGGTGAGGGTCGGATGATGGAGCTGGGAGGAAGCCAGTGGCACTCCTTAATTACCACTAGGAAACCCCTAGAGTTTGGGCTCATTAGTTTCGTTCTAATGAGACCTATTCGCTACACTTGGTGGTGAGGGTCTGATGATGGAGCAGGGAGGAAGTAAGGGTTCGGCTCGCGCATCTGGTAACTAATAGATTCCACTTGAATTTGTAAAACTAAATACATACAATCACGCCTTTGAGTTATAATTTTTACGGGGTGGGCAGACACATGAATGGACTGTGAAATCGATTACCATCCTCATCCATAGCTTGCCATCTGTTAAACTAAAATGTAAAAAATAAATATGTAGTTTAAAAAACTATAAAAACACACTTTTATAGGAACAGACTGAAAGTACAAAATAACCGTCTATTCAGTACCTACCTGAAATTAAAAAGCGTGGTGCGCCCTTTGCAAAGCATGCATTCAAGTACTTATATTGACAACGCGCACCACGCTTTTTAATTTCAGGTAGGTACTGAATAGACGGTTATTTTGTACTTTCAGTCTGTTCCTATAAAAGTGTGTTTTTATAGTTTTTTAAACTACATATTTTTAAGAGATAATATGGCTATAATATGCTATCCTTAAAAGATAGACATATGCTATCGCGGACTTTTTTGTAGATCTATAGAAGAGAAATATCCCAATATGCATTATTTTTTTAAACCTCGAAAGGATTAGGCAGCGTTTTTGCTGAAAGCTCCCGGGCGGCTTGCCGTTTGCCGGCACTTTCGACAATTATCGTTATATTTCTACCAATTTACACAAAACTTTCATGAATTATATATTAAAACCTTCCTGAAGAACCACGCTACCTATTAGTGAAAACCGCCTGAAAATCTGTTTCGTAGTTTTAAAGATTTAAGCATATATAGGGACAGACAGACGGGAAGCGACTTTGTTTTATACTATGTAATGATTTATGATTAAAATACAACCATCCGTTTTTTTCCGGACGGTAAAATTCAGTGTAGTGCACAAGCGTACATATGTTTTTCATTGCCGTCATCTCGGAACGGAAAAAAACGGTCCGGAATGGGGAAAAGTAAAATGACGGACGGTAAAATTCAGTGTGGTGCACAAGCGCCCATATGTTTTTCATTGCTGCCATATCGGTCCGGAAAAAACCGGATCGCCGGATCGGTAAAATTCAGTGTAGTGCACAAACGCCCTCACGGTGTGTGGTCACTTGGGAGATCATGCCAATGTCATCAAGCCGTTTGATCAAGCCAGTTTGATCAAATTACTTGAAGGTGTATGGCTGCCATTAGTGGTAGAGATAAAAAGAAAGAGAAGCGGAATGAGGTTTGTAAACAACGTGGAAACGGCAATGAGCTTGCTACTACAGGTGATCTGTGCGGCAATGCGACAATAAATAAAAAAACATTGGTGGCAATAGTTCATACAAGTTTAAAAATTATTAAGATAGAAATGAAAAAAAAACAACCCTGTTTATTTTTAACCTAGACTGGGAGCGTTACCTAGGTATCAGATATACCTACTTGCGTAATAATATCGTGTGAACTGAACCCAATAATGAAAAGTTCCTAGGGCGATGAGGGTTAGATACTCTCAAAATCAATCCCGTTTGATCATCCAGTTTTTAAGTAGCATTCTAGCGCCTAATTTGTATTCATATTTCGTGGATTTTTAGTGAACTACATTGTATTAGAATTTATGAATTTAATGTGATCGAATTTTGACATGTTGAATTTTTATGATTTATTTTAATTTTACTTTATTGACTTCTTGCATTCGAATTTTACCTGTGTTTTTATAGTGTGTTTTTTATAGTGTTATCCATATCCATACTAATATTATAAATGTGAAAGTGTGTTTGTTTGTTTGTTTGTTTGTTTGTTTGTTTGTCCGTCTTTCACGTCAAAACGGAGCCACGGATCGACTCGATTTTTGGTATGGGGATAGTTTGGGAGCTGGAGATTAACATAGGCTACTTTTTATTCCGGAAAATTATAAAATAAAAATGATTATTTTGTATACAAAATCAATAAACTGTCGTACTATACAAAATTGTCATTTCTTCCATAGCCGCTTCCAAAGAGGTATGTCAAAGAGTATTGTAATCACTGACGTTTTAGCCGCTTTGGATTACCTACTTTTTATTAAGTGATATTTGTGGCAGGCAGTGTCTAAAACTTCTTCGCGATTATATATTTTCATCCGTCTATTTATCTATCCACCATAATTATTATGGCAAAACAACGTTTGCCGGGTCAGCTAGTAAATTTATAATCGTTAAAATTAGAAATAATGAATTTAATGTGATTTAATTAATTTTCCTTGTTAATAATTATGTTTTATACCCATCTATATATTTCCTACACAATTTTATTGTTAAATGGAATAAATGAATTGAAATTGAAATTGAATTAGAGCCTATGCAATTTTGCTTGAAATTCGGTATCTAAATATGGCAGACGCGTCCTTACTATTTTCACATCAATGCAAACCTACGTACGAACTCAAAAAAATCTAGAAACAACATTTTCGTTAGGAACATGCTTTTTATCATTGTAAACTATAATCACAGAATATTATAATAGTCTATAATATATATCTAAGTCGCAAACAGGGTTTGAAAGATTTTTTTTCCGTGTTCTTTGATTACCTTACTAATGTCATGATTCTTCAAAAGATTAAAGATTACATACATATAACAGGAAATTCATTTCGTTAAACGTTAGCCAATATTCGATGCATGTGGTGCGGAAGAAACGGATATGGAACAGTACAGAATCGACGGATGAATGGCCTGTACGTATAAAACTGCCGACAAACATATGGTACTCAGTTAACAATGCATACAATGTAATAGTCAGAAATCAAGGATTTCCAGTAGCAGCGATGACGAATACGTTCCCTCCCAAATTTGTATACTTAGTATTATTAGTATTAGTATGTACATGTGGAGTCGACCGCAACTAATGCTTTACACGTGGACTCCCTAAAATCTCTACATTTACATAGTACTCTTATATGGCAAAGTCGCTTCCGCCATCTGTCTGTGCGGTTTGATCTTTCGAATTATATTATATTGTTATTTTCATGTTCAAGAGGAAACCTTTCTGTGTACCTAATTTCAGCTGGATCTGTCCAGTAGAGCTATGCGTTGATAGATCAGTCAATAAATAATCTGAGGATCAGTCAGTCACCTTTCATTTTTAAATATAATAGAGACAAAATACAAGACAGATTCTGTGTGAGATATAATAATTTATATTAAATTTGATACGGATGGTTTATATTTTGACGACCGATTTGGCGCAGGGGTAGGAGGCTACCCACCTTCTGCGCCAGAGGTCTCGGGTTTAATTCCCGAACAAGACAAATATTTGTGTCCATGAACATGTCTATTTGTCTTGGTCTGGGTGTTTACTATGTATATTAAGTATGTATTTACAAACAAAAAGTATATAAGTAAATATTTATCCGTTATCAAGTTTTCCATGATACAGTTTCTTAACGAAATTAACATGGGCTTAGATAATTGGTGTGTTTGTAAGAAGTTATTTATATATAAACTTAGTTTTAGAGTCTGGTGAAAACTGGAAGTGAGACTATGGCTTAATAATGTTGGAGGCGCAATTCAACATAATAAATAACCGATTTAAGACTGTTCTTCTGACTCATTCTATCTAGTGTCAGTGAATGACTCAAGTAAATATCGCCATAGTAAAATAAACAACTGCTCAGTTTCAAATCTAATTTTATGTTAATTTGCTTATTTATTGCTTAAATGTTTGCGAAACGTTTAAAGGTAGGTAGGTAGGTAACTACCAATTTATAATAAGATATCTTTCACACTTACATTTGTCATCATGCTTACAATAATTTTAGTATTTTAAAGTTTATTTAAAAATTATATCACTATCTCATCGCCATCATAACTTTTTTGATTGCAGAATAAAATTATTTGATAGTGATCAATGCAGATATTTGTTGTTTTTAGATTATTATGTTTTATTGCAAGTTTAATATAAGTATTATTATGTACATAGTTGAATTTTATACATCAATTAACTTTTATCGGCTAACGCACGCAATACTCATCGCCATAATAAGTTTTTTGATTGCAGAATAAAATTATTTGATAGTGATCAATGCAGATATTTGTTGTATTTAGATTATTATGTTTTAATGCAAGTTTAATATAAGTATTATCATGTACACAGTTGAATTTTATACATCAATTAACTTTATCGGCTAACGCACGCAATACTGGCATGGGTAGTTTTGCTGTTGAGACTATGTTATCTAAAAACGAGTACAAAATAATATTAGGACACTAAAATGGGACATGCCAATATTTCCCCACATGCTGCTGAGATATGACTAGTGTCGGATACAGTTGCACCCGTGCACTGATAACGCTGATAACGCACAAACTATTTGAGAACTTCACATTACACTAGTTGCAGTATGATAAATTGCACTCTTGATTCGCTAAAAAGTTTTATAGAAAATTGAACTTACCCAAAGGCAACTTCATGAGATGTCGATAATTCCATTTGTTCACAGCTTCCAATGACTTCTTCACGTTTCCAAACTTTATTATAGGATCCTTCTCCTCATACAGGAACAACTTGTTGATAACGAGGGTCATGTTCGCGTCCAACGAAGGATCGTTAAAGATAGCACTGACCTACAAAATGTTACATAAAAATGTGAAGACGAAAACCAGACACTTGAAGAGATTCGAACCAAAATAAACTTTGAACATACAGCTCGCGCGCATCTAATACTTACAATGTTCATTAAAGCTAAAATGTAATGCTTCACTCGTTCACGGCCGTGGAACTTCAGCATTGTATGGTCGGCCACTATGGCCATCTCCAGCCACAATCCGTTCACACCTGAAAAATCAACTCATTGAATTTCGTCTAATAGACCCATGACCTTCATAACATCCTTCGATATTTTGCACACACCTGATAAAGGTCTAGTGACGGGTCGCACTTCGCGAAAATAGTCAATGTCCGTGTAATCGCTGTGTCGCAAGCGCACATGCGGCGTCGCAACGTCATCTTCCTCCAAGTCAAGTTCAAGGTCGGTGACCGTGTCGCCTGTTAGGTTGAACTCTACAGGCCGATCCGACCACATCACGTCTCTCCGCCGCAGCACGTGATTGGAACCCGGCTTATCCGGCTGCAACACGAACTCCTCATTCCCCACTTGAAGCAGGCCGTACAGCTGGCCACCGCACTCCGTCACCGTGGCCGATGACTCCTCTTCACCAACAACTCTTCCTCTGTAGAACTGGCAATCGGTGTAGTAGGGGGAGCGGATAGCTCGGTTCTCTTGTAGTTCCAAATGCCAGCCGAGTACTTGGATGTGTTTGGTGGTGTTTGCGATGTGCGAGCTGATTTGTTTCGGGTTGAGGTGTAGGGGATGCGTGGAGGGTGTCCAGGCGGCGGCTGTGGCGGCTGCTGCGAGGAGTAGGGCCGCGGGGAAGCAGCGCGGCATCGTCCGCGCGCCGCCGCGGGCTCCGGCGCTCTGGCCAGCGGTCGTAGCGCTGCGCTCACGCATCTACGCACATGGCCGTCCCGATGCTCGGAAGGTAAACGACTCCGCGTAGATTGCATGCGAGCGAGCGGCTGGCCATACGCCGCGCAAGCGTCATTAGTAAACAAAGGGCGCGCTCCTGTTTTTGTTTTATAATCGGCTAGCGCGTTACACACTCATATGAGTGACTTATGCGCCGCCTTTGTAATTCAATGCGGTACACGTGTTCTAGCTTCTGAGTCTAAAAATAATTATTATCTCGCCATTGACATGTAGTAAGCGAACCGCAAGCAATACATTGGACGTTAATTCAAGTGTAAAAGCTGGTGTAACCTACTTAGCCGTATTGTTAAGTGCCCCATAATGACAATGAGCCGTAATACAATTACTTCAATCGATAGCGTGCACGGATACGCTGATAATTTTGTCGAATCAGTGTCTCCGTGAAATCGCTCGTTACAGGCAATTTATGATGGAAAATTAAAGATGATGAGCAAAAATGTAGAGCAAGAGTAGATTATGATTGTCATTGATCGGTTGTTCTTTATTACTAATGACTAAGGCTTTTTAACACTATCGCCCGAATTCTCGAACGCATATCATCTTTGGGAGCGTCTCAAACATCATGCCATCTCTTTCATATGTTAGACATTTAAAGTGACAGGGCGATGTTTGAGACGCTCCCAAAGATAAGTAGCGCACGAGTATTCGGGCATATGACTTTTAAAAATGAATTATAAACTACTAAAATAAATTATATTTTTATGAATATTGCAATAACTCTCAAAAATTCAATTCTAACTTGCGTTTATACAGTCGCACCAATTAGTTGTGACCTACTATAAGTTTGTTTTCGAATTCCAGCCGGGCGGCCGAATGGGGCCACACAACAATGGAAAATCTATTGTCTCATTTTCCAGGGCTTGAAGAATTAAAATTCAATAAAGTTGAAATTTGAAGTTATTGACTGACACTGACACAGAACTTTATAGTTTTGACGCCTTCAAACAAATTATTAGCAAAATGGGTCATGATTCAATTGGTTCGACTGTACAAAGACCACTAGTTGATGATAAAGTAACCAAAAGTATCAAAATGATTTTGATGGCTCTTTGCTTTTTACGGGCAGTAATAACACTTTTTATTGTTATGGTTTCGCGTATGCCAGGAATGCTCACCATTTGACGGATTTAAATACGCACAAATGGTATCACTCAGTACTGGTATAAAGGAATAATAAAAAAATTATGACAGGACCGTTCTTATGATTCTGGTTCGTCAGTTAAACTGACAAAGAATTATTTGGAACAAAGAAATGACTCCTGTTGTGATATTGATTATCACCGCCGATTTTGTTGCTTTAAAATTAATGGCGTGAATGTAAAAATAAAAGGTATAGGTAGGTAGTTTAACCATTTTAATGAAATCGGTTATCAATGTTATCCTGATGTTATCATATCAAAATTTAATAATATATTTAAAAATCGTAGTAGTAGTTGATAGCTCTTTCATTTGTATGGAAGCCTAGTCAGTTTTATTTTATTTGTGCATGCCTAGAAGTTAAATGAATTGATTTGTTAATAAAATAAAACAATCCATTTATCTTCTAGGTAACCCTAAGGTTCTTTTAAATAGGTACTCATTACTTTTATCTTTTTATATTATGTAATTACGTATTTTAACGATATATAAGGATGTACTGATGTAATGAATGTATAAGGATAAATTGTCAAAAAATATATAAAATATCTAACTGGCTTCGATAAGGTTTTTTCTTGGTTGTTTGATTATTATAATTATTAAGATACTTACATTTTAATAATTAATTATTTAAATGTAAGTATCACAATCATTATCATAATCAAACACCCAAGAAAAAAACTTGCCATCTTTGTCCCGTGGGTTTCGAAAAGACCGACGAAGCAGATGCACCATTCTATCGTGAATCACTGTAGCCGTAGCATGAAAAACTAGCGTTATCGTAATCGATAGTAAACGATACAATACTCCTAGCATGACAAACTATCATTATAGTAATCGATAGTAAACGATACAATACTCCTAGCATGACAAACTATCGTTATAGTAATCGATAGTAAACGATACAATACTCCTAGCATGACAAACTATCGTTATAGTAATCGATAGTAAACGATACAATACTCCTAGCATGACAAACTATCGTTATAGTAATCGATAGTAAACGATACAATACTCCTAGCATGACAAACTATCGTTATAGTAATCAATAGTAAACGATACAGTACTCCTAGCATGAAAACCTATCGTTATGGTAATCGATAGTAAACGATACAGTAGGTACTCCTAGCATGAAAAACTATAAGAAAAACTAATTAGTAGGAAGTACAGAAGTATACCTAAATATACAAATTATGATGTGGCATCGACTGTACATTTCGTCAAATTAGTAAAAGATACAGTCTCCCGCTCCTTTGAAAACCGAACATTTTTGGTCAACATTATCAAATGTGCGTTTTGTTAAAAGCTAATTTATTTGCATTGCATTCCTTTGCATTAAAGTAATTCGGAAAGTGTGTCAAAGTGACACAATGAGACATCGACTCTTAAATATGTCTAAGTTATTGCACCCTTGGCCTACATCGGTGAAGATATCATTTGTATGTTATTTTTAAATAATTTAACAGATGTCAGTGAGAACTGATTTATCACAATAAAAGAGCCGCAAATTTATTTCCTTATGACCTTTAAGCTCAATTTTGTTTAATATTAATGTGAGAAGAGTTCGGCACACGAGTATTTTGGGAATAAGAATAAGTTTTAAGTTATGAAGTTTAAATTAGTTATATAGCATTGCCTTCTAGCACTTAGGCGTACCTACGGCTTACTCACAAGACTAGAGCCTTAAATCCCTATTATTTCAACACGAACTATTAACATATTAACAGCTGATAATCCTATATATCCTACTATATAACATTATAAATGTGAAAGTTTGTATGTTTGGATCTTTACTTAGATGTTTGGATGTTTGTTACTCAGTCACGCCAAATCGGCTGAACGGATCTTGCTAAAATTTGGGACACATATATTTTCCCGGAAGCAATTTTTTTTTATAATTGTAATACGCTCCAAAGTATTCATACCCACGTACTTAGTCATTCTTATCATTAGTCAAAATAATGAAGCAAAAAATGATTTAAAATAAGTATGGAGAAGCAAGACGCTCTTAATTTTTTATTGTAGGTAGGTACAATCATATTCAGTTTCAGGGTACCCCAATGGAATATTGTTCATCATCAGCCATCTAAGGCTGGTTTCACATCTTCGGGCGCCCACTCCGGGATCTCGGAGCGAGCGAACGAAATGTAACAAAAAAAGTACGCGTGTGAAAAGTATGCAATCGCATATTTGTCAATTATACTAGAAACGTTATCGATACAACAATTTGCATAGGTACTAAAAAAATGATTCGGGCGAGTGCAAATTTCGAGAATAAATTTTTGAAATTGTTATATATTCGGCTCTTAAACAATCTTTTTTTTTAAGTATGCAAATTGATGTATCGATAACGTTTCTAGTAAGTTTAAGTGATAAATATGCGTTTGCATACTTTTCACACGCGTACTTTTTTGTTACATTATAAAATTAAATTTCAAGTGCACACAGGGATAAAAAATCTAACTTTGATAGTGCTTACAAATGTCGTCGTCTTAGACGTTCTCGCAAATTTGCATAAGTACTGTAAAAAATTGTACACCTCCAACTGTCGTGTCCACCCGGTCTAACTGACACGCGTCGCTGTGAAATGATGTTCTAGCGTCTCCCGTGCATCTCCGCTCCTGTCTTAGTGGACTGGCTTATTGACTGTCTCAAGTGATTGTCATTGCATTACGTATGGATAAGGAGAACCTTTTTTATAAATCACTAGGAGCTACGGGCGGTTTTACCCGCGTAGTACCTGTTCCCGTGGGAATATCGGTAATGTCACTCAGGAATAATGTAGCTTTCTAACTGGTGAAAGAACTTCTAAAATCTCTCTAGTAGTCTTAAGTTTATCCATTACAAAACAAACTTAAATTAAAATCCTAACTCTTTATAATACGTAGTATTAGTTCTATTGTAGTATATAGGCTACAATACAGCCTTTAAGAGAGTCTACAGCTCTAAACTGTAACGCGTATAGTCATCAAACGACGTCATTTACCGTCAATAGTTTACGGGCTGTTACCTGGCTGTTACCCAGTAGTCTCGGATGGGAACGGGAATCTATGCCATCCTTGCAATCATTCCTGCCCATTGTGTCGAACAAAGCGAAGGAACTCGGGCCAATTAGTTTCAATTTAAGCTGAATTGGATTCATTATGTTTGGCGGAAAATGTACCTTATGAAATTTTTGTGGCCTTTGTTACTTAATGTAAAATAGGTACTATAAGTAATTCATTTTTATAATAAGCCGTTGATGAGGAATGTTTTAAAGATTTTATTTAAGTACTTATACCTATTTTATTCTATAGATGTTTGCAGAATCTTTTTCATATTGCGTTTTATTTGAATTAACAATTGGGTTCATCAGGCGGCTATAAACTACAGTCTGTATCGTGTATAGTACCTATTAGTACTAGTACCTAGACGGCTAAAATTAAAATCCAAACAAAGTGAAATTATAAAGAAATCACTGGTGGTAAACATGCAACATTTATCAATAAATTACTTTATTTTACAAAAACTTATAGTCTAACGTAAAATAAGAACATATTATCTAAAGTTTGAATACAAAAAACCTATATAATGATGCATAATTTATTTTATATTTTTTTTTTAAAGTGCTATAAAACACTCTGCGCAAAACATTTCAAATTAGTCCGCCGCTAGGCTCTTCAGAGGGAGGACGTATCGCTCGATGCTCTGCCGTCTGCCGTTCGCTGACCTTTGCAGTGTGCTGCGTGGTGTGGTATAGTTTATAGTGCAACCGACACGTCTTAGTACTTTCGTCTTAGTACACTCATTAGATAGGTAATTGAAAATTGTTTACTTCTATGATCATTAGTTCACTCACACACCTAATTGTATTTATCATAATTGAATACGTATTTGTAATAGAAACTGACCCTGAAAATGATCTAACAAATAGTAATTTGTAAGGTCATTTTTTAATTTGACGACTCTGTATGAAGTAAATCAGGAGGTAAAAAATTTACCTTGACGAGTTTCTTGCCGGTACTTCTTCAAGGTCTCCTGTTCTAGGGTTTGCGAACCCATGGCGTAAATGACTGAATTATCCAAATGGGATGTTGATCTTCAAAACGGTGTATAGGCACATGAGTACTATCAGAGTGTTGACTTCATAGAGCGTGCAAAATTTTGGTAGGGTTGTTACAAGAAGTTAAAATTGTTGGCTTTCTATTAGGTTACCTATTATGAAATATTTATTTACAAATTACTTACTCTAATGTTTCTCTTTATACATTTTATTTTTATAATTATATTTTTTTGGTACTATTTTAATAGAAAACAGCGACGCAATATCAAAAATATAAAAAAAATCCAAGATAGCGGCCAACTTTTTTGTCTGTTGGCCGATTTCGATGAAACTCGATTTCTAGTACTATTTTGACAAGAAAACAGTAAAGGTCGTCACAGACGGTGAAGATACTATAATATTTTATCTTAACATAGAATATCGCTCGCCATACAATTCAATGGACCATCACACACGCCGAAGATAACATATATTTTCATATTAAGTATCTTAAGATGCCAGGCGATACGGCAAAATATATATTTCGTATGTTAAGATACGGAAATATATATTTTGCATGTTAAGATACCATCTTAACATACGAAATATATATTTTGGATACGAAAAGATTTGTATACAGGTTGTCCCGTTTTCGGTGCTGGGAATAGAGAGAACTAGCGGCCCGCCCCGGCTTCGCACGGGTGGACATTTATTTTTTAAACATTTTGGGATAAATACGAAAAAATCAAAACATTTGTAACGATGCCGTTTCGTTCCAGTCATTATGAATGGTTAGAAACTCCATAGTGGCTGGGAAGTTTTATAGTTTTACGTACTGCCCATCAATTTTATGCTGTACCACTGTTCTTTCGTAATTCTTCGCTCCACGTGCCCTATTCAGCATTTTGATTCAGTCCTACCAGAACAATCAAGCTGAACAGAGCTCGCGTGCGAGCTAGCGTACCAAAAATTTATAAGTGAAATGTAATAACTATTAAATAGCCAATTAATTAATTATAGTACAGGTCCTATTCTTCATATTCTTTCATATTTCTAATTTACAATATTTGATAAAACAACTCTCCAAGTGCTGTAACAATCTTTTATTCTCTACAACATCTTCTAATTGAATACTATGCGGTGACTTCCGACGTTCCGGCTAGTGTACCGCTGGCCGACGAGGGGGTCCCGTAACACATCACTACATAGTATAAAACAAAGTCGCTTTCTCTGTCCCTATGTCCCTTTGTATGCTTAAATCTTTGAAACTACGCAACGGATTTTGATGCGTTTTTTTTTAATAGATAGAGTGATTCAAGAGGAAGGTTTATATGTACTTTTTATCCCGATATTCCCACGGGAACGGGAACCACGCGGGTGAAACCGCGGGCGGCCGCTAGTTCATAATAAACGAAGAGTAAGTTTACACCTAGTTTAACCAAAAAGTTTGCTTAGAAATAATGACGCTTTGAAACGTCAAACGTAAGGAGTAGGTACCTACCTAATGATGATAGTATGATTTTCTATCCAAACTGATCTAGAGTTCGAATTAGCTATAGCAATTTTTATATCAAATTCCAGGTCAGAATCATCTTCTGATGAACTGTCCAATAAGTCTAATAACAAATCCGAATTGCTCATTTTTGATCACCCTGTATAATATGGTTTACAGAATATTCGTCCGCTACCTAGGACGGATATCAAGAGAGTGAAAAGATTCCAAAATATATCGTATCTTAACCGTGTGTGATAGTTTAAGATGCTATAATATTTTATCTTACGATATCTTAAGATAAAATATTATAGCATCTTCACCGTTTGTGGCGCGCTTAACGCAATGTAAAAAATATAAAAAAATCCAAGATGGCGGCCAACTTTTTTGATTGTGGGCCGATTTCGATGAAACTCGGTTTTTGGTACTATTTTGACAAGAAAATAGCAACGCAATGTCAAAAATGTAAAAAATCTAAGATGGCGCTCAATTTTTTTGTTTGTTGGCAGATTTCGATGTAACTTAGTTTTTGGTTCTCTTTTGACAAGAAAATAGCAATGCAATATCAAAAATGTAAAAAAATTCAAGATGGCGCCCAAATTTTTTGTTTGTTGGCTGATTTCGATGAAACTCGATTTCTAGTACTATTTTGACAAGAAAACAGCAACGCAATGTAAAAATATAAAAAAATCCAAAATGGCGGCTAACTTTTTTGATTGTGGGCCGATTTTGATGAAACTCGGTTTTTGGTACTATTTTGGCAAGAAAATAGCAACGCAATGTCAAAAATGTAAAAAAATCCAAGATGGCGCCCAATTTTTTTGTTTGTTGGCCGATTTCGATGAAACTTGATTTCTAGTACTATTTTGACAAGAAAATAGCAACGCAATGTCAAAAACTTGAAAAAATCCAAGATGGCGCCCAAATTTTTGGTTTGTTGGCCGATTTCGATGAAACTCGATTTCTAGTACTATTTTGACAAGAAAACAGAACTGCAATGTAAAAAATATTCAAAAAACCAAGATGGCGCCGAAATTTTTTGTTTGTTGGCCGATTTTGATGAAACTCGATTTCTAGTACTATTTTGACATGAAAATAGCAATGCAATGTCAAAAATGTAAAAAAATCCAAGATGGCGCCCAATTTTTTTGTTTGTTGGCCGATTTCGATGAAACTCGATTTCTAGTACTATTTTGACAAGAAAACAGCAACGCTATGTAAAAAATATAAAAAAATCCAAGATGGCGGCCAACTTTTTAGTCTGTCGGCTGATTTTGATGAAGCTTGGTTTTTAGGATTTAGGATTTAGGATTTTTGAATATTTTTAACATTGCGTTGCTGTTTTTTTGTCAAAATAGTACTAGAAATCGAGTTTCATCGAAATCGACCAACAAACAAAAAATTGGGCGCCATCTTAGATTTTTTTTACATTTTTGACATTGCGTTGCTATTTTCTTGTCAAAATAGTACTAGAAATCGAGTTTCATCAAAATCGGCCAACAAAAAAAAAAATTCGGCGCCATCTTGGTTTTTTAATATTTTTTACATTGCAGTTCTATTTTCTTGTCAAAATAGTAATAGAAATCGATTTTCATCGAAATCGGCCAACAAACCAAAAATTTGGGCGCTATCTTGGATTTTTTTACATTTTTGACATGGCGTTGCTATTTTCTTGTCAAAATAGTACTAGAAATTGAGTTTCATCGAAATCGGCCAACAAACCAAAAATTTGGGTGCCATCTTGGATTTTTAAAATTTTTGACATTGCGTTGCTATTTTCTTGCCAAAATATTACTAGAAATCGAGTTTCATCGAAATCGACCAACAAACAAAAAATTGGGCGCCATCTTAGATTTTTTTTACATTTTTGACATTGCGTTGCTATTTTCTTGTCAAAATAGTACTAGAAATCGAGTTTCATCAAAATCGGCCAACAAAGAAAAAATTTCGGCGCCATCTTGGTTTATTAATATTTTTTACATTGCAGTTCTATTTTCTTGTCAAAATAGTAATAGAAATCGAGTTTCATCGAAATCGGCCAACACACCAAAAATTTGGGCGCCATCTTGGATTTTTTTACATTTTTGACATGGCGTTGCTATTTTCTTGTCAAAATAGTACTAGAAATTGAGTTTCATCGAAATCGGCCAACAAACCAAAAATTTGGGTGCCATCTTCGATTTTTAAAATTTTTGACATTGCGTTGCTATTTTCTTGCCAAAATATTACCACAAACCGAGTTTCATCATTTCATCAAAAGCGGCCTACAATTTAAAAAAGTTGGCCGCCATCTTGGATTTTTAATAAAGATTGGTTAAATTCAAAATATATTTCTCTTTCGAGAATTATTGAAAAGGCGTAGCCTGAAAACTGCTCATACGTGCTTCGCGTTGACCCTGAGCTTGTCCACTGGCTGAGCTGTCGTAAACCGGTTTTTACAGACACGCCGTGTACGGACACGCCAGTGACAAGCAGCCAGTGGACACGCACACATGCCCAGCATGCTTGTAGTACTGTAATATTCTCACCGTTCTATGAAGTCGTTTCTCTGTAATATATTTTATAAAATTATTTTCTGTTACGTATTTTTAAGTGCAATAAAGAGTATAATAATAATAATACGTAGTAGTATTTTTTTTCCTGTGGTATAGGTCTACATCAGATTGTGATAAAAATGGTATTCTGAAATCGGTATTTTATTTCTAAACTAGCTTTCCGCCCGCGGCTTCGCCCGCGTGGACTACACGACGTTATCCCGCGGGAATGTAATATTTTTCCGGGATAAAAGTAGCTTATGTTCCTCTCCAGGCTACAAAGTATCTGTGTCCTAAATTTCAGCCAAATCCGTTCAGCCGTTCTGGCGTGATTGAGTAACAAACATACAAACATACAAACATCTAAACATCTAAACTTTCACATTTATAATATTAGTAGGAACTAGGATAGGATTACGTATCGAATGGTCGGTCATACATGAATAACATAAGATGAGTAAGCAAGTACTTACATACACATTTGGGAAGGATTACTTTATTAGTATTAGTTGGTAAACTTTTAAAAAATCTACTTCATATAAGCAATAAAATATTGTCTATGTAGTAAACCCATTAGATTACAGCATACACTTATTATGATTATGTAAGGGTAAGTAAGGATATAATATAAAAACTAACACTAAATAATATTTAAACTTGAGTTAAAAGGATCAATGTGATTAGTTTGACTATAGCAGGACACCACACGTGTGACCTTGAGCGCACGTCTGATGCGAGTGAAAGTTATTCATTTACCTAAACTCGACGCGACGCATTTGGGTTTAACGCTCTTAAGTAAAGACCTCTGCATTTAGTTCCAGAATAAAATTTCTTGCAAATTAAGTAGGTACAGCTCCTAGAACTGTTTTAATATACTAGAGGGACGTCAAGTGAAACAAATATAAGGATGAATTGATATTTATCTGAAAAAGAATATATGCGTATGTTTCTATAATATTCATTTATTTAAAGTTGAACCGGACACTATTGTAGGTAATTAAAGTAGGAAAGATATATAAATTATAACTTTATACTAAATTTGAAAATATTAACGGCGTCAGTTTTTCTGCTTTTTTTCAAGACTTCAATCCGGAATTAAGTTCTCAACATATCAACCAGAGATCTCTCCCTCCTCGCATGTCTTTTATCCAGGTAGTCAGCCCACTGCTCCCTTACATCTTTAGCGTCGTTGTTCATTAAAATTGGCAAGGTAGTACCAACAGACTTCCCTCGATTTTCGTTGAAGAGTACCGTGAAGATCACTCCCTCATCAGTCGGTTCACCTACTCCATCATACAGAAAGTCCCTCAGGTTCTTTGACAAGTATCTGCCAGTATTGCCTACTCGGTAGTATCCAGTCTCTCTGAAGTCCTCAAGGTTCAAATTTGGCATTGCGAGCAGGTCATGTTGCAAGCTGTGCAGGTCACCAAATTTTACTGACAAGTTCTCGACTGCTGGTGCATCAGATGACTGCATACTCTGAAAGAAAATAAATAAAAGAGCCATTAAAAAAAATATACTTTTATTAAAAGACATGGGGCCTCATATTAGAAAATGCTCTCTGAATCGCCCCTATGAAAAGGCAGCTGTTTCTTCTAGCGATCGTCACTTTGCTTTAATAATAGTTGATTTCCCTTAAAGGTTGATATAATATGTGGCTCATGACCAAAATTATGTTAACAATATAGAAATACACGATAGTACAATCTACGTTGATCTTTATTTTTTTTATTCGATCTTAATTTATTAGTCAAATAAGTTCTTTGGCACTTTCAACAGCACTATTGAAACAGGTTAACATTAAAAAGACCAATTAATCAGCTAAATGGAGTTCATAACGCTGCCACGCCAGTTTCTGTAATTTTTGTTATGTAAAAAACACTTAAGTTATTGGTTCCTCAGTAATTGAGGATTCCGGGAGTAGTGCACTTCCACCTTCAGCCTTATCATCACTTAACATCAGGTGTAATGAAGGCTACCCCGTTATGGATAAAAAAATAGTGCTGAAGTTTAGAACTCCACTCCTAACAATCTAACCAATATTGTTAATTTTCAAGAATACGAATACACAAAAGCATTTTCAGTTGTACTACAATACGGTATTTTACTGATTTTTTTTTATTTCTTTAAAATGTTTTTCGAAATATTAGCTACACAAAACAAGTTTTCATTTTGAATTATCTTGAATATTTTCAAAGATATAGGACTTCAAACTTTATAATAAGACAAGGACAGGACGCTATCTTAGTGACGTCAGTGGGTTAGTAGCGTCATAGTCACGCCATAGAAGATTTCGTTTTAGAAAGAGACAGCTATAGTCAAGATCAAACAGACTATAATTCTTTTATTATAAAACAGATTCAAATTATTTTTTCACTTTTGGCATTCTTAATTGCAATATTTTTTAACGTCATCATTAAATATCTACATTTCAACAACAGTAAAATACCCTATTATTCACCTTCACATATAATACTAAAGCAAAAAGTTAGAAATAAGGCGGCATAACAATGACAGTGATATCAAGAAAACGGTGAATTTCCCGAGGGAGGCTATTTGCTTTTACAATAAGTACCTACTCCGAGTATTTGGAAAGCCGAAATAGTTTCTTTCAATCCCAGTTGTGATTTGAATGTCATGAAAGTGTTTGTTTAGGACAATGGAATATTATAATACTTTTTTAACCGCTTCTGTGGTCTAGTGGTACACACCACCGGTATCAGACCCAGAGGTCCCGGGTTCGATTCCCAATGGGGGTAGTTTGGTCGGTACTTGTTCAAAGTCCGCCTGGCTAGCTACCACCATCTTATCTGATTCTGACGTCATTACAACAATGCTTTCAGCATTGTTGTGTTCCGGCAGCTAAAGATAAGATAGCTAGTTTCTCAGTAATTGAGGATTCCGGGAGTAGTGCACTTCCAACTTCAGCCTTATCATCACTTAATATCAGGTGTAATAAAGGCTAAGTGCAACCCTGTTGTGGAAAAAAAATAAAACGCAAAAGACCGATAAGGCAACTTAAATAAAAAAAATCGGCCAAGTACGAGTCAGACTCGCTCATGAAGGGTTCCGTACCTACACAACGTAACGATTACATACACCTAGAAAAATAACACTATCATTTTTTGCCAGAAAAATATAACTTTGTTTTTTATAGTATTCGTATGAATGACAAAGTTATATTTGCGGTTTTCAAAAATGTGTTATATTTTTCAACCATAAAAATTGCATTGTGAATGCAAAAAGTAAAAATTTAAATAACTTTTAAAAACTTGTAAAGCCTGCTTAGCTGTGATGGTTTTCCTTATAACTTCGTCATATTATATACAACTAAGTATCGTGATTTTTTCACGTATCCAAAAACAACCATTTGGCTGGCAGGGGGGCACTCTTGACTCTAACATAATTTTGCACTTTAAAGCCTAATCATTCACAAACGGATGCCTCAGTGAAAAAACTGTTTTTACAAACCCGCAATATTTTTGAAATTGCTATTAAACGACACCCTAAACTATGGGGTAGACCAGAAAAAAAAATACATCCCCACTTCACGTGTAGGAGACGTAACTTAAAAAAATATTGCTCAAAATTTTCATCATGCCATGCCAAATTACAGCTTTCTAGTACATACTAAGAGTCTATGAGCTAGGCTGCGGACGGTCAGACGGACATGGCGAAACTATAAGGGTTCCTTGTTGACTACGGAACCCTAAAACCGTGAAATCCATCTAAATTGAGTTACATTCACATATAAAATTAATTTGGTTAGCATACAGATCACAGGAATGTACGAATAGTTAAAAATCGTTATTAAAATATAAGACGAGATTATTATGGAGATGCAGATGTATAAAATGTTTAAGGCGCTACTCGGAAAAAGTATGGACTCTTTGATATAAAACTATAGGATGGTTAGAGTTGTTATAAATCTGGTAATAAGATATACATTTCTTCATACCTTTATCTAGAATCGTATAGTTACAGAAACACGATTTTATGATTTTGGCTTGACACTTTTTATTTTCGAAAATACCCCTAAAAAATAAGAAATATCAAGATTATTCTTAAATGGCGTTACATATACTATTGAAAATTGGTTTAATTAGTGGACACCAATAATATTTAGGACCGTATAGAAGCATTTTTTTTTTAAAAATCGCTATAGTTTTTGAATACGAAGTGGTTTTGTGTTTTTTTTTGCGTAATCGGCAAAATCGGTCTCGCTCCCGCGCGCGTCGTTTTCTCATTGCTATCTCGCTTAAGCATAATTTTTCCGAGTATCGCCTTAACAGCCACTGCTTATGTCATGTCAAAGTTTGATTATAGTACTACTATTAGCCAATCACAAAAAAAAAAAACATTAACACCAATAAAACGAAATGAATGTTTGTTAGACCTTTTTGAAACGATCATTGAAGCGCTAAAATATGTACCAAAAGATGACGAATACGCTAAATATCACAACAACTTGATAAAACATTACCAAATAAACACATATTGATGAAGCTCAATCGCTATCAAGATTTTTCAATATTTATTACAAAAACATTTGTAATATTTTCACTATGTAGGTAAACGATATAATTATTTTGATTCCAGACCGAGAAAAGTAAATAATGAAATACCTACTAACTATAATTTAATTTATAATTCATTATAATTTTATGTCAATTAAATCATAATTATGAAAACTAATACCACATAAAATAAAAATACTTAGTGTAATACAAAATAGAAAAAAATATATCATATTTTCCACGACCTATGAACAACGGTTTAAAATAATGCTGGAAAATCAAACCCTAACGAAAAAGGTACAGTTCAGCTAGTTTCTTTTTCAAATGGTTACTTTAATGTAAAACATTATATTATAACATTATATATATTTGATTCAAAACCGTAAGCGACCGCAAGATTAAAATAATTTAACAAACAATATTAATTTAATTTTTTAATAACATAAGCCTGATAGTGATGAACAATTGGTGGATATTTCTTCTTATATTGACCACAACTTATTATAACTGGTTTAATCTCGAATAATTTTGATTTCATTCAAAAAATGCTTTAACGTCTGTAACAAAAAGTAACACTAAATGATTTTATGTAATTATTTCTTACCTGGATGTTGCCAAGCGTTATCAAATAAGCAAGTAAGTTCATATTAGTCATTTTGCCCCAATATCGTAGCGTCCACGTTAAGTTAACCAACTAACCAACTGTTTTGAACTGAAGCAGTCTTCCACGTATTTATAATTAGTATTCGACAACGTTGACTAATTCAAGACTATGGCTTCACTTACGTTATACGGCTTCGATGTTTTGTTAATTACAAGAAACGATACATTTGCATCTCAATGTACTTTAAATGTCGCGAATTGAAGTCACTTTGACGTTTGCAATCAAACGTAGTGTAGCTAATATGTTTACTAAAGTGGAAGACTGTATCGTTATTGTAAAAGGGCAAACACATAAGTGCGTTGTGACGCCCGCCGCACCGCCAAAATCAGCGTTGTCTGTCGAGTATTTGGCAGACAATAAGGTATAGCCTGGCGCACCGTTTACTTTTGCGGTGCGACATCGCTACGCGGTTATGTTAAGCGGTTCTCAATTTGAAGTAAAACTGCGTATTAAACGTTGACAGGTTCTAGATAAAGTTCGAATATTGTCAATAGTTCGTAAAGTCTTGCTGATTGACATGGTAATAAATTAAGGAATAAGGTACAATTCAGACCAACCGGCGCGCTCATCCGGAGCGGACATTAAAACGCGATAAAGGAAATTGAAATGTATAAACATGAATTACAGTACAGTTCATAATACCTGCAATAATATCTTCAACCTCCTAATCTTCGTTTGCATGCTGCGACCGATGTACTTACTGTTTCTAGTCCGATCAACGAGGATATTCTTTGTATGGAAACGTCCGGAAAACTCCCCCGTCGTTCAAATTTGGTACCTATGATTGTAGAGTACCTAAGTAATGCTAATTCAGGATGTGCAAGAATCCAGGGGGCCAAGTCTGCTAACGTTAAGTCACAATCGTGTCTCAATCGTGTTTCAATTGTAGTTTTAAACACTAGTTACAAGAATTAGGACAGTATGATGTGATGTGAATGTATTGGGTGGAGTGACCATCAATAGTATTGTGAAAAAAGTACATATTTCTTGTAACTAGTGTGTAAAAAAGCCCTACAACTGAACTACAATTGAAACACGATTGAGACACGATCGTTAGCAGACTTGGCCCCCAGGAATATTTCCAACGGCAAGTTAGTCATTTAGGACGTGCCGTGAGCGCGTGGAAATCGCTTCTAATTTCTTTGATTCCGCGGCTGCCGTGCGGATCCGTACGGATGCGGATGGCTTCCACGACAGCTGTACTATGCCGCTCTGAGGGCCTACTCTGAAACGCAAAATCCGAAACTTCGGTGTACCCGTCCCTCTCACTCTCCAGTCGTGACACTATCGAGCGAAAGGGGCGGATTACCGAAGTTCCGGGCCGATTCGCGCCAGTTGGTCTGAATCGTAGCTAAGCCTTACATAATGTAAGTAGGTAATATTTATTCAATCTATATCACTACCTATATATAAAACACTTGCGTTACTGACTGACTGACAGACAACGCACAGCCGAAACTACTGGGTGCAAGAAGCTGAAATTTGGCATATAGGGCAGGCGTACCGGTTTTGGCCACTGTACCGGTTTTGACCACTTTTTGCTCTAAAAGTTTTCTTAACAAATTTTAGCCATTTTTGATAAAGACAATTAAAATAAGGTATTTTAAGGTAATAATAACAATCGTTAGAATTCCTTATGTCATATGATTTTTTTTCAATAAATTCCATTTTCTGTTTGAAAAAATGTTTTGTATGAAAATTTTAAGAATTTTGTTTTGGATAAAATCCTTACTTATATTATAAATGCGAAAATGTCTGTCTGTGTGTTACACAATCACGCCTAAACTACTGAACCGATTTGAATGAAAATTGGTACAGAGATAGTCTAGAGCCTGAGAAAGGACATTGGCTACTTTTTATGTGAAAATAGGGCTGTAAGGGGCAGAAATAGGGGATGAAAGTTTGTATGGAAATTATGTCATTTTTAAAGCTAGAAGCTTAAAACTTTTTTAAGGAAAATTGTTAAACGTGATGAGCACTTTCTATTGACGTACAAAGTTTGAAGGTCTGGTACACCTGATGTGGAACCCTAGCAGCCAAATTAAACTATATGAGATACAAACACAGCGTCTTAAGAAAAGTTGTTTAACGTCATGGACATTTTCTATTGACGGAAAAATATCGAAGGTCTGGTACACCTGATGTGGAACCCTAGCAGCCCAGCTTAACTATAAGAGATACAAATACAGCACCTTAAGAGAAGTTGCTCAGCGTGATAAGTATTTTCTTTTGACATACAATCCTTACTTCCTTACTTTTATATTATAAACTAGCGTCCGCCCGCGGTTTCCCCGCGTGGTTCCCGTTCCCGTGGGAATATCGGGATAAAAAGTACATATAAACCTTCCTCTTGAATTACTCTATCTATCAAAAAAAACGCATCAAAATCCGTTGCGTAGTTTCAAAGATTTAAGCATACAAAGGGACATAGGGACAGAGAAAGCGACTTTGTTTTATACTATGTAGTGATGCGAAAATGCGAATCTGTCTCTCTGTGTGTTACACAATCACGCCTAAACTACGGAACCGATTTGAATAAAAATTGGTACAGAGATAGTCTAGAGCCTGAGAAAGGACATAGGCTACTTTTTTATGTGAACAAAGGGCTGTAAGGGGTTGAAATAGGGGATGAAAGTTTGTATGGAAATTACGTCATTTTTAACGCTAGAAGCTTCAAAATTATTTTATAGACTTTTAATTAGATAAATAAATACGACATTCAAAGTTAGTAAAAAAAACTACCCTAAAGAGGGTGAAAACAGGGGATGAATTTTTTCGTGTGATGACGTCGGCAAAAAAGTTTACGGAACGGATTTTGATGAAAGTTTTTTTGTTATACAGCTATTGGTCCTTGCCAACATGTAGCTATAATTTGTTTTGAAGATCGCAATTTCTGATGTGGAACCATAGCAGTCCAGCCAAACTATGAGAGATATAAAAATTTCGTTTTAAGGAAAATTGTTAAACGTGATGAGCACTTTCTATTGACGTACAAAGTTTGAAGGTCTGGTACACCTGATGTGGAACCCTAGCAGCGAGATTAAACTATATGAGATACAAACATAGCGTCTTAAGAAAAGTTGTTTAACGTCATGGACATTTTCTATTGACGGAAAAATATCGAAGGTCTGGTACTCCTGATTTGGAACCCTTGCAGCCCAGCTTAACTATAAGAGATACTAATATTATAAATGTGAAAGTGTGTTTGTTTGTATGTCCGTCTTTCACGTCAAAACGGAGCAACGGATCGACCTGTTTTTTTTAGTATGTGGATAATTTAGGAGCTAGAGAGTCCCATAGGCTAATTTTATCCCGGAAAAATATCACATTCCCTCGGAAAAACGTCGTGTAGTACACGCGGCAAAACCGCGGGCGGAAGGCTATGTGATATAAATTTTTAATGTGTTAATACGTAGGTACTGTTTATGTAATGTACACGGTATTTTTTTATCACCCCGGATATTTTTAGGGATTATTTTACTCATGAAAACAAACAACTTTTATTAGAGGACCAACACTGAAATCGCGAAAAAATATCAGCTGTTCCATACATTTTGATTAAATATTTTTGCACTTTTGTATGGAATAGTTGTTTATTTTGCGATTTTAGTGTTGGTTCCATAATAAAAATTGTTTGTTTTCATGAGCAGAATAATCCTTTTAATTTTATCCGGGGTGATAAAAAAATTACTGTGTATATTAAGTAAATAAATAAAATAATTCATACTTATTATAAAACTGTATGCGATTCTATTCAGGGGGCTACCGGCTAAAAATTATAGGTATGGACATGGGCTTCATTTAACATTTGAAGCCCATATTATGCCCTTAAAATCACAAAATATGGGCATCAAATGTCAAATGAAGCCCATGCCCATATCCATATTTTTTTGCCGGTACAGGGGCTGTATACATTGAAAATAAATAGAAAAAAATACCATCAAGGGTCTTCTTAAACGGAACAGATACCAAAAATATAGTTTTTGAATTTTTTGTCTGTCTGTCTGTTGTCCACGTTTCAGGCAAAAACTAAAAACGGTTTTTAATGAAACTTTTTTTGTTATATAGCTATTAGTTGTCGCCAACTTATAGGTAGGCTATAATTTATTTAGAAGATCGAAATGGCCGATGTGGAACCATAGCAGTCCAGCCAAACTATGAGAGATATAAAAATACCGTCTTATGGAAAATTGTTAAATGTGATGAGCATTTTCTATTGACGTACAAAGTTTGAAGGTCTTGGTACACCTGCCTGGCATTACCATCACTATATCACGCGATATGATATAGCACGTCTTGCTGTCTTGCTTCAGTGGGGTAGGTAAGCAAGACAGCATGACGTGCTATATCATATCGCATGATAAAAGCCGTTCATGCTAGGCCAGCTGATGTGGAACCCTAGCAGCCAGGTTAAACTATATGAGATAGCATCTTAAGATAAGTTGTTCAGCGTGATAAGTTCTTTCTTTTGACATACTGTTTGTATTGTTTGTATATCCGTCTTTCAGGTCAAAATGGAGCAACGGATCTGCGTGTTTTTTAGTATGTGGATATTTTAGGAGCTAGAGAGTGACAAAGACTAATTGATATCCCGGGAAAATATAACTTTCCCTCGAGATAACGTCGTGTAGTACAGGCGGGCGAAACCGCGGGTGGAAGGCTATGTGAAATAATTTTTTATGTGTTAATATGTATCATAGCGCTAAACTAATATATATAAAATAAATACACAAAAGACGAAAAACCTAATTAGCTAAAAAAATGAAAAATGCTGCCGAAAGTCACTATTCCACGCGAACGAAGTCGCGGGCACAGCTAGTACTTTATAAACCTTTGTTTTTTACAATTAAATTGTTGTTTTGCAATTGACTGGTTTCTAGCGCATTAGAATATATTGATTTTACCTGGGTTTGGTTTTGATTTTTCGCAATACTTACAAAAGAACTATCTGTAAGTGGCCAAAACCGGTACATTTGGCACCTCTCACATATTGTGTGTAATATAAAAAAAACTAATCTACTTTTATAAATTTGAAAAATGTACCTTTAAAGGAAGATAAATTATCTATAATTTAAGATATAATTTGTGTCTTAAATACCTAAGACCATTTAGTACTTAGTTGTAAAAGTCAAAAAATCCTTAAAGTGGCCACAAAGGGTACCTCTGCCCTACCTACAAATCGGGCGAGCTAACTTGACACCTGCAAATTATACCCGTCTCTTTCAGTCGATTCTGTCATGCGGACAGTGACAGAGATGGGTATAACCTGCAGGTGTCAAGTTAGCTCGCCCGAGTTGTATGTTTGTTGGGAAGTGTAGGGGAGTACTAAGAGGGGATTTTCGAAAATTCCCCCTCTAAGGGGGGAAAAGGGGGGACCACGCAGGTGAAGTCGCGAGTTTATTATAAAACTCTAATTAAATGAGCTTGTTTTAACTGCATTGTGATTGCAAATTTTCAATCATGATGATGAATCTATCAAAATAGTTTCGTGTATTTTGGGTGTTTGTATATAACACGAATTTAATTAAATTTAACAAAATAAATTAATGCTGCAAATTGCCCATAATTTAATCTGAAACTACTTTAACCATTATGTTACTAAAACAAGACGTTTAACTAGCCCCAAACGAAGGTCAAGGGGTGTAAAGTTTAGGCAAACTAGTTACCAAGTTCCGTAGAACCTATTAGAATTTTCACTTAAAGGTTTTAATAAAATTGAATTTGAGGGACATACTTAATTGGTGTAATGTAAACTCTCTGTTTTAAAAGGGCAGGTGGATAATCGGTTATCAAAAACAAAATATTAAGTACTTATTTAAATTTGGCTTGAGTGTGACCTATTAGTTCTTGTCAGCTGCAGCTTGTTATCACAGCAATTCGTATATGGTTGCTATGCCACAAATGCTGCAATGCAACAAATCTCAAAAGTGCGTTCGTTTATAAGTAATTACACTAGCGGATCCTCGCAGTTTACCCGCGTGGCACCCGTTCCCAATATTGGGATAAAATATATTATGTCACTCGGGAAGAATGTAGCTTTGTAAATGGTCAGTGATCTTTCAAAATCGGTCCAGTAGTTCCTGAGATTAGCGCGTTCAACCAAACAAACTCTTTAGCTTTAAGTATAAATTAGTATAGATAACGAATCACTTGATTTTTTTGTAGTTAGTGGGTATGGGTAACATGAAAAATATTAGAACAAACACTTGGTGAAATTTAAAGCTTTTATAAAATTCTTGACATTATGAAGTAGGAGATATTTTATACTTTTATTAATTAGCCCCCGAATGCAAAAGGAGGAGTGTTATAAGTTTGATAAGTTTGACGTGTATATGTATAATGTATATATTGTGTGTCTGTGTGTACCTGTGTGTATGTCTGTGGCATCGTATAGCTCCTGAACAAATGGTCTGATTTTGATGCGGTTTCTTTGAAAGCTGACGCGATCGCAGTTTATTAGCTAAAATTTGTGAAGATCTGTTCAGACGTTTCAAGGTCATCAGCCCCTGTAGACAAGTGGCTTTCTATTAGCGAATTCGCCAGTCGAATAGAAAGAAAATGTATGGGATTGACATTAGCGGTCACGTGACATTTCGATTGCTAATGTCAATCCCATACATTTTCTTTCTATTCGACTGGCGAATTCGCTAATAGAAAGCCACTATTGTCTAGGGGGGCAGCTCTTCTTGTTGGCTGCGGTAGGGATCTTACATGCATAAAGGGTGTAAACTTACAAACATTTGTGTGAATCTAATAATAAAGAAAAAAGTAAAGCAATTTAAGCAACCCCCGACACAAAAACCTCTTGATATTAAAAACTAAAACTTCTCTTTCGGTGTGGGGACTGCTAAAAGGTGGGGTTTATAAGGGTTAGGGACCCCAACCAAGACAAGTTTAATTTTAAACTACTTAGAGTTTATAATTTGGTCCGGGGTTGCTTTAAATTTTTATTTTTATTTTAGTACGAGTATTACAAAAATACATAATGACTGAATCTCCAAAACCTGACGCCAAAATAGATAAAGCGTCATCTACACTACATCTAAATGCTTTTAGGTTGGGCCATGTGTCAACTATTGTTATAGTTAACCTTCACCATATCCGAATAGACTTTAAGGCGCTACTCGGAAAAATATGGACTTTTTGATTTGAAACTATAGGACGGTTACAGTTGTTACAAATCGTATAGTTTCAAAAACACGATTTTATGATTTTGCCTCGACACTTTTTATTTTCGAAAAGACCTCTAAAAAATACGAAAAGTGAAGATTATTCTTAAATGGGGTTACTTACACTATTGGAAATTGGTTTAATTAGTGGACACCAATAATATTGAGGATCGTATAGAAGCATTTTTTTAAAATCGCTGTAGTTTTTTAATACGAATTGATTTTGTGTTTTTGCCTAATCTGCAAAATCGGTCTCGCTCCCGCGCGCGTCGTTTTCTCATTGCTATCTCGCTTCAGCACATTTTTTCCGAGTATCGCCTTAACTACAGTAACTCGTCCATGGCGTCATTCGACTGACAACTCAAACAACAGAGCAAGCGCTTTCAATTATCGGCCAATTATCCCCAAGTTTTGGTTAAGTAACTTTACGGGCGGTTGTTTAGAGCAGTGATGTCAGCGGCCCCTACAGTTAAATGACACACGATATAAAACACGAAAACAGAATCGACCTCCGTGGCCGAGTGGTGTACGTACCGGTTTACATGGTGCTGCTATCTCTAGAGGTCTCGGGTTCAATATCCGGACGGGTAAATATTTAAGGCGATACTCGGAAAAATTATGCTAAAGCGAGATAGCAATGAGAAAACGACGCGCGCGGGAGCGAGACCGATTTTGCCGATTACGCAAAAAATACACAAAATCACTTCGTATTCAAAAACTATAGCGATTTTTAAAAAATGCTTCTATACGATCCTAAATATTATTGGTGTCCACTAATTAAACCAATTTTCAATAGTATATGTATCCCCATTTAAGAATAATCTTGATAAGTATTTCTTATTTTTTAGAGGTCACTTTTTATTTTCGAAAATAAAAAGTGTCGAGCCAAAATCATAAAATCGTGTTTCTGAAACTATACGAATCTAGATAAAGGTATGAAGAAATATATATCTTATTACCAGATTTGTAACAACTGTAACCATCCTATAGTTTTAAATCAAAAAGTCCATATTTTTCCGAGTAGCACGAAATTTTCAATATTTCCTCGGGTCTGGGTGTATGTGGTTGTTTCCATAATTTCTATAATACCTACTAGTGCATAAGCTACTATACTTTGGTATTGAAACAATGTGTGTGATGGTGTCCAATATTTATTTTTCATTTCTCATGCTCGTAAAGTTCGTGTTTATGTTGGGTATAGGCTGCATAAAATCGCTTTTTATGCTCTAGTGCATAAAGTAAAATCTTCGTCTAAGTCTCAGATTCTAAGACAAAGGTCGTCAGGTAAACAGTCACACACGCAATTAAACTGCGTTACATAAACCTGTTATTTCATTCTGTTTCTTAAATTTTGTACATTGTCCCTGTTAAATTACTAAATTAATAAAACTATGCAAAATTAATTAGTTTCCTTAGAAATAAGTATTTCAAGAGCATTATGGACTACGAGTACGATCTATGCTAAAGTCACTGTGCTGCCACTGCCACGTATAAAAAAAGAAAGCCTTCCCGCCAATATGGCGAAGTCTTTATTTTTTCTTTTTTGCAATATTGTTATTTATTTTCCTCACACTCGAAGTGAAAAGCAGAGTGTATAACTCGTTCATAAAACCCATTTTACCCTCGAATTGACTATCCACCCTCGCCTACGGCTCGGATGGATATATACGCCTCGGGTAAAATGGTACGTTTTATGCACTTGTTGTACAATCTACTATATTTATAATCAACAATATGAGTTTAACTGTTAAAGTTAGAATTTTTTCCAATTAATATTTTAATTTATTATAACAGTTGTTTATTTGCACTGCAAATTGTGATACTAAAGCTTTATATTTTTTCATTCATTTTAACTTAGTCTAAACCAAATATCAGTAATGAAACATCCACATTTCGTGCCTTTATAAAATCAGAATATTGAAATTAATGATAAACAAGATTTACGTTATTAATTCAGTCCAGGATAATAATCAGTATTAATTTTGTAAGAACTAATAAGTTAGTCTAGCATTTTAATCAATATTAATGAAGTAATCGTTCATACCTTGCTTAGGTAGTTCACAAACTGTCTTAAATAATGAAATTTATGTAAGTATTTGAAATTATCATCGATTTTGAAACGTTATTTTGTAACACAAGGACTTGAAATCTATACATACAACTAAATAAAATTGGAGTGTCTGTTTGTAATATTAAAATAACTGCTTTTTACTATATGCATACGATTATATATACGGTACATATACCAAAATAACTTTTTTTTTTATTATTTTTGTCTGTCTGTCTGTCTGTCTGTCTGTTTGTTCCGGCTAATCTCTGAAACGGCTGGACCGATTTTGATGGGACTTTCACTGACAGGTAGCTGATGTAATAAGGAAAAACTTGGGATACTTTTTATCCCGATATTCCCTCGGGAACGGGAACCACGCTTGTTAAACCGCGGGCGGCCGCTAGTCGAAATATAAAATTCGCTGAGTGGGGTATGTATACCTATGCCCTACTAAATATATTGCCTTTTCTTTCCTTTAAATAATTCTTTTGACTTTTTATGGTAAATGGGAAACAAGCATGCGATTTTTTTACAGATTTTAGATACATGAAGGTTGTATGAAGAACAATGCTTATAATAGGTAATAAACAAAGGCCTTACCAATTTGAAGCAGTTATTATAATCCTATTCTAGTCAATGAGTCCAACCTGACAATTACCATCAAGATTAGTCAAAACTAGACCAAGTCACCATTTAGAAACTTACATAAAAACTAAGGCCCGAGAGCACCAACAGTTGGTTACGTTAACCGTTGGTTAGCTGATTGGTTAACGCACGTTATTAGTGATACTGGGTTACCAAGATGTTTAACTTTAAAGGATTCGTTTTATCTTTAAAACAGTTCTTTCAAAATAGACCCAAAGTACGTAGGTACTGTGAAAAGTTTGTGTAACGCCGACTCTAATTACTAATCGTACTAAGAAACAAAAGAATGTTGCTTATACATATTTACTCAGACAGTTATACCAACAAAATAGTCATCTTTGGTTCCCAATACCACAAATTAAAGTGTCAGGCCACATTGGGAGCGATGTGAAACGAAAACAAGTTCGTTCAAGTGTTAATCACTCACACGTTATTTTTTCTTTCTTTTTATTTGTCCCAACGAACCTACGATCCCTAGCTCGTAGGCATGGTCAAGTACCACTACGCGATCTGTTTCATCAATCATGCTACGTACATAATTGAATCTTTATGCAACAAAAGGACAAATTGGACCAAACTAAATCTTTGACTGACACTGTGGTCTAACGGTACACATCACGGGTATCAAACCCGGGTTCTATTCCCAGAGTTCCCGACGTGATTGGATTTCTTCAAAGTTTGCCTGGCTAGCTGCCATCATCTTATCGATGTCTGTTCCATGGCAACAAAGTTCCCAGCATTGTTGTGTCCTTGAAGTAGATTACATATTTCTTCATTACATCATGTCAGCCGAACGACGCCCACTACTGGGCATGGGCCTCCCCCAAGGATCTCCACAACGATCGGTCCTGCGCTGCCCGCATCCAGCGGCTTCCCGCGACCTTGACCAGATCGTCGGTCCACCTTGTAGGGGGCCTGCCCACGGAACGTCGTCCGGTACGCGGTCGCCATTCGAGAACCTTCGCCCCAACTTACTTAATACTTTTGAAACCATTGGCCCAATTTTTTCGTTCGACTCAGAATCGGTAAGTGAACAACTTTCTCCTAGAAACATAGGTCGAAATACTACAAAAATTTTTGGACTTCCCATAGGTACTAAATCGATCACGTGATCAGTCCAATTTGTATGAAGAGTTAAAAAAAACTTGACATATTTCGACCCATGTTTCTAGAAGAAATTTGTTTACTTACCGATTCTGAGTCGATCTTAAAAAATTGTGCACTGATAATAACAATATCCTGTATTATGTAATATGTCTAGTTCTTCAATGGTTGACATGGACTGTCATGAGAACTATGAGAAGGGATGATAGGCATGTTACTAGAAAGGTGATAGACAATGAATGTGGATGAATGGAGAGGTAGAGGAAGACCGCCTAAAAGATGGCTAGATTGTTTGCATAATGATATGAATGAGAAAGGAGTGAATGAGGAGATGAAGGTTAAAAGAGTGAAGTTGAGGAGAAGGATCGTACTGCCCCGACTCCAAATAGAATTGGGATAAGCAGAGGATGATGAATGTCTGAGGATTCCGGGAGACGCGGTTCCAGCTTGAGCCATATCATCACTTAACATCACAAACGTTACACAGTGTGATTTAAAAAGCGTCTACTTGACAACCTCATTTTTCAAGGCGGGCATTCCCCAAAATAGGGTATTTTAAATTATGAATTACTCGCAAATCACAGGTACTTAAAACTTGGAAAAAATTTATGTTATTTTACAGTTATTTATCTAGTGCTTCCGGCCGTATTTTTTCGATTGGTGATATTTTACTGTGTCAAATAAAATCCCAAACATCCGTCTAATCGTAATCCAAATATCGTATTACGTGCAGTATACTTGGTTTTAGTTAATGAAAAACATACGAAAATAATTGTCTTTGATTAGCCGAGGGATTCCGGCCGTCATAAGTGTAAAATTTTTATTATTTAATTTTTAATTGAATTTTAAGTGATTTTTCGATTCGCGAGGCGCTCGCGAGTTCACAGTTCACTGCCGGCTGCCGCTGCGTCCGCGTGAACTGTATCGCGCGCGGCCGAGCTAGCGTTAACGTGCCTATATTGGTCGGGATTCATCGCCTTAAGTTGGTTAAATTTAGGTTTCACGCTATCGGCCTGCCAATAATATGTAATTGAGTATAGATCCGAACTTACCGAGACGTGCCGGCCTACTGGGCCGTGAAGTTGACGACCAATGGGGCTCAATCTCGGCTCCTTTCGACGGGAAACTTCGTGGAAAATCTCTAAGGGTGGTATTCCACTTATCAAATACTGGATCAAAGAAATTGGACGAGGACGAATTCATGAATGGTTTCATTGAGAATTTCTTTGGTCAAATGCATATTGGACTAAGATTTTTGATAAGTGGAATACCACCCCAATATAGGCGTTATTATAGGATGATAATACAGCGCGAGATGTTTGAGGTTATTTTTTTATTTATTTACTAATTTATTAACACTTTAATATAACACCACAATTAAAAATCACATAAGTACTTAAAGAAAAACTTAAAAACTAGTATTACAAAGGCGGTCTTATCGCTCAGAGCGATCTCTTCCAGACACTCTATGGAGAAATTGACAGGGAAAAGAAAGCCGGGTGTAAAGAGGAATGATCGATAAGAAGATACATAAACATAAGTCATACAAAACATACAAGACATACAGGTAGTAAAAAAAAACACGTGTGGCACTCGGGGGCTGCCGCGGTAAAGCTATTGCATAAGTAAATAGTGTAATTACACACCAAAACAATTATTCATTCAAAAAAATATGAACAAAAAGAACGATATTATATATAAATTAAATATTATTTAAATATTTAAATAATATTTAATTTTATCGATATTTATTTAAATCCGGTGATAAACACGATATTACTAACTATCGCCCCATAAGTATTTTGAACTGGTTTGCAAAGATTTTTGAGGCAATTGTTTACCAACACTTATACAATCATGTCAGTTCTATACTTAGTCCTAAGCAACATGGTTTTATCACGGGGAGGTCGACCAACTCCAACCTTCTAATATACACGAGTTATTTATGTGACTCATTTAATGATAAGAAACAAGTAGATGCTATCTATACGGATTTCGCTAAGGCATTTGATCGTGTGAATCATTCAATTCTTCTGGCTAAGGCTGAACATCTTGGGATCAATGGAGATCTATTGCGCTGGCTTACTTCCTATCTAGGCCAGCGCTCTCAACTTGTAACATTGAGTGGCTATGATTCTCTTCCATTCGACTCACCCTCTGGCGTCCCACAAGGATCAAACTTGGGCCCACTATTATTTTTAATTTTCGTCAATGATCTGTTGGAAAAAATTCAAAGTCAATGTCTCGCATTTGCAGACGACATCAAAATCTTTAACCGTGTTGTAGATAACAAAGATTCCCAGACATTGCAGAGAGCGTTGGATGTAATAAGTTCCTGGTGCTATGAGAATCATATGTCACTTAATATAGATAAATGTCAGGTGATAACTTTTACCAAGAACAGAAGTCCTGTCAGTTTCGACTATAAAATTGATGGTCGAACGCTTGGTCGTGTTTTGGTCGTGCGCGATTTGGGAGTCTATTATGACTCGACGCTTTCATTTAGACCCCATTATGACTATATATGTAACAAAGCCAACCAAATGCTATTTTTTGTACTACGCCATGCTAAGCCTTTCCATAACGTTAACTCTTGGATTGTTTTGTACGGTGCCCTAGTCAGAAGTATCCTCGAATACTGCTCTTCTATCTGGTCGCCTGTTTATCATAACCATTCTGATAGAATAGAGGCTATCCAACGTAAGTTTTTACGTGCTCTATGCACGAAGTGTGGTATTCGCCGTAAAATATGCGAGTATTCTGATCGCCTCAAATATTTAAAGATGACTAGTTTAGAGAAACGTAGGTGGATAATAGACTTGCGTACTCTGCATGGAATCGCAAATGGGTTATTGAGCAGCGAATTGTTAATGACGCTTAAAGTCAGGGTGCCGACTCGGTCTGTGCGCATACAGCGATTATTTCATGTGCCCTCATCGAGAAACAATGTATCTCAAAATAGTCCAATACATAGGATGTGTGTTCTTTATAATGAAATTTGCCACGATATTGATATTTTTAATGCTAGTGTACCAGTTTTCAAAAAGTTGCTGATATCTAAACTCTAAATTATCCTTCATTTCTTATTTGGTTTTGTTCAATGAATTTAATTTGTAAATTTTTTCTTTAAAATATTTGGTAAGTTTATGATCAGTGCTGTGCACTTTTGTAATTGGACACAGATATATCATAGTATTAAGTTATGTTTTATATTTTGTATATTTTCTATCTGTTGTCTGTAATTGTGCCATGAATAAAAAAATAAAAATAAAATAAAAATAAAATATAAGAGCTTGATCATCGAATTTCGCGCGATGAACATTTATATAGATATAATATCAGATATAGGTACTTTCTCTGCGCGGCATTAATGTGTATTACCTATACCTAAACCACTATTATATATTATGTCCCTATACACAAAAAACAAAGGTACCTACCTACTTCGATCAACAATAGTACTAGATGAAGGCTCATGAACTAAATGAAAACTTTATATGGCCAGACTGTAATTTTTTTAAACGGGGAAAAAAGGTTACGAATGTTACGATCTTACATTATAAATGACAAGAAGCGTTCCAAGTTTTAAATACCTTAGTATTATTGACACTGTCAAAATAATCTACTTATAATTATACTCTCAAGTGAGCGTTCGACGCTTGGCCATGTCTGTCACTCCAACTATGTATCTAGAACTAGGTGTTATTGTTGATCGAAGGGTACACTAAATAGTGCACGTGCTTGGTTTAATGGTTTCTATTATATACATAACTAGCGGATCCTCGCGGTTTCACCCGCGTGGCACCCGTTCCCGTGGGAATATCGGGATAAAATATAGCCTATGTCACTCAGGAAGAATGTAGCTTTCTAATGGTGAAAGAATTTTCTAAATCGGTCTAGTAGTTTCGATGCAAACAAACAAACAAACAATCAAATCTTTCCTCTTAGTATAGATGAAGAATCCATACTAATATTACAAATGTGAAAGTGTGTTTGTTTGTTTATTTGTTTGTTTGTTTGTCCATCTTTCACGCCAAAACGGAGCAACTGATCGACGTGATTTTTGGTATGGGGATAGTTTGACAGCTGAAGAGTAACAGAGGCTACTTTTTATTAGGTACTGAAAATTATAAAATAAAAATGGTAATTTTGTATAGATAATAGTTTTGACTGTCGTACGATACCAAACTGTCATTTATTCCATGGCCGCCTCCGCGTCTGCGCGCGGTCAAAATCGAATAGGTACTAATCTTTTCCATAAGATTAGAACAAAAAAAATGTACTGTAACTAGCGCCAAAAATGCCCCAGACGCACATGCGCGCATACTTATCTGTCACGTAAGTCTATGTATTTTACTCACTTCGTGATTATTTATTTTCATCTATCTAATAATGGTGATACGAAGTACTCTGTCCTACTAATATTATAAATGTGAAAGTTTAGATGTTTGGATGTTTAGATGTTTGGATGTTTGTTACTCAATCACGCAAAAACAGTTGAAAGGATTTGGCTGAAACTTAGGACACATATACTTTATAGCTTGGAGAGGATCAAGGGTTCTTTTTATCCCGGCAAATTTTATCATTCCCGCGGGATAACGTGGTGTAGTCCACGCGGGCGAAGCCGCGGGCGGAAAGCTAGTAATTTATATGGCAAAGCAACGTTTGCCGGGTCCGCTAGTGAATAAATATAGGTATAGGTGTTAGGGGCACCGTTGCAAAAACTTTAAACATGGCTTCAGGCTATCAGGAAATGAAAAAAATATTTCGACTCTTCATACAAAATGTCCCGAATAGTTGCAAAATTTTTATGAAGTCGAATTTTTGAATGTCCGCCATCTTGTCGACAGTGCTGCTCTCTGTAATATGGTGTCATCATAATAGCCTGTACTAAAGCCACCCAGCTGCCTGGCCCTATGGCCCTATTCGCTAGCTCAAATGAAAAGTGGATGTAATTTCCACTTTCATTTGAGTTAGCGAAAAGACAGTCATCGTAGTTCTACTGATTTTAAGAAGTTGGCGATAAAAATAAAACACCCAGTTTTGATTTGGATTTTTATTACCTATTGTACCTATATACAATTATATATGTTTGTATTTATTATATACATCTTCTTTCTAAGACTAAGGTTGACAGAGTGGTTGTGGTCATGGTCCGCTAAGATGGTAGCGGCTTTTGCGGCGATGCTCCTCTATATCTCTCTATTTGTGGCACTGCGTGTGCATTCTGTAAGGGCACACTTGGTTGTGGACTTGATAAGGACTTGATCATCTTGTGGGTGATCAGCCGCGAAAACGTTGCCTCTTCTTTGTTTCTTCAATCGAATCGTTCCAAGGAGCTTGCATTATGGATGATAAGTCCAAACATTCTTAGAATTCGCACTTGCACAAACGTCGAAAGCCTTTGTTTGATCCGAAGCTCCTTTTTAGTGGAAACATTTGTGTGACGAGCAGTCCGTTTGATCATCATACACCACATCTCAATCTTCTTGTGGTACTTTTGTTGGAGCGTCCATGTTTCAGCTCCATATAAGAAGATAGGAAATAGTAAGCTTTTCGTGTATCGAAATTTGGTGTTACTGATTAAGCGGCGATCTTTCCATATAATTATATTCGTTAGCTTTTCAAAGGCTGATCTGGTTAGGTTAGGCCAGCTCGTCTTTTGAGATCAACAATAACACCTAGGTCTGTGCAACTTCCAGAATCATCGTCATCAGTAATATGTGTCACTATTGCAGGTACTTAATTATTACACGGATTCACCAACACACTCTTGCCTTAACAATGTTTTCAACATATTATCGCACTGCTTTTACAAAAATATATTATTTTAGCAGCTAACTTTTTCATAAAAATCCGAGGTTGACAAGTGACATTAATTTGACATAATTTTGAGATTACTTACAGCCTTCTTTATTGTTGTCAACGATTACTGCTTTTTCTTATTATTTCTTTTTCAGCCAGTGCTTCACGTTTTTGGCGCTAGTTACAGTACATTTTTTTGTTCAAAAACTTATGGAAAAGATTAGTATTCGAATTTTACCAATAAAAATAAACACATGTAATCAAAAAGAGAAAAATACGTTTACCTCTTTTTAACGACAGGTTTTTTGTATATTTATCTCTTTTTACCAAAACAATGTTAGTAAGAGACAAAATATATGTAAACCCCTATTGTCAAAAAGAGATAAAGAATGTTTTGTTAACCTCCTAGGGTGTTAGGTTTTTTCGTTACGGAATTTCTTCATTCGGTCGCCGCGCTCAAAGCCCGCGATAAAAGCTATGCAATAGCTTAAAAACAGTACAGAGATTTTAGGGAATGATAGTGTCCATCAGTACCTCAGTACGAACAAAAAAAAATCAGCTGTTCCATACATTTAGTACTTTATTAACAAACATCTGAACATTTATAGCAAAACAAAAGCTAATTGTAAAACTATTATTAATGAGTGGTTACAAACTAAAAATTATGATGAAACGGAAAAGATTATTGCTAAATAAATATAGAAACACACTTACTTCTTCTAATTCTCAAACGCACTCACACACAACACACTCACATACTCTCCCACACACACACACACACACACACACACACACACACACACACACACATGAACACAAATACTTACTTTAGATTAATGCTTAGTTATTAATGTTTTAATTTTGTTTTTTTTCCGAAGTTAATGTGCTAAATCGATGTAGCTAAAATGTTTATGTGCCAATGTGGCAGGGTTGAGACCTGGCACTCAAGATACAGGGTTTACCTAGTTTGAGCACCAGTCTCCCTTTCGATAGTGTATTTTTTATTTTATTTTAACATAAGATAATGTTGTTGTCTGTGTCAAAAGGGAGAAAATAGACAATTTTTTTTTTATTTCAGTCGAGTCGATGTTGTACTTTTGTATGGAACAGCTGATTTTTTTTTCGCGATTCCGTTGTTGGCCCCATAGTGAAAATTGTTCGTATTGATGGACACTATCATACCCTAAAATCTCTGTACTGTTTTTTTTTACTACCTGTATAAGTACTTACAATACTTAAATACCTAAGTACATAAATTATACATAAGTACACAATATAAAATTATGTATTGTATGTGTGTGTGGTGCTTTGAGAATGTAAGTGTTAAAGCCATATTTCATATTAAAACTCCAACTTATACCCGCGGCTTTACTCGCACTAAATTCGTGGCTTTCTGTATCGATATCGCCAGTAGAATAGAAAGAAAATGTATGGGATTGACATTAGCGGTCACGTGACATTTCGATCGCTAATGTCGATCCCATACATTTTCTTTCTATTCTACTGGCGATATCGATAACAGAAAGCCATTTGCCATTTAGCTATTGACAACCTGTGGTATTAATGTATTTCGCATTTAATGTATTTTATGTAGAAAGAAGTGTGATGTGATCTTCGATTCAACGATAACACGTGATTTACTGTTATTCTTTAATGTTTGTCCAGATGTCACTACTGTGTTCAGCAGAATACCAGTGCAGCAGGCCTCGCTTGCTGCTTATACTAAGCTGAGCACAGTTTTGGCATCACACAACAATACATTTTATGGTTTATTTTTGTTTATTATGATTTGTTGTACTTTTTTGGTTTTGTTGTGTGTTACTAAATAAATAATTTCTTTCTTTCTTTCTTTCTTTCTTTCATTTGTCTACAGGCTGTTCACTCTTTAAGTAAAAATATTCTTTACTATTTCTCTTTACAAACTTCAGGCCGCCCGTGAAATCTCCTTAGGGATAAAATTTGGAAAATCCTTTCTTAGCGGATGCCTACTTTATAACTAATCCGTTCAGTCTTAGTAACAGTTGCCTTTCATTTTCAGAAATTTATTTAGAATAAACTACTTAACTCTTTTCGTATCCCGAATTCCCGACACTAGAACGATAAAAGGTTCTGTCATCTTCTTTCGTGTCGATGGTAGGGACTGAAATTAAATCTTCCACGCCCAGAACTCAGCTAATCGAACCATAAGCTCAGTAGCGGACCACAGGTCGTCAAGTGTGCAGTTAATCAGACACTCTGGGCAATCTAAAGTACGTTTTTTAATTCGGTGCAAAAAAAAATATGTCACTTTCACATTTGAGGTTGGCAACAGGGTGTCGTAAACCTTTTTCTTCGTGTCTCTTTTAAACCAAATTTATTGTGAGGTTTTGGTTTTACAGATTTTGCTAAAATCTACTTATAAAAACTATATTTTGGGTTAAAGCGCATAAGATAATGCAAAATAGGTTAGATAGTAATAGTACAGACACAATAGTGACAAGTAACAACGGTTCAATCTTAACAATAAACAAAAACAATAACAGAAACAACAAGAAATCTACGAAATAATGTAAAAGAAGCACTGTACGCGAAGCAGATAGGAGCCCACGTAAAGTAAACAAAATACAAATCAAAATCAATCAAAATAATCACACACATGTTAAAGTAGGTTTGTCACCCCTGCGTCACAAATATTTTGTGCCTGCGTGTTGTCAGTACATAAAAAAAATATCCATCTAACATCCCTTCAAATAATTACTTTGTTGTTTACGTAAGAGTAATTTCCATTTTTTTACTTTTATTAAAAAACTTAATCAAATATCTATCCAGTCAAAGCATGTTTTGAATTAACGGCAATGTCGTTCACAAATAAAGAATTCTACAGAATGTGAATATAGAGTTTTAATATGGTAATACTGTTTTCTTTTTTTTTTGCACCGAATTAATAAACGTACTTTAGGAGATGGGACATAGATTTTGGAGTTACACCGCACTCACACCGATCGTCACTGGAGTAGCCCCAGCGGCACATGTTTTCCTTGCAGCGGCCGACTTGTGTGTTCTGAGTCTGTTTAAAGACTTCCACGACGGCCACGTCTGATCACAGCTGGGGGCCAGGCTTTCTGATAAAGTGATTGGTGAGTTGGGTGTAACTCCCTTCCAAAGGTGTAGTCTGGCCTTGGAAGGTTCACCAGATGTGGGCCGTACGCTTCTAAGGAAGCTCTGTCTACTTTAAGCCGAGCGGCAACTGAGGGATATCCGAACATTGGGTGCCGGGCGTCTTGTTGTTGTTTGCTCATCTCAACAGAGGCCATCACTTCTCTACTTCCTTTTTTACGAACGGAAGTTTCTGTGGAGTGTTGCGACGTTGCGACCTCATTGTATTGTCTATGGTTACTTTTAAAAAGAGCTAAATAAAAAAGTATCGCAACACGTAAATCGGCATATGTTTCATATCGAGTCCCTAGCGTCAAGCAGGTTAATAATAATATAATCACTACATAGTATAAAACAAAGTCGCTTTCTCTTTCCCTATGTCCCTTTGTATGCTTAAATCTTTGAAACTACGCAACGGATTTTGATGCGGTTTTTTTTAATAGATAGAGTGATTCAAGAGGAAGGTTTATATGTACTTTTTATCCCGATATTCCCACGGGAACGGGAACCACGCGGGTGAAACCGCGGGCGGCCGCTAGTATAATAATATAATAATCCTATAAAATAGTATCTGATCCCTACAGGTACCTAAGTAGTAAAATGGAAACAGTTCTTAGCTTTAGCAAACGTTTCTCCGTTCGTTTGAATTTGAACAGTTCATAATTATAAAGCCACATCAAATTCTTTTGATGCAATATGCATGGGTTCGGCACCGCCATCACAGAGGCGAAATGCCATGAATATTTTATTGTGCAAATGTGGTCGGCCTGCTTGACAATACATGAACTTGCGAGCTCTGCTGCCTGTCATTATTGCTCTTTCAAAATAGATAATGCGAAAAGATAAATTTGCAATAGACATTATAATATACTTAACACTAGCGCCATCCGCTACTTTTACATTTTTTAATTTTACTTTTGGTTACATCGCGTTTCCGGTTATTTTGGGAACATTTCCCGACTAAAAGGAGATAACCTCCTTTTAGTCGGGGAAGGCCTTTTAATCGCCAATGTTAACAAACAGACAGAAAGAGTTACATTCCTATTTATTTAGTTACTTTTGTATGTACCTAAGTGCGTCAATCAGATAACTCTTAATCCACAGGTCCTCTTAAAGGGAATAGAAAGCTTTCGCAGGCCTATTTACGATTTGACGGAATTATGCAAAAGAAGCCAATACTAAGACTTCTACTGAAGCACGGTGCCGATCGAGGTAATAAAGATTTGATCACCAGGATGGGTGATCAAATCTTTATCTCCGGCCATTGTAAAAGGCGCTTCATCGCTACAAAGTCGCATGCGACTTGGGTTGGGGGCCAAGCCTTCTAACGTTAAGTCATAATGGTGTCTCAATCGTGTTTCAATTGTAGTTCAATTGTAGTGCTTTTTTACACACTAGTTACAAGAATTATGACAATATGAAGTGATGTAAATGTTGTGTCTGGTGTGACCATCAGTAGTATGGTGAAAAAAGTACACATTTCTTGTAACTAGTGTGTAAAAAAGCACTACAATTGAACTACAATTGAACTGTTTACAGTCTTTAAAATTATCTCGATTTTATTAGAATCTTTACCTACTTCAGTTTTATTAAATTTAGAGATTGGTACTAATTCAGCCATTTCTCAGTAAAACATTGTATGTAAAATATACTTGTATGTAAGTATTTGGAATTTGGGATGAAATAAGAACGAAGAACTTTTAGAATACAATTTATTATGAGTACCATTAATGTAAATTTAAAAGAACTCTTGTCACAGTGTTCTATGACTTTAATATTGTAACTAATAACATACTAATAACTAATACATGAAAATAATTAATATAACACATTTTTTTTATTTTTTTAAGTTAAATTACTTACCTACTGCACTTACAGTTAAAGTGCACATAATAAAATTCTTTCCCACTACATGCCTACTTCAAATCAAATGAACCGAAAACGTGTAGCTTTTAACAGGCTGGCTCAAAGTGCCACTAAAGTCACAATAATTGTGAGATACATAATAATAACACAAACTTAATTACTTACATAAGTAGGACAGGCGTACCGGTTTTGGCCACTTTAAGGATTTTTTCACTTTTAACCGCTTAGTGCTTAATGATCTTAAGTATTTTAGAGAAAATTTATAATGTAGAGTTATAGATAATTTATCGACCTTTATGGGTACAATCTACAAAGTAAAAAAAAAAACAATGTTTTTTTTTATTTAGAACAAATTCTGCGGAGGGGGCCAAATACACCGTTTGCATTGGTTTTGGCCACTTTCATAAAATTACTCTATTCATAAGTTGAGTTTATGCTTAATTGATGTCTTATTAGAGTTCTGGACTAAAACACTACATGAAATAGTATTTCAATCACAGCTAGCTCCTTCCTACAATTTTATAAGTATATCTTTATCACTTGATTAAAAGAAAATTAGCGGATTGAGTCTAGTGTAGGCTAGTGCCTACACTAGCCTCAATCCGCTAATTTTTTTGTACGTTAGCTAACAAAAGTGAGTTGTGAGTCTTTTAAATTAAATGAACTTTATGATAGGTTGGAAACTTTCTACTAATGCCAAAGTGGCCAAAGGTGGCACAATGCTAAAATTTATAGCCCCACTTTTGGCCACTTATTGTTTCTCAACTTTTTGTAAGAACAGTGAAAAAACAACACTTAATCCATCTAGAAGAAACATATTCCAATATGATATAAAATATTTAATAACCATAAAATAATTTTATTGTAGAAAAAAATGATTTTACAAAACCTTTACCCTTAACATTTTGCTTAAGAATTTTACAAAATGTTAACTTTGAAACATAACACGTGTTTATTTCTAAAATATCGTACTACATAAAAAAAGCTAAGTGCTGTAATTATTAACTAAAAGTCCAATCTTTTATTCGCCATTAATAAATATAAGCAATAATTATTTAATTTCTATTTATATAACTTTAAAGTGAAAAGTGACCAAAACCGGTACAATGGCCAAAACCGGTAGGTACGCCTGCCCTACCTCCTTTTAAATAACGACTGTAAAGTCAAGAGATCTATTTAAATTCAGATAATTTCATTGTGCTTCTATCGAACTACTTATTGGGGATTTGTGGAGCTTCTAACAAAAACATTTAACTAGGTATATTTATTGCTTCAATTAATTTCTAAATCGAAACAAGACTGTAAACGCGCTGTAAGAAGTCTTCACCAACTGGAAAAATATAATAAAAAAGTTAGTTGAAGGAAAAATTAACGAATGAAGGAGGAGGTTATAGTGTGTGTCTATAATATATATTAAAAATATACCAAGGACTAGAAGTTACAGAACTACAAGTATCAGGAATAAAAGAATCGTATTATTAAATTGAAAATTATCGTGTTTTACACCGAAACCCAGGGATTTATACTTTATCCTCTAGAAATTGTGTTGAGGAAAATATATTTTACCCACTTTATTTTGCTACGGCAGGAAGTCAATTTCCTTCGGTATAGTCCAATTTATCTGTATATAAGTATCAACTTGATTGGCTGGGTCAAACGTGAAAAGGTAACAGACAAGGAGATTGACTATTGCAATATTTAATATGGTTACCTAATGAAACGCATAACATTTTTCGCCATAAACATGAAACGCATCGTGTTGAAAGGCATAATCATCGAAAGGCATAATTTCAATAAGCATAATTATCTAAAGGCATAACTTTTAAATTTCATAATACTTAAATGGCATAAGTAATATTAAAAATGCATAAATTTAACGGAGTATTATCTTGTGTTTATTTATTTTGAAGCTAGGTCTGTGAAAATTTTTTTTTTTTTTTTTTAATCTAATCTTTCTTCCTGCGAGCTGTCTCTCCGACATTAAGCTGGATGTTTAAGTGTTAAGTAGTGGGCGTGTATGGCACAGTATCCAGTGATATGTCCAAACTTGGCGCTAGTTCCTCACGCAATCATGTCTTGAGGAGCACGTCTTTTTAACCTTTTGAAGGTAGAGTTAGGCTCTAAACTCATTAACTCCCTGGCCAGGAGGTTTGGGTGCCCGTCAAGTCTTTTCGAGTATTTAAGTAGGGAGGTTTTTATAACTTCTTTGACTGACTCAATTTTCAGGTCTTTGTGGAGATGCATGTTAGTTATATACCAGGGCGCTCCAGTAATCATTCGCAGGGTTTTTGACTGGAACCGCTGCAGGATCTCTATATTAGATGAGGATGCTGTACCCCACAGCTGGATGCCGTAGGTCCAAATAGGCTTTAGGATGCTTTTATAAAGAAGAAGCTTGTTATCCATACTAAGTTGAGACTGTCGACCCATTAGCCATTGCAACTTACGGAGTTGTAGATCAAGAGCTTTTCTTTTTGTTTGAATGTGTTTTCTCCACGTCAGTCTACGATCCAGGTATACGCCCAAGTATCGTGCTTCATCGGATTGTGGTATTTTGATTTGATTGAGTTCAACTTCGGGACATGTATCACGCCGCAAACTAAATGTTACATGTACTGATTTAGTTTCGTTGGCTTTTATTCTCCAATCTTTTAGCCAGCGAGATAGCTCATCGAGATTTTTTTGTAGCTTGGCAGATGCTCCAGTAGCAGTTTTGTCAACCGCTATCACCGCAGTATCGTCGGCATATGTCCCTGTCAGCACGTGTTCTGTAGTCGGTAGATCAGATGTGTAAATTAGATAGAGCATTGGACCCAGCACGCTTCCTTGAGGGACCCGAGCCTTTATTTCATGTAGTTTTGTGACACTGTCTCCATGTTTGACGTAGAAATGTCTATCGTGAAGGTAAGACTTTATAAAAAGATAATAATTCAATGGTAAGTTCTTGCGGATTTTAAATAGAAGTCCATCGTGCCAGACTCGATCAAAAGCCTGTGAGATATCCAAGAAGGCAGCAGAACACCACATCTTGTTTTCAAACGTATGGTTAATTCTTTCCACGATTCTGTGCACCTGTTCTATCGTGCTGTGGGAGGGTCTGAAGCCAAATTGGTGTTCAGGGATTAATTTAGATTCTGCAATAACCTGTGCAAGACGGTTCAGAAACAGTATTTCTAGTAGTTTAGACGTTATCGGAAGGAGACTGATTGGGCGGTAAGATTTAACATCCGTAGCATCTTTGCCAGGTTTGGTAATCAGAATAATTTCTGCAACCTTCCATTGTGGTGGGATAAAATGTCTCCAAAGACAGGCATTGAATAATTGAGTAAGATATTTATATCCTGTGTCTGGAAGCTCTTTTAAGATTTTAGCAGTTATCAAGTCATATCCCGGAGCTTTGTGAACATCGAGTTTCTTGATGGATTGAATTACTTCCATTTTAGTGATCTTTTTAATAGGTAGGTCCATTTGATATGATTGGGTAAGTACATTCGAAACTTCATTTAATTGAGAGGATCCGCAGTCCTCATTTGGAGTGAATACTTGTGATAAATGATACGCAAAATGATGCCCAGGTACCATCTTGTTTTTTAATTGGTGACTGGTGGGCGATAGGCCTTTTTAATTTTGTCGTTGCTTTCCAAAGAGAATAATCAGTGGCTGAAGTGGCGTCAAGGCTTCTGAGGTAGTTTTCTGTGCCGATTTGTTTCTGCTCTGCAAGTGATTTTTTCAGTTTCTTACTAAGTTTATTAAATTTTGTTTTGTGTTCCTGATATTTTGTGGTCTGCCAAAGTTTTCTAGCCTCACGTTTTTCCTTTACCAAGTCTAGCGTTGCTTTGGGATAGCTGTTAGTTTTCTGACTTTTTTCAATTTGGACGGGACTGGATGTCCATGCAGCGTTCTGAATTGTGTTTATAAAATGTTCCACAGCTTCAGTCACGTCCTCGTCTGATTGAAGGGATATTTGACAGTTGAGAGAATTTTCAACGAGTTTACGAAAATATGGCCAGTTGGTTCTGTTATTATACAGTCTACAGATCTTATCTTTGTTTTCCACCGAAGAGTTGAGTTGTGCTATTACTGGCGAATGGTCAGAAGAAAGTTCAAAGCAAGAGCTACATTTCATCGAAGAGGGGGGTAGTCCTTTACTGATGAAGAAGTCCACAAGGTCTGGTTTCTTGTTTGCGGCAGTTGGCCAGTATGTTGGTTCACCAGTAGAACTAACAATTAGTCTATGACATTGCACTGATTTTAGGAGTTGGCGTCCTTTAGGAGTAGTTACACGAGCCCCCCAGTCTATGTGTTTTGCGTTAAAGTCTCCGCCGGCTATAAACCGATGTCCCAAGGTAGTGAAAAAAGTAGAGTAATCCTCACATTTCATGTTATGCTTAGGAGGAATATACAATGCTGATAAGAGTAGCGGGCCTATTTCATCGTTTACTATTATGTTTGTGGCTTGTATTTGTTCCGTTTGATAAGAAGTTGTAGCGTAATGACGTATTTTTTCTTTGATGAGTATAGCCGAACCTCCATGTGCAGTACCATCCGGATGCATGGTGTGGTACATCTTATATTTTGGAATGTTAAAATATGTTTTCTTTGTGAAATGCGTTTCTGATACTAAAAGTATGTCGATATCATGGGTGTCAATAAACATTTTGATTTCTAGGTAGTGTTGTGGTAAGCCATTGGCGTTCCAGAGGACTATTTTTAACTGGTTGAATTTTTACTCATATTAGTCATTAAGTTTGTTAAGAGATTTGTTAATATACTCATCTGATTCATCATTTGTTTGAACATTTCCAGCAACTGTTTCATTTCATTGGTTTGACTTTGGTTTTTTTCACTAAGTATTGAGTTTGTATCTCGAGTAGTTTTAAGGAGGTCTGCATAGGTTATTTTGGTGCTCTGGTTGTATGTTTCTGTGAGGTTAGTTGTATCCTTGGGCTCACTTATCGCCTTTATGTCTTTTTGTTCAAGCGGTTCGTAAGCTTTCTTGTTTCGAAAAGGTGGGTGCTTTTGTTTTTGCAGCTCTTTATAAACAGAACATCCTTTATAGTTTGCCGGGTGATTTCCGTTACAAAGGACGCATTTTACGGAGTCAGAACGTTCTTTGCGAGGGCAGTTAGCGGATGCGTGATTCCCAGCACATTTAATGCACTTCGGTGTGCGATGGCAGTGTGATTTTGTATGACCGTATTGCTGACAGTTTGCGCACTGAGGTATGTTGCGTACTGGTCTGTGAAAATAAAAAAGTCTTTTCTGGCACTTCGCCGGCCGCTGCCGCGGCACGCTCGCTTGGCTCGCTCGGCTCGCGCGGCGTTTTGGTCACTGTTCTAACCTAACCTAACCTAAAACGACTGTTAGGATTTCTTGGGTGACGGGGGGCTTCGCCCCCGAGCCCCCTTGGTGGGGAGCTGCGCCCCCCCCCCGTCCCCCTGCTCCTCTGTATTCTTCCATTTGAACTAAATTCAGAACTTATAGAGTAAAAAAAATTTTTTTGAGCCAACAGATCTCAAAAAAAGTTTTTTTTTAACCATAGGATGTCTCTCAAATACCTCCGGGGTTGTTAAAAGGGTATCAAAAATTTCGTCAGATTTTGGCTACGACGCACCGTTTTCGAGATATTGACACTTTTATAAAATAATGTTTTTAAAAATTATTTATGCTTTATAAAGTTATGCGTTTTAAAGTATGCTTTACGAAATTATGACAAACAAAAATATGAATTTCAAAGATTATGCTTTTTCATATTATGCCTTTCAACTATTATGCATTATTATCATTATGCGTTATGAAATTTATGCTAAGAAATAAAATGCTTTTCAATATTATGCCTTATGATGTATGCCAAATGAAATTATGACATTCAACTGTATGCGTTTCAATGTGTCACCATTTAATATACATAATAAAGACTTATACATACAAACACATATGTATTACATAAAATAATAAAAGACATTATTTTTAGCGATCACCCGCGATATAATTTTCTGGAATTTCTACATTTATCTATCAAGAAATCTTAATAAAGTATATTAAATTAGAATAAACTAGAAAGGCAAAAAACTTTTGAATTTAATGCCGACGCCGATTACTTACCTTGTGAGCTTATTTGTAAAAAAAAACACCTTAATATTGAAAGAATTACCCTACCAAAACTCAAAAATGATACAGTGACCAATTGAGACTCCATTAAAAAAAATCCTTTTTTTCTAACCCTGCGTGTATGTCACCTACCGCAAGACCAATGCAATATTTATATGATCCGGCAGTAAATATAACGGGCTTATTGGCCCCTTGCCATAATCAGCAGGACGCTGGACTTCACGCCCGTGTTCGTACTCACTCCATACGACCAATGCAAGAAGAAGACTGCATCTCCTATTTTATGCCTCTGAATGTGTGGGGAAAGTCATATCCATTCACATGAACACCACAAAATGATGCTCTGTTCCTCTCAACTTCTACTTACAGATACATGACTCAAGAGACAGGTTATACATTCCTCCCGCAGTTAAGATGACAGGCTTGTTGGCACTGACCATAATCAGCAGAAGGCTGGACTTCACGCCGGTGTTCATGGGCACTCCCACTATATAATCCCACTGGGAGAAGTATACTGCATCTCCTATGTCGCGGCTACTGCATGCAACGAAACAAGGCGGATGACGGCTGACGGCTGCGGCAACGTGATTGGCTGGCGGCAAGAAGCGGTCAAATTTCAAATTCAAAGGATGTATAAAAGCATCCTTTTGAAGTCAACGAAGAACACTCTCTCTCTCATTTCGCATCCTAACGCATATTTTAATTATTTTTTATTTTTTATATTTCTATTTTTTTAACACTGTAACACAAGTAAAGCTATTTTTATCTATTTGCCTCCTTCATTTATCACTTCCCGACGACCTACGCACGAACATCCTATTTTATGACTCTGAATGTGTGGGGAAAGTCATACCCATTCATATGATAACCACAATATGATGCTTTGTTCACCTCAACTTCTACTTACAGATACATATGACTCAAGAGACAGGATATACATTTCTCCCGCAGTAAAGATGACAGGCTTATTGGCCTTCGCCATAATCAGCAGGACGCTGGACTTCACGCCGGTGGTCGTAGTCACTCCATACTCCCACTGCGAGAAGACTGCGCATCTCCTATTTTTTTACTTTGAATGTGGGGAAAGACTTACACTTTATTTATGACCACCACAATATGATGCTTTGTTCACCTCAACTCTTACTTACAGAAGCATAGGACTCCAGAGACAGGTTATACATTCCTCCCGCACTAAAGATGACGGGCTTATTGGCTCTCGCTATGATCAGCAACAGGCTGGACCTCACGCCGGGGCACGTGGTTACTCCGTACTCCCACTGGGAGAAATATACTGCATCTCCTATTTTCTGACTCTAAAAATTTGGAGAATAAATATTTCGGAGACACGTGAACTAACTTGTTGAAGTAAGGTAGATTACTCGGTTTTTGTTACTAAGCTAGTTTTGTAAATGTAACCGCCTCTGTGGTCTAGTGGTACACACCACCGGTATCCCGGTATCTGGTCCCGGGTTCGATTCCCAGTGGGGGTACATATTGTATTCCGTTTGGTTGGTGGTAGCACAAAGTAACTACGCAGGCGGGCGGTCGCCCTAGCAGAGAGTCCGCTTAGAACAAAGTGCCATTTTCGTCACGCACACATAGACGTCACATATACAGGCAAAATGGGACAGTTTGGGACAGTACTCAGTCGCGAGTATCGCAAAGAGGTCAGTGATCGCAAGTTCCAAAGAGCATTTAATTGATCACTTCACGTCCGCGCCGCTACGTGTCACTGTGACACTTATATACCTATTTTACCATTAATTAACAAAAATTAATAACCAATATTATTACAGTTGCAGTGTATTTGGTTGTCTAAATACGACTAAAAACTGTGCATACACGTTCTTTAAATTTCCAAACGATATTGAAAGGTAAGTTATGTCAAACTGTTTTCTCTTGTTGGTAGGTGAGTATACCTAGGTACTTTTGGGACTAGCCGCTTTGATAACGACTATGAACCATACACATTCATCTTATAGTTAGCTGGTTGGGGTAAAACGCCAGTAATTGGGTTCTATTGTCCTTATTTAGATGTTATAGTATTCTCAAAACTTCTTGGCGGTTCAGCGAACACAGCCACAAGTCATGTTGACGAATTTTCAAGTAAAAGTTGTCGTTGCATTTTCTTTTATTTTAGCAGTGTTATGAAATCCTACTTACATTTTAGAGACTTCAGTTATTAAACCCCAAATAACATTTTACTTGCAGTATTTTTTTCATCTAAGCGCACGGCAGTGTGCCAGCCAAGTTCAGGAAAGGACGCCAATCAATAAATCCCAAATAACATTTCACTTGCAGTAAAGTTTTCTTTATCTAGGCGCACGGCAGTGTGCCTGCCAAGTTTGGGAGAGAACGCCAGTCATTATACTTACCCCAAATAACATTTTACTTGCAGTAAAGTTTTTTTTGACGCACGGCAGTGTGCCAGCCAAGTTCAGGAGAAAACGAACCACGCACGATTATGCGTATACCTATTTATTTTAACGTCTTAATCGTAGGAGTGCCATAGGCTATTTTCGTTGCAAAACTAACTAGTTCATTTTAAAAATCAAATGATTTTTTTTTCAGACGAACCTTATGGATAAGTTTAATTGATCGAGAAGATGTACGCAACAAATGGTCAACATATCTTCGAGTTTGTGAGGCCCATTTCGAAACCAATTCTATAATCAAGACATCGAACCGAACTGTCCTGAAAAAGGCATTAGTGCCTTTTTCAGGACAGTTCGGTTCCCAAACTTTTGCTACCGGTCAAAAAAAAATTAAATGAAAAATCGCAAGCAACTGTGGAGACTAATGAATCTTGTACACAATATGAAAAAGTTAAATGTGACTCAAATTCACAAATAGCAACTCACGTTTCTGCAAATTCTCCCAGAAAAAGAAAGCTGAAAAACTATATTCTTGAGTGCAAGAAAAGACTATGAAGAACAGCTGCGCCAGAAACAAATATGAACCCGTTTACATCTCGATAGCGTAGCTTCTATGACGTTCACAAGTATTGTAAAAACCAATCTAAATTGAATAAACAAATTTGACTTTGACTATTAAACTACTTATATTTTTTTATTTACCTATATACGATAAATACACAACATAGGTATTTAAATACACTTTCTTGTTTTCAAAATAGTTACCACTATTGCTTGATACAGTTCTTGCGTTATAAAGGTTTTTCAATTTTTGAAGATGACAAGTTATAAATTCAACATTTAAGAAAATATTAATTATTTGAAGTGCTTGAACGAAAAAATTTATGGAACTTGTAACCCATTTAGATTTCAACTATTTTTCGCTGAACTTGGCACCTTTTTTACCTTTATGTTTTCGTCGTACTTACTTAGTGCCTTTTTCACGTTTATGTTTTTAGTGGGATAACTATCACACCATATTTATATCTTGTTCATAGAGTACATTATAACATATAGGAATGGAATACATTACAACATAATAGGTACGGTATAGGTACAATAGGATCTTGTCTTCGTCGTGTGTGGCGTCGGGACTTTAAATGGATATTAGATGCTCTGTTTACCATCTAAGCAGCATCTAAGGCATGTAAACTTGTTACGATGTATGTATAAACGAATTTATTTATGTATGATTGTTAACTTTTACTACTTACTCCTTTTTAAATTCAGAATCAATACAGAAGCAACCCTAGTGAGTCAGACAAGGATAGGTATAGATTTTCAAAAATGGTGGGAGCGGTCCTTCTGTAAACTCTTTATTTTTTGGTGGTAGGGCTTGTTCAAATTCCGCCGGGCTAGCTACCACCATCTTATCTAAGTCTGACGGCATAACAGCGATATTTTCAACATTGTTATATTCCGGCAGTTAGAGATAAGTTAGCCAGTTCCTCAGTAATTGAGGATTCCGGGAGTAGTGCGCTTCCACCTTCAGCCTTATCATCACTTAACATCAGGTGTGATGAAGGCTAAGTGCTACCCCGTTGCGGATAAAAAAACTATACTATACCGTGTACATTGTAGCATGGGTTATTATGACATACATTAAACTAACACACACACACGCACATACTCACGCAAACACACACACACACGCACAAACAGACTCACACACACACACAAACTCACTCTTACCAGTACATAAATCTTTACTGTTTCAACTAAAACCCAAACCAAATGCAAAAACTTGCTGCAGTGGAAGCGTAGTGTTTCCATGGCGATCTTTAAAATTACCTGAATAGTGATCTCCTCGCACCAGCGACAAATGATGTAAAATTCGAACATATTATAGGATAGGAAGAGCAAGCTCATTAGGCCCTTCGTGACGTTCTGTGACAAACTCTGTGAAACAACATATTTACAATTCTCATTTACTGAAAAGACAAATGCAGTTACTATAAGTAAACGCCAAGACTCGTGGCAATCACGGCCATAGAACTTTCTATGCACTCCCACACAAAACCGCGAATTTGCAACACAAGAATCTGCGATGCACCATGCTAATAGAAAACTTATTGCCTGTCAAAATCTGCGATGCGATGGAAATTCACAGTTTTGAAAAGAGCATGTAATCACTACGTTTACAGTTTTGTATGAGAGCCCTTTGGTCGCGACTGTCACGAGTCTTGGCGTCGTTGATGACATCAGTCACACTGTGAAATTAGTGTGATCAAATATTTTTCAATCACGTTTTAAATTTTATCAGTGATGCTGTAAAGAGTTAATTAACGATTAAAATTTATTTCAATAAAAATAACTATTAAGTTACTTTAAGATCAGCTTAGAAACTGTTATTGAATTATAAAAAATATCAAAAAATAGAGTTTCTTTAAAGGTTATTTAATTTTAAGTATAACAGTCGCACTGTTTGATTCCTTAGAACTTCACGACAACAACAGTAACTCACCGTAGAAGCTTGGTACCCGACGAAGGTTATCATAATCCCACTGTTGATCAACTGTCCCAGCATTGGTCTGCTTAAGGTACGGCTGAGGTCAGTGATGTAGCTGTATAAAACATATGTGATCAGAGATTTTTGTTGTCAATTAAAAATTAAAATCTGTACCAATATTATAAAGAGGAAGAATTTGATTTTTTGTTTGTATGTTTGTAATGGATTAAACTCTCGTCCGTAAACCGACTTTACAGACAACCTTTTAATTTAACTATTATCTGCAGTCTTATAAGCCAGTGCAATAATCTTTAAAGTAGCTTATAATATGTTCACTGTAATACCAATACTACCTTAAAATGGAGCGATGTTGGTGTACCAAGTTACCCATCCTCTTTTTAAAAGCCCTTTGGAAATTCTCATTGTGTAGCAACCTTTCCGTTGGTTCACCTAAAAATTAACAAAATCCCTACAATAAGCTCGTTCTTACATGACAATACTTACAGACAACTAGTGTATCCGACGCAAGTCACTGAAACCGGTCATTTGTATCAATTGACTAGTGAGGTGTGCGAGTCTCCATATAAATGCATGGGAGATACGTCTCGGCACTCGTCTCCGCGACTAAACTCTGTTCAACGAGAGTTGATAAATTTAGGGTTTCATAACTCATGTATAATTGCGGCCCGCTAATTATTTAAAAAGAGACAATGGCAAAATGTCCACCTCATCCGCTCGCCTGTTCGAGCCGCAGTTGACAACAACTGCGTGTCTCTTACCACGAAATATGGAAAACAAGAGAGAAGCGACGGCCGCCGTACAGTTTGCGATAATTGAGCGACAGTAACGCTGTTTGGAAAGGTATTATAATATTTATCAACTCTCGTTGAATAGACTATAACGTCGGAAACTAGCCGTCTCAAAGTTACACACTCGAACTACGTAGAAAACTTAACAAATTTTCACACCTAACAGAAAAAAACTACTTAGTTTTAAATTTCCAAAACTGAGTAAAAAATTTCGTAAAACATATCAAAGAAGCTGATTAAGGAGTTGTCAACAATTTTAATGATTGAAATCACCTGGAAACTGAAGTTCACTTTCTTTCAGGACATTTCGAAGGCAATTACCAAGCACATCCAGCTGGCAAACCAAATTCAGTAGGTGTGCCTGCATCATCAGATCATTGACCATGACGAAAAGCGACACAAATGCGAAAGCGATCACCATGGCCGTGTAGGTTATGGTGTACCGCCATGGGTTTCGGTAGTAAAACGGCAGACGGATAGCTATGAACATGTTGTACTCCAGGTCATCCAATAAAGGGTACATAAACCTGTAGATAAGTTACTTTTATTAGTCTAGCTAAAACATGGATTCAGCTTTCTCAGAGATTCTTCATCACAATTTATTATCCTGCTGGGGCAAAATAGGCAAATAAATTAAGTGGTAATCCTACTCATCACACTTCTTGAAAGGAGTTTTAGGTGGCCCTCATTTTTTCAGACAAGTTTGATAGGTGCTGTTATTACTGCCCCATCGAGCTTTTGAGGTGGTTAGGGGTTAAAGTCCACTAACAAATATGATGAAGCTTCAATGATGATGATTCGTGTACTTTAGACGTTGTTAATGGATTAAAGTTACCAGCAAACTTATTTTCTCAAGGCCTTAAAGGAAATAAGGCATAAAGTATTAAAAATTTTCATATCCTGCAAAGTTCTTTTTTTGTTAAAGTAGGACGAACCACTTATTGTGTTGTTTTATTTGTCTCGACTCTTGAGACAACAATTTCCGGACAAAAGTACCTACTATTGCCCAATTTTGCGAATTAAAAGTATTTATAAGTGGTAGAGTTTTGATTGCAATATAATATTATGTACCTACGTAGTAATGTTATTTACGAAAACATACCAGCAAGACAACGTGAGGTTTCCTAATACTAACAGAAGTTTCATATATCTGTTGTTCATTCTTGACCAGTAATGAACCATATTTTTCCTTTCTTGAGTTGAAATGTCAAAATTCGATGACTCCATAGACGTAGCTAATTTTCTGTAAATATCTTTGTTATGCACCTGTAATTCGAAATAATTTAGATTAATATTGAAGTGTCATTTGCGAAAAAAAAATGATTTGTTTTTCGACTATTGAAATGAAAAATTGTATCTTATGTGTTTAAATATTGCGGTGGTGAACCACTTTGTGTAAAATCTGAAAGCTTATTTCAAGCTTTTTATTAACTTGTCATGTTAGTTAGTTAGTTACTGGGATTCGTAATCGAAGTTAGTGGGGGACAAATCTTGCAAGCTTAATTTGACCCACTTCCCAGTGTCCGATGGAGCTGAAAATTTGTATACAGGTTTGGTTTAGATGGCAATACAATATTTAAGTACAGTCAGCAAAAAGCTTGTTATGAAAAAACTTATAGTAAAATAGAAACAGCTTGCGATCGTCAGCTATTATTTTTTCTTATGGAAAGTGAATCATGATCCTGATCGTGTTCGTAGTTACCGTACATTACGAAATTGGCGTGCGATTCCAGGAGTATAATTTAGAGCAGAGGAAGAAGGCAAGAAAAACAAGGTCGCATTTCACTTGCTACAAAATCGTTGAAATAGGTGTTGACTATGTAGTAAGTAACGTGTGTGGTGGTGTAGGTGGATGGTTGAATCCGCCGGATAGTTAAGTATGGCAGCATGTAGGTAGGTATGTACCCCTCGGAAGTCCTCTAGAACACGTGATAGGTTAGAATTAAATTTGGTGTTTTTTTATGACTCCATCAACTTTTGGGAAGATAAAATAGCTTACGGAAAAAATGATCGGCCTAGGCGTTTAATTAAATGAAGGATTCAACCATTTGGCTGCGACATATGTACAATACCATGTTCCAGTATCGATACAAGGCGTTGAACTGGATCAGCACGAGGTTGATGCTGCTGACGACGACGTCCAGCCCTGACGCCTCCGTCACCGCGAACCACATCTCGCAGACAATGACCAGGCCTATCACCACTTTGATTGTGTTTTTGTATAAGAAGTAAAGCACGCTGTTGTCTTCAGAGGAAAGTCCTATTGGAAACAAATTGTTGAGATCTTTTGAGGGTGTAAAAAGTTTTCTTTTTATTTTTAACTCATACCGTTAAATTAATCGTAATTTGTTTTTAAACATCGAACTGGATATCCGGGGCGCGGCGGGTTCGAATCCCACCTGAAAGTTACTTGCAGGGCTGATGGTCTTTTTTGCTATCACAATTTTTCCTTAACTATTATACCCTTTTTAATAAGTGCAAATATTTCAGGGTATTGAAGTATCTCTCTATCTATCTATCTATTACAATTATCTATCAATTACAACAGACTATTACCATGGAACCAGCCGCGAAATATAAAAATTTGCTAGTCCATACATTTTGGTCGAGTTGGTATTGTACTTTTCGATGGCAATGGAACAGCTGAATTCAGCCCTATAATAAAAGTTGTTCGTATTGATTCATCCCCTTAAATATTCGTATATTTCGTAGCCTATGTTCCTCTCCAGGCTACAAAGTATCTGTGCCCCGAATTTCAGCCAAATCCGTTCAGCTGTTTTGGCGTGATTGAGCAACAAATATCCAAACATCTAAACTTTCACATTTAAATTAATAGTAGGAGTAGGATTAAGCATGCACATAATTCAATTAAAACATAAATCTATTGTGGTACGTTCTAAAGAGAGTTGTTTTCTATTTGAGAACAGATTTTACGAAAGCTTATTTATAAGTATCTTTCCCTTTAAAATTTTCCAAATAACTTTTGCCTTTAATTACCTGTTATATACCAAGTGCGATACACCATTCCAAAGAAAACCGATTCCAATTTTCCATTTGCCTCTTCCAATGCTTTGTTGTAAGTCAACTTGTCTAAAAAGTGATTTAAGTAACCCATTGCTAAAGCCAGACGGTAGTTAAATGACAGTGTTTGATTTTGTGGCACTTTACCTTTACAGACGATGAATATAATTAACTGGTTACGTGTCCACTGTCAGATCGGTCACGGCGTTTTATTGTTGTAAAAGTCAGTACCTAATTAGACTTTTACAACAAAATGGTTATTGTTTTTTTAAATATTTTCTCAAACAGTTGATAAGTCGTTGTTAAATTTCGATTCAACCATTGACGTTCAAAGAACTTAAAACTAATCAAGTTTTTTAGTTATTTTATTCGTGCATCAATGCATGTCCATGCAAGTACACGAATAATACCTACTTAATGAAATTGTTACATGTAATTGTATTCTCAGTTATGTAGAGGCAATTTTAATAGTCAAGTTTATTCGTTTATAAAATGAGTTTATTTTATAATCAAAATCACTAACTTAACGTATTTCTATAAGCTGGATAGTTTTAAAAATACTGTATTCATTCGTAATTGTTTTTGTTTCTATATAGTAGGGTATATTTTTCTTCTGCGGGCAATGTAAACTTTCAGACGCTAATGACAAATCAAACTATCACTTAAATTTAGAGTACCTAATCATTAAGGATTATTAATCCTTATAAAATAACCAATAATTGTTATAAGCTAAATCGTTTAAGCATTAAAACCATTCCTTAATGACTTTTGCAATAAATATATTTATTTGTATAGAGAGACAATGGTATACATATATATTTTTATAATAAATACACATTTATTATCACATTACACTCGTATTATAACGACCTTCATCATATTAAATTGTTAGCCGCAGGACGCCCACAACTGGGCTTCGGTCTTCTCCAAGAAGTTTAACTATGATATCCTTCTGCTATCCACATCTAATGACTCCGGCTATCTTTACTATAGTCAGTACAACAACAATATATAACATTTTACCATAAAAACAAATAAGTAGAGATAAAAGTTGCATTAACATGTTAACATTTCTACTATTAATTTTAATGGCTACGTAACTAGGCAACCATGTCTTCTCTATTTTTATGGTACGTAAGTATATACATTTTATATAAGTAGGTACATTACCTGCTATCATGATACATATCCTTTCACATTATCAAAACCCATTAAATTGTGTATCTACCTCCTATATATAAAGGACAGACAAACAAGTTTAATATATTGAAATATACAATACCGATGGATTATTTTCATTAGAAAAACAATACTGTCTATTAAAAAAAATATACAAAGCACAATAGAACAGCTACTTACTTTTTACATTACTTACTTGGAAAAATTATACTTTATAGTCCATTCTAATTTTAAAAAATCAGGAAAAAAATACAAGTTAGAGTTCTACGCCATCACTCAATTTTAGAAGGCTTCTCATACAGTAGTGCTTATATCCGAATTATATTAATCAGGTAAGTATGGAGATCAGAAAATGCGGGCACTTGCGTTTTTAGGGTTCCGTAGTCAACAAGGAACCCTTATAGTTTCGCCATGTCCGTCTGTCCGTCTGTCCGTCTGTCCGTCCGTCCGTCTGACCCTAGTCTAGCTCATAGACTCTTAGTACTAGAAAGAAAGCTGTAATTTGGCATGAATGAAATGAATATACATATTTACCACGCCAACAAAGTCGTAAAGTAAAATTTTGAAAAATATTATAAAATGTTACCTCCCCTACACGTGAAGTGGGTATGTAATTTTTTTTCTTGTCTACCCCATAGGTATAGTATTATATTATCTGTGCCCATAGTGTGGGATGTCGTTGGATAGCAATTTCAAAAACGTTGTAGGTTCGTTAAGACAGTTTTTTGATTGAGGCATCTGTTTGTGAATTATTAAGCTTTAAAGTGCAAAATTTTGTTAGAGTCAAGTGTGTCCCCCGTACCAGCCAAATGGTTGTTTCTGGATACGTGAAAAAATCCACGATAGTAGTACATATGACGAAGTTAATAGAAAAACTATCACAGCCAAGTAGGCTTTACAAGTTTTTGAGATATAACACATTTTCAAAAACCGCAAATATAACTTTGTCATTCATAGGAATACTATGAAAAACAAAGTATTTTTTTTCTGGCAAAAAATGACAGTGGTATTTTTGCTAGGTGTACGTAATCGGTACGTTAAGTGGGTACGGAACCCTTCATGAGCGAGTCCGACTCGCACTTGGGCGATTTTTTTTTTCAGACAAACATGCTCACTTTACAGTTTCTATTGCAGCCCGCTGGGGGCCGATTCTCAGGCAATCGAGAAAAGTTCACTTTTATAGCTCGAAATTCAAATATTTTACGAAGATAACACATTTTGTGTATTGTCAGAATTTCACAATCGAAAAAGTTTGATCAAAACGGGCACAGTGCCCGTAGTGTAAGTTTTTATGTCAAAAAACGCAAACTATTTCGAATGCGTATTAATGTCAATTTGTATGAAAACTGTATTAGCGCCTCTAGCGGCGAGTAGCGCGCTTATATAGTTTTCATACAAATTGACATTAATACGCATTCGAAACAGTTTGCGTTTGCTTGACATAAAAACTTACACTCGGGGTACTGACCAATAGATGTTCGTATCATAAAGTTAATATACCTTAGCGGAATAGAGGAACAACCACGAGCTGTCAAACGAAACCGAAATTGGATCGCATTTGTGTGTGTAAAATTGTTTATGTATGCGTGTCAGTGATGTACGTCATGTCGCTTTTCAGATTAATATCGATATCGACAATATTAAATAGTTACAGTAATAAATATATATATATTGGACACGATCACATTGATTGTTCCAATACCAAGGTATAGTAGCTTAAGCACTAGTATACTGGAAATTAGAAACAACGACAGGTAATTACCACATACACCCAGATCCGAGGAAATATTGAAAAATTAGTTTTTAACATTTACCCGACCTGGGGGGCCTACCGGCTAAAAAATATGGGTATGGGTATCGGCTTCAACTGTCACTTGAACTCCTTATTTTGATAGATTTTTGCTGTTTTGTTCTGTTGAACGTTGCTAGCTAGCTATCATTATACCTACCCGAAGTCACAAAACAAATAACTTATAGTAGCTATTTTTTTTTATAAAATTGACTTTAAGTTCAACGTATGAAGTTCATATCCATAAAGTTATGCGGTAGCCCCCCAGGGATCGAACCCGGGACCTCTAGAGATAGCGGCACCTTGAAACCGGTGCGTACACCACTCGGCCACGGAGGTCGTCTAATAATAATATATTAATATATGTCGGAGATATTTCATTGGAAAGACTAGTCGCGCCATCTATCGATGCAATTATGAGTTATCGGAGCTATTCTGTGGGTAATACAAGCAGCGCCACCTTTCGGTGGTTTGGTAAGGTGTTGAAGTTACCAGTTTGAATAATCTAATAAGATTAGTAACGCCATCTGTTGTGGCTGTTAGCGAACTTTCCCTGAGTCAGTAGTTCGAGCGAGTAGTCTGTGGTAGCGTGTCTATGCGATCTGTCAGTATCAGTTGACGTCTGTCAGTGAGACAGTGAGTGTTAATCTGATAAAAAGCTATCATTCTATTCTTGGAGCTCGACCGCGCCGGACGTGCGCACTGATTCATCTAACCACGTACAAAATGGCGGACGGAGATGAGATTTTACAACGAAATCCATTTCTATCTGCGACATATATAGTAATATTATTAATATAACTAAAATTCCCATCTTGGGAAGGGATTTTGCATGGCTAAAACTACGATTCTGCGGTGAAGTATGCATATTTAAGAAAAACTCCGAAGAGATTTTAAATCATTTATTATACACTAGCGACCCGGCCATGCTTCGCACAATCCTTTGAACAATTTGTTGGTGCTTCCACAGTGATAGTACGTTTCACTTCTCGCGTTTGGAAATATTTTTCATCAAAATGCTTACTGCATAATAATCAATTTAGTCCAGTTAGTTTCTCGTATCCAAGTTAGTATGTAATCTGAAAGATAATTATATTACTAATGATAGTATAATATGTAGGTACCTATTCTAACAGTCAAAAACTGATACCTATGGATGTATCTTACTTGGAATTACATTCCCAGGTAATTCATATCTAAACGTCTTACAGGTACTTTAATTACAGTACCTAATACATATTCATTTTTTACCGCGTGATAGACAGTGGACACGAAATATCGATAACTTGATGCAGCCCTAGTGTAAAACGAAAATTATTTCTTTACACAAAATATTCGTAAATTCTGCATTATGTGTAATCAATATTAGCTTGTTACATAAATAAATGTTTGTTGAAGAGCATTATCACACTTCTTGCTTTAAATTCGAAGCGCATTGGCAAAAATAATCCTTAGAAAGGGAGGTGTCGGTTTGGAATAATTTACCTATGAACTGAACATTTTGAGGGATTATTTCATTGTGTTGTACAACAATCAATAACTGAGCAAGTCACCATGTTTCCATACCAATATTGGCTAAAAATATCTAAGATTGCACGTAAAATCCGAAAAAATTAAAATACCTAAATTCTCAGCGTGCTGATAAGTGCTGACGAACTGTCAAACAGTAGCCAAAAACGGTTCTGTTACGTTGCATCACGCATCTCCTTTTATCTCACAGTGTTGTTGCTAGTGACATCCCGCTCGCTCAGCCCTTTGTTTCTCTATTCCGATAGGTATATTAACTTTATGGTTCGTATACGAACTTAACTGTCAAAATGAATTTGTTGACATGTGGGACAGCTTAGTTTGTTTGAAACATGAAGTTTGACTTAATACTCTGTATTAAGTCGAGCTTCATGGTTTGAAACGTTCTAATTTTTCAATAGAAACCACAAACAAAATGTTCGACATACGAATTACCACACTGAAAAAGTTCGAATGCCTGAGAATCGGGCCCCTCTGATTCACGAATAACCATCCGAAACGCTCCCGACAACGGAATGTATGCCCTGTCTCCGACACTCAGTGTAGAGTAGGGGGAATCAGGGGGCTGATCTTCTACACATTGTTTGTATACACTTTTTCAGGTCCGTGTATACCTATCACTATTATCGGAATGGAAAACGACTCGTCTTTCGAATAAAAGCCTCAATTAAGAAAAGACACTTCCTCAACTTGGGAAGCTTGCTGGAAGAAGAAAAAGAAAAAAGTTGGTTCACGTCCCATACATTGTTCTATGAAACTCAACTAAAGTTTAACATTTTTGGAAGTTTGGGAATGTGTGGAAAAATGTGGAAAAATATATATCCACAAGAGAAATATTAGACACTAGCTTTCCGCCCGCGGCTTCGCCCGCGTGGACTACACGACGTTATCCCGCCGGAATGTGACATTTTTCCGGGATAAAAAGTAGCCTATGTTCCTCTCCAGACTACAAAGTATCTGTGTTTCAAATTTCAGCCAAATCCGTTCAGCCGTTTTGGCGTGATTGAGTAACAAACATCCAAACATCCAAACATCCAAACATCCAAACATCTAAACTTTCACATTTATAATATTAGTAGGAAGTAGGATTTAAGAAAATTAACCTTAAAGAAAGTAAACGGCAGTTGAGTGTTTGAAAATTGTGAAAACAAAGAAAGAAAAAAAGAAAAGACTCAGATCTGCGAAGTAGGTAATAGTCGTAGTAAATACCTATAATATCAATCAAGAACTTGAAGCTTCGTATTTCCTCCACACCATTAAACTTACAAATTCATTATTTTATCTTCCAATCAACAAGTTACAAACTTATATTAAAACATCTTAACACGATTCAATTGTGTTGTTTTACACCAGTGAATACATGTTAATCGACAATAATAATATATCCAATATGGACATGTCTCCGACTGCTTCCTTATGAGATAGCTATTTTATAAAGCCGCTATATCTACTAGGAAACAAAAACATGGCTCATACTTACCTACATTCCACGTTATATTATTACAATAACAACTTTTTAACATTTAAGTAATGTCACATTTTTCTCAACCATACGTTCTTTTAATAAAGTAATAACTTTATTACGTAGACCTACCAATAATAATAAATGTTTTCTTTTTAAACTAATTAACATAATAATTCCATATCTATAATCAGACCGATTTTTGAAATAAGACTCCGTTTTGTTTAGTGTCATTCGTAATGCCAGATTGAGCAAAATCCTAGTCCTAGTCCTAGTCCTAGTAATATTATAAATGTGAAAGTTTAGATGTTTGGATGTATGTATGTTTGTTGCTCAATCAAGTCAAAACGGCTGAACGGATTTGAATGAAATTTGGGTCAAAGATATTTTGTGGCCTGGAGAGGAACATAGGCTACTTTTTATCCCGGAAAAATATCACATTCCCGCGGGATAATGTCGTGTTGTCCTCGCGGGCGAAGCCGCGGGCGGAAAACTAGTATTGAATAACATTCAAATCAGTCTCTCAGTAAAACAAATGAAAAAAATATAAAACTTAGGCACTAAATATAAACGCTTAAAATCCATACTAATATTATAAATGTGAAAATGTGTTTGTTTGTTTGTCCGTCTCTCACGTCAAAACGGAGCAACGGATCGGCGACGTGATTTATGGTTTGGGGATAGTTTGAGAGCTGGGGAGTGACATAGGCTTCTTTTTATCCCGGAAAACATCACATTCCCGCGTGAAATGGTCGTGTAGTCCAAGCAGGCAGGCGAAGCCGCGAGCGGAAGGCTAGTAACTTATAATGTTTAAAAGTAACGATGTTTCTTATTTATTATGTTGATATACCTTCTTTGTATATATATAACTTAATTAACCGAACTTATTTAAATTAATTATTAAAATATTTTACATAATTTGTTCAGATCATTACTATACAAGGCTGTCGCCTTTAAAGATTAAAATTTTTACAAGAAAAAAACATCAAATTTCTAAATTAAACGTAGGTAGGTAGGTAACGTAACTCGTACAGGTTAGCTATATCACTTCATCAAGCAATTTTCTTCGAGCTATCTTCGAGGCGGCATTACTTTCAAAATGTAACATTACAAGCAACATTTTTTACTATATTCTGCCCTATTGTCATCACAGCTAAAAACCATAGTTACAATAAGCCTTCTATAATTATATACCACACACATACAAGTAGGCTATTTTTTAAAATAATTTTACCAGTAATAGTTGAAGCAGTTTTCGTGTTCAAAGGCCCAAAGATGATAAAACCACATAAAACCCCGGCAGTGGGCTGAATATCGCAAGAATAGTCGTTATTTTGCCATATTCATCCTTATCATCAGGCCTTTGCATCTTATCAGATTACTTATGGCAGCAAACGCTGCTTGCTTCCATAATAATTTTTTATTTAAATTTTATTTTATACTTATTAATGTTTTAATAATTCTCATTACCAAAACTTCATCTTTGTACACAGGTCTGGCTCATAAAAGTTTAAATAAGTAATCTAAGTAGCAGTAAATACAGCTGAAGATGCCAGAGCAGAAGCCACAGCCCAGCCACGACTCCAGCGGTCGTGCCCGTGGCCTTTACAGCCAGCCTCATGATGGCAGACACTAGGACTTGGGTGAAGAACACATATCTACTGCCGCGACGTCAGTGTCGAAGTCACTTTATTGACTTCGTTCAGCCATAGACACAACACCAGCTACCAATGAGTAATGCGAGCAGTTCTCAAATCCTGCCCTTTAGAATTAAAAGTAAAATAATGCACTTATAAGTCCAGATATGTAATCTTGGTTGCAGTGAAAGCGGCTGCAGATGCCAGTGCAGCAGCCACAGCTACGACTGCAGCCGTGGTCCCCATGGCCTTCACCGCCAGCCCCATGATGACGGACACGAAGAGTTGGGCGACGAACACACAGCTGCTGACCACTGCCACGTCGGTGCCGATGCCACGCTCTTGCCCGCAGCCTCCACCGGCGCTGTCCCACTGAAACGTTAGAAGTATGTACGTGATTAATTACTGCTTGCCATTAGTTTTGTAAGAAACTAGGTGGACTGGCATTATAATTTAGAGTAATTTTCAAAGACTTTAATTATTTCTACAAAATGATTGATTGTTTTTTTTATACACACCGCGGTATATCACTTCGCCTTCATCACACCTGATGTTAAGTGCTGATAAGGCTGAAGGTGGAAGCACACTACTCCCGGAATCCCCAATCACTGAGGAACTGGCTATCTTATCTTTAACCGCCAGAACACAATAATGCTGAAAACATCATTGTTATGGCGTCAGACTTAGATAATATGGTGGATGCTGGCTAGCTTCTTGAAACTCCTAGAACAAGTCCTACCATCAACCAAACCGAATACAATATGTACCCCCACTGGGAAACTGGGAATCGAACCCGGGACCTCTGAGCCTGTAACCGGTGGTGTTCCAAAAAACTCAGGAAAAAAATGTATTAAATTATATATAATACCTACTATTCCAGTTGTCATGTAAATGTGAATGTGTCCGCAATCGGCGCACAGAGTAGAGATCACATACCATGCAAGTCCAGTTGCGTGGTAATGCGGCACCAGCAGATACGGAATGGGTAACAGCGTGAAGTACTTACATAACTCCTGCCACCCAGCTGGACATGAGCACGGTTCCAGTAATGAGGGCCCTACAAAAATTACACATACCATTTCCGTGGCGTGGTAATGTGCCACCAGCAGATAGGGCATGGTGAACAGCGTAGAGTACATGACTCCTGCAGTCCAGCTGAAGAGGAGCACGGCGGCGCGGGCGCGGATCGCGCACAGCAGGAACATGCCGCAACTGTACGTACGTACACAGGCCTCCAACGTACACTCTCTTGGTTCTTTTCTATCAATGTTAAGGCGTCTGTCCTAGTTGCATTTGCAGTCGCCAACACCCACCTGCACGCAGGAGGATTTGGTGACAGTAACCGACAACGCTGTCAAAGTTGCCAAATTCTGGGCAGCAACAGTTTAGTGATAATCGCCATCAACTCGCTAAGAAGAACACTCATCGATCCGCTTTCGGTGCACAGGGTCGAAATAGCAAACCAGGCAAGTCCAGTTACATGGTAATGTGGAATACATGACTCCTGCCGCCCAGCTGAACATGAGCACGGTTCCAGTAATGGCGTCCCAACAAAAATTACACATACCATTCCCGTGGCGTGGTAATGTGCCACCAGCAGATAGGGCATGGTGAACAGCGTAGAATACATGACTCCTGCAGTCCAGCTGAAGAGGAGCACGGCGGCGCGGGCGCGGATCGCGCACAGCAGGAACATGCCGCAACTGTACGTACACAGGCCTCCTACGTACACTCTCTTGGCTCTGGAAGTTGAAATATATATGTTTGGACATATCACTACATAGTATAAAACAAAGTCTCTTTCTCTCTCCCTATGTCCCTTTGTATGCTTAAATCTTTGAAACTACGCAACGGATTTTGATGCGTTTTTTTTTAAATAGATAGAGTAATTCAAGAGGAAGGTTTATAATTATGTACTTTTTATCCCGATATTCCCACAGGTACGGGAACCACGCGGGTGAAACCGCGGGCGGCCGCTAGTTTTTTATAAATGGCATTCCTCTTATTGGCGTAGTTGCGCTGGCTTTCAGTGAGTGAAAATTTGTGGAAAATTACAACCAATCTTCTACGAAGAAGGAACCTACATATCGCCCAAAATTTAACTGCTTGCCTACATTTTATTTATCGCGCCGCATTTTGCACAATGATAATGTAATATCAAAACATTGGTAAGTTAAAGCCTTGAACATTTAAAAAAGCAAGACTTACTTACTGCCGCACTCAGAGACGCCAATTAACTTTAATTGACAATTAAATCTCTTTCTGTCTCTTTTTTATGTCCAGTATTGAATAAAGTAGGAACGTTAATTTAATGCTAATTAAACGTCTCTGAGTGCGGCAGTTAGAGGGTAAATAGTAAGTCGGCAGTTAGTAACATTGCCATGTAGAAACAATTGCGGCTGTCGAAAATTATGGAACTTTATATAATTTTTGACAGTCGCAATATACCTAATTGTTTTATTCAGTACCCAATATCTTAGAAGATTATTCCTGCACAGCAATCCGAGATGACTCAGCTCCGCTTAAAATAATTATAACAACGTATAATGCGACACACTTATGACATGAACGATAAGCTTATAAGGAGTATCGATTTTTAAATCAGTTTGAAGCCTCTCATATGCACCGGGAAGCGGCGAAAGTCAAGGGCCGTCTGATCTTATTACTATTACTAGGAAATACTTACTACAACTATCAAGTTGAAGGGTGAAGTTTACTAGGACAGGTGACAATTTCTGTATCAGACAACTGTATGTAAATAAAGGTTGGTTTTGACCTTGTATCTCAGTGCTATTAATGCTTTTAAAGTGTCTAAAAACTATCCTTCTCTATTACCTATTTTTTTATGGATTGTGTCTATTATTTTGAAGTAATTTAATCTTTATTTTTATTTCGTGCCAGTTATTGAACACTGGGAGAGTTTTTGGATGAAAATTTCTTTTAAAATCAGCTTGCTATCAACTAGAGATAGGTGAATTACGATATCATAGAACGATTGAAAAGGATTTTACTCTATCAGAAACTGTCAAAGTGGGATTATTAACTTAAACATATCTATGATGAGATGACACCGTCTAGGCAGATAGTCTAAACTGTTATTTGACATACAATATCCGGTCGGTCTAAGTATTTCAATTTATATAGTCAATATGAATATATAATATAACTATATCAAATAGCTATATGAATATATAACTAGCTTGCTATAATGAATATATAACTATATCAAGTAGCTTCATGGAAATCACAAATATTCCTAACTCTTATATTTTAGGCATTGAGTAGATATAATAAGTAGGCGCTTTTAAACATACTTAAACAGAGTGCAAAAGGTTAATGTAACTCAAAATAGTATTTTTACTTACCCAAATCTCTTGATAAGTTTCTCAATGATCGTGGAATAGCAGGCACAAGATAATGAGTACATTGCCATGCCCCAGCAGCCAAATCGGACCCCTGCTTCGTACACAGCGCGGCTCTCCGAACCAACGGGTGCCTGAAACAGTTTAATGGGCAATTGTGTAGTCAGGTACTATTAATGGAAGTAAAGTCAGACGCATTAATGTAGAAACGCTCATACTTATTCTGCTAATACTCTTAGCAGACGGTATGTGTTCACTGTCTTCCGATTGAAATAACGACTAATAGACTAAGCTCCCGTTGTACGAAACCCTACCTCATAAGGTGGCAGCTCAAAAATGTAATGCAGTGATAGATACTACTTAGGAACACTGGATTTTAGTAGGTTGCCGTCGAATATCCTGGAAGAACTTCTATTTTTGTTCGTCTTCAAATCGCTATTTTGATCGAAAATTACATCATAAGGTGGCAGATCGAAACGTTTACGCATCGAAAGAGACACATTTGGACATAACAACCCGCATAGGTTGCCGGCCCAAACCCTGGCAGGTTTCAAGGTCAGCCAAGTTTTATGAGCCCCAAAAATGGGATAAATTACCTCATCAGGTGGCACGCTGAAACTGATGCAGATCGATTGCCCTAGACATGCCATTCATAAATATATAGGGTTGCCTGCCTTCAGCTTGGCAGTTTTTCTGGTCAGCCACCTCGAATAATGTATTACAAAAACTTGGAATAACGAGAAATTCTTGAATATATGCTATGGTTCAGGGTATAATTTAGTAAAAATCGTGATATCAACTTAAACTCGACGTACCAACAGACTTGCGTCTTATGGTGTTGAAATAATAGGGTAAATGTACCAGTTTTGGTCATTTCTCATAGTTACCTATATCTTTAAATATTGAAAAAAGTGATGTTGCCTTTAACGGTCAACGTGATATAGGAAGTATAATTACGGGCAATATTGTGCTGTATAACGATATTTATTATGTTCACTTCAAATCACAGGTGATGATTTTTATGAGTTAAGTTTATTTTTATGTTTTTACTAGCATTCTGCCCCGTGATTTTTTCCGTGGTAAAATGTACCTACCATACGTTAGTACACCAGAATAGTTTCTGGTATCTAAGCTATAACACAGTAAAGTTTCATCCAGATCCGTTCTCTAGTTTTTGCTTGAAGACGTAAGAAACAGACAAACAAACACAGTTTCGCAATTATATTTTATGACACATTCAACAAAAAAATCATTCCTAGGTGTCAACCCACACGTACAGTCACGTGCAATGAAATGTATACATGGACAGAATTTCGAATAAATGTACACTCTGAAAATTTCAATAACAAATAGTCATCTTATGAATACATACTTTATAACCATCGGAGTTTCTCGCAATAAAGTACACATTTTTCAAAATAAAAAAATGAAGCCACTATGACTTACAATAATTAGTAAACGATGTGATTTCACAAAAATGTAAACAATATAGTTTCATTACAATTTTAACAATGATTACTTTGATTTTTTCTTTCATATGTATACACTTATAAAACTGTAACAGTTTTCACTATTTTGAAAAATGTGTATTAATTTCAATAAAATGTACACAATGTTATTTGCAATACATACATACATTATACTCACGCGCTTATTCCCACGGGGGTAGGCAGAGACTATGGATCGCCACCTGCTACGATCCTTGCACACTTCTTTCGCTTCATTCACATCCATCAATCTTTTCATAAATGCCCGGCGATTTTTGTCACTGCGTACACCAGTTTTTTTTAGCACTCCTTCTATTTGGTCCGTGTAGGTTTTTCAGGGACGCCCTTGCGCAACCAGTCCTTCCACATTCGCACAATATATCTCTTTCGTAATTTGCCTTTCATTCATCCTCTCTAAGTGACCAAACCACCGTAGCATTTTTTTCTCAATTCTTGTCACTATATCATCTTTCAGCTCACACCTTTCACGAATCACATCATTGCTCACTCTATCACTCAATTTAACTCCACATATTTTCCTCAACGATTGCATCTCTACTGCATTTATTCTGATTTCATTCTTCTTCTGCCATACCCAAAACTTACTTCCATACATCAGTGTCGGCACCAGCACTCCGTTATGAATAGCCATTCGCGCCTTTTCAGATACGATTTGGCTACTCATAACTGAGTGTATAGCGCCGTTCACTGAATACCCTTTCTTCACTCGCCTTTCTATGTCTTCCTCACACTTTCCATCCCTTGTAAATAAACTGCTCAAATATACAAACTCACACTCACGCACCTGTTCCACTTTCTGACCACTTATCATTACCGCACAGTCAGACATTTCTTTATCTCACTCAAAAACCATCACTTTCGTCTTACATACATTTACTTTCATCCCTTTTCTCACAAAATCATCATTCATAACGGACAACATCTCCTACAACTCCCCCACAGAAGACGCAAGTAATTATAGTCCATTCGCTTAGATAGTGTCGGTCTGCCACAATGCCGTGCGGGTGTACCGACACTATCTAACCGAACGGACTATACCTGGTCGTCAGCATAGAGGAGGCACTTGAATTGGGTCTCCTTCATCATAATTCCACAGTCACGTTCTCTCAAAATTCAAAATCATTTATTCAGTTTCGGCTGATACAGCACTTTTGAACGTCAATGAAGCTACGCTATAGGTTCGCAAATCCTACGGCGGGAGGCCTTGTAACGAGAATAACTAATACTAAAACTAATAACAATAAAACATAAAAAATCTGCATATTTTGAGACAAGAAGCCAGGAGGAGACCCATCCCACTGGTGGCACCTGTTCACGACTCGCTCAGACCGCTCAGGCCTTTCATACAACTGTCTAAAAACAAATTGAAGAGCCATTGTTCCATTGCTCTCCAATCCGTATTCAGACAACACCTTCAATAGCTCATTCCTTTCGACTCGATCGTAGGCCTTCTCCAGGTCTACAAAGGCACAGTAGGTCTACATTGCAATACAATGTAAACATAATTTTTGGGCTTTTAATATGTGAAGGGTACAGGGGCAAAACAAGGAATGTCACAAAACAGATTTTTGTGTAATTTACATTTTAATGTAAGTATATTTGTGAAAATTTGTCAAAAGTTTATTTGTATTTACAGCCGATCTTTGTTCAGTAAACTTAAGTTCCTATCAGTAAATTAATAAAAAATAATTATGCAAGACAAAAATAAAAAAAAAACTAAAAACCTGTTTGTGACATTTTTTGTTTTGCCCCTGTACCCTTCATGTTATGATGAAGGTAGCCAAGACGCGACGGGCGGTAGCGTGCGTGGACTGTCATTCGGTTATGCTTTTTAACACGCTTTTATTAGCTTCACATATAAGGAACTAACTAAGTCACAATGTAAGAAAATCTTGGAATTCAATTTTAACCTACTTCTAATTGTCGAATTGATTTGAAACTCTGCAAGTCTATAGGAATATAATGACAATTTAATAATTTGATACCTTCGAGCTGATTTGATGATGGAGTCAAGAGGTGGGCAATGGAACTCTTCAATGGCTGCTTCGAAAATCCCTCGAGTTTGGGCTTATTTGTTTCGTGCTTATGAGACCTATTCGCTACACTTGCTGGTGAGGGTCTGATATTGGAGCAGGGAGAAGCCAATGGTACTTCTAATGACCACTATGAAACCCCTCAAGTTTGGGCTCATTTGTTTTATTCTGGTGAGACCAATTCGCTTCACTTGGTGATGAGGAGTCCCTCTGACGATGTTGGAGCAGACGGACAGCGGAGTCTTAGTAATAAGGTCCCGTTTACACCCTTTGGGCACGGAACCCTAAAATAGTGTGTAAGTAACTTTGTATTTCTTTTATGTTTGTACGTGTACTTAGAAAAAAAAGAAGTGAATATGCAATTCTATTCATCTTCTTGTATATACCTATATAACTATCGCTCCGCTCGCGACTTCGTCTGTGTGTGTTGTATTTGACTTTATTTATTGAAGTGTCAATCAGAATACAATATAAGTAAAAGAAATATAAATTCAAATTTTGATTAGCCAGTAACACACAACAGTGTGGACCCCCCTTTTTACCCCCTTAGAGGAGGAATTTCTAAAAATCCTCTTTTAGTGCTTTCCTTCCTCACCTTCCACTCCTTACCTTTCACTCCCCAAGGAACATACATGCCGAATTTCAGCTTCTTACGCCCACTAATTTCGCCTGTGCGTTGTCTATCAGTCAGTCAGTAACGCAAGAGTTTTATATATACTTATAGATAAGTATCAAAAAAAGTTAAAGGTACTGTCCTAGTGTGGATAGATAATTTTGAGATAGCTGCAGGACGTTTCCCATTTTTGAAACAAAGTTGATTAACGATTAAATATTTCATATTATTTCTGCATAATAAATTGCAAACCAAAATTGCTTGCTAACTATGTCACGTTGAATTTAAAAGGCAACATCACTTTTTTCAATATTTGAAGATATGCTTATGAGAAATGACCAAAACTGGGACATTTACTCTGTTATTTCAACACTATAAGACGCAAGTCTGTACGTTGACTTTAAGTTGATACAACAAGTAGCATCTATACAAGAATTTCGTTATTCTAAGATTTTGTAATACATTGTTCGAGGTGGCTGACCAGAAAAACTGCATGGCATGTCTAAGGCAATCGATCTGCATAAGTTTCTTACGTCTTCAAGCAAAAACTAGAGAACGGATCCGGATGAAACGTTACTGTGTTATAGCTTAGATACCAGAATAGTACATATGGTAGGTACATTTTACCACGGAAAAAGCCGCGGGCAGAAAGCTAGTAAAACATAAAAATAAACTCAATCATAAAAATCATCACCTGTGATTTGAAATGAACATAATAAATATTGTTATACAGCACAAAATTGCCCGTTATACTACCTATATCACGTTGAACGTAAAAGGCAACATCACTTTTTCCAATATTTAAAGATATAGGTACCAATGATAAATGACCAAAACTGGTAAATTTACCCTATTATTTCAACACCATAAGACGCAAGTCTGTTGGTACGTCGAGTTTAAGTTGATATCACGATTTTTACTAAATTATACCCTGAACATCTATTCAAGAATTTCTCGTTATTCCAAGATTTTGTAATACATTGTTCGAGGTGGCTGACCAGAAAAACTGCCAAGCTGAAGGCAGGCAACCCTATATATTAATGAATGGCATGTCTAGGGCAATCGATCTGCATCAGTTTTAGCGTGCCACCTGATGAGGTAATTTATCCCACTTTTGGGGCTCATAAAACATGGCTGACCTTGAAACCTGCCAGGGTTTGGGCCGGCAACCTATGCGGGTTGTTATGTCCAAATGTGTCTCTTTCGATGCGTAAACGTTTTGATCTGCCACCTTATGATGTAATTTTTGATCTAAATAGCGATTTGAAGACGAACAAAAATAGAAGTTCTTCCAGGATATTCGACGGCAACCTACTAAAATCCAGTGTTCCTAAGTAGTATCTATCACTGCATTACATTTTTGAGCTGCCACCTTATGAGGTAGGGTTTAGTACAACGGGAGCTTAGTCTATAAGTTTTACTTACTTATATACTTATATGCTTGTACCTAATAATCTTATGATTTGAAGGGTTTATTCAATTAGTATTATATTTAGTCACACGCACCACAAATAACGTGAGATGTTTCAAAAAATTATATTTCTAACGAGTTTTTTCGTAAGTATCGAAGATTACTATTAAGAAGTATTTTTAATGAAAATATTTCTAATTATTTTTTTATAAAAATAATTTTTATTTCACTCTTTTTAGTGCATCATGCATGCAATTTTAGTGTATACTGGTAAATAGGTATGTTAGGATGTACACATAAAACGCATCAATCAAAAATACTTGTCTGATGAAAACCGCATCAAAATCGATCCAGCCAAACGTGAGATAATCGCGGACAAACTGGGAACTTCCTTTCTTGAAGTCAGTTATAATATCAAAACCTTCCCCTAAATGTAACAAAATACTTTTCTGAAAACCGCACCTCGTGAACAAACATACATATACGGGTCAAACTGAGAACCTCCTTTTTTGAAGTCGGTTATAATACCTTAAGATATCCCCTTACCAACAAAACAAGAATTATCTAAATCGGCTTCTAAACAAAGGAGTTATGCCTAAAGATACGTAAAAACTCGTGCAATGGTTACTTAACAAATTACAATATTTTCAGGATTATTTGGAAACTAATGAGCCGATTTCAAAATTTCAAAACATGGGACCAACTTGGGAACTTGCCTGATGTAATAACGTTTGAATTATTTCAATCGGTCCATCCGTCTTCGAGTAATCGGCGGACATACACAAAAAAAACATACATACAGACGAACAGAGAACAGGGTGCTTACCATCAACTCTTATTACGGTTTTGTTTAGGAACCTAAACTGATCTGCTTCGCTTATTCGTACCACGACAGCTTAATATCAATGACAGCGATTCAGTGATCGATCAATGACATTTCACAGCCGCTAAGCTGTCAGAAACTCTTATTTGACTTATAACCCGGTCGATTTAACATGTCACCTGCAGGTTATACCCGTCCCTCTCACTCTCCGGGCATGACAGAATCGAGTGAAAGAGACGGGTAGAAGAAAAAGGACACAAATCGTTCGGTCATTAACATTTAGCAATTCATTTGCGATCCAGTTTTTAGAAGGTCAGAGTACGAAAGAAAGCGATTAATTTTAGGAACCTATTCTGAATCGCGCTATTTTTGAATCGCTGTCATAAAGTTGATGGTAGGCACCCAGTTAAAAATGAATACGTACGAAAAATACGTATTTTTATACGTATATTTCCGTAGTAGTTACCTACCTACTAATAAAAAAATAAAAACTCATTAACTTACCGCAGGATTCCCCCCAAACACGGCCTCCCCGACGAAATCGGTGAAGTACAAAGAGTAGCAGACGTGGGCCATCCAGCAGAAGAGGTTGGTGAGGCACACCACGCGCAGCGAGGCCGGCATCATTAGAATGGACTTCAGGTAGTGGCCCAGAGACAGATGCTGCACGTTTGCGGTGGGTGGAGGCTCTGGGTCATTGAGAGAAGCGGCATCCTAGAATTAAGGCAGAAGATTTATAGATGATGATATAGATGAGCGGACTTAAAATAGGCGCAGACTCCTGAGGTATTGAAGAAACAAGAATAAGAAAAAGCTGTATATCATTCAAGAGAACCGCTCATTAAGAAGACCACGCGCAATGAAGCTGGTGTCAGGATAAACTTCATGTAGTGGCCAAGAGACAAGTGTTGGACGTTGGTATTGGCAGAAGGCTCTGGGGCGTTGAGGAAGCGGCGTCGTAGAATTAAAGAAGAAGATCTAAATCAATCAGCTGAACTGATAGATGAACGTACACGCGCAGCGAAGCCGGCATCAATAGAATAGGACTTCAGGTAGTGTCCCAGAGACAGGTGCTGCACGTTGGCGGGGGATGAAGACTCTAGGGCGTTGAGGAAGCGGCGTCCTAGAATTAAGGAAGAAGATCTAATGGAAAATGAAGTATTTAGAAAAAATCGACCCGTCTCACAACCAGCTCCGTAGCTCAGTGGTTAGAGCAGTCGCTCGGAAACCGAAAGGTCGTGGGTTCGTGTCCCATCGGAGCTGGTTGTGAGACGAGTCGATTTTTTCTAAATACTTCATTTTCCATTTTTCAATCATAAAAATTGCATTGTGAATGCAAAAAAGTAAAAATTTAAATAACAAGATCTAAATCAATCAGCTGAACTGATAGATGAGAGGACACGCGCAGCGAGGCCGGCATCAATAGAATGGACTTCAGGTAGTGTCCCAGAGACAGATGCTACACGTTTGCGGTGGGTGGAGGCTCTGGCGCATTGAGAGAAGCGGCATCCTAGAATTAAGGCAGAAGATCTATATCATTCAGCTGAACTGATAGATGAGAGGAAACGCGCAGCGAAGCCGGCAACAAGAGAATGGACTTCAGGTAGTGGTCCAGAGACAGGTATTGCACGCTGGCGGTGGGTGGAGGCTCTGGGACGTTATGGGAAGCGGCGTCCTAGAGTTAAGGAAGAAGATCTAAATCATTCAGCTGAACTGATTGATGAGCGGACACGCGCAGCGATGACGGCATCGCCAGTATGGACTTAATTTAGTGGTCTAGTGACAGGTGTTGCGCGTTGAAATAGGCGCAGACTCCTGGGGTATTGAAGAAACAGTGTAATATAGAATAAGAATAAGTTCTAGGTATATCATTCAGGAGAACCGCTCAGTGAGAAGACCACGCGCAATGAAACTGGCATAAGGATATTCATGTAGTGGCCGGGTGACAAGTGTTAGACGTTGGTGTTGCCTGAAGGCTCTGGGCGTTGATGGAAGCAGCATCCTATAATTAAGAACAGGATCTAAAGTAAGTATGGTTTAACTTCAGGTAATGGCCTAGGCCATGATGCTTATGCCCCTAGAGGTATGATGCTTTTTGGAGCTTTCCTCGAGCTCCTTGCTTTGGAAAGAACGTAATTATAAATCTATATCTATACTAATATTATAAAGACGAAAGATTTGATTGTTTGTTTGTTTGTTTGCATCAAATAGGCTCCGAAACTACTGGACCGATTTAGAAAATTCTTTCATTATTAGAAAGCTACATTCTTCCCGAGTGACATAGGCTATATTTTATCCCGATATTCTCACGGGAACGGGTACTACGCGGGTGCAACCGCGAGGATCCTCTAGTATTAAATAAATTTCTTACAATTAGGTACACCAATTAGGTATGTAGTCTTGTAGTTTTCATTAAGAAACTGTTATAGAATAAAAAATAGTACATACGTACCTACCTATATATTAATCCGTTATATCACTATATGTATATCCGTTATCACTTTATCGGATAAATAAATAATTATGTAGTTTTTTCTTGTAAATACATACCTACTAATATACAAAGATAACACCCAGGCCAAGACAAATAGACATGACTTTCACTTGTTTGCTATGAATTTAGCATAAAGATTCGTATTTGAATGCGGAGCTGAGGTGAGGTGACGGCGGAATTTGCTCACAGAATCGCAGCCCAGAACGATATTTTTTACTGATATGTTTAAAGCTGATGCCTTTACAAGCCAATAGATTCCAAGAAGATCATCTGAAAATATATTCGAGGTCACTATACGTAGACGCATTATTATTATTCTGAAAACTTTATCATCTAAATCATCAATCAAATCTAATAACAAAGAGATAAGAATTTTTTGTTCATCTTTCTCTAAACGCGTCTGTCAAGATAGGTACAAACTAGATATGCTTTACATCTTCTTTACGTTTATATCAGTGGCTTACGTCATTATAGTAATAAATCATTATGTTAAGATACCTATTTATAAAAATAGACTAGTACCACGTACTATGGTCAAGGAGAATGTCTTATATTATTACCGTGAGAATTAGACAAATATAGTCTGAGCTGACGTAAGAAAAGACATTGGATATCTAAATTCCACCAATACCACAACGCTAACTTCGCTCGAAACTAAGTGTAAAATCGATCTACGGCTTCTGTCCATTTCTAGGAGAATAGGAAGGGAAGCATATTCGAACACTTAATGCCTTACCATAGATTAGATCAAAGATCCGTAAGTGGCCTGCCTGTACCTTGTCATAGTCATTTCCGGTTGGTTTAGAGACCCATAAGTGGCATCCTCCTTCAGGTCCCTTGTCCATGCTCTGGTCTTCTACATCAAAGCTGTCTTGGTTTCGTTCAGTCTGCACTAGCTTGCTGAACTCATCTTGACAGTTAAGCTCCTTCAGAGGCAACCCATTGAAACTGGTGACAGTGGAACTTAAATATAATAATTTGAGCCTTACCATAGACATTTCCGGTTGGTTCAAAGACCCGTAAGTTGCATTCTTCTTCAGGTTCCCCTTGTCTACGCTCTGGTCTTCTACATCGAAGCTCTCCTGGTTCCGTTCAGTCTGTGCCAGCTTCCTGAACTCGTCTTGATAGTTGAGCTCTTCCAAAGGGATCTCCTTGAAGCTGGTCACCGTGGCTGACACGCAGGCCACGAAGATTATGGTTATAAGAGAGAACACGGCTCGCACGTGTCCGCCAAAGATTTCTCCTGTAGGACGAAAGGTAGTATTGAGTTTTTTATGCTAGTGTAAAAATTGCTTTGACATAGTTTGATTCCGAAAAATTGGAAATGGAAGGACACTAATTTTAGTTTTTGTATGATTGTGAGTGATATTTCATTTTAGGCAAATTTATAACCTAATGTGGCTTCTTATAAGTAAAGTTATGTACTAGAAGGTACAATGCTGATATGGCCAAAAGATATGATACTTAACAAGTGTTTGAGTAAACTTAAAGGAATATAAAGTTATTGTATTGAAAATTAAGTACTTAAGTATTAGAAAAAATCCACCCGCCTCACATTTTTCCTAATAAATTCATTTTCAATAATAAAAATTGAATTGGCAAAGCAAATAAAGTACCTAAACATAATTAGAAATTTTAAGTCCTTTTGTGCCAGTAGGTACATTTTTACCCCCCAGTCTCCAGTAACTTAGTTTACTGAACGTGGATAACAATCTTCTAAAGCATACCTACGTAATAAGTTCACAACTCAAAAGTGTGTCAATTATTTTTAGCAAACATAAAATTTTTCATATGTTATTATTACATACCCAATCTCGTCTCGTCCCAGTTGATACCTCCTAGGGCGTATCCAAAAAATCCGCCCAAACCAGCCATCACGGTGAATGTGCTTAAACCTTTGGCATGATCCTCTGAAAATACATCGATTATTGCATCCTTTAGCTATTAATTGACATTTTGAACATCAGTTTATTACACTTACTAATAATGGCTATTCGTCACGATTTCGTAAATACAAAAATGCCTGGGTAAGCTATCAAGTACGATATCACTATGTCAATTGACTACTACAAAATTATCATATAATAATACAATGAAGAGCATATATTTATATATAGGTACTGAAGAGCAACAACACATAAGCTCATGACCAAATAATATCATAAATCATTTGCTCTGTATAATTTTGTCTGGTTAAACAAATATGCTTGTGTACCTAAGTATATATACTTACGTACTTTTGTCGGTATAAAATTTGATCAAGTCTTTATAATACTATTTTATCACATACAGTAATGGGATGTAGTAATCTTAATTATTATAATGTACACACGTTGGCGGAAAGTGCTTAGATATCACGAGTTTCTGGTTAGATTAGAAGAATAATTTCAACATTAATACAGACAAGTGAACTTGACAAGCCATATTCCGTGTATGAGATAGCGGCGCCCGCCGCGCCGCTGTGATAATAATAGGCCTTAGATTGACTCAGGCTAGACCGAGCCGGGTCCGAGCCGAGCCGGAGCCGAACGTCTCGATCTTAAATCCAAACTAATATTATAAATGTGAAAGTGTGTTTGTTTGTTTGTTCGTCTTTCACGTCAAAACAGAGCGAGAGAGATATTTTGGGATTATTTGGGAGCTAAAGACTGGCATAGGCTACTTTTTATCCCGGAAAAACATCAGATTCCCGCAGGATAACGTCGTGTAGTCCACGCGGGCGAAGTCGCAGGCGGAAGGCTAGTATTACATATACCTACGTTGCTCGGACGGCTCTCGGATGCCGCTCAGTATAGCGTGAGTGTGTCCCATTGAGTTATTATAATGTACTCAATGGTGTGTCCATACAAAATATCACGGACGACGCTCGGCTCGGACCCGGCACGGTGTAGCGTGAGTCATTCTTTATCTTTATTAGTACCTATGATTAGTCAAAATTGACGCCTGACCGGCCGAATAGGGCCGGCCGAAGAACAATGGAAAATCTATTGTGTCTCATTTCTGGGGCTTTGAATCAACCGTCATGGATTGACTGTCAATTACAATAAAGAGTAACTTGATCCACTCACAAGCAATATCAGCTTCTGATTGTTGTTGTTTCTATGTTGGAGAACAAACCAGTTGAATGGTAATAGTAGCTAAACTATACCGTCCGCCAAAATTTTTCAAAGTGCTGACGACAAAATATATGTATTGAATTTCAGTTCCTTATACGACCGACAGAGGCGCTGCTCTGGTTTTCATGCAAACTAATACGACCACGATAACGGTTACCATACCGACAGTTTTTCGTGCTAAGGCTGCTGCTCTCTTTTTTTTATATTTTAAAGTAGGCGAGCGCTGAAAATGACTTTTGCCCTAAGGGCTAAAAATTATACTAGAAAAACAACTAGGTACTCTCCAAAGTAAGGAAATGAGAAAAAAAGAATGATTCGGTGCTGGATTGCATACGGACAAACATCTCCTGAGGATGCCCCGGGTTGGGGCGAAACACGTGTAGAGTAGTGTGATCGGTCAAGGTGCAAGTTTTGTGATTATTTGCGAAAGAAAGCTACATATATTTATTTTTCACAATGGTTAGGGACTTCCGCCAAGTGACGCCTGATTCAAGCAAATAAAAGAATGTTTACCTACTCATTGTTACTATTTACGTTAATTGTAAAGAAGCCCACGTATTCCGAGTAGATATATCAAAATCAACAATGAAAGCTCCACTTCACCTAAATGGATAAGTACCTAACGCCCGAGTAATGTTTGAGTCAAATGCCGAACATTTGTTCAAATGTTTGGACACCTAAGTAGCACGAGTATTTAAGTTTTTATATTATTTATATGCATTCACAATGCAATTTTGTAAGTATAGGAAAAATGTGATAGTAAAAACCACGAGCCCCGTAAGTAGTTTTTACTATCACATTTTTCCTATGTGTATTTAAGTATTTGTTAAAACCTTTTAAAAATAATACAGTACTTTGCCATGTCAGAAGGCAAAGTCTTCAAACATCGCCGTGTTGCATTAAATGTCAAAGGTATGAAAGACGGTCCCAAAGTTGAGAAACGGTGTACGGCCGTACATCAAAAAAGATACAAATAATTTAAAACAAAATTGCGAACTGAAAAATAATCTACAAAAATATTAACCGCTTTCTGTAAAGACACAAACAAGATAAAATCAATCATAAGTCTCGTGTTGGCAGCGTCATATTTTCTTTGGGAGTTCGTGGCAGTAAATTAAATATTGTTCGATCACATGATGAGGCGTCACTGCTTAAATATAAGTTGAATTACTTGTTAAAGAAAATGTGGGTGAAGGATAATTAATTTGTTGTTTAACATTCTTGGTACAAATTAAAAGTAAGAGTATTATGTCTAGTAACATCATTGCCTAAAAGTGAGCGAGATTTGCGTAACAGATTACGTGTAAAGTATCTAATCGCATTGAGCATACTTTTGGAGAAAACATTTATGATACATTTGGATTTTAGTCAGTGTAGGTAAGTACTTAATGCACGCAGGAACTTCAGCCGGCCTAGCATGAGCGGCTTATAACGCGCGATATGATATGGTACGGCAAGTTGTCTTGCATACCCCACTAAGGTGTAAGCAAGACGGCATGCCGTACCATATCATATCGCGCGTTATAAGCCGCTCATGCTAGGCCGGCAGAGCGTTTTAGGTCAATGAATACCTAGCGGTGATGTTTGCAGTATTTGCTACTACAAATGCGTGCGTAACTGTACGTGTGTTAATCCTAGTTGATGATAATCGATCTTATCGATGACAGGTAATGCAAGATGGTTTATCCATATTTACACTGTCCCTACTCGATGATTAATGTATTGTCTATTTTAAGAAATAGTTAGCACTAGTACTTCAGATAGAGCATCCACTTCAAGGCGGTAGTTTTTGAACAGCAGGAAATTCGCAGAAGTTGTTCTGCTTCAGAAATTTGAACTAATACCTACTCTTGTAATTTTAAATATAAATTTTGGAAAAATCGTGCAATGTAAATAATAACTTTTGCCTACAGCTATATTCAATTATTTAAAAAATAATAATGGAAAAAAAATTACTTTGCATACCCACGCGAAAAGTTTTAATAATTTCAAAAACTTTTTTGCCATGAAATCCAAAAAATTTAAATTTATACTTTACTAGTGTCATCGTCGTCGGTTAGGTACCTAATCATAAACCGAAACCACAAACATCTAGAGAGTGTAACTACATTCTACTATTTCCTACTTTTATCCTAGTCAAGGATCGAAACCAGAATATAAGCCAATCTATAAAAAGCCGTTCAATATAAATATTAAATCAACTAAATTTCTAGAAACAGCAATCAAAGCAAAACAAATGAAACCTACAAATGCGACATTGACCTTATAAGTAAAGAAACCAGGTCATCACGAGACGGGAGCCCAAATAATGAAAGCCACAAACAAACACATCTGACCTGGTACTGTCACGTCAAGGAGATAAGCTCGCGCCGGGCTCTGACAAGCGTCTGCGTCGAAGTCCAGGAAAACGGTACCCAAGACGGTGAACAGCACCCCCCATGGATGGTAGTTGGGGTGTTCCTCTTCTAAAGCGAAGCTTCTGGGCCCTAAAGCAGAGGGTGCTTCTGTCCTGTTTATAGGCCTCTCATCCCCAAGTGCATAGCCTATCGCTTCTCCATTTGGAACTAATATCAGTCCTGCAAAATAAAGTATTAACTTTATTTTCTAAACTTTTAACTCAACATGTAAATCACAAAGAATGATAGGCAAATTGGACGTTTAACTAACAGAATCGAAATACATTTCATATGATAGCTTATATTGTGTACCTACTTCTTTTCGTAGTATGGCAACAAGTAGGCCAAGTTATTGGAGAACAAAGATATTATGGATACAATTGCCCGTAGCTTGTGTGATTAGTGCGTTTTAACGCCAATTTTTTCGCCACAGTCGAAAACATTCCATGGTCCTATTTTAAAATTTCGAGTTATTGTATCAATATATTCGATAATAACAAATAGTTACTATCCACTACAGCGCGCGTATGCACTCAGTCGTTGTTCGCTTGTTTTGATTCCGGTAACATTCAGAGTATTTCGACTTTCGACGTTTTGACTCCGGTTTTTATCCACCTTTTGGACTTCACTGTTCTTTAACTCAAGTGATAAAGAGAAATTCATGTTGACGTTATCTTACTTTGGAGTACTACACTTTACGATAGATTTAATATTTGGTTGTACGTCCATAGTTGCCACATAAAGACGCCCTTGTCAATTAATTAGTACAAATACTTCAGGTGATGAATGTGTCCATCAATATGAATAAAAACAGCTGTGCCATAGAAAAGTACAACATTGACTTTACCAAAATCTATGGAACAAAAGGGTTTTTGTCCCATATTATAAAATGTTCGTATTGATTCACATTCATCGCCTAAAAAGTTTGTTGGTACTAAATAAAAATTTGTGGAGTATAGTCGTTTGTATTCCAAAGATAAGTATGTTAGGTAGGTACTTGGATTATTTCAATCAATAAAATATCGATAATATCTTTGCCAGACGCCGTTCGTCAGTAGAAGTGGTTGTAAAAGGTTATTCATGGGTGATAAAACAGAAACAGAAACAGAAATGATATTTGAAATAAATCTGATTAAAATGATTGCCGTGATATAAAGTTGACCGACGATAAGGAATTGAAATACCCAAATAGACACGATAAGCATGAATTTGCAGGTTAATAATTTCTACACGTTTTCTATAAAAGTAGGTATTAATATTCATTTAAGAGCGCATTCACATGTTAGGCGTTGAACGTTGAGGAACGTTGAGGCGTTTAATGAACTATGGAACGGCGACACGGAGCTTTGTGAGAAGGCGGGAGACGCAGGCGACGTCGCTCACGGTGTGAACCGAAGTACCTTTTTTTTGTAATTATCAAGAAGAGAATGCGATTTTTAGGCATACTTACCAAACGGCATGTTGGACTCGGTCACACCCAGGGCATGTCCCTCGCCGCTTTGCGCTAAAGACGTTAACTTCTAAATCTGAACATTAATTAAATAATTACCAAGTAATACTCCGAAAGACATGAGCACAATGAAAGGTCTTCTCCTCCCGAACTTCAGTTTGCAGCGGTCGCTGAGCGAGCCCAGCAGTGGTGTCAGGAAAAAGCCGATGAGCGGGGACAGAGCCCACACCAGCGTCATCTGCTGATGAGGCACGCCTATCTGCAGTAACGTTGGAGATACAAATGCGGTTTCGCCTGCATACGAGAACTCTATCCCCATTACTGCGGCGGATATCCTCATCAATTCAATACGGCTTTTTCTCCTGGAAATAAAGCTCAAGTTACTAAAGGCTCGAGTCAAATGTATAGATGTCGTGGTCAGATAATAAAAGTGGTAATTTCATGATATTGTCGGTCATTTCACGAAATTGTTGTATTTCATGAAATTACGAGTTTAAATTGACAGTACCTATCCTTGAAAGTTCATCATTTAAGGCGATGAATCCCGACCGAAATAGGCACGCTAACGCTTGCTCGGCCGCGCGCGATACACTTCACGCGGACGCAGCGGCAGCCGGCAGTGAACTGTGAACTCGCGAGCGCCCCGCGAATCGAAAATCACTTAAAATTCAATTAAAAATTAAATAATATTTTTTTTACACTTATGACGGCCGGAATCCCTCGGCTAATCAAAGACAATTATTTTCGTATATTTTTCATTAACTAAAACCAAGTATACTGCAAGTAATACGATATTTGGATTACGATTAGATGGATGTTTGGGATTTTATTTGACACAGTAAAATATGACCAATCGAAAAAATACGGCCGGAAGCACTAGATAAATAACTGTAAAATAACATATATTTTTTCCAAGTTTTAAGTACTTGTGATTTGCGAGTAATCCATAATTTGAAACACCCTATTTTGGGGAATGCCCGCCTTAATTATATTTTTTCACCAACGTCCATATCATGAAAATTCGACTATTTCATGAAATGACCAACCATATCATGTCATGATATTTAATTGAACATTAATGTAAGGTTATTTAATTTTTTACTTTTTTGCATTCACGATGCAATTTTTATAATTGAAAAAATTAAGTTTTTAGGAAAAGTTGACCCGCCTCACATCCAGCTCCGATGGGACTAACAATGTCCGACATAAAGCAACAAACAATAACAAAAAGACATCAGCGCATCTATACTAGAGTATTCTTACTCTAGATACTCTAGACTAGAGTATAAGTACTTAAATCAAATTAACTTATATGTAATCTATACTAATATTATAAACAGGAATGATTTGATTGTTTGTTTGTTTGCATTGAATAGGCTCCGAAACTACTGGACCGATTTATAAAATTCTTTCGCCATTAGAAAGCTACATTCTTCCCGGGTGAGATAGGCTATATTTTATCCCGATATTCCCACGGCAACGGGTACTACGCGGGTGAAACCGCGAGGATCCGCTAGTTTAAATAAATAATTTCTGTTAAATAAAACTTAAAGTTAGCTTATTCTTATTCAAGCAAATGTCATTAAATAAGACCTATCTCTGCTTTACGCATTAATAATTATTATGCATACATTTCACTTAAAACCGAGTAAGCAAAGAAGTTTATGTTATTATTATTAGGGACGTATTTTTCTTCCGCCATCAAACACCACAAAACTTCTCGATCAATCTCCGTCAATTTATCAATAAGGAAAACTCTTAAATACAATTTTCTTTCAACCAACACGCTTTATTCAGTGACTTTGGTAACGCCAACATAAACATTACAGTGAGAAGATTAACAAGTCTTTTTAAATTTAATTCATCCTACATCGAGAAAGTTTAACTATCACATTTTTCCTATACTTACATAATTGCATTGTGAATGCATAAAAATAATTTAAAATCTGAAGTTTAACTTTTTTTTTACCTGGAAAGGTATTTCTTTCGCGTGTGAGGGTAGTAATATCTCCACATTGATGAAATTAACACTGACTATACAGTGCGTAAGAAGTATTGGATAAATTCGACGCTTCTCGTAACGACTCCGTAGCTCAGTGGTTAGAGCAGTCGCCCGGAAAGCGAAAGGTCGTGGGTTCGAATCCCATCGGAGCTAGTTGTGAGACGGGTCGATTTTTTCTATATACCTACTTCATTTTCCATTTTTCAATTTAACTTTTTTATTATTTATTTCTTAAAGATTGTAAAATGTGTACACCGATCGACCTATTAAGTTTGAAACTTTTTATTATGTTATCAAAATAATAAATTTATACTTTTCTATTCCTGTTAAACATTTGTTTGCTATTTACAAACATAACTTTATTTGACAGGATATTTGCCGTCTAAATATTTATACTACACACGTTTTTATTGACATGTCATGTGTAACCTAGTAAATAGAGACTAAAAGAGGGGGTTATCTTACAAGTGGTCCCGTAGTTCTGAATTTTTGGTATAATATGATGGTTAGTGAGTATTTAAAATGCAAAATGCACAATTCCTCTCCCTCCGCCCCCGCCGCCATATTGAAATAAGTTTTTAGTAAAAACTTCATTTTTATCACAAGCTTTTTTGCTGACTGTATTTTAATATTGTATTGTCATCTAAAACAAAGCTGTATAGAAAATTTCAGGTCTATCGGACACTGGGAAGTGGGTCAAATTAAGCTTGCAAGATTTGTCCCCACTAACTAACAAACTAGCATGGCAAACATAAACATGGCAAGTTAATAAAAAGCTTGTAAAAGTAGAAATATTTTTCAGATTTTCGCTTATACCTTCGTTTAGGTTAGTAAGCCGTTAGTTAGTTAGCCAGAAGGCTTCTTCATAATGTCGTAGAGAGATAAATTTAATATTAAAACTGTGACCGAGAGGGCTGCAGATGGCCTGCCGGTGGACTGATAGTCTGGCCACATTAGCCTTCATCACATAACTGATGTTAAGTGATTATAAGGCTGAAAGGTGGAAGCGCACTAGGTACTCCCGGAATCCTCAATTATTGAGATCAAGAGGCTTATTTTTCGACACATTTATGTCATCATAGGTATAGTTAGCGATGGCGACGTTATATTCAACGTCCAAATTAGTTCGCCTAGACGTCGTCCCTTTATGAGCAAGTATATCATTATATTCCTTTAATTTATTCGAATGCCACTTGAGTCCCTAACTCGACTCTCTAGGGAACTTCGACGAAACTCTATCGTTTACGATGAGTGCCGATGTATCAAAAAATGCGACACTCTTCTTTTGAACATTATACTATACCTACGTATAAACTTTTGAGAGTTAGGTCAGGTTAGTTAACTCTTGAATCCTTTACTATTTGGTTTGTGACAAAAAAGGCTAAACTGAAAAGTTCGATGCGTCCGGTCATCAAATTAGCAGGACTAGGTATGATTGGGTTTTCATACGCTAGAAATATATTTGAGGGACATTTTTTGAACTATACCTACCTACATATAATCCGTCTATGTATGACTGAGAATATGAGTGTGTCGGTCTGCCTACAGAACCTTATCGTGCCTGAAAACTAACCAAATTTTATGAGATGGTTATATATAATTTAATTGTAAGTATTATAATTTTTAAAACCCTTTTATAGTATACTAGTGGCTTCCCGCGGTATTACCCGCGCAGTTCCCGTTCCCATGAGAATATCGGGATTAAATATATCCTATGTTACTCACGAATAATGTAACTTTCACCTGGTGAAAGACGTTTAAAATCGATTGAGTAGTTTTGAGTATATTATCCATTACAAACATACAAACAAACAATACCTAAATCAAATCTTTTCTCATTATAAAAGACTAGCGGCCGCCCGCGGTTTCACCCGCATGGTTCCCGTGCCCGTAGAAATATCGGGATAAAAAGTATCCTATGTTTTATTCCAGCCTATAATCTATCTCTGTTGCAAATTTTATCCAGATTAGTTTAGTAGTTCCATACATCCAACAAACATCCATACATTCATCTCACAAACTTTTGCATTGATATAGCAGGAAGTAGGATAGTGAAGTAAATGATTTTTTTTCAATTAAATGCGATCGTATCGTTTGAGAGCCAGCACTTGATGAAGACCTACAACTTGAATACCTACGATAAAACTTGAGTCGCTAATAAGTAGGTATTAGCTACATCAAGGTAACGAGAATACAGCTAAAAAATAATGCTGACAAAAATGTTACTTTACTTTTCTCGTATTTTTAACGATACCTATAAAATATAGAGTAGCATACTGAGAATTTAAACTAAAACGAATAGTAATAAAACATTAGTTAGAAATTAATTACTATCTCTATTAGTGGCAGTATCTATATCACTGGCGCCTTTTGATAGGTAGTTACTAGACTTTATAAGTATAATAATTAATTATCACATCAGCCATTATTATGTAGCCTCCTTGTATGTGTTCTACTGATTCTCAGACTTTCCTTAAGAGTCTGCATGCCTAAGAGGGTGTTTTAATCACTGCATAGGTAGGTACTAAAAGCCGGCTTTACGTGTCTTCCGCAGCACAGAGGAGCTCGAGATAATATATTTTGACCACCCATCTCATGACTGACCATATTGATAGTTGATTTAATATCATGCGATAACCATTACTGACATGAATAATAAGTTTTTAGTAAAAATTTCATTTTTATGACAAGCTTTTTTGCTGACTGTACTTTCATATTGTCATGTGAACCAAACCTGTATACAAAATTTCAGCTCCATCGGACACTGGGAAGTGGGTCAAATTAAGCTTGCAAGATTTGTCCCCCACTAACTAACTAAATAACTAACTAAACAGGGCAAGTTAATAAAAAGCTTGTAAAAACAATTGATATCGGTTCTAGATCTTAGTCCATTATGTTAGAAAGTTTTAAACAACTAGGTACTACTACCTGTTCAAATTGTAACTTTTCTAATAGAGTAAGTATGGTTTATGGATGCTTTTGCACCTCTAAAGACCTCTAACACCAGAAAAAAAATCAACTCGATAAGTCCTCCTTTATAGCTTCACAACATAGTATCAACAGACCGTAAGGAAATCTGGTAAATATCTTTATCTGATAATAAGAATACCACTAACGCTACGCGTAGATTTCCGGATCGGAAGGTCTGTCTAAAAATCTACATGTGAGATTAGTGGTGTCATATCCATTGGAATTTTTCATGTACTTACATAATTGCTTGGTGAACGTATAAATTTAACCTAATACTTATTATGTTTTACCCTTCGATCAACAATAACATCTAAGGTTTTACCTAAATAAGTCACTGTACTCGCTGTCCTGCCACACTCTTTCCGGCGGCTCATCGGAGCTGGGTATACCAAACAGAGAGTCCTTTACTGCATCTTTAATTCCTCTAGGATGCTGTTCCTTCCAGTTGGCCAAACGCTCCCGGTACTTATCCCTGGCGCCGTGCAAACGGCCCGTCACTCCTTGGTACTCATGAAGTTTGTCCGCCATTTTAAATTATTATTGCTAACACTCCACTTTCGGTCTTACACTTCATTTGTTCAAAATTATCTACATAACGACAGTTACTTCAGTTGTCTTTGAAAATTTTCGGTTAAGGTTTTCCTCGCCGATTTTTTAAGTCTCTCTCACAACATTATATTATTTGCCTTTCAACTAATGTTTTATTAAATAAAATTTTGTATTTTTCAACAGATTACAGCATTATAAAAAAATAGCAATATAAGTCACAAGTCACTCAAAGTTACACTATTAAAAAATCTTTACCCAACGTTCATACTTTTAAATCGTTAAACATTTAACCAGAAAGTAGTTTGAAAGGAAACAGCATTAAAACTCCGCTCAAATTTGTTCACAACACTTGTAGATGCACTTATAGAAGTTGTTGCAGCTAACAAGTGGTGGCGATGTTTGCTGAGCGATCGCGCGGCCGGGCGGGAGCGGACTGAGGGCGGCCCGCCCTCGAACCGCCCGCCCAGCGCCGCAACGGGAGAGATTACAGTTTAGAGTAAGGAAAGCTGATCAAAATAAAAAATAAATAAAATCCCTGGAATGACACCAATTATAGAGCCCAAAGTAAGTTTAATTTAAAAACTTGTGTTATATCTACATCTATGCTAGTAGATGATGGATCCTTATTTTTACGACTTTGGAATCACTATCGCCGCACTTTATCATTTGATTATATATGAAACGTTTTGAAAAGGATATATATTTTTAAAGTCCGGTTGATTTTTTGGAAGTCCGTTTAATTTTTTATAGTATGAACTTCAGTTGTGTACATACATGAAAATTTCAACAAGTAGCACTCATTTTTTCGCTTTTGTTTCTAGTTAAAAAAGTATTACGGCTAATTTTTTTGTAAGTAAACTTCTGTGCTCAAAATTTGAACTTATTATAATTATACTTACTCACTACACTAAGCATATAAACACTGAGTAAAGTGAAACGTTAATATAAAAGATGGGCTTTATTAAGTAACTACTTTACTGGGGGAAGTATAACGCGTGTTGCACACCAAGAGCTAGTTTAGCTTAGCTAGCGTAGCTGACGCAGTTTTTTTGAAGTCTGCACACAACTATGAAAAACTGCGTCAGCTACGCGAGCTAAGCTAAACTAACTTAGCTTATCTCTTGGTCTGGAACCCGCATTAGAGTTCGTAAAATAAAAACAAATGACTGCTGTCAACTTTTATGAAAATTTATGCAATTAACCTTATCCTTGAAAGCCTAAGGTAGGTACCACGAAAAAGTCTAATAAGTAAATCATATGGGTAAATATAATTGTCAAACCCTGTGGATTAAACATTCTCCATTTTTAAATAAACAGGAGGTCTGCCCGAATACAAATTACGGTAACCACTCCTAATGGATACTGCGGGTGGACGGGCTAATGAAATTTGTTTGATATTAAACGACGCAAACCATATTTGGCTTACACTAATATTACTTAGACATCTGGCCAAAATAATAACATTATTTTAATTGTTTCCTAATTAAAGATACAGCTCAAGTGTCTATTAGGCGTTATTGCATACATTAGGGGGACGTAAAATTCAGCCACGTATTAACACACCATGTTTCATATCATCTTATAATGCGCCAAAACCCGGGATCCTAGAATAGAAGATTTTTTTGGAATGGTTAAAAATGGCATGGTGCTGATGATGCAATCACTTTCATGCGGTCATGTGTAGTAAAACAGACACAACATATTTTTGATTGAACCAAGTTTAGACTACGTTTTGTAATAACACCACTTAAGAAGGATACCTAGATAAAACACCTTATAAATGTGAGTAAAGGCTAGGTTTAGTCTTCTTAACTTAGAAATTGAATTTGAAGTGGTATAATAATGAAAAAATATTCTAAAAACATATAGTTATTTTTATAATACTTATTTTGAATTTCTTCGTATATTTGCAAATCTGATGATATGATCTGATTGGATGTTTCTGATGTAATACCTATCTATATTATTATCTCCGGCCATGTGATCTTTATATCTGTTTCATAAATCAATGATGAGGTTGATAGAAAGCAATAGTCAAAAATTTTAGTAAGCAATGTTCGTATTTGCTTAGGATTTGACGAAATCACAGCATCTTCGAGAGCGTGGTCCCAAGTCCTAATGAGTGTCATTGTCTTGAAAGATGTAGGGTCTCGAACATTAAGTAAACGCAAATAAAAACACCCGTCTTGGCTGGGATGGACTGTGTAAAGACGTCCTAGTGCAATGGTGGAAAATACTTGTAGGTATTGTCCTTGTTTTCGTCGTTAAAATTTCTTCAAGGATTGATTCCAGGCTAACCGAGACTAACTTCTCAAAAATTCACTATACTTACACAAATTTTCATTTTTCCGATTGCATTACAAAATGTTACCTATAAGTATAATTTATTGAATTTTAATTCCAACCGATATTTCAGCAGCGCTCATTCATCGCGCCAACTGTTAAATGTCTGCCGGTTAATACGTCAAACGTTGGAAAAAAAACGGTTTGCACTCCGGGAGTGCCGGCAGAAATGGGAATTTGATAAAAAAAAAAGATACGGACTGGATTTGAACCAAGATCTTCTGGCTTCAATGCCGCTTGTTTTCTAACCTGAGCTATCACAACTTTGGAAACGGTGGCGAAATTTGCCTGCGTATTCTAATGCCATTGTAACAGTTTTTCGATCAGACGCGATCCTGAGGGCCTACTCTGAAACGTAAATCCGAAACTTCGGTTAGCCCCGTCCCTCTCACTCTCGAGTCATGACGGAATCGGGTGATAGGGGCGGGGCTAACCGAAGTTTCGGATTTGCATTTCAGAGTACGGTCCCTGAAGCGAGTTAACATTTTTTTACCCATCACAAAAAGTGCACAACGCTGCTTAAGAAGTTTTTACTTCAAAAATTTTGCTTAAAGCGCTAAGAAAGTGAAACTTGGTTATATTGTTCTTTCATACGACCTTCTCCTGACAATTACAAGCACAAAAACCACAAAGAATAAACCTAATTGGTGCAGTCATTCTTAAGTGATACGCTGAAATACATTTCAGCGATCCATTTTTATGTATATTTACCTAGATCAAATGACAAAAGACATGATCTTCAAACTATACTGTACATAATGTTGTCCAATAAAAGATGTACTGACAAAATAAACATCAATAAAATCAAAGGCATCCTATCCCGGGGGTTCCAAGGATTACGTTTATTGCATCCCGGGCGCAAATTGTGTCTGGAATCCGATGGTGTTTGCACAAACCGATGGTCTCGTGTGTTTGTCCCATGATGTGAGAGGTTAGCGGGAGCGAAAACTGAAACCCAAAATAATCTTTATTCAATTTATCTTTCAAAAATAACTTTTGAATCATCAGTTTTGCCCTACTTCGTAACTCTGAAAGCCGTGTACACCCGTGAGCATAATGTTGATCTTGAGCCCTAAATGCGGTACGCCCCCGGTCGATAAGTACAACTCGGGCGAGCTAACTTGACACCTGCAAATTATACCCGTCTCTTTCACTCGATTCTGCCATGCCCGGAGAGTGACAGATATGGGTATAACCTGCAGGTGTCAAGTTAGCTCGCCCGACTTGTATGCCTGCGTTGTTTCTTTTTAAAACGAAGGAAACAACTGGGGCTTATCGGCTAGGGACGTCCCGGGATGGGACTAATGGCCGGACCGAGTATTGTCTGACAACTTTAGATTTTAAGAAGGGCCATTGTACTTGGTTTTTAATATAAATGTATATTTCAAACAAGCAAAATACGGTTTAATATCTTTTCGTTAAGTATAGCAATTTATAAGCGCTTACAAGTCCGTAAAAGGGCCTTCTTTATAAGTCTACACTTATTACGTAAGATATTTAAGTTTATTAAATCCCGGGCACAATTTGTGTCGGGAATCCGATGGTGTTAGCAGAAAACCATGGTCTTGTACTGTACATGTCTTGTAGGTATGTATGTCTCACGATGTGAGAAGTTAGCGGGAACGAAAGATGTGTACCTACCGTTATCGTCATAATATGTTGTTTGATCTGTAGCCCTAAATGCGTATTAAATGACAATTATGCACGTTAAAGAAAGGTAATTCTTTTTTTTTATAATTTTATGTTTCCCCAAAAAGTGAAATACGGGAAAAAACTCACTTTCTAGAATCTCCATCAGAAAACCCCAAAAACCCAAAGGAAGTACTATAAACTCCATGAAATTTCTCGTCGTATTGCCTTACAAATTACAGTTGATTTAGTTACTACGTTGTCAAAACAACGACTTTTTAACGAATTTTGCCAAATATTTCTTTATAAGTTAGGTACCTATGTACTTTTTCTTATTGAACCAAACCTTCGCCTATGGCTGTGAATCAATGATTCTGTAAATTTACTGACTACGAAACAAATGAATGCGGAGGATGCTTTATAGGCAGCTCACAAGACAATATACGAAACAGAAAGAACTTGTTTCAATTATGATTGAAAAACATAAGTATCAATACTTACTTAGGTATACTTAATGCTTTTTTTTCAGAATTGTTTTCTCGATTTATTTATAGCCTGTTAGGGCGATAGTAATTTCTATTTCAATATCATTGTTTATTGATACAAAAGCTTGCTTTCACAAGGTTGTATCCTGCACGAGAATCGACATACACCCTCGTGACTGTTGTTAAAAAGGCACATCTTGCATTCAGAAAATGGTTAATTTAAATACGTTTGTCACAGACACGGTGAAAATTAATTCATTAGGAAACAATTGAAAAGACTAGAAGATGTATGCGCCATCTTATTGATTTATATCGCTACGTAAAGCCGGGTTTGTTCTAGACTTTATTTGAAAAGTAGTTTGCTGAAAACAAAGCCTTTTTGTATGTACTATATACTCGCCAGAACCAGTATTCTCTAGTAAAGCAACACATACCTATATTCAATACATAATGTCACGCACTATTCCTAATCAACTAAGTTATCAGTTATCACAAAGGTTGCATATTTTTATATTTATATTTTTTTATTACTAACATAAACAATATATACACGATATATAAAAAAGGTTAAAACATATGGGTAAGACGAAATTACTACCCATTTAAAATAATTGAATTTTAACAACAAAATTATCTAATACTTACCTATACCTAATTCTATACTAATATTATAAAGAGGAAAGATTTGTATGGTATGTAATGAATAAACTCAAAAACTACTGGATCGATTTAAAAACATTCTTTCACTTTTAGAATGCTACATTATCCCTGATTAACATAGGCTATATTTTATCCCGATATTCACACGGGAACGCGTAACACGCGGGTTAAACCGCGAGGATCCGCTAAGATAAAAACAAATTAGACTAAGCTTAATCAATATGCATGTATAGTCTCTTAATTGGTGAATTGTATGAAAGATAAGATGAAATAAATCATCATCATCATGTCAGCCGAGCGAGACGCCCAATGCTGGGCATAGGCCTCCCCCAAGGATCTCCACCAAACGTTCCTGCGCTGCCCGCATCTAGCGGCTTCCCGCGACCTTGACTAGATCGTCAGTCCACCTTGTAGGGCGCCTGCTGCCTACGGAACGTCGCGTCGCCCGGTGCGCGGTGCGCGGTCGCCAATCGAGAAACTGTCTTATTATTAAAAAATATAATTGTTTTAACAAAAAGTTAAAATTAATTTAACATAGAATAAGACCCCGTAGAGTTTTATGATAAAGTTATCTACTTATACATCTATACAAATAAAAAAAATTGGAGTGTCTGTTTGTAACATTAAAATAACTTTTTACTACATGCATATGATTATACGGTACACAACCAAAATGACATTTTTTTAAAAATTTGTCTGTCTGTCTGTCTGTTTGTTCCGGCTAATCTCTGAAACGGCTGGACCGATTTTGACGGGATTTTCACTGGCAGGTAGCTAATGTAATAAGGAGTAACTTAAGCTACTTTTTATCCCGGAAAAAATCACATTCTCTCGGGATAGCGTCGTGTAGTCCTACTAATATTATAAATGTGAAAGTTTAGATGTTTGGATGTTTGTATGTTTGTTACTCAATCACGCCCAAACGGCTGAACGGATTTGGCTGAAATTTGGAACATAGATACTTTGTAGCCTGGAGAGGAACATAGGCTACTTTTAATTCTGGAAAAATATCACATTCCCGCGGGATAACGTCTTGAAGTCCACGCGGGCGAAGCCGCGGGCGGAAAGCTAGTTTATTATAAACGCGAAACTTTGTGGGTATGGATGTATGGATGTTTGTTACTCTTTCACGCAAAAACTACTGAAACGATCTGGGTGAAATTTGCAACAGATAATTATAGATTATAGCCTGGAATAACACATAGGGTACTTTTAATCCCGATATTGCCACGGGAACGGGAACCACGCGGGTGAAACCGCGTGCGGCCGCTAGTTTAGAATAAAAAACAAGGTCAAATTATCTGAAATGAGTATGGTTTCAGGACTAAGGCTAAACCGGACCAGGACCAGCCAGGAGCATGAATATAATGAAAAAATTTCACCGACTGAGATGGACACTGCAGGACAGGCTACATTATTTAAAATCAAATGTCAACATTTTCAGTTGGAAAAAGTCGTAGATCTTGATCGTTCTGAAATGCCCTATATTCGCTGTGAAAAGATAAGTTTTGGCATCAAATCTACAAACAGTTTTAAAAGAAGTACCCCGCCATCTGCAAGACTTGCTGCAAATTTCTGAAACATTTCCACACTTTTACCAGTATAGGGCAGAAGCCCCGGTTTTGGCCATTGTACCGGTTTTTCATTTTTTTCTAAATGCAATCAAAATAAGGTATTTTAAGGTAATAACCGTTAGAATTCCATAAGTCATACGTCATTTTTTCATAAATTCCATTTTCTGTTTTAAAAAATGTTTTGTATTAAAATTTTAAGAAATTTATTTTGTATGAAATACTTTATAAAAACCTTTGTATTTTACAATTAAAATTTTATTTTTAGGCACCAAGTTTTTTTTAAGTTTATTTTGGAAAGCGGTACATTATTAGGTACTATAACATAGCAACTAATTTGATTTAAGCGGACGTTTTCAAGGTCACCAACCTTGGTATTTTCAGTGTACATTTCCACAATCGACCTCGTACATCAATCATCCAGACAAGAGATATCTTCTATGAAAACAAGTTCAGTGATAACAATTTATTCTTACTATCACTGACAGAGTTAAAATTATGCCATAAGTATCTTCAGTTAGGTACCGTCGACAGATACTGTTTCCACATTACTTATTTATTAGAGTCATTGGGTTAAATGTATACCTAGCGTTTTATTTGGAGAAGATGAAAGTCTTTTTTCATCCTACTATATATCCTACTAATATTATAAATGTGAAAGTTTAGATGTTTGGATGTTTGGATGTTTGGATGTTTGTTACTCAATCACGCCAAAACGGCTGAATGGATTTGGCTGAAATTTGGGACACAGATACTTTGTAGCCTGGAGAGGAACATAGGCTACTTTTTATCCTGGAAAAATATCACATTCCCGCAGGATGACGTCGCGTATATCACGCGGGCGAAGCCGCGGGCGGAAAGCTAGTAATATTATAAATGTGAAAGTTTAGATGTTTGGATGTTTGTTACTCAATCACGTCAAAACGGCTAAACGGATTTGGCTGAAATTCGGGACACAGATACTTTGTAGCCTGGAGAGGAACAAAGACATACTTTTTACCCCGGAAAAATATCTCATTCCCGCGGTATAACGTCGTAGTCGGAAAGCTAGTTCTACATAAACTAATATTATAAAGAGGAAAGATTTGATTTATGTTTGTTTGTACTGGATAAAATAAAAAACTCCTAGACCGATTTTAAAAATTCTTTCATTGTTAGAAAAACTACATTCGTCCTGAGAGACATCCTACCGAAAGTTTGTGAGTATGGATGTATGTTTGTTACTCTTTCACGCCAAAACTACTTTACAGATCCGGATGAAATTTGCAACATTGATAGACTATTTCGGATTAGCGTTTCAGAGTACGGTCCCAGGAGCGGCACCGACGCAGACTTTGTACCAATATCGAGGAAATGTTGTGACACAGTGAATGGACAAGTTTTGATTTTTTTTAGATAATAGTGAGTAATAGTGTAGAATAACCTCTTGTATGTCCCAGAGATTTTCGACAAAATGGCGCATCTGTCAAAATTTCAAAATTGCTGCCAAATTTCACTGATTTTGCAAAAAAACTTATAAATTTTCCAACCTTTATTTTTTGGCCCCACACTGCTGTTAAAAAATGTTTAAAAATATTAGTAAACATTTGATAACAAACATTTCACAACAATATTAAGTTTTTTCATGTTAGATAATGTTATAATATCTACCAAAGCAAAAAGTGTAGGAGCACTTAAAATTTCTAACAGTGCCTAATAGAATTCCTGAAATTTCCGAGGTACATTTAGGTACATTTAACCTTACTACGATCTTTACATTGCAATTGCATGCAAGTAGTCTACCAAGACGATAACGCCAAATCTAGAATTTTCATACTTAGCTATTGAAAATTATCTGAAACACAAGTTATAAGATAAAAGTTACTAAGGCGTGGTTTTTCATAAACTCGTCTGAAGATGAGTCAACCATTTTATCTTCAGAAGATTTAAAACATAATCTATCCAAGAACCGTTCTGACGCCATTTTATTTTATGACTGTTTGTCTTTGGAAGCAAGAGCATCTAATTTGAAAATAATAACAACAACTATATAGTACCTACCTAGTGGATAAAATTACACATATTGACTAAGTCATAGTCAAAGTTATCGTCATATAATTATGTAAAGTTAAACAGGTCTTTTTGCAACCGTCATTTGAAAATATGAAACCACAATCATTAGAAATATGAAACAAATCTTATCGTCAAAAATAATAGCCTATATCGATACAAAATTACCAAATTAAAAGCTCTTTCAAGAAAAAGTTCTAGCACATAATATTATTATATTAAATACTTTTAATTTTATTATTCTTTTATTATTTTATACATTCACAATGTAATTCTTTAAGTGTAGGAAAAATATCCCTGCAAGTAGCTGAAACTTTGCATACAGGTTTGGTTTAGATGACAATACAATATTAAAGTACAGTCAACAAAAAAGCTTGTCATATAAACGATTTTTTTCACAAAAAACTTATTTCTGACTAAGTTCTTTAAACTACTTGAGAGTAAAAAATAAAAATAAAATATAATTATAGTAGACTGGCACAATATTAATTTCAAAATCATACTTTACGATTGTAAAATTAATTATTAGTAAAATTAATTATGTGCCAGTAAACTATTCCTGCATTCTTAACATAACTTTTAAGAACGCAGAAATACCTAGTTTAGTTCTATTTATATTAAATTAATTTACCTAACAGACAAAATTCCATGTGCACATGCACAATAAGTGGAGTATTTACCCATGATTTACCCACTACTCTTAAAGTGGGTACTCTTACTCTACAATCTGAGTTATAAATCATATGTGACATATCGTTGAATATTCAAATAACGAGATGTAGAATCTTATCAATAACTATGGAGTCAGATGGATTATTATTTATAAAAAAATTGTATCACTTTATGAATCTTGTTGAATTGTCTTAAATTTGCCTGTACTTCATACGTCCCTTTTTATGCAAAACTATATGAAAATGATAATACAACGTTATTTTTAGTTAGTACTTACTATATTTTCAATTACCCATTCCTGCGAAATCGCTAACTTCATTATTACCATATATTAAAAAAGAAAAGAGAAAATTTATTGGACACACACATAAAAAAGTACAGACAATTAATAGAATTTAGGTACCTATTTACCTACATACCAAATAGTAAAAAAAAAAAACTATTAATACGAGGAAAAAATAAGTTATGAAAGATATAAAAGTGTGGGCCAACAAACAACCCGTCTCGGCATAATGCTGCTGTATTACGTCTCAGAGTTTAAGAATCAATAACAAATGATATAAATATCAGACAATATCTCAACATTGATCTGATACCGAAGATATGTAAGCACTTGTGTTAAGGATATTAGAACAGAAAGCAATGGAGGTACCTATAGTCGAGTTCAATATTATAGCTGTGCACTTTTGAACTTTGTCGTAGGCATATTATTATTGTGACAATTTGTACAGAAAGTCAAAGGCAATGTCAAAAAAACTTAATGCGACAAAGTCCAAAAATGCACAGATAATAAGTAAAAAAAAGTACTTATAACCCCTCATTTGCAAACAGCTGCCGCGATCTAGGACCCTACTTGCTGCGCGACGCAACCGCGGTTGCGAATATTTCTCGAGGGACTTATGCGCGACGCAACCACAGTTACACACCAAATATACCACACATGTTGTATATCGTTGGATTCCTGGAAGTATTATCTACAATTTAATAGTACTTACATTAAAAACTATGATGATTTAGCGGTGCAACTAATTTTTATAATTTTTGTGTTTTAAAGGCGCAATAAAACTTAATATAAACCTTAATGAAAAGCAATAAGGTCCAATTACTCAAGCAAAATAAAAGTAATTGAGAAAAACGCGGCTTGACAGTTTTATTTCTTAAAAGAAGTCTGTTCTCATTGAATTATATGAATAAGCACAGACTAGAGAGCCATCCTGCCTTACTCACACGTTCCAAAACATCAATTGGTTCAAGAAAACAGACTTGAAATCCGAACTTGTGTAATTGTCATAATATTACGGTCATATGACCGTTATCGAATAAGGGCTTGCATGTTGATGTCATATTATGACAGCTATCGAATGAGGGGATAATGAAATAATTTAAAAAATAAATATACTTAAAGTATAAATTAATAAATGGTGCCGTGACCAGGATAATAAAATGGGCAAGGCAAATAAGGGCAAGTTCCGCAGTCGCAGTCAGTTCAATAATAAATTATTTTATATTATTGAACTCTCACAAAATTACCGTCACGAACGTTCATCTTTTAATGATTATCCGGGGTAGGAATCAAAACCACGACTCATACATGGCCCATTGCTTATTAAACTCTATTTTAAACCTTTATTAAACCGCCTCTGTGCTCTTAGTGGTATATATGTCACCGGAAAATAACAAGAACCGCAAATTTATAAATTTCCTAGGAAAATTAATTAATTCACGGAAGTCCTGTAGAACACGTGATAGGTTAGAAATTTAAGGCGATCGCGAAGCGCAACGAAGCGATTGCCTTAAATTTCATGGTTATTTTTTTGGAAATTTATAAATTTACGGTTTTTATTATTTTCCGGTGACATATACAAACCATCGATATAACCATCGATATATATCGAGGTCCCGGGTTCGATGCCCAGTAGGGGTACATATCGTATTGGGTGTGGTTGGTTGTAGAACTTGTTCTTAGTCCGCCTGGCTAGCTAACACCATCTTATGTAAGGCTGACGCCATAACAATGGTTTTCAGCATAATAGGGTATTTTACTGTTGTTGAAATGTAGATATTTAATGATGACGTTAAAAAATATTGCAATTAAGAATACCAAACGTGAAAAAATTATTTGAATCTGTTTTATAATAAAAGAATTATAGTCTGTTTGATTTTGACTATAGCTGTCTCTTTCTAAAACGAAATCTTCTATGGCGTGACTATGACGCTACTAACCCACTGACGTCACTAAGATAGCGTCCTGTCCTTGTCTAATTATAAAGTTTGAAGTCCTATATCTTTGTAAATATTCAAGATAATTCAAAATGAAAACTTGTTTTGTGTAGCTAATATTTCGAAAAACATTTTAAAGAAATAAAAAAAAATCTGTAAAATACCGTATTGTGTTCTTGCAGTTAGAGATAAGATATTCAGTTCCTCCAGTGAATGCGGATTAGGAGTAGTGCACTTCCACCTTCCGACTTGGTTAGTTTTGCTATCTACTTCTAGCAGTGACTACGAGGGAATGTAATGATACCGTCTAAAATACTAGACTATGGGCCCTAAAAATTCCCCGTAAAGTTTAATTAAAATAGTGTATTGGAATTAGAATTCTAAATAAAATTTAACGCAGCGCCACTTTCGGTCAGGCTACCGCCTTGATTAAAGATACTAATTTTCATTAATATACAGGAAAATTTTTTAATCAGTGCACAAATTTTTAAGATGGACTCAGAATCGGTAAGTGAACAACTTTCTCCTAGAAACATGGGTTTACGACAAAAATTTTTGGACTTCCCATACTAAATCAATCACGTGATCAGTCCGATTTGTATGAAGAGTCGATATTTTTTTTTCATATTTCGACCTATGTTTCTAGGAGAAAGTTGTTCACCTACAGATTCTGAGTCGATCTTAAAAATTTGTGCACTGATAAAAAAATTACCCTGTATAATATTGCCCTAAAGAAACAATTGAATGTGAAATGTCGCTTGAAACGGTGCCCGTAATATAAAAGGTACCGATATAAAAGGTATAACACAGCTTAAATAGGAAATGTCAGGTTAATAGGATTGATACAAGGGCTTCATCAGACATGGCTAAACTGGGCTTGTGACGTCACCGACACGGCTCGGGCTATTTCCTACACGTCATATACTTACTAATACTAACTTATATGTACTGGATGTAAAAGTTGAAATCATTGGAAAAAAAGCTGAGTTGCTGACGCCAAAAGTTATAAATACCAATGTTGCATATTTCTAGTTCTAAATAAATAGCAATCTCCATAATTATTGCAAGCGTAATTGCCAAAGATATAAATGGACTTTAACCACACAGAATATGTATAATAGTATCTACTAACGTACATAAATACTTTAACACCCTTTTATTTGACTCGACTAGCTTTGAATTTTTACTCCTATTTATTCCCTGTCTATTAATTTTCATTTCAAGTTCAATTCTATTAATGTGTCCAAAATTAGGAAATATTATTCCGCATGTATGTTTAAATTAAAAGGTAAAACTGGTATTTTGCATAATTTCTTAATAATATAAATGGTGTCCTAAATACCTAGGACCATAGAACGCTATGCGGGTCATTAAAAGTACAAAAATCTTTATTCTATCTCTTCTAGCAACCACACAGACGAAGTCACGACCAAAAAATTATGTGAACTCTGAACTCTATCAAGATGTTATATGCATGGTGTTCTGGAGTATTACGACATAGTTTTTAACTTGACAAGTCAAGAGACTCACTTTAACATTAGTGGTTTAACACTATTACTAGTGAACACCAGCAGATTTACCTGCTGTGTCTAGTTTGATCGTCAGCTTTGTTCGTGACGTCATCGTTTTTGAGAAGGTGAAAACGATACCAGAACCAAAGTACTGGTTTATTTATATACACAACGGGGTAGCACTTAGCCTTCCTCAGACCCGATGTTAAGTGGTGATAAGGCTGAAGGTGGAAGCGCACTACTCCCGGAATCCTCATCACTGAGGAACTGACTATATATCTTATCCTTAACTGCCGGAACACAATAATGCTGAAAACTTCATTGTTATGGCGTCAGACACGTCAGTGGTAGCCACTAGGCAGCCAGGCGGACTAAGAACAAGTACTACCACCAACCAAACCAAATACTATAGGTATTACTAGCGGCCGCCCGCGGTTTCACCCGCGTGGTTCTCGTTCCCGTGGGAATATCCGGATTAAAAGTAGTTACTCCTTATTACATCAGCTACCTGCCAGTGAAAGTCCCGTCAAAATCGGTCCAGCCGTTTCAGAGATTAGCCAGAACAAACAGACAGACAGACAGACAAAAATTGAAAAAAAAAATTATTTCTGTATATGTACCGTATATATAATCATATGCATGTAGTAAAAAGCGGTTATTTTAATATTACAAACAGACACTCCAGTTTTATTTATTTGTATAGATGTATAGATAAGTACCCCCACCGGAAATCGAACCCGGGACCTCTGGGTCTGTAGCTGCTGTCGATTGAGAATCAGCGGTTAAAAGGGTTATTAAAATTGTACAAAATCTACGACAAAGTTTAGTTTTATATACATATAACGTTCGCATATAACAAACAGCCTTCTTAACTCTCAACTAAGTTTACTCAGAAATAGTTGGAAACAGGAAACAGCCATATCTACATATCAGGAAGTGGAGGAAGTGCACTGTGCATTCGACTCGATTTAGTTAGGTATAGTACATAATGCACTTTTAGAGATCCGTTTGAATGGTCTTTTATTGCAAGAAATTGAGTTCATGTTGATGAATGACTGACGTTATCTAAATAAAATAAATACAGTACAATTTTATTTTCACCCCTCATGCTCGTAAAGTTTCGTGTTTATGTTGGATATAGGCTGCATAAAATCGGTTTTATGCTCTAGTGCATAAAGTAAAATCTTCGTCTAAGTCCCAGACTCTAGACAAAGGTCATCAGGTAAACACGCAACACACGCAATTAAACTTCGTTAAATAAACTTTTTATTACAATTTGTTTTTTCAATTTTGTACATATAATCCATATTAAATTACTAAATTAATAAAACTAGGCAAAATTAATGAGTTTTCTAAGAAATAGCATTATAGACTACGATCGATGCTAAAGTCACTGTTCTGCCTTGGTTCTGCCACTACCACGTATAAAAAAAAGAAAAACAAAGTCTTCCCGCCAATATGGCGAAGTCTTTATTTTTTCTTTTTTGCAATATTGCTATTTATTTTCCTCACATTCGAAGTGAAAAGCAGAGTGTATAACTCTTACATAAAACCCATTTTAGCCTCGACTTAACTATCAACCCTCGCCGGATATATACGTCTCTGGTAAAATGGTACGTTTTATGCACTTGTTGTACAATCTACTATATTACTAGGACACTGAAATAATACATGTTTATTTTCTTGTTAAATATGACCAGTTTCACGTAAGTTTTCAAAATTAGTGTATTATACTTATAGTGTATTATACTTTGACTTTTTTGGATTTTATTACTTAAGTATTGGAAATTAAATACATTTTTCTTATTAATATTAGTTTTTAACGACTCCGTAACTCAGTATTTGCCTGGACTTGAAATGTCTCGGGTTCAATTCCCGGCGGAGTTACCCGGAGGATAAGTCGTTAATTTTCTAGTAGTTTTTCATTTTCAATTTGTTACTGGATGTTACTGGACCACTTATCATTTTTAATAGGTACCTACCTATGTAAGTAATCCAATTTATTTTCATTACCATGGCTAAATTAAAAGCCGTATGGAAAACCAGTGAAGATGATTCACTATGACATTCTTAAATATTTCAGACGCTCAAGTATACCGAGCGCTTCAAATAGTTGAATTAAATTATGTTGCCATATAAATGCTTGTAAAACAACAAGTTTAAGGAAAATACAAATGTCATATTTTTAAGCCACGGAATTATTGCTGTGTAAAGTTCTACATAAGGATCTAAATTCAATTTTGGTTTACGTTAGTTTTGTTTCGTGTCAAGAATAAAAGAGTGTGTTAGTATAAGTACTAAGCTATCTTTTATTTCGACTACTATCTATACAAATAAATAAAATTGGAGTGTAATATTAAAATAACCGCTTTTTACTACATGCATATGATTAGGTATATATACGGTACATAAACCAAAACAACATTTTTTTAAATTTTATCTGTCTGTCTGTCTGTTTGTTCCAGCTATCTCTGAAACGGCTGGACCGATTTTGACGGGACTTTCACTGCTGGTATTATATAAGTGAAAGTTTAGATGTTTGGATATTTAGATGTTTAGATGTTTGGATGTTTGTTACTCAATGACGCCAAAACAGCCGAACGGATTTGGCTGAAAGGACATCAGGCACATTCCCTTTACAAAAAACCTAAAAATTTATAGCTATTCTATTGAAGTGAATGACTAAAGTTTATCACAAACTAACACGAAAAATACTTAAAATTTTATTATGTGTTTTTTTGTTCGAGTTATTTAGGTTTAAAATATTTTGTTTTTGGTAACACTGATACTGAAACAGCAACACGAACAAAACGTTCCGTTACTTGCGTTATTTTGACCTAGAGAATATTGTGTTTCCATAATACTGAAATTGGAGCAATTTGACTTGATTTATGTATTAACTCATTTAATCCTTTTTAAATTCTTCTTTTATATACTATTATTTTAATTACATCAGTTTTTGTGACATGATTCACATGATCTACTAAAAAAATAAAATACGAGCGTGCGTGCGTCGGAACGTCTATAACAACTGTTGTCAACTTTGACATGTAAACAAAGGCTTTTTTTTAATCTTATAAAGAGGTTGACACACGGTTGACATTCTTTGTTTTTTTTAATGGCTAGAGATGTTCGTTTCACGATAAATTCATAGTCATTTTTGTGTTTTTAAACAAATTAATTATTAAACAAAAAGAAACGAAAGACTTTAAAATTATTTTGGTACACGTAGTAAGTTCACAGTGGCGCATAGTGCCTAAATAAAATATAACGAAGCTTATACAGTTTTTGGCAATATGTGCCTGATGTCCTTTGGGACACTGATACTTTGTAGCCTGGAGAGGAACATAGGCTACTTTTAATCCCGGAAAAATGTCACATTCCCGCGGGAAAACGTCGTGTAGTCCACGCGGGCGAAGTTGCGGGCGAAGTTGCGGACGGAAAGCAAGTCATGAAATAATTCAATCCTGTATTGTATACGATCATCAAAGAAACTATGCCGTCGCATATTGTTTCTATCAAAGAATAAAGTAATGTTTCTATCGAGAGCTTGTAGATAGCTTAGAACTGCTTTTCCTAAGTACGAGTATATTTTTTTATACATACTATTTTTTTTAAGAAATAGTTTTCTTAAAAAAAATATATAGGTAGTTACTTTTTCGTAATCTCAATACAAGGAACAAAGATAAACTTGCTATCCCTAAAATGAAGATTACGAAAAACTGGAAGCGCCTCCATGGGTAGATGCATTGCGTTTTATAATAAGGTTCCACAACACGTTACTGAACAGCCTCTAGAGAAAACTATCGTTAAACTTGGGCAAAGGCTATTTATTGATGTTGATGTTTATTTAAAGGGCAAAAATGTATGGTAATAATGCACTTTGCCTAGTTTTGTAACGAGAGGGCCTATATAGACAAGTGGCTTTTGTCTAGGCCCTCTGTATGCAATTCAGTAAAACTATGTTTAAATATTTTGATTGTATATTATTGTATTTAATGACGATATAGATACTGTAAACATCGTCATTCTTTTTTTGATAAAGCTGATGAGTTTCTTGCGTGCGTTCTTCTCGTCAGTTAAAAGTCTTGAAAGGGTGGTAGAGCAAAACTGACGATTCAAAAAAACTTATCTAAAAAGAGTATTTCCGTTTCTGTTGTATATACCACACATTTCGTCACTTGTTTAAATTAATGTAGTTCATTGACACAATTAATTTCGTCGCGTGTTTCATCTTCAGCATACACAGTTTTATATTCTAAGAATTTTCTAATTCCATCATCTTGTCACTTGACTTGGATATTTTGGTCTCACCAGGAAAAGACATTTCGCATTTTAAATAATGATGCAATTTAAAAGACCAGATTCTAAAAAGTAAAAAACTCAAGTCTACTCCCAAAAGTCTTGGATTGCACTTACATTACCTTTTTTATTTTTCCTTTTCAATTACTTTCTAGTCAGTTTGGTTTTTCTTCAAATTAGTTTATATTAAGGTATCCTACTCATTTAGTTTACCAGTGACACATAGGTATTTGTCTTCCTACCCTTCATAGCTAGTATGTTTACCTATTTAGTTAGTTTTTTCGCAAAAGATTCTATAGCTACAAAAATGTTTATTAATATTTTTCTCATCAATACCTCAATATTGGTTTAAAGTTGCTCAGGTCAATGATTTCAGTATTTCAGGGCCTTAACCGAGGTCATAACTCGTAACGTTCGTATTAGGCTTGCCAACTTCCCCAATGAGTTTTTCGGGATTTAATGTGAAAATAAGCGGGACAACTTCACTGAAATCGGGACTTCAATCAAACGTTTTTAATCATCATAATACCTAGTAATTATTAAAAGGTAGAAATTCCTACTGGAAACTTAAACAATGCAATGCAACAAACTATTTACAAGCTTAATTTTTGTTCTTAATAAGAAAAACACATTTCAAAAGATTTTTATTTTTAATTACGTAATCGTAAAATTCAGAACATGTTTTGCTAAAATTAACCCTTATCTGCAATTCGGATTTAATGCGTTCCGGCGTCAATCTGTTCCTTTCGTTAGTCCAAGTTTTACCACACAAGGAGAAAATTCTTTCTGCGTAGGCGTTTGATGGCAAGCTTTTATTCTTAGTAAAAAGTTTATGTTATTGCTTATTAGGAGAGCTAGGTGTGTCAGTTTATTTTTCTTTCATAAAAATATTTAGTACCTACTAAACTTCTTTGACTTCACTAAATTCCTCATACACCTGATCCATGTTTCATGCAAAACTGACGGATAAAATTGTAGGTAAGTATCAAAAATCGGGACAATTAGCGTCCCGCCAGTACTGTGGGCGGGACGCGGGACACAGGGGCCTGAAATCGGGACATCCCGACTAAATCGGGACAGTTGGCAAGCCTAGTTCGTATCTATTAATTAATTTGCCATCGAAATCTAAGGCGTACCTACTCACTGTTTTCTTTGTAGGCCACGTTGTACCTTCCATTACATAAGTGCCAAAGTCATAGCGCTATTAATATGCGGTTCTCGTGTCCTATAAAAAATAACTCATTGATCGATATGCATAACGCCGGTGACAAGTATTTCGCAACTCGCCACTCGCAACCAGGTCGAGGTTTGGACGTATTTTTGTTTCCTTTGAGTTTTATATTCTGGAGGCGATCGACCTCCGACTTACGTGGCCACGTTTATTACCTAATAAAAAGTAAACAAGTACTTTTTAATAGTCGAATTAGTTGCCACTAGTAAGAGGTTAATCACTAAGGAGAAGTAAAGACATCTTAAGCCGTTCAATATGCTTAAGTATAGAAAAATTGAAATAAAATACTTAATTCATGTCCGGAAATCTACAATGGGGCTAGTGGTTTAACTATTTCAGTTTTTTCTTTACGTAATGAAGTATATTTTGTAATTTTTTTTTTGCCGTCTAAGTAGACGTAAAAACGCATAGTAAACTAATCATTAGTTACTACTTTACTTGTGTTTTGCTAGGGCACAAATCACACTTGGATATAAAACCAGGCAGTTCGACGATCCAGCAGTCTGCCCAGTATTCTAAGTCAACCTTATTCTAAGTTCACCAGGTTGTGACTTATATTTTTCTTAATAATTATAAATTTCATTACAAGCAAAATGCGGACTTATAATGCTAAAAGGTAATCTCTACCAGTCACACGGAAAGGATGTCAAGGAGAGAAATTTTAGAAGCATAACAATTAAAACGGCATATTCAATAGCTATGTTTGATAGATTTGTATCAACTATGCAATGAAATTGGTTCATAGTGCAAAACACTTAATCAGACGAGTTTAGTTTCTTAACATGTTTTCCTCCTAGCTTTTGTGTTTTCCGATCACAGCCTGACCTTTTAAATCAACGCCAAAAATCTCCGAAGTTTCCAGTCATTCGTGTATTCTAAGACTGTGTGTATCGACCTTTAACGGCAGGGGCGTGCAACCTTTGCATGAATTAAAGAGAAAGTAAGGTAATTAAGTCTAGTTTATAAATTAACAAGTGGCTCTCTACTCTAAATAGCAAAACAGATATAAAATGCTAGAAAAATGTATACTTGGTTGCATCTGCTCTCAAACTGAACTCGAACTATCCATCGAACTCGTCAACTACCCGTCTAAAGGTCACAGCAGATACATCAACTCGGAAAGGGATCGACACCGTATCGTCTTTCTCCTCGCGCCGTCAACCAGGCGTCAACCTAACGCAAGCACGTAACCAAACCGGATCAGCGTCGGTACGCGTCGGCTGGGCTACGGCTAGGCGACTGACTATTTTGCGACTTATCTAAGGCTTTTGATTGTGTTGATCACCGGACGCTGCTGTTGAAGCTAAATCATTACGGTGTAAAAAATAATGCCCAGAAACTAATACTGTCGTATCTCAGTTCCAGAACTCAGACAGTTGACATTAATGGAGTGAAATCAAACGGCTCTCAGATTAAACTAGGCGTACCTCAAGGCTCTATTCTAGGCCCTTTTCTATTTTTGGTTTATATTAATGATTTGCCATTCTTTGCCAAAAACTTCTGTGATATTGTGTTGTTTGCAGATGATACTTCTTTAATATTTAACATAGACAGAAACAAAACCAATTTTGACGATGTAAACAAAGCACTGTCACTAGTACTCGGTTGGTTTAATTCTAACAATTTGCAGCTTAATGCAAAGAAAACAAAGTGCGTACTTTTTTCTCTGCCAAATGTACAGACGGTACCTGTAGAAATTGTAATCAACAACGAAAAACTGGATTTAGTACAATCAACGATCTTTCTGGGTGTAACTTTAGACTCGAAACTTCAATGGCATGCGCATATCGCAACATTAGCTGGTAAGCTTAGTTCTGCTTCCTACGCTATTAGAAAAGTACGACAGCTAACAGATGTTGATACTGCTAGAACTGTATACTTTAGTTATTTCCATAGCATCATGTCATATGGCATTCTTTTGTGGGGATTAGCGGCTGGCATTAATGCTATATTCATCTTGCGAAAACGAGCAATCAGGGCCATCTATAAACTAGGCTCCAAAACTTCGCTTAGAGACAAGTTCAAGGAAATAGGTATACTGACAGCTGCATCTCAATTTATATTAAATTGCATTCTTTTTGTACGTCGCAATATTAACTTGTATACCAAACATGGTGATTTACACAATCGTAATACTAGAAATAGAAACAAGCTCGTAATGCCTCGGTACCGTTTAGAAAAGGTGCACGGATCTTTCGTTGGTCAAGGTATACACATATATAACAAAATCCCAAGTGATATTTTGGATTTACCATATCTAGAGTTTAAGAATCATATAAAGAGTGGCCTCCTCAAAAAAGGCTATTACACTGTAAATGATTATTTGAACGACAAAACACCTTGGTCGTAACACTCGTAACAAATGTTCCTAGTATGATATTGTGAGTCGTGTCCTATATTTTATATTATAAGCGTTTATATTAGTTAAGCTTTTAATTCGGTCATTTAAGGTAGGTAGTTTGAGTATGTCATGCTCACTAAAACATTTCTACGGTGGTGGCGTGTGAGGCGGGTCGTTACGTTCCCTAAAATATGGTTGAGCGATGCGATGGCTGGTTCATGCGTCATGCTCGTGAACGGGTGCTGCCAGTGGGAATGGGTCTGCTCTTATCTGCTTGCCTTAAAATGTGTTTTCTTTTGTTTTTATTCATTTTATTAAGAATTACATTTGAAACATGTATGGCGCAGCTTGCAGTATATAGTAGAATTGTCTTTTGTTTTTAACTAATATTAAAGCTTTAAGTAGAATTCCTAAGTAACTGAAAATTGTTCACCGCTATGATCATTAGTTCGCCTATACTTAACTGTATTTATCATAACCCATTGTGTAATTGTGATGGAAACTGACCTTAGTCATACCATGTTAAGGTCATTTTTCAATTTGACGACTCTGTATGAAATAAAACAGGGAGAAAAAAACAACCCTTGGAGTTTCTTGCCGGTTCTTCTCCAAGGCCTCCCGCTGTAGGGTTTGCGAACCGATGGCGTAGCTTCTATGACGTTCACAAGTATTGTAAATAACAATCTAAATTGAATAAACAAATTTGAATCTTGAATCTTGAATCTTGACGCCGCGCTTACGGCTCGCCGCACAGTGGTTCCATATCGAAAAAAGGTGAACATGGGATCAAAACTCGGAATTTCAGTCTGATTTTTTGAAATGTGGTTAGTTCATTTTCATTTTCAGACCACTGTGCGTAGAGCCGTAAGCTCGGGTACGGAAAGACGTGAGCGCGTGGACGACTAGCGGTAAGCGCGGGGATAGCAAGTTGAGCGACCCGCAAAGCGGTTCGTGAGCTGGTCCCGAGGCGAGACGATTACGTTACGATTCCGATTAGCGTGCTTTGCAGTAGGGGGTTTCATACAAAGAATACTGAACCGCTCGAGTTGATACGTTTACGATCCGTTTACGAGTTGATATGTTTGCTGTGACCTTAAGTGACTGTTTTTCGATTTGAGCCGAAGAAGACACGTTAAAGTGTTTTTTCACTTCTTTTTGCTGATAGAGAAACAAAGTTTCAACAGTGATCCGGAAAACCAAAGATCGCGGGCTTGAGTACCGTCCGGATTCCAGAAGCAATCCGAGGTCAATATTTTTCCTAATCTTCATAAGTACATCAAAAAAGAAGTGAGTAAAAGAATATGATGTGGAAAAAGAAAAAGTTTATTCAAAAAAACATTGACAGGAATGCATGACTCCTAGATATTCGTTACAAGAGTTACGATCTTGCAACGAATAACTTTCTTTATCACCAGGGCTAAGTACATTTAAATCTTGCGTGTTTTTTAACAAGAAAGGATTTCTATGACGTTTGTGTGAGCATTCAGAGAGGATTATTGGAAATTTTAAGGGGGTTGGTTGAAAGGGGGTCCACGCAGAGTGAGCGGAGCGCTAGTCTATACTAATATTATAAAGAGGAAAGATTTGATTGTTTGTTTGTTTTTGCATCGAATAGGCTCCGAAACTACTGAACCGATTTAGAAAATTCTTTGACCGTTAGAAAGCTACATTCTTCCCGAGTGACATAGGCTATATTTTATCCCGATATTCCCACCGGAACGGGTACCACGTGGGTGAAACCGCGAGGATCCGCTGGTATTTAATAATTTCATTTAATATCAATACCAAGTAAAACTTACAAATTGATAACTTATTAAAATAAACGTCTTCATTTTAAAAGCCACTCGCAGTAAAATAAGGTCCAGGCAACATTCTACTTAAGCAGATTGTTATTTTCAGTTGAACAGCGCGGTTCCCGAGGGATGACGGGACTCACCGAGCCACTCGATAAGCCGATTTGTCAACTTGATTTTGAAAATACAATAGCATTTGTATCAATTCTTCAGGGAGAAGATGAAAGTTTTTTTTTTCACAAATTATTAATAATATTTTTCTAACAACCACGCCAATTATCTATGTAGCTTGCTTATGGTAAGTTAGTAGTAAGTTCTTTAACCAATTTTATTGTGTTATGGATAGGATCTAAATAATTTAATTCGATTCATAAGCATTAATTTTATTTAATCTACTTATATGAATAAAAAATTTATGACTATGACCTTATTATACTTTTTTTGTAAATACATAGTTACTTACTTTATAGGAACATAAATCATGTCATGCTCATGCACACAAAATATGTGTATCTTGCCCCCCTATTCACAAACATTTGGAAACGTTCCCAAAAGCGGAATATAAATATAAATATTTAAATATAAATTTTGGACACCATCACATACATTGTTCCAATACCAAGGTATAGCACTAGTATTATGGAAATTAGAAACAACGACGGGTATTACCATATACACCCAGGCCCGAGGAAATATTGAAAAGTTAGTTTTCAACATTTACCCGACCGGGTACCGAGGAGCCCGTGGCGCAGTGGATAGCGCGCTCGGCCTGCGATCGTTGAGGTTAAGCAACGTTCGCAATGGTCGGTCACGGGATGGGTGACCAAAAACTTTTCATCTCGAGCTCCTCCGTGCTTCGGAAGGCACGTTAAGCCGTTGGTCCCGGCTGCACTTGCAGTCGTTAATACCCACCAATCCGCACTGAGCCCGCGTGGTGGGTCATGGCTCATTCTCCTTATTTATCCATAAGGAAGGCCAGTGCCCCAGCAGTGGGGACATTAAATGACTGATGATGATGATGATGATGACCCGACCGGGATCGAACCGGGACCTCTAGAGATAGCGTCACCTTGAAACCGGTGCGTACACGGCGTATACCACTCGGCCACGGAGGTCGTCAAATATATGCATTGTCACTGTCACTCACTTCAGAATTGACAAAGAATAAGTTTTTAGTTATTTTAATTTTTTGTTTTTTGCATTCACAGTGCAAATTTTATTACAGAAAAATGGAAAATGAAGTATTTAGAAAAAATCGACCCGTCTCACAACCAGCTCCGATGGGACTCGAACCCACGACCTTTCGCTTTCCGGGCGACTGCTCTAACCACTGAGCTACGGAGTCGTTACGAGAAGCGTCGAATTTATCCAATACTTCTTACTCGCTGTATAGTGAGCGTTAATTTCACCAATGTGGAGATATTACTACCCTCACACGCGAAAGAAATACCTTTCCAGGTATTTTGCAATCGCTAAAGATGAAATTACTATTGCAAGTTATATTAATTTTTTGTTTTTGCTTTCACAATGCAAATTTTATTACAGACTCTACTTTAATATTGTATTGTCATCTGAAAAACAAACCTGCATACAAAATTTCAGCTCCATCAGACACTGGGAAGTGGGTCAAATTAAGCTTGCAATATTTGTCTTCCACTAACTAACTAACTAACATGGCAAGGTAATAAAAAGCTTGTAAAAAGCACAGAATTCGAATCCGATTCCTTTTACGACGTTTTGTAAGTCTGGGGACTAGACGGGGATCGAAAACGAAATCGAAATTTTTCACCATATTCAGGGGGCACATTCCGCTGTCGGGGGCGTTTCCGACGGTTTGTGAATCAGGGGGCTGGACAGGACTAATTTCTGTAAACTTTTTCAGCAATAACAGATAAAAATATGATACGTAGATATTGAATAATGCCCAAATTTCAGCTCCGTGAGATTACTTTCGCAATTGTCATGCCTTTAAAATTTTCAAAATAAAATATCCTCCTTTTTTTAAATCAGTGAAGCGTTACATTTTCGTGGTGAAAAATGTACGCGCGGAAATGTAAGAACATAATATTATATAAGTGTTATATAAGCCAGGAGCGACCTAGAAGTCACGCCGAGATGGATTGTGACCACCGTTTAGATACCGTGAGATGAGCGATCGCTCTTATCGTTATCAATAGTAGTCCTCTTTAGAAGCCGGTAGGTCGGCCGCATTTGCGCACAAGCCTCGCAGGCAGTACGCGGAATCCTTGAGGCTCGCTCGGTGCGTCGGCGCAGAGTTACGATGAGACGGTAATTCCGCGATAGTATCTCATTACGTGATCTCAACGGACATTATATTTGAAAATAAGTGAAAGTGCGACATAAACCTTTTTTTGCAAAATGGGTGAGTTTTTTTTAAAGAACATTTTTGTGTTAAAATCTGACGTTATACTTATATCTATGATCTATTTTTGAGTTAGCTGTGGTTAATTTAAGAGCATCGTAATGCAATTTACTCGTGATTAATTTAACATGACTGTCTAGTTTGGTTTTCAATCTAGGAATTGATTATTGAAAATAGGTTTTGCAGATTTTTTCATGTACAAGGAAAAATGTGTATTTTACTTGCAGTAAGTTTTCTTTGATTTAAAATAAAATAATAACAATTTGATTGTTTATGCACTAAGTGTACTTACATATAAGTCTGAGGATTTGTAAAAGTTTTTGAAGAGGAAGACACTAAGAAATTCACAGACGAATAATTATAGACCAGTGAATGGATATGTACCGTAAATATTCACGGCATATTCAAAAGCTTTGAAAATCAATAGCCGCACGGTTGTCACTCAGTTTAGATGATATTTGTTATTTTCTTGACAGAAAATTGCACGCAAATTAAGAATATACACGACAAGTTGGTAAAAATTACTTAACTTCGTCTATGGTTCACTAAAAAAAGAAATGAGTCTAGAAACCACATAAAGGCGAACTCTTTTACCATTTACCTACTTTACAAAAAAACATCTGATTTAATGTTTTCCACTATCAAACTTTATCACTATTTAATATAACTATCACTTTGATGTAAGTGTACAAATGTAATTTAATGAGTTATGTAATAAAATAAAACAATTCACTATTGAAGTGAATCTGTATAAAACAAATCTATAAGAATACTAAGAAGGTGGCTTTAGAGCAATTGTTTAAGAGTTTATAGGTCTTAAATAAATATAAACGAGTACCGCCGTCACAATATGTCATTTCCTCAACAGCATTGATGGGTTCTGAAAAATAGTATACTTACGGTAAAATAAATGTAAGTTAGTTAAGGTGTATCGATGAGCTCAGTGGCGCCGCCAATGGAAATAAATCAATTGCATTTTATTAAAGGCTTGGATTAAAAGTTTCGGTTATTTCGCGCAGGTGAAAGAGTGGAATGCATTTGATAAATATACTTTTGAGAACTCAAACTTACGCAATAAGTCGTGAATCTCAAAAGTGCCAAAAGTGGCCACATTTGGCAATATCGAGATCCATAACTTGGTGCTCATATTTGAGGCCGAGAAAAAACAATGAAAAATTGCATTTTGCTCTTCTATTTGCGCGAAATAACCGAAACTTTTAATCCAGTCAACTCAGTTGCATTTTTTTATTTTTTAAAATGTTTTATACACATGTCTTTCTTTTTCACTGTTTTAAGGGGAGAGTTTTAAAAGATACCTTTATACATTTATAAAGGTATCTTTTAAAACTCTACCCTTTATACATTTATAAAGGTATCTTTTAAAACTCTACCCTTAAAACAGTGAAAAAGAAAGACATGTGTATAAAACATTTTAAAAAATAAATAAATGCAACTGAGTTCACTCACGCGGATGAAGTCGCGGTCGACCGTAAATAAATAACTATTTCATTTCCTATCAGACAAGACTAAAAATAATGAACTATAATACAAAATAATAAGAATACCGATCTGTAATTAGTTCCGCCTGGTCTTTTCATTAACAAATATTTAAAATGTTTGGTTGTGAATTTTGACGTTATGAATAATTTTATTATTTGCAAATATTGTTTTAGTACAAGGCCTTTGTTTAAAGAAAAGTCTAATTTAATGATACATCGGGGAACTTGTCTTAATTGACGGGAAAAGTTTGCAAGAAACTTCATTAAGTTATGTAGGTACATAAGTTAGCTGATCTGTCATTTTGCAAGAAAGGTCCGGAAAAATTCTTAAGAAATATCATTCGTTACCCAATATTAAATAAGGTTCTACCAATTTGGTATACAATTTTTACACTTTTACTACTAATGTTTAAAAAGGCCTAAACTGTAGTTTATTTTTTCAGAGAGAAACTACATATTTACTGTGACAGTGACTTGACAGAGGCAGTGACAGAGGCCGTAGTTGGTTTTCTATTTTATAGTGAAAATTCATAATTAAGTACAAAAAACAAAAAACCCATCAGCTTAGGAACTCATTTTATGTAGAGATTGAAAGACTTAAAAAGAATATTGAAATAAATCAACTTTATCGGATAGAGTTGGACACACGGCACTTACGACGGAAAAGTCGGGAAACGTAAAAATCAAAAACTAACTAAACTCTTATACTAGTTATAGTAAAACTACCTAGCATTTTTGATTGTTAAAATAGTAACATTTCAATGACGACAATTAAGATGTGCATAAGACTAAACATGTAAAACAGCATCCGTTATGGAAGATGAACTCAGTTTGCTTCCGCTCAAAGATACTAGACCAGTAAATAACATTGTAGAGATTCTTAGAAAATTGTAGGTAGGTTTATGTCTCCAATAGTATGGGCTATTCCTCTAAGCGACAGTTGTTTTTATGTCTTACCTTTTTAAAATATTTACTGATAACTATTGATTTATTACCACTTGTTACTTACTTTAACATAACCTGAAATGTTGTTATGTTTACCTGTGAACTTCTTTTTAAGAATTTTCATTTTATTGTCCTAATGAAAAGATAAGTAAAATAAAAGAAGGGAGCATTGCCGCCTTTTTTGTTACGTAGGACTGGCCATAGGGGCTGGTGACATTAAACTAGAAAAAATATCACGTTAAAAACAAACCCTTGACAAGTTTCTTGCCGGGGTCTCGCCGTAGGATTTGCAAACCGATGTCAATATTATGCTTCATTGACGTAATTTGAATACCTAAATTAAATTGAATTATTTTTACTCGATTATCAGCTAGTTGTGACCATTTGTTTTTACTAATAAGTACGATAATTTTCAATAAATGAAATTGCTTAAAATTATTTTTATTTCAAACACCTTTTAAGTGTACAAATTGATATATTTTCGTCTTGTATCTACTTGCGTGCATGCCTCTTAGGTTGCGTTGCGTTTCCACGTAAGCTGAGTTGCGTGGAACATTTGACAATAAAGCTGACACCGCCGATTACCACCTGTTCTGTCAAATGTAGAAAACACAGCTTCACGCATTATACCGTTTATGTGGAAACATAAACAGAGCTGCGTGGAGCGGAACTGTGTTTGTAACAATTTATGAACGTCAAAAGCTACGCCATCGGTTCGCAAATCCTACGGCGGAAGACCTTGCGAAAAGAACCGGCAAGAAACTCGTCAAGGGCAATCTTTTTCTCCCTGTCATATTTTCATATATAGAGTCGTCAAATGGAAAAATTACCTTCAAAAGAGAATACTTAATATAAGTAGTTACATTTGCTCATAAAAGTATATTATACAGGGTGTTAGGGGCACCGTTGCAAAAACTGTAACCAGGCTTCAGACCATCATGTTGAACAAAAAATCTCGACTCTCCATGCAAAATGTCCCGATAAGTTGCTAAATTTGTATGAAAAGTCGATTTTTCTTTTCATTTTCGACAAAAAATTCTTGATGTACGTTGTTCAGTTCAGCATGATGGACTGAAGCCATGGTTAAAGTTTTTGCAACGGTGCCCCTAACACCCTGTATAACATAACCGTAAACAATTTTTCAACCAAACAAGAAATAAAATGGTTACTATTACATCCCCAATCACAGTCGCCCTGTCTAACCCAGCACAGGGAAACCTTTTTCCTGATCACCATCATCAGCCTATTAGCGTCCAGTGCTGGACATCGCCTCCAAGAGTACGCCATCGAGCTCGATCCACCTATAGTCTGAGGGTGTCCTACTACGTTTGCCGATTTGTGGCCTCCAAGAACTCGTTTGCCCATCGTTTATCGGTTCTGCAACTAAAATGGCTGGCCCATTGCCACTTCAGTTTACTAACTTGTGAGTTATGTCAATCACTTTGGTTCTCTGCCGGATTCCACCTTTTAAGACTCGCTGAGCAACTTTGAATTTATAGGTATTCCTCATAGCGTACCTACCCATTTTTAAGCGCTGCTAATTTAACGCACCTAAACTATTTCTCAAAGAGCAGTTTTTAGATGCGCTAACAAAATCATTTACCTCAACGGTGCGCTTTGAGGAATAGTTTGGGTGCGCTATGAGGACTACCTCGAATTTATGAACCAGCCCTGTTTAGTTCGAGGAAATGACGAAAAGCCCTCATTCAAATTAGTATTTCCTGTGGCTGATTTACCTTCTCATAAACATAAATACTAAAATTAACTCAAGCATCCATGAACTAATGTTAATAAGTATAATTACGGAGCCCTCATCATGGCAGAAGCAACTGATGTTATTTTTTACCTACAACCCGGTATGCCGTATATTTATTGTATTTGAGGTCATTTTGCAGTGTGTCGTGTGAATCCTTATATCTAAGGTTATACCTACAGGTGGTCAGTAAAGTCTTACCATGCTTTACATTTTTGTTGAAAACATGATTCATAATTTAAAAATATTTTTCTTCTTTGAATTCATTTTGAGATAGGTATAAACTAGCTATATGCATAAGCATCATCAACTAAGTCACAAATTGAACTACTATTGCTACAAACTAGATGCAGAATTAGTTGTCTACTTACTGTTGTTTATATGACAAAACGGCAAAACCCACATTACTAATGATTTCATTCATCTTATCGTATCTCAAGATGTTTCAGAATATTTGATTTGTAGAAATGAAAAACATTCGCCGTCTGAAAAAATTAACAATAGGTAGAGCTTATCTTCTTCTAAGGTATAAAACAAATAGGCTTGTTGTTTGCCTTATTTTGTTATTCATTTCTACGATATACAACTTTACAGATAAAATGTTGTACCTATTTTTTTGATATCATATCAGTATAGTCAGGAACAAATTCCGTGAACCACTTCTTACTTCATTTCATGTGGCTGGTGCCTCGCCATTCACACATACACCTACAATTTGGTGAAATATTAAACTAGTACAATGCATAAGCAATTACGGATAGGGACTTCACTGCAAGTAAACAGTGAGACGTCAGCCACACGAAAAGAAATAAGAGGTGGTTCACCGACTTTGTGCCTGGTTGTACTTTTATAGTCGAATCTATCTTTATGTTATTTAAAGCAATATTTTATAGTTTCATTAGCCATGGGAGGAAGCAAATTCGTAGTTACTTATCTCATATAGGTACCTACTTCATCTTCCATAGTATCAAATTGCCCCTCTAGGGCCATGGGATAGCAACTTGGCTGATGCCTCTACTTCCCGAGTAATATAGGCTATTTTATTTCGGGAAGAGCTTTCAAAATATGTAGTTTGAATATTATTTTATTCTGTAGACTAGGAACGCAACTCATTAACTCAATTCACTACAAAGTTTGCTCGAAAAACAAAAGAGTCTGAAAGACATCTAATGATGTTCTCTCTACTGTTGTACACTACGTCACTATACTGAAATTAATCAGTATTTCACAGTGATCAATCTGTATCATTTGTACATGACTTTTGTATTTTTTTAAGCAGAAGTAAATTAATTACTTAATCTTTTAACAGCGAGAAGTGTTTATAACGAATCGTAGTCATTATGGGTGATTAGCTAAGTATTTTGTGTTACAATACTTGAACAAATCTTTTTGACATGCGATAAATAATGCCTTAGATTCTTGATACTTGCGAAGATTTCATCGGCAGTAAATAATGATTTGAAATAATATTTTGGTCGTCCAAGTAAACTGTGATAGAACAATATAGTGAGTACCTACGGTATATGTATATTGGCTACATGTAGAAAACCAAACGATAGAAATGAGGAACGTAAGTAGGCACTAATGATGAAAAAAGCAATACATGAATTCCTGATGAATGATGAACCGATCAAAGAAATTGATCAATAAGGAATGAATACATGAATATGATAGGTAAGTAATGAAGTAATACCTAAGACGATTCGATACTGTATTTTTTAAGCGCTTAGGTATTTAGCTTATTTCAAATGAGGTACTTTTACTTATTTACATTTACAGTGCAAAGTGCTGCTAAAATAATATCTAAGTATGTTAATCAGGGATATTTGAAATCCGATTCAAAAGAATTTTTGAAATCGGTTCAGTAGTTTTTGAGTTACATGCCTACATATAAATCTTTCCTCTTTATAAAATAAAGTATTATAGATTTATGTATAGATTATTCTAATTCTAAGCAGGTACTTACGTGTAAAAACGCATTATGTTCCTATAAAAAAATATTAATCGGTGCGTGACTTATCATCACCGTCGGCGCGCGCGCAACCTTCGCGGTACAATGTCGCCATTTGCATAAAATTTTCGCGCCACTTTCCTGTACACACGTCTTAATTGCGCTACGGATCTAATACATGTAGGTAGTGTATGTAATGATTTCCGTTTCTGACATTAATAAAACCGTCTTTTAATATTTATTTCATTGAAACTACTCGTTATAATAAAACTAACAATCATGTTATGTACCTACTTTTAAGTTGTACCTAAGTACTTTTTTTACGAGTTTCCGTTAATTTCAGGATCAAGTTCACGTTTTGGTCTTGATTAGATAGGTACTGAATTAGCCTAAAAGTAAAGTCGTAAAAGATGCAAACGCTTTTGGGCTACTTACCTTTTTTCGTTATATTTCTTTTAATTCCTTAGCGATTTTAATTTTAGTATGAATTTGGCAAACTGTATTCGTAATCGGAAACTATCGCTCTATATCTATCATGTCCTTTGAGCTTTACCGACATGAGCAGTTCATCCGATAGTTTTTGTAAACGTTGACTTGACGTTGACAGAATCAACTCATACTAGGGGCACAGGCGTCTTTACTTCAGTTCCGTACCTTGTAATCGTCTAGCTGCATACAGAGATGGCGTTTGTGCACTACTACTGAATTTTACCGATCCGGAAAAAAACGGATGCTTGTATTTAATTAATTACTAATATAAATGATTAATTATTAAAATACAAGCATCCGATTTTTTCCGGATCGGTAAAATTCAGTGGTAGTGCACAAACGCCCAGAGAATCGTCTAGCGATATCAGGCGTTGCCCGCTGCACGTTTCGGCCTTCGAAGATCAACCTAAAGCTAGGTAAAGGATCACTGGGAGCGATTCCAGGGGGCCAATTCTGCTAACGTTAAGTCTTTTAATTGTAGTTCAGTTGTAGTGCTTTTTTACACACTAGTTACAAGAAATGTGTACTTTTTTCACCATACTACTGATGGTCACACCACACACAACATTTACATCACATCATATTGTCATAATTCTTGTAACTAGTGTGTAAAAAAGCACTACAATTGAACTACAATGAAACACGATTGAGACACGATTATGACTTAACTTTAGCAGGCTTGGCCCCCCAGTTCACATTCGGATTTTCAGATCATCTGATTGAGACAGAGGGGAAAACAGAACCCGTTGGCTGGCGTTCGTTGGCCTTCGTTGGTCCTGTGTGTACGCAGCATTATTTGAATGCCACTTGCCAGTGCCACACAAAAGCCCTCTGGGCAATTAGAAAAATACAGCGCCTCTAGCGGACGCCAGTTAAAACCACATATAACCGCCCAAATCCTGCTTACAAACGAATGTTAAGTCTTTACTCTTAATAATCGCACAGTACACCACCGCTGCTGTCTTATTTCGAAATTCCTTCTTACATTAATTGATTCGACCGTCCCATTGTCATCTTTATTTGCGCGGTAAACGTACACACGATAAAAAGGCTCAAACGTTTAACACATGTCATCCTGTGACTTATTTACGACAAGCCTTCTCGTATTCATTGTAAAATTGATTAATCAACACTAATGAGACAAATAAAGCTACTGGTACACGGTGCCGTGATAAGATAAGACGTGACTAAATAAATCTGGCGTAGAAAATATTTGTTCAACCTTTTGTAGCTAATCTTTTTATTTATAATTAAATATTCGTGTTAAGTGGAAATTGATTTTTACTTAGATGTTGCCTACCTAGTGCGTAAATGAAAACTAATTTCAGTATCTTTAATAAAATTCATATAGTTTCATTCTGAATTCAAGGTATCGAGAAAATTATTAGAGAAGTCAATTTATAATCAAAACAAGCTAACTGCTCGCGGCTTTGCCCTCGTGAGCTAGACAATGTTTTCCCGTAGAAATGCAATATTTTCCCGGAGTAAAAAGTACGTTAGATGCTTTTCTAGACCACAATTTACCTCCATGTCAAACTTCATCGAGATCCGTTCAGCCGTTTCGCCGTAATTGAGTCACGAACACCCAAACTTTCGCTTTCATAATATTTTTAAGATTGTCTAGAAACGAACATTTCGATATTTTCATAATTAATGGATAGGTAATCGCCGGGTCAAGCCTAATTGCCTATTACTAACAAAATGCTAACCGATATTATTAATTCACTTTGAATCAAAAGATTTGATTTCCAATAACAAATATTATCATAGTAGCTGTTAAAGTAATCCCTTTTGACTAAGATAAAGCAAAGCCTTATTCGAAACGATAACAGTCCCAAGTGGTTGTTCAACTGTTACGATAACTATTAAGTACAAGCCGAAACTTATCATTTGATGTTCTTATCTAATATTAGAATCAGATTAGTAAGTACGCGAATTTTCGCTTCCCTGACTATGAACTCCTCAATGAATAATTAGAATAGGTCATATTTTGCAAATTATTAAAAACTTCACAAAACAAGTTTTTATTTTGAACTATCTTGAATATCCTAATACATAGAAGATCTCGTTTTAGAAAGAGACAGCTATTCTACTTTTTCAAAATTAAAGATATTAAAATTAGCTTGTTTTAAATACTTAGAATGAAGTAAAAAAAGTTATTTTTTTAATTTCATTAAATACTTATCTACATTTCTACAACGGAGAAATAAGTGAGTACCATACCTATAGTATCCGATCATCATCATCATCATCAGCCGTACGACGCCCACTGCTGGGCATAGGCCTCCCCCAAGGATCTCCACAACGATCGGTCCTGCGCTGCCCGCATTTTCCGATCAAGTAAAACATAATGACAATCTTGGTTTTGGTGGTCGCCTGACGTACGTCAGTTTTCGAGTTCAGTTTTCGAGTTTTCATCGGTTTTCGAGGTGCCGCTATCTACTTAGGTATACTCTGTGTCTATCGGGTTCGATTCCCGGTCGGGCTAATGTAGGAAAGTACCGTAATAATACCCGTCGTTATGTCTGATTACCAAAAAACAAGCTACATAAACTACTTTATTTGAGCTTGATGCAATGTATGTGATGGTAGTATCCAGTATTTTATATTCTTCATTTTTAATTATTGAAAATATAGAGAATGAAAAAGTAAGTATAAGAAAAAATCGACCCGTCTCACATACCTACTAACCCCGATGGGACTATGTAACATTTCAACTTCAATATTTTCAACTAATAAAATTGCAAAAAACGTAAAAATAATCAGAATTTTTTAATTACTTAATTAGAAAAAGTTATTGAATTTTACCGAGGTACCTACGCTCTTGATATGTTACAGACTAAGTTTTGAAAATTTTGCATGGAGATCGGACAAAAACCTCTTTTGTAATCAAAATAAATTGTAAAGTTATACAAATCATCCGTATTACCTACACGACTTGGCACGCACCGACTTTGAAAAGATCAACGCGTCAAAACTGCATTTGTAATCTATCAACCACACTTAAGATAACAACTGCAAAACATATGTCGAAATGCAACATATCTAAGTGTTAAGTGCCTATCACAAAATTTTGGCCACAAAAACTTGATCAATTATTACTTTTATATAAAAATATAAGGTTTCTTGATAACATCACATGTTATCACCACAAATAATTCAATTACTTACCAAAATCAAACAATAATATTTTCTTGTGTTTTTGTGGTAATATTTTTTTTATAAAAGGTAAACTTAAAGGTTATTGCCGTGATTTGTCGATTTCATTAAATAGTAAGAATGAAAGAGCGAAATCGTTTTTTACACTGCATAAAAATATACTAAAATGTGCTACCAAATTATCAGAGAGAGATGTGTGTTTCTTTTAAATTAAATAAATATTATCGCAAAAGTTTGAAGATAAACCCACAGTAAATCACATTGCTGAATTGTTTTTTAACACAACACTTAATTTGTATTTTAACTGTAATTTAAACTTGAATAATGGTAATAGAAAACAGACTTCCAAAAATTATTATAACAGTGAAAAATTAAATTAACGAGGGTAGCTTAATTTGAAATCAAAACGTAACGCTACAGAATTATGCATCTTATTTCAAAACCTATGCGTGTTAAATTCGTTTAGCTCAATGTGACAGCTGACTTTCAATAATATACTCTAGACGCCAAGCAAAAGTGTACCAATATAAATATATTTGTAGACGATCATACATGGCTAGAAAGCTTAGATATTTATTTAGTGTTCTAAAATAGCAATAAGAGTAATGCATACTACCTAAAATGCATTTTCCCATCCATTTGAGAATTGAGAGGAAAGGCAAGCTCGCGTTGTCAGTTAAGTAGCTAACGATAATGTCAAGTGCAGTTCAATGTTTATTGTTAAAAATGGAAGTTTATTGAATTCTTCTAATTGTTTACAGGTTTAGACTTCTTGGAACATGGAGCAGATTTCGAGGCGGCGATTTCTGCAACTGGTGAGTACTAGACTATAATATTATCTGTATATAGTATATTATATATTTATCTGTAGTACCTACAAGATTATACATTAGAAGAGAAACTGATTAAAATGATTCACTTTTTAAATCGTACTGCGACACATCACATTTCTTAGAAAAACAATTTCGTATCTATTAATGAACTTTATTGCTGTGACGTTTTTGATGACGAAGCGATACCTTATTAGTTATTTATAAACAGAACAGAATATTTACTGTTCTGTTAATTAACAACTAATAAAGTATCGTTAAGAGATATGGTTTTTGAAACCATAACTTTATTGACCTAGTCCAACCTAGGCGAACCAATGGCACTGGCACGCGACACAATATTTTGGGCAAGTAATAGATCATGACATTCATTATCTACTAAGAAAAAAAGCGTGAAGTAGATAATAGAGTTTTGTGTTGATAGTGTTTTTAATATTATTTTCCCAATAATCATAAAGTCAAAATTTTTGATGACACGTCTATGACCTGATTAAACATTTCTTTAAAAAATGGTACGTTGATGCATAAGGGTTCGCCTTCCCTAACCTAGTCCAACTGTAACAAACAGTTGTTAGACAAGTATTTTTTCATACTAACAACACACTTTAACCCGAATTTTATCTCAGGAAACAACAATAATTTTAATCTCGAGGCTTTAAGAATTCGTTAGACAGAGCATTATGGAAATTAAAAAAAAATCTCCAACCATCTAATAATTCGTAAAGCTTCTTAAGTTTGTAAGTACAGCATTGTTGGCAATTGGTAAAGCATTGGTGTAAATTTATTGTTGTTTCCCGAGATAATATTCGGGTTATTAGCCGAGTTTTGTGCGTAATGATTATGTAATGATATACCTAGACCTACTCGTAGTTACAAACGATAGTAAAAACTAGATTTTAGAACTAACTAGAACATTAGACTTTTTTATAGACTTCGTTTGTTTTAACTTCTATTTTCCCGTAGGCTTCGGCCGCTTCCACTTCTGCCTGTTGGCGGTGACGGGGCTGATCTACGCGAACACCGCCATCGGCATCACCATCGTGTCCTTCGTGCTGCCCGCCGCCACCTGCGACTTCCGCATGACCTCGGCTGACAAGGGATGGCTTACTGCCGCACCTATGTTGGGTAAGTTACAAAGTTTTATACTGCTCATGGGTAAAGTACTGCTTTGGCCGCTTCTGCTTTTGCCTGCTAACGGTGACGAGGCTTATCTACGCGAACACCGCCATCGGCATCACCATCGTGTCCTTCGTGCTGCCCGCTGCCACCTGCAACTTCCGCATGACCTCGGCTGATAAGGGATGGCTTAGCGCCGCACCTATCTGGGTAAGTTATCTACTAAGTTTTTTACTGGTCCTGGGTTAAGTACTGCTTTGGCCGCTTCTGCTTTTGCCTGCTGACGGTGACGAGGCTTATCTACGCGAACACCGCCATCGGCATCACCATGGTGTCCTTCGTGCTGCCCGCCGCCACCTGCGACTTCCGCATATGACTTCGTATGACAAGGGATGGCTTCTGCTTCTGACTGCTGGCGGTGACGGAGCTGATCTACGCCACACCGCCATCGGCATCACCATCGTGTCCTTCGAGCTGCCCGCCGCCACCTGCGACTTCCGCATGACCTCGGCTGACAAGGGATGGCTTACCGCCGCACCTATGTTGGGTAAGTTACAAAGTTTTATACTGCTCATGGGTAAAGTACTACTTTGGCCGCTTCTGCTTTTGCCTGCTGACGGTGACGGAGCTTATCTACGCGATCACCGCCATCGGCATCACCATCGTGTCCTTCGTGCTGCCCGCCGCCACCTGCGACTTCCGCATATGACCTCGGCTGACAAGGGATGGCTTACCGCCGCACCTAGATAGGTGCGTAAGTTACCTACTAAGTTTTTTACTGGTCCTGGGTTAAGTACTGCTTTGGCCGCTTCTGCTTTTGCCTGCTGACGGTGACGAGGCTTATCTACGCGAACACCGCCATCGGCATCACCATCGTGTCCTTCCTGCTGCCCGCCGCCACCTGCGACTTCCGCATATGTCGTCGTCTGACAAGGGATGGCTTACCGCCGCACCTATGTTGGGTAAGTTACCTACAAAGTTTTTCACTGGTCCTGGGTTAAGTACTGCTTTGGCCGCTTCTGCTTTTGCCTGCTGACGGTGACGGGGCTTATCTACGCGATCACCGCCATCGGCATCACCATGGTGTCCTTCGTGCTCCCCGCCGCCACCTGCGACTTGCGCATATGACGTCGTCTGACAAGGGATGGCTTACCGCCGCACCTACGTTGGGTAAGTTACCTACTTAGTTTTTTACTGGTCCTGGGTTAAGTACTGATTTGGCCACTTCTGCTTCTGCCTGCTGGCGGCGATGGGCCTGAGCTACGTAAGCACCACCATCACCATCACCGTCGTGTCCTTCGTGCTGCAGCACCAGCGACTTCTGCATGACGACGGCTGAGAAGGGATGGCTTGTAAGTTGTTTAGCAGTGCCCCGAGTGTAAGTTTGTCAATATACGCAAAGGTTCCCTTCTATTGCGTTCGCGTAAAGAATTATATTCTAGATCTTAACGCTTTACTTAATCTAAATAATAGGTACAATCTATCTCTCAAAAAATAACGCACACGCGATAGATTTACTACCTTTAAACTCGGCCCTCTTAAATAATCACTTCTGGAAATTAAGAAGATTAATACCTAAGCCAACGCTTTAATAATCTTAACTTCACGTTCGCTAATAATTTCTGCCTAAACGCAGATAACTATCACATTTAATTTGGCACGAACTCTTTATTATACTTGATTTGATTTCTCGCATTTCGTGAGAAAAGTTTTATGCAAGCCTTGTACCTACTGGAAGCTATCGCCTGATCCTCGTCAATGCAAATTACTAGCTTCCCGTTCTCGGCTGGAGTGTACTATTAATTTTAATATTATAATCGTGCCAATGGTGGTTGATAGTTCGATGATATTGCTTTTAGAAACAGACCTTTTTTCTACATCAAAGCTCTGATATTGAGCAAAAAGAAAATAGACAAGATACACCAACATTACCATCTTTACAGGCATGGTCCTCGGCTCCTACTTCTGGGGCTGCCTGGCTGACACCAAGGGTCGCAAGGTCGTGTTGGTATCCACCCTTCTAATCGATGGGTTTGTCGGCATCATCTCCTCCTTCGTCCAGATCCTGCCCATATTCATGGCTTGCCGGTTTATAAACGGTTTCTCGTAAGTATTTTTTTACCTACCCTTTTCTCTATAAGTAGATACCTATTATGTATTAAGATTGTTGAAAATAAATCGTAATGATAATTTTGGATAACGCGCTGGTAGATCGTCATTGTAATTTTTACTTCTGCTCGATCATTTGAATCTAATACAAACCACAAAGTCCTAGTTCTGTTTTAGACATGCGTCCCATATTTACAATCAGGACAAGATTTGGCGTAGTGTCATAGAGTCGTGAGTTCCACGACTCTATGACACTACGCCACTGAGTGTTTTTACCACCCCGAAAAACATTCAGAAGTTCAAGAGATCGTGACCTACTTATATTTGTTTATTTTTTATTTATTTAAGTAAAAAATCATTTTTTTTTTACAAACAATCATAAGACTACCTAATGATTACAATACCCACAAATCATGTGAACATTTATTTGTAAGGAGACTGGTTCATCTACACTAAGCCGAAGCCTGTCATATAGAATACGAGGTTCTCCACCCTCATGACAAACTTGGTATCGGGTTAGCTAGGTTTTGGATTACCTATATATACCTATGCTATATTTGAAAACAATTTAAAAAAGAAAAAATAGGTTGGTATCTACCTATAACTATATTAAAATTAATGCTGTCACTATTTTAACTCATGGTATAAATAAGATGTAAGCGCAGTGAGTAAATTAATGTGTTAAAAGTTGTTTTATATGCATCGTGAAATTCTACTGGTTGATTTCCTGAAAATTACTTGAAGAACACATCAATACAAAAAAATTTTTACTATGGGCACAACTCTGAAATCGTGAAAAAAAGCAGCTGTTCCATACATTTCAATCGAGTTGATTTGAAAATTAGTATTTGTGATGTACCTACCTACATATACGGTTGGAAAAATATGGGCCCTGAATGGAAACTGCCTTAAATCCTTTTATTATCTTTTCAAAAAGCTTGATTCCCCCAAAACTAGATCTATACGGATAAAATTAGTGAAAAAAAACACATCAATCGATGTGATCAATCATAAGATTCATAAGAATCAAATCTCTCTAACAAAAATAATAAATTAAATGTAAGGAAAGCAATAAAAGATGATGGATTCGATGTCGAGTCGAGTCGATGTTGAAGGTACCTATCTTCCTGCTTTCCATGGAAAAGCGAACTTTTTTTTTCAAAATTCTATGAATGCAGTATCGTTTCTTTTTTAAAATAAAAGAATGATTCCTTTCAGTAAAATGAGCTAACATTTTCATCCATTCATCCATTTTATCCATGCTCCATCCAGGGCCAAAAACAATTTTCCACCCTTTTAGTACCTATACAGGATAATTTTTAATAAGTGCACTAATTTTTAAGATCGACTCAGAATCGGTAAGTGAACAACTTTCTCCGAAAAACATGGGTCGAAATACGACAAAAATTGTTGGACTTCTCATACTAAATCGATCACGTGATCTGTCCGATTTGTATGAAATGAAGAGTCAAAACAATTTTGTCATATTTCGACCTACGTTTCTAGGAGAAAGCTTTTCACTTACCGATTCTGAGTTGATCTTAAAAATTTGTGCACTGATAAAAAAATATCCTGTAAGTATAATATGTATATGCTTCGATATGGTAATAGCACATTCAGCTATCCATAAACAGGAGTGATGCAGAATTACTATTAGTGGCCCTAATAGATAGTGTTATAATGTACCTAGGTAGGTATTAGGTACAATGTTACGAGTCAGTAGTGTGCGAGTCAGTCACATGCTAATCCCAGTAAGTTCCATATCACTTAGAGCTAGGTACCATTAATTATAATATCCGACATTTATTCAATTACTGCGTTCAATTCATAGTCCTTACAATGAATTTACGTCGTCGCACGAAATGGCACATTCAAAGAATGGTTTAACTTGTGACAGTGCACGTGACCCATGATAATCTAGGAGTAATATTTGAAATTCATTACGATTTCCGGCTTAATCGGCAAAGGCAGAAGGATCATTATCGTGTAACACAACGAACAATTGTTCCGAGCGTGTAATGAAACTAGGTTCCCACATTCACCAATTAGACATAAATAAGATATAAACGATGTCATCAAGGCGGTTCAACTCCTTCAATGATTTTTTCAGTATAGCAACTAGCTGAAAGTTTAAACTGAAGCATTTTTTCTTAGTAAATACTTAAGTACTTACCTAACTATTTAGTTTCGGACATTACCTACACAACTTATAAGAAAATTTGACTAAAACACAAGCTCCATTCACAATGTTTTAGTCAATTAATTCAGTAACTATGACTAAACTGTACCTATTGGTTTTTTACGAGAAAACCATTTAAAAACCATTTGTAGAACTTATGATTGTGTACAACTTTCATAAGGAAATAACCATAAGATCAAATGACAGCTTTACAATTTAAAACTTTGGTTTTCTTGAAGTTGTTCGTACCTTTATGATTATTTCTTTGAGAATGGTTTTCAGGTTTTTATTCGCTGACATAAAATAAAGTTGTAAATTGTTGCTATTCAACAATAAAATTAGTAAGTAAGTAGGTTAGTACTAAACTTATTAATACTTACTTATCATAAGTATCGCAAGTTTGGATGTGTGTCACAATCACGGCAAAACGGCTCAACGGATCTAGAAGAAATTTGGCACAGAGATAGATTATGGTCTGGAATAACCACATAGATGCTACTTTTTACCCGAGGAAAATATCTCATTCCCACGGCAAAACGTCTATAGCTCACGCGGGCAAAGCCGCGAGCGGAAAGCTATAGGTACCTACTTAGTTTTTTTTTATTTATTTTTTTTATTCACAACGGTGTAGCACTTAGCCTTCATCACACCTGATGTTAAGTGGTGATAAGTTGTTTATCTATATTAATATCTATATATCTATTGCAGGGTTGCCGGCGCCATGGGTATTTGCTTCCCATACTTGGGTGAATTCCAGCAAACCAAATACAGAGAAAAAATCCTCTGCTGGATGGAAATGTTCTGGACGCTGGGAGTCATTTGCCTGCCACGTAAGATAATTTTTTAAGCTTTATCAAATTTCTGCTGCACGCTAGGTATTTCTGTGCACCTTACTTAATTATATTCGAAGAATATTTTTGTTTATTTTCTGTGCATGAATTATTTCTCCTGCTTTGGGAACCCGTCCTTGAATCTACTTGTGAGCCTAGTGTTTCTTTTTTTCATTATTATTTATGCTGTAGGTAGGTACATAATATTGTTGTAAATGCATTCATAATTAGCTGCTCTAACTTAACCGTAAAACAATTATACGGGTTATTTTTTAGTCACTATCTATCTACCTAGGTACGCATACGCAAACTTTAATATGTTGTTCAGACCATGAAACTGAACTACTTTCCCCAGAAATATGGGTACCTACATACGGAAATGAAAAAAAAAATGTTGGACCTCCCGTACTACCTACTTTATTGTTGAGTTGGCTGCGTCAGTTTGCATGGGATATGGAAACTTTTTGTCAGTTCCGGACCCACACCTTTCGGGATACCTACTTGTTTAGTCGCATGGTTTGAACCATATAAATAAGTTTATGGTTTGAACAACATAGGTACCTACCTACTTATTAAAGTTTGCGTACTGACTAAAAAATAACCCAGTTAACAATACCTAGCTATTTAGAAGTCTAAAACTTTTCGATTTATCAACAGTGATTGCCTGGGGTATCATCCCAATCAGCGGAATCCGTATTGAAAGCGGCTTCTTCTCCTACGACTCCTGGAACTGGTTCGTCGCGGCTTGCGGCGTGCCTTCCCTGCTGCTTGGCTTCTGGCTGCTAACCTTCCCCGAAAGCCCTAAGTTCATGATGGAATGCGGAGACTACGATGATGCCTTGGCCGTCCTGAAAGGCATCTACAGACAGAACACCGGTGACGACCCTGACAACTACCCTGTAAGTACTGACTAGTGATCTCAATATAGTTCTGCTTAGCAAGGTAAACGCGCTTTCTATGACTCATGGAAGTGGTTAGTCACTTCTTGAGATCTGTCTTCCCTACTTCTTAGCTTCTGGTTGCTCAGATTTTACAAAAAGCCTAAGTTTATGGTGGAATGCGGAGACAACAACGTTGCCTTGACTGTCCTGAAAGGCTTTTATAGACAGAACACCGGTGATGACAGTGATAACTACTCTGTAAGTACCTACTACGTCTGAATTTCTTTAGAGGTCTGATTAGTAGCATGGTTGACGAGCTTTCTCCTATGATTCCTGGAACTGGTTCGTCGCGGCATGCGGCATGCCTTTCCTATTGCTCGGCTTCTGGCTGCTGACATTCCCCGAAAGCCCTAAGTTTATGATGGAATGGGAGACTACGATGATGCCTTGGCATTGCAAAGGCATCTATAGACAGAACACTGGTTATGACCCTGACAACTACCCTGTAAGTACTGACTAGTGATCTCAATATAGTTCTCATTAGCCGGGTTTATGTGTCTTCTCTTATGACTCCTGGAACTGGTTGATCGCGACTTCTGACTTGTCTTCGCTGCTTCTTGGCTTTTGACTGCTCAGCTTCACCAAAAGCCCAAAAAAGTTCATTATGCAGTGTGACGACTTCATCGATTTTCTAACTTTCCTCAAGGATATCTATACAGGGTGTTTTTCTATTAGTGCAATACCTCTTAGGTGGTGATTGTACTCATAAATATGAACAACTTTTACTATGAGGCCAACTTTGCAACTTCACAAAAAAAACAGCTGTTCCATACATTCTGGTCGGGTATGTTCACGCCGCGCGTGATTCATTCATTCCCGTGCGTTCGTGGGTTCGGCGCCGACCGCCGCCCGCGCGACATCGCGATCAGTTGGCCGTAAGCAGCCGCGAGACAAGTTCGTGTGTTTCTGTAGCGACGTGCCGCGCAAGTTACCTACCCATTTTGGGACCGAGATTCGTTTTGCACCTACTAGGGCTCCGGTCGGGGTACGGACGTGTAACCCGTGTGTGTTCGCTTTGAAAAGCGCCGGGAAAGTTTTAGCGGCCTATTAGGGCATTGTGTAGTATAAGAGTGTTAGCTGTAAGAGTATCCCATCGGGGGTTGTGTGGAGATCGTTTTGCCAGGGCGCGCGCGCGCCGGCGAGACAACGTCAGCCCCCCTGGATTACGGACACTATTTTAGTAAGGTAGGATTAGTTTAATTTACTTAATTTTTGCATGGGAAACCTTCGTTTCAATAAACTGTGGAACACAGTAGATGTGGTCATCACAATTGTGCGTGATCATATTTTTGGTAGCAGAGCTTAGTTGATATAATTAATTTTCATATTAAAATTAACTACATAAAATTTCATAGTAAAAATAAAAAGCGTACCTAAAAAGCGTACCTAAAAATTATTTTTTTTTGTTGAAATATCGAGGGTATTTGAAGATCCCGAGACGATTTTAAGTACTAAGAAATTGTTCTAGTAAATTCTCGAAGCGAATGTTTCTCACTTGGTGGATCCGATAATAGATAGACACTTATATAATTGTTGTCACATACTAGTGTTTTGATACGAGTTTACTCGCCTAGATGTGTATATTTTTTTTGTGTGTCCGGATTTATTTGACGAATAGTTCGTTCGAAAGTGTGTTTATTAGTATCACATACTAGTGATTTGATACGAGTTTACTCGCCTAGATGTGTATATTTTTTTTTGTTTGTCGGGATTTATTTGACGAATAGTTTCGTTCGAAAGTGTTGTTTATTAGTACCACATACTAGTGTTTGTTCCGAGTCCGCTTGCCTAGTTAAAAAAGTGGAACTAGTTTTAATTATTAGTAGTATTAAATTACGAGTATTATTATTAAAAATAGTTTTGTTTTCGTTTGTTGATAACGGTTTAGTAGTTGATTTGCGAGGTATGCCATACCGTTAATCCTATACGTTTTGTTTATACCGTTATATTGTTAGCCCTTGAAATTGGTAAGTTGCTAATAATTTATGAAACTAGTAGGGTCCGTGTATGTCGTCCGAATTTTAACCCTTGAACCCCGTTGGGGCCAATTCTGACCACGCATATAGCTGTCAACGTTCACTCAAACCCGGGGCGGCCAATATTGACCAGGCGCCGGCCGGCACAGATTACTTGTGTTTTATATTATCGTGACGCGACCTATTTCTATTGTTTTTTTTTTTTTGTTGATGTTTGCCACTTTTATATTTCTTTGTTTGCTTTGTTTATAAAACGGATTATAAATGGCTCCTACGAATCCGACCGCCGTATCCAGGGCTGGCATCCAAGGAGTTTTGCGTTGGCTTGCTTGTGCGGTCACATTAATAGACCGAGCCGACCGGGTAGGCGCGTTGCTAGCTCGGTATGGCGGGCTGGCAGCTCGCCTGCAAGACCTGGAGCGCCACGCCATGGAGTGTCGCGCGTATTATTTGGAGAACCCCCCAGCTGATGATGCCGTGTCGGAACAGCTGGAGCAGGATGTAGCCCAGGCCTATGAGCTGGCTGACCAGCTCACGGAGGCGGCTGAGAGGGCCCTGGCTGTTCGGAAGGGGGAGCCGGTTTTGAGCGGGGAGGTCAAACCTACCCCGACGGCGTTGCTAGGCCGATTGCCTACATTGGAGATTCCCACTTTTAATGGGGATCTGTCAGCCTGGATGGGCTTCATTAATTTGTTTGACAGTTTGGTGGATTCACGACGGGACTTATCCCCTAGTGAGAAGTTGGCCTATTTGCGCTCCTCCCTGCGAGGAGAGGCCAGCGCGGTAGTCCAGCACCTGCTCATCAGTGACGACAACTACCAGGTGGCCCGCCAGCTTCTGGTTAGCAGGTACCAGAATGTCCGGTTACTGGCGGACACCCACGTGGCCACGATTTTGGCCCTCCCGCGAATCACGCGGGTACACCTGTTACGGAGGGAGTTGCTGAACCCGCTACTGTCAGCGGTCAACTCCCTAAGGCGATTGGACCTGCCGGTGGATCAGTGGTCCTTTGTACTGCTGCACATAGTCCTCGCCAAATTGCCCGCTGAAATGAAGGGGCGTTTCGAGCAGAGGTACGGAGGCGACAGCGCCTCGTATCTCCCGCCCTTCGCGGACCTCCTTCGTTTTTTGGAGGACGAATGTAGGGTGACGGACCACCTGGAGCCCGCCCCGGTTCCAGGTGTTGGTCGTATGGTGGCGGCGAGGGAACAGCCCCGTCGCCCGACCAATCGCTATGCTGCCTTCCAGCAGTCCCCTCCCCCCGCACCGAGTGAGCGGTGCAGGTATTGCAGGGGAGATAGGCACGGGGTGCACGAATGTGCCAAATTTAGAGGCCTCCGCCCAGAGGGACGGAGGGCCGTTGCAAGACAGCGCCAATGGTGCTATAGGTGTTTGGGGGGACACATGCAGTCGGCGTGTCCCCAGACCGAGGATTGTCGTCTTTGCGGAGGGAGGCATCACCCCCTCCTTTGTTTGGACCGCAAGGACGCCGGGAGCGACCGGGGTTCGAATTCCTCGCGCACGGGCGGGGGCCCGGCAGCCCGGAACCGGTCCCCTAGAGATTCGGCGGGGCTTAGCCCCCCCGTTCAGTCCCCCCCGGAGAGGGGGAACTATAGGAGAGACGCCCCCGCCACGGGCGGGGGTAGGGGGGTACCACAAGAGTACGCCACGGTGGCGATGGGCACGGGCCCTATTTGCTACTCCCCCCCCCTAATGGAGAGGCCTCGATTGGGGTACTATGTACCGAGGCACGCCCCACACGGGTATTACCCTGCACCTAGGAGTGCTGTTGGTCGGGGCCAGTATGTACCCGATTGGGACCCGCTCGCCCGGTACGAGCGTCCCACATTTGGCGCGCCGACTCAGGCGCGAGGGGGACAAGTACCCCCCCAAAATTTTTAATGGCGCCCCTGTCGGACCCAACCACCCCTCCGGAGCTTGTGCTGTTGCCAACAGCCTCCGTGAATGTTTGGGGACCTAAGGGCAATGTTGTAACGGTGCGTGCCCTTTTGGACTCAGGTGCCCAGGGGTGCATAATGTCCAGGTGGCTTGTCCGACAGCTGGGTCTTTTGCTTGTGCCGCATCACGAAGCGGTACGGGGGGTGGGAGACTCGCGGATCCCTGATCCGATTGGTCGAGTTGAGTTCTCCTTCTCCCCCCACTTCACGCCAAGGCCGAAGATCGGTGCTTCGGCGATAGTTTTTGATAAGGTGGTTGGACCACTCCCGCAAGTGCGAGTGCCGCCATCCACGATTGAGCTGACGTCTGGACTGGCTTTGGCTGATCCTTCCTTCCACCGACCGGGCCCAATACACTTGTTGATTGGTGCGGATGTCCTCGGTCGTGTATTGTATGGAAGCAAGCGAGTTTTGCAGACAGCCGATCTTGTCGCCTTGTCCTCGTCGCTGGGTCATGTGGTGATGGGAAAGGTACCACAGACACCAGAGACCCCGTCGGTAGACCGCCAGACCATTGTCGGTTCTACTTTGTCCGACGTTCTCCAAAAGTTTTGGGAGGTGGAGGAACCTCCCACTGCCAAGCGGTTGGATCCGTTAGCCGAGGAGTGCGAATTGTTCTACCAGAACAACACTGGGCGCCTCCTCTCGGGTCGCTTGATTACCCGCTTGCCCTTCTTGGCGGTTCGCCCTCCTTTAGGGAGCTCCCGGCCGATGGCCGAGAAGAGATTGTTGTCCATGGAGCGTAGGATGGCCAGGGATCCCGCATTCAAGGAGAAGTATATAGACTTCATGCGGGAGTATTTGGACCTTGGGCACATGTCCATCTCGCAGTTGGACTGGCGTAATGTGGAACATTACTTCCTGCCACACCACGCTGTTTTGAAGACTTCCAATGGGAAGATCCGCGTGGTCTTTGATGGTTCAGCGCCCACGTCAACCGGAGTGTCGTTGAATCAGTGTCTGCATGCGGGGCCGAAGTTGCATCACGATGTCTGTGATGTTTTGACCAACTTCCGCCGGCACGCTGTCGTCTTTGTGGCCGATATCCGCATGATGTTCAGACAGACCGTGATTCACCCGGAGGATAGACGATACCAGCTCATCCTTTGGCGTGAGGATCCCCAGGATCCGATGTTGGCTTACGAGCTGAACACCAACACTTATGGTTTGCGGTCGAGCCCCTTTGTGGCGATCCGTTCGCTTTTGGAGCTCGCAGAGCGCGAACGGCTTCGCTATCCCCGGGCATCTGCTCTTATTGAGGGGGGGGCCTTATTTGTCGACGATATCTGCACGGGGGCCTCGAGCTTAGATGAGGCTCTCGTCTTACGTGATGAGCTGATTGCGCTCTTGAGGGCTGGTGGCTATGAGCTGCGGAAGTGGCTGTCTAACTCACCGGACCTATTGGCAGATTTGCCTAAGGACCACCAGCAAGAGCCGCTCCTCTTTGAAAATCCGGAGACTCCAGACATGCTGTCTGTTTTGGGAGTCCAGTATCGACCAGTCCCGGATTTGTTCACATACAGATTGGAACTGCCAGACCCAAAGGTCTGGACTAAACGCACGGTGCTGTCTACTGTAGCCCGTACCTTTGATCCGAACGGTTGGCTCAGCCCTGTAGTGTTTTCGATGAAGTGCTTCCTACAGGAGCTCTGGGCTGCGGAATTGTCATGGGATGAGCCCCTCTCTGGTAGCCTCCTACGAGAGTGGGTGAGGTTCGTGTCATCCCTACCCGACGTCAATCGGGTTTGTATACCGAGGCAAATGCTGCCTTCGGGAAAGTTTAAAGCCTCCCTGCACGGCTTTTGTGACGCGTCCGAAAGCGGATACGCGGCAGCCGTTTACATCCGAACGGTGGATGCAGCAGGCGTTGTCGCCGTACACTTAGTTATGGCCAAGAGTAAGGTCGCCCCCCTTCGGACTCGGCTAACCATTCCGAAGTTGGAATTGTCCGGCGCCACTCTCTTAGTACGGCTACTCAATCATGTTGCCGACACCTTGGGAAACGGTGTCGACTTGGAGTCGATATTTGCGTGGTCTGACAGCCAGGTCGTCCTTTGTTGGCTGAAGAGTTCAGTCCACACCCTTGAGGTTTTTGTGGCCAACCGGGTCTCACAAATTCAGACTTCAAAGGCCCCGTTGATTTGGCGCCACGTACCGGGCGAATTGAACCCCGCAGATTGTGCCTCCCGCGGCTGCGAGGCGCCTGAGTTAGTGGACCACCACCTATGGTGGAGTCCATCATGGTTGTTACGGCCTGAGCGCTCATGGCCTGCCACCCCGGCTGTGGCCAGAGTCCCAGACCTAGGCATGCGTGTTCACGCCGTGGAGACGGTGGCGGCTCCGCAGATGGAGTTTTTGTTAGACCGCTACAGTTCTCTTGATAAGTTGCTCGGCGTGACTGCTTGGATGAGGCGCTTTGTGCGAAATTGTCGCCAGCCTCAGGAGAAATTGTTGTCTCCGGTCCTCGCCCCACAAGAGCGGCAAGACGCTCTGTTGCATTGGTTGCGAGTGACGCAACAGCGAGAGTTTGAACCGGAGCTGAAAGCCCTGCGCTCAAGTAAGTCCAAGTTGAAGGGACCCTTGGTGCGGTTGAATCCCTTCTTGGACAGTACCGGATTGCTGCGTGTCGGAGGTAGGCTCAGACATGCCAACCTGCCGTACGGATCACGCCACCCTTTGTTGCTCCCCAAGGATGGACCGTTAGTTAGACTGTTGATTACAGACCGACATGTAAAGAATGCTCATGCCGGTTGTAATGCTTTGACCGCGCTCCTCCAACGAGAGTTCTGGATTTTGTCAGCGCGGAGAATAATCCGATCCGTTATTTTTCGTTGTCTCCCGTGTTATCGTTTGCGCGCCGATACGATGCAGCCCCAGATGGGTGATTTGCCTGCCGATCGAGTGAACGAATCGATGCCCTTCTCAGGAGTTGGAACGGATTTTGCGGGGCCATTTACCGTTAAGACATCGCGGCTTCGTAATGCTAGAACGGAAAAGGCTTACTTGTGTGTATTTGTTTGTTTGGCCACTAAAGCGGTCCACCTGGAGGTGGTTAGTGCCCTCACCACAGAAGCCTTTGTAGCCACGTTGAATCGTTTTGTGTCTCGCCGCGGAATGCCGTCGTTAATCAGGTCCGATTGTGGAACCAATTTCAAGGGCACCGATAGGTATTTAAAGGAAGTTTGTGAATTTTTGGATAGGAACAATTTTGAGATCGGATCCACACTCTCTCGCAGAGGGGTACGATGGCAGTACTCCCCGCCATCCTGCCCCCACTGGGGAGGGATTTTTGAAGCAACTGTAAAGGCCGCTAAAACTCACCTTCGTCGCGTTATTGGGGAGACGGTCCTCACGTTTGAGGAACTCGCGACCGTATTTTGTAAGGTTGAGGCGGTCCTCAACTCGCGTCCGTTGTGTCCGTTGTCTTCGGACGCGAATGATTTAGAGGCCCTTACGCCGGGCCATTTTTTGATTGGCAGACCGCTTAACGCCTTGCCGGAATATCCTTATTCCGAAGTGGCCTCCGGACGGCTCTCGCGATTTGAATTGCTCCAGCAGCTTACGCAGAGTTTTTGGCGCCGTTGGCATCTGGAGTATTTGCACATTTTGCAGCAACGCGTTAAGTGGTCGGATAGGACGACCCCACCCAAGACCGGGGACCTCGTGTTGGTAAAGGATCCAAACCTGCCGCCCCTCCGCTGGCGTTTAGGACGCATTGTTCAGCTTCATCCGGGGTCGGATGGTGTGCCCAGGTTTGCCGAGGTCCTGGTGGGGGACTCTGTTTTGAAGCGAGCGATCGCTACCCTCTCTCGCCTGCCCTTAGATTGAGTTGGCGGACAGTTTGCTACTGTCCGGGACGGGGGGATGTTCACGCCGCGCGTGATTCATTCATTCCCGTGCGTTCGTGGGTTCGGCGCCGACCGCCGCCCGCGCGACATCGCGATCAGTTGGCCGTAAGCAGCCGCGAGACAAGTTCGTGTGTTTCTGTAGCGACGTGCCGCGCAAGTTACCTACCCATTTTGGGACCGAGATTCGTTTTGCACCTACTAGGGCTCCGGTCGGGGTACGGACGTGTAACCCGTGTGTGTTCGCTTTGAAAAGCGCCGGGAAAGTTTTAGCGGCCTATTAGGGCATTGTGTAGTATAAGAGTGTTAGCTGTAAGAGTATCCCATCGGGGGTTGTGTGGAGATCGTTTTGCCAGGGCGCGCGCGCGCCGGCGAGACAACGTCAGCCCCCCTGGATTACGGACACTATTTTAGTAAGGTAGGATTAGTTTAATTTACTTAATTTTTGCATGGGAAACCTTCGTTTCAATAAACTGTGGAACACAGTAGATGTGGTCATCACAATTGTGCGTGATCATATTTTTGGTATTAACAAATTGTATGAAACAGCAGATTTTTTTTGTTGAGTTGCGGAGTTGGCCCCATAGTAAAAGTTGTTCAGATTCATGAGCACAATCACCACCTAAGAGGTATTGCACTTATAGAAAAACACCCTGTATACAGAACACTGGTGATGACCCTGATAACTACCCTGTAAGTAAGTACTACTCCTGGATTTCCTTAGAGGTCAGTCTAGTAGCAAGATTGACGAGCTTTGTCCTATGACTCCTGGAACACAGACTTGGGGATGTTTTCCCTGCTTCTTGGCTTCCGACTACTTAGCTTCGCCAAAAGGCCTAACTTCATAATGGAGTGCGGAGACTACGATGATGTCCTGACCGTCCTGTAAGACATCTACCTACAGACAGAACACTGGTGAGGACCCTAATTAGGTACTACTCTGTAGTACTACTTCTAAACTTCCTCAGAGCCCTTACGTACGCCCGAATTCTCAAACGCTACTTAACTATAGGAGTGACTCAAACATCGCTCTGTCGCTTTAAATGTTAAACGAATGAAAGAGACGCCATGATGTGTAAGACGCTCCTAAAAGCTGAGTAGCGTTCGAGTATTCAGGCGTTAGAGATGTAATGACTCTTGGAATTGGTTCGTCGTTGAAACGTGCCTTCCACGGTAAGCCTTTAAAAACAAAAAAAGAAACATGTCATACGAGCATCGAAATACCATAATCAATATTTAAAAATGTGAAATATACCAGTAACTATACGTAAACCTACCTACTACCTCCTTACATAAACGACTAAGTATGTTTTATCATACTTACATCTTAACTCTGAGATATTACTTACTAGCCTTCCGCCCGCGGCTTCGCCCGCGTGTACTACACGACGTTATCCCGCGGGAAGGTAATATTTTTTAGGAATAAAAAGTAGCCTATGTCCTTTCTCAGGCTCTAGACTATATCTGTACCAAAATTCATTCAAATCGGTTCAGTAGTTTAGGTGTGATTGTGTAACACACAGACAGACAGAGACGCATTTATAATATAAGTAAGGATTTACAATAGCAATAAATCGCGTAAAGTACTTAGTTAAAATCGATCATACATACAAACATCAACTGACGCTATTTATTTCAATGAGAAGTCGCGCGCGCGCTCATAGACTCATAGTCTTTGCACATCATTATTTCATTTATGCATATTTTCCCACAATAACATTCATCACCATACGTCTTACATTGAACCCTGTCCCATGAATTCAAAGGGATTTTAATCCATATCATGATCTCGCAGATTAATTGAACAAGATCTTATCATCTGAAACCATTCCGTCTATTTAATTGATCCTTGAAATATGGCGAGCTGAATTATTTTAAACTGCCGTTTGTGACTTTAATTGTCTAGTCATCTGTAAGAGTTATCAATGGCATTCCTGTTGAAATACAATATTGACGATGCATTACTAAATAATTCATCATGTCAGCCGAACGATTAAATATTACTAAAACTTACTTAACCAAAAAAACTACATTAAGACCTTGAAATAGTTACCTTCATTATCCTTCTGAAGTTTTAATCTTTGACATGTAGTTAAGCATTTTACGTACAATACTAAGTATTATCTTTTTTCTAGTCGACTATAGTTCTAAATGACATTTTTATCCTCGCACAGATAAAGAGCCTCAAGGAGAAAGTGCGAACCGTCTCAGTGGCGTCACAGAGCTCCCAGAAATCCGTCCGCAGCCTCAGCATGCGCAAACGCAAGGACCTCAAGAGATTATTCAGCGAAATTTGGGTGCAAACCAAGGCCCTTTGCAGACCGCCCTACCTCAAATACACAATACTCACATGCATCATTCAGTTCGGCCTAACCACCAGGTAAAATAGCTATTTATCATCATCAGCCATTTAATATCCCCACGCTGGGGCAAAGGCCTGGATGGATAGGGAGAAATGGGCCATGCATGTCCCACTACGCACCCCAATGCGGATTGGCGGGTATTAACGACTGCAAAAGCAGCCGGGACCAACAGCTAACCGTACCTTTCGAAGCAGAAGATACCTAATCAATTTTTGGTCACACATCCCTTAACGTATACCATTGCGAAACTTCTTAACCTCAACAATCGCAGGCCGAGCGCGCTAAGCACTACACCACGGGCTCCTCAAGAGGCTATTGTTTACTTATTATGGTAATTGTGCGCCCGTTGAAATCATTCAATAATTATATCGTGTCTTGGAACTAATCGAAGGCCGTACTTTGGAAGATCACCTATGTAAACAATCTTACGGCCAGATCTGTCCATTGTGCGGTTATCTCTGTCACGTGCTGAAGGCGTACGGAATTACGACCGTTGAGCTGAACATTGTTTTTATGAAAGTTTTAGATGGGCTAAAGTTAAACGGCGCAATGATAACACTTTAGTTATGTTTAGCAAGTGCCAAAAACTATAGGTGTAGTGTCCAACAGTGAACCAATGGTACACACTGAGCCACCCATCTCATTTTGTAAACGCGACGTTGCCAAACCGTGCCGCAAACACGAAAGTATTTGATTTTTACCCCGCTGCCCGCTCCTCAGTCACGAGCGAGCTAGCACCCAAAACGCCCGTGCGGCAGAACGCATTGTGATTTTACACGAAAAAATAAAATAAAACGTAAGTACTATTTTTTTGTTTAATTTTGCTAGGTATAGTTTTTCTGGGTCATAATCTATAGTACTTCTGTAGTAACTATCTGAGTATCGTTTATTAATGCAACTACTACTCTAATTCTTTTCGTTTGTTTTTAACATAACCTTAAATGTCGAATGGTGGATATGGTATACAGTGAACCACTAACGTAGCTTTAACAGTGAACCGGTTCACTGTGTACCACATCCATCGGTTCATTGAGTACGAACGACCTCCATACCTATTGATATCTTGTGTAAGAACATATTTTTCTATTTTAAATTGTAATTGATGCAGGATGGGGCGAACTAAAACGGTAAAACGAAAAATTGGAAGACATACTAAAGAAGACATGTTACGGGCTATTACGCTAGTGAAAAATGGGGTGTCCATTCGTAAAGCAGCAAAAGATTGTGGATTACCCTATCCAACTGTAAGGAGATACGTAAAAAAATATGAGATCGATGAAACTACGAATCTAGTCCCGAATTATGAGGTAAATGCTGTTTTTACACCTTACCAGGAAAGAGAATTAAAAGAATACATCCTTGATTGTTCGAGAAAATTTTATGGACTTACTGCGAGAGACACGCGCCGGTTAGCTTATCAAATGGCAATGATTAATGGCATAAAAGTTCCTCCGATATGGGAAGAGAACAAAACTGCAGGAAAGGAGTGGCTTAGATCATTCAAAAAAAAACACACGGATTTAAGTCTCAAAAAACCTGAAGCATGCAGCTTAGCACGAGCTTCGGCTTTTAACAAAGTGAATGTTCAAACATTTTTTAAAAATTTAAAAGAAGCTATGCAACGATCTCCTAATTTTGGCAACGGAACACGTGTCTATAATTTGGACGAAACCTCAACCACGACGGTACAACGCCCTCAAAAGGTCTTAGCTCTTAAAGGGAGTAACGTCTCCAAAGTTACGAGCGGCGAAAGAGGGGTTCTGGTGACAACGTGTTGTATCGTTTCTGCTACCGGTCACGCATTGCCTCCAGCAATGGTCTTTCCAAGAAAGAAGTTCCAATCTCATATGCTTCATGGCGCTCCTCCTGGGACCCTTGGCTTGGCTGCTTCGTCTGGATGGATGAATGCGGAAATTTTCGTTGATGTTATGAAGCATTTCATACAACACACCTCCAGCGCTAAAGACAATCCCGCACTTTTGATCCTTGACAACCACGAAAGCCATTTATCATTGGAGGCATTGAACGTTGCTAAAAATTCCGGTGTAACTTTGCTTACACTACCTCCTCACACTACAGCAAGACTGCAACCATTAGATGTGGGATTGAATGGGCCATTCAAAACTTATTATAACGCTGCCATTGATTCGTGGCTGCTTCGAAACCCCGGACAAGCACTCACTATCTACCATGTAGCTCAATGCACAGGAGAAGCCTATTTAAAAGCCATGACTCCAGCAAATATCACCAACGCATTTAAAAAATGTGGAATTTTTCCATACGATGAATCGGTGTTTACAGAGGAGGATTTTCTACCAAGCACTGTGACAGACAGACCAGAACCAGGAAAAGAAAATGACGAAACAGACGCAGAAAGTGAAATTAATGAAAACCGTTCACCTCCTACTACTCCCTCTCCTTCAATTTTACAGGAAGAACCATCACAACCAATCCGCTATGATCTCATGACTACCCAAAACACTTTCCCAAATCAACAGGCTTCTTTTAATGTCATTTCTGAACAACAACAACCTTCTTCTTCTAAAGGAGTGAAAAGTTTTATTTCTCCAAAGATTTTTAGACCACCGCTGAAAGCCGGTCCAAGAAATACAAAACGGCGCAGACCCCTAGGACGAAGTATGATCGTCACCGATACTCCTGAGAAAGACTTGATAGCAGCAAAAAAGAATGACAAAGTCAAATTAAAGAAAGTAAAGACTGCGGATTTGTTTAACAAAAAACAATCCAAGAAGAAAGAAACTACAATTAGTGATGACGATTCTAATGCCGAAGGCACTTTTTGCGCTAGTGGTTCATCTTCTGGTGGAGAAAAATTCTTAAGTGACAGTGAAGACGATGAAATTATATTGACCGATGACTTTTCATCATTAGTAAGAAAACCTAAACAAGAAGATTTTGTAATTATTTTGATTGAATCAGAGAAAAAAATGCGAAGATTCTTGATGATATTCCTGAACCTGGTTATGACTACTCCGTTTCTTATTTAAAATTAAAAAGCAAAGTTCATCACAGGTTTTGTGAGCCTATGGAGCCAGATATTGCAATGGTTACAAAAAATGATATTAAATATATATTACCGGTCCCCAAGGTAGACGGCAGCAGTCGCCGAACAGCAACATTCAAATTTCCAGTTAACTTATCTCTTTTGAATTTCCCTTTTTAATTTTTTCTTTTGTAATTCCCTTTTGCGATTTTTCTTTCATGAAAAACAATTGTAATGATTAAGACTGAATAGGTAGTACGTATGTATTAAGCTGAGTGAACGATTGATCTCTGTGAGCCAAAGGCATAAATAAATAATAGTATAAGTTTTGTTGATTAAAGAACATATTTGGTTACATACAAGACCTTTTAATGCCTTACCTTTAGTTTTGTACCATGAATCTAGTTATTATTTACCGTTAAATTAATAATGGTTCACTGTGTACATACTGGTTCACTGTTGACCTACCCCCTGGTTCACTGAGTCCCATGGGGTGGACACAGTAAACCATTTCCCATATTTTAAAAAAACTGAAATAAAACCTATCCTGTGACGTTTGGGTCTAAAATTATGATACAAAATAAAAGTCAAGTATTTATCACGTTCTGGAGTCAAAAAATAACTTAATTTTACTGACAATTATTTGAGTTATGAAAGTTTAACTTTTTCGTGGTTCACTGATGAACACCTTACCCTACTTATAGGTAGGTGTACCTAGGTACCTAGTTATTAATTAATTCATCGACTGAAATCGCAAATAAAACAGCTGTTCCATACATTTTGATGAAATATTTTTACACTTTTGTATGGAACAGCCATGGAACCACAGAATATTAATAACTAGTAGCTAGGTACTTACTAACATGGAACAGCAGATTTTTTTCGCGATTTCAGTTTTGGTCCCATACTAAAATTTGTTTGTTTTCATATGAGTAGAATAATCCCTGAAATTACCTCGTGATGATAAAAAAAATACCGTGTAGGAGGTAGAATAAAATTATTAAAACTAAACTTAGCTGTTGCCTGCTATATACCTCTTTCGCGTCATTGCCGGAGCACTCCTTGTCCGTTTTCTTTTATTTTTGTTCTCGTAAAAGCTTTCTACAAAGCGTCAAAAAGATGTTAATATTAATGAAATGGTTAAGACGTTCTCAAGTTATGGCGTGACCAAAGGAAATATTTTTTAAAACTTTCTGCTCGCTAATAAGGCGGCTCATTTCACATCCTCCTACTATCTTCTTTGAAGAGTCTATGGGAGACAATTTTACAATTTTATTTAATGACGAATCCACCTAACTCTCCATCATCTTCTTCCAGTTACTACACACTCATGATCTGGTTCCCCGAGCTGTTCAACCGCTACGAAGAGTTCGAGAACCGTTTCCCCAACACTTCTGCCTCAGTGTGCGACGTCTCCGGCATCGTGGTCGCCGACGAAGAGACCTCGGACCCCTTCGATTGCCTCAAGACTATCGACAGAAGCGTCTACATGCACACTCTGATTGTCGGTCTTGCCTGCATACCTACGTCCTTGTGGCTGCCGCTGTGTGTCCACAAGCTTGGAGCGAAGTTCTTCCTTAGTGAGTATCTTTTATTTAGTTTAATAGTTTCATTCTTAAATTATTATTTTTTAAATTACAGTTTAATGGATTAGTTACATAAACGGAAGCCCGGGTCTTATTACGAAACTTACCGACGACCGATCCTACGCCAGTGTCGCAAAGACGATTCATTTGTATCGTGTGACATGTCAGATACTGCGGAGTGCTAACTAACGTAGAGTGCTAGTCGCAATACAATGTACCTATGGGAGATACGCCGCGGCGACTCCTGTGCGCGACTGCCGTATGATCACGTATGTTAACGGTCGTCTGCAAGAATCGTAATGTAAAACAGAGCTTAGTGTGATCTTAATTAAGCAACATAAGTATTTAGAGAAACGCGTACATTTAAACTATAGATGCTAAGGCAAGCTATAAGGTATAGTGAACCGACCGGGGTTTTTATTTTCGAAATGAAGTATCCGACTCAAGTAGAAAAAAACTAAGATAGATAATAATAATATCAAGGTTAGATTTTTCTTCTCGATATATAGGTAGTCTTTCACAAAAAAAAAGATAATAAGTACCTATCTTTTATCTGAGATGCGATTAGGTTTGAGATGACTCTCGATATATTTCAAGTTGTAGGTTACACAATACTTTATTTAGAAATATAAGAAAGAACCCCGGTATCTTTTTAACCGACTTCAAAAAAGGAGGAGGTTATCAATTCGACTGTATATTTTTTTTTAATTTTTTTTTTATGTGTGTTACCTCAGAACTTTTTATTTAATGAACCGATTTGGATAATTATTTTTTTATTTAAAAGGTAATGCTTCTCGTGTGGTCCCATTCAAATTTTATCAAGAACTGGCCTGAAGTTCAGGAGTTATCCTGAATAATGTGTATTCAGACTTTATTTGGGTATATGGACGATTTCATAGTTTCATCAAATTGGGGATCATTTTCAAAATATTTTTTTTTCGAAAGTTGGTAAGTACTTCTGACCTGATCTTACTTTCACGAAGTCAGGACCAGGGGATCAAATTCCAGGAAAATTGAGAGAAATTCTCAAATATAGGCAAGTCTTATGCGTTCCAATTATTTTTGAAGTTAGTCAAGTATTTGCATCTGGTAGTCATCATCTCATAGTGATGAGCTGGTGATGGAAGCTACAACTCCTTAACGGTTAGGAGCTGGAGAATATTTCTTTAAGTATTAATCGTACGTATGGATGGGCCAATAGTTATATTCTTTCAGGTTATTAGGGTGAGCTGCTGATGAGAGGTGAAACTCCTCAACAGTTAGGAGTTATATTATGATGTTTTATAAATACCATATGCACGAATGGACCTTCAGTTGTGTTCCTTCAAGTTATCTAAGTAGCTAAAGATGGAAAGCTGAATTCCGTAACGGATAGGATTTACAACAATTTATCATAATCACCATGTAGTTTCTTAAGCTACTTCACTAAAAATCGAAAAATAAAACGTTTTTGAAAAAAAAATTAACCGCCTTCAAAACGGATCTTCAAACAAAAATTAACAAACACTAAAAAACGAAAAAAATAATAAGATTTTTTAATTTAAAGGACGATGATACGTGACTTTTTCTAATTTATCTTGGTACTTACTGGACTGTTTGAAGTCGGTGCCAAGCCAAAAAGAATAAGAACGAAATATACTGAGTGAAATAACTAACATATAAAAAACACCCGTTCCCAAGCGTGAGGTGTAGGACGTAATTAACTCAATACGTATAAATAAGATGGCACCGACTTCAAACAGTCCAGTAAGTACCAAGATAAATTAGAAAAAGTCACGTATCATCGTCCTTTAAATTAAAAAATCTTATTATTTTTTTTCGTTTTTTAGTGTTTGTTAATTTTTGTTTGAAGATCCGTTTTGAAGGCGGTTACATTTCTTTTCAAAAATGTTTTATATGAAATTAAATACACTCAGACATGACTCAGACTAAGGAGCCATAAGTAGGTATTTTTGATACTTAAAGAGATTAATCATAAATAAATAATAAATGCGATTAAGTAGGTAGGTATATAACTTTTCTTTCTTAATTTTTCATGTTAAACAACGAACTCATTAGAATAAATGGTGAAGAATAGGTAGGTACCTACACATTATTTATACTTGCTTAGAAAAGGAATTAGAAAATGTAAATATTGTATAGTAGCGGACCATTCCGTTGTCTTGCGTTCCATACATCTTGGATAATAGAGAATCTAAACATTGTATAGGTGTACTTTCCATTGTTTTATTTACTGGCTGTGATTACCGAGTTTTTTATTTTGTTTTGTGATGGAAAGTGACTTTACATTATATTATGTTAAAGTCACTTTTCAATTTGATAGAGAATTATGAAATATGACAGGGAGAAAAAATAGGCCTAACCCTTGGCGAGTTTCTTGCCGGTTCTTCTCGTTTTAATTACAAGGCCTCCCGCCGTAGGATTTGCGAACCGATGGCGTAGCTTCATTGACGTTCACAAGTGCTGTATCAGCCTAAAAAAGAATAAATTATTTGAATTTGAATTAAAAAAAACCGTTGACGAATAATGCTCGAAGGACCAAATTTTGCGTTTAGTTTTCAGTTTGGGCTTCGCTGGCGTGGTGACCGTGGGACTGTACTTCGTGCAGAACTCCATCCAGAACTTGGTGCTCTCGTGCATCTTCGAAGCTCTCACCTCGCTCGCCATCAGTTTGGTCTTCTGCGTGCTGGTCGACTTGTTCCCTACGAATCTTAGGTAAGATTCATTACATTTACAATTAAAATAAGTACCTAGGTATTATAACATTATCGATGAAAACTATGAACTGCAAATTAATCAAAGCATGATAAGATTTCTATAAAAAATCTTTTATAAATCGCATCATAAACTACAACAATATTGAATTCTATTGTTTTATTGGCACATGCATGGCCAGCTATTATTTCTCGGCTGCTTGCGCCCCTAGTGCAACGAGTGAGATAGAAGATGGCTTTGGCACATGACATGTGCGCACGTTCCAAATATATCAGTAAGTTTTGTTCGGATTCTTAAAGTTGTTCCGATCCGATGACCATTACGTAAGTATTCGTAGGCATTTACTTCCTTAACAATGGAAAAATGTTTGCCGAAACGATTAAAATAATGTACGGCATGCGGACGGACCTCACTCCCGACCACAAATATTTGAACACAATCTGTCTGGCTTCAATCTGATTGTTTATTTTTAATAATTGATTTATTGACAAAAGATTGACAGCTATACCACTAGAGTGCGCGCCAGATAAGTCTGTGCGCGGTCGAAATCGAATAAGTACTAAACTTTTACCATAACCTTAGATAAGTAGAACAAAAAATGTAGGTACAGTCGGCGTCAAAATGCGAAGCGTTCAAACCTACCAAAAGAAGTATCTGAAGATTTGAGAGAGAAAATACAACCTTATCTCAGACGTGAAGATGCATTTTCATTTGTTGTTTGAGAACAAATGACAACATAATATGATAGTACACCTGAAAGTATTATTGTGCAAGTGCTAATAAAATAAATATTTAAGGGAGGCTTCTATACAACAAACGTGATTTTTTTGATGGTACGGAACCCTTCGTACGCGAGTCCGACTCGCACTTGGCCGGTTTTTTATTTTTTTATGTACCTACTCAACAATATTTCCTAATCTGTCTGTTTTTATAACAATCTGTTATTTTTCTCTCGTTCCAGGGTGATGGCAGCCGCACTGTCCCTGACGGCGGGGCGAGGCGGCGGTCTCATCGGCAACCTGTCCTTCGGCTACCTCATCGACATCAACTGCGTCGTGCCAATCGTCGTCTTCTCAGCATTCCTGTTCAGTAAGTATTACTGCTTGCCTGGCAATCACACCACGAGAAAATTCTGTATACTTACTCTCATCCGGCACGGAACGTGTTGCTGTCTCGCTTATCTTAATGACATGTGAGCGTGACAAAATCACGTTGACAAGTCAGATGGGGCTGGAACCTCTTTATTCTTAGCAGGGTTAAAGTGCACTTACAAGGGCAAATTTTGGCAATAATTGTTTGGCAACTATAATGGAGCAATCTCGTGCAATCACAATAAATTGCGGCATTGTTTCGGGAATATTGGTTCTAATTTGCTCCATATACGTATTCCACATTTCTCAAATGTTAAAAAAAAAATTCTATCACGTTTATACGTACGTATAACTATATAATACGTCTCGTTTTCGCGAGAGAAATTGGCAGGCAGCGGGGGCGGTGGAGGTTACTTGTATTGCCTAGTTTTTAAAGCTGCTCCATATTTCGTGGTATAGTGAGGCCATATCTCAGCAACAGGTTGCTACATTTTGCCATCGCCCTAAATTGCTTGACGTGGTCGTGACGTCATAGCTGAGGGGTATTGACAGGAATTGAGCGATTTTATTTTCCCGTGTAACCGAACCTTTAGACAATCTCAAAGCACTTTAATTTAGTTATTAAAAATATAATTGTAACACTGAATAACCGTTCAAAATATGCGCATTAAGACTTGCAGTCACAGTGAGAGAAGATGCTTTGATGCTCCTTATAGTAAAGTAATAGCAATAGAGATCATTTGATAAGATTTTTTGCTTTAATTTCCTCATTAGAAGTGGTTACTATATTATTTATTTATTCAACGTTTTCTTTTACAGTTGCTGCTATACTCTGCTTCTTCTTGCCAAAGACAGGACAAGAAGCATTAGACTAAACTGGAGCCAAACCTTAGGTAGTGAAATTAGACTGTATGGATCGAGTAGAAATACAATTTCGATGTGGTTGTACATATCATTTACTATGTAAATATTGAGGACTAGGTATTTATTGCGTGCGGGGCAGGGCAATCGCCAAAGGAGTCATAATGAACTATATTTCTGAAGGATTTTCAACATACGTGCTATAAGAATAAAGTGCTATTTTGTCCGTAAGCCCGTTCTCACACCGGGTACTGTGATGCAGTATACAGAATGTCTTTAAGAATCAAACATAACAGTATTTTAGTTTTGACTGTGTAATATATAATGCCTTAAATTATTATAATTAATTATTATTATTAAAGGTTGATTATTTGCCTTATTTTGTAGTTTTTTTTATCCACAACGGGTACACTTAACCTTCATCAGACCAGCAGGCCTAGCATGAGCGGCTTTTATCGACTATTGACGCATGATAAGAGCCTATATCTTGCTTACACCTTAGTGCGGTAAGCAAGACAACATGACGTGCTATAGAGATTTTTATATTATTTTTATGCATTCACAATGCAATTTTGTAAGTATAGGAAAAATGTGCTACTTATGGGGCTCGTGGGTTTTTTACTATCACATTTTTCCTATGACATGCTATATCATATCGCGTGATATAATGATGGTCATGCTAGGCAGGCTGATGTTAAGTGATGGTGATAATAGGGCTGAAGGTAGAAGCAGAATTTATGCATTATTACTGTCACTCACTTCAAAAGCACAGTAGGCCTAGCATGCGCACCATGAGATACTAAGTCGTCTTCAGTAAGTAATATAAGTGAACGGGATAAAATCACTTTGACAGCCAGATAAGAGTGGTCAATTTTTTTCGTGGCACGCATGCTACTACTCAATTCTGCCCCCCCTGATTCACGAACCGTCGGAAACGGAATCGGATTCGAATTTTGTGCTCTGTCTATGTCTATTCTACAGTGAGTGACAGAGACAGTGCATACTTTCCGCTGTCGGGAGCCTTTCGGACGGTTTGTGAATCAGGGGGCTGATCTGAGGGCCTATTCTGAAACTCAAAACCCGAAACTTCGGTATACCCGTCCCTCTCACTCTCTAGTCGGGACAGAATCTAGTGTAAGGGGCGGGGCTAACCGAAGTTTCGGATTAGCTTTTCAGAGTACGGTACCTGCTTCCGTTGTCGAACAGTTGTGAGTCAGAAGGCTTATGTGCACAATTTATTTGGTTCGTCATGCTTTTGATACAATTTCTACGATAAAAATAACAGAAGAGGAATCAAAGGCCACTTAATAAAACACAGATTTAGAAAATATTCAACTTAGAAAATATAATAAAATTACATTACATTAAAATATGTTAGTAACGCAACAATTTGATGACACTACATAAGTCGTAAACACTATGGTAGCTAAACTATGGAGATGTGCTGCATAGAAACAAAACCGTTTATTACGCCAGGAAAATCATAGAATTATATTAAACTTTTTACCATCACCTGAACCATTTTTTTATGTTTTGTTTTTATATCATGTTGGTGAAATTATAACAAAATTATTTCATAGTACTTAAGTAACATAAAACGTATGTGTCAGGTGGGGCTAGGGCAAATCGAAATATAATAGAAAAAATATATACTTAACATGAAATATTTTTTTTATAAAAACAACTAATTATTTTGTTATGTATTTACATTTATAAATGAAAACTTTACAATTTATGAACATTTTAAACATACTTACTTATATGAAATCAAAATCAAAGACTACCAACATTTTTGAAAATTCACATCACAGTTTTTATCAACAAAGTTTACTTTACAAAGTAAGTTTAGACAGACAGTTAAGGCGAACGCACACGGGCACTTTTTTTCGGCAAAAATTTACTGACAACTGTAATGAATCAATGGAGCGTTATTGTTCCATATTTCGTGGTATTGTGGGACCATCTCAGCAACAGGTTGCTACATTTTGGCATTTTGCCATCGCCTGTAAAATTGCTTGATGAGGTCGTGACGTCATATTTGGCGGGGATTGACAAGAATTGCGCAATATTAGTTGCCCGTGTGAGCGCGCCTTTAGAACACCCGCATTCAAGCATAAGAGCGCCTTCACGTTAAGGCCATAAGCTACGTTTCTTTTCTGTCGTGCTTTGGAAATGTTTATGGATTGAGATTTTAAATTATTTTTATGCGTTCACAATGCAATTTTGTAAGTATAGGAAAAATGTGATAGTAAAAAACCACGAGCCCTAAAAGTAACTTTCAGGCGGGATTCGAACCCGCGCCTCCGGGAATCCGGCTCGATGCTCTGACCAATTGTCAATTTAATGGCTGTTTCATCTTAATCGACTGTTAAACATTTGTAAAAATGTTTCTTTCCTCACATTGATGAAAAAACGCTGGCCTACAGCGTAACAAGTGATAGCAAAATTCGACGAGTCGTGTAAGCCTTTCGGTAGCTCAGTTGGTCAGAAAATCGGGCCGAATCCCGCCTGAAAGTTACTTATAGGGCTCGTGGTTTTTTACTATCACATTTTTCCTATATGTTTATGGATGCCTATAGGTGCAGTGTAGCATGGTGCCTATGACAGTTCATTCGTGCAAAGCAAAATGTTGCTTCTTCACAAGGAATAGGGTCTAATTTTCTAGCATTAAGCTGCATTAAAAATGTCTAATGCTGCTTTTCTTGAGTTTAATTCCAATAGCATAAGGAACTTTTTGCTTTGCACAAATGAGCTGTCATAGGCTATATGCTACACCGCACAAACTATAGCTCTGACAATAGGCGGCAGCTGCTGAAATGTGAAAGAGTAAGCCGGTGCAGCACGACTATGGCCGAAATATGAAGGCGCTCTAAAAGCTGAACTTTGGCGAAACAGTTTTAACTGACTTCATACCAAGAGACGCATGTAACAACTCAATACAAAATTTAAGAGTTAATAATCTTGTGCCTATTCTATACACTTTAATCCTGTTAGCAGTAGCTCTTTAAATGACAATGATGTCTATCAATGGGTGATGCAAAAACATAATGTCTCTCTGTAAGTAATGCAAGATATTTTGATTTAAAGATTGTTTATTTACATGTAATTCATTCAAATTGATCATATTTGAAATGAGATGTAGTTCAGACAGGCTTAGCCGCAAGGAACACATTTAATATTTTTGGACCACGAAAATAATTAGAGGTTGGAATGTAGGACTTGGTAAACAAATTTGGCAGGATTATTTTCCGCACAGTATCTTTAGTAGTTAAATGTGATCCTACCATGAATTAAGGTAATATAATTTTTTTTTTAAATGTGGCTACAAATTCTCGAAATATTCTCATGATCTTTTGACAGACATCATTTAAAACTAGCATATTATCATTAAAAATCTAAAAAGCTTAATAAACTTATTTCCGATTATTATTTTGTCAATTTAATTTGAATCACAAACCAAGTCTGAAGGACCACAGCAGACATGGTGATTTTGCGACTGTTGTGATGTTGCAAGTCTCTAAAGCACCCCACAGAATCATCTGTGGGGAGCTTTAGAGACTGGTTTGACAGGCGAACTGATCACAGTTCGCCTGTCGGAAACGGCCTATCAGTTGGCCGCAATTGGTCACACACACACAGTTTCGTAAAAGGTTTAGAACTGACGGCTAATGCGCAGGTATAGTGTGTGGCCGCTGGGGGCGTGGCCAATGTTGACAGTTATCGGCCGGACAGAAACTATCGATTAGTACTAAAACTGACGGCTATCAACTGCTAGTGTGTGGCTCTAAAGGGATTTTCGACTATTGCCAACTGGCAATGACCGGTCTAGTGTGTGGCCGATGGAGCTCTCGTACGTCAGATGGCCGATCCGGTCTAGGCCGACAGGCGACCTGACCAGGCGTCCGTCACTCGCTCAAGAACCCGAAATAAGTGCCTACCGCTATCTCGGGATACCAATTCAATACAATTTACAGCGGGCCGCCCGCCCGAGCGCGATAGAATATATGCGATAGAAAGAGATGCAACGAGTGGCCGTTCGTAATTTGCGCCGTACAAGCTGAATTTTACTTTATTGCGTTATAGTTAGAGTTACTTTTTATTTAAATGGCTTAGCGGAGTGCAATATCTGTTACATAGTAACTATTTAGTAATCTGTGACCTGACCGTCTGTAGGCTCCTTAACCAGAATAGTAGTATTATGCTTTTTGATTTTTACTAATAACATGGATAATTTACAAGGCGCGGCAAGCACTTGCCTTAACAGCCATAAGACAGCTTATCAGCGCGACGTTTGAGCCGCGCTCGGCACCTGAGGCAGACCGAACTCGTCTACGGGCACTCCATCCTTATTCCTGAAGCTGTCCGCTCCCGGCTCCTTGTCCGGAGCCGCTGGGGCCTTCACTACGTCGTCCAGGTACGAGGTATCGTCGTCTAAGGCGATTTCGTCACCTATAATGGAGGAGAAATATAAGTTTTAGTACTATTATGAGCCCCAAGTACCTGCGAGAGAAAATGTATTCATGTTTTGTACACACATACGCATTTCAGCTTTCATGGAGTACAAAAAAAAATACAAGGAAAGATGAAAATATGATTCACCGCCCGGTACACTTATCCCTACCAAGATACCCCTGATGGCAGGGGTAGATGGAAAATATTCCACTTCGAGCAACCGGTAGGGATAAGTGGAAACTTTATCCCCACTATGAAATTATATATTTTCCTCATTTTTATTTATAGTGATTGCGTGACGTCACTTTGTTCGTTTCCACTCTTCGTTAAGTAGTCGTCAAGCCGTTGACACTTAACTATCATGAGATTCCTCTATCATTATGACATCGCAAACATGGCGACTATTCGTAGCGCGTTCGTAGTCACGTCTTTTAAATTTTAGCAATTTTTTTAAATAAAATTTTAGTTGTAAAATATTTACAAAAATAATTAATTTCATAGTGGGGATAGTTGAGTTAATGAATGAATGAATGATATATTTATTTGCAATAATTTTGAGTACAAGAAATGGTGTTCGTTATGGAGTAATGGATTTGATGAGTTTCCAATTTTACTATCGAAATCAAATACTACCGCTACCGCTCTCCGAGTGGAATATTTTTCCATCTATCCCTATATCTTGGTAGGGACAAGTGTACCGGGCGCACCGGCCTACTCCTAGTTTATGATCTGGGACTACATTACCGTATGTCTGTCTATCAATTTATCTACAAGACAATGGGAGAGTTTCCTGCAGTTATTTTTCGATGCACTAGATGGCGCTGTAACCCTAACACAACCTCCTTTTTTCAGCATTTATGGCAAAGGATTAGTTCATTGAGCCTAAAAAGACTTGTGTGTCGGTCGGTTGTACTGTCAAATTAATCCTTCTGTGGTAAAGTTTTTCTTCTGTCAGATCTGCGGATTGCTTTGCTTCTAGCGTTGGTGTTGGTGGTGTTTTGTGAGCGTATGCGTTTTTCTTGATACTTTGATTGAAACCTGGCATTGAATTCTGGACTCCGTTATTGGCGTTTTTGTGATTGGAGTCCACTTTTTACCTAATCTGTGGGATAATAATGTACTCTTTGGTCGATGATTAATTATTTTAAGCGGCCCATTCACGCCTCACGCCAGTACCAGTACCATTAGTCTACCTACTAATGGACGGTAGGTTTTGCTGTCAGTTTGCTATCAGTCACGAATGTCACGATTCTTTTAGCCAATCAAAATGAACCATTCATAACGCTGCTCGAAGTTCCTCTATACCGATTAGTTATAGAGGTTTTAGATTAGTTAGATGGTCATGAGTGATGGAATTGACTGATGGTTGCATGACCGTCTAATGTATGCCTTACTGCTTACTTTTTTCTTTGCTATATTCTATTAGGTACTTTTTCGTTTACTTCTTCAGAAAAAGTTAGGTCGCTATAGTGGGGTAGCGCCATCTAGTACAAATTTTTGAACTAACGATGAATCATCAAAAGAAACTCCTTCATTTTTATCAGATATGCATGAAAGGATCAATATACAATAAATAGCATTACATTCTCATGTAGCTCTTAGGTTCTGTAAACTTAATCAAAGAAATCCATAAACCCTTTTATAATGTTTGTCTTTAATTAAGCAATACATTTGCACACCGTCGAAGGTTAAATGTGGCGTTCTAATACCTTGTAAGATCTAATGATTGTACCCATATTTTGCAAATAAATAATTTTGATTGAATGATTGATTGATTGATAAACTAAGACCTATGGCAAACTATTGTCCTACAATCATGAACTTAGAAAGAAAAGTATCACAGCAACAAAATATGAAAATCACAAGGCATGAGCCTGTTTTAAACTTAGCAGACTTTTGTACTCACATGGGTAGACATCACATAACATGACATGAGAAATCATGGGAAAACATCACGTAACATGGGTAGACAACATCATAACCACATCTGCAACTTATTTTGAAGCAAACAGAAAGATACATACCCAGAGCATCCAGCTCTGCAGCCAATTCATCATCATCAATCTCCGGCATTCCATACTGCCTGCCCAAGGCCTCCTGTACCTCATCAGCCTGTTCCAGCATGTCTGCCAAATCATCATTCACATCCTGAAATGATGAACTTATATTAGAGAGTCATTTATGTCGACAAGCGTTTGTATCAATACAAAATCGCTGTAACGTAACAGTGAGCTCAAAAAACATGGTGTGCAAAACTTTTTGTTCTTTGCTTGAATTATTATCGCTGAATTATCATTATTTTGTATAATACAAGACTTACTAGTGTGTTTGTATGTTTGATCACAAATTTATAGGAAGCTAAAAGTCATAAATAAATTATTCTTTTTGATTTAAATCAGGTGTATTCTAACTTAGGGAAAAGTCTATTCCTTTTTTTATGTAAGTATAGAATTTATGTGGTTTTCTGTTTACCATAAAAACAAAAAAATATGGCAAAACATATGCCTCCTTATTCCAAAACGTGGACTAAAGTTAGACCTGGTTTAAATAAAAGTGATGCTAATTCTGTCTTTCATTTGGGAAACGAAAGTGACAGCACCAGTTTAGTACCAGTTTTAAACCAGGACTATTTTAGACCATGTTTTGGAATAAGGGGGATTGGGTTTGAAGTCGGGTGAGTCGGTCTCTCCACAACAAAACAGTGATTACTAAACAGTATTAACTTCGTTACCACTCGGCTAGCATCGCCTTCAAAGCTTTAACGAAATTTAAGTATTGTTTTTCTAAAGAGTAGTAGTACCGTATTACGTATAGATAGGGTTCATTTTCGCTTGTAGTGAACAATAGTCGGTAGTTCATCAGTTAGGTAGGCGTGCGGGGGCAAATTATTTTAGACTTAATTGTCATGTGGAAAAGATTAATAATTTAATGCAACTGTTTCAGAAGTGAGTTTTATATTATTCTGTGCTCAGGCGGAACGTGACAATGAGTCATGATTTCGTGCGCGCAGCCGGCGATTTATAAGACGTTATCACGTCAATATGATAAAAACAATATAATGTTTGCTTTACCTCAATAGAATCAATATTGATCTTTTTAAATTCTTTCTTCATCTGTGTGACTCCATCTTTCATGGCGGCTATGGTAGTGTGTGTGTCCTTCAACGTCTGTGTCGCATAGTTAGCCTGCTCCATATTGAAAGATTGAGCTCTCAGACTGTCAAGCTGTTGTTCATACCTTCAAATGTAACAATAACAAAGTCAATCCACATAGACAACACGGTTTTTACCATCTGTTCTACCGCTTGTTCTACCAATAGAACATATTATAGGAAAAAAATGTCACATTTGTTTTATTGATTGATTGATCATGCATGATAGTAGAACAAGTAGGAATTTACATATATTCGTTTTTTACCATCTGTTACAGACAGTTACAGACTCTCATACATACTTATAGATAACTAACTTTCCGCCCGCGGCTTCGCCCGCGTTGACTACACGACGTTATCCAGCGGGAATGTGATATTATTCCGGGATTAAAAGTAGCCTATGTTCCTCTCCAGGCTACAAAGTATCTGTGTCCCAAATTTCAGCCAAATCCGTTCAGCCGTTTTGGCGTGATTGAGTAACAAACATCCAAACATCTAAACTTTCACATTTATAATATTAGTAGGATTAAAGAAGGGATGACATACAGCCGTATGCCACATGCAACGGCTTCCTTGGTCAAATTGTCAAACCATCTTGTAGGGGGCTTCTTATTTTTTTTTATTAAAGTGAGGACAAATGCATTATTTTAGCCATACCGAAAGGCATTTCGGACTCGGTTATCTTACTCGCTTGAACTCGTGAGTCTCTCGCCGCGCCCAGACGTCCCATGGTTCCGGGCGGTTCTTACCATTCCCCAGCCTCCTGATAAGCTTGAGAGCTGGAAGGGAGGCCGAGGAGTGGGAGAGAGCCCCTCCCCAATCCCACATTAGGTTACCCACTCAAGGTGGGCAGAACATATGGGAGAGTCGAGAGCACCCCTAACAATTAAACCATTCACTACTCGCTCTCCGTCATCAGTCTCAGGGGTCCTAAAATCGTCAATCCTAGGCCTAGTTACCAAGTCAATCCTAGTCCATTCAAGCTTTCCTAGTTAGGCTCTCGTCCTTTTTGTTGGACGCGAATATAGTATAATGTAGATATCTCTTTCTCAAAGTCGGACTGACCTAACTGGACTGCTGGTAAACAAGAGATGAAACGATGAATGATAGTGGTTTGGCCAGATACCGGATATTCGGCAAGCTACGAGGCCGGAGCGCCGGATATACGGCTACCGGATATTCGGCCCTTTATCGCGTTACATGACACGATCAGCGCGAACCGATACGATACCGGCGATACCGGCGAACTTTCCGTTAATCGGAATCGCGTTTGGGTATTAGTTATCGTACGTGAGTGGAGGATCAGGAAAACTCAGGGGTATTTGAGTGTTATCGCGCATGTTAGTATTCTTCACTTGTCGTCGTGGTTATATGTTTGATTGATTAAAAAGAAATGTCATCACATCATTAAAAAAAATATCGTCAATTTGGCAATATATTGATTTACAGTTCAAATAAATTTCTTGATGTGTGGTTATAAAAATAAACAGTGTCCATAACCAGTGCTTACCCATGGTACTACCAGTAGTCCTACTTAGATTTTTTTTGCCAGTGGTACTACTGATGTGTCTGGTAGAACTATGGGAAATTATTTTTACCCCTGATACTACTCATTAAATGTGTAAATAAAAGAACACCCTGATGATATATACCGTGAAATATTTTTTTCAATCCAAACTTAAGGGGTAAGTCATTTAAAGTGTTTAGAATAAATTTCGTGATTTATTTTTTATATTGCCGGGTAAGCACTGTCCTGTGTTATGATTTGGTACCAAACCGTTGCAAAGATATGACCGAATTCCAAATATTTTTCGGTTTTTTGGCCTGAGTTACGCTCTTTGTTTTTCGTCATTGATAATATATGTAAAAAAAAACTAAAAATTGTACTAGCATTATGAAATTTTTGTGACTAATTACAGCAAATATGTTTAATCCGTAAGGTGTTTTGTTGAATATATAAGTCTCCTTACTTACATTTTCTTTTGTTTCAAAACTCTCATGGCTTTTTGTTTCACAGAATTCTTTGCCGGCCCTTCTCTCATTTTAGTCATTTGATCTTTGTATTTGCGAAGCTCTGTATCCAGTTTCTGGACTTTTTGTTCAATATTATCAGCTCTGGCATCCACCTGCAAGTTTAGAGAAAAGCATGGATATTTTATGGATAATTTAATAGTTACTAAACACAATATTACCTAGGACCTACAATAAAAAACATGCCTGAGCGACTTTTCTCATAATTTATTTTATACTAGCGGTTCCTCGCGGTTTCACCTGTTTGGTACCGGTTCCCGTGGGAATATCCCTCGGGATAAAATATAGCCTATGTCACTTGTGAAGAATGTAGCTTTCTAATAGTCAAGTAATTTTCTAAATCGGTCCAGTAGTTTCGGAACCTATTCAGTGCAAACAAACAAACAATCATATCTTTCCTCTATAATAGGTATAGATTATAGATTATTTTAAAACATTCTTCTTCTATTTATGCGGTGCCTGTTCCCTTGTGGATTTCGCCAATGTCCAGTTTTTAGCTCAGTTTTCTTGTATAAAATTCATAGCATTCCGACAGATTCCAACAGAATAATCAACACATGAATCATCGACAGGAACCAACCATGATAGAAAGCAATACACGAAATACTTACATTGCTAATGCAGTCATTAATGCTTGGGCCTGGTTCTTTGGGTTTGCCTCTGCCAAACAATCTGTTCATTTTGGAATAAATTCAATCGTCAAACTCTTTACGAAGAAAGAAACTTTGAATTTGTAGAATAGAAGTAATACGAAAATTACCTTTTTTGTAACACAAAAAACTAGGTAAATAAAATGTCATTGTCATGTCAACCACATGTCAACGTCAAAGTCAAAATCTATGTATTCCACTTATCAAAGATATGCATCAGGGGGGCTACCGGCTAAGAAATATGGATATGGGTATGGGCTTCAACTGTCATTTGAATTCCTTATTTTGATAGATTTTTGCTGCTTTGTTCTGTTGAACGTTGCTAGCTAGCTATCGTTATACCCAACGTCACAAAAGAAGAAACTGATAACGGCTATATTTTTTATAAAATTGACCTAAAGTTCCAAAAAACGTATGAAGTTCATACCCATAAAGTTACGCGGTAGCCCCCCTGATCAATGAATTTATAAATGAAACCATTCATAAAATGTTCATAAATTCGTCCTAGTTCTAATTTCTTTGATCAAATATTTGATAAGTTGCATATTACCCTTTTATAGAGCTTTGACCTAGGGTAGGGCTTGAAGATGGTAAAAAACCGTTATTTACTGTAATTAACGTTTAGACTATTCAAAGATCCATTTCATTCCAGTCGCTTTACGTGACGATTCTGCCAACCACCTGCCAACGTCCGAGTACCATTCCATGTCATCTCATCGAACATCGATTCGATACTAGTTTAAGTATATAATTTGTGGATTCGATCGAACTGGGGGATTACCGGCTAAGAAAATATGGATATGGGTATGGGTTTCAACTGTAATTTGAATTCCTTATTTTGATAGATTTTTGCTGCTTTGTTCTGTTGAACGTTGCTAGCTAGTTATCGTTATACCCGACCTCACAAAACAAGGAACTGCTAACGGCTACTTTCTTTATAAAATTGACTTAAAGTTCCCAAAAACGTATGAAGTTCATACCCATAAAGGCTACGTTCCGTTTTGCGCCAACAGCGATAATATTACTGCTATCGCGCTCACACATCGTTCCGATTTGTTGTGAGCGCGACAACGAAAGCAGTAATTACGTCACGGATGACGTCACTACCGCCGCCATTTTGCGATTACGATGATATCGTTCCTCAGAACAATAACTAAAGCTATAGAAACCGTGCTAAAATAACAACAAAATACATTAGTTCGTACTCTTTTATCTTATGCAGTAGTACATGTGTAAGAAAGAGATAGTATACAGACTAATGTTTCTTAATTTACAAGGTTGTCACAAGTTTTATTTACGCCAGTGATGCAACGTCATCGACATTAATATCGATAAATTAAAAATAGATTTTACATACATTACATTTTTAAAATCTCTATCTATGTCAATGACACTAGTAAGTACGGTACCTATGGTAATGTGTCGACGCACACGTACCTACCACAAACAACCGCACCACATCACAGCGACAAAATGTGGTGTCGATGCAGCTTTTAGCAGTTGCGTTGTGGCTGTGCGACAAAATGTCAATGTGATTGCGTTGTCGCCAGTAGTTGTGATGTGGATACGTCGTATCGTATGCGGTGTGGCCGGCTGCTAGTTCACAGCGTCGTCGCTGGTGGTGGTCGGTATTACTTACGCACGCGGTCGATAATGACGGCAAAATGTGGTACCTGTACTAAATAAATAATAAATTGTACTAGGTATTCATTTCTAATACAAAATACACCCCGCCCACATGTTGTGTGGTTGTGGTACGTGTGAGTAGACCCAATGAAAAATTAAGTATAGCACCTGCAATATTATAAATGCAGTAAGTACTACTTTCTTTTATAAAAATTTGCAGTGTTCAGTAATCTATACTAAGATTTTATATTATTTTTATGCATTCACAATGCAATTTTGTAAGTATAGGAAAAATGTGATAGTTCTTCTTCTTTCGTGTCGCTGACAAACTAAACCATGTCCGACCAAAACTCAGCTACTCGAATCGCAGAACTTGTAGCCTTCATTAGATCCTCCTGCGTGCATCTGCAAGGACACGCAGGGCACGATATTAAATGTACCATCGTTTGGGGAGAAGCACCGCACCCACATTCTAAGTTGTTAAACATTTGTAAAAATGTTTCTTTCGGATGCGAGGGTTTCCTCACATTGATGAAGCAACGCTGGCCTACAGCGTAACAAGTGACAGCAAAATTCGACGAATCGTGTAGGCCTTTCGGTAGCTTAGTTGGTCAGAGCATCGGGCCGGATTCCCGGAGGCGCGGGTTCGAATCCCGCCTGAAAGCTACTTATAGGGCTCGTGGTTTTTTACTATCACATTTTTCCTATAATCTATACTAATGTTTTAATAAAGCTGAAGAGTTTGTTTGGTTGAACGTGCTAATCTCAGTAATTACTGCACTGACTTAGAAAATACTTTCTACTATTAGAAAGTTACATCCTTCCCGTGTGACACAGGCTATCTTTTATTTCGGGGACGGGTACCACGCGGGTAAAACCGCGAGAATCCGCTAGTTGATATTATAATAAGTAAAAAAATTGCACATAGTAATGCTTGTTCCTTCGCCTATTTTTATTGGAAACATTAGAGTGAATTAAGCTGAAAAGGAAATTAATTAATTAATTTAAATAAAGAAACCATTTTTTCTTATAAACACATCTTTAATGTTCTCATTTGGCTCAAATGATTGTAGTCCAAAGTGTTACGCATAACGTGACTGTTCACTTTTGCTGTCCAGTTGATTTTTGAAATACGGCGTATACAATCATTTTTAATAGTTTCATCTTTGGGAAATCTGAAAGAAGTAAAAATTGTTAACATCGATAAAAAAAATCACAGCACTATCATAACCTTAACAACTTTAACAGAAGTGCAAGAAAATATAAAAAATAGACCAAAACTCACGTACATATCTATTGATAATATTAATTTATTACAATTTCCGGATAATACTGATGTTAAATTCTTAAAAATATTTGTATTTTGAAACAAAACTTACCGATGAAATGATTCAATCTCATCCGAATTTTCTTTCAGTGATATATTAGACTAACAGCCTAGAACAACACAAACCATCCTAGACACGGAATGCAAGCTCTCTAGAGAGCCTGTATGCACACTTTCCTGTTGTTTTATCACCGAATTCCTTGTAAATTAATAAATTTTCACTTTAGCTGCCAGCGAAGCTGTTCGACCATTATAATACGTTCGTATTAAATTGGTCATACCTCAGAAGCCACGTTCTCAACAAAGACAAATTTTTATTTTGGTAGTATTATATTACAATCAATTAGAACCATTTGACATTTGTACTTTACAGGCTTGTGACAATGAAAGAAACAATAGAAACTCACAAAGATTGTCTATTTCACTCTTACTCATGTATGCTGAATTACTTAAAGTGAGTACGATAGCTGGTACACAGTTTTTATTTTAGTACGGTTTCTATAGCTTTAGTTATTGTTCTGAGTATCGTTCTCAAGCGTTAGCATAGCACTGTGAGCGGGCTGTCATATTTGACGTTTTGTTGTCAAACGTCATTGTTTGTTGTGGTTTTGTTTGAGTAATCTCTGCGTTTTAGGTTTTTTTTAGGTATTTTATTTGTTTTTCCCGAAGCAGAAAGCCAGAAAAATTATAGTGCTTATTAAAGATGAGACGACGGGTAGAGTACATTACTCTAAATTTAAGCACGGATCACTATCATCATCGCTGTCCAATAAAACGTTTACAAATTGACGAATATCCATATTAAAGCGGTGATTATTTACTTACAAATTCAAATCAAAACAACGCTCGCTCGCGATGCGTGCAAATAGCCGTTCCAAATTGAAATCGCGTCAACAGTGTTGTCAGCGCGATAATCAAAACGGAACAGCTTTTAGCGCTCACAGCGCCAACAGTACTATTGACTCAAAACGGAACACGGCCAAAGTTACGCGGTAGCCCCCCCAGCCCCCCTAGCATGACCAACAAAATGCGATATGATATGATAAGTTATCCGGTTTAACTGTCAAAAGACTATGGGTTTTGACGTTTGAATGTCGAAAAGTCTCTTTATCATGCGATACATATCACGTTTTGGGTGGTCATGCTAGGCTTACAGATCGAATGGGAGAGTTTCCTGCAGTAATTTTTCGATGCACTAGATGGCGCTCCAACCCTACCCTAAACCCTATGAAGCTCTACTTAATACTGCATGAAGCTCGACTTAATACTGAGGTAACTGGAGAGTGCAGTACGAACAATTTTTTGTCCACCACAAATTACACAGTGGCTGTCTTCCGTCTTACCTACACTTTAAAAAAATACGTATGGTCATATGAGACAACTGACAGCCACTACATACATATTGTAAATGTCAAATTTGCTGGGTGGGGACACTTTTTTATTCAGTGTACCTCAGTATTAAGTCGAGCTTCATTCTAAACCCTAACACCACAGTCTACTTACTACATACAGTCAGTCATCGCGTTTGACATTGGCGAAAATGCCGCCGATGTCCAGACAGTTGGAAAACTGTAAGGGTTGTAACGCGTATAGTTGTAAGACTTCGCCGAAAAAAAGGAGTTACATTTTATACTGTTGAAGGAGATCCGAAAGCAAGCGAGTGCAACCTACATGGTGTCTTTGACTCGATTATTATCTTGTGTCAAATGTCACTGTGATTACTCTTTTCGAAATCTCTGTACCTATTGCTTATCGTTTTTTCATGTTGTAAATAAAAGTCTGTTCTTATAAATAATAAGTGTTTGTTCCTTCTCTAAATAGCTTCCACATTAACTACGCTTTGCTACAACAGGTTATGGTTTTGCTGCAATTTAGCTAAAAGATGGAAATTTCGACTTTCAAGTATAACATTGCACCCCTCGAAGGTAAAAGCAACTGGGATACGTGGAAGTATAAAATGCTTATTATACTCAAGAGCATACCTCGCGCTCTCGACATAATTGAAGGCAGACTTACCGCGGATAAAGAAAGTGAAGCCAGTGCGACCGGAGTATCAACCGCCGCTACCGTGTCGGAATTTACGAAAGCCGACTCGAGTGCTCTTTTCATTATTACCAACAACACGACTGAAGAAATGCTACGAAAAGTGATGAGATTTACGTCCACTAAGGAAATATGGTTAGAACTTCATCGAATGTTTGACGGAACAAACGAAGACAAAACCTTCCAATTATGTATGAGTTTCTTTGGATTGAGAAAGGATCCCGCTGACGATGCAACAACTCATATGTCAAAATTGAAAAACATTTGGACCTCATTGAACAAAGAGCTCGGCGATGATAAGAAGCTTCCGGATCTTCTTCTCATATGCAAAACGCTCGACACACTGGGAGAAGAATACGTTCAATTCAAGAGTGGATGGTTAATGTGTCCAACGTCCGAACGAACCATTGACAACCTAACCGATCGTCTGTGCGTGTTCGAAAGGAACTTGATGGTGTCTACCGTGCCGCCAGAACAAGAGGCTTTAACAACAAAGACCACACAGAATGGGACAAGGAAAAAGAATAAGGATGCAAAGATAAAATGCAACTACTGCTCCGTCAAAGGTCACCGAGTGAAAGATTGCAAAAGATGGCTTCAAGATGGCAAACCTTCGAAAAGCAGTAACCCGCCCTCTTCTTTTTCTTCTCAAAAGGAATCTCAAGTAGTGGAATCGATGTACTTACAAGCGGAAGTACTGACAACAGAGCATGAAGTATCGATGACTTCATCGAGTACAGTCAACTGGTACGTTGATAACGGCGCAACATGCCACGTCAGCAATCGTGGAGATCTATTTCAAACTTTCCAAACTTTTGACCAGATGCACTCCGTCTCTGCGGCTAATGGCACTGCACTGCAAGCTAAAGGCAAAGGGAATATCAACATCAAATCAGAGGTACGTGGAAGAGTTTACGAGATCACCTTGAAAGACGTATGGTACGTGCCACAGATCACAAAGAACCTGTTCTCTGTTCTAGCTGCTCATGACTGCAACTCAATAAGCAATTTTGAGTCCACACCAACGAGCTGCACTATGTCAACACGCGGCGAAGTTAAATTAATGGGTGTACGCAGCATTAGCGGAGGCTTATACAAGCTAAATGTTAAGACCGTCATTCCTAACAGAAACTTGGAAGTGAATCTGATATTAACGAAGACGCAGCTTCACCACGAGCGACTCGTACATCAGAACAAGCGTCATGTACGTCAATTTGTAAAACGGGAGTTAGGAATAGACCTTCCTCAAGATGAAAGCGTCTGCGAAAGTTGCATATTCGGCAAGTCGCATCGATTGAAGTTTGGGAACCGACCTAGAGCTTCAAGACCAGGCGAGCTTGTACACAGCGATGTATGCGGGCCGTTCCCTAACTCTTTTACAAATTTACGCTACTTTGTATTATTTAAAGATGATTTCACCGGCTATCGCTACGTTTACTTCCTGAGAGCCAAGTCAGAAGTAAAACAGAAGATGCAAGATTTCATCGCCGAAGCAAGAAATACTCGTCATTCGATCGAGACACTCCTGAGTGACAATGGCGGCGAGTTTGACAATAAGGATGTGCGTGAGATTCTCGCCACGCATGGAATCAGACAGAGGCTGACTATGCCATACACTCCTGAGCAAAACGGATGCAGCGAGAGAGATAATAGAACCTTGGTCGAGGCTGCAAGGACTATTATGCATAGCGGAGGGTTTCAAGAGAAGCTGTGGGCCGAAATAGTTAATGCGGTTGCTTACGTTCTAAACAGAACCGGTCCATCCCGTATGAATAACAAATCACCCTACGAACTATGGCATGGAAATAAACCGAAAGTTGCTCATCTACGCATCTTGGGCTGCAGAGCTTACGTCCATGTCCCCAAACAGAAAAGAAAGAAACTCTCCATGACAGCCCTCAAAGGAAGATTAATCGGATACGACAACGATGATGGCTACCGTATCTGGTGCGATGACAATAAAATGATTCGGTCGCGAGACGTAATCTTCGACGAGAAACCGCTTGACAGAACTCTTTGCGATGACGTTGTACCCACGACAACGAGGAAAGAAACGTCTTTCAATGAAGTCGATTTGAAAGTGACTTTCAATCAGGAACGCAATAAATACAGTCAAGATCTTACACCAAGCCATCATATCGAAAACTCGATACCTGATCAAGAAGATCAAGGACGTGTACCGCAGATAATAGAAGACAGATCGATTGAATTTGATGAGGAAAATCCCGATCATGGTGAAATGTCTAGACCACCGAGCACATGTTTGTACGAATCCGATGCCAACTTAGGAAATTCATCTGAATCAGAAGATGAAGAAACGGAACCTCGATACAAACTGCGAGACAGGAGCACCATTAGTCTTCCAAAGAAATTCAGAGACTGTTGTGCACTTATCGACGAAGAAGCTGAACCCACTACGTTTAAAGAAGCTATGAAGAGCCTACATAAAGATGAGTGGATGAAAGCTATGCAGAAAGAGATAGATTCTTTGAAAGAGAACAACACATGGGTCCTTCAAGAACTACCTCAGGATCGAAAAGCCATACCGAGCAATTGGGTTTATAAGATAAAGAGAAACCCGGATGGCTCTATCGATAAATACAAAGCGCGTCTGGTCGCAAAAGGATTTAAACAACGCAAAGGAATAGACTACGAAGAAACGTACAGTCCTGTAGCCAGATTTGCAACCATACGATCGCTACTAAGTGTTGCTGCGAGTGAAAGGATGTACCTAACACAGTTTGACGTGACGACTGCCTTTCTCTATGGTGAGCTCGAAGAAGAGCTATACATGCAACAACCTGAAGGTTTTCACGATGGCTCTACCTGCGTATGTCATCTGAAAAGAAGTTTGTACGGATTGAAGCAAGCGCCCCGCTGCTGGAATCATCGTTTCCATAAAGTACTGACTGAACTCGCATTCACACAGAGTACTGCAGATCCGTGTCTATATACAAAGAAAGTAGGGGGGAAACAGATATTACTTACTTTATATGTCGACGACGGATTAGTGGCTGCTTCAGACAAACAGCTTGCCGATGACTTCCTAGAGAAGCTGAAAACAAAACTTAAAATTACGACAAATCCCGCGACATACTACTTAGGAATGGAAATCAGTCAATGTAAAGACGGCATGATCGTAATCCACCAGGAAGCCTATACAAAGAAGGTACTTGAACGATTTAATATGGCTAATAGTAATCCTATCTCAACACCGATTGACGCCGCAGAAAAATCGTCTGTAACACAATTGGACGTGGAGAAAGGAAACACCGAGGAGAATAATTTCCCGTATCGCGAAGCTGTTGGTGCACTAGCATACCTCATGGTCGCAACCCGTCCTGATATCGCCTATGCCGTTGGTGTAGTATCACGCAACTTAGAAAAGCCAACCAGAAGTGACTGGAACAGAGTTAAACGTATACTCCGTTACCTAAAGGGAACTACGTCTCTTGGGATCCAGTATAAGCCGAAGACCCTGACACAGCCAGAACTGGTAGGATATACCGACGCCGATTATGGTGGTGATGCTACTACCGGACGATCCACCACTGGAATTGTATGCCTATATGCCGGAGGTCCAGTATCATGGACAAGCAGAAGGCAAACTTCAGTAGCACTGTCCACTACTGAAGCGGAATTAGTGGCTGCCAGTGAAGGGGCCAGAGAATTAGTTTGGCTGACAAGAATCTTTGAAGATTTGACAAAGATAAAGAGTGTGCCGAATCTTCATGTTGACAACGAAGCAGCTGTACGATTGGCACACAACCCGGAGTTCCACAAACGGACGAAGCATATTCGCATCCGACACTTTTATGTCCGAGAACTTGTGTCTGCAGGAGCAATATTTGTTAAAAGGATTGGGACTAAAGATCAGGTCGCAGACATCATGACCAAAGGACTGCCGAAGCCCACCTTTGTGAACATCAGGTCTGCACTAGCATTGTTTTAGAGGGCGTGTTGAAGGAGATCCGAAAGCAAGCGAGTGCAACCTACATGGTGTCTTTGACTCGATTATTATCTTGTGTCAAATGTCACTGTGATTACTCTTTTCGAAATCTCTGTACCTATTGCTTATCGTTTTTTCATGTTGTAAATAAAAGTCTGTTCTTATAAATAATAAGTGTTTGTTCCTTCTCTAAATAGCTTCCACATTAACTACGCTTTGCTACAACATATACATCTTGACTAACTTACTAAAAATATGTAGTTTAAAAAACTATAAAAACACACTTTTATAGGAACAGACTAAAAGTACAAAATAACCGTCTGTTCAGTAACTGAAATTAAAAAGCGTGGTGCGCGTTGTCAATAATAAGACGTACTTGAATCACTGATCTCTACCAATCAGTGACTTGAATGCATGCTTTGCAGAGGGCGCACCACGCTTTTTAATTTCAGTTACTGAACAGACGGTTATTTTGTACTTTTAGTCTGTTCCTATAAAAGTGTGTTTTTATAGTTTTTTAAACTACATATTTATTTTTTACTTTTTAGTTTAACAAATGGCAAGCTATGGATGGGGATGGTAATCGATTTCACAGTCCATTCATGTGTCTGCCCACCCCGTAAACATTATAACTCAAAGGCGTGATTGTATGTATTTAGGTAGTTTTACAAATTCAAGTGGAGTCTATTAGTTACCAGATGCGCGAGCCGAACCCTTCCTTCCTCCCTGCTCCATCATCAGACACTCACCACCAAGTGTAGCGAATAGGTCTCATCAGAACGAAACAAATGAGCCCATCTCGAGGGGTTTCCTAGTGCTCATTAGGGATTGCCACTGACTTCCTCCCTGCTCCATCATCAGACCCTCACCACCAAGTGTAGCGAATAGGTCTCTTTAGAACGAAACAAATGAGCCCAAACTCGAGGGGTTTCCTAGTGGTCTTAAGGAGTGCGACTGACTTCCTCCCTGCTCCATCATCAGACTCTCACCACCAAGTGTAGCGAATAGGTCTCATCGGAACGAAACAAATGAGCCAGAGCTCGAGGGGTTTCCTAGTGGTCATTAAGGAGTGCCACTGACTTTCTCCTTGCTCCATCTTCAGACACACACCACCAAGTGTAGCGAATAGGTCACATCGGACGAAACAAATGAGCCAGAACTCGAAGGGTTTCCTATTGGCCATTAAGAAGTGCCACTGGCTTCCTCCCAGCTTCATCATCAGACCCTCGCCACCAAGTGTAGCGAATAGGTCTCGTCTAAACGAAACTAATGAGCCCAAACTCGAGGGGTTTTCTTGAAGTCATTAAGGAGTTTCACTGAGTCCTCCCAGCTCCATCATCAGACCCTCACCACCAAGTGTAACGAATAGGTATTATCAAAACGAAACAAATGAGCACAAACTCGAGGTGTTTCCTGTTGATCATTAAGGAGTGTCACTGGCTTCTTTCCTGCTCCATTATCAGACCCTCACCACCAAGTGTAGCAAATAGGTCTCATCAGAACGAAACAAATGAGCCAGAACTCGAGGTTTTTCCTATTGGTCGTTATGGAGTGTTACTGGCTTCCTCCCTGCTCCATCATCAGACCCTCACCACCAAGTACAGCTAATAAGTCTCGTCAGAACGAAACAACAGAGCCTAAACTCGAGGGGTTTCCTAGTAGTCATTAAGAAGTGCCACTGGCTTCCTCCCTGCTCCATCATCAGACCCTCACCATTAAGTGTAGCGAATAGGTCTCATCCGAACAAAACAAATGAGCCTAAACTCGAGGGGTTTCCTAGCAGCCATTGAAGAGTTCTATTGCCTACCTCTTGACTCCATCATCAGATCAGCTCGATGGTAGCAAATTATTGTATTGTCATCGGATTCATATAGACTTGCAAAGTTTCAAATCAATACGACAATTAGAAGTAGGTTAAAATTGAATTCCAAGATTTTCTTACATTGTGACTTAGTTACAAGTGAAGCTAATAAAAGTGTGGTAAAAAGGTATATAGATATGGCGAAGTTCACAGGTTTATATTGTAACTAGCCTTCCGCCCGCGGTTTCGACCGCGTGGACTGCACGAGAACGAGACGTTATCCTATGGGAATAATATGATGGCGGCCAACTTTTTTGTTTGTGGGCCGATTTTGGTGAAACTTGGTTTTTAGTACTATTTTGACAAGAAAACTGCAACGCAATGATATTTTTTTTTTTAAATCCAAGATGGCGGCCAACTTTTTTGTTTGTCGGCCGATTTTGATGAAACTCAGTTTTTAGTACTATTTTGACAAGAAAGCAGCAACACAATGTTAAAATAATTAAAAATCCAAGATGGCGGCCAACTTTTTTGTTTCTTGGCCGATTTCGATGAAACTCGGTTTCTGGTACTATTTTGACAAGAAAACAGCAACGCAATGATAAAAATATTAGAAATCCAAGATGGCGGCCAACTTTTTTGTTTGTCGGCCGATTTTGATGAAACTCAGTTTTTGGTACAATTTGGACAAGAAAGCAGCAACACAATGTTAAAATAATTAAAAAACCACATAAAAAAAGTAAGAAATAATTCCTCACCAAATAAATAACGTAAGTACTTTGAAGTCGGGCGTGAAACATGTACAATTTTTTGTTGTTTTTCTTAAAACCCGCCCGACTTCAAAGTACTTACGTTATTTATTTGGTGAGGAATTATTTCTTACTTTTTTGATGTGGTTTTTTAGAAGGCGGTTTTTTTTTTTATAAAAATTTAATTTTTTTCACTCTTTTTAGTGCATCGTGCAGGCAATTTACGTGTTTTTTGGTAAATAGGTATGTGATCAAACTGAAAACCTCCTTTTTCGAAGTCGGTTAAAATACCTTGAGGTATCCTCTATTTACCAAAACAAGAATCATCTAAATCGGTTTATAAACAAAGGAGTTATGCCTAAAGATACGTAGTAAATTCACATAAAGTGGTAACGAAAACGACAGTATTTTCAAGATTTCCTGAAAACTACTGAACCGATTTCAAAATTTCAAAAAATGGGACCAACTTGGAAACTAACCTGATGTAATAACGTTTGAACCATTTCAATCGGTTCAGCCGTCTTCGAGTAATCGGTGGACATACACAAAAAAAAAAAAAAAAACATACATACAGACGAATAGAGAACCTCCTCCTTTTTGATTTAGAAGTCGGTTAAAAATCCAAGATGGCGGCCAACTTTTTTGTTTCTTGGCCGATTTCGATGAAACTCAGTTTTTGATACTATTTTGACAAAAAAACTGCAACGCAATGATAAAATTTTTTAAAAATCCTAGATGGCGGCCAACTTTTTTGTTTGTGGAATGATTCTGATGAAACTCGGTTTTTGCCAAAAACCGAGTTTCATCAGAATCCAAAAACTTTTTGGTACTGTTTTGACAAGAAAATAGCAACGCAATGGCAAAAATGTAAAAAAATTTAAAGATGGCGCCCACATTTTTGTTTGTGGGCCGATTTTGATGAAATTCGGTTTTTGGTACTATTTGGACAAGAAAAGCAGCAACGCAAAGTTAAAAATATTAAAAATCCAAGAGGGCGGTCAACTTTTTTGTTTCTGGGCCAATTCTGATGAAACTCGGTTAATGGTACTATTTTGGCAAGAAAACAGCAACGCAATGTTAAAAATATTAGAAGTCCAAGATGGCGGCCAACTCTAAGTTTTTGGGCCAATTTTGATTAAACTCGGTTTCTGGTACTATTTTGACAAGAAAACAGCAACGCAATGTAAAACATTAAAAACCCAAGATGGCGGCCAACTTTTTTGTTTGTGTTCCGATTTAGATAAAACTCGATTTTTGGTACTATTTTGACAAGAAAACAGCAACGCAATGTTAAAATAATTAAAAAATCCAATATGGCGGCCAACTTTTTTGTTTGTGGACCGATTTTAATGAAACTCGGTTTTTGGTACTGTTTTGACAAAAAACAGCAACCTAATATTAAAAATCCAAGATGGCGGCCAACTTTTTGTTTGTCGACCGATTTTAATGAAACTCAATTTTTGGTACTATTTTGACAAAAAACCGGCAACCAAAGAAGAACCAAGGAAGAGAACCAATTAGGTTCCATAGAAGAAATACCTAACCGACCGAGCATAGCTAGGAGAATTTCGAGACTAACGGCATTAAATGCGCTGGAAAAATCTATTAAAACTAGGACAGTTAATAATTGCTTAGCAGACCCAAAAACCCATTACATGACACCAATATCACAAAATAGAAAAAAAACACAGCCGTCATCTTGGATTCCAAAACACATTAAAATCAAGCTTAGCATCCCTAAAAACCCCTTACATGACACCAATATCACAAAATTTAAAAAAAAGCGCGGCCGCCATCATGCCTTCCAAAACGCACATGAAAATCGAGCTAAGCATCCTTAAAAACCATTTACATGACACCAATATCACAAAACTGAAAAAAGTGCGGCCGCCATCTTGGATTCCAAAACGCACATAAAGGCATAAAGGCTGTTGTCGTGTTTTTAGGTGTTTTTTGGGACTTGATACAAAAACTGGTCTATTTATGCTCTAATTCTCTTTTAAATGTGGAACGAACTGATTGAACTCATAAAGCATATAACATACGAACCTTTTAATATAGTTAACACTGTTAAAGCACTGATAATAAAAGATCTTGGGAAACAAAAACAAATATAATTAAACTGAAAAACACTATATTAAAAACCGCAAGGCTGAATCAAGTGACAGACTAGACATTGACATGAGTTTTCTCTACAAAAAGAGTACAGTTTTAAATAACTATACAAAGCAGGTTTCTTAACATCTTCTCTCTTTGTTTAGTTTAGCCAGTGTCTTCTCTCTCACTGCACATTCCTATACAATTGCACAGCATCGTCAGTCTGGGCCTAAACAGTGGCTTAGTCATCATGTCAGCCAACTGCATCTCTGAAGAAACTTTCTTCACTTGAAGCACACCATCCGTTACAGCTTCTCTTATGAAGAACTGGCGGATCCTGATGTGTTTAGTTCGGCTATGAAACTCGTAAGGTGGGTTGCTTGCCAACTTGATAGCCGACTCGTTGTCAATGTACAGCTCAGGAACATCCTTCGTTTGTTCAATGTCCTGAAGCAGTGTCTTAAGCCAGATTATTTCTCGAGCAGTTTCACTCGCAGCAACAACTTCCGCTTCGGTGCTTGAAATAGCTACGGATGTTTGCCTGCTGCTCTTCCACGAAACAATCCCCCCTGCGTACATGCAGACCATTCCCGATGTAGACCTCCCAGTGTCTAAATCTCCACCGTGGTCCGAGTCGCTGTAGCATACTAACTTTGAATTAGAATTCTTTCTATAAATTAACCCCCAATCTACTGTGCCTTTCAGATATTTAAGGATTCGTTTCACCTTCACTATATCTTCATTTGATGGGTTATCTAGTTTTCTAGAAGCAACTCCAATGGCATAGGCGATGTCGGGCCTTGTTCCGACCATTAGATAAGCCAGAGCACCAACAACTTGTCTATACGGAAACTTTGTAGATGTACTCTCACTATCTTCTCTTTTTTCCGACTTCGTATCATCTTTGATAATTGGTGTCCCAACTGACTTACACTCGTCCATTCCGAATCTCTCTAGAATCTTCTTTGTATAATCCGTCTGATTCACAACAATTGAGCCATCTTCTCTTCTTGATATCTCTATACCAAGATAGTAGTTTGCAGGCTTCTCTTTGATTTTGAATCTGTCTTTTAATTCACTCATAAACTTTTTTGATTCATCTACATGAGTGGATGCTAGGAGTCCATCATCGACGTAGAGTGCCAATATAAGCTTCTTCTCTCCTCTCCTCCTCACGAAGAGGCATGGATCTGCTTCACTCTGTTTGAATCCAACTTTTAATAGAAAGTCTTGCATGCAGTTGTTCCAGCATCTAGGAGCTTGTTTTAGTCCATAGAGGCTCCTTTTCAACTTGCAAACTAAGTTCGTATGATTGTCATACCCTTCTGGTGGTCTCATGAAAATCTCTTCATCTAGACTTCCATAAAGGAAAGCTGTGGATACATCGAACTGCATAAGATGCATGTCTTCTCTTGCAGCAATGCTCAAAATAGTCCGAATCGTGCTCATCCTTGCTACTGGACTAAAAGTATCGAAATAGTCCACTCCTTTCTTTTGGGAGTACCCTTTAATCACCAGTCGTGCTTTATAACGATCTACGCTTCTGTCTGGATTCATTTTTACTTTGTAAATCCATTTACACGGTATAGCTTTTCTTCCTTTCGGTAAAGGTACCATTTCCCAAGTCTCGTTTTCTTTCAACGACTTCATTTCTTCATACATGGCTATTATCCACCTTTCTTTATCTTTAGATTCCATAGCTTCTCTGAATGTTTGAGGTTCTTTAATACCATTTAACTCTGCAACCGCTGTCATTACAAAACTCTCAAACCTTTCAGGTACCTTTAATGTGGATCGGTCTCTAAGTCTCATACCTTGTGCCGTCTCTTCTCTTGACTCCATCCTCTCAATCCTCTCACCAGAGCCTGTCTCTTCCTCTACGTCTGGCTCTGGTAAGATTTCTTCATTGTTGACTGGATGTTAAGCCGTTGTATTTAAATATAAGTTGTAATTATTGTACATAGATGGCGTTGTGCCAAACGTACGTAATGCTGAACGGCGGTGTTAAGATTTTTTGGTGATTGATATAGTCTTGTCGATGCACCCAATAAATTATCCTCGACCTACACACTAGTTTTATTTACGTTGTGAATAACAGTATTTTGGACCTCTATGGGATTGTACATGGTCCTAACCGAGTCGGAAGTTTCGGTTGGTTGACCTGGAACCAGCTCAGTACGAGTGACAGGAGCAGGGACTACGGAGGATCGGAGTTTTGAGTTTGCAGCAGCAGCTCCAGCAGTGACGTCAGCGGATCTGGGTGCTACCACGAAGCGAGCGATTGCGTAAGCGGAAGCGTTTGAGTGAGTGTTGTGCTGTGATGAAACTGTGAGTACATTTGTGTCATTCATTAACTTAGAATAATTTCAAGAAAGTTAGAATTTGGAAATTTTAGAAGTGTTTTCATAGACTTAGAATAATTTCTCCAAAAGTGAAATACGGGGAATCCACGCTAGTTTGCGGAGCCAAGTGCGAAAACACTTAGAAAAATTTCGTAAATTTTACGATTGACTTAGAAAATAATTTTGAATTTTCTCATACGGTGAATAGTTAGAATAACTATCGAGATGGATGCCTACGGTAAAATGCAAGATGATACTAAGTCAAAGGTTCAGAAGGGAAGGTCTAAATTTAGAAAATCTCCGAAAGATAGGATCTCTTTGTCATACATAGAAACACGTCTAGAAGCCTTAGAAAAACAGTGGTCTTCTTTTGATGAAACACATAAGAAGATTATAATGGAAGTTTCTGGAGACGTACTTGAAAAATCTACTTATTTTAAAAATGACATGTATGATGAGACCGAAGAACTGTACATAAATTACAAGTCGGAGTTAAAGGAAGCCATCCTTAGGTTAAAGAAAGATGTTAATGTTAATGAATTTTATGATGCAAATGCAACTAACAGCACCCAATCCTTTACTGTTAAATTACCGAAAATAGAAATACCTAATTTCAGTGGCAAATACACAGAATGGAGTAGTTTTCGTGATTTATTTTTGTCTTTAATTCACAACAATAAGGGATTGGATGACGTTCAAAAGCTGCACTATTTGAAGAGTCACTTGTCTGGCGAAGCCGAGCAAATGTTAAGACACATTCCTATCACGGCATGTAATTATAAAACTTGTTGGGATCAGTTAGAGCATCGTTACAACAACAAAAGGTTTTTAGCCAATTGTGTACTAAAACGTTTTATGAACCAAAAAAATGTATTGTCGGAATCTTCAAGTGCGATAAAGGAATTACTGGACACAACTAATGAGTGTTTAAATGCTCTTACTAATTTAGATGTAAATGTAGATTCCTGGGATCTTATTGTAATTTATATAGTTTCGTTGAAACTTGATACAGAATCTCGAAAGTTGTGGGAAGTGGAAGTCAGTAAATGTAATGATGAATTGCCTAAACTTATTAACTTCAAAAACTTTTTGGATCATCGTTTTAGATCTTTAGAATTTCTTGACAATAAATCCACTAAACAGAGTAATGTTCGTTATAATGTTCCTAAAACAATGCATGCAATTCCTGCTGTATCATGTATATTTTGTTCCGATGCTCACAAACTGTGTAATTGTAAAAAATTCGCAAGGGAAGATGTAAATGTACGTCGTACTTTTGCCCAAACCAACAAGTTATGTTTTAATTGTCTTGCTCCGAATCATTCGATATACAATTGCCGTCAATCAACCAGCTGTCGCATTTGTAAAAGGCGACATCACTCTTTACTGCACCCAAAGTTAGGTCCTAAAGATGATCAGGTAAACACTTCCGTAGTGGAAGGGGGCGCTCAGTCGTCCAATGTAGAATCATCTCAAGGCGAGGCATCAAATATAGTATCATGCTTTTCTAATGCAAATAGTCAAGTATTATTGGCCACTGCTTTGGTCAATGTAGATACGAGAAATGGAACTTTTTGTATCAGAGCTCTTCTGGACCAAGGTTCACAAGCTTCATTTATAGCAGAGTCTGTTGTACAAATGCTTGGTCTTAGAAGAGTTTCAAACATGAGCTACATTTCAGGGTTAGGTAGTGATCAAGGTTCATCCTTGCAGTCTAAATGGACCGTTATGGTCAAAATTCAGTCACGCCATGACCCCAACTTTATAGTTGAAGTTAAAGCTCATGTTCTTAATAAGCTCACTTCTCTTTTACCTGAGAGGAAAATGTCTGTTCCGATGTTTTCTCCTCAGATTCCTGCTATAGAGTTAGCAGACCCGAAGTTTGATACTCCGAGTAAAATTGATATTTTACTGGGGGCGGAAGTGTATGGTCAAATTTTAATGGATGGAGTTGTCAAAGGTCCACCAGGTTCTCCAATTGCGCAAAATACCAAACTTGGCTGGATCCTTTCAGGCCATATATTTTCCCCTCCAAGTTACGAACTTTCACAGACACGTAATGAAATAATTAGTATGCACACTCAATTGAGTATGAACGATCTCCTGAAAGGTTTTTGGGAGCAAGAAGAACTGTCTTCAGCTGTGAAGAAATGTCTGTCTGAAGAAGAACAGCAATGCGAAGAGCTGTTCGCCAAAACTACTTCTAGAGATGATGAGGGTCGCTATATCGTGAAATTGCCATTCAAAAAGGTGGACCCAAGTTGTCAATACGGTAATTCTTATGATATTGCGCAAAAACGATTCTTTATGCTCGAAAAACGATTACTGAAGAATCAACCACTGAAGATTCAATATTCCGAGGTTTTGGAGGAATATTTAAAATTAAATCACATGGAAGTAGTGCCGGAAGTGGAGAAAGCTAATCCCAAGGCTGTGTATCTTCCCCATCACGCTGTCGTTCGCAATGAGAGAAGCACCACTAAGGTTCGGGTCGTGTTTGATGCGTCGTGTTCGCTTAATAATGGAACTTCGTTGAATGATGATCTCATGGTAGGTCCAACGCTTCAACCCACACTTCGACACCTTATTTTACGTTGGCGCTGCTATCCTATAAGCCTGGTAGCAGATATTGTGAAGATGTACCGTCAAGTCAAGATAGCTGCTGAGGATGTTGATTTTCAACGTCTATTATGGCGTAGCGATGTTAATTCAGAACTTCAGCATCTCCGACAATTGCGTGTAACATTTGGTACATCAGCGGCACCTTACTTGGCGGTCAGATCCTTACAACAGCTTGCACATGATGAGGGAGATAAATATCCTTTGGCAGCTAGCAGAGTCCTTAGGGAATATTATATGGATGATCTTATGACAGGCTGCGAAAATATAAACGAGGGAGCACAGATTTATCAACAAATGAACGAGTTACTTAAACTTGGTGGTTTCCAGCTTCAGAAATGGAGTAGTAGCAATAGTGAGTTGTTGTCAAAGTGGGATAGAGAAAGTAAGAATTCAAAGGAAACTTTAGAGCTAAAATTAGATACAGTTATCAAAATTTTAGGTCTCACTTGGAATAGACACCAAGATAAATTTCAATACACTGTCCAACTTACAGCACTGGAAACACCCATAACTAAGAGGAAAATGATTTCGGAAATAGCAAAACTGTTTGATCCCCTCGGTTGGCTAGCTCCTGTGGTCACCACTGCTAAAATATTTATTCAAACAGTCTGGCTGTCAGGGATACAATGGGATGAAGAATTGCCATGTGATATTTTGAAGGCATGGCTTGAGTTTCGAGATGAACTTACACATCTTGCTCAATTTAAGATTCCAAGATGGATTGGCACTAGCACCAAAGATGTTAGCAGAGAACTTCAAGGATTCTGCGATGCTTCAAATGCAGCATACGCAGCTGTAGTCTATATGAGAATCGTTGATGGTAAAGGTGATGTGCATGTACGATTACTTGCCGCAAAGACGAAGGTTGCTCCAGTGAAGCAAGTCTCGATTCCTCGGTTGGAGTTGTGCGGAGCGGTATTGTTAGCCAACCTGCTTCACGAAATTGCAGAAGTTTTAGAGATTCCGAAGGAGTGCGTTTACGCCTGGACGGACTCAAGTGTAGTCCTTTCATGGTTGAGTAGTCATCCCAGCAAATGGAAAACCTATGTCGCGAATCGGGTCTCTGAAATATTAACGCTTATGAATAATACTCAGTGGTCACATGTCAAGTCCGAATCTAACCCTGCAGATTGTGCGTCGCGAGGTATAAATCCGAGCAAACTATCGGATTTGAAGATCTGGAGAGAGGGTCCACAATGGCTGCAAGAAAAGGTTATTAATTATTCAAAGGGACAATTTAAATTAACGGATTTAGAAAAGAAAAAAGAGCAAATTTCGTGCCACACTATTCAGTCAGAGTCAGAATCTATATTATGTCGTTATTCTTCATTGAATAAATTATTAAGAGTTGTTGCATACATACGTAGATTCCTTAAGTTAAAGAAAGAAAAATTTACGCCTTACATATCTAGATTAGAAATTAAAGAGTCTTTACTTACCTGTATCCGATTGTGTCAAAGGAAAAGTTTCCTGGAAGAAATAAAATGTTTACAAACTTTGGGAAAGATAAAGAAAAGCAGTAAACTTACATCACTGTGTCCGTTTCTTGATGCTGATGGTATACTCAGGGTGGGCGGTCGCTTACAAAATGCTGAAATAGATGAAAATATGAAACATCCAATATTGCTGCCGTATCAGTCGTTTTTCTCAGATTTGATTGTGGATGATGCCCATAATCGCACTCTTCACGGCGGTCCACAATTAATGACAAACTTTTTAAGAACGCAGTATTGGATAGTTAATGCGAAAAATCTTGTTCGCAAGGTCGTTCGGAAGTGTGTTGTATGTCGTCGCCATTCTGCACAAACAAGTCAGCAAATGATGGGGCAGCTACCTACGGAACGTGTCACAGTCTGTCGACCTTTCTATCAGAGTGGGGTTGACTACGCAGGACCCATAGCTATAAGACCGTATAAAGGGCGTGGTTATCGAGCCGTTAAAGGATATATAGCCTTGTTCGTATGTATGACCACTCGTGCAATATACCTCGAAGTCGTTAGTGACATGACATCCGAGGCATTTTTAGCAGCTTTTAAGCGTTTTGTTGCACGGCGAGGTCACTGCGCAGATTTATGGAGTGACAACGGCACGACCTTCGTGGGGGCCAATAGGGAGTTAAAGCATTTATTCCAAACGGAAAAGTCTGAAGCCGCTAATGATATTGCTGAGTGGTTGGCAACAAATGGTACCAACTGGCACTTCATTCCACCTCACTCGCCGAACTTTGGAGGGTTGTGGGAGGCTGGAGTGAAGTCCACAAAGCACCATCTAAAAAGGGTTATTGGTAACAGTACCTTGACATTCGAAGAGATGTCCACGCTTCTGTATCAAATAGAAGCTTGCCTTAACTCGCGTCCACTTTCTCAAATTAGCAATAATCCAGATGATCCGTATCCATTAACTCCCGGCCATTTTCTAGTCGGTGAGCCGTTGCTGCTTATACCCGATGCAAACTTTGAGCAGAGTAACGTGAGTACTCTTAAAAGATGGCAGTTTGTACAGAGACTACTGCAAGACTTTTGGAGACGATGGTCTCATGAGTACTTGACTCAATTACAGCATAGATATAAATGGTCCTATATTGCTCCTGAACCTTCTGTAGGGGATGTCGTGTTAGTAAAGGAGGATGACCTCCCACCGTCCAGATGGTTGTATGGCGTAATTAAGGAAAAACATGTTGGTGCGGACAATCTTACGAGAGTCGTAACCTTGCGATGCAAGGGGTCTCTAGTAAAAAGACCTGTATCCAAACTTATAATTTTACCTGTCACTTAATAAATGTAAATACCTACTACTATGTTTTTTTGTATTTTAATTTAGTCAAGTATGTGTATGTGTTAGTTATGTATTATTGATGTATTGCATACCTAAATTTTGTTGTTTTTGTTAAGTTTCTTATTTGATTGTGTTGTTTCTGATGGACGTTCCGTTCATGGTGGGCGGAATGTTAAGCCGTTGTATTTAAATATAAGTTGTAATTATTGTACATAGATGGCGTTGTGCCAAACGTACGTAATGCTGAACGGCGGTGTTAAGATTTTTTGGTGATTGATATAGTCTTGTCGATGCACCCAATAAATTATCCTCGACCTACACACTAGTTTTATTTACGTTGTGAATAACAGTATTTTGGACCTCTATGGGATTGTACACTGGATCTGGATTTACTAATTTAGCTGTCAGTTCTGGAATTACTATTTTACTGGCGAAATTTGGACCTTTCTGGGCATTTGGGATTTGAATACTTTCCTTCGTCTCTTCCTTAGACTTCAAAGGCTTTTCTTCAAAGATTACGTCTCTGGAGCGAACTATCTTGTTCTTCTCTTCAACCCAAATTCTGTAACCCTCGTCACAATCATAGCCAACCAGGACTCCTCTAATAGCTTTCTTGTCCAGCTTCTTCCTAGTCACTTTTGGAACATGTGCATAGCATGTACTACCTATCACTCTCAAATGCTTGATCCTGGGCTTCTTGTTATACCAGATCTCGTACGGTGACTTATCTAGTGTAGTAGGACCCGTTCTGTTCAGTACATAGACTGCAGTCGCCACTAGCTCAGCCCACAGAATTTCAGGTAAGTTATTTGCATGCATTAGCGTTCTCATAGCTTCTACAACGGTCCGGTTATCTCTTTCAACGCTTCCATTCTGGTTCGGCGTGTGTGGCATCGTTAATCTCTGTTTTATGCCAAGCCTCTCTAGTATTCTTCTGACATTTCCGTTATCAAATTCTCCTCCATTGTCACTTAATAACTCTCTTACCGTATGGTCTGCAGTTCTCACTTCAGCCAACATTAGTTCAAGTTTCTTGTGAACTTCTGATTTCTCTCTCAGAAAATAGACATGACGGAATTTGCTGAAATCATCTTTGAAGAGTACGAAATACTTGAATTTGGATAAAGAGTTCGTGAATGGCCCACATACATCGGCATGTATTAACTCTCCTGGTTCAGTTGCTCTTTCTCTTGTACCAAATTTCAAATTGTGTGCTTTTCCAAATACACAACCTTCACACAGTTCCCTGTCTAGCTTTACCTTTATACCAAGCTCTCTCTCAATCACCTTTTTCACATGTGCTTTGCTCTGATGAGCCAACCTCTCGTGGTATAGTTGCAACTTATTCTTTTGTGAAATGTTGTTTACCTCATTTGGAGTTTCAGGTCTGATACTTTTAACTTTTAACTTGAAAAGCCCTCCTTCTTTCTCTCTTTCGCCAATGAGTAAAACTTTTCCATTCTGTGAAAGCTTGCATTCTGTAGTTGTTGACATGAAAAGGCTATTTGTTAGCTTGTCTTGAGCTGACAGTACTGAAAATAGGTTTTTGTATATTGTAGGCACGCACCAAACATCATTAAGCGTTATGTGCTTCTTGTGACCCTTTACTTCAGCCTCTATGTATACAGTTCCTTTTCCGACTGCCTCAACCGTATCTCCATTGGCTGTAGTCACTGTGTGTGCAGTACCAAATCTCTCAAATGTCTGGAATAGATCCCCCCTGTTCGATACATGGTTAGTCGCACCATTATCGACATACCAATGGTCTCTATCTGCAGAATCATTCGGATTCACTGCCATAATGTTCATGTTCACACTCGTAGTGGGTCCTTTTTGCTTTGATGTTAATGGCTTTTGTTTAGGTGGTCGTCCGTCGGAAATCCACTTTGAGCACCCTTTGACTCTATGTCCGTTTACGCCACAGTAATGACATTTATCTGAACTCACATACACCTTACTCTTTTCGGAATACTTATTCGCTTTACTCTTCTTATTTGCCATTTCTCTAATTCCTCTCACTACTAGTGCTTCTACCTTCTCCTCGTGTTTAGTAGATAAAGCTCTTTCGTGATTGCACAACTGAGTAGTCAGATTTTCTACAGTTCTGTCTTCCTTGGACATCATCATCCAGCTCGATTTGAATGAGAAGTACTCTTCTGGTAGTATGTCAAGTACCTTGCAGATTAGAAATAGTTCTGGCAGCTCTTCCTTCAGGTGTTCCTTCTGGAGTTCCCTGGTAAGTTCAGACCAGATGTTCTTCAATTTGCTAATATGTACTGACACTTCACCACTGGATTGAATTGTGTAGCTGAAGAATTTCATGCACAGGTCATAGGCTTTACTCTCTTGCATGCCATCATACAGGCGGTGTAGTTCTAGCCATACTTCCCTCGCTGTAGAATATCGTAAAAATTTTTCACAGTTGTCTTGTGACAAATTCGTAGTAATGAGCAGTAAGGCTGCGCTGTCTGCTGTCAAATACGTCTTTTGTTCGTCATTGTACTGCTGTACTTCAGCGGGTTTTGCGTCCTTTTCTAGTTTCTTAGGCGGTACTAAGTTGCCTTCAACCACATCTAGGATCCCTAAGCCACGCAGCGCGATCAAAACTTTGAATTTCCATGTCGCCCAGTTCGACTCATGAAGCTCTCCCACTTGGATTTTTGCTGCTTCAACGATAGACTTTTCCATCGCGAACTCTCGACGTAAATTCTATCTGAATTTTATTTCCGGTAACTATATACGCTCTGCTACCATGTTAAAGCACTGATAATAAAAGATCTTGGGAAACAAAAACAAATATAATTAAACTGGAAAAACACTATATTAAAAACCGCAAGGCTGAATCAAGTGACAGACTAGACATTGACATGAGTTTTCTCTACAAAAAGAGTACAGTTTTAAATAACTATACAAAGCAGGTTTCTTAACAAACACAAACAGCAATGAACATTTTGTATACAAGTTGATTTTTCTTGACATTGCTAGTATTAGTAGCTACTTTTGTGGTCATAAAAAATATAGCAAGCATGCCATATTCCAAATATCTATGTAATTTTCTTTTTGTAATATAAATATACCTTATAGCGTCAACTGTTACTCAATTAGCCTAAAAATACGAATTTTACAAAAATTGGTTTGGGTATACATTAAAGCCCATATGCCTAAATAAAGGATGCTGAATTTGGGCTTTTTTAGTCACGTAAAACCTTCTACTGGTATTCATTTATATGCAAAAAAAACCCCACGTTCTTAGGGAGATCCTAAGACACTTTTTTGAACATCGAAACTTCTGGGTCTGAACCATGTGAACCTATAAAAAGGCATCTGGGCTGCAAGCCCTTATTTGGTCAAAATTTTGACCACGAAACCTTCGCTCTCGTAAGAAGTCTCCAACCCAATTAAGGAGTTTTCCACGAATTCCAATTAATTTCAACTTCTGAAGTAGCCGTTTTGTAGGGACTTTGTCAAATGCTTTTTCGTAGTCCAGGTAAATGACATCAACTGGTTCTCGATCGTTGAAGCTATGAGTCCATGCCGATAGGTACTGCAGTAAGTTTGAGACTGTCGAGCGGCGCCGGCGGGGGCAGAAACCATGTTGCTGGTATGATGTGATGTTGTTCCAAGAAATCTCTTATTTGCTTGACAAATTATCTTTTCCATGAGTTTGCATGCAATGGATGTTAAACTAATGGGTCTGTAGTTAGAAGCTACCAACTTGTTTCCTTTCTTGTATATTGGAGTCACAGTGGCGGTTTTCCGTAGGGAACCATTATCATAATATGATGTTTGCATTATACGTGCTAGAGTTTCTGAGAGGTCACATTCCTTAAGTTTTAATATATTTTGTGTGCATGAATATGTCTATTTGTCTTGATCCGGGGGGCTACCGGCTAAGAAATATGGATATGGGTATGGGCTTCAACTGTCATTTTAATTCCTTATTTTGATAGATTTTTGCTGCTTTGTTCTGTTGAACGCTGCTAGCTAGTTATCGTTATAACCGACGTTACAAAACAAGGAACTGATAGCGGCTATTTTTTTTATAAAATTGACTTAAAGTTCCGAAAAACGTATGAAGTTCATACCCATGGGGGGCTACCGGCTAAGAAATCTGGATATGGGTATGGGCTTCAACTGTCATTTGAATTCTTTATTCTGATAGATTTTTGCTGCTTTGTTCTGTTGAATGTTGCTAGCTAGTTATCGTTATACCCGAACGTCACAAAACAAGGAACTGATAGCATTTATTTTCTTTATAAAATTTACCTAAATTTCCCAAAAACGTATGAAGTTCATATCCATAAAGTTACGCGGTAGCCCCCCTGGGTGTAAATAAAAAGTATTTAGGTATATATTTATTCGATATCAAGTTCACATTAACACAGTTTCTTATGAAATTTACTATGGGCTATAGACTAATTGGTGTGATTGAAAGTATTTATTTATATATTTTCATTATTACTCTCAAAACATATTTTCAAAACTAAAGAAGGAGAAAACCTATTGATGAATTGACTAGGCAGTATGGTCGCAGACCTTAGCCTGTTCCTTTAGGAACTAATATAAAAAAACGAACTGTCAATGTCAGTCATGCATGTCATGCATGCTAAAATATCTGAAAATTCTGAAAACCCTGAGTCCCTGAAAACTACAACTACTTGTAGTCTATATTTAATTTGTGCCCTGAAATGGAAACTCTGAAAACTGCTCATTGATTTTGTTGAAAGTAAATTAGAATATTTCATAATAAAATCATAATCTCAAATTGATACTTAAAAAATAATTGGTTATATTCTCACATCTTTAATGCTCACAAATTCTAATGAAGTGAACATTTTTAAAGAAGGAAATTATTCAGGATATTGTTCAATTAACTACCTAATTAAAGCTGCTTTTTTTTTCTTTACCTACCTATTCAATATAAGTTTGTTCTGCTCATCTACCGGGATCCATAGATTCAGGATTAGTCGAAGCAAAGCAATAACAACCAAATGACAACCAATGGCACTTCAAATGATGTGGTTTGTGAAAAATGTATTATTGTTATTAATACCATTAATATTGTTTGTTACAATATCTATAACCTGTCCCCAAATTTTCAAAGAAATAAATCACTACTTATGTGTGACCTTTGAATCAAAAAATTTGATCTTTTAGTTTATTTTGTTGAAAGTTATTCAATCTGAATACTGTTTTGATTTACAGATAAGCCAGTGCGGCAAAACTTGCAATCTAATAAAATGTTGGAAATGGGATGTTTCACGAATTATTGTCAGGCAGCTGCAATGTCAGGCGAAGTATGCAGTTCTTGTATTAAATAGACCTATAGTACAAAATCAGGAGTTCATAGCAAATTTATGGAATAATGGTAAGTTTTACCTATTGTATCTAATCAATCTGTATTGATTATAGTGGCTTCCTGCCGTTTAACCCTTGTTGTACCTGTCCCGTGAAAATATTGGGATAAAATATAGCTTAACTATGTCACGCGGTAAGAATGTGGCTTTCTAATGGTGAAAGAATTTTTAAAATCGGTTCAGTAGTTTGAGTTTATCTATTACAATCATACAAAAAAATTAAATCTTCCCTCTTTATAATATTAGTATTTAAGTAGACAGTACATAAAGTAGATATAGATAACTCATACATAACATAAATGATTCATATCCTTATATTTATAATTATTCTTCTCTATGTTTGTTTGTCACCTAACTCATACTTAATGGCTGGACCAATCTGGTTGAAATTCTTTATGAATATTTCAATGGGTTCCTGGATTGTTTGAAAACACAATTGGACCTGGTAAGTGGTGCTGCTGTTGGTAAGCAGTACGAAGTTTACAGGGTCAGACAGACCAAATAAAAAAAGTTCTGAGGGTCAGATAGTATTCTAATACTAAAAAACACATGATTTTAACTAGGTAATATTATTTTCAGCACAGTCATTTTTCAAAAAATTTGGTCTTAATTAGGTACACTAACACCAACAACAGACAATAACTATATCTTGATTTGATTTATTTGTATTTTCAGCATTAGTAAGAATCACTGTTGATGGAGGTACAAATCAATGGGACAAATTTGTAAAGGAATTCCCGGAGAATGATAAAGATACCATGAAACCACCAACTTTAATAACGGGAGACTTCGACTCTGTGAGTCCAGTAGTCCTTCAGAAATATGAAGCCAAAGGTTGTAAGGTTAAAATCTTTATTCTTACAATATAATAATAGTATTAATTAGTATAGTAGGATTTGGTTTTAAAAACTTTGTAATACTTACCATTAATGTAACCGCATAACACAAGAATGAGATTAAAAGTAGTAAGTCTGCAGGGCAAGTGTAGGAACCCCTTCTACTTAAAACAGCAAAAGTCCATCTTCATTTTGAATTTCTTAACATTTTAATAGCAACAATGCTGTTTTTGAATGATAATAATTGCATTGTGAATGCAAATTGTGAAAAAATGTGAGTTAATACACTATATATTCACTGAACTAGCTTTATTGTTAAAGTCAAAGTCAAATTTGTTTATTCAATTCAGATTGTTATTTACAATACTTGTGAACGTCATAGAAGATATGCCATCGGTTCCCAAACCCTATGGCGGGAGACCTTGGAGAAGAATAACCGACAAGAAACTCCAAGGGTTGCTTTTTTCTCCCTGTTTTATTTCATACAGAGTCGTCAAATTGAAAAATGACCTTAACATAGTATGATTTAGGCCAGTTTCCATCACAATTACACAATGGGTTATGATAATTACAGTTAAGTATCGGCGAACTAATGATCATAGCGGTAAACAATTTTCAATTACTTAGGAACTCTAGTAGCAAAAAGAAAATTCTACTATACACTACACTGCAAGTTGTGCCATACATGTTTCGAATGCAACTCTTAAGGCCTAAACTGCGTCACGCGGACGCCCGCGCGGTTCCATACAAAAGTGCTCCGTCGCGGGCACCCGCGCGGGCAACCGTCGCGGGGTGGCGGGCTCCGCGCCCGCGCCTTGTGGCCCGTTTCCCCGCGACGGTCGCCCGAGCGGGTGCCCGCGACGGGCCCGCCAGCGGTAGCACGCACGGGCTTGTTCAGTCAATAGCGCTATGTGATGCGGTTCCACGGAGCCCGCGCGCGTGTCCACGGACGGAGACACGCGACGTGTGCCAGTCGCGTGTCAAAAAAAAACAAATTTTAAGGCAAGCAGATAAGAGCAGACCCATTCCCACTGGCAGCACCCGTTCACGAGCATGACGCATGAACCAGTCATCATGATTTTTTTATATAAGTCAATATCCAGCAGTAGAGGCTGCACAACTGACATTTATGTGTATTGATTTTGGTATTAATTTGCACCTAGATAGCTACCTAAAATAATGTCGTTCAAGTTTTATTCCTTTTATTGTTTTAGGTGATACACACACCTGACCAAGATCACACGGATTTTACAAAAGCCTTGATAGAATTGAACAAATGGTGTAAAATCCAAAATTTGGAGGTATGGAATTATCTTGTTTGCTGAAGTAAAAGAACATAAAATTACGAACTGACAACTGTGACACTTATTTGATTTTTTATACTTTACAGATAGAGCATGCAGTTGCAATTTGCCAAAGCTCCGGAAGGCTAGATCAGATTATGGGCAATATCCAAACGCTGTTCCTTGCAAAGGACAACTTATTGTTAGGTTCAAATACTAGGCTTTATCTGATCACCGACGATGCGGTGTCATGGTTGCTGGCACCAGGAGATCACATCATAAGCATACCGGAGCAGATGAGAACGCATAAACGTGCTTGGTGCTCGTTGTTACCTATAGGAGAGACGTGTTCTAAGATTACTACTACAGGACTGAAATGGAATTTAGGTTGGTTGGTGTTATTAACGACTAGCTTACTGCCTCGATACTCTCCTAAATAGTATGAGATGCAGGGCTTGGGAAAGGTTTGCAAAATTTCGCTTAATAAAGACTGTAACCAAGTAATACAGTCGCTCGGAGCTGCATCGATTCGCGAGCGTTATACCGCTAGGATAAACCTGCACAGGTAGTATGACGAACTCGAGAAAGGTTTTGTCTATATCGAACCGTCAAAAATGACATTTCAATGTAGACAAACCTATTGTACGGCTGTCAAATTATAGACTTCCGAGGTAGACAAAACTCTTCTCGGGTTTGTCATGCTACGCGTCCTGCGGGCCAATCGCCGTAATTCTATCACAGATTACTAAATAGTTACTATGTAACAGATAGTTCACCCCGCTAAGTCATTTAAATAAATAGCAACTCTAACTATAACGCAATAAAGTAGAACTCAGCTTGTACGGCGCAAATTACGAACGGCTGCTCGTTGCATCTCTTTCTATCCTATATATTCTAGCTCTTTTGCGGACCTAATTTCTATGGATTTACACTGCCAGCGTTGCCGCCGCGTTTTCGAGCCGACACGGGGACCGGAATAGGCCTGATTCTATGCAGCGCGTCTTCATCGCGTTTGGGTTTTGACGTTTGACTTCGTATTGCCGTAATGACATAACGACGCACACGTCACGCAAACCTATAGTCCTACAATCTCGTCTGATCCGGTGACATCCGTGACAGAGGAACCACTTGCAATACGAAATTAGCTGTCAAAATAGACTGTCGTATGAAAACTGTTTTAGTTCCAAAGATTATCACCGGAAGAGAAAACGTTGCCGCACTGACAAAGCCGCGCGTTATCAAAAACGGTTTTGCACGTCAACTGCACTTCACACGTACACTTGACTAATGCGTCATAGAATTAACGCGATCGGGGCCCTGGTTAATTTCAACTACAACAAAAGGTGCGTGCGTGCGGGCCTCCGCACGCCTTAAACTTTTAGGGTACCACAACATGTTTAAAGTGTCATCTGCCAACTGGCTTCGTGTGTTTTTTGCAATATACCAAGCAGCAGAAAAGGCCCTTTCTGCATCTACACTTGTTAGCAATACTGATGAAAGACATTGTTGGTAACTGCAAGTAGTGCCCTTTTGCCCCGCCTGATTTCGTGTGTAACAAGTTTAACAAATAATAGCTAGTATTTGATAATTTGGGCGTTATTGTGGGCGAGCTTTCAAAATATTTTTTTTTTTAATTTTTCATCATGAGAGGGTTTAGCTGCCATAAGTCATGAAATGTGTTACTGTGAAATCATGCAAATTGCGCGAGATCGCGCACTATTTTGTGTGCAAGATCAATCTTGCAAAATTGGTGCAAGATTGCACTCCCTATTCTAGACGATATCTCTGTGCCACATGCCTTTTCGATGTGATTGAGTAACAAACGTTTTAATATTAGTAAGATAATGTAAGAAGTATGTAACTATTGTAAACTATCATATTTATTTTCCAGATAATAATACATTAAAATTTGGCGAAATTGTGAGCACATCGAACACTTTCGATGGTTCGGAATATGTAACAGTGAAATGCACTAACACAATCTTATGGTCAATGAAAATCGCATGCATAAAAGGTTAGTATCATTATAATTTTTTATATTTTATCTTTATCATAACCGCCTTTAACCGCCTCTGTGGTCTAATGGTTCACACCACCGATTTCAGACCAAGAGGTCCCGGGTTCGATTCCCAGTGGGGGTACATATTATATTCGGTTTGGTTGGTGGTAGGACTTGTTCTTATTTCGCCTGGCTAGCTACCACCATCTTTTCTAAGTCTGACGTCATAACATTGATGTTTTCAACATTATTGTGTTCCGGCAGTTAGAGATAAGATAGCCAGTTCCTCAGTGATTGAGAATGCCGGTAGTTGTGCGCTTCCACCTTCAGAGTTATCACCACTATCTATCGAGGTGTGATGAAGGCTAAGTGCTACCCCGTTGTGGATAAAAAATAAACTTTATTTGTATAGCCTGCTGAAATTCCCACTGAACGTCCCACTGTCTTGAATGCAATATGCTTCTAAGTAATTTTTAGTTGCATAGTCGCGCGGGTGGTAGGTACCTAGTTTCATTCGAATTATGGGATTGGTTTCTTGGTACGATTGGTACGATTTGACGTGCGTTTTTGCCTGATAATATTAGCCCCGCCCCAGGTGCCGTGAAGGTTGCTAAATAAACTTTATACCATATTATACAACTGTATTTTTTCTCTATTGTTACAGGTTCATGAAAATTTCCTGAACAGTTTTGTGTCTGCAACTGGATGTGGTATTGTTAGTTCAATTTTATAACTAAGTTTAGCAAGTTTAAGACCTGGTACCTACCTTGTTATTTAATAGTAAAATGTTATACACCCATATTCGAATGCAGTGCAGCTATTATATTAGATATTAAATTTAAAAAGCCACTGAACAAAATGTAATCCGAAAATAACTAAGATAAAAATAAACAGCTGGCTTAAATTAACCGTCACCCAGAGAGTACTAAATTCTGTTTTAACAAGACACTTGATTTACCAGACATTTTTAAATAATTTACACACGAGCCACACGCGACAGCTACAAACGCCGCCACTAGGGCCGAATTTCTTCTACACTGATGTCGGTCGCGTACGGTCAGTCGCGTATGTCAGCGAGAAATAAAATACCATAGTGCGATACCGACCGCTCTACGGTACAGTTGTCTGTACAGTCGCCAGCACGTCAGGTTACTACAAACTGTCAAATTTCTGTCTAACAGATAAGAGTTCAGTTTCAACTAATACATTTTTACATTTTGTAGTAACCCGACGTGCTGGAGACTGTACATAATATAATATGTGAGTCGTCTGATAAGTGACTTTTTAATAATGAATCCATTTTTTTAACTTCCTCATTATTGTAATCTGGGAAAAAGACCCTCTATAACTTCTAACCGAAGTTTTGCTCTCGCATCGCATCACGATCTTTGTACAAATCGTTTGTTAAATCCCATAGTGCAGGACGTTGCCGCACCTCGGCAATAACGCGTTCTGTAGCAATATTCATTGCGAACAAGATTCAAAGCGAGCTGTACGCGCTACTGTAAACAGGAGAGGGAAACGCCCCGTCACCTTTTGTGTGACTGCGGGCCCCTTATCCACAAACGCAGTTTCCATCTGGGTCGACACATTATGCGCCCGCAGGAGATTAAAACTCTCAAAGCTAAGAGTATTCTAGACTTCTTAGAAGCCTCCAGGCTAAAAGAGTTACTTTAACCAGGTGGCGAGTCACAATAGATCTTTTAGGTCGCAGGGACTACATCTCCTACGGGAGATGCATAGCCCCTTATATTCAAATAATAATAACTGTACGTGCACGCGTAGCTCGTCGGTAACAGACTGAGGGCGGTCGCACTATTCCACGCTCGTCGGTTCACAGACGTACGCGGCGCTGACGAGCGAGACCGACAGGTGCCATACGCGCCGCGTAGCATCCTACGCACCATTGTGTCGGTCGTAGTCGTAGTGTGGTGCTACAATTCAGCGTTGCCAGATTTTTTTCGGCCAAAGCGGGATTAAGAAACCTTTTGAGTAAAAAAGCGGGATTATTTCGTCGAAAGCAGGACATAATAAAAAAAACGTATAATCAGTCGTTTTTTTACTAATGCTTGTATCCGAGTTCCAAACTAAGTTTACAATGTTGATGGTAGAGATAGCCATAGAAAACATATTTTAATGATTATTTTCTCTGAAGATTTAACTTCTTTTAGGGCAATTTCTTTTCTTTAGTTAATAGGTATAGTTGAAGAACTCTGTTGAGTACGGTAATCCCCGAAAAGCGGGACACTAAATTTTTCGCTAGAAATCGGGACGTCTGGCAACGCTGTGCTACATAGAACATTATGCATATTGGTACGCGAGACCGACGTCAGCGTAGGAGGAGTTCAGCCTCAAAGCTAGAAGATGAAACAAGTGAAGACTACCGGCATCAACCGTGTGAGTTCATATAAAATGTATGAAAACTAAAAGGAATAGGTCGGTGGCGGAGTTTTGTGGTTGTGATCGGTGGCCCGTGTGCGGTCAGGGCTATTTTCCATAGGTGTAATGGGCTGTCTGAATCTCAAGTAAAACTCTCCCACTCTCCCAATAATATAATTATTGATATAATGGGACAGAAACCAATAACAAAATACTGACAATACGTAATCAGTACGTACTTAAAAATATACATTGGATATAGAAAAATGGAAAATGAATTATTTAGAAAAAATCGACCCGTCTCACAACCAGCTCCGATGGGACTCGAACCCACGACCTTTCGCTTTCCGGGCGACTGCTCTAACCACTTAAGTAGTAATATCTCCACATTGATGAAATTAACGCTGACTATACAGCGAGTAAGAAGTATTGGATAAATTTGACGCTTCTCGTAACGACTCCGTAGCTCAGTGGTTAGAGCAGTCGCCCGGAAAGCGAAGGGTCGTGGGTTCGAGTCCCATCGGAGCTGGTTGTGAGACGGGTCGATTTTTTCTAAATACTTCATTTTCCATTTTTCTATAATAAAAATTGCATTGTGAATGCAAGAAACTAAGAATTAAAATAACTTACATTGGATATCCTTACTCATTCCATACGTAACCTATTGTGATATGCAGCCTGTGTGTGGTTGAATAAAATCTTCAGATAGTACGTAAGCACGTGCACATATGAAATAAAAATGTCACTAACGGTTTCGTTACTAATACTCTCGGAAGTCCTAGAACGACATTTATAAATAAGTTATCAATATCAAGATCGCTGTTTAGTCGAATCAAGCTTTGCATAAAAAGCGCACTGTGGCTTTAGTCAACAATTTGTTCTATTCCATGTCATGGATAAGTTAAGTAATACTGATGAATTCACAAATGGCATTTGGTAGCTATAATATAAGAACCCTAAACACAAGACAAACCTTTTTTTGGGCAATGGTGTAAAAACTTAAATATGTACATATATATAAAATTATCTAAATTCAGGAAACAGTCGAACTTAATTGTGGTTAAAAAATGGTTTTGATGCGTATTACTTAATTGAATCTTAAAGATTTAATTTTGAGTTTAATTGACAAAAAAAATGACGTCTTTGTTTTTAATATATTTTTATTTATGTAGACTTTTTGTTCCTTATAGTTTTTACAATTGTTATACTATTTCAATGGTGTACTGATAAATAAAAGTTATTATTTATTATACTTATTTAATTTTTTACTGGTCTCCCATTAATTTTACTTTTTTATTAAGTAATAGAAACTACACAACACAAAGTGTGAAAGTGTAATATGTTCTTAAAAGCGCTCATAATGCAGAGTCTACACGGGTTTAGTAGCTAATGCTTAGTACTTGTCAGTTAAAGTAATACTCACCGTGTAAACAGGCTGAATAAGTGCTTAGTATTATTATTATCAGCAGTGGGCGTAGTTTGGCTGAAATGATGATGATGATTAGTGACACTGCCAGTGCGAGTGAATAGAAACCCATCCTAGTTACTAAGTGACAAGAAGACTGCCCCCACCACAGTTCGCTAAGCACTTGTCACTTGCGGTGATGTGTAAACAGCCACGACAAGTGCTTAGTGACAAATTGAAACGACGACACATTACGGATGTCAGGTAACTAATACGTGCTAATACCATGTGCTAACACCATCGAGTTAACTTCTCACTTGTCGCTAATCAAGACAAGCTGCTAAATGACAAGTACTAAGTCCGTATACACTCTACACTAGGAATAGGTTAGAAGAAGCATATCACCACAGCCGTCTCTATCGTCTTCTACAAGCCATGCTATGATACGGAACGGCAACATTGCTGTGAACCGGTTTACTCCTCTGAGTACTAAATCCTATGGAGGTGGCATACCTACGAAAAAGTGAGGTGTATAGTCCGTTCGGTTAGATAGTGTCGGTACACCCGCACGGCATTGTGGCAGAGCGACACTATCTAAGCGAATGGACTATAACTAAGTCACAATGTAAGAAAATCTTGGAATTCAATTTTAAACTTCTTCTAATTGTCGTATTTATCGGTCCAGCCGTTTCAGAGATTAGCCGGAACAAACAGACAGACAGACAAAAATTGTAAAATATGTACCGTATATTTAATCATATGCACGTAGTAAAAAGCGGTTATTTAATGTTACAAACAGACACTCCAATTTTATTTATTTGTAGATGTATAGAAGATATGCCATCTCCATAGGATTCAGTACTCGAGGTTTACTCGCTGTTTACCTGTCAAACGGTGCAAACGATGTCAAATCGGTTCACTTAATGCCTAGTTTATATGTATTAAGTAAGCAAGTGATTAACTTAATTTTAAGTAGTAAAGTGTTTACACGTGTTATAACTTAAATTCAATTTAGTTGGGTTACAATGGACGAAGGTACTTTCCTACTTCGCTAAATTAGTGCGTTCACACGCGAACTAAAAGCAAATTTAGTAAAGACCACGCCTACCGGGGAATACGCGCGATGCAGGAGGTGGGGTTACTTAAGGCGATACTCGGAAAAATTATGCTAAAGCGAAATAGCAATGAGAAAACGACGCGCGCGGGAGCGAGACCGATTTTGCCGATTACGCAAAAAAAATACAAAATCACTTCTTATTCAAAAACTATAGCGAGTTTAAAAAAAATGCTTCTATTCGATCGTAAATATTATTGGTGTCCACTAATTAAACCAATTTTCAATAGTATATGTATCCCCATTTAAGAATAATCTTGATATTTCTTATTTTTTTGAGGTATTTTCGAAAAAAAAAGTGTCGAGCCAAAGTTATAAATTCGTGTTTCTGAAACTATACGATTCTAGATAAAGGTATGAAGAAATATATATCTTATTACCAGATTTGTAACAACTGCAACCGTCCTATAGTTTTAAATAAAAAAGTCCGTACTTTTTCCGAGTAGCGCCTTAAGCAAAAATAGACTCGATTCTATTCTACTTACTCACTTATTCACTAAATCGTTTACTTACCACTTGTGACTAAAGAGCTGTTAAGTGACTGTTTACACGCGTGAATTTAGTTAAAATTAACTTAAAATTTAGTTTATTACTTCGTCACTTAATACATGTAAACAACCCATAAAACTACGTTGCCAACTTTATGCGCATGGCTTGTAGAAGACGATAGAGATAGCTGTGATATCACGCATTTCGTAGCGTAGAATATTTCTAGTTAACCCATTACATAAGAAAGGTACAATGACTGATATGAACAACTGTGGTCCAATAACATTAATATCTTTCCTTTCTAAAATATTTGAAAAATGTATGTACGGTCGCCAGCACGTCGGGTTACTACAAAATGACAAATTTTATTGATTGAAACTGAACTCTATCTGTTGGACATAAAGTTGAATTTTATTTAAAGAAATTTGACAGTTTGTAGACACCTGACGTGCTGGCGACTGTACAAGAGATGTCATAAATACAATATCATTTGCAAAGTATGGCAGTATGGCTTCCAAAAAGGAAAATCGACTTCTTTAGCTATGAGTTTGCCATTGTTACATTATTGGGAGTATTAACCGGAAAACCTTTACTATATTATTATATTATATACCATATTATATACTACGGCCTTCGATAACGTATCGCATAATATACTTTTAAACAAGTTACAGGCTAAAGGAATTCGTGGTTTGGTACGCAACTGGACAGTGAGTTGCTATAACAAAATTACCACTCACTACTTCTAACGTGTCCTGAAACGCTCCGCCCTCTTACTACTTCTAACGTGTTTCTTGTGAGCTGGGACGCCCCGCCCCCTCACTACTTCTAATGTGTTTCTTGTGAGCTGGGACGCCCCGCCCCCTTACTACTTCTAACGTGTTTCTTGTGTGCAGGGATGCCCCGCCCACTTACTACTTCTAACGTGTTTCTTGTGTGCAGGGATGCCCCGCCCCCTTACTTTTTCTAACGTGTTTCTTGTGAGCTGGGACGCCCCGCCCCCTCTCTACTTCTTACGTGTTTCTTGTGTACACTAAGTAGCGAAATTGTGAAAGTTTTAAATACCTTATCATAGACCACGAATCTTTGCGTTAAAAAAGTGATTTGACAAATATTTGTTTTTGGTAATTAAGCACATTATCTTCTATACTTATAATAAATCTGTAGAGAGGTCAATTCTGTACATGAAATATATTTCCAAAATAACTATCAGGATGTGATTAGGGATCGATATTGATGCCAAAAATGCAATCAGTAAAATTTTTGTCTGTCTGTCTGTCTCTCTGTCTGTCTGTCTGTCTGTCTGTGCGTATAACCGTTATAGAAACAAAAACTACTTGACGGATTTTAACGAAACTTGGTACAGTTATTTTTCACACTCCTGAGCTGGTTATAGTGTACTTTTCATCACGCTACAATCAATAGGAGCAGAGCAGTGAAGGGAAATGTTGGGAAAGCGGGAGCGGGTTACTCCATTTTTTAAGCTTCCGTCGCGTGTGCAACCTTCATGGTTAAAGCTACACAGAAATCATGTATGACGAAAATGTTCTCCTTAAAATTATATAAAAAATATCCTACGACAGCATATGTCTATCTTTTATGGTAGACTCACAACAACACGTGTAACTCCCGATAGCTTAGCAGTTCGAAGCTTCGCTCGACGCGTCTCGCGGCCGAAGGTATAAAAAGGCGAGGCGTCCGAGCGCAAGCTTCATACAATTATAATAAAAAGGAACCTTCAATTTTATTGTTACCACTTGCAAGTGAGAAGGAATAGATTTGTATACTTTCAACGTTTTCGTTGCTTATTCAATCAGTTTATTGTTGACATGTACGCAAAAATTTAAACCGAAAGATTAGTTTAAAATACGATCTAATCAAAGGCAGCTGCGCGCTGAAGATACGTGCACCTTCGCGACGCCATAATCAATGATAGATCTACTTACCAAAGATAACATTTTTGGAGAAGTATTGTGTTATATGTATAGTGTTGAGTGGCAAAAACGCGGCTTGCCTCACGCACATATCCTGCTTTGGTTAAAAGATAAGGTTCGACCTAAGTTTGTTATAATTTTAGACGACGTTTGCACAACCATTTTGCTGATAAGAGAGAAATAAAAATATTTATATTTTTGCATTCACAATGCAATTTTTATGGTTGAAAAATGGAAAGTGAAGTATTTAGAAAAAATCGACCCTCTCACAACCAGGTCCGATGGGACTCGAACCCACGACGATTGTGAATGCAAAAAAGTCAAAATTTAAATAATTTATATTTTTTTTGCAATAGGGGCGGAAAGGGGGTTTAAAAAATTTGAAGTGGGGCTACTAGGGCATATGGGGTATCATATAAAAGAGCGCTGCTTGCACACTCTCAAACAATTTTTCTTTTTGTTTTAGACCGCATAGTTTTTGACTTATGATGAAAAATGTAAAAATAATACCGTCCCCCCTTATCTCCGAAGTTTGGAAAGATAAATTGTTTTAGGTGATAGAAGTTTATGTAAAGATTACGGGAAAAATAAAACGATGTCTCTAAATAGTAAACTTTTTCAGAAATCATCAACAAAAATTACATTAGTTCCATTATCGGTCAAGAGATGGCGCTGACCAAAAACTGCAAAATTCTACATCGCAAATTCTTGGAAGAATATAATATGCCTCGCCGATGAAAACATTTTTACGTTTTATTTACAACCAAAATATCCTCCTTCCTACCTACTCGCAGGCTGCTTTGTTTGGGTGAAGCATAGTTGTAGTTTTTTCTATTTATTTATGATGGTACGGTACGGAACCCTCGGTGCGCGAGTCCGACTTGCTCTTGACCGGTTTTTTACTGTCCTACGTTTGATATATTATAGTACAAAAATTTTTAAATTGGCCGTAGCGAATTTGGATGCAGTATGAAAAATTCGTTTTGGCTACATAAACAATTGACTTTTGTTACTTTTTTACGTAATACTTATGATAATCCTTTGTATGACTGAAAGGAATCCTACTAATATTATAAATGTGAAAGCTTAGATGTTTGCTACTCAATCACGCCAAAACGGCTGAACGGATTTGGCTGTTTGGGATACAGATACTTTTGTAGCTTGGAGAGGAACATAGGCTTTTTATCCCTGAAAAATATCACATTCCCGCGGAATAACGTCGTGTAGTCCACGCAGGCGAAGCCGCGGGCGGAAAGCTAGTAAATAATAAAAACAATGAAAGTAATCTATTGTTTTGATTTAACGTATGAGTAACTATCTTGTCGCGCGCGATTTCACCCGCGTGGACTAAGACCCGTGCCAAGCAGTGGGATAAAAAGTAGCCTTGGTATGTTACTCAGGGATAACGTAGCATTTTAATGTTGAAATAATTTTTGAAATCGTTTAACTACGATTGCCCCCTACAACCTCACAAACTAACTAATACCTTTTCATAATATTCATCATCATCATCATCATGCCAGCCGAACGACGCCCACTGCTGGGCATAGGCCTCCCCCAAGGATCTCCACAACGATCGGTCCTGCGCTGCCCGCATCCAGCGGCTTCCCGCGATCTTGACCAGATCGTCGGTCCACCTTGTAGGGGGCCTGCCCACGGAACGTCGTCCGGTACGCGATCGCCATTCGAGAACCTTTCCGCCCCAACGGCCTTCATAATATTAGTAAGTAGTAATACTAATTACAAAATATCACATTATTTTCTATATTACTAAGTAGCAAATAATGACATACTTACCTGCTTTGTATTAACCTATAATGGCAAAAAAAACAAATTATTGTTTTTATTTCTGAAAACCAGAACGTGAATGACAGTTTTCAGTTGGGTGTGTAATTGTGTATGACAGCACTGCACTTCAAAATATTATTATGGTGACTAGTTTTAGTAACGCTGCTGTTCAATTCTAGCCTTCCCGACCCGTGGTTCACCTGACAAGTTCACCTGGGTGGACTACGGAGACTTGTTCTGACCCTTGGTACACCTAAGAGGTGTACCAAGGGCACCGCTATAAATTTTATTATCCGTAGTTCACTCGAGAGGTGGTCTATTGCTACTTTGAAAATAGTATGACCCTTGGTACACCTCAAAGGTGTACCATGGACACTACTATAAACTTTATTATCCATTGGTCTAAAAGTATACCACTGAGCAACAGGGGCAAATACAAGAGGGGGGGCAATAGGGGTGCTTGCCCTCCCCCCCTCCCCTCCTGGCACACAATTTTACATAATACAAAATTATTGCATTCATCATTTTACCACGGGAAATAAGATTAGATCCCCCCCTAAACAAATTTGCCCCCCCCCCGCAAATATGCACATTTGGTAAAGGGGGGGGGGCAAACTTCGTTCAAAGTTCTAGCACCTTGCTCAAAGTCAACATGAAACTGTTTAGGATAGAAATGGGGTAAGTATTTTTGATAAAAAAAAAAATTTTTTGTTTAAAAATAGAACGGCCTTAAAAAAAAGCCATCAAAAAGTAATAAATAATACCTCTAATATTGTATTTTTTGATGGCATTTTTTTTAAAGGCGGTTCTTTTATGTAACAAAAATTTTTTATTTCACTCTTTTCAGTGCATATGCAGTTCATCACGACGAGGTGACCCGGTGGAGGGTGGACTACGGATCTTAGTAAGTATCCGTGGTCCATCCAGGTGGACCACGGGTTCACGTCGGTATCCGTAGCTCACCCGGGTGAACCACGGGTCTGCGTCAGTGTCCGTAATCCACTCAGGTGTACCAAGGGTCAGAACAAATGCCCGTAGTCCACCCAGGTGAACTTGTCAGGTGGACCACGGGTCGGGAACGAATTCTAGGTGATGTCAAGTATACAAAACTTTTCAGTATTATTCGATGAGTTTTCACGAAAACTTTCTCCAAAAAATAATAATAAATTCTTTTTAATGGCTTTGTGATACACGTGAACCCATTTTCTGTTTCCATCAGGTAATTACGTGCCTTGATTTGGTGTTTTCACATTTCTATAATTTATTTAAATTTTTTCCATTAACTTCTTTAAACTAAGCAATGTTAACCGCCACCATTTCGCTTTGCTTGCATTGAACTTCAAAAACATGTGTAGTATTACTTATGTTACTCATCTGTTTGTTTAATTCTAGTTCCTATGTCTTCAGTCTCAAGTGTTTATATCGCTTGGCGTGTGCGTGTGTTTACATAATGATGACCTCGACTCATCACAGTGGAGGCTGCGCCGGACTGTCACAGTGCTGCCAACCGTCAGATCACGAGATACACAGCATCATCCTTATCATCAGCTGATACGAAACTTCTCTCGAGTTCAGACGCCCGTGCTTATTGTAAAGGAGCACATCTTAAGGTAATCTTTTTTTACTTTACTTTGAAGGATAAATAGTTGTAAAATTTTATAATTGACCTTGAGTTTTAATTCAGATACTATAGAAAAAACAGTTCGTAGTTTTTTTACATAATTACTTCCGAATTTTAACAACAATAAATAAATAAATAAATAAATAACTTAACATTTTAAATAAATAACATTTTAATTTCATTAAGAAACTGTATACTTAATGGAAAACTTGATAACGGATAAATATATACTTAAATACCTTTTTTTTTTAAATACATACTTAATATACATAGTAAACACCCAGACCAAGACAAATAGACATGTTCATGCACACAAATATTTGTCTTGTTCGGGAATTGAACCCGAGACCACTGGCACAGAAGGTGGGTAGCCTACCCCTGCGCCAAATCGGTCGCCAAGACCAACAATTTAACGGATTTTCGTGTATATAATGTATTTTATTACTTTTTAAGACACGAAGAACTAATAAAATCTTTAGGGTTTGCACCTGTTCTATTATCTCAAAAGAGTTCAAAATTAACTAGATAGGGGAACAAACGCTCGAATGCCCAGTTTAATGATCCGATCACGAAGTCAGGCGCGGTCACATGCCCAGTGGCACCAACATCGAAGCCGCAAGTCAGTCTACAAGCGCACGCGCACCGTGCACTACGTAAAGTGTGTTGATATCCGGCGCGCTGACACAACAAAACTGGTGCGTTCAGTTCTAAACGGATCTACCATATTCCTATAGCTGTAAGGTGCATTTCTCTACGCGTGAGTAAAGGCCGTGTGCATTGGATTTAATTGCATATTATGGCGATAGCGTTGTTCGTAATGTTCGTACACGATACAAACGTTGTTGGATAAAAGCGTGCTGAGAATTTTAGTTATAATTTGGAGAAATTTGATTTTAGCTCGCTTAATTGGGAGATGACTGTTTTGATTAGCGCTTCTTTAAGATTTATGTTCACTTTAAAATTATAATCTTTATATGAGCATAATGTAAGGAAGTGTTTATGTTATTGTTTACTTGGATAATCTTTATTAGTAAGTAGATAATATTAGATCTTTTTAGAAAAAACTACTTAACATATATTTTTCACCAAATTGCTTTTTTATAAAGTTTATTCTTTAGTTAGTCTATAGTTTTATACCAAACCAATCTACCCTCTTTATATAATTATGTCATGCATTACGGCAGCATAGTTAAGATCACATAACATAATACATTACTATACTTACCTACATATTAAAATCACTCGCATATTAACATATTTTTAGTGACATATTTCTATTGGAATTTCTGAAAATGAATGACTATTATGCGTGGTTCTTTTGTTTTTGGAACTTTTTGTATCGTTGCAAATCTTTTGTTTAAAAAATACTTTGTATTTATGTATTTTCATGTATTATCATATTTATTATAGATATTATCGTTTCGCTTAACATTAAATTCGTAGTTTCAGTATTAAATAATATTTAAGTAACTGACTATAAACTATTTTAATAAGTAGGTAAGCGTAACTGAGAAAATATCGAATAAATTCAATAATTAATTATTTTCAGTCATAAGATTTGAAGTGGGCTTCTAAGTATCTATGGTTCTCCCCAGTTTTGTCAATTAGGTCTGGCATGGGGTATTTGTATACATTATCACCTTTAATAGGTTTTGCAATCGCAGATTCCAAGATATTAGTTAAGAAACTGCTGCCTGCGTTCTTAACAGAAGAACGGTTAAGGCCATAAACTAAGACTTAGACTACTAGTGAACTCGGTTAGCTATATAGCGGAATTATTATATAAATTATTATGTTCGAAATTATCGTTGGCTTTATTATTCTCCTTTGCTCCTTTTTCAGACGTTAGAACGCTACTAATCAGAATTAGAGGTCTTATTCCTTATTTTCTAGTGTGCGTGCACAATAGAAATGCTTCTATATAACGATGTAGGTACATTATAGTATAGGGTCTAGTTCATCTCTTACGACATTCAAGGACAAGAGGCGGTATCACTTCAGTTCTAAGCCAGCCAGTTCTAGACACTTCAGATCAGTTAAAAAAGTTATCTCTATAATGATAAATAACGAAATCTTATTACACCTATACCGTCATGTTAAAGATACATTACGTAAGTTGAAAAGTGATAATTTCTGTAACACGATTAAAGTTTCGCGATACAACATAAATTGGATGTGAAAAAAATAGTTTCTGCATTTTAATTTCCAAGTAGATAGGTATTATTGGTTGGTGCAAATGAAAAGCGCACGATTGAAAAATAAGGACAAGGTGTAAATATATTCTACACAGAGTTAATCTTTATTTTAGGTCGTATAAGTATGTAAAAAACTATAGAAAAAATTACTAAGTATAGAAAATTTTGGTGACCGGAGAAACTGAAACGACACAAGTATAATAATATTTTTACTAACTTAACTTATTTATAACGAAACATCTTTCATTTCTGCTTATTTTTTTATCATTTTCCGAGGCATGCGTCACGCGCTCGACGAGAGTTTAAACATTCATAGATAAACGGAATGTTAAGATAACGCATCTCAGGCCACATCAAGTGCTTGTTAACTGACAAGTTCATATTGATGGAGATATAAAAAACCTTCGAGTTCGATAAGATTGAATAACCATAGATAAGTGCTTGACAGGTTAACGTTTGTTCAGTTAACTTGAGTTATGATGAGGTTATGACTTGAGTTAAATTAACCGAACATCGTATTTGCAACTATGGTCTGTGGTTGCCCGTAGCTACGCAAGCAAATGTAAGACCAATGGTCCGTTTCCACTGCGGCGGAAAAGAAGAGCAGAGATAATTATGTTTTCATTCCTTTGACACGACACAGACCGAATCAGCTGACAGAAATATGTAGAAACAGCTTTACTTGCCTGGCTCCGCCCCGCAATTGAAACGCGTCCTAAAAATCTTACAGTGACTCGAGTTCTCTAATCACCTTCAAGATTTTTTCTAGCTAATTTTTATGTTTGTTTTCAATGCGTAGGTTTATCCAGAAATTAGCGCGTTCAAAAAACAAAAAAAACATTATCAATAGTCAGAAAACAGTTGCTTGCTGCTATGCTTATCGACCGGAACTAAAACAAAATAAATGGAATGCACAATACTTAATTAAATTACGCTTTGATTTCGGAAAGGTTTTATGTGAACGAAAACAGAAAAAAAGGCGATATAAAAGCTCATTTTCATTGATCGATGGGGCTGGAGATTTCTGAATAGCATTAATTTTTCATATTGGCCGGATTTCATATGCGGAAACTTGTAAATAATGCATAGTGTAGATTGATCGTGAATCGGTAATATTGACAAATTGTCACTGTATGTTTTCCTAATAAGATAAAATAAAATAGTACGCCCGCTGTGTTGATTTCCCGCTGGCGGCTTACCAACCGCGTTATCAACTTATCACTTTCAATTGCCGCTTTCTCGCCTGTGGGGAGTGCCCGTTTGCTGTATAGCGAACGAGTTATCGACCAATGAAAATGAGCCATTAGGATTTGAAAACAAAATTCTGAGACTATTTTAAAAACATTTTATCTCTTTATCATCATACGTTTTGACGTTTCCATACAAATTTTTGAACTAAATTTGAACTTATTTTTACAGGGCTATTTATTTAACATCACGGATAATTTTAGGGATTATTTCATGAAAACAAACAACTTTTATTACGGCCAAAACTGAAATCGCGAAAAAAAAAACAGCAGTTCCATACGTTTTGATTTAATATTTTTGCACTTTTGTCTTACTTAAGAAAGTAATATGCCTGTATGATACCGAGTACCTATTCATAAGATATCATACAGGTATATTATTTTCTTAAGACACATGACACCTAGAATTGCACTAAACAGCAGTTGCAATTGCAATTGCATTTTAGCGTTCGATTTCATTCTGTATTTATGACATGCGTAACTTTATCTCCAACTGTATCGCATGGTCGGCAGTTTCTAATGCAATGCATCTAATCTTACTACAGTACAATAGGTACTTATATGCAGTATATGTATAAAATACTTACGTTAGAATCAATTTTAACATGACTTAATTAGTCAAGTCTAATTTACTTGTTCATTAGTTTATGATTGTTTTAAATACGAACATATCTATTAGTTAGGTACACGTAGGTGTGACGTATCTAGGTGTTACTCACACACAACACAAGGCCACTTACACTTCACTTATTCCATACTCCATCTGATAAATCATGACATTGGTTTTTTGCCATAGTTTAGATCTTAAAGACACAGGCTACTTTTCATCCCCAAAAATGAAAGGAATCCACGCGAACGAAGTCGCGGGCATCCACTCTAAGAAAATATAGCTTCTTAGGTACCTACCTACTTTGTGTTTCATAGTAGGGCAGGAGACCCCTTTGTGGCCACTTTAAGGACTTTTTCACTTTTAAGCACTGAGTACTAAATAGTCAATGACTCAAATTATATCTTAAGTTATAGAGAATTTATTTACCTTTAAAGGTACATTTTCCTTTAAATCATCAAATTTAACTTTTTAAAGGAGATGTCCTAAAATGGATTTTTAAAAATCATATTAACTAACCACAGTAATATAAATTTATATAGATACTTAGTCCAAAAACAAAGCTATTGAAGTAATTTGTAAGTTTTTAAAGCCCTCCGATTCCGAGAAAATTAATTTTAGGTTTTCATGAAAAAGCTTCTTAAATGCCCGCCATTTGTCTTAAAAAGAAATGTATCCAGAGCCGTAAATGATATTGGAAGAAAAAGAAAAGGACTTTAGGTGGTTATCACACTGCCTCCGGTTTCCGCACCACACCGGACGGAGATGCGGTGTATGTGTGTTATACACTGCGGGTTTTGTATGCAAATCAAGATTCTACAGCCAAAGTTAAGAAGCGCACTACCGCAAACTGGAGCGGTGTGCAGTGCAGTGTGGGAATCACAGAACAGAAGAAAGCATTTTGCTGTCAAAATGAAGAAAAGTACCGAATTGATCGACTCTAGTGGACGCAGCTTCATAGAAATTATATTTCAGGCGAATTTCTGCGATTCGATTCGACTCTGGGGGTCTACCGGCTAAAAAATATGGCCATGGACATGGGCTTCATTTGACATTTGAAGCCCATATGTTCATATAAGGGCAAAATATAGGCTTCAAATGTCAAATGAAGCCCTGTCCATATCCATATTTTTGAGCCGGTAGCCCCCCTGCACGAGTAGCATGACAAACTCGAGAAGTGTTTTGACTACCTCGAAAGTCTATAATTGACAGCCGAACAATAGATTTGTCTACAATAAAATGTCATTTTTAAGGTTCCAATAGGGACAAAACCTTTCTCGAGTTCTTCATGCTACCCGTGCTGCTTGGTGCACCTATTGGACGCCACGATCACGACCCTTAGTACAGGATGGCTGATGATGTTGGCCGACCATGATGGGCCATCGTGTACATGGCCAGGGGGGCTACCGGTTAAAAATATGGATATGGACATGGGCTTCATTTGACATTTGTAGCCCCTATTTTGCCCTTATATGGGCATATTATGGGCTGTAAATGTAAAATGAAGCCCATATTCATATCCATTTTTTTAGCCGGTACAGGGACTGGGCCCTGTACACGATGGCCCACTACCTACCCACTATGGTCAGCCAACAACTTTTGAATTTGACATGACATGACATTGACAATGACAATGTCATATTTGTTTGACAGTTAAGGTTGTTCAGTGTTGCCAAGCATATGTAAATATTTCTACAATAAAGAAAAAAACAAATTATTTAATTTAAAAAAAACGGAGGGCTTTATAATTTTTATTTTAGCGATTTTGGGTTCTTAATTTTTGTTACTATTACATAAGTCTGATTTTACGGTGGTTAGTTAACCTTCAGAATAAAAATCCAACCTCCATACAAAAAGCGGACATCTCCTTTGATGATTTAAAGGAAAATGAACTATTGTAAGTAGGCAAACCCAGGCTCATCATTTCAGCCGTACGACGCCCACTGCTGGGCCTAACCCTCCCCAAGGATGAAAAAGCCCAGGTTAAATCAATATATTCTAAAGTGCTAAAAACCAATCAATTGCAAAACAACAATTTAATTGTAAAAATCAAAGGTTTATAATAAACTAGCGGATCCTCGCGCTTTCACCCGCGTGGTACTAGTTCCTGTGGGTATATCGGGATAAAATATAGCCTATGTCACGAGGGAAGAATGTAGCTTTCTAATGGTCAAAGAATTTTCCAAATCGGTCCAATAGTTTCGGAGCCTATTCGATGCAAACGAACAAACAATCAAATCTTTCCTCTTTATAATATTAGCACATATTAGTATAGATTCCATCCATTACTTTCTTAAAAGTTTTTATTTACAAAATATTTAAAACCGATAAGTTATGGCATTTATTGAAAAAAAAGAGTATTACATAAGGAATTCTGACGGTTGTTATTACATTAGAATAAGGTCAATGTGGGGAAGTCCGGCATACTTTTCTAAAATTTAAGTTCAACTGAACTTATTGAATCGAGATACGCTTTCTAAAGTGACTTGTGTCGTCGGAGATTATAGGTAATATATTTATTTACCTATATTGGTCTTAAAATAGTATGAATTGCAATTATCTTTAGATTTATATGCTATTTTTTAAAACACGGCGTGTAGACGGACTTCCCGTGCAGTTTAGGCTAAGTCCGTCTACTAGCACTATATCCATAACTTGTGAGCCAATATGTATGAAAACAGTGTCTAGCAGTGACGTAAAACTAGCGTTGAAATGTGTGATTTATGTATTTGTCTATAAGGTTTACATTTCAAAGATAATTGAGTTTATTTTATTTTAAGGCAAGTCCGGCATATCTTTGGTGACAGTGGTTGCAAACATTTTTAATAAAATTGTATGTATCCAATTTCCTTTTTTGTAAAATAAAATACCAAGTAAAACATCATCAAATTGATCAAAATTCATCAAATTTGCTCATAGTCTATAACGACTGATCGCAGATGAAAACAGAGAAAGAAGAAAAAAAGTAAAACATAAATCTTTATTTTTAATTCAATTTTTATATTCCTAGTAAGGTAGATACGAAAGCGATTCATTACTATCTTACGGTACATAATTATATCCCTAGGGATATAACTATATCACGGCTTTATCGTGCAGGTAAAATACGTGCAGCTGAAAAGGTTGACAATATCTGCAATTGAGGCAAGACCGTCATAGACGGACTTGCCTTACGTATGCCAGACGGACTTCCCAACTATTACATTTTGTGGTTAGAAATTTGTTGCAGGTAATAATTACAAAACTCAAGCGATATAAATGAATTCATCACCAGAAATAAGTATATGGACCACTAAATGACTTGCGTAATCAAAGAAACTCCAAGAACTCCATTGATTTTCTACTTTTTTTTTAGTTTTTTGAAGAGACGTTACACTCCAGCTTCAAGTGCAAAACGCGAAAAAAAATCGCCTACCAATTTCTTTCAACCTAATGATGTTAGCGACGTCTATGATTCTCAGTTCGAACTAGCTCCGTAATACTGTTTTACCGACCGAGGCATAAGAAGCTAGTCATTCAAAAATGGAAGTTATTGGCGCTAGACGGACTTACCTCCTAGACGGACTTCCCCACATTGACCTTACCTTATTTTAATTGCCTTTGACAAAAATGACGAAATGTTATAGGAAATCTTTTAAGAGCAAAAAGTGCCCAAAACCGGTACAGTACAGTGGCCAAAACTGGGGCTTCTGCCCTACTTTAAATTCAATAAATTACTACTGTCAGTTGAATGAGCCTAAATTAAATTATTTCTGCCATACATTTTCATTCAGTACTTACTTACGTAATCCAAGCATTCAATAACTACTTTAACGACAGGCAGTTTGCCGTATGACTAATGTTTATCTGTGCTAATGTCAATGTTTGCGAATTCAGAATAAATATGGCACATTTTATTTGCTGACACGTAAATTTGTCTTATGCAAGCACTTTTTTATATCAAAATAACTTGTTATAAGTACTTAAAAAGATATAAAGTTATTTTGATTGACTTGTTGCAAATAAAATATGAGTTAAGTAACAGAAAAGTCCTACTAATATTATAAATGTGAAAGTTTAGATGTTTGAATGTTTGTTACTCAACCACGCCAAACCGGCTGTACGGATTTGGCTGAAATTTGGGACATAGATACTTTGTAGCCTGGAGAGGAACATAGGCTACTTATTATCCCGGAAACTATATCACATTCCCGCGGGATAACGTCGTGTAGTAAACGCGGGTGAAGCTGCGGACGGAAAGCTAGTCTATACTAATATTAAAAAGAGGAAAGTTTTGATTGTTTGTTTGTTTGCATCGAATAGGCTCTGAAACTACTGGACCGATTTAGAAAATTCTTTCACCATTAGGAAGCAACATTCTTCCCGAGTGACATAGGCTATATTTTATACCGATATGCCCACGGGAACGGGTACCACGCGGGTGAAACCGCGATGATCCGCTAGTAATGAATAAAATGATCAGTAGATACAGCAGCAGGCATGAAACATACGTAATAAAATACGTAATCATCATCGAAACGCTTATGATTACGATTATAAACTTCGCAAAAATAAGAGAGAGTAAACTTAAATTTATTTATAAAGAAAAATATTAACTTGTTTGCAAACATCAGCATAAATTAATTAACAAGAAATTTAGAACTCGCAATTACTTACATGTGGTGAATTTCCTGACACCAAATCATTATTGAATAACATTATTGTTATCAATGTTGAACGGGTTCTTTGCCCTGATATCAGTGAAAAAAGCAAGAATGCCAATTGCAAACTTACTTACGATATAATAATGATAATATATAGTTCCTACTGAGGACTTGAGATGCCTACAACTTAGATACCTACATTTTTTTGCAACTTTATTACATTCGCAATGAAATTTTTATTATTGAAAATATTTAATATCAACCACATGTGGGTTACCATTTTAACTTTGCTTTTTCCCTTTTTTAGACATTTAAGTACAGATAAACATAAAGTTTCTAGGTTTTGTGATAAACTGACTGTGCACCTTTCTTGGTGAACATCTGAAGAATTCAGAACAACTTCCTAATAATAAGAATTTAAATTATTTTTATGCATTCACATCACTATGCAATTCAGAAATCAAAAAAAATATACCAACAGCTCGGGAAGTAGGTACCCGCCTGAAAGCTAAATAAGGTGTGGTTTTTTTCTATCTCAATTTTTCCTATAACTTCCTAATAATCTTGTTATAAAAAATAACGGTGCAAAATACAGAGCAACCATCTCAAATTCTCAGTTATTTGGCGTTGAAAATTGACTGGTTAGTTTCACTCATTACCATTGTTTACACCTGCCACTTGAAGTATGATTATGTCTTGTGTACTCAAAACGCCCAGAAATAGACGAAAATCAGTATTTACTTCGCAAACATACACCGAGTCGGTTCGTTAATATATAGTGCTCACGTTATCTTTAAATATAGGTATTGATATTTATCTACTTTCGCTTCGCATTAACAGTCATTAGTTTCTAATCAAATGTATATTGCTGTATCCGACATAATCATACTAAATCCATCATAAGTCCTACATTCACTTCATTTATATCTTCTTCACTCAAAATCAACTCTATCGAAGGCTATACATACTTCGATCTAATATATATTGGGGATTGGGTGTAGGTATTCTCTTAAATCGTCTCACATGTTTTAAAAGTCTGCCGACATTCTTAATCGTTTATTAACGATCAATCGTTATTTTAAGTTAACGGAGGTGTTTATTGTTTGATCGTTTGTTATGCCAGCTATTTATAAAAAGATGATCTACTTTCTATTATTTGATAAATATGCTCTTTTAAATACTATGTTAACGTTCAACGAGAAATACCTATAGGACTACGAACAGACAATGACTAATTAACTTACCATAATATCTTCCAAACATATTTAGGTTTTAATTGAATCACAGTAGAACATTTTATTACATAGCTTCTTATAGAAGTGACTTTAACAAAATTTCTCCCGTTCAGGTACATGAAATAATTTCCATTGATTTATTTTATATCTAGTCTTCTTGATTCATTGCTATAATTATCCAGCTCGGAAAAGGGTCATGTGTCGGAAGCATTGACGCCGGAAGTCACATGGTGTGCGACCTTTACCAGGGCCATGCATGTAGATCCATGTTCACCTTCAAAACATGCATTACGTTTATCCTGCTTTGATTCTTTTGTTTTTGTTGAGTTTTACCTTCATATTTTTTTTCATATTGGTAATTTCTTTTCTTTTTACCTGTGTTACTTTTCTGTGTTCGTCAGTTCTTTTGTTTTTCATCTTCATTACTTTCCTATGGTTGTCATTTCTTTTGTTTTGCTTTCCCGGTAAAGAGGCTTCTGTCCTACATAAATAAACATTTATGTAGGGTAAAAGCCCCAGTTTTGGACACTGCCCCGGTTTTGGCCAATTTTTGCTCTAAAAGTTTTCTAAATATTGTTTAGACATTTTTTCCAATGAAAATTAAAATAAGATATTTTAATGTAATAATAACAATACTTACTTAGAATTTCTTGTCATACGATTTTTTTTCAATATCCTTATGCCATTGTGTTTATTTTTTTTTATAAAAATTATAAGAATTTTGGAAATTTATTACTTATAACCTTTGTTTTTAACATTAAATTATTGTTTTCTGATAGTGTTCTAGCACATTAAAATATATGTATTGATTTGACGTGAGTTTGGCTTCGATCAACACTAACACCTAGTTCGGGTTTGGTTTTAATTTTTCACTATACTTACTTACTTAAAAAAGTTTGGCTATCAATAAGTGGCAAAAACCGGGGCATTTGTCACCTTTCGCACATTTTGTCTTAAGTATATACAAAATACTGTTTTTTTTATTTGAAAAATGTACGTAGGTACTTACCTTAAAAAGAAGATAAATTATCTATAATTTAAGGTATAATTTGTCTTAAATAGGTACCTAAGAGCACTTAGTGCATCAAATTGAAATAATCCGTGGCCACAAAGGGGTCTCCTGCCCTACTTTATGTTTAAATTTATTTTAGTACACTAAGGTCCGATTTCACCACTGATATATTTAAACGTGATTAACGCTAAACGTGTTTAAAACATAGTTCTGTCCTTGTCATCTGTTTGAATGTAACATAGACAGAAATACGTTTTAAACACGTTTAGCGTTAATCGCGTTTAAATATTAGTGGTAAAATCGGACCTTAGGGCGACTTTCATCACTGATATTTAAACGTGATTAACGCTAAACGTGTTCAATACTTAGTTCTGCCTCTGTTATATGTTTGAATGTGACAGGGACAGAAATACGTTTTAAACACGTTAAGCGTTAATCGAGTTTAAATATCATTGGTGAAATTGGGCCTTAATTAATTTTTATGTTACTCGTAACACATACATTATCACGAAAAAATGAAAATAAACTAGCATTGAATACTTCCGTCGCGTCGCCGTCGGTACGTAATTCTGCTTCTTTTGCAACAATAATTTAAAAATAGACATCATAATATGTTTTTGATGTATTTTAATTTGTTTTGTTTCTATACAAAACGAACTTATCAATGCTTGTTCTTCTTCGTCGTTACACTCTTTTCAGAGTGGACGTCAATGCTATAGATAATACATTTCAAAATTTCTAGGTAGGTATTTCTGGTTCTTCATGAGTTCTTAAGAAAAGTAGCAAAATCTACATAAGTGTTATTAGTTAGAGCATTGTTTATATCGTAAACTAATAATCTTAACATTCTCGCATCATTGTTATGATAAATACATGACAAGCAGTTAAAGTTGGTTCATAATTAAGTATACAATGTTTAATTTTTTACACTAACACTCCATTGTTCTATGCACATGATACATCATCTGTGGTTATTAATTCAAGCCACATGGTGTTTATAGATTGTGTAAAAAAAACAAACGTGAATAATGGTGAGGTGAGAGCTTTTTAACCTCAGGAACAGTCATCGTTCCTACGGGTAATCGATGTTGATCATCATTTTCAGAAATGCTTGTAGATATCAAATTGACAAAATAAAAGCCACTATACACCACTACATTTAATTATTACCTACTTACAAAGATTTTAGGGGATGACATGACAGTGTCCATGAATATAAACAACTATCACTATGTAGCCAGCCATTTTAAGTGCCAAATTTATGGTGTATTACCTAAACGTTGATATTCTGGTTCTGAAAATTATAAAAGTAAAGAATTTTTGAAATACTGAATCTTTAAAAGAAGAATTTATAGATACTGAATCTTTAATAGAGATAGATATCTGATATTCAATAACGACTGAGATAAATATCAACCAAATTCGAAAAACATTTTCTATAAAGTAATCTAAGAGCTCCTAAACTCTAATGAGCAACTTCGCCTGTCTATTATTGTACCTAACGCCACCTATTGTTTATGCCACTATAAAACTACGTCAGCAACTATTTGATCACTAATAAATATGACTAATCTAATTGTACGCTTAGTATCCATTTATGTAATCAATTAAGTGTCGGTCGGCGACTATGGTCGACTAACAAACAGCTATGGGTGATTAGTTTGAACGTTATGGACCACCCATCCCAGAGAATCACTATGTTAGAATCATGTGATGATTTCAGTATTGCAAAAACAATCATCTTCGTATTACTTAAGAGTTATTATTCAAAGTATAATGGTAGATTTACTAATTGATATTCATGACGACTAATTTGCAATTGTCATTTAGATACCTAGGACTAACAATCTTATTAACAGTTTCAAGTCTAACGTCAAGCTAATTGCACTTGTCAATACCAACTTCCTGTTGTTTTTTATATTAAAAATAATTGTCAGTCAACAATGCAGGCTGCTGTAGTTGTGGAGAAAGATTGGCCAGATTTTGCATAAAAACTGTAACTGACAAACGACAAAAACTGTTGGCCTTGCGATTGACCGCGAAAACACTAATTCCTGCTTCATTGAGTGTAACTGAGCCAACTGAGCGCTCGGCGGGCGAGGGACCTGAGTTTTTGTTTCGATGGCTGTGACCTTGACATGATGATTCGTTGACTATTACGGCAGGTAGCTGTGACTGGCCACGCGTGCTCTCTCTGGGCTAGAACTAATCGTTGGCTACCGCCGCGCCGTTCACACTCGGTTAAACTCGCCAACTTTTTTGGTTCAACTTTTTCTTATGGTTGAATTTCTTGCTTGAAATGCATTGTCTAAATATTCAAACGTACTTATTAGAAAATTTCGGGCTTTTAAGTTCCCGTCACTAAAACAGATCAGTCGCCCAGGTAACGGTAATAGGATTTTTCAAAGACTAATTTGTTCGTTGAAGACGTTAGTACTATTATATATTCTGTGGTTGAAGGATGGTTGAAGGATGTTTGTTTTCTCTCTATTTTATATATTATTTTTCTCTCGTTTTAAGTCAATGTTTACTTTCTCATGCGTTTACCAATCTTTCTTCCTCGTGAAAGGAGACATTGCCTACCTCATACGTTATGCATTAACAGTTTTGATAATACCTACTACCTACTCTAGATTATGAAAGCAGACTTCTTACAAAGTTCACTTTCCCGATGAATTGACTCGATTGCAGTTTGGTCATGGAATGAATGACGTGTAAAAAGAAAAGAAACAAGTTATAATCCGCTAACAAATAGTTGATTTGTTAAGCTTTAAATGCCCACTGCCCATATCTCGAGATCAAGTAGATGCATTTACTATGTCAACATTCCCACCGGTCTCATTCACAACTCGCTCCTCAATGACATCACGCCAAGTAACACACACAGATAACTTTCGCAATTGACAATCATTGCTCAACCTCGAACTACTTAGAAGGCACTCGATATATAAATATTGCCGTTTCGTTCTGGCCCCGATGCGATATTGTTCCTATGTTATTGAAATGTTAAAGAAATGCCGACATGTGTTAAGGTGCCAAGGTACGTTATTAATTGTTGTTGGTTTTATGCCATGGTCGATGGAAACATTCTTTTGGAATATGTAGAAAAGTTTGCTCGTGTACGAACTCGAAAAACGCAATAAGACGGTTTTCTAAGTATACAAGTTCTCAGATCGAGCTCATCCGTTCCGTCACAGGTTCCGTGCTTCGGAATGCACGTTAAGCCGTTGATGCCGGCTACGTTTGCAGTCGTTAATGCAGTCGTCATGCCATGTCCTAGTCTCCTTATCCATCCATAAGGAAGACCTGTGCCTCAGCAGTGGGGATTTGTAATGGCTGATGATGTCTTACGACATGCCATTTATAGTAGATTGTACAACAAGTGCATAAAACATACCATTTTACCCGAGACGTATATATCCACCCGAGCCGTAGGCGAGGATGGATAGTCAATTCGAGGGTAAAATGGGTTTTATGTACGAGTTATACACTCTGCTTTTCACTTCGAGTGTGAGGAAAATAAATAACAATATTGCAAAAAAGAAAAAATGAAGACTTCGCAATATTGGCGGAAAGACTTCTTTTTCTTTTTTTTTATACGGGCATTGGCAGCACAGTGACTTTAGCATAGATCGTAGTCCATAACACTCTTGAAATACTTATTCCTTAGAAAACTCATTAATTTTGCCTAGTTTTATTAATTTAATAATTTAACATGGATTATGTACAAAATTTAAGAAACAGAATGAAATACGTTACGTATTAATAAAGTTTATTTAACGAAGTTTAATTGCGTGTGTGACTGTTTACCTGACGACCTTTGTCTTAAAGTCTGAGACTTAGACGAAGATTTTACTTTATGCACTAGAGCATAAAAAGCGATTTTATGCCGCCTATACCCAACATAAACACGAACTTTACGAGCATGAGAAGTGAAAAGGGTATTTTTCCTGTTGATCGAAGGTTATCAGTAACTAGGGCTCCCCGCAGTTTTACCCGCGTGGTACCCGTCCTCGTGGGAATAGCATAGCCTATGTTACTCAGGAATAATGTTGCTTTCTATTGGTGAAATAATTTTTAATATCGGTCCAGTAGGTTGTTTTTGAGTTTATCCATTACAAACAAACACACAAAAAATCAAATCTTTCCTCTTTAAAATATTATTTTACCCGCGTGGTAAGTACTCGTTCTCGTGGGAATATCGGGATAAAATATAGCCTATGGCACTCGGGAAGAATGAAGCTTTCTAATGGTCAAAGAATTTTCTTAATCGGTCCAGTAGTTTCGGAGCCTATTCGATGCAAACAAACAAACAATTTAATCTTTCCTCTTTATAATATTAGTATAGATTACTAGCCTTCCGCCAGCGGCTTCGCCTGCATGAAGAACACGACGACATCACGCGAAAATGTGATATTTTTCCGGGTAAAAAAGTAGCCCATGACGAGGGATAGTTTGGATGCTGGAGAGTTCCAGCATCATTGTCGTACCAACAATCACGGCGATCCGTTGCTACGTTTTAACGTGAAAGACGGACAAACAAACAACAAATACACTTTCACATTTATAATACTTATAACTAGTATGGATTAGTTTATGAAGATAAAATTCTAACAAGTGGAACTCAGCCTGCCTAGCATGACCATCATTATATCACGCGATATGATATAGCACGTCATGCTGTCTTGCGTCTTGCTTACAACTTAGTGGGGTAAGCAAGACAGCATGACGTGCTAATATTAAATCGCGTGATAAAAGCCGCTCATGCTAGGCCGGCAGTGGTATCTCATCAAATTTTTTATGTGAGACAAGTCTGACGATGTGTTTTCAATAATCACAAGTTTGCGAGTATTTGAACTTGATTAGCTTAGTGTGTGCTGTGCACGCTCTCAAGAATCGCTGCACTTGTTATCTTGAAAGAAAGAATGGATAGGTACATAGGTACATAATTTCCTTTTAACGCTGTCGCAATAATGGTTTCATTGCTTCAAGGTAAATGAATAATTACTTACCTACCTACATAAAATTTACAACATAATAATGCTTACAACGCATTAAAACAATGCTTACAATTACGAAGCAACTCATGAAAATACAAATACTTAATTATTTTTATTGTTGTATCAAGTACCTAGGTATTCGGAAAATTGCAGTAGGTACCTAGCCGTAGCACAAAAACTGTCGTATTCTTATACAATACTATATCTATCTATCTGTCAAAAGCTGTCAAATATCTATTGATTTCATTTCTTTATACGACCGAAAGAGGCGCTGCTCTGGTTTTCATATATTTTTTTATCCACATCGGTACTATATTACGATCACCTAAACGCGAGTTTTTCGTGCTAGGTAGGGGTACAGTACAGATAGATCAGAAAACTAATATGTTCCGACCAATGACTTTGATCATACAAATATACATAAAATAATACTTACAACATTAAGACACACCACTCTGAACGATTAAGTCAAAGGAATTAACTTACCTTTTTGATAAGGCTATTAAATGATAGCTAGGCCATGATTCATAACTAGCTAACATAAATTTTGTTAAATCTGGAACTAAGCACATTAGACACGCAACAGTTGTATAAACATTACCATTGAAAACTAAATCGTACTTATGCATTTTATCTTGACAGATAAGTATTCACGAAAAATCGTTTGTGACCATTGTGATTATGACACACCGAGTGTTTAAATTATCGCGGAATCGGATCAAATTAGTGATGCTCTGATATTTATCTGTATTTCGCTTGTTTCAGAGCGGGCGAACGATACGTCTTAAAGCAGGATGGGGGCGATGTTTAGGAGTGAGGAGATGGCCCTGTGCCAGCTCTTCATCCAGCCGGAGGCGGCCTACACCTCCGTCTCGGAGCTGGGCGAGGCCGGCACTGTGCAGTTCAGAGACGTGAGTACTCACTCATCCATACTGTAAAGCAGGATGGCGCGATGCTCAGGAGCGAGATGGCCCTGTGCCAGCTCTTCATCCAGCCGGAGGCGGCCTACACTTCCGTATCGGAGCTGGGCGAGGCCGGCACTGTGCAGTTCAGAGACGTGAGTATACTCACTCATCCATACGGTTAAACAGGATAGCGCGATGCTCAGGAGCGAGATGACCCTATACCAGCTCTTCATCCAGAGGGAGGCAGTAGCCGTTTTACGGTGACTATGTTGTGGTCGCACCCTAATTAGGCGATCATTTCGCAAACTATCTAAAACCCAAAGGTGATCGAGAATAGAGCCACCGAGGTTGGGTGGCTTCAACTACCCAATTTCGAGTGAAATTTCACAGGGCGAATAGCCACAGGACCACCTCGCTCCTCCAGCTGGATGAAGAACTTTCTTCATCCAGCTCGAGACGGCCTATATACATATCTGTTTCGGAGGTGGGTTAGGTTAGGCCGGCACTGTACAGTTTAAAGATGTGTGTATACTCACACACCCAAACGGTAGAGCTGGATGGTGCGATGCTGAGAGCCGAGTCGGTCCTGTGTGTTAGCTCTTCATGCAGCCGGAGGTAGCCACACCGTCGTCTTAAAGCTGGGCGAGGTCTGCACACAGTTCAGTCAGAGACGTGAGTAAGCTCATATATTCCTACGTGGCCGTTGCTGGTTCATCCATAGTTAACCAGGGACTTCTAAACTAATATTATCTTAGAAAAAAATTGATAGTCTTACCAATTTTTACCCCATTTCATAGATAGGTAAAATACCTATGGAGTTCCCTTACTACCCGGAAGACAAAAAAAAGAAGTTTAGTGGGCAAGCGCACGTTTTAAACGTTTTCCTCAAAACTTTTTCTCCTTCTTTCTCCTGGTTGTGTTGGCAACTTTCAGCACTTCATTCAGTGCTAAATGCGTGACAGGCTCTGTATAATCTTTTCTTGCGGTCTGTGCCCAATGAGCTAAGAGTTTAGAATACTCGGGTTGTCCTTGCGTGATGATAATCTATATTGTGCCTTGCTGTTAGGTATCTCTAGAAATTCGAAAAGATTAGAATACTATACTAAGAATACTTGGTTCGTCCTTCCCTGACCTCTAGAAGCTCAAATAAATTAGAATACTATACTTCGAATACTAAGGTTGTCCTTGCGTGATAATCCTACTAATATTATAAATGTGAAAGTTTGGATGTTTGGTTGTTTGGATGTTTGTTACTCAATCACGCCAAAACGGCTGAACGGATTTGGCTGAAATTTGGAACACAGATACTTTGTAGCTTGGAGAGTAACATAGGCTACTTTTTATCCCGGAAAAAACAACAAATTCCCGCGGGATAACGTCGTGTAGTCCACGCGGGCGAAGCCGCGGGCGGAAAGCTAGTCTACATTAAAGTAAGGTTTTGTGCCTTGCCGTTTTGTCTGTAGAAACTCGAATAGATTAGAATATTAGACTTAGAATACTCGAGTTGGCCTTGCGTGATAATCTACATATAATTAAGGTTTTGTGCCTTGCTGTTAGGCATCTCTAGAAACACGAATAGATTAGAATACTATACTTAGGATTCTCAGGTTGTGCTTGCGTGATAATCTACATTTAAGTAAGGTTTTGTGCGTTGCTGTTAGGCATCTCTAGAAACTCGAATAGGTTAGAACACTATACTTAGAATACTCTGGTTGTCCTTGCGTGATAGATAATCTACATTTAAGTAAGGTTTTGTGCTTTGCTGTTGGGCGTCTCTAGAAAATCAAATACCAACCTTTCCTGAACAATGCCATGTATCTCGATCCTAATTAAAACATAGTAAGAAGCACTTGAATGCAGCCCGGTTGAAATAATTGCTTTCAAACACAATCAACTTAATTAGAAAATCAATTGATCCATTAGTGGCTATGCACTGCAATCTATTCGCCATCAATACAGTTATGGATTCGTAGCGATTAATATCGATTAAACTTTTGCGACTCTGCTACCGTTCGATACCGAATCATCAACGGTAGAGTGGACATTCCATTGTAAGTATCAATCAACAAGAGAAATAAAAATGAGTCTCGGTACTTAAGGCGATACTCGGAAAAATTATGCGAAAGCGAGATAGCAATAAGAAAATGACGCGCGCGGGAGCGAGACCGATTTTGCCGATTACGCAAAAAAAACACAAAATCACTTCGTATTCAAAAACTATAGCGAGTTTAAAAAAATGCTTCTGTACGATCCTAAATATTATTGGTGTCCACTAATTAAACCAATTTTCAATAGTATATGTATCCCCATTTAAGAATAAACTTGATATTTCTTATTTTTTAGAGGTATTTTCGAAAATAAAAAGTGTCGAGCCAAAATCATAAAATCGTGTTTCTGAAACTATACGATTCTAGATAAAAGTATGAAGAAATATATATCTTATTACCAGATTTGTAACAACTGTAACCGTCCCATAGTTTTAAATCAAAAAGTCCATACTTTTTCCGAGTAGCGCCTTAAGCAAGCATGATCTCGAAGTTTAAAAAAAAATGTCATCACAAGACATTTAATTTAACAAGACCTACCTACCGTAGGTACTTAGATACTATCATATGAATTATGAAGTTCATGATTTACTATTCTTCAGTTCAGCGGTTTATGTTGCACTTACTTTTTTTCATTATTTATTAGCGCATACTTGTATTTGTAAAATCATGAAACCACTGATACTCAATCCTCGTTTACTAAACCACAGACTAAACCTGTAATATTTCCTCGTTGAAACCTCAATAAATCGTAACGTGTAGTTAATTTCAAGGCAACAAACACATTTCGTTAAAAGTCATCTCACGTTGGAGCGCTTCTCATCAAATTGCAGTTTTCCGTTGTCAGTAACTACCGTCATAAAATGATCAGTAGGTAGTTATGAATGGTAGAGTTTAAAGGATGGCTCACACACAACACACCGAGGCCCAGTCACGTTAAACCGTGCAACTGTTTAGTGTTGTTTGTTACTGTCAACAGTCAATATACACTAGGTTTTAGTCAGTTTTAGTTATATTCTCTTCTTCTCCTTCTATTATATGAAGACCTCCGTGGTCTAGTGGTGTTCGTACCGGTTTTCAAGGGCCGGCCTTTATCTCTAGAGGTTCCGGGTTCCATTTCTGTCGGGTAAATATTGAAAACGAACTTTTCAGTATTTCTTATGTGGCACTTATACCCGGTAGTTGTTTCTAATTTCTATAATTACACTAGTTCTCAAGCTACTTTAGTTTGGTATTGGAACAATGTATGTGATGGTGTCCAATATTTATTATTATTCTATTATTCTCAAACAGTACTCACGGCGGCGCTAGTAGGTATTTTCAAATCTGCATAATGTGAGGAACACCAGATTACTTTTACAAATTCTTGTTTGTCAAAGCTCGTCTGCTACTAATTAAGTTCAGTTAGGTAATCACCTAAAGGACGGTGTGCACTCCAACCTAACAGTCGAAGAGTCGAAGATCACACCGAAACTTTGCAAAACACCCGGATGCCGCGACGAGACGTATGGAATAGAGACGCGGTATCAATCGTGCCGTGAAATTCTTCACTATACGATACACACACACCCTAGTCGTTTTACGGTGACTATGTTGTGGCCGCACCCTAATATGGCGATCATTTCGCACACTATTTAAAACCCAAAGGTGATCGAGTAGAGGCACCGAGGTGGGGTGGTTTCAAGGCTAGCCTCTTCCCCGCGGCATTTTCGTCTCATGCACGTTAAAGTTTAGTGGGACACTTAATTTTGTACAAGTCCAATATGTAAGTAATGAATGAAGCATACTTCCGTAATCTGTTGAAATAAAATAAGTACGGTTAGAAATATAAGCACCTTACCTCTCATATAAAACGTTGATTAGGATTAAGAGATTTATTGTCTGTTTCACAATGTCCGATTAGGAGATACTTTCCAGTTTACTTAACAGTTTTTTATGGCCTATCTCTCAAGTAACAGCTAATCAGAGCTTACTTTAATATTTTGAAACAGGCCCTTAATGTATAGGTACTTTTATCTAAAATTCAGATCTACCACGTTTGATGATATCTGTGTGTGTGTCTGTGTACTACATCCTTCTTTGGCTCATATAATCAATTTTAACCATGATTTCAATACGGTATTTTACTGATTTTTTTTATTTCTTTAAAATGTTTTTCGAAATATTAGCTACACAAAACAAGTTTTCATTTTGAATTATCTTGAATATTTTCAAAGATATAGGACTTCAAACTTAATAACTAGACAAGGACAGGACGCTATCTTAGTGACGTCAGTGGGTTAGTAGCGTCATAGTCACGCCATAGAAGATTTCGTTTTAGAAAGAGACAGCTATAGTCAAAATCAAACAGACTATAATTCTTTTATTATATAACAGATTCAAATGATTTTTTCACATTTGGTATTCTTAATTGCAATACTTATTTTTTAACGTCATCATTAAATATCTACATTTCAACAACAGTAAAATACCCTATTGCCGCTATTTATGCTACACAGTACCTACTGTTTATCACACTCTGCCCCTTGAGTAAAGTTAGTTAAGTTTTATTCTTGTTCTTTATTTCCTTACCATTATGATCTGATAATATATAGTTTTTCTTCTTCTTCCTATCATGTAAGCTTAACTCGTAACTTAGCACTTGCACATTTATAAACCTACAATCAATACCCTGGAAGTAAACGTGACACCTATGTGGCGAGTGCTACGTTCCCATTCCCACGCATATTCCAGCAATCCAAGGCCAATTTCAGAATAGGGAACTTTGTCAACATGCAAATTTCTTTCATGTCCGTTCGTTACAATAAAGTCTAAATAAATAGGTACTTACTATAAATGTTATAGTTTATAGTGTAACTTTCCGTGTGAAATTTGGCAACAGTGTCAGAATATGCAGAGATTTTATCAGGCAAAGTCACAAAATAGGTAATTGAAATCGTGCGAGTATTTAAGTTAGTTTTTATCTACCGGAAAGTAATTTCATTTGCCTTCGTAGATATGACGTTGTTTGCGCTTAAGTTCTCACATTTGTATGGTGACTATCTGTAAAGCGACTTGACAAAACAGATCTTATGTAAATAAAGAAGTCATGGTTTAACAAGAAACAAAAATACATTGTTCACGGATTACATAGCGTTTCGTTTATATTAAATTGTGAAATGATGTCCTTGATTTAATTATAAATCAAAATTGACAAAACTTGGTACTACTGGGTAGGTACTTAAATATTTATTATTTTCAGTTAAAAGTTAGCACACTTTTTACTGAAAATAATAAATATCAAACAATATGTTTAATAAGATAGGTAAAGTAAAACATTTTTTAAACTTTAGAATCACTATAAGAATTGTATTTTTATAATAATTAAGGAATTTAATATAAATAAGTACCTAAATGACGATGACGATGCGTATCAGTTACTTAACAGCTGATCCAAACAGAGCTATCGCTGAAGTTATCGACGACAGATCAAATCGCCATAGCCATCATTGATACCGTTAAAAAAACTCGTTTATTCTAAAAACTCCGCCGTTTTTCAAATGAGTTTGCATTCGACCACAGAGCAGCCACGAACCTTTCTTCCGGTCTAAATTAGTTTTTTTTCTGTATGGCAGTGGAGCGTGACTGCCGATGCCGTGTCCCAATCCAGAGTCAGTTGGCTGACTAGCTGGACCGGTTCTTTTGTCGTTGTATGATCATGTGTGATTGCCATTACAACTAAATGCTGATCAGTAAAGCCCGTTCCAATTTTAAATGCATTATTAAAAAGGATTTATGATTGTTTTATCTTAATTTGTTTTTAATATAAAGTTAATAATTCACACATATTGCTAACGTCTTACAATTTTTCGTTACGACCTGCTACCATAAAATATACAACGTACCTATCTAGACTAGATAATAATATTTCTGTAAATTATGAATACTTATGATGGCTTGTACCTATCTGAGTTCATTATGGAGTTATTTTGTCTATTCTTTAAAAATAACGTTACCTAGTTGTAGTTATCGCCGAGGAGTTGAAAACTGTAAAAATCCTTTTAATTTATTTTTTTAAATTGTATGTTTTAGTTACGTTTGTAATTAAAGGAATTACCCTTTTTTGAATGAGAGTCAATCAAAAAAGAGCCATGCCATGCTTGCCATTGCTAAGTTTATTATACTGTTGATCGCTAGTCCATGACCATGTATGCCATTGCCCACACATTACTTAGTGCAGGTTTCTCAATGCCTTGCATAACACGTCAGGATCTGAGATAATTTCGTGCTATTTATCTGACAATGCTGTCGCAATAAATAAATACTCGCAATAAATTGAATTACTCTAGTTATATATATTTAAACATTTTCTGTAGGTATATTTATGTGTAATAGTTGAAAGACTCTGCGATGCATTTGTAATCTAGGATAGACCCTGCTACGGGCACAGATTACTAAATAGTTACTATGTAACAGATAGTTCACTCCGCTAAGTCATTTAAATAAATAGCAACTCTAACTATAACGCAATAAAGTAGAATTCAGCTTGTACGGCGCAGGCAAATTACGAACGGTCACTTGTTGTCGTAGCATCTCTTTCTATCGCATATATTCTAGCTCTTTTGCGGACCTAATGTCTATGGATTTATAACGCCGGCGTTGCCGCCGCGTTTTCGAGCCGGCACGGGGAGTGAAATAGGCCTGCTACGGGCGTACGGGCTCAATCTAAGATCATTGACAATAGTTTGGATGAACTATTAAGCCGAGTCTTGCTAGATCGAACAAAAGTTGTCAAATTTCAATCCTCCATAATTTGTTTGCCAACACAAAGTTTGCAAACAATTATGGTGGATATACACCGAAACCGAGTCTCCTTCCAAACAAAAGTTGGTGTTTGTTGGTGACATAAGCAATTTTGGTTAAACAAAATAACTAATTACCTATTAATGTCTTTTAATTATCTACAACCGAAATACAATCATAATTTCCGTTGTTATTTAATTCCTTGTTACACTAAAATAGAACTCGACGAATAGGTAGCTAACTCCGCATCAACAACAACGAATAACGACTTCCTGTTAAGAATTCCGGTGTCAAATTGGTTAATAATTAAAATTCCCTAGGTATGGCATGTGGTCCTTGCTTTATTTGACCCACTACCATCTTCTAAAAGGGACGACGCAACTTGAGCCTTACCTTACCAAGTTGAAAGAAAGAAAAAACGTAGGTAAAGAAAAAACATTTTACAGTAGCCATAACAAGAATATAATTTTAGAGAGAAACATAGAAATTAGAAAAAAGAAAAGATTCCGCGCAAGGTGATATGTAAAGCCAACATACAAAGTTGTTAGACGAATATCAAAATAATTAGCATTTTGAAAGAATTGGCGCTAATAGGTACTTACATGCAGTCTATAGATAGCTCTTTTATATTATTCTGTGGTATAACTCCGTTATTTTACCAACTTTAGTTCACCAACAGTCGGTTACGTCAACCGTTGGTTAACCGTCGGTTAGTTGGTTGGTTAACCAATCACATGCGTTAACCAACCAACTAACCAACGGTTAAGGTTACCGTACCGACTGTTGGTAAACTCGGGCCTAAATCTTACGTTAACCGGGCCTCTGGCGTGCTAGTTTATTTATTCCCAGTAAATATTTGATTAAGTGGTCGTAAAACTTTTCAACAGACAATCCAAGTTTAAGTGGCTCCTTAACTGACGTCTTAAAACAGTTAACGACTCTCGTGACCAAACTGTTAGTGTGATCCGATTCTTGGTGGTCGATGGTCAAACCTTAAAATGTGGTTCTAACTACCATTCCACTTAATTTTTATTTGATTTATGAGGTCACGGACTCCTATGATCTCAGATTACAAGAGGTTTAAAAGAGTACTTATATAACAAATTTAGGTATAGTCAAGGACAAATTCGGTGAACCACTTTTTACTTGTTTTCGTATGGCTGGGTGCCTCTCCATTCTCTCAGAGACCCTTTTATTATTTAGTTATTATGTAAGTACGTCGGCGCCTGGCCGATATCAATAATTAGGTTCATAATAACTTTCAAGTTATTTTTATTTATTGCCTAAAATATTTGAGTGATACGGAAAAGACCTCTTGTTGGGTTTGAAGAGTCAAGTGTTAAAATATTGAATTAAGTTCCTGGGAACGAACGGTGTTATCCGATACTGACACTGAACGTGGTCGAGGGCACGCAATTAATAATGATTTATGAGACATTTATTAAAAACTATGCACTGCATGCAAATGCAATGCATGGGATGCAAACTTGATGCATCGGAGCCATGAAGCTTGGCATTCGGTTTACAGACGGTGAACGGTTAAAGCGTGGCCCACGAACTCGTTATTCGTTTCCTAAAACCTAGTTTTGGAAAGAATGTTAATAGGATATCTAGATCGTCACTTAAAGTCAGTGTTAATCGCAGTTACATTAGATTTGATTAATATCAACCTTCTTGTTAAGCATTCGCTAGCGTTTCCTTTTGCCCACAATCACAAGCTCGTATAAAAATAAATTACCTATCCTGATGCCGTCCTGGAGCCTCGCGCTCTGCATGTACTATACTTAGGTATTATACTAGGTATTAAGTGCAAGTGAACGGTAAGATGAAAAAAAGTAAGACGTGGTTAGTTAAAATTTTATTTACACAATTAAGTAGCTATATCAATAGTACTTAGGTACTTACATCTAAGTTATGCCAATTATATATTCTGTGGTTATGCTCCGTTAATTTGTTTAAGGGATAGCCCTACTTCCGCTATAATCCGGTCACATTTATTGTGTCAGTTGTGAAAACACGCAGAGTTTGTATAGTGTGTAAGTATTAAACCTGGTATAAAGTAATGAAACGCACTTGTTTAAAGTCGGTTGTTCAATTTTATCTGTTTACAATGAATTATAATATACCTACCTACTTACTACGTACGGGGTGTTCTATAAATACCCGTGTCGTGTTTCTGATACTTTAAAAAACATAAAAAAATCAGCCCGATCCTCTATTGCGTGCATTTTAGCCGAAAGAGTGTTCATACGTCTTCAATAGTTTTTAAACAAAATAAAAATCAATCGACTCCAGAACCTTCAACAAACGGATGTTTGTTGAAGTCGGTCAAAAATAGCAGTACCTATCCCGCTGATTAACCCAGATAATATTGGGCAAAATACATATTGTGTTTATCCGGGTTACCAAATTCGTTCAGCCGTTTACGCGTGATTGAGTAAAACGATTTTTATTGATGACCCCTTATATCGTGGCAGTGGCCGCACACGAGCCACACGTGACAGCCACAAACGCCGCCACTTGAACCTGAAGCGGCTAGGTAGCTGAAGCGCGCAACAGACACTTAGGCGGTTTTCACACTGAACCCCACACTGATCCAGTTTGTGGTAGTGCGTTTCTTAACTATGGCTGTAGAATCTTCATGTGCATATAAAACACGCAGTGTAGGTATAACAAACTCACGCCGCTTCTCCGTCCACCCACCGGAGCGGAAACCGCAGGCGTCGGGCGGGGTGGGGCGGACAGCCTTCATGGTTCTAGCCGGTGGTAGACTCTTGCGGTCAGAGGCCGCTACTTTTTTTTTAACACATTTGCTTGCATTATTTTGTGTCAGCCACAAGAAGCGAGTAGCGACGATTTGTAGTATGTGGCTACCACCACCGGCGTCACCGTGCGCGGTGACTTAATGTCCTATGTCCCCTAGATGGGGCAAGGGGCGTCCACAGTAGATCTCCAACGTGGTCGATCTTGAGCATCGCGTTTCAATTCGCTCCACGTCTTCCCAATGCTTTTCGCTTCTGCCAGTACGGTGCGACCGACCAGGTTTGACGAGCACGATGACGTGTGCGGTGATTTCATTCATATAAAATGTATGAAAACTACAGGAAAGAGCCTGTTCTGGCGGTGTTTTGTGGTTGTGGTCAGTGGCCCGTGTACGGACAGGCTAATGAAAGAGGTAAAGTTTGTAAGTTTGGATGTGATCATCTCTGGAACTACTGATCCCATTTTGAAAAAAGCTTTTTACCAGTAGAAAGCTTCATTGTTTCTGAGTGGCATTGCTTATTCTATTATATTCTATCGATATTCCCTCGGGAACGGGTACCTATCACGCGGATAAAACCGAGGGGATGGGAGCAGCTAGTACCTAAGTAAAGCCTGACCAGAAAAATAAAAAACCTCGCCATGTTGCGGAAATGTGACGGATTTTTTTTCTAGAATTTGACATTTTAAACAATGAAGAGGCTAGAAAAATGGAAAATAAAGTATTTAGAAAAAATCGACCCGTCTCACAACATGATATAAATTGCATTGTGAATGCAAAAAAGTAAAAATTTTAATAACTTGCCATAGTAATTTCTTCTTTAGCGATTGTCAAATATCTGGAAAGGTATTTCTTTCGCGTGTGGGGGTAGTAATATCCTCACATTGATGAAATTAACGCTGGCTATACAGCGTGTAAAAAGTATTTGATAAATTCGACGCTTCTCGTAACGACTCCGTAGCTCAGTGGTTAGAGCAGTCGCCCGGATAGCGAAAGGTCGTGGGTTCGAGTCCCATCGGAGCTGGTTGTGAGACGGGTCGATTTTTTCTAAATACTTTATTTTCCATTTTTCTATGATAAAAATTGCATTGTGAATGCAAAAAAGTAAAAATTTTAATAACTTGCCATAGTAATTTCTTCTTTAGCGATTGTCAAATATCTGGAAAGGTATTTCTTTCGCGTGTGGGGGTAGTAATATCCTTACATTGATGAAATTAACGCTGGCTATACAGCGTGTAAAAAGTATTTGATAAATTCGACGCTTCTCGTAACGACTCCGTAGCTCAGTGGTTAGAGCAGTCGCCCGGATAGCGAAAGGTCGTGGGTTCGAGTCCCATCGGAGCTGGTTGTGAGACGGGTCGATTTTTTCTAAATACTTTATTTTCCATTTTTCTATGATAAAAATTGCATTGTGAATGCAAAAAAGTAAAAATTTTAATAACTTGCCATAGTAATTTCTTCTTTAGCGATTGTCAAATATCTGGAAAGGTATTTCTTTCGCGTGTGGGGGTAGTAATATCCTCACATTGATGAAATTAGCGCTGGCTATACAGCGTGTAAAAAGTATTTGATAAATTCGACGCTTCTCGTAACGACTCCGTAGCTCAGTGGTTAGAGCAGTCGCCCGGATAGCGAAAGGTCGTGGGTTCGAGTCCCATCGGAGCTGGTTGTGAGACGGGTCGATTTTTTCTAAATACTTTATTTTCCATTTTTCTATGATAAAAATTGCATTGTGAATGCAAAAAAGTAAAAATTTTAATAATGAAGAGGCTAGTTATTTAAATTTTTATTTTTTTGCATTCACAATGCAATTTTTATCATAGAAAAATGGAAAATAAAGTATTTAGAAAAAATCGGAGTCCCATCGGAGCTGGTTGTGAGACGGGTCGATTTTTTCTAAATACTTTATTTTCCATTTTTCAATGAAGAGGCTTTTTATTTTTCTGGTCAGCCATATCGCAAGAACACAGATCACCTGTAGTAGCAAGCTACACTGTGCACAGGAGTAAATAACTACTACGTAAGTATATTACTCCTGTGGCCATATAGGATGTCGGAAGATCCATCAGTTTCGTGACTTAATTAGCAACTCGAAGCTATAAAATCTACAATGTAACTCATTGTAAAACAAAAATACTTAGCTCACTGAAACTACTCGAGAACAATGTTTCCATTGAAATTATGACTGAACCTTGTTGTAATAACTTATTTATGAGGCCAAGAAAGAGGGAAAATAAAGCTGTGTTTTGTTCTCGTAAGAATCTATACTTAGAAAACGTAATAATTATAAGATTGTTCTGTTAATCTCTGTGAGGACTTGAGGAGCCGCACTTCACAGCAATCTGAAACATAAAACGTGTCAAGTATTTAAATGTACTTACTGGAAAATAAACAATTTTATTTATTATTTATTTAACTAGAGTTGACATTAAAAAACCTTGATTAGTTTTTGTGTTATTTTTACTTTTTGTATTCACAATGCATTTTTATTATTTATATTAAAATGAAGTATTAGAAAAAATCTACCCATCTCAACTCCGTCGCTCAGTGGTTAGAGCATTGGCCCGGACAGTGAAAGGTCGTGAGTTTGAGCGTTTGAGTCCCATCGGAGCTAGCTTTGAGGCGGGTCGAGTTTTTCTAATACCCTGCTAATACATTTTCAATTTTTTCAACAGTTTTTATGTGTTTGTAATACATGAACTTATTATTGTCGAGCACTAACCTTGAACTAAAACTTAATCTTATTTTATCTAGTAGGTAGGTACCTACTTACTATCTAGGTTTATGAATTGATTGAATCTATTTGACAAAAATATAATATATTTTCATTATAAGGTAATATTACTTATACCTTAATTGTAATAATTGTAAATTATGGCCCTTAGTTCACTACTGACTTGGTGACATCATCGTCACAAAGATAGTCTCTCTCCTTGTCTAATTAGAAAGATTGATAGGTACTTGTTTATACGTATTTCGAAAAAATAAATTGAAACCTTATTGTAGTCCCCATAAAAGCAAGTCTCCCTATTTTAAAAGTTCTTTGACTTGTATGTAAATACAACAATGTAACAACCGGTCGATATCTCCCAAAGCAGATAACATTGACGAAACATTATTTAATAAAAAAAATTAACAGTGTATACTTTGTACTTTACTTAATTTACTTACTATCAATTTGTGATAGGCCATGTACCAAAAAACTTGTTAAATGAACTGTGAAGCTGAGCAACACAAGGGAACCTTTCATGTTACAGTAGGTACAGCATACACGTCAAACATTTTCTTGTGAGAATTTGTAAACCAAATACCTTTTGTGTAATAGCGTTAATAGTTTGGAAAGATACTGAAGTAACTTGTAATACCTATAATAAAACTAGCGCTCCGCCCGCAACTTCGTCTGCGTGGAATTTAGATATTCGTGCGACTTTGAAATAGAAAAAGAATTTATAACTTAATTATTTTTATAAATGGCGATGAAATTAATTGGTTGAGAATTTTCAACATCGGACCAGTACCTACCTACCTACTTAGCTGTTTAGTTAATTCGTCATAATATTGGCTCCGCGCAGTTTTACCAGCATGATATTCGTTCCCGTCGGAATATCGGGATATAATGTAGCCTATCGAGGTAAATACTTATAATAAACTAGCCTTCCGCCCGCGGCTTCGCCCGCGTGTACTACACGACGTTATCCCGCGGGAAGGTGATATTTTTCAGAAATAAAAAGTAGCCTATGTCCTTTCTCAGGCTCTAGACTATCTCTGTACCAAAATTCATTCAAATCGGTTCACTAGTTTAGGTGTGATTGAGTAACACACAGACAGAAAGAGACGCATTTATAATATAAGTAAGGAAGTAAGGATGTTACAAAAATTAATAACGAAAATATGAAAATGTATGAAACAGCTGATTTTTTTTTCGTGATTTCAGTGTTAGTCCCATAGTTAACGTTATTCAGTTTGATGATTCCTATCTACTATATTCTGGTATTAGCTATTAGGTAATTGTGTTACACATTGTACTTATATTGATTGATAACCAATGACTTCAGTAAGTAATCCTAAAAGCTTTCATTTATATCAACAATTTATTACTTAAATGGCATTATTACGATCTTGAGTCGGCTTATTGTATTGTGGTCAGTTTTAAGAATCTTTTAAGAAGTTATCTATCTACGTTATGAGCAAAGTGTGAGTTTGAGTTTATTACTAACTCGACCGCGTTAACGTAAACATCATTATTTATGAGATCAGCTATACATTTCGGATTATGATTTGTGGCTTAAACACTCTGGTTTTTATGGCCGTAAAGAATTTGACGATATTTCATTTCTTTCCGGTTAAATCCGGTCGTAAACGCGAAAGAAACATAAAGTGATTGGTAAAAATACTGCGTCTTTAAGACAGAGCCCCCATTATTATGGCATTTATGGCCCATAATAATGGGCGTACCCCAAGGTTCAATATTGGGCCAGTTACTATTTTTAATCTACTTAAATGAAATGACCTACCTAATTACACAAACAATGTATGTGGTTGTTTTAAAATTGTCTCTTTGATTTTCCATATTTATGATTGACGATGTTTCATTTCTTTCTAGTTGAATCCGGACGTGAATGCGTTCCAACGGAAATTCGTGAACGAGGTCCGAAGATGCGACGAAATGGAGCGCAAACTGCGCTACATCGAGGTGGAGGTCCACAAAGATGGGGTCCAAGTGCCCCAAGTCAAGGAGCCACCGCGCGCGCCAAACCCCAGGGAGATTATCGACCTTGAGGTAAGAGCTATGGTTTACTTTCAATGACAACATAGTTTTATTCTGGATCGTCCGTATCACCCATTCAAGATTTAACTGATACGAAAAACTGGCGCTAGAAACTATGATATTTATGAAAACTTTAGTCTACTAACCGTCCTGCCTCATTTACCGGCATAGGTATATTAAGTATGTATTTACAAACAAAAAGTATATAAGTATATATTTATCCGTTATCAAGTTCACGTAGACACAGTTTCTTAAGAAATTAACTACGGGCTTAGATAATTGGTGTGATTGTAAGAAACTATATTTATTTTTTTATTTATTTATATTTATTTATAGGGATCTTAGATAATATTATAGGTACTTACACAAACCAGTATCTAAGATTCAAACTTACTTGTGGCATTTCCTATGTTATGATTGAGCCGCAACAAAAAAAAACTTACTATACTATACATTTCAAGGGAACGGTTCAGCGTGGTATTGTTAATTTAGTTTATTTTGGCTGTGATTAATAGTGTGTAATAGTGTGTACAGGATATTTTTTTATCAGTGCACAAATTTTTAAGATCGACTCAGAATCGGTAAGTGAACAACTTTCTCCTAGAAACATAGGTCGATAGATATAACAATAATTTTTTGACTAATCAAACAAATCGGACTTGATAACGTGGTCATTTTAGTATGGGAAGTCCAACATTTTTTGTCGTATTTCGACCCATGTTTCTAGGAGAAAGTTGTTCACTTATCGATTCTGTATCAATATTAAAAATTTGTGCACTGATTAAAAAAATTATAACTCGGATTAAATTTATTGCACCCTTATCTATCTTGTTTCTTTTGCAGGCTCACTTAGAAAAAACCGAGAACGAGATCCTCGAACTGTCACACAATGCCGTAAACTTGAAACAGAACTATTTGGAGCTCACCGAGCTACGACATGTGCTGGAGAAGACAGAAGCCTTCTTCTTGGCCCAAGAAGAGATCGGCATGGACTCTATGACTAAGTAAGGGTCGATTTGACGACCTCCGTGGCCGAGTGGTGTACGCACCGGTTTCAAGGTGCCGCTATCTCTAGAGGCCCCGGGTTCGATCCCCGGTCGGGTAAATGTTGAAAACCAACTTTTCAATATTTCCTCGGGTCTGGGTGTATGTGGTTTCCAATTTCCATAATACTAGTGCTTAAGCTACTATACCTTGGTATTGGAACAATGTAGGTATGTGATGGTATCTAATATTTATTTATTTAAGGGTTTCACCTATCCGGCTCGAAGTACCAATATTTGATAACTACTTTAACTTGGAATAGCAATGTAGTGTTTTATAGATCGCTCCTAGCTTATGAATAAACTAATGAAAGTGGGTAACGATTTTATTGAACTCGAGCAGAGACGTAACACCGTGAATTAAACATTTGTGCCTGGCACTGATTATTGTTTATTCTACTGTTCTTAAGTAGTGAAACTTAAGTGGTTCCGTTTTATAGCATGCTTTCTTCCGTCATACAATTTTCTGCCTGATTCTGTTTTTTAAAATTTTCCTTAAGGTGCAAGTTATTTTTTTTTTAAATGCTTAAAAGTTATTTTAAATTTTTTAGTTACTTACCTAATAAAAATTGCATTGTGAATGTAAAAAAATAAAAATTTCAATGACTTGCAATAGCAATAATTTTATCTTTAGCTATTGTCAAATATCTGGAAAGGTATAGGAAAAATGTGATAGTAAAAAACCACGAGCCCTATCAGTAGCTTTCAGTAGTGCAGAAAGGTCGATTTTTTCTAAATACTTTATTTTTAAGATTTTATAGTAGATTGTTTAGTAAGGGCTGTATGGCACCCATAACAGTCGAGTGTTTTGGCGCACGAACGAAGTGAGGGCGCCGATAGTTCGAGACTGTTATGGGTCCATACGCCCGAAGTAAACACTCTACTTTTCATTTTGAATATGAGGAAAGTAAAAATAAACAGAAATAATCTAAAAAAATATTTTTCCTATGGCCGCGGAATTTTCGAAAGACTAACTTTTTTGTTCATTTTCTCTGTTTTAAGGAAGGCAAGGGAAACTAAGTCCATGCAGTCTTGTTTGGTGTTTGACCCGTACTCTATGCAATTCTATAAAATTAGTAGCCTGATTTTTTATGATACAAATAATTTATTTGGTTTAATCTGTTTCTAAAAACGCATTCTTTAAAAAATAACAATGTTTTAGATATTAATAATAATTCTACGATATTAATTATTTTATATGATAGCAAAACATGGCTGTATAGGCTTCTGTACCTTTGCCTGTATACTTTTGGTAAATAAAATGTCCAAAGAGATAAGACTCGACACACGTTCCTATCCGACCTCCGATCCGATTCGGTCTGCTCCCAGACCAAATCGGAACGTGTGTAGCGTAGATTTGGTCTGGGAGCAGACCAAATCGGCTGTCGGATCGGAACGTGTGTAGATGCTATTACAGATTTTGACATAACCCCTCCTATTCCTTTTTTAAATTTCATAACAGCCCTAGGGCCGCCACATACCACTTTCAACCCGCATTTTAGGCAAGTTAGGAGTTACTTTCAGAATATGAGACATGAAAAATTATTTTTAAGCATTCACAATGCAATTTTTGTAAGTATAGGAAAAATGTGATAGTAAAAAACCACGAGCCCTATAAGTAGCTCGCCTGAAAGCTACTTATAGGGCTCGTGGTTTTTTACTATCACATTTTCCTATACTTTATTTTTAATTTTTCAAACTAAGATGCACTTTAAAGAAGGTTTTCTTCTCAGATCCCTGATCACCGACGAGACAGGCCAGCAGCCGGCCACCCGCGGCCGCCTCGGCTTCGTGGCCGGAGTGGTGCAGCGCGAGAGAGTGCCCGCGTTCGAACGCATGTTGTGGCGCATATCCAGAGGCAACGTCTTCTTGCGACGCGCTTACCTTGACAAACCGCTCGAAGATCCGGCCACTGTAAGCACACTCCAATTTTCCATTAGTAATAGGTACCTTTTTCAATCCACAACGGGGTAGCACTTAGCCTTTATCACACCTAATGTTGCTTCGTGACCGGAGTGGTGCAGCAGGAGCGAGTGCCCGCGTTTGAGCGCCTGCTGTGGCTCATATCCAGAGGCAACGTCTTCTTGCGACGCGCTTACCTTGACAAACCGCTCGAAGATCCGGCCACTGTAAGCACATTCAAAAGACTTCTTAGATCCCTGATCACTGACGAGACGGGCCAGCAGCCGGCCACCCGAGGCCGCCTCGGCTTGACAAATCGCTTGAAGATCCGCCACTGTAAGCACACTCAAATTTTCCATTAGTAATAGGTACCTTACGTTGACAAACCGCTTGAAGATCCTGCCACTGTAAGGACACTCAAATTTTCCATTAGTAATAGGTACCTTTTTCCAATCCACAACGGGGTAAACACTTATAGCCTTTATCACACCTGATGTTGCTTCGTGGCCGGAGTGGTGCAGCGCGAGCGATATCCAGGGGCAACGTCTTCTTGCGACGAGCTTACCTTGACAAACCGCTCTAAGATCCGGCCACTGTTGGCACATTCAAAAGACTTCTTATTAGATCCCTGATCACTGACGAGACGGGCCAGCAGCCGGCCACCCGAGGCCGCCTCGGCTTGACAAACCGCTTGAAGATCCTGCCACTGTAAGCACACCCCAATTTTCCATTAGTAATAGGTTAAGATGTGATGTAAATTCATCTACTACAGAGCTGCAGTTTATCTAAATACTAGCTAAATATATAAAGAGCTTCTCGCTTCAGAAATTTTAACACGACACAGGTACCTACTATATTTTCAAATATTTTCCATATTTTTGGAGATATGGCTCATCAAACTTCCTTATTAGACAAGGACAGCGCTAGACACAGATGACGTCAGATGTGCTTAGCGTCATACTCCCGCCATATAAAATTTCGTATTAGAAAGAGATAGCTAGAGACAAAGTTTTTCACAATTCATCAGCTCATTACTTGCTTTCAACATTTTGAATATTTTTTTTTCACTTTTGTTATTCTTCAATGTTTTATTTTTGAATGTTACTATTTAATATTTACATATCAATAACAGTCCGATCCCCTATTTAAGATTCAACTCACAAGTCATAACTTTCTGGCAATCAAATTTTTAGTTTTAAGTGCCTTTATAACCATCTCTTCTTTCGTTCTCAGGGCAACGAGATCTACAAGACAGTATTCGTCGCATTCTTCCAAGGCGAGCAACTAAAGTCGCGCATCAAGAAAGTGTGCACTGGTTTCCACGCATCACTGTACCCCTGCCCGCCATCCAACACCGAGCGACAGGACATGGTCAAAGGAGTCCGTACGAGACTCGAAGATCTAAATATGGTGAGCCCTTGTGTCTTTGAATATAAGGCCTAAAGTCGCTTATCAAAATAGTTGTTGGTTTCCACGATGCTTTTGTACTTAGTTATCATATATTATAGATAGTAGCTAAACTATTGAGTAAGTTTTATTTTCTTACAGAATTTCGACGATATTTCCCATAAGTAGGTACTTCTTGTTTTTGTCCTTTTTTTATTACACAACGGTGTAGAACTTAGCCTTCATCACACCTGATTTTAAGTTGTGATAAGATTGAACGTAGAAGCGCACTACTCCCGGAATCCGCAATCACTGAGGAACTGGCTATCTTATCTCTCTAACAGCTGCCGGAGCACAATAATGTTGGAAACATCATTGTTAAGGCGTCAGACTTAAATAATAAGGCGGATAAGAACAAGTCCTACACTAACCAAACTTTATCAAGGACATTGAATCGAATACCCATTAAATATACCTATGCCTCTTGAGGTCAATTCCAATATTCTATGCTCAGTTTAGGATATGTTATATCTCGGATAAGTTAGTACTTAAGCAACTGATCCGTTGGTATTTTGGACTGAGAAACATTAATATCTTTTGCTAAGGATAGGCCAGGTATGCGAATGACCGTTAGTGACCCACTCGCTTCTAATGTTACCAAAATTCCCTAGGTCCTGAACCAAACCCGCGACCACCGCCAGCGAGTACTACTGAGCGTCGCCAAGGAGTTGCCAAGCTGGTCCATCATGGTCCGCAAGATGAAGGCCATCTACCACACCCTGAATTTGTTCAACATGGACGTTACAAAGAAGTGCCTGATCGGGGAATGCTGGGTGCCGACTGCTGATCTGCCCAATGTGCAAAAGGCTTTAGCTGATGGATCTGTAAGTATTTTTTAATTTGATTAGCGTAACAGTAGGTAAACTCAACTAATATTAATTAAAGTTCGACGACCGATTTGTCGCAGGGTACCTGTGCTTTCTGCGCTAGAGTTCTCGGGTTCGAACAAGACAAAATATTTGTGTGTGTGAACATGTTTATTTGTCTTGGCCTGGGTGTTTTCTATGTAAAAAAAGTATATACCGTTATGTTATCTAGTTTCCATATCTAGATAATTGGTGTGATTGTAAGAAATATAGCGAAAGTTCTTTTTAAGAAAACTGAGTTTATGCGAGTGCCTATGTGTAATCTTAGTGTCTAGCTAGACTGACTGACTACATTTAAACTGCATTTTGATTCCGATTGCAAATTGCCGTTTTAAATTTATTTGAATACTTAGACTATCTTTTTCCGTAATGTTTTTCAGTGGGTAGCTTAGATGTATTTCTTTGAAAAATAGTTCCATGCCAATTGGCTGGGTTTTTAATGAAGCCAGAGTGAGGAGCTGGATACAGCTTCTTTTTGATACATACAACTAGTCAGACGGACTTAGCTCTGTCGCCAAATATTTAAAACTCAATATCAGAACCCAAGAAAGAGGAAAGACAGAGCATATATATGTCACACGTTTTGTAGTGAATGTAGCGTGAATAGAAAACAATAGCTTGTTGCCATGACCACAAAAATTCCTACACAGCCGTGGCGGACTAACGGGGGGGACGGAATCCTCGCGATCCCCCCGATCCAGGGGAGCCCCAAACGCCTCCATGTTTCTTTGATCAAATCCTAAACAAGCGCCCCGGGGCTCCCGACGGGGGGCCCCAACCGCCTCCACGTTCAAAAGCGAAAGCGCTCCGGAGGGCGCATTTTAATGTACTGTTTTGAGCAAAGGTTTTTTCAACGCTTGCCCCACCTATTTGCTAAATCTTACGTCTTTCGTGCGTTTTGTCCTATAAAAGCACAGCTCTGCTTCTCGTTGCTTCAGTAGAGAATGAAGTTGCACCCTTATTTTAAGTGACTCGTAACACATAGTTTGTTATTTTCACGTAGTATGCTTCAGTCTAAATGCGGAGATGAACCCTTGTTTTCAGTTACTCTCGATGTATTTGTTTCCCTACGTCGTATTCTTAGTCTAAATTTCAAATAATGATGTTTAGGCGGCATGCGGCAGCTCGATCCCATCGTTCCTGAACTGCATCGAGACAGACGAGGAGCCGCCGACGTTCAACCGCACCAACCGCTTCACGCGCGGCTTCCAGAACCTGATAGACTCGTACGGTGTCGCCTCCTATCGCGAATGCAACCCTGGTAACTATTGTTATGTGCTCTAATTAAGTTCACGCGCTTTAAATAGGTATTAATTTTAGCTTTAAGATTACTACTTTAGATTTTTGTACATGTAGGCACAAACAAAATGCAACTTTACGTAAATAAATATCGTAAGTAAGCTTCGATCAACAATAACACCTAGTTCTAGATACATACTTGGAGTGACAGATATGTCCAAGCCTCATAAGCCCACTTGAGAGTATAATTATAAGTAGACTATGTTGACAGTGTCAATAATACCTAGGTATTTCAAACTTCGAACGCTTCCTGTCATTTTTAATGTAAGATCGTAACATTCGTAACCTTTTTTCTCTGTTTAAAAAAAAGTCAGTCTGTCCATATAAAGTTTTCATTTAGTTCGTGACCCTTCATCTAGTACTATTGTTGATCGAAGTAAGATGTATTTTTACCAGAGTATGATTTAAAAATGTACAGCTATACATTGATTCGTAGCATACGTTCAACATGTTATTGCAATATAAAACTGTTGACTTTATTTACAGTCTTATCAAGTATGAAGTGTCTATTGAGTATTGTTACTAATCATACTTAATCCAGGAGAATGTCCTATCTATCATAAACAAATGAATACTTACATACATTATTTCATACATGTGAATCTTATCTTATAGGTTGCGATTGAAACATATATGTTTTTATATAATAATTACCCCTTATATGTTTCCCAAACACTCCTTTGCTTTCATTTAGGGTAACTTATAATAAAAAATACAATTGGCAAGTAATTTCCCCTAGAATACTATAGCTACTTACTCTGAAATTCAAAGTTTATTGCATTGGGTTCGAGTCCCACCTGAGCTAGTTGGGAGACGGGTCGATTTTATCTAATACTTCATTTTCCATAATAAAAAATTGCATTGTGAACTTCGATCAATAATAACACCTAGTTCCGAAGATTGTGAATGCAAAAAAAATATGCATAGGTATCCCATTTCTTCTTAAAAAACTTAAAATACAAGAATTACAGCTTTCATTTGTTCCAAAGCACTAGCTTCATTATACGTTTTCTTTCACAGCTTTATACACCATCATCACATTCCCCTTCCTGTTCGCGGTGATGTTCGGAGACTTGGGCCACGGCATGATCATGGCCTTGTTCGGCGCCTGGATGGTCATCAAGGAGGTCTCCCTCGGAGCCAAGAAGACCACCAACGAAATCTGGAACATCTTCTTCGCCGGCCGTTATATCATCCTCCTTATGGGCTGCTTCTCAATGTACACTGGCATAGTCTACAACGATATATTTTCCAAGTCCATGAACATCTTTGGCTCGGCGTGGTTCGTGCCTTACGATAATGATACCTTGGTCAGCAACGGAGCTCTGACTTTGGACCCGAAGGATTCTTATGTTGACATACCGTATTTTATTGGTATTGATCCTATTTGGCAGGTAATTTTGTTTTTTCTTAGTAACTACTTTGGCTTGATAACAATATGTTTAAAACTATATATCCTAATCTGAAGTCACATTTGTGGCGAAAGGTTTCTTAACGACAAACAAATTTCATTGTAAGTAAATTTCAAAATTATATCGGAGACTGTGAGATATTGTAAGACGAAAAAAAAACATCGACTTTTCGTTCAAAACTCGATCAGCAGACGTTCGGACATATGTATGGAAAGTTGTTTTTAAAGGGTGTCTCAAAAGTAGGTATAGGATTTGAATTTCGCGTTATTTCCGAAATATTCAAGATGGCGGGTTGAAATTTGACATACGTCATCTTGACACATGTAAAATTAATCGTGGAGCGTTTCACAATAAAACAGCGCATAGAAGTTATACAAATATTTAACGAAAATTCACGATCAATTACAAACACTCGTCGAAAGGTCGAAAAATCTCGTAATTTCAAGAAGAGGTGATATCAAATGGCCACCGAGATCTTGCCATCTGATGCCACTGGATTTCTTTCTTTGGGGCTACGTGAAAGATAAAGTCTACGCTAACTATCCACAAAACATAGACAATATAGACAAAATATTCGCCGAGTTATTGGTGAAATAAGTAGCGAAATGTGTAAAATTAGCAGCGAAATGTGTGAAAGTGTCATGAAAAACTTGCACACAGCAAAAATGCCGGGTATTAACCGTGGCCCCACCATTTAGCCCCACTGGTGGGCCTACGGTTAATATTTTTTCCCCGTAGACCCACTGCAATAGAGTTTTATATTATACATTTCAATGTGTCAGTTTCCGTGGGTACACGGGTAATTGCCTTAGGTAATTTCTTTCCCCGTACACCCACTGCACTAGGCATATGCCAAATATGCATTTTTTATGCATTTATGACTGTAGTTCCACCGCAATGCCCCACTAAACATAAAATTAAATAAAAACAAAAATATAAAAACTTATTTTATTAAACAAAATATAGGTTCTCCTTTATACCCCAAAAAAAAAATTAATTAGTGTAAGTTCGTAAGTAAAATATTATATTATACAAATCAAAATATACTTATATAAAAAATATTATATTATTCATACTTTTCCAAACATGACAACAGTGGGACCACGGTTAAAGTCAGTCTTGTTTCAATTCCCCGTAGTCCCACTGTGAAACAGTGGGTCTACGGGGAATAAAAATTACCTATGGACCCACCAGTGGGTCATAGTGGTGGGGCCACGGGTACCACCCGAAAAATGCCCGTGGCGGCCATTTAGCAGATATTCTATTCAGATAAAATTGTACAAGTCTCTTCTTTAAAATAAAATAAAACTACGAAGAAATTCCAATCCATTCGCGTTTTATTGAGACATATCATCCTATACCTACTTTTGGGACACCCGTTATGTCTTTTCTAACAAATATTAGATTTAAAGGAATGTTACTTAGCATACCATTTTTTGTGATCTGTTCTGGAAATACGCTTGGTATTAAGTGTCGCTTTTACTAGGTCTAACTAATACCTAGAAATGCTTAGAAATATTAAAAATTATTTCGATTTCGCAGACTGCTGACAACAAGATCATTTTCCTGAACTCGTACAAAATGAAACTGTCCATCATCTTCGGTGTGGTGCACATGATCTTCGGTGTCTGCATGAGCGTCGTCAACTACAAGTAATTTTTTGTTTATAATTTTATGATTATTTTATTTTAATTTTATCTTATTACATTACATTTTACGAAATTTCTATTTTTTTTTTAATTCATTGGTTGAATGGAACCACATAATGCAAGGAAGAGGTACCTAAGAAAAAGCGTGTCACGCATTTAGTACTAAAAACAAGCTTGCCATGACAATCTGAAGAAATTCAAGTTTTAGTTTTTTTAGATTTGTTTTCTTGATTATCTTACTAACTTATTCACCCGATATCCAACCCAAAACCCACAGGAAAACCGCGTGGGCCAGAGCTTTATTTGGCCTTATGAAACATAATAAAATAATATAGAAAACGCACTCAAGTGATACACAGTCTTAAGAACGAAGTAGGGAATCTTAAGAACAAGTGTTTGGACACTGTGTATCATTTTTGATACACTAACGCTGAGAGTTTTAAGAGTAAAGAAAATGTATGGAGGGTTTGCTGTTTTGAGCAATCGTTTTTCCACGCGCGCCCCGCCTACTAGAAAGTGAGCTTCGCAACTTCTAACGTCTTTCTTGTGTACTGTTGTTGAAACACTGCCTAAGTACCTTCGACAACCGGGATTGTTGAGCCACTAGCCAACATTCTTAATTTAGCCGTGCAATGCAAATCGGGCGTACTTCGGACATACGGTTAATAGGGGAAGGTAGTATACTATCAGACAGCGTATACTATCGGACAATGTCGATAACATCGCTATTTCACTACCTTAGCACCCTCTACAAACGTCATAGTAAACCATCCTAGACACGTGGTGAATAGTTTGTGGCTAGCTGCGAACGCTTTTGCGCGCACCGCATCGATTTTGTGAGAAAATCAATATCTACGTAAGGAATACATATTTTTGCTTAGTTAACTATCGGCACAATTCAAGTTATTACAAACGACACACGGTACATGTGTATCATAAGTTTATTACAGATTGAATTAATGATACTAAAACAAATGATAAATGGCATGTTATTTTTTAAATTAATTTATTGTACTGTTAGTTACGTTGTATTGTATCGGACGAAGGTTCGTATAGTATGGGACACGTCCTCCTGTCCACTAATACACGAAATTAATAATAAATAATAATAGTATTATTATTTATTATTAAAAATATTCCTTTATATTAACGCGCTTTTATATTCGCTTCACTTGTTACTTATAAACAAAAAATTTTATCAAATATTGGACGTAAATTTTAACCTACTTACTTATTTAACATAGCGAAATGAATGGACCTAAGTATAATGTAATTCGGATGACAATACAATAATTTGGTATCTTGGAGCTGATCTGATGATGGAGCCCGGAGGTGGAAAGTAAAACTTCTTCAGTGGCCTCTAGTAAACCCCTCGAGTTTGGGCTTTAATATGTATGATTCGTTTGGACAAGTCCAATAGATTGTGCTCGGTAACGCGAGGATCTCATTATGAAGCCAGGAGGTGGATAGTGAAATTCTGCAGTAGCTATACTAGTAAACTCACTACTAGCACCTAAACCAATGACTCGCTTTACAGACTGTACCACGTACTACTAAATTAATACCATACTTTGTTTTGTTCTGTCTAGCTACTGACTTCATTATTGATCAAGATGCAGAGATTTAAAAAGGACCCTGAAGCCCGCGGACTATGGAAATAAACTTTTTATTATCAAGTTATTGCTAATTAGGTTATAGTTAGTTCATCTTTGACTTCAATTATTAATAGCAATAAATATTAATAGTAAAATAATAATAATATGTCCCATACTAAACAAAACTGTCCGATAGTTAACAAATCGGTTCCTTCATTGTATATTTTACGTTATTTTTTAATTTTAATTGCTTCCCTTATGAACACGTTTGCAAGGTACCTATTGCATATTCATTATTCTCATTCTTACTAATACCTATATTTTTATTAGCCTTTCAAGTATGCTGTCCGATACTACCGTACGATGTCCGATAATAAACCAATTTTTAAAAAATAATAATCGATATAAATCTGTTATTGACAAAGTTATTTTACTTTTTACCACAAGCACATAACAACTGATATTCAAATTGCACAATCATTAAATATAATTTTTGAAATGTCCCCGATTTCGAGATATATTTGATAAAACTAAAATGTGTCCGATACTTCACGACCTTCCCCTACACGTTTGCATTACATGACTAAATTAAGAATGTTGTCAAGTGGCTCAACAATCCCGAATCGTGACTATACGTCGCATTTATGCCTATTAGATGCAGTGTAATTTTTTTGATTCACTTATGATCACATAAAAGTTTTGTATGAAGTATTTGTATTAATATTGTTAATTCTTCCACAGCTTCTTCAAGCGTCGCTACTCCATCATCCTGGAGTTTCTCCCACAAGTGATATTCCTGTGCCTGCTGTTCTTGTACATGGTATTCATGATGTTCTACAAATGGATCGCTTACAGCACCTTTTCTGATGGTACGCCATTTTGAACCTCATTCTTAAACTATTAAAAACTATCCTTTTTTATTTAAGAATCTAAACAAAGAATTTTTTAAACATTACTAAAGTACAGTCGCGGAGCACGAAGAATTCCGTACAATGACCTTTTATTACCTGTCGCTGTCGCTCCCGCGTAAATATAGCGCGTCACATTCGCACAAATCCCTTGAGACGGCGGTCATTGCAACTGTGCGAGCGCGACGCAATCATATTTACAGATCGACAATCTTTTCCGTTCCGGTGACAGCGGCGTATGTATATTTTTCTTAGTTTTGTAGCAATTTAACCGGCCCCGACTTCTAAGACCTTCAGCCGGCAGCGCTATGGTTACAATAACTTGTCAGCAAATTGACATAAAAAATACGTTAGTTCCAGTTTTCGCCACCAGAATAGAAACTGTACGCGGGAGCGACATAACTCGATAGTGACACTTTGAACTTTTACTATAACTATAATAATATTTATACCCCAAAATCTCTGAGTAGAGCAAGATCCAACTGGACAGCAATGACATCTGCCATACACCTTGGTTATCCTTCTTAATATTATAAATGTGAAAGTTTAGATGTTTGGATGTTTGTATGTTTGTTACTCAATCACGCCAAAACGGCTGAACGGATTTGTCTGAAATTTGGGACACTGATACTTTGTAGCCTGGAGAGGAACATAGGCTACTTTTTATCCCGGAAAAATGTTGTTAGTCCACGCAAGCGGAGCCGCGGGCGGAAAGCTAGTTATTAATACATTTGTTTCTTGATACCAGAACAAGCGTATACCCAAGGCTGCGCGCCGTCCGTCCTGATCCTGTTCATCAACATGATGCTGTTCTCGCGCACCGAGCCGGAGGCCGGCTGCAACGAGTTCATGTTCGAAGGCCAGGGCACCATCCAGAGGGTCTTCGTACTCATCGCCCTTCTCTGTATCCCTGTCATGCTGCTAGGGAAGCCTTTGTATCTACTCGCAGCTTCCAAGAAAAAACACTCCAAGGTATTGTGACCACTTTTTATTTATTTATACCAGAACGAGGTACACCCAAGGCTGCGCGCCGTCCGTCCTAACGGCGAACTTACCGATAATCAGAACGATGTCGGGCTTCTACTTAAAACATAAATTACGAAGTACCTTATTTCTTATTGTACTATTTGCCGAAGTAATTTGAAAGATATCGATGTTCCTGGGAAATAGATTTTCATGAATCGTTGATTGCCATTTTGGCCTGATTGGGGCTCGATTTATCTGTTTTAATTTGAAGCCCGGCAATTTTCCGATTATCAAAGCGTTCGCCGGTACGGCCCCTGGTCCTGTTCATCAACATTATGCTGATCTCGCTCACCAAGCCGGAGACCGGCTGCAGCGAGTTCATGTTCGAAGGGCAGGGCACCAAAGAATAGAATTCGAATCCGATTTCGTTTCCGACGGTTCGTGAATCAGGGGGCAGATTCTGTTCATCAACATGATGCTGTTCTCCCGCACCAAGCTCCGGCTCGGCCGGCTGCAACGAGTTCAATGTTCGAAGGCCAGGGCACCATCCAGAGAAACTTCGTACTCGTCGCCCTTCTCTGTATCCCTGTCATGCTGCTAGGGAAGCCCTTGTATCTACTCGCAGCTTCCAAGAAAAAACTGCTTATACTAACTGCCGCACTCAAGAGATGCCAGTTAACTTTAATTGAATTAAATTTCTTTCTGTCTCTTTTTTATGTCCAGTATTGAATAAAGTAGGAACGATAATTTAATGCCAATTAAATTAACCTGGCGTCTCTGAGTGCGGCAGTAAGTGTTAGTAAATAAAATCCCTACAGCGCATGTAATCTCCAGCAGTGTGCAGAGAGCTGGCGTGCTAACAAAACTGACATTAATTCCATGGCCACTTTCAAAGAAAATGTGACATTTGTGGCAGGGCAGTGTTTCTTTGGTGAATCGAAATCTTTATTAGATGAAGGTGATACCTACTAAGTTCACCGGGTCAACAAGTAAAATTAATATTTTGATTCCAGCCGGAAAATCATAACGGCAGCGTAAACCCTGGCATTGAGCTGCAAGAGCAAACGGACATAAGCGAGGCCGAGCCGAAGCCGGCCAAGGCCGCGCCCGCCGCGCACGACCACGAGGACGAGCCCTTCAGCGAGATCATGATCCACCAAGCCATCCACACCATCGAATACGTGCTCAGCACCATCTCGCACACCGCCTCCTACCTGCGACTGTGGGCTCTGTCGCTGGCTCACGCAGGTAACCTCACATTGACCAATACACACCATCTAACAAGAGATCATGATCCACCAAGCCATCCACACCATCGAATACGTGCTCAGCACCATCTCGCACACCGCCTCCTACCTGCGACTGTGGGCTCTGTCGCTGGCTCACGCAGGTAACCTCACATTGACCAATACACACCATCTAACAAGAGATCATGATCCACCAAGCCATCCACACCATCGAATACGTGCTCAGCACCATCTCGCACACCGCCTCCTACCTGCGACTGTGGGCTCTGTCGCTGGCTCACGCAGGTAACCTCATATTGACCAATCCACACTATCTAACAAGAGATCATGATCCACCAAGCCATCCACACCATCGAATACGTGCTCAGCACCATCTCGCACACCGCCTCCTACCTGCGACTGTGGGCTCTGTCGCTGGCTCACGCAGGTAACCTCATATTGACCAATCCACACTATCTAACAAGAGATCATGATCCACCAAGCCATCCACACCATCGAATACGTGCTCAGCACCATCTCGCACACCGCCTCCTACCTGCGACTGTGGGCTCTGTCGCTGGCTCACGCAGGTAACCTCACATTGACCAATACACACCATCTAACAAGAGATCATGATCCACCAAGCCATCCACACCATCGAATACGTGCTCAGCACCATCTCGCACACCGCCTCCTACCTGCGACTGTGGGCTCTGTCGCTGGCTCACGCAGGTAACCTCATATTGACCAATCCACACTATCTAACAAGAGATCATGATCCACCAAGCCATCCACACCATCGAATACGTGCTCAGCACCATCTCGCACACCGCCTCCTACCTGCGACTGTGGGCTCTGTCGCTGGCTCACGCAGGTAACCTCACATTGACCAATACACACCATCTAACAAGAGATCATGATCCACCAAGCCATCCACACCATCGAATACGTGCTCAGCACCATCTCGCACACCGCCTCCTACCTGCGACTGTGGGCTCTGTCGCTGGCTCACGCAGGTAACCTCATATTGACCAATCCACACTATCTAACAAGAGATCATGATCCACCAAGCCATCCACACCATCGAATACGTGCTCAGCACCATCTCGCACACCGCCTCCTACCTGCGACTGTGGGCTCTGTCGCTGGCTCACGCAGGTAACCTCACATTGACCAATACACACCATCTAACAAGAGATCATGATCCACCAAGCCATCCACACCATCGAATACGTGCTCAGCACCATCTCGCACACCGCCTCCTACCTGCGACTGTGGGCTCTGTCGCTGGCTCACGCAGGTAACCTCATATTGACCAATACACACCATCTAACAAGAGATCATGATCCACCAAGCCATCCACACCATCGAATACGTGCTCAGCACCATCTCGCACACCGCCTCCTACCTGCGACTGTGGGCTCTGTCGCTGGCTCACGCAGGTAACCTCATATTGACCAATCCACACTATCTAACAAGAGATCATGATCCACCAAGCCATCCACACCATCGAATACGTGCTCAGCACCATCTCGCACACCGCCTCCTACCTGCGACTGTGGGCTCTGTCGCTGGCTCACGCAGGTAACCTCATATTGACCAATCCATACTATAGGAAAAATGTGATAGTAAAAAACCACGAGCCCTATAAGTAGCTTTCAGGCGGGAATCAATCAATCCAATCAATCCATACTATCTAACGAGAGATCATGATCCACCAAGCCATCCACACATTATGAGATACGAAGGTGGTGACAAAAATAAAATTAAAAAATTTAAACCACTCCCGAAAAAAAAATCTCTACCATATTAAAAATATTAGTTTTCTATCGTTCGGGGGACCCTCAACATATAATTATTACCTTTTTAGTACTTCTTTTTTTTGGTCCCCCGAACGAGATTTTTGTGTCGGGGTTTTTTTTGTAAGTAATTTTATTTCATTCTTTTTAATTTACATACAAACGTTTGTAAGTAAATAAATACCCATTATGCGTGAAAGATCTCTACTGCAGCGGCGGGGATTGACAGGAATTGCGCAATTTCAGTTGCTCGATTAAGAGCGTCATAATGTCTTTGTTGTATAGAAGAGAAGAGAGAGATATACTTACAAAAGTGTAACCAACCATTTTCGGTCTTACTACAAAAAACTGTTTAGCTTGTGTTTAAGAGCCATTTCGCACTTTGCAATTGTCTCGCTCGCACAATAAACATTTTTAAAGATTGTGGAAAACACATTGTGTTTTTTAGAAAAGTGTTTCATTATGTCCTTACAAAGCAATTTGTTATACATTATTAAACGTATTTCAAAATTGTCAATACTGCAATAATACTAGATCTACGAAAATTTTCTTCCTAATTCTAACCAATACTCAATTGAATGAATAAAATAACTTATAAGTACAATATATCCGTAACATTGCCTTGTAGTGACATAATGAAACACTTTCCTAAAAAACACAATGTGTTTTCCACAATCTAAGAAAATGTTGCATTGTGCGAGCGAGACAACTGCCAAATGGCTCTAAATGCTAAATGGCTCTTAACTAAAACAGTGTTTAAATATGATGCTGTCTCCTTCAGTCGATATTGTGAAGGTAGCTTCACATTTAAACACTGTTGTAGTACGACCGATATTTCTATGTATTATCATTTTTTTAAACACCCCTTTTTGTTATCCAGAGTTGTCCGAAGTACTATGGAACATGGTGCTGACATTCGGTCTGAAGGACCATGGGTGGGTGGGCGCCATCAAGCTGTACGTAGCGTTCTGCTTCTGGGCGCTGTTCACGCTCGCCATCCTCGTCATGATGGAGGGGCTCTCGGCCTTCCTCCACACCCTGCGGTTGCACTGGTGAGGCTATTTTACAAGCTTTTTATTAACTTGCCATGTCATGTTAGTTAGTTTGTTAGTAAGTGGGGAACAAATCTTGCTAGTTTAATTTGACCCACTTCCCAGTCCAATGGAGCTGAAATTTTGTATACAGGTTTGGTTTAGATGACAATACAACATTAAAGTACTTACAGTCAGCAAAAAAGCTTGTCATAAAAATGAGTTTATTACTAAAAACTTTGTTCGACTTACGGCTCATTCACACGACGACGTTTGACGTATCGTCTTTGTCACGAATCGTGATTGTTTTTGACGGCACGTGGTTATGGCTTTCAAGTTATTGTTTTTTTGACGTATCGTCAATGACAGATCTATTGTGGACGAGCTTTTATTTCTACGTACTGTTCAGTTCTGAGTACTGCTTGATATTATACTCGACGGTCGACGCTGTACTGTATCTTTTGTAACATAAAAATGTGACTGCACTGCACTGACTAACTTTCAGTTGCACGCTCAATTATTAACAGATTTACTTACATGTTTTGTACTCATTTCTCAGGCTATTACACTGTTGATGATTATTTAAAGGACAAAAATGTGTGGAAATAATCGCCTTTGCCTTTGAATATTTTTAGTTTTGTAACCTGTATGCAATTCAAAAATAATTTATGTAAATATTTTGATTGTATTTAATGACGATATCGATATTGTAAATATCGTCATTGTTTTTTTTTGACAAAGCTGATGAGTTTCTTGCGCCCGTTATTCTCGTCAGTTAAAAGAGTCCTGAATCTGACTGAATCAGTTTTGCCCTACCAAACTGACGATACATTTAAAAATGTTTATTTGAATAAAGGATATTTCTATTTCTATTTCAGGGTGGAGTTCATGAGCAAGTTCTACTCCGGTCTCGGGTACGTCTTCCAGCCATTCTGCTTCAAGACGATCCTCGAACAAGAGGAAAAAGAAGAATAGATTTAGTCGACTATGAACCGTAGTGTAGTGAAAACAGTATTGATTATTGCTTGCGCGAGCCGCAGCCGTCACAAATAAGTTGAAATAAAATATTTATGCATGTTTTAAGTTGTTCTTTTATTTTTATAAATAGTTTTGCTTCCGTTTTATCTAGTTATAAGTATAACAATTCTTAAATATAATTCTTCTGTACATGTGTTTGTCACCTAGTTTGAACAGCTCGATTTGGTTGAAATTTTCTAAGATCGCCGCGGCAGCTAGTATTGTTATAAACAACAAATAAATTTAGACTTTATGCCTCTGAAATAGGGGATATTTTGCCGTGTCCTTTAGTTCATTAGAATTTCATAGTTTTGTATCTGCATCAATAATTATTATGTCTTGACTTACAAGACTGCTTTCATTCATCGCATCAGTTTAAGTGGTTATAGCAATAATTATTTTGTATGGATTGACTTCACAATGTGACTAGGTCCTTAGGTTAGCTTTAGCCTTTTCCAAAATTTCTTTCTTGATCTTCGGATAATCGGGATGAACCTTGAGAATGTGTCTGGAAACGACAATGCATTCCGGATACTTCTTTAGTTTGAGGTAGGAATGTGCTAACTTGTATCCCACCGCTAGATCTGACTTGCCGCCGTGCTGCCAAGCCTGATCGTAGTTGTATGCCGCGATCTTGTAGTTTTGTTCTTTTTCGGATAAATAACCTGTTGGAAGTACGATGTGCGTTAGGATACCTAATTAATGTGTTTTGAGTTTAGACCTTTAGTGATTGGCGTTAAGTTCAAAATCACTGAAGGAAAATTGACACATTAACTGCCGCACTCAGAGACGTCAATTAACTTTAATTGGCATTAAATTATCATTCCTGCTTTATTCAATACTAGACGTAAAAAAGAGACAGATATAGATTTAATTGTCAATTAAAGTTAATTAACGTCTCTTGAGCGCGGCAGTTAGTGGGGATTATACAAAATGGTTATATAATGGCACGGTGAAGAGCATTAAACTAGGGATATGAGTAGATTCTTGAATACAGTAGTGCAAAGACCAAGGAAAAAAAATCAATAAACGGAAAATAATTAACAATACTCGTTGTAAAAAAGCAATATATGTACAAGCAAGATGCACCGCCCGCCCGCCCGCAAAAAATTGCACATGCACATGCTGTGGATAGCAAGACAGCGAAGCGACACACCTTGCATGTGCAATTTTTTGCCGGCGGGCGGTGCATCTTGCATGTTTTGCTGAAGTAAGGTAAGTACATAATATTTTTTTCATAATGGATAGGGACTTCCGCCAAGTGACGTTCGATTCAATCAAATATTAACTCACCCAAATATTGGTAAGCGGTAGCGCAGGAGTTGTTGTGAGTCAGGACTTTAGTCAGAAGTTCCTTTGCCGCTTCCATCCTCCCTGAGCTCACTTGATTGTCCGCTACTTCTAGCCAGCACCTGCACAATACATAAAATCAGAGTGATTATAGAAAATGAAGTATTAGATAGAATCGACTCGTCTTACAACTATCTCCGATGAGACTCGAACTATCTTTCAGTGTCCGGGTGAATTCTCTAAATCTGTATGAATGCTCTGTAAATGCTCCGTAGTTTTAATTGTGATTGTTCTACAGTTAAGTACCTACTTGTTTCTGTCAAATTGAAAATATAAATGTGTGAAAACTGCTGCTTCCGTCTATTTCAACGTACCTTTCTAATCCGTCAGCGTTTTCAGGCGACCAGGGAATCGATGAAATAGTTCGTTTTAGAATATTTTTAGCCCGTGTCGGTTGCTTGATGATGTTGTATCTAAAACAAATTAGGCAACTATAAGAAAAAAAGAGAATTTCATCAAGATACCTAGAACTGTAATTCGAGAAATTCTAAACGATAAGTTTTTTATTGAAATGAAACTTTACAGGTTGTGGCATATCATATAGACAGTATCAAGTAAGGGTTGTTCTGGTATGCTTCCTCTGTGGCTGATGGCAGTAGTTCTTGCAGACTATCTATGCTTGCTCTAGTTGCAGCATCGCAAACAAATAATGACCCTATTTTGTAGGTTTTAAGCGCATGCCCACGAGACGGTTTTTATGCCGGACATAGAGCCGCTGCACTAGAACTGTCTTTATTATCGAAGTGTTGACTGACAAAGACAAACGTACAGAACCGGATCTGTGTCCGTCAAAAAACCGTCTCGTAGGCATGCGCCCTTAAAGTCCAACTTACGCTGTAGCTATAGCCAGTATCAAGTATAGGTCGTCCTGGTGTACTACCTCTGTGGCCAACGGCTGTAGTTCCTGCAACACCCTCTCTGTTTGCTGCTTCTGTTTGGTAGCCAGCTGGCGCAAACAAATTAGAACCCTATTTTGTAGGTATTGATGTCCAACTTACGCTGTAGCTATAGCCAGGATCAGATAAGCGTCGTCCTGGTATGCTTAGAACCCTATTTTGTAGGTATTAAAGTCCAACTTACGCTGTAGCTATGGCCAGTATCAAGTAAGGGTCGTACTGGTATGCTTCCTCTGTGGCCAACGGCAGTAGTTCCTGCAACACCCTCTCTGCTTGCTGCTTCTGTATGGTAGCCAGTTGGCGCAAACAATTTAGAACCCTATTTTGTAGGTATTAAAGTCAAACTTACGCTGTAGCAATAGCCAGTATCAGGTAAGGGTCGTCCTGGTATGCTTCTTATGTGGCCAATGACAGTAGTTCTTGCAAGACTATCTCTGTCCACTCCAGTTGCAGCATCCTAAATAAACTAGAACTCTATTTTGTAGGTATTAAAGTCTAACTTACGCTGTAGCTATAGCCAGTATCAAGTATGGTTATTCACAAAACGTCCGAAAGTTTCCGTGTCCGATTGCTTCCGAAGTCGAATGTCACTCATACTTTCCGTCAGGAGGCCAAATCGCTACTCACAAACCCTATCGGAAGCCCATCGGAAAGCAGACTAGCTAGGAACAATATTCTTAAGTAAAGAGCGTTTACAAAGAGTGCTAAACTATGGTAGAAAACCAAATTGGTATAGTAGAAAACGAAATTGGCGCAAATATTTCGTTTTACTCACACAGCCATGCTTTATATCACAAAACATATCTTTATTAAACGATAAAACATCAATAACACAATTTATTTCGAAATTAAATTAATGCTAAAATTTAAGCGCGTAGCAAGCTTTATAAACAAAACGTCAACGTGAAGTCAACCAAAGAGAATATTGATTTTTTTAGGCTAGGGTTTGCGTCCATACTGCCTAGATATTAATAGTTTTATTAATAAGTAGTACAAAAAAGAAAATATTTGTTGGAATTTTTTTACTTTAATATTGAGTGACGCGTCCTGTTTTAACGATTAGGAGAGCTTAGTATTTGAATTAATACTTAATGCATCACAAAAACTTACATTCTATGTCTCGTCATACTTTGGTCACTTTTATATATAGTGAAATATAAATCTCAAAAGATAACCTCTTTAAAAAATATACCAAAGTCATATCTACCTCAATTATTAAAAAAACTGCCCTTAAAACACTTTATTCGAGTAAAATTTAATTATTTAAATTGTTTCGAAAGGTCTCCCAACACCCAATGGCTGTCGGAAACGTTTTCGATTGCCAATGTCATTGATCCGAGTAGTAATGTCAAAGTTTACGAATCCGTCGTTTCGTGAATAGCGATCTGTGACATCTTCGAAAACTTTCCTCACGGATTCGAAAAGTGTAGTTTCCGACAGTTCGTGAATAGCCCTGCAGGTATGCTTTCTGTGGCCAACGGCAGTAGTTCCTGCAACACCCTCTCTGCTTGCTGCTTCTGTTTGGTTGGCGCAAACAAATTAGAACCCTATTTTGTAGCTATTAAAGCCCAACTTACGCTGTAGCTATGGCCAGTATCAAGTAAGGGTCGTCCTGGTATGCTTCCTCTGTGGGCAACTCTCTGCTTGCCTCAGTTGTAGCATCGCAAATAAACTAGAACTCTTATTTTGTAGGTATTAAAGTCCAACTTACGCTGTAGCTATGGCCAGTATCAAGTAAGGGTCGTCCTGGTATGCTTCCTCTGTAGCCAACGGCAGTAGTTTCTGCAACACTCTCTCTGCTTGCTGCTTCTGTTTGGTAGCCAGCTGCAGTAAAGCTTGCAGCGGCTTCCGGTCAACTGGTGATACTTCTACTAACAGTTTCTCTGCTGTCCGTAAAGCTAGTAGGCGTGTGTCACTGGTGAAAAAGATGTATTTGTGAGATATATATGGCCAATTTCAGTAAACTATTCTTAATACGAGATAGGTCTATCTTTTTAATTACCTAGAAGCAGTAAGAAAAAAAATGATATTATGAAAGCAGGCATGTAAAAAAACATCAACTCACGACCCATCAAGATTATCCGGCGCGTGTTGAGACAAGCACAGCAACACCATTGTCTTAGCGGTGCTCTGTCGGAACTAGTGAAGCGTCGAGCGTGGTTGTATGTATGTAAAAATATGTCAACTCACGATTCATCGCTGGTGTTAGCAAACGTATCGGCCAGATTATCCGGCGCGTGTTGGGACAAACAGAGCAATACCACTGTCTTAGCGGTGCTCTGTCGGAACTTGTGCGAGCGTCGGAATATGTAAAATAAATTATGTTTAAAAAAACCTTTTATTTAAAATCAAGCTTTTATTCAAATGTCCTAAAAATAATAAAATAAACTGTGTATCAAGTCAAATCCAACAAACTTATTACATTAAACAATTTATATGTTTTAAAAGCTTGTCGCTTTAATTTCATATGTCAAATATAAGTTAAAGCATTTGTGTTTAGTGCAAGCCCAGTAACAATAAAATCTCGCGACAAGCTTTTAAAACATATAAATTGTTTAATGTAATAAGTTTGTTGGATTTGACTTGATACACAGTTTATTTTATTATTTTTAGGACATTTGAATAAAAGCTTGATTTTAAATAAAAGGTTTTTTTAAACATAATTTATTTTTGTATTTTTAGTTATTGGACATGTTTCAGTTTTTCAGAAAAAAAATCAGCTGTTCTATACATTTTGATCTATTCGATTTAAAGTTTTCTATGGAACAGCTGATTTTTTTTTTCGCGTTTCCAATGTTGGTACCATAGTAATAACTCTTTGTATGCGTGAGTACATTGACCCCTTAAAATTATGTGCACTATTTAGGAAGGACCTTATATATATTTTACCACCAAATAGAGATTGTAGATTCTTACTATAGACACACATATAAGTATTCATTAAATACAAGGCATATTCACATAGGTATAAGAGAAGGTAGCACTGTATTACGAACAAGAATAGAAAACACAAATTAGACTCAATAAGACAAAAAGTTCCAAATAAAAATGTGTGTGTGCCGTGCCGCAGCAGTACCTACTCAATGGTCGCAGCTCAGCGTCATATTACTTGTCTTGCAACGCAAGCAAACGCTGATTTTCAGTTGTAAATTTTAGTAAGTATTTAAAAAATTCATACTAAAGAACAAGACACATTTAAGTGTCTATCAAAGTTGATAAACATAGTACTTACATAAAGAAAAAAAGGATATTTCTTTTCTGTAGGTAGACTATGGTTGTATTAACTTGGAGCCATCTGTCGTTGACTTTAGTGAACTATTTATGTGCAACTAGCGGCCGCCCGCGGTTTCACCCGCGTGGTTCCCGTTCCCGTGGGAATATCGGGATAAAAAGTACATATAAACCTTCCTCTTGAATCACTCTATCTATTAAAAAAAAACGCATCAAAATCCGTTGCGTAGTTTCAAAGATTTAAGCATACAAAGGGACATAGGGACAGAGAAAGCGACTTTGTTTTATACTATGTAGTGATATACTATGTAGTGAAGTGACACCTAGTAGGGTCTGATTAAAGCAACTTCGCGTTTTTTGCTTCTTTTTAAAGTTCGTTCGTTAGTTCTTATAGCCGCTACACACGTCCAGACCAGACCTAACCGCCGATTTGGTGCGGACGAACTTTGCTGTAAAGCAAATATAGGTAATCCGTGCTACACACGTTCGTACCAAATCAAAATCAAATCAAATCAAAAAATCAAAAAAGCTACACCAAATCTGGCCTTGGCGAAGGCTTTGTATCACATCACTGGACAAGGCCTTGTATCACATCACTTTTTCTTATCAAATACCCACAGAAATCACCTGGATTTGCCAATGCAACGGGCTTGTAAAGAAAAAGACCTATAAACAAAAAAAAGGTCTTGGATTTGAAAAAAAATTAACGGTAGGTACCTGTCACAAAAGAATGACGAAAAATTCTTCAAAACCATTTCGAGTGGCCTGTAACTGACAGGGAAACTTTTAATTAAATGTAAATTTTTTAAGTAAGTAATTGAGAAAAAGCCTAAGTATAGGGACTTTAAATTAATGTTTTAATAGAAATAATAATAATTTTCAATTCTCATGCTCTAAAAGTACGCAAATATAGCCCTACGAAGCGGGACTAAATAACCACTTTAGTCCTTAGGGAGTAAAATGTAATCCTAATTTCTTGTATGCATGAGATGAGATGAATTCCTGATTATAGCGCCTTAAAATCAAATAATACGCGTACATAACTAAGGGTTGTTTTATTTTAACTATATCACAGTCACGATGTTGTAAGCTCCCAGTCGGCTCGAGGTATCGCACGAATCCATCGCTGACGCAGTGTTCCTCCTTCGGGAATCCAAATCTTTCGAGATCCAAGGTTTCATAAGTAATTTCCAACAATGATCACGTATTTATATGCACTAATTATACAATAGATATTGTATTAAAACACCCAAACAGCAATCAAGAAAATCAAACAGCAACGTTTCTTGACATGACCAAAGAGTATTCCGACTTGCCACATCCAGATAAAAAAAATATCCAAAATGTGCAAAAATAATAATTTTTCTTTTTATTTTGTAACAAGCAAATTTAAACAAGTTGTTAAATAAATGCGTGCAAAATCCGAGAAAGTGTTTTATTTAAATGAACAGTTCGCGCAGAAATCTAAGATGTGAATTGAATTACGGCGAAAGTTATTTTTTTTTAATATATTATATCAAGTTAAGCCTAGTCAACGAAGAGATATAGAGGGAAATGTTTGGAACACAATTTTTGACTTTGGAACTTTGTTTGGGCTAAAAGTTTTTTAAAATACTGTATATATTTTACCGGCCAAACCAGATTTCAGGACAAACTAGTTTTTCCTAGGCCAAACTAGTTCATCGCGTTGACATTTCAGAGAGCGAGTTTGCCTCGGAAGTCCTGTAGAACACGTGATTGGTTAAAATGGTGGTTATTTTTTTTGTGTCATGTTCTACATCTACAGGTCTTCCGAGGCAAAGTCGCTCTCTGAAATGTAAACGCGATGAACTAGTTTGGCCTAGGAAAAACTAGTTTGTCCTAAAATCGGGTTGAAAAAAAAATGAGACCTTCAAACCGCCCCCCCCCCCCCCCCCCCCCGGATTAAGGGCTACGGGCGGGGACTTTTGCTAATTTTACCTCCTTATTAGCCCAAACAAAGTTACAAAGTCAAAGATTGTGTTCCAAGCATTTACCTCTATACTGTTTTTTGAGTGTTCGTTGATTTTTACTTCCACATAATTTGAGAGTTATCGCCTAACCTGGCAACACTACACGATTGTTTGATTATATAGAACAAAGAGTAAAGTGTATAGATCAACAATCTTTTCTGTTCCGGTGACAGCAGCGCTGGTTGGACAGTGCTACTTGACAGTAAAATAACATTATGAACAAAACACGTTAGTTCCAGTTTTGGCCACCGGAACAGAACACGTTGACGTAATCGACTGCAACGTTGCCGCTTTTCCAAGGAGCATGGCTTGTTACAAGTGCAACGAGTGAGATAGAAGATGGCTTTGGTCAAGCACGTGTCAAGTAACCATCACAACAAAACAAGAATATAGTACTTGAAAATTTGCAAGAATTCTGAATTGATAACTATACTGATTATTTATTTAATTGCATTGTCATCGGAACTAAAGGTAAATTCCAAATTTCAGCTCAATCGGACATTGGAAAGTGGGTCAAATTTAGCTCGCAAGATTTGACGAACGGACATGCATACATACATACACTGCAAGTTAAATAAAAGCTTGTAAATATGTCAACTCACGATTCATCGGTGGTGTTAGCAAACGTATCGGCCAGATTGTCCGGCGCGTGTTGGGACAAACAGAGCAATACCACTGTCTTAGGGGTGCTCTGTCGGAATATGTAAAAATATGTCAACTCACGATTCATTGTTGGTGTTAGTAAACGTATCGGCCAGATTGTCCGGCGCGTGTTGGGACAAACAGAGCAATACCACTGTCTTAGCGGTGCTCTGTCGGAATATGTAAAAATATGTCAACTCACGATTCATCGGTGGTGTTAGCAAACGTATCAGCCAGATTATCCGGCGCGTGTTGGGACAAGCACAGTAACACCATTATCTTGGCGGCGCTCTGTCGGAACTTGGGCGAGCGTCGGGCGTGGTTCAACTGTCGCAACGCGGCGTTCGCTTTGCCGCTGTACAGAGAGTTTAATCCTGCGCAGTAGTAGTAACCTAGAACAACATATTTAGAAATTGGATAGTATGAAACGTTAAAAATGGAATAAATTAAAATTTAAAAACTAAAAGAAGAGAGGTAACTTTCGCCGCGTAAATAAATCTTAAAGGGGTGAAATGTATCAGAAAGGTTTATTTAAGGATGTGAATGTGACGAAATGTAAAAACATGTTAAATTTTTCTACCGATGTTTTTAGTAGAAAGTCAATGAGGTCTGAGGTCACAAGCTTTGTTTTGTTATTTTAATCTGAAAAAATCTAAACTTTACCTGGGTCTTCTTGATCCACCAAAGCTTGTTTCGCCGCTTCCAAAGCTTGCTCGGTCTCAGACAGCTTCCCGCGGCGCCACTGCACTTCTATAAGTTGCGCCAGCGCCTCCCAGCTGGTTGGTTTTACTGACAGTATCTGGGTTAGGTGCCTTTGAGCTGTTTCCAGGTCCACCTGTGTATTTAGACTTTGTTAATTTCTTGGTTAAGCGGTGCTCGATTAAATAGGTGTTTGAGATTAGTTTAATAACAACCAAAGAACGTATTAAGGGTGTTACCAGACCAGATCAATCGATCGATTGCGATTGCGATCGAGATATTGCGATTGCGAAAAGTTCATCAAACATCTATCGATCAATCGAATGGATTAGGTGTAATTTATGGACTTAAGTGCGAAAAGGTGGGTATAAAAATATTCTGTTGTAAGTACTGTGCTGTCCCTGGTTACAGGGGGGTACTTATTTAATGAGGTATTTAAATAAAACAATAGTATTTCGGTTAGCTGCACTTGCTACGGCTGCCGCTCAGGTGACAGTTGTGTGTCACAGACTAGATAAACAGAACTTGCGCCACAGAGCAGATTGTGCAGCCGGTATACAAGCAAACAGTATATTAAACAGTGTAAACAGTGTAGTACACCACAAGTACTATATTCAAATAGGATTGGTTAAAAATGGTTCATAAAGAAGACATTTGCAGTTGTACACTACAGTGATTTTATACTTTTATAAATAAAACAGATTGAATGATAGGGCGAAAGAAACTATATCAAATTTTAACTGACTATAAACACATATTACCTCAAATAAATATTGAATTTATTTCCTATTTATAGACTATTTTTTAAGACAAAAAATGCAATTAACCTTCAATAAAGCAAATATGACTAACCGTCAAAAACCAGGAAGTTGAACCACTAAAACTAAACGGTTCGTTAAAATCTGAAGACACAAGAGCAAACTATTTAATTAATGATGATGACGCGGAAGTAACATTACAGTGCGATTCAATCCAAGGTATGATTCAGACCAACCGGCCCGGCTCGGACGGTATTTATAATGCGGTAAAGGATTTTTAATAGGACTGAGAAAATGCCGAAACCAAAAAGTTAAAATAAAAATGCCAGCGATGTCAAAAAGTTTGAATATACAGGCTTCGATCAACAATAGTACTAGATGAAGGCTCACGAACTAAATCAAAACTTTATATTGCCCGACTGACTTTTTTTTAAACGGAGAAAAAATGTTACGATCGTACATTATAAATGACAGGAAGCATTCAAAGTTTGAAATACTTTATAATTATTGACACTGTCAAAATAATCTACTTATAATTATACTCTCAAGTGAGCGTATAACGCTCGGCCATGTCTGTCACTTTAACTATGTATCTAGAACTAGGTGTTATTGTTGATCGAAGTATACAGGTTCACCTTTCTGAACGCCAAGTCGGCCATCATGACCGCCGCGGACTCGTTGTTGGGATCGGCGTTAAGCAACACGGCGCAAGTTTGCTCGCATTTCTCTGTGTTGTTTATCTGGAAGAAACAAACTTTTTAATGTAAAGATACTACACACATATTCGGGTCGGCATTAATCGGCAAAGCCGGGCGGTAAGATCGAATATTATGTAAGTAGATTAATGTTCGGGAATCACAAATCGCACGGCTGCCGAACATAATCACTCGGCTTTGCAGTTGCTATACACAGCGGGCCGACATTAATCGGCAAAGCTGGGCGGTAATCGAATATATGCAGATGACAAATACAGGGTGTTAGGGGCACCGTTGCAAAAACTTTAACCATGGCTTCAGGCCATCATGCTGAACAACGCACAGCAAGATTTTTTGTCGGAAATGAAAAAAATATTTCGACTCCATACAAAATGTCCCGATTAGTTGCTAAATTTGTATGAAAATTTGTTTTTTTTTCATTTCCGACAAAAAATTCTTGCTGTACGTTGTTCAGCATGATGGTCTGAAGCCATGGTTAAATTTTTGCAAAGGTGCCCCTAACACCCTGTATTGCCGAATTAACTAATGTGTTGACCCGATCGAAAAGCGAAAATTGTACCTAAAAGCGTATTTCTTCTAAAACTTACATGTGCATACAATTTAGCTAAAGCTAGCAGCGAACTAGGGTCCCTAGGCGAATGTATCAACGCTTCTGAATACAAATTGGCAGCCACTGCTGGTTCTTTGACAGATTTCACTTTAGCCAACGCACAGAGCACTGTTGACAATCTCTGTTTCTCTTCTTGCAAATCCCCTCTCGCGTCAATCTCTATTCTTTTCACTACAGCTGTCTGTATATCTCTTGCTTCAGCTAGAATCAAGCTGGTATTTCCAGCGGTAGGGTTTTTTAACTCTCTGCATTTTGCTTGTATGAGAAGATACCGCACGCGTCTTTTGAGCGAGGTGATATCTTTATCTTTATTGTACACCTGATTTAATTCGTGGGATATTGTGGTGTCTACCTTGTCGTATTGTTTGAGCTGAAATAGAAACATATTTCATCATCATCAGCCTTTTAATAACAACCTTACATACCATAAGAAACCCATGGTCTGGAAGAGTGGTTTCTTTCTGATACAGGTGTCTTTACACTTACCAGAGAAGAAACCTACATTTTTATTTGTAACAAAATGCGGTAAGTATTGAAATAAAACAAATTTTATTTTAATGTCCCCACTGCTGCGGAACTGGCCTTCCTTATGATTCCATATAGGATGGATAAGGAGAATGGGCCATCACGCGGGCCCAATTCGGGTTGGTGGGTATTAACGACTGTAGCAGCCGGGACAAACGGCTTAACGTGCCTTCCGAAGCACGGAGGAGCTCGAGATGAAAGCTTTTGGTCACCCATCCCGCGACCCACCATTGCAAAAGTTGCTTGACTTCAACGATCGCAGGCCGCGCGCTCTAACTACTGCGCCACGGCTCCTCTTAATTGTTAAAAACATTTGTTAAGCCGGGAATATAGTTCCTTGTTGTGATGCGTCACAAGCGTATCGGTTCATACATTTAGTATGGACACGACCGCTCGTGTTCACACAACACACTGCATTAGTGTGTGCACATCCTAACCATACTAAATGTATGAAACCACGTTTTTGGCGCGTCACACACACACAATACACGACAACACGTAAGTATCCTACTAATATTACAAATGCTAAAGTTTGTAAGTCCGGATGGATGGATGTATGTTACTCTTTCAAGCAAAAACTACTGACCGGATCTAAATGAAATTTGCAACAGAGATAGATTATAGGCTGGAATAACACAAAGGATACTTTTTATCCCGATATTCCTACGGGAACGGGAACCAAGCGGATGAAACCGCGGCCGGCCGCTAGTGTTAACATAAGTTTGAAAATAAGTAATAGGTCTTTACCTATGAAATTGCCGTTTTGTATGGAGATTTCTGTAATTATTTTTTTTCCATACTAACGTTTTTGTTATTATTTAACGACTAATATTATGTAAATTTACAAAATTTTACACACGTATTTATGGACATTTTAACTACTAAATGACACATTCGTAAAGAGAAAAAAATTTTTTTTTCACTAAGTTACAACTAATAAAGTACGAAATTCTGGAAACAAAAATAGTCGTAACTTTCGGAATAAGTTTTTTCTATGTAAATAATCAAATATCGTGGTTATTAAATTATCAAAAGTTGCTCGATACGGTCTTAATGTAACGCAATATTAAAGAAATCATATATTTCTAATATTATAAAAGTTGTTAAGTTATATGTACAAAAGAAAAAAACGGCAATTTCATATGTAAAGACCTATTATTTAGATTATTTTTAAATGAATAGAACATTTTTTTACTAACTTTAATGAGAAGTTCAAGGTATTCAAACATTATGTCATCATCGTTCAATTGTTTAATGGCATTTTCGTAATGTTGCGTCGCTTTATCGTATTCATGCATTTTGACTAAAGCATTGCCGAGCTTCTTGACAAGATGTATGTCTTTAGGGTTGCCTTTTAAAGCTGCGTCGTACGACTCTGCTGCTTGCGCTGGTTCTGGAAACAAAATGATTTTAAACATAGGTAGGTAACAACATAGGTACCTATATACCTAAATATTATTAACATTAAAGAGAATTCTAAGTTAGTTCAACAAGTTATAGACCTGCCTGCGCAAGTAGTATATTATAAACTAGCGGATCCTCGCGGTTTCACCCGCGTGGTACCCGTTGCCATGGGAATAACGGGATAAAATATAGCTTATGTCACTCGGGAAGAATGTAGCTTTCTAATGGTGAAAGAATTTTCTAAATCGGCCCAGTAGTTTCAGAGCCTATTCGATGCAAACAAACAATCAAACCTTTCCTCTTAATAATATTAGTATAGATTAGAGCTGTCACTAATCACTATCCCCTAAGTCTTAAAGGAGTAATTTTTTTTTATCCTCAACGGGGTAGCACTTAGCCTTCATCACACCTGATGATAAGTGGTGATAAGGCTGAAGGTGGAAGCGCACTACTCCCGGAATCCTCAATCTCTGAGGAACTGGCTATCTTATCTCTAACTGCCGGAACACAATATGCTGAAAACATCATTGTTATGGCGTCAGACTTAGATAAGATGGTGGTAGCTAGCCAGGCGGACTAAGAACAAGTCCTACCACCAACCAAACCGAATACAATATGTACCCGCACTGGGAATCGAACCCGGGACCTCTGGGTCTACAATCGGTGGTATAAACCACTAGACCACAGAGGCGGTTAAAATGTCATTTTCATTGTCATACTGATGACATCGACCTTAAGGCTCCCACACAAAACTACGATGCAGATGCCGCGCGCCATGCTAATAGAAACCTTATTGCCTTTCAAATACCTGACACGCGTCGCATCGCATCGCAGATTTTTACGATGTGATGCGAATTCGCAGTGCCGTGTGGGGGCCTTCCTTAAAGCATAACAAATAACCAAATATTGGATACCATAACATACATTGTTAAATGCCAAATTAAGTAGTTTATAATACCGATTAACACCTCATCATCATCATCATCAGCCATTTTAATGTCCCCACTGCTGGGGCACTGGCCTTCCTTATGGATGAATAAGGAGAATGAGCCATGACCCACCACGCGGGCTCAGTGCGGATTGGTGGGTATTAACGACTGCAAGTGCAGCCGGGACCAACGGCTTAACGTGCCTTCCGAAGCACGGAGGAGCTCGAGATGAAAAGTTTTTGGTCACCCATCCCGTGACCGACCATTGCGAACGTTGCTTAACCTCAACGATCGCAGGCCAAGCGCGCTATCCACTGCGCCACGGGCTCCACTGATTAACACCTGTGTTATGGAAATCGGAAATAACGATATGGGACGAAAACCACATCCACCCAGACACGGGAAATTATCGAAAGTAAGTTTTTTCGGCTCTATCCCGACTGGGAATAAAACCCGGGAGCTCAGAGACAGCGGCACCTTAAGGCGATACTTGGAAAAATTATGCTAAAGCGAAATAGCAATGAGAAAACGACGCGCGCGGGAGCGAGACCGATTTTGCAGATTACGCAAAAAAAACAAAATCACTTCGCAATTAAAAACTATAGCGATTTAAAAAAATGCTTCTATACGATCCTAAATATTATTGGTGTCCACCCACTAACTAAACCAGTTTTTAATAGTATATGTAACCCCATTTAAGAATAATCTTGATATTTCGTATTATTTAGAGGTATTTTAGAAAATAAAAAGTGTCGAGGCAAAATCATAAAATCGTGTTTCTGAAACTATACGATTCTAGATAAAGGTATGAAGAAATATATATCTTATTACCAGATTTATAACAACTCTAACCGTCCTATAGTTTTATATCAAAAAGTCCATACTTTTTCCGAGTAGCGCCTTAAAACCGTCGTACACCAGTCTACCACGGAGATCGTAAAAAAACTAAAGATTTATTTCTTCTTTCTTTGCGTGTCAGTGATTCGTTTTATATTTTGGCGGACCAGTAGTTAGCGACCGCTATTGCCGACTCGTGCCCTCAATGAGGTCGTCCACGGTACAGGAGATGGGGCACAATGGGCACTGAAGAAAGTGCTCCATGGTCTGAGTTATCCACACACACACCGGTGTAGCACTTAGCCTTCATCACGCCCCTGATGTTAAGTGGTGATAAGGCTGAAGGTGGAAGCGCACTACTCCCGGAATCCTCAGTCACTGAGGACCTGACTATCTTATCTCTAACTGCCGGAACACAATAATGCTGAAAACATCATTGTTATGGCATCAGACTTAGAGATAAGATGGTGGTAGCTAGAAAGGCGGACTAAGAACAAGTCCTACCACCAACCAAACCGAATACAATATGTACTTACCCCCTCTGGGAATCGAATCCGGGACCTCTTGGTCTGAAATCGGTGGTGTGAACCACTAGACCACAGAGGCGGTTAAAAAAAAGGCGGGCTCCGCTTAAGAAAGTTTCTACTAACCATGAATAGATATAAAAGCATCCCCCATCATAGTGTGAGCATCAGCCATCGGATGACTGTTGACTATCTCTTTGAAGCAAGTTGTGAACATAGCGCGGTCGTTCTTCTCCTTGAGGTAGATATGCGCCATTTTACTATGAGCCTGGAAGAAGTATGGCTGACCAGGTTTTATTTCGTTGAGTACGTCTATAGCACCATCCACATCGCCCTTTTTCAAAGCTAAATCTGCTCTGGCTATTGACAAACGACTTTCCTCTGAAGTGAACGAAAGTTCTTGGATGGCTTCCTGAAAATTAAAATGTATGTATTACAACATTACTACCTTAGTACCTAATACTCAAATTTCACTTAGACAAAGAAATAGAAAAAAGTTTATTCAGCAAAGAAAATAATATTAAATATGTATAATCAGGGACAAATTCGGTGAACCACTTCTTACTTCTCTTCGTGTGGCTGGTGCCTCGCCGCGCAGACCCGTTTGCTTTTTGGTCATGAATTAAACTAGGGTAGTACAATGCATAAAAAATTACGGATAGGGACTGCAAGTGAATGGTGAGACGCCAGCCACACGAAAAGGAGTATGAGGTGGTTTACCAAATTTGTCCTTGATTGTACATATTTATGAAACATCAACATTCTCCTACCGCCCATTCAAGACTTTTTTAACAGACAAGAAAATTATTAATTCTTATTTGATAATAATGGTAGTCATAGAAATCAAATCACCTGCATCACTTTCCCTGCTTCAGCAAACTGCCCCAACATGGTCTGAATCTCAATAACTTGCAAATATAAAGTAGCTTTATCAATAATATTTAAATCGGAATCATAAAGACGGTTTATGTTACTTGCAACTTTACTTGTAGCTATCTGTAGACCAGTTGTGAAACTTGACAGAGCATCTTGAGTCCGGTTCACACTTTTCAAAATAACTCCGTTGAGAAAATGATACATTGCGCTGTCTCTGACTTTAAAGTTATAACTCAAGCACATCTCCAAACACTGTGCTGCTTTTGTGAATGAATGCTGTTGGATATAAATCTGAGCCAGCAAAATCTGTGAACCAGCATGGGTACTGTCTATCTCACTGATCTGCTGAGCCAGCTTCTGTGCATCAGCAGAGTAACCAAACAAGAATTTCAACTTTGCTAACTCGTAAAGAACGGCAATTAAACCTGGACAAGCTTCACAAATAGTGTTAAGTAACTTAAAACAATTAGCAACCGAGGAGTTGTTACCATCTTGGGAGTACAGAATATAACCAACAATGACAAAAGGCTTCTTAGGTAAGTGCTTCCGATATTCTTTATAAACTTCTAATAAAAAATCAGGGTCCAATTCTTTGATATAAGTTAAGCTGTAAGGATAGACAGTGGCATAAGAAATTCTTGCTTCCATTGCTGTATTAAGAAACGAAATAGCTTGAGATGAGTTTTTAAAATTCAGCTGTGCAGACAATAGGTACAGAATAGGCAATTTATTACTCCCTTGCATTTCAAAAAGCAACTCCACTTGTTGAGCTATTTGATCAGTTGGACCATTCTCAAACATTTGACAGAGAGTCAGTCCACACAGGGCCGTTATTGAATTGCTGTCAATCTTACTTGCGGCCTTAAAAAAGTTTAAAGCGTCTTTATACTTTCCTTGCAAAATGCATTGATGGCCAACCTCACTCAAATACTCAATGTTGTTTGAATACATCTCTGATGCATACTGAGCACATCTATATACTTGTGATAGTACTGCACTAGACCTGCCACAGATTTTAGAAAACACTTGCGTGACACTGTAAAACTGGTATCCATTATGTGTTTCTTCGTTTTCAAGAATAGAAAAAAGCTTATTAATTTGATCAGCTGCTTCTATGTAATCAGAGTTTTTACAAAGAGTAAGGAATATTTTGACTTTATGAGCATCTATGTTGTCATATTCCAAAGCAGATATCCTTTCCATGGTGTCATATACAGATTCCCATTTCTGCATTGCAAATTCATTTTTCATTTTCTCTATGAGAGGAATGATTTGTCCTGGATTATTCACTATCAGTTTATCTAAAGTTAAGTTTGATGCATTGTAATCTTTTGCAAAATATTTAAATTTCGCCAAACCAAGTAATGCTTCAACATTTCTGTCACTTTTATTCAAAGCTAATTCCAAACAATCTAGTATGGACATTTGAATGTCTCCCAAATTCATATACATATCGTTCCAGCCCTTTAAAATTATTGCTTCTAAGTTGTTTGGGTCTTTCCGCAAAGCTTTGTTGACATATTCAGAGGCCTTTTCGTATTTGTCTGCTAATGACAAGAATAAAGCAGCATAGTAGAAAGACATAGCCGTAGCTTGTTTCTTCTCTTCTTTCAACTTGGATTCAAAGTTGTATAAAACATCTCTATCTGACACATTAGTAGTTTTATAACCATATATCAATGCCATAACCACAGCCAGTTGTATATCTTTATGAGATTGTAACGGAGTAAGCTCATTGATACCTCTTTGCACTTGGCCTTGTAGAATGCTAGCCAATCCATCATAGAAATCGAACTCTGCATTATCATGGAACTGGGAGGAGGCTTGCATTGCAAGTTTCTTTACCTTACCATAGTATTTCTCTCTTAAATAATAATGAATATTACATCTAAACCATAATAAATCCATTTTGCTAGCTTTTATTCCAAATCAAACTTAATGTTGAGGTCTTTGTATTTGTTTACATTGTTTTCGTAGTACTTTGCTAGGAAATGGCATTTACATGTCACATCTAACTTATTCTCAACTGCATAATTGAATGCTTGCTGAAAAATAAAGATACTTTTATCATATTTATGTTACAAGTTAGTATTTGACTTGCTTGCCTATCAATATAGTACCTATGTATTGCAAAATAAAAAAATAAATAAAAAGTAGGCAGTATAAGATAAACTTTATCTGATAGGTACTTAAAGTAAAATAAATTTTAATCAAAATTACAATATTAAAATTGTATTAGTAGTAAAAAATACCTCTGCTAGTATTTTGCCAACACCTTTGCCCTGGAATTCTTTTGGAACCTCAGTGTAGTGAAATGTTATATTTTGTCCACTTTTTTCGTAGGTAAGAAAAGCATTCACTGAAACAAAGAGCATGTAATCACTACGTTTACACTGAAATACATAAAATCAATAGAAGGCTAAGCAAAAGAAGAGATAATTAAGTTCAGCAAAGTTTCAAAACAATATAGGTAGGTACTAACTTATGTTTAAAAAACTTAAAACAGATTTTGTTACATTTGAAACCTTGAGTATAAGAGTATGAATTGTTTCAGAAGTATTAAAAACCATTAAAAACAATGAAAATAAACTTACCACCTCGAAGAGATATCATAAACTGTTGCTTGGCAACATTGTTGACAACTTTCAGGGCTTCCGTAGAGAAAGCTCGCGCACTTGCTGCAGCACGCGTCAACATCACAAAGCTCAAGACAAAAAGTTATTAAAGTTGAATTTTAACCGGCACGTTTCCAAAAACCAGTTGATAAAATAGGTATTTTCGTTTTTCGTAAAACTATAAAAATAGATAAACAAAAAATAGTTTGACTTTGACAGTTTGTGTCGCAAAATTGACAATGACATTGACAAATAAACTTTTTAATAGGCTTGTGCGTAGGATTCATTCAGCGTACGATGGTGATGAAGACTTTTATTTAAATCAAATCAAATCAAATCAGTTTATTGCACACCATATGTATAAAAGGTCTTAAAAATATGAACAGAACATTATGGGTCCGGATTGGTACACTAGCTTCCGCCCGCGACTTCGTCCGCATGGACATTCGAGAAAATACTTAGGGGACCAATAACCAGGATAAAAAGTATTCTATGTTTTAATTTCATAAAAGTCCGATCAGCTGTTTTTACGTGATTAGGCGGGTCCTCCCTCACCAAGCGCGAAGCAGAACGTTTGCCACGTGCGGCGAGCCACGCCTAAATATTTTATTTATCCCATTTAACCTCGACCTACTTAAAGGGTTGATTTTCGATAAAATACGAAATATGTGTTTGCTTATTTGTTTTACTTTTCGACCATAAGCCTAAATAATAAATTTAATGAAGGACTTTCCAGATACAACATTTCATCCCCCTTTTCAACCTTCGGGGGTGGAATTGTAAATATTAATTTTCAATTGCGCGCCTATTAATACAAAATTTGAAGATCCTAACTTCAAAACTGACGGACTTTCATACAAACATTCATCCCCTTTTTTACCCCCTTAGGGGTGGAATTTCAAAAAATTCTTTCTTAGTGGATGCCTACACTAGGTGTTATTGTTGATCGAAGATGCCTACACTGTATAATGTATCTATGTGCAAAATTTCAAGTCTCTAGTTTCAGCGGTTTGGGCTGTGCGTTGATATCTCAGTCAGTCAGTCAGGACTTTAAATTTTATACAGGGCGTCCCAAAACTATGCCACATGGAGGGAAAGTACCTTAAATACTGAAGATATACAATTTTACTGAAAGGAGACTTCATTTTTAATTTAAAAAGAAAATGAACTGCATTCAAAGAATTTTGAATATTCACCTGTCTAAACTGGGAATCGAACCCGCTGAATGTTAAAAAAAATATTTCTTTAATTTTATTATACCGATCGAAAGGCTCGATTATACCTAAGCATTTTTTCTAAGTAACATAGCGTCTTAAATAAAAGGAAGACTACGAAATTTAAAATTGAATGTTGAATAACAAGTTTGTGCAGCGTTATATGGGTAGCCTTTTCTGTGACTGTCGTGCTTAATACTTTAAAATTTAAATGTATTACTAATGAGTGAAGATTGGAGCAAATTATACCTAATTTCCCTACCATAAGTCTTTGATAATGTGGTAAGTATCACCATCTCGATTGGTTTAAAAAAGTTTGAATAATTTAGTGCGGGTTCGATTCTCAGTTTGGACATGCTATTATAAAAAAAATCTTTGAATGCAGTTCGTAGTGTTATTTAAATAAAAATAAAGTCTTTTTTAATAAAATTTTATATCTACAGTATTTGGTGCGGTCTATACCACCATGTGGCATAGTCATTGAACGCCCTGGGGGCGGCCCACGACTATGCCACAAAGTGGAATAGACCACACCAAAATATTCAAACATTTTTAAACCAATCGAGCTGGTGTTATTTAACACATTATAACTTTATCAAACACTTATGATAGGGAAATTATGTATAATTGCTCCAATCTTCGCTCACTAGTAATACATTGATATGTTACAGTTTTGAGCACGACAGTCGCAGAAAAGGCTATACCTACATAACGCTGCACAAACTTGTTATTCAACATTAAATGTTAAATTTCGTAGTCTTCCTTTTATTTAAGATGCTATGTTACTTAGAAAAAATGCTTAGGTATAATCGAGCCTTTCGATCGGTACAATAAAATTAGAGAAATATTTTTTTATAAATTCAGCGAGTTCGATTCCCAGTTCAGACAGGCGATTATTAAAAAATCCTTGAATTCAGTTCGTTTTCTTTTCAAAATAAAAATGAAGTCTCCTTTGAGTAAAATTTTATACCTTCAGTATTTAAGGTACTTTTCCTTCATGTGACATAGTTTTGGGACGCCCTGTATAATATAGATGTAAGCACATTTCATAACACATGAAGTATTTATTCGGTGTAGTTAACTTGTTACCCTTCGAGCAACGCGGGTCTTCGAAAGGCCCGCGTTGCTCGAAGTTGTTAGGGTGATGGAACCAGTCTTCAACAAGCTCTAGTCTTCAACACTTTTTTGCTTCATACTCGAAAAATAAGAGTTTTAGTTTGAATATTTAAAATAGAAACACTTATTCATAGACAACCGACTTCCTACTATCTTGTCAAATCACATGACAGCGGTTGGCTATTTTGTTTCAAGATGGTGAACTAAAAACATTTCGCAGTCAACAGTGCTCTGTTAAATCCAGATTTCCAATCGTTAAGGAGGTCAGTCTATAGTTTTTTAAATTTACAAAAAACGATGTGTTATTGCTGAATTTCAATGAATTCCTGGGTTTGATACTGAAACGTTCAGGATAATTCGTGATCAATCACAACGATGACAAAAAATCTAGGTTATTTTGACACTAGTGTTATACACTGGTTCTGACAAATTACAGTTCTCCAGTAATCGACATTTGTCGATACTTAATTTTTTTGTGACTTGAGGTAATTCATGATTTTGGTTCGTATATCTATGCTGTTAAAAATATATTTGAATCACATTTATCTAAGCCTTTTTACCAGTAAACGACAGTGTGTCGATCATTGGGTTTCAAAGTGACGATAATTGGATTTCATATCAATTTGTTTCCAGATGGCTCCAAAAAAGATTATATGCCAGCGCAAATGGGCCAGGCAATGGAAAGCACATGCACCTGAAAGTTCTGATTCGGATGATGATGTTCCATTGCATACAGTTGCTGAAAAGTCAGGACGAGAAACCGGAGCACAAAAAAAATTACAAGAAGACAACATGTAATGAAGTATGAAGGTGAATATTTTCAGGGATAGTAGAAAGAGTAAACAAAAATCAATATGAAGTAAGCACTATGGCTCTGTCAACAAAACATACTTTCAGATGGCCTGATAAGCCAGACAATATTTGGTATAGAAATAACCAAATCATTGAGAAAATTGATGAACCTGATCGCCTCAACAATAGAGGTTTCTTTAAAATAAAGAAAATAGCCAAGTATTTACCTGACATAAACGATTAATTGAGAATAAATAGCACAGATGTGGACGATCTAGACAACATGGTGTTGGATACTCCCAGCACGATAGGGTCCAAGTACTTTAAAATCCGCCGTCCCCAATTAAAGAAACTCTCCAGCCAGACTCTCCTACTCATGAATCAGAGACACAAAATGATGCTACAGAACTCAGCGGATGCCCATCGTTATCGGCAGCTCAATAGACAGATATCTAAGTCTTTGACGAGCTACTTTCGCCAATTTAATGCCGAGCGTATTAAAGAGGCCATTGAGCGGAACAAAGGCTCCACAGTGTTCGCGAGAGATCTGTCTATCGGCCAAAGTCAATTGACGAGGCCAAAATTGAGGAATGTAGCATCATTTCGTCAACACCTGAAATCCTGAAGGAGATTGGGAGTTTCTATGGACAGCGAAATTCCACGCAAACACCTGTTGAAAGCAAGGCTAAAGACCCTAGAGCCATAGATTAATAACTCTTCGCTTCGAGCCTAGAGCCAAGTTTACCCGACACTATACAGAAGATATCCCGGACGTCAGCCTGTACGAAATTAGAATGGCTCTCAATAAGCAGCTTAAAAACAACAAGGCCGCGGGCGATGACGGAATCACAACAGAGCTTCTGAGAGCGGGCGGTAAACCGATACTTAAGGTCCTCCAGAAGCTCTTCAACTCTGTCATCCTCGAGGGCAAAACGTCAAAGGCAGCAATGTGATGCTGTTTTTCAAGAAGGGCGATAAGACTCTCTTGAAGAACTATAGACCCATCTCGCTTCTGAGCCATAACTATAAGTTCTTTTCGAGAGTCATTACGAATCGTCTCGCTCGCAGGTTCGACGACTTCCAACCTGCTGAACAAGCCGAGTTCCGGAAAGGCTATAGTAGGTATACCATAGCATAGATAGACCACATTCATACGCTGCGGCAAGTTATACAGAAGCCCGAAGAGTACAATTTGCCACTTTGCTTGGCATTCGTGAACTATAAGAAAGCCTTGGATTCGATTGAGACCTGGGCAGTTCTGCAGTCTCTCCAGAGGTGCCAAATAGACTACAGGTACATAGAGGTGCTAAGGTACTTATACCAAAACGCCACCATGTCGATCCGATTACAGAGCAAGAGCTCTAATCCGATCCAACTACAGCGAGGTGTGAGACAGGGATACGTTATTTCTCCGAAACTTCACAACTGCGTTGGAGGATATTTTTAAGCTTCTGGACTGGAAAGGATATTAGGATACGGTATCAACTTCAATGGCGAGTACCTAACATACCAGCGATTTGCCTATGATGTAGTTCATGACTGAGACTTTGGAGGACCTGAACATAATGCTCGAAGATCTCAGTAATGCTTCCGAAAGAGTGGGTCTTAAAATGAACATGGATATCAAATCAAATCAAATCAAATCAATGACGAAATTCATGTCCAATGCGCATGTTGCTCCCGCTCCAGTTAATATTGGGTTCTGTGATTATTGCATTTTGTGAATGAATATGGAAGGTAGGTAAGGAAGAGCTATGACAACAATATGCTGATTTATTGAAGTTCCTGACTAGATTCGTGAGCTATTTGGATTAAACTTGAGAAAAAACTATTTTTTTATTTTTTTGGTACCTATAAAACGTAAATTTAGTTTTGTAATGGTAAGTAAAAATGACATCAATATGCTGATTTATTGAAGTTCCTGACTAGATTCGTGAGCTATTTGGATTAAACTTGAGAAAAAACTTTTTTTTTAATTTTTTGGTACCTATAAAACGTAAATTTAGTTTTGTAATGGTAAGTAAAAATGTTGATAACTGGTAGTTGATTATTGGTACATGTCGATTACTGGTTGTTGATTTCTGGAGTTTCAGTGTCGATGACTGGTAATTTTAATAAATTTCTCTATTTATTAAATATATATTTATTAAACACTAGCTTTCCGCCCACGGCTTCGCCCGCGTGGACTACACGACGTGGTCCCGCGGGAATGTGATTTTTTCCGGGATAAAAAGTAGCCTATGTTCCTCTCCAGGCTACAAAGTATCTGTGTCCCAAATTTCAGCCAAATCCGTTCAGCCGTTTTAGCGTGATTGAGTAACAAACATCCAAACATCTAAACTTTCACATTTATAATATTAGTAGGATTTACAAATAAATTATCTATATTAGTTATGTAACATAAGGATATGCTTTATCGTTTGCACTTATCACCATTGTCGTAAACCTTGTTATATGGGATTTATTTAAGTTCATATCTCGTACCAGCCTTAAAGTGTCGATCATTGGTGCCATCACCCTACCATTCCCCTATTCTAATCTATTAATTCTATTCTATCTACCGGCATTAATTAAATCTGCGTTTTCGAAAATTCGAGATCTTGCGCACCTGTTTGTAAGGGCATGGTCATGAACCATGCCCATCTGAACTACTCGTTTTTAGGGTTCCATACTCAAAGGGTAAAACTTGACCATATTACTAAGACTCCTCTGTCCGTTCTGTCTGTCGTCTGTCTGTCTGCCTGTAACCAATAAACCTTGATAGCCAGACTGTTGCAATTTTCACTAAAACAGGAAAAAAATAAATATTTAAGGGGGCTCCCATACAACAAACTTGCTTTTTTTTTCTGCCGGTTTTTGCCCGTTATTAATAACGGCAACAGGTAGGCGCTTGAAGTATTAATTAACAGAATATTTAGTTGCACATTTACTTTAAAAATAAATAATTAGAATAAAATAAATATTTAAGGGGGCCTCCCATACAAAAAACGTTTTTTGATAGTAACTAGTACTTATAGTATTATATTATCTGTGATAGTACGGAGAACCCTTCGTGCGTGTGTCCGACTCGCACTTGGCCAGTTTTTATACACAACGGGGTAGCATTTAGCCTTCATCACAACTGATGTTAAGGTGGAAGTGCACTTCTCCCGGAATCCTCAATCACTGAGGAACTGGCTATCTTATCTCTAACTGCCGGAACACGCACGACAATGCTGGAAACATCATTTATATGGCATCAGAGAGTTAGGTAAGATGACGGTAGCTAGCTCTGGCGGATATACACATTTGCCGCGTCTCATTAGCTTTATGAATTGACCGCTCATAGTTTGATCAACATTAACAAATTGCCACCCCCTTAAGCAGAGGCGGCGTAGCATGGGTTGACACCCGGGGCGGTTTTCTATTGAGCACCCCCAAAATAAAACAACGAATTCCTTCTAGACATGCTTACGTCACTTTATTTTGCTAAAATATTCAATCACATTATCGAAATTTACTTTTTTGTCCTTTTCAATGGACAATATGGAAAGATTGGTAAGTCGCGCTTGGCTCATTTTGGACCTTATGTAACATTTTATCAACTTTAATTTTGAAAAGCTTCATTCATATGAAGCCACTGAAACACTTTAAATAGGTAACTATGCATTGGCGATAGGTACCAGCCCCCTGATTCACGAACCGTCGGAAACGCTCTCGACAGCGGAATGTACCTATGCACTCTGTCTCTCACTCGCTGTAGAATAGACCCTGTTTTTTGTACAAATGTCATGATTTTTAAATAAACTTTTTATTATTTTTTATTATTAAATTCAAAGCACAGAATTCTAATCCGATTCCGTTTCCGACGGTTTGTAAATCAGAGGGCAGGAGCGGTTTTACGCGTTGTAACCGTGCTTAGGTAAAATTGAATTCATGGTTTTAGTTATTTGTGTAGATCGTTTTTAATTAAAATTTATTATTTGAGTAGGGCAGGAGACCCCTATATAGCCACTTTAAAGAATTTTTTACTTTTAAGAACTAGTATTTTTCTTCTTATGACACAATTTCTACGTAGAATGAATCTAAGTAAGACCTTTAAAGTTGGGTACATTTTTCAAATTTAAAAAATTAAAAGATTTTTGTATAAGTTCATATATCACAATCACAAAATGTATGTGAGGTGCCAAATGCCCCGGTTTTGGCCACTTATTGATAGTCATACTTGTGTAAGTATAGCAAAAATCAAAACCAAACCAAGGTTAATTCAATATATTCTAATGTGCTTAAAACCAGTCAATTGCAAAACAATTTAATTTAAAAAAAACAAAGGTTAATAATAAATTCCATCCACAAATTTCTTAAAATTTAAAAAAGGTTTAAAATTTTTGAAAATCCCGACACAAAAAATCCCCTAAAATAAAAATATAAATCTCTCTCGGTCGGGGGACCCCCAACGTATATATACCCTTTTAGTACTTACTTCTCTTTTGTGGTCCCCCGACCGAGAGAGAAATTTTATTTTGTTACTTTTTTTGAGGATTTTTGTATAGGGGGTTTTCAAATTTTTTAAATTTTATTTTTATTTCATACGCACACACACAAAATTAAAAAAAAACCGCATTGAAATAGCTTGATCCGTTAAGGCACTACGAATATAAGTACAGACAGACAGACATTTTATTTGCCGCCTTTTTGTTTTTTTTTATTGTACCTAAATTTGCCCAGGGTGAACATTATTTTAGTTAAAGCACCAGCTCTGTATCTTTGACCGTTTTGGGAGGCAGTTAACTTTTGAGTAAAAAAGCGGGATTCTCTCGTCGAAAGCGGGACATAATAAAAAAAAAACGGGTAAGTGCGAGTCGGACTCGCGCACGGAGGGTTCCGTACCATTATCTAAGTACACAACATTAGACACTATTTTTGATTACTTTTTCATAATGCAATTTTTGCGGCAGAAACGGCCGTATCTTTTTTTTGAGTTAACTGAAAAATTTGATATTTTCTCAGCTTCAAGGGACTGTAAATCCAAGTACCTACTTATTTGGTTTTAATTTCAACTCGATACCTTCAAGCGTTCCCGAGATAAAGGGTCTTGACAGGCAGATGGACAGACAGACAGACAGTTACTGATTTAATTACAAATGTATAGTTTTCAGATTTTGCCCTATACTTGTAGTATAAGACGATATTACTTGCCAAATTTCAAAGTTCTAGGTCAACGGGAAGTAGGGCAGAAGCCCCGGTTTTGGCCATTGTACCGGTTTTGGCCACTTTTTGCTCTAAAAGTTTTCTTAACAACTTTTCGCCATTTTTGCTAAAGGCAATTAAAATAAGGTATTTTAAGGTAAAAATAACAACCCTTAGAATTCCATAAGTCATACGATATTTTTTCAATAAATCCCATTTTCTGTTTTTTATTTAGTACTTAGTGCTTAAAAGTCAAAAAATCCTTAAAGTGGCCACAAAGGGCATACGGGCATAAACGCCCGTATCTTTTTTTTTTACGTTAACTTAGAAGTTTGATTTTTTCACAGCTTTAAGGGGCCGCCGTAGACCTTGTATATGGTTTTAATTTCAACTCGATACCTCCACGCGTTTCCGAGATATAGGGTCTTGACAGACAGACGGACGGGCAGACAGACAGACAGACGGACAACAAAGTGATCCTATAAGGGTTCCGTTTTTTCCTTTTGAGGTACGGAACCCTAAAAAAGTAAATAATCAGTAGGTACCTAGTTTTTTAGTACCTACTTATGTTTTTATCAGTGTTTCAAACTAAGTTTACAATGATGTTATGATAGATAGCCATAGAAAACGTATTTAAATGATTACATTTATCTGAAGATTTAACTTTTTCTAAGGTTTATTTTTTTCTTCTTTAATGCCTGTTCCGCACGAGACATTCAATTTTGGGCTAAAAATCGGGACTTCCCGCCAAAATCGGGACGTCTGGCAACGCTGGCATATGTAAGTACTGACCACACGCTGAGCCAGAGGTCGTGGGTTGGATCCCCACTTTTGTGTTTGTTCCATGTGGTGTTATTATCTACCTATATATATTTGTAAAAGTGCCATCGTTTGTTCTGGACACAAGTGCTTTAGCTACTTACCTCGCGCTCGGAAACAGATAAATGCGCGTGAGATAAAAAAAATTTGATACCCTACCCGACGTTTACCTACCTACGACCTACGACCTTCGACTGTCACAGCATAGCACATGTGTGTGAATGCGTATGTACATTAAAATTAATTTTAGGTGCTAACGAAATTAATTTATTCAATTGTTTGCATCCATCCGCAGGGTATCAAGTGCTATGAATCACGAGCGGAGCCACAGTCAATTACGAGGGAGTACCTAACACATGCATGATTTTGTAAAAATAAACAAAGTAAGAGGTTTACGGCAATCATACGGCAATTGAGGATATTAAATTTTTATAAAGTTAATTATGATTATTTATGATTTGATTAAGGGAATACAAGGAAAAGGGAATTTTGAGGCGTTTGAGGCCCCGCAGGACGGGAGGCCTGGAGTGCTTGTCTAGTATTTTATCAAGGGGAGACGTGGAGGTGTTTGGGGCTCTCTTGTATTGGAGGTTCGGGGTGGACCGCCCTTTTCACCCCCGTCAGTCCGCCACTGGTATTCAAAAGTATTTCATTTTGCAAAGCTATTTGAATAAAGAGATTTTGACTTTGACTTTGACTATTTGACTGGTATCATTATCGAAACATGATGGTAATTATATTTATTAAGGTAGGTATTATATAAATTTGGTAGTCGTCAACTTGTTATTTGTCTACGTACCTATAGATTGTAACACAAGCACTAAAATACACAGTGAACTTACTTTGAGCTCTTAGAGCAATGTTAAAGTAAAGTTGTGAAAGAAATGGCGGGCGCTACTAGCAGGTCAAGCAGAGTGTGTAGGTCCGTCTTTTAATCATCATTACTTTAAAATTGCGATAACGGGGTCCTTCCTTTAATGCGAACTGTGAAACAATGTTAAATTAAAATTGTAGGTAAGCGAGATGGCTATACGCAGTGTATAGCTCCGTCCTGCAATCAAGATTACCATAACCTGTGCCATAACCGTAGTACTTATAAATTCCTTGGCCATTACATTTGTTTGACGGCTCGCATCGCGTTAAGGCCCCTGGGGCCCGATTCTCAGGGATTCGATTTTTTTCAGTGTGGTAATTCGTATGTCAAACATTTTGTTTGTGGTTTCTATTAAAAAGTAAGAACGTTTCACAACAAACTAGATAGGCTGTCCCACATGTCAACAAATTTATTTTGACAGTTAAGTTCGTATACGAACATCTATTGGTTTGTACCACTCTCGTAGCGTTCGACTGGTTTTCGGTCGAACTTTTTCGATTGTGAAATTCTGACAATACAAAAACTGTGTTATATTTGAATTTCGAGCTTATAAATGTGAACTTTTCTCGATTGCGTGGGAATCAGCCCCCTGGGGGCCGATTCTCAGGCAATCGAAAAAAGTTCACTTTTATAGCTCGAAATTCAAATATTTTACGAAGATAACACATTTTGTGTATTGACAGAATTTCACAATCGAAAAAGTTCGATCGAAAACCAGTCGAACGCTACGAGTGCTACAGACCAATCGATGTTCGTATACGAACTTAGCTGTCAAAATGAATTTGTTGACATGTGGGACAGCTTAGTTTGTTTGAAACATTCTAACTTTTCAATAGAAACCACAAACAAAATGTTCGACATACGAATTACCACACTGAAAAAGTTCGAATGCCTGAGAATCGGGCCCCTGGTCTTATTCTGGTTCCGCCATCATCATCAGCCACCTTATGATTATTTGCTATTTTGTTACAGTATGGATACAAAAACAAAAAAAAACGGACAATTGGAAGTCGGACTCGCGCACGAAGGATTCCGTACCAATAACATAGACACTATTTATAACGTACAATATTAATCTATACAACATTAGACACTATACCTACCTATTAAGAATGAGAAAAGCCAGCCCCCCTTAAATATTTATTTTATTCTGATTTAATTATTTATTTTTAAAGTGAATATACAATTAAATATTTTGTGAATATTTTAAGCGTATATCTGTTGCCGTTATTAATAGCGAGCAAAAACGGCAAAAAGATCACGTTTGTTGTATGGGAGGGGCTCCCATACAACAAACGTGATAATTTTGCCGTTTTTTAACAACATTAAATATTAATTTTAGTTTAATTTAATTATTTATTTTTAAAGTGAATATACAAATTCATATTCTGTGAATATTTCAAGCGTCTAGGTACCTGTTGCTTTTATTAAAATCGAGCAAAAAACGGTTAATAAATCACGTTTGTTGTATAGGAGCCCCCCTAAAATATTTATTTTATTCTATTTGATTCAATCAGGCGGCACTTGGCGGAAGTCCCTAACCATTGTGTAAATGTAAATATATGTAGCTTACTTCCGCAAAAACGACCACAATAAGTATGCAAGTTGCATACCGCTCGCCCGCCCGCAAGAATTGCAAATGCACACCACTAAAATACCAGTGCACAATACCTGCATTTAGCAAGACAGCAATACACCTTGCACCTTCACCGATTAGACTACTCTACACGTGTTTCGCCCCAACCCGGGGCATCCTCATGAGATAGTTCGTGAGAAAACCAACACCAAATGGTGTTGGTGTTGTTTCACTCATAGTCTTAGTAATGGGTCCCGTTTTTAGGGTTCCGTAGACAACAAGGAACCCTAATAGTTTCGCCATGTCCGTCTATCCGTTTGTCCGTCTGTCCCCAGCCTAGCTCATAGACCCTTAGTGCTACTTGGCATGAATATTATTACACATTATTAACATATTATTCACGCCGACAAAGGGGTGAAATAAAATTAAAAAAAAAAATTTTTTAGTTTACCTCCCCTACATGTGAAGAAGTGGGGATGGGTATGTCATTGGATAGCAATTTTAAAAATATTGCGGATTTGTGAAAACAGTTTTTTGATTAAGGCATCCGTTTGTGAATGGAAAATTTTGTAAGAGTCATGTGTCCCCACCCCACCCCACCCCCTGCCAGCCAAATGGTTGTTTTTGGATACGTGAAAAAATTCACGATAGTTGTATATATGACGAAGTTAAAAGGATAACTATCACAGCTAAGTAGGCTTTACAAGTTTTTGAGATAGAACACATTTTCGAAAACAGCAAATATATCTTTGTAATTCATACTAACACTATGAAAAACAAAGTTAAAAGATGTAGAAGAAGAAGTAAACCCATAGCAGAGGAACAAAATACAAGAAAAAGCATATTACTGCAGAGATAAGGTTCTGACTGAGGTGTACCTGCTGTATTGTTGTCGGCGTGCAGTGCGCGCGCGCAGTCGCACGCTTGGCGCAGTGCGCGCAACGCGCGTGCTGTATTTGTTGGATCGTGCGCGAAATCGGAACTCGCGCTATGTGAACTGTGAAGGACGAGATTGACACCTGTGGTTTAAACGTGTGTGGTGTTAGTTTGTTTACTACCTAATAAAAAAAATCTATTACCTAGTTCTAATAAGATAAAAAAGACGCGGGAAGCCGCTGGATGTGGGTAGCGCAGGACCGATCGTTGTGGAGATCCTTGGGGAAGGCCTATGCCCAGCAGTGGGCGTCATTCGGCTAAAATGAGGATGAAAAAGTATGCTTTTAATTGATGTGTTCTTAAAAACAGTATTCGGGTGTAATCCCTATTTGTGGGAATATGTAACGTAATTCAAAACTTTTATTGATGGGTGTAGACGTTTTGGATAGACTGCTTTCAGATTTACAGAAAGAAAGACAACATCATAATCATCAGCCATTGTAATTCCCACTACTGGGGCACAGGCCTTTCTTATGGATGGATAAGGAGAAAGACAACAAACATTAGTATTTGACAGGGGTAGGATACTTGCCTTCCGCGCCGGAGGTCTCGGGTTCGATTCCCGAACAAGACAAATATTTGTGTAAAAAGTATAAGTATAACTATATATTTATCCGTTCTCTAGTTTCCATAGCACACTTATGAGCTAGATAATTGGTGTGATTGTAAGATTTTTTTTATTTATTTAGGCTTCTACACAGTAGTGTAAGAAACACTACTGTGTCTGTATAATTTACTATCAATGTACATAATAAAAATTATCCATAATAATTATGATTAGTACGGCGAAAGTTTACAAAACTAATAAGTAAGCATTCTGTCCAATCAACTTAAAATTATAGGATCGTCGCGTAGCAGCTATATCATTCAATGTGTCCATCGTTCCAGCAGCGCCACGGTCTCCGATTTGCTTGAAAAAAATACACCATGCAGGCCAATTTTTTACCAGTCGGGAAAAAATACGATTGATTTTTTCCCCCCACTGGATCCGAGGATATACGGGGATTTCTGTGGCGCTGCTGGAACGACGTCGTCCTGGCAGCGCCCCGCTATTTCTCATTAATTACAAAAGCTATAATAAATCTAATAAGACACATATTTTTTCCTTTTTTTTCCATTTCACATAAGCTAATGTCCACCTGTAAATGTCGACAGATTCAGGAGTAATCGTAGGTCACTTGGGGCGCTGCTGGGACGACGTCGTCCCAGCAGCGCCACGGCCGAATCTCAGCAATTCGATTTTTTTACTGAAAACAGTGTGCCTGTATATTTAGTTCCTTCATCATTGGGTACGGAAAAAATTGAATTTCTACATTTCATCATGGAATAATGATTTTATAGGCATCGAAAAATTATAACCTCAAAAAAAATTTTTTTTGCTCTAACGCCTTTAATTGATGTATTAAATAGCATTGGCGCATTCTTTTATCTTCCTATAAAGGGAAAAAAATAAACCACTCTCGCAGCATTAACTATTCCAGAGAAATCCTAGGTTTAGATTGTGTTCATACATTTAGGCATCGTTCCAGCAGCGCCACACCCAGTACAGCATGATCCAGGGCACCTGTCACCAAACTGAGCATGCCAATATTTACTACTACCATAGCGAACACGGGAAAAAATCTGATAACGTGTATAACACAGCGAATTTCCGAGAAATAAGCCTTTGATTCAATATGCCATACAATTGGTACATTCGAGTAGAAAAGTTTTATTTAAATTCTTTTTAGTGCCACAAACTTGGGGGCTTTAAGCCCCCAGTACAGGCTGTCCGATCATGTTGGCCGACCATGATGGGCCATCGTGTACAGGGGCGGTTTGCGTGTGATTGCCGTCTGCGAGCAACGCAAACCGCCCCTGTACACGATGGCCCATCATGGTCGGCCAACATGATCGGCCATCCTGTACTGGGGGCTTCATACTTCATGTTTACCGGGCTTGTCAAGCATTGCATTGCATCATTGGGGCACAATATCGGTATCGCTATGCGGATCGCAGCTCAGCATTATTATGGTGCAAATAATGCAATGCAAGCAAAGTAATATTAACGTAATATAGAACGTACGAGCCAAAAAAAACGTTGGCCATTTGTTTCCACATGCCATAGAGAAAGGTTAACCTATGGAGTGTAGGATAGAAGCATGATAGAAGTGGGTAAACCACATCATCCATCATAGCCTGACAAGGAATAGAGTCTAATTTTCTAGCGTAAGCTACATTGTCATAAAAAATATCTGATGCTGTTTTTCTTGAGCTTTATTCCAATAGCATAAACATCTTTTTGCTTTGCACAAATGAGCTGCTATTCCAACCATGCCAAATTTTACAGACTGTAGTGTCATATAGTGACATGACAATTTACTGTGCTTGTGTTAAAGCAAATTAATAATTAGTTAAATCTTTTACTTGACATGATGATGATGATACTTGACTCTGTCTCAAGCTTTCAAATAAAAACCTGTTACATTTTAATAAGCGAAAAGAGAGAAACAAAAACAAAAAACGGCCACCATCTTGACCATTTGTATTTTTTTACATTGTGTTAGGAACGGTTTTCTTGTCAAAATAGTATAAATAACCGAGTTTTATCAAAAACGGCCCACAAACAAAAAATTTGGCCGCCATCTTGGATTTTTTAATACTTTTAACATTGCGTTGCTGTTTTCTTGTCGAAATAGAACCAGAAACTGAGTTTTATCAAAATCGGCCCACAAACAAAAAAGTCGGACGCCATCTTGGATTTTTAATATGTTTAACATTTCGTTGCTGTTTTCTTGTCAAAATAGTACCAGAAACTGAATTTCATCGAAATCGGCCAGCAAATAAAAAATTTGGCCGCCATCTTGAATTTTTATATTTTTAACATTGCGTTGCTGTTTTCTTGTACAAATAGGTACCAGAAACTAAGTTTCATCAAAATCGGCTTACAAACAAAAAAGTTGGCCACCATCTTGGATTTCTTTCTATTTTTAACATTGCGTGTCTGTTTTCTTGTCAAAATAGAAACAGAAACTGTGTTTCATCGAAATCGGCCTGCAAACAAAAAAGTTGGCCGCCATCTTCGATTTTCTAATATTTTTAACACTGCGTTGCTGTTTTCTTGTCAAAATAGTACCAGAAACAAATCGGCTTACAAACAAAAAAGTTGGCCGCCATCTTGGATTTCTTTATATTTTTAACATTGCGTTGCTGTTTTCTTGTCAAAATAGTACCATTAAGCCTAGCATGACCACCCAAAACGCGATATGTATCGATTGATAAAGCGACTTATCGACATTTAAACGTCAAAACCCATAGTCTTTTGACAGTTAAACCGGATAACTTATCATATCATATCCCATTTTGTTGGTCATGCTTGAAACGCTCCTGGCTGGAGGAGCCGGAGAGCAAGAGTTCAGAAATAAAAGATGTATATAAAATTAAATGTATAATTCGGTTAGACCGTTTTAAAATGAAATTACAGGGGGGGTAACTGGCTCGGTGATCGGCGTTGGAAGTCTAAGGTCAACTTAGCTTTATAACTTCCTAAGGAGAGGTGAAGCCGCTAGGGTTTAGGGGCAGCGGGTTCTGTTCCGGGGTAGACCGGAGCAGTGCAGACCTCTAGCGGTTAGGCGCGCAGGAGCAGGTGGAGAGCGGCACGAAGTAAGCAGGTACTCGGCGTGTAGGTAGACCGGAGCAGGTAGGTACCGGAGTGACTCGGGGAGATGTTGCCCGGAGATACGACCCCAATTATGTTGGGGCGAAAACCAGAAAAAAGAGAAATCTTTAGCGGGTTCTCTCCTATATATACTAAAAATCTTCCAGAACATTCCGGCTGTAAGCAGGTTTATAATTTTTTTGCATAGATAGATTCAACTTGTCATTGGATTTTAATCATACAGCCAAGGCACAAACTAATTACGTCGCGAAGACTTCAGAATTATCTGGAAGATTAATTTAGTAAAAATCTATGGCGCGCGTAAGACAAAATTGCTTCCAATAGACTATTTATGTTGTTACGTTAAGAAATGCAATATAAATATGCACGAAACTACAATCAAAGTATTCCGCATACAGATCACAGGCTGCCACGGACCGCGCGGCTGTTTATAGCTGTTACTTCGGAACCTCGCAAACAAACCGACAGCTGAGTGGCATCTGACATTGACAGCTCCTATCACATAAATAAATACAATAGAACTGAATAGACCATATTTGTTTATAATTGTAATGATTTTTTCATAACATTAATAGTTTGTGCGATTATTATGGATAAAACAATGCAAGAAGTAAGTAAAAATGGCAGCCGTTACATATCCCTTTTTAGAGAAGGATTTTGCCTGGGAAAAATCCACTAAGAAACACAACCACCGCAACAAAACTAAGGTTTAGAGTAGCAGTATACAATAAGATAAGCTGACTGTACGTTATCGACAGTAAAAGTAACACCATAAAATTGACGAGAGGTATCGACAACCAGTTCAAGACTAATCGAATAGAACGGTACAAGAACCAACAATCGCAAGACAGGAGAAGAATTCCAGTTATTTAGTGTAACTGAATCAACATTCCAGTTGAGAATGCTAATGTTAAAACAATGCGAAATTAAAAATAAAATAGTCGAGAGATAAACTTCATGCAGACACAATTCAAACGAACAGGTTCCCTAGCTATAAATGTATTTAATTAAAATTATATTTATGTATAATTTTATGCAATAAAAGCCCTAGCTAAAAATAATCAGATTAAAAAGTAAAAAAAAACGATGACCCACAATTTATTCAATACATCTAAAACAAAATTTTGCTATTAAAAGGTAAAAATAACGACGAAGACTAATAATTTGTAGAATTTATATTTAAAAAAATTATTTAATTTAGGAATAGTTATTTATTTTAAAATCTTTAATATGCCAGGAACCTAGATTTTTCCCATTCATATCTTCAAGTTCATAAACTAGAGGAGATAGTTTAGATTTAATGAGACATTTCATATATTTAGGAGCAAGTTTTTTAGAAAACTGCTTATCTTTATCACTTTGATAATAAGTTTTTCTCCAAACCGTATCACCAACGTTAAAGTTATAGTTTTTCGGAAGAAAATCAGCCTTCAGCAAGGCTACTAACTCTCCCCAGGTATTTACTTTTGGCCTGGCACAACGAAACCAATACAAGGCGTCGTCGGTAAAAATTTCGTAACCAAACGACAAAACCCTACTATAATCTATGCCCCTAGCTGTGACAAACTCGTCAACCTTTTGAATAAAGGAAACAACACAAGTTTTCCCGTTGAATTTAAGTTTAGTGAAATCGGAAAGTGCCCGATCGACAGTAACATTAATAATAGACTCCGTCGCGTTGACTTGCTCTCGGCTGGAAGTAGAAGGACCGGGGAGCAAAAGGTCACCCGCATTCGCGCCTGAGACAGGTGTCTCCCTAGGTTTTAAGGTGGACAATTCCTTGTCTTGAGCTTTCAAGCCACGCTTGCATTCAGCAAGGGCACCCAATAGTAACGCGTCCTCGGCCGCATCAACTCTACCGAGCCGATGAAAAACGTGGTTAAGAATAACCTCCGTTCTCAAATAAACACCTCTATCAAATTTAGATTTTAATAATTCTAGGTTCTTATTGGATTTGTTTAATGCGGCTGAGATGCCGTCTAAGTCGTCGGCAGAAGACAAATGCGAGACTAAAATCTCCTCAGAAGGAAGTTCTTTAGAGATCTTTGTAATTTGCTTCCTTAAATCGGCCACGTTATCAGCCGGTGTTTCTCCGCGAAGTCCGACTTCGTATTCAAGTTCCGACTTTTGTAAGGAAAGAAAATTTATCTTACGCACAGCCATATTTAAGTACGTTAGGTGAGTCTTTTGCGCGACGAGCCTACTCAAGTGCAACCACTACTTAAGTAACAAAAGGGGTATGTGGGTAACTATAACAGTTGTAAGTTCAATTTAAAAAAATTACAATTTAAATGAAGAAGGTAAATAACCTCCTTGTTTGAAGTAGGTTAAATGAATATCAAGGGCTTTAAGTTAAAAAGTAAAAAAAAAAAAAAATAATAAGGAAAGGTAAGTAACCTCCTTTTTTTAAGTCGGTTAAAATAAAAATCACAGGCTTCCAGGTTTAGAACCAAGGAAAGGCTGATATTTAAAGAAAATATTACAGTTAAATCACCACGGTTAGCCGTTCGTTACACAAACTCAGATAAAAAAATAGGTACCCACATACGAAGCACAAAAAATAAATTAATTAATAAAGCACTGATCACCAAGCGAGCCTGAAATGAGCTGGGCGCCACTGAAACGCTCCTGGCTGGAGGAGCCGGAGAGCAAGAGTTCAGAAATAAAAGATGTATATAAAATTAAATGTATAATTCGGTTAGACCGTTTTAAAATGAAATTACAGGGGGGGTAACTGGCTCGGTGATCGGCGTTGGAAGTCTAAGGTCAACTTAGCTTTATAACTTCCTAAGGAGAGGTGAAGCCGCTAGGGTTTAGGGGCAGCGGGTTCTGTTCCGGGGTAGACCGGAGCAGTGCAGACCTCTAGCGGTTAGGCGCGCAGGAGCAGGTGGAGAGCGGCACGAAGTAAGCAGGTACTCGGCGTGTAGGTAGACCGGAGCAGGTAGGTACCGGAGTGACTCGGGGAGATGTTGCCCGGAGATACGACCCCAATTATGTTGGGGCGAAAACCAGAAAAAAGAGAAATCTTTAGCGGGTTCTCTCCTATATATACTAAAAATCTTCCAGAACATTCCGGCTGTAAGCAGGTTTATAATTTTTTTGCATAGATAGATTCAACTTGTCATTGGATTTTAATCATACAGCCAAGGCACAAACTAATTACGTCGCGAAGACTTCAGAATTATCTGGAAGATTAATTTAGTAAAAATCTATGGCGCGCGTAAGACAAAATTGCTTCCAATAGACTATTTATGTTGTTACGTTAAGAAATGCAATATAAATATGCACGAAACTACAATCAAAGTATTCCGCATACAGATCACAGGCTGCCACGGACCGCGCGGCTGTTTATAGCTGTTACTTCGGAACCTCGCAAACAAACCGACAGCTGAGTGGCATCTGACATTGACAGCTCCTATCACATAAATACAATAGAACTGAATAGACCATATTTGTTTATAATTGTAATGATTTTTTCATAACATTAATAGTTTGTGCGATTATTATGGATAAAACAATGCAAGAAGTAAGTAAAAATGGCAGCCGTTACATGCTAGGGGGGCAGAAATCGAGTTTTATCGAAATCGGCCCACAAACTAAAAAGTTGACCGCCATCTTGGATTTTAATTTTTTTGACATTGCGTTGCTGTTTTCTTGTCAGAATAGTACCAACAACCGAGTTTCATCGAAATCAGCCTACAAACAAAAAAGTCGGCCGCCATCTTGAATTTTTTAATATTTTTGACATTGCATTTGCTTTATTAAATTATTTTATTAATTTAATATCGCAATACCAATGTACCTACCCGGGGTCGTTAAAGGTCCACCGTCACATTTTAAAGTGACAACCCTTACGTACTTACGTAAATACCTATACAGGCGTCGGCATCGCCAAACTTCAAGGGCGTCGTCCAACTGTATAGAAAGATTGCTTAAACTGTGATATTACTTTGCTTGCATTGCATTATTTGCACCATAATAATGCTGAGCTGCGATCCGCATAGCGATACCGATATTGTGCCCCAATGATGCAATGCAATGCTTGACAAGCCCGGTAAACATGAAGTATGAAGCCCCCAGTACAGGATGGCCGATCATGTTGGCCGACCATGATGGGCCATCGTGTACAGGGGCGGTTTGCGTTGCTCGCAGACGGCAATCACACGCAAACCGCCCCTGTACACGATGGCCCATCATGGTCGGCCAACATGATCGGACAGCCTGTACTGGGGGCTTAAAGCCCCCAAGTTTGTGGCACTACTAAAGAATTTAAATAAAACTTTTCTACTCGAATGTACCAATTGTATGGCATATTGAATCAAAGGCTTATTTCTCGGAAATTCGCTGTGTTATACACGTTATCAGATTTTTTCCCGTGTTCGCTATGGTAGTAGTAAATATTGGCATGCTCAGTTTGGTGACAGGTGCCCTGGATCATGCTGTACTGGGTGTGGCGCTGCTGGAACGATGCCTAAATGTATGAACACAATCTAAACCTAGGATTTCTCTGGAATAGTTAATGCTGCGAGAGTGGTTTATTTTTTTCCCTTTATAGGAAGATAAAAGAATGCGCCAATGCTATTTAATACATCAATTAAAGGCGTTAGAGCAAAAAAAATTTTTTTTGAGGTTATAATTTTTCGATGCCTATAAAATCATTATTCCATGATGAAATGTAGAAATTCAATTTTTTCCGTACCCAATGATGAAGGAACTAAATATACAGGCACACTGTTTTCAGTAAAAAAATCGAATTGCTGAGATTCGGCCGTGGCGCTGCTGGGACGACGTCGTCCCAGCAGCGCCCCAAGTGACCTACGATTACTCCTGAATCTGTCGACATTTACAGGTGGACATTAGCTTATGTGAAATGGAAAAAAAAGGAAAAAATATGTGTCTTATTAGATTTATTATAGCTTTTGTAATTAATGAGAAATAGCGGGGCGCTGCCAGGACGACGTCGTTCCAGCAGCGCCACAGAAATCCCCGTATATCCTCGGATCCAGTGGGGGGAAAAAATCAATCGTATTTTTTCCCGACTGGTAAAAAATTGGCCTGCATGGTGTATTTTTTTCAAGCAAATCGGAGACCGTGGCGCTGCTGGAACGATGGACACTCATTCAATTACTTATAGTGCAAAACTTCTCATAACCAAGAACACTCACAAGAACATCATAAGAATAAAACAATTAACATGTAAATGTATAAATTATATTATGATGTCGGCGCGAATGACTCTTTATTATAATTAATTCGATTTCACTTGGCTTTTACGTCATGCCTTCGTATAGTTTGGAAATATCTTTCTATTTATTTACGTAAATATTAAAATTAATATGTTTAACAACTTTTCTAGACTAAACTATAGGCATAAACTTTTAGAACTCTTTTAAACGAGAATAAAAACCACTAATTGGTAGAAACAATATGATTCGAATTTTACATAACTAAAAAATAAAATATAGACGAGACTTGAACCACTTGAACCAACAACTTTTGTAGAGCCCTGCCATGATTTTCCCAACTCAGTAGTCCACCTAAGACACACATTTACCCACCAATAAAATATGTTTATTATCACATCTTTAACCTAAACTTAAACTACTAAAGTACCTAAAGTGTCTTTAAATTATAAATCAAATGATTTCCAAGTGATTTTCTAATAGTGGTGTCAGTATCAAAGTGGTGTAGTGGTATGTGAGCGAGTGTTTGCGACTTATGGGGCAATGCGTATCCCGGAGCCATCCGGGCCCGTACTCGTTCTCCAGGCACTATGACGCCGAAAGCCTGGCCAGCAGCGTCAGTGGGTTCGTGAGGAAGGTATGTGAATCATTTTGGCATTATAAGTATAGAGTGATGGTAATATAGTGGTGGCATGTGAGCCACTGCTTGCGACTTATGGGGCAATGCGTACCCTGGAGCCATTCGGGTCTGTACTCGTTCTCCAGGCACTATGACACCAACAGCCTGGCCAGCAGCGTCAGCGGGTTTGCGAGGATGGTATGTTGATCATTTCGGCTATATAAGTATAGATCCTTTATTGCCCGTGGTCAACCTGCGTTGTCCACCTGGGTGTACCACGGGAAATTATAGTGGTGGCATGTAAGTCACTTCTTGTGACTTAAGGGGCAATGTGTATCCCGGAGCCATCCGGGTACGTGCTCGTTCTCCAGGCATTATAACGCCGATAGCCGGGCCAGCAACGTCAGCTGGTTTGCGAGGAAGGTAATGTGAATCATTGTGCCATTTTAAGCAGAGAGCGATAGTATACGAGTATAGTGGTGGCATGTGAGCCACTGCTTGCAAAATATGGGGCAATACATATCCCGGAGCCACCCGGGGTACTCGGTCTCGAGGCATTATGACGCCGATAGCCTGGCCAGGTTTGCGAGAAAGGTATGTGAATCATTGTGCCATTTTAAACAGAGAGCGACAGTATACGAGTATAGTGGTGGCATGTGAGCCACTGCTTGCAACATATAGGGCAATGCGTATCCCGAAGCCATCCGGGGTACTCATTCTCCAGGCACTATGACGCCGACAGCCGGGCCAGCAACGTCAGCTGGTTTGCGAGGAAGGGTAATGTGAATCATTGTGCCATTTTAAGCAGAGAGCGATGGTATACAAGTATAGTGGTGGCATGTGAGCCACTGCTTGCAACATATGAGGCAAAGCGTATCCCGGAACCATCCGGGCCGTACTCGTTCTTTAGGCACTATGACGCCGACAGCCGGGCGTCAGCAGCGTCAGCGGGTTTAAGAAGAAGGAGAGTGGGAGCATTTTGGAAGAATTACCCTTGCCTTGTTTACAAGTCAAGGAAAATGTAGTAATTTATAATGGTCTTTGTTGTTTGAACGCTTCTAGATTTTTTAAATTTTATTTCTGTGTTGCTGACTTGCATTAAAATTAATTGCTAGTTTTATTATTAAGTACTAGCTTTCCGCCCGCGGCTTCGCCCGCGTGGACTACACGACGTTATCCCGCGGGAATGTGATGTTTTTCCGGGATAAAAAGTAGCCTATGTTCCTCTCCAGGCTACAAAGTATCTGTGTCCCAAATTTCAGCCAAATCCGTTCAGCCGTTATGGCGTGATTGAGTAACAAACATCCAAACATCCAAACATCTAAACTTTCGCATTTATAATATTATAGTAGGATGCCGGCAGCACACAAGAAACACCTTTAATAAAAATTACGGCAGATCAACTTGTCAAACATAAGTCTATTTTATGTTTGTTTATGTTGATCAACAATCGATGCCACGTACCTATCGCTAAAGAAAATACTAGGCTGTTGAATTAATAAATCCAGATTATACATAGATAAGTATCACATAAATTATTGGCTACTTGGCTTATAAATCCGTTTCGAATCTTTAATAAGCTGGGTCAATGAATCAGTAAAGCTTGCGATTTTTATTGTATACTTGTAAAAAGATACAGATCCATAGACGCTCACTTCACATATCATTAACTCGAATATCTTATTTCCTCTCGAATATCTTATTTCCTTATGAAAGAGTAAAAGTATGTGCATATGTAATTTGATTGGAATCAAGTTTTTAGTCTGAACACGGAAAAAATATAATTTAATGTTAGGTGTCTACTTCCATACTAACATAATATAATAAATGTAATGGTGTGTTTGTTTTTTCGTTTGTTTGTCCCTCTTTCACGTCAAAACGGATATACGTGATTTTTGATATGGGAATAGTTTGGGAGCTAGAGAGTGACATACTTAGGCTACTTTATCCCAGAAAAATATAATATTTCTGCGAGATAACGTGTCGTGTACGAACGAAGTCGTGGACGCTAGTTAGTAAATTTATGCTTTTACATTACTATGCTTTATGCAATGCATGAAAAATTCTAATACATTTTGGTACCGATACAAATAAAAAAAGTTATTTATACCGTAAAAAAGGTATGTACCTAATAGAACTATGGTATACCTACACGTTCATGTACTCCGATTTGAATATGTTTTAACGTCGATGTCGACTCATTGCTAATCAAAATGTTGTGTTTTGTCTGATAAACAAGATATTATTAATTTTATCACCTTTAATAAAACTGTATTACTAAATATTCTTGTTACTGCAGTAATGTTCATAGCTCATAACTAGGTTCTCGACTTTTAACCATTAATTATGGTTGGCACAGCGTGGTCTAGGGAATAAACGTTATGCCACAAGAACCACTAGTTTGACAGGATATTGTGACATTATGTATACGTATATAGTCCAGTCAAAATAAAGTTTGGGGTCACATTAATGGCACCTTTAACAAATTTATTTTTAAATAATAATATTGCCTTTATTTTGAGCACTCATCGTGATTTTGTAGGTATACTGGTGTCCGTTCGAGAGAAATACCTAAAGTTGTGTTTTGGCCGTTTATAATTAGACAAAAAAGGCACTTTAGGTGAATATTATAATATAATCTATGGATACCCTTTAAATTATGTTAGGCAAGTAATCCCTGACGTGAGCACAATATTCTGCACATTACAACGTTTTTTCAGTCACGACGTAAAAAATGAGACTTACAAAATCGCACTTTCAGAGATTTTACTACTAATACACTATAAATAAAAACCTCGAACCTATTTTAAGTTTTCACCTAGGTGACTTTCTTGGAACCTGGTTAAAAGTGGTTTTTTTGCGTTAAGTCGGTTATACATTAAAGTCACTTCAGTTTTTATGTAAGATTTCCATTAACATATTTATTTTATATATAAAAAAATCATAATCCCCTGATAACATGAGAAAGATTCCTCAAAATATAAATAAATGCACAATCACCGCAAAGTAATAAAATAATTCATTCAAAATCCAAATTACGCGTGACCTTGACGGAGCGTCCGCATGACCAGTCGGTGTGCGAGAGAGACGGAGTTATCGGGCGTGAAAAGGATGGATAGACGCGGCGCGTTGCCGCGCGGCGGCAATTCATCCTGCTTCCTAATTAAATTGATTAAGTGAAAGTTTAGATGTTTGGATGTTGTTTGTTACTCGATCACGCCAAAACAGCTGAACGGATTTGGCTGAATTTTGGAATCTAGATACTTTGTAGCCTGGAGAGGAACATAGGCTTGTTATTTTATTTATTACACAAATTCGCATCTTATTATCTAAATTTCAAAAAAGTTTGCTGCGTATTGTGCGCAGACTAGCCGGAGTAAAATTATTGATACTTTAATTGCGGATGTGATTTTTTACAAGCTTTTATTTAACTTGCAGTGTACCTATGTATGTAGGTATGTATGTCCGTTCGGGTCAAATCTTACGAGCTAAATTTGACCCACTTGCCAGTGTCCGATTGAGCTGAAATTTTGCATATAGGTTTGGTATGGATGACAGTACAATATTAAAGTAAGGCCAGCAAAAAAGCTTGTCACAAAATGTTTTTTTTACAAAAAACTAATTTTTGTGATAATTAGAAAGATCATATAATTATTTAAGTTTTATAACAAACTATTTTTATTTTATTTTTTTATTGAAATTCGGGTTTAGGTACTATTTTGACAGGAAAATAGCAACGCAATGTTAAAATATTAAAAAATCAAAGATGGCGGCCAACTTTTTTGTTTGTGGGCCGATTATGATAAAACTCGATTTCTAGTACTATTTTGACAGAAAAATAGCAAAGCAATGTAAAAAATAATAAAAAATCCAAGATGGCGGCCAAATTTTTTGTTTGTTGGCCGATTTCGATAAAACTCGATTTCTAGTACTACTTTGACAAGAAAACAGCAACGCAATGTTAAAAATAATAAAAAATCCAAGATGGCGGCCTGTTTTTTTGTTTTTTGGGCCGATTTTGATAAAACTCGATTTCTAGTTTTATTTTGAAAAGAAAACAACAACGCACTGCTAAAAATATAAAAAATCCAAGATGGCGGCCAACTCTTTTGTTTTGGGCTGATTTTTATCAAACTCGGGTTTTGGTACTATTTTGACAGGAAAATAGCAACGCAATGTCAAAAATGATAAAAATCCAAGATGGCGGCCAAATTTTTTGTTTGTTGGCCGATTCTGATGAAACTCGATTTCTAGTACTATTTTGACAAAAAAACAACAACGCACTGCTAAAAATATAAAAAAATCCAAGATGGCGGCCAACTTTTTTGTTTGTGGGCCAATTTTGATAAAACTCGATTTCTAGTACTATTTTGAAAAGAAAACAACAACGCACTGCTAAAAATATAAAAAAATCCAAGATGGCGGCCAACTTTTTTGTTTGTGGGCTGATTTTTATCAAACTCGGGTTTTGGTACTATTTTGACAGGAAAATAGCAACGCAATGTCAAAAATGATAAAAATCCAAGATGGCGGCCAAATTTTTTGTTTGTTGGCCGATTCTGATGAAACTCTATTTCTAGTACTATTTTGACAAGAAAACAACAACGCACTGCTAAAAATATAAAAAAATCCAAATGGCGGCCAACTTTTTTGTTTGTGGGCTTATTTTGATGAAACTCTGGTTTTGGTACTATTTTGACAAGAAAATAGCAACGCAATGTTAAAAATATTAAAAAATCCAAGATGGCGGCCAACTTATTTGTTAGTAAGCCGATTTTGATGAAACTCGATTTCTAGTACTGTTTTGACAAAAAGACAACAACGCACTTCTAAAAATATAAAAAATCCAAGATGGCGGCCAATTTTTTTTTTGTGGGTCAATTTTTATGAAACTTGATTTCTAGTACTATTTTGACAAGAAAACAGCAATGCAAGGTTAAAATAATAAAAAATCAAGCTGGCTGCCAACATTTTTGTTTGTGGGCCGATTTTAATGAAACTCGGTTTTTAGTATTATTTTGTCAAGAAAACAGTTACGCAATCTTAAAAATACAAAAAAATATTCAAGATGGCGCGTTTTTTTTGTGGGCCGATTTTGATGGAACTGTTTTAAGTATTATTTTGACAAGAAAAGAGTAACGCAATGTTTTTGTCTGTCTGTCAGTCAGTTTCATCAAAATCGGCCCACAAAAAGTTGGCCGCCATCTTGGTTTTTTAATATTTTTAACATTGCGTTACTGTTTTCTTTTCGAAATAGTAGTAAAACCGAGTTACATCAAAACCGGCCCACAAAAAAAATGTTGGCTGCCAGCGTGGTTTTTTAAATATTTTTAACTTTGCGTTGCTGTTTTCTTATATGGAAATGCTGTATGGAAAAAATTGATAAACTGTGTCTTAGCCTTCGATGCTATTATTCAAGAATATTAACATAAGAAAGGTTGACACTGCGAGTAGTACCTATTGGGAAAACTAAAATGGCCTTTGAGTATTAATATAAAATAGCCTAAAAGACTTAATATAAACCTATTACTAGAAAAAATCGGCCAAGTGCGAGTTGGACTCGCTCATGAAGGGTTCCGTACCCACTTACTGTACCGATTGGTTATACCTAGCCAAAATTCCACTATAATTTTTCGTCAGCAAAATATAACTTTGTTTTTCATAGTGTTTTGCGGTTTATGAGTATGTAGTATATTATATCTCAAAAAGTGCTTACTATATCTCGTTCAAACCAATTTTCGTTGAAAGTTTTTATTAAGATCTACAGCATTTATTTTTTCTAGATTTTTCACTCTTTTACTTTAAAAGTTAGAGGGGGGGGGGGGGGGGGGTGGAACCCCCTTTTTACCATTTTAGAAGGTTCTCTCTTTCAAAAGGTAGACTTTGAGAAAAAATGGTTTGAGAAACTTGCATGTCATTTTTAAAGACATATCTATAGATACCCCACACCAATAATAATATGTTTGATTAAAAACATATTTCAGTTTTAGTTCCATGTATGGGGAGTCTCCCTTAATTTTTTTATATTTTTTATTTTTGTATAAAAATCGTAAAGCGGTTAACAGAATACATTTAACTACCAAGTTTCAACTGTGTAGTTTTAATAGTTTGGGAATAAAGTGGCTGTGACATACGTACGGACGGACAAACGGACAGACAGACAGACATGACGAATCTATAAGGGTTCCGTTTTTTGCCATTCGGCTACGGAACCCCCCAGATCCTTGGGGGAGGCCTATGCCCACCAGTGGGCGTCGTCGTTCAATCTATACAGATACCTGATAATGTTTACTACTATGAAAGTTTCTTTTTGTATTTTCAATTTGGAAACAGTTATAAATGGTTAAAGAATTTATTCATATAAAAGATCTTTCTTTTCTACATTCTCTAAATATTCCTGCGGTGGTGTCGTGTGAGTCGGGTCGTTACGTTCCCTAAAATATGGTTGAACGAAGCGATTTGACTGGCTCATGCGTCATGCTCGTGAACGGGTGCTGCCAGTGGGATGGGTCTGCTCGTGTCAACTTGTGTTAAAGGTGTTCGGGATATGGTTTATAATAGTATTATACTCGTAATATAGTTTTGTTAGCGAGCTGGTGTATCTCATAGTAATTTTGGTAAGTACTCGTGTCTTACAGTAACAGCAATTTTTTCTAATTATTGTTGTTACTTAATATTTATTCAAAAATTCAATTTATTTGTTAATACTTATAGATTTGAATATACGGCGCAGCTTGCAGTTTCCTTTTTATTAATCCTATAATATAATGTAAATAAGATTAAGATTAGTGCGTCCATTAAACTATTTGATTCCTCGTTTAGTTGAAAATTGTTTACTGTTTTAGGTAGGTAATAAGCAAAATTGTACTTACTTTAAGCGGTATTCTGTATTGTGATGGAAAGTAACCTTACTATTATGTAAAGGTCACTTTTCAAATTTGACGACTCTGTATAAATTAAAACAGGGAGTAAAAAATAGCCCATGGCGAGTTTCTTGCCGGTTCTTCTCGTTACAATGTCTCCTGCCGTAGGATTTGTGAACCGATGGCGTAGCTTCATTGACGTTCATAAGTGTTGAAACAAACCTAAATTGAATAAACGAAATTAAATTTAGCTTTTTTTTTATGTATTTCAGAAACTATGGATACAGTACTTTGTGCCCATACAAACTTTTTTAAGAGAATAGAAAAATCTAAGAATCGAGACTATTTTTTGAAGTGGCCGCGTAGGCTACCAATTTGCCCATTGACCTTTATACAATAAAATATTATTGTCAAAATAATACAATATGGTTATACTAAAATAAACAAATACTTGTAATTTTATAGTGCGACCAAAAAATCTTGAGCATGAAATATTAATTCGTAGGTATAGTTGTTTAATATTTTCGCTATTATCCCTGATTTAATTTTAGACTTTTTTTGTTTGTTTCAGGTTTATCACAAAGTACAGTTTGGAGAATTGTAAAGTTTGATAATCAAAGTGGTGGAAAATTCATGACTCCAGCTAAACATTTTACTGCAAAAACGTCGAATATAGGAATTCTGCAAAGATTTCAGAACAGTGTGCTAAAAACACTAGTGAATGCCCCATGGTTCACAAAAATGGAAGAAGTCCATGAGTATCTGAATATACCAACCGTCAAACAGCTCATAGCCAATGGCATTAGTTCGTATAAAGATCGAATTAGTATTCATAAGAACAAACTGGCCCAGTGTCTTATTGAACCATTGCAAACAAGACGCCTGAAAAGACTGCATCCTTGGGACAGCATACAATAACTATACCAGTTAGCAAAACACAAAGGCAGCCTGACACTGGAAGGGCATGCCTACACGTCTGCATTAAAACCCAAACCATTTGCTTATGGTCTCAAGACCGATCGCATGTTTGCAAACGTATTATATCGAAGTCATCTAAATTTTTAGGAGTGTTTAGCTGGAGTCGAGAATTTTCCACCACTTTGATTACCAAACTTTACAATTCTGCGAACTGTACTTTGTGATAGAAACAAACAATAACAGTCTAAAATTAAATCAGGGATAATAGTTTTCAATACCTACAATGTTTTCTACGAATTAACATTTCATGCTCAAGATATTTTGGTCGCACTATAAAACTAAGAGTATTTGTTTATTTTAGTATAACTGGTATAACCTCTTAAGTTAGGATAAAAGTATTAAAAATGTACCTATGTGGGGTAATTCTTAAAGGACTAACATCCAGGATCAATATAATACTTTGTGAATACGCGTCGTGCAACTTACTTACTTACCCGTGAAATCCGCGGTGCGTTGTTTACCAACGCACCGCGGATCGTCGAGACTACTGAGCAACTTTCCTGCTTGGAACTCCGCCAAACATCGTAAAAACACCTAGAAAACTATATCACGGGCACCGCCACGGATTACCTTATTCATAGTTATGAAATTTCCACTTCTCTTCTACGAAATACAATAAACAAATAATACTTATAAATAGTCATAACTTTAAACTTTTTAAAAGGCATTCTCATGGCCGTTTTCACCAAACGTTAAGACGTTCCTAAGGCAATGCTTATCGTTAAGCGATTCTTAAATAGAACTTTTACGTTTCACCACAACTTAAGAATGCCCTAAGTAGTTAAGAAGCTCCTAAAGTTAGGACACAGAAAACGGCCGCCTAATTGTTAAGGATCAACTTAATGTCAAATGAAACGTCAAACTTGACTTGAGTTATCTTCGTAAATCTTGAATAAAGTTTAAAATAATCATGAATTTGTATAATAAAAAATGAATGTCTAAGATTTGTTTGAATTTCTGAATTTCTTTGAAATTTTTGACGACGATGAAGGTGATATTTCTACGCATAAAGACAACGACGGATAACGCCAATACACACGAAGCGCTCTCATGCTGTGGAAATATACGAGAACTTGTATCTACATTACGGAAAATGTTGGTTTCCTAGAACTTTCAAGACTTTCAAAGGAACTTTATGGTACCTACCTAATCTATGCTAGAATTCATTTTTCAGAAGTGACATTCTATAGAGAAATTGAAGGGTACAGGGGCAAAACAAGAAATGTCACAAACAGGTTTTTTGTTTTTTATTTTATTTTTTTTATATTTTTTGTCTTGCATAATTATTTTTTATTAATTTACTGATAGGAACCTAAGTTTACTTTACAAAGATCGGCTGTAAATACAAATAAACTTTTGACAAATGTTCACAAATATACTTACATTAAAATGAAAATTACACAAAAATCTGTTTTGTGACATTCCTTGTTTTGCCCCTGTACCCTTCAATTAAACTTAACTAAGACGTTCCTATCTAGGAATCTTTTTAGTAGTTTTGGTTGGTGAAACGTAACAGTATCATAAGGTACTGTTTAAATTAAGATATTCTTAGCTAAGAAATACCTTACGAGTGTTTGGTGAAAACAGACATAAATTTTCAAAATTACTTATTTTACTAAGTATACCTACTGAGACGCACGGGGGTCCCACCCCACTGATAATGCGATGTTCTTCAAATTGTATCTGCGGTTGGAAATTCTCGCCTTAATGACGCGCGCGCCTCACTTCATTTGCGTTTTTGATAATAATTATAATTAAATAACTATAACATATTGGTACGGGATTTTTACTGTTTTGAGTTTATATAAATTATTTCTACATGGATTACTAAAAAAATTTGAGGTGACTTTAATGTGCAAATTTTAAAATCAAATAAAACTGCATTTAAAAAAAAGTACCAGAGTCACCTTGGTGATAATTGGTATACTTATTAGTATTATTTATATACATGCTTTGATTAAATATCACTCGGTGTGCCATTATTGTTATAAAGTTAGAAATAATTTGACATAGTATATTCGAAATACACTCAATAAATCGACCTAGACGAGAGATTATTTATTCCTTAATTAAAGCATTCTATAAGACTCTAAAATGAACAAAATCACCAGTTTTCCATTTTTTGTTCACACCCAAATTATTTTTTCTTACTTTATTGATTAATTAACCGACAAGTACGAAGTTAATATCAGAGATTATTCTGATTTCCGGTTTTTCAAGTATTCATTTATGTTATTCCAAATTATCACCCAACGTTCTCTGCGGTGGGTAGTTGCCAAGTAAACTGCAAATATTACTAGCTCTGGTAATTTTTAATGTTTAAAAATAGTTAATCTTTATTTTATTGCATAAATTATATGCTACATTATTAAGAAGAAGGAGTACTACTCGCCTGTGGTATAAACTTTCCTTAGTCCAATCTCCTTTATTTAAAAACACCATCACTACAACATGGACCACTCACAGTTGGAAACTAACATAAATAACATGGCGAAAATGTTTGAAGAGAAGATGGCAGAGTTCCAGGCAGAGCTGAATCAGGCGTCCGCTGCACGTAAGAACCCCAACTCTATAGCCGCACTTAACACCGAGTTCATCCACTTCAAAACTTTTGTTTGCAACGGGTTGGCCTTGCTTCGCACTGAGCTGGATTCCCTGCACAACCGCATTGACCGCATCGAGATGCGTTTCCGGCGCAAGATGGTGCTTGTGCATGGCGTTCCAGAAAGCAATGGCGAAGACACTTGTGCTACAGTGGTCTCCTGTTTGGCGGCTAAGTGCAAAACTCAGGGCTTGACTGCTAACAACATCTGCGCAAGCTATCGGATGGGCAAACAAGGTAACAGCAAGCCACGACCGATTGTCATTAAATTCTCCGATCAATCTGTACGCACTGCTCTGTGGAGGAACAAAGCTGCGTTGAAGGGTTCTAAGATCACCCTCTCCGAGTTCCTGACAAAGTCTCGACATGAGGTTTTCATGGCTGCTAGGGATTTATTTGGCATCTCTAATTGCTGGACCTTGGACGGGATAATAAACATTAAGACTCCTGATGGCAGAAGGCATAAAGTGGAATCTATGCGAGATTTTCGCACTATCTCCACTAACTCCGCGACTTCCTAGACATAACTGCTTCGTCATCTTTTATCACGGTTTTATTTTCAGTTCTAGTTTGTTTTGTATCATAAGTATGTATCATTTTACGTATAATTGCATATAAGTGTAGCGATTTTTCAATCTTTAGTTTAATGTTTGATTGTAAACTTCACAATGTACCTACATACTTATGAACTTCTACCTGTTGGAATTTTAAATTTAAATACCCGAACTCTAAAAATAATCTTCTTTTTAATTTCAATGTGACCGAACATATTTATAATCTTAATTTTTATTTTGCTGACTTCAATCAACAAACAATTTCGCTTTTTTAATGTCAATTGTCACGACCATGAAGTTTGACTTAATACTCTGAGGTAACTGGAGCTCTCACCCTGAATAAAAAAGTGTCGCCAGCAAATTTGACATTTATGTATGTAGTGGCTGTCAGCTGTCTCATAAGACCATACGTATTTTTTTAAAGTGTAGGTGAGACGGAAGACAGCCACTGTGTTATTTGTGGTATTCAAAAAATTGTTCGTACTGCACTCTCCAGTTACCTCAGTATTTAGTCTAAGCTTTTTGGTCACGACTCACGTCACGATTGTCACTTTGACATTGACACGTTCGTTCGGATACACTTAGTTTTTTTTTTTCTTTTCTATAATCGTGCGTGTTATTTTAATAGTCATGCGTTTTGTTTCTGCTATACGTTTTTGTTTTAAACCATTTTCACATGTTTGTTTTTATAAGAAACTGTGTTTTGTTTTTTCGTGTTCTTAAATATTATTAGGTTCTATGAAGTTAATTCCCACACTGCTGGCGAGCGGTATAGGACAATTTAACATAGAGTATACGAGTATTATCATAAATAATACTTATCTCATAGTTTGTTATAATCTAGTTTATTTTATTTATTATTATTTTAAAGCATATAAATACCTATATAATTATTTATCTATTTACATACAATGTTGCAAACTATTTATAATGATGGCGATGACTCGACGAGTGACGGCTCAGACTTCCTTTCAGCATCTTCGGCTGATGACAGTTTTCATAGCGCTTCCCAACCCCTTGATTCCCTGATTGAGTCTGAGTTTTCAGCTACTCCAAAGAACTTCAACGTGATTCATATCAATGCTCAAAGTGTCCCCGCACACCATGCTGATCTACTAGCTACCTTTTCCAATAATCCCAATGTCCACGCAGTCTTGATTTCGGAAACGTTCTTAAAACCCTGTCTCCCTTCCGTTTCATACTCCCTTCCTGGTTTTCATCTTATCCGGAATGACAGAACTGGCAAGGGCGGCGGAGGTGTTGCCATATACCTACGAAGTCATTTCTCTTTCAAGATATTAAACAAATCTAATCCTCAATATTCTCATTCTTCTGAACATCTCTTTATAGAAATCCTCCTTGGGCACCTCAAAGTTCTTCTAGGGGTTTTCTACAGTCCCCATCTTCAAATTGACTATTTCGCTAAGCTGGAGTCCCTTCTAGAGGAACTGGTTCCCACGGTTGACCACACAATCATCATGGGCGACTTCAACACCTGTTTGCTCAAGCAAGATTCCAGATCTTCCCGTTTATCCTCTCTTGTAAAATCCTTCAACCTCACTATTCTACCGTCTTCTTCAACTCATCACTTTCCTGGCTGTCAGCCGTCCTTGTTGGATCTTGTCATTGTATCCTCCACTGACCATGTCAGCTCCCACGGACAACTTCCTGCTGAGGCCTTCTCATATCACGACCTCATCTTCCTCTCTTATAAAATCCGTTCTCCTAAACCTAAGCCCCGAGTGGTCATGCAGCGTAACTTCAACAAAATTGACGGTGATCGCTTTATGTCGGATCTAATGGGCATAGACTGGATTGCAGTGCATGAAGCTCCAACCATTGATCTAAAACTGGAAATTTTCAACTCCCTACTTATCCAACTCTTCGACACCCATGCTCCTCTCCGTCCAATTCGACTTAAGCATCTTCCTGCTCCTTGGCTTACTGCGGACATTAAGGCTATGATGGTACGGCGTAACGCGGCTAAAGTCAAATTCCGTAATTGCCCTTCAGATGAAACCCGTCGCCGATATAAGGAGCTACGCAATCGTTGCAGTAGGTTGTGCAGGGATGCGCAGCGTCGTCACATTCATGCATCAGTTACCAATGGTAATCCCGCTAAAGTTTGGTCATTCCTTAACTCCCTTGGCATCGGTAAGTCTAATTCGAGTACTCCTCACAATCTGGCCCCTGATACTCTAAACCGCCATTTCACATCCCCTTCCTCTTTTCCCTCCCATACTAAACAATCCACTCTCCAATCTCTCTCCTCTGCTTCTCCACTACACCATTCTACCTTCTCCTTTAAGCCGGTGTCTGAGCGTGAGGTTGAAAAACACATCTTGGCTATCAAGTCTAATGCAGAGGGAGTGGACGGAATCAGCCGGCGTATGATCCAACTAAGCATGGCTGGTATCATTCCCGTTCTTTGCCACATTTTCAACTTTTCGCTTAGCACCGGATTTTTCCCTAGCTGCTGGCGTCAGGCTGTAGTTATCCCTATTCCTAAAACCTCAAATCCTTCTGCCCCCTCTCATTTCCGCCCTATTTCCATTCTCCCTTTTCTTTCCAAAGTGCTCGAGCGCCTTGTCCTTCACCAGATCAGTGAGTTTGTTAACGCCAACAAACTGCTAAGTCCTTTTCAGTCTGGTTTTCGCCCTGGGCATAGCACGGTAACCGCCTTAACAAAGGTGGCTGATGATATCCGTGAGGGTATGGCAAATCAGCAGCTCACTACTCTGGTTCTTTTGGACTTCAGCAACGCATTTAACACTGTTGATTTTGACATACTCTTGGCGATGTTGAGGACTGTTTTTGGTTCAGACCTTGCTGTTGGATGGTTCCGTAGCTACCTCTTTGGCCGAAGGCAATGTGTCCGAGTTGATGACAAATTGTCTGATTCTTGCGACATTACTGCTGGCGTTCCACAGGGTGGTGTCCTTTCCCCTCTCCTTTTCTCCATCTTTATCAACTTCCTCACTCCTCTCCTTTCCTGCCAATATCACCTGTATGCTGACGACCTGCAAATCTATTCTCGCGCACCCATTGAAGATATAGACGACCTGATTTCTTCGCTAAATGTTGACCTTGCGATTATACACGAATGGAGTCGAACTCATGGCCTAACGGTCAATCCCAACAAGTCGCAAGCGATCATCATTGGCGGGTCAAAACAGATTGCCAAACTTAAATCTATCCATGTGCCTTCTCTCCTATTTGACTCCGTTCCCCTTCCTTACAGTGATTCTGCCAAAAACCTTGGTGTCCTCTTTGACTCCACGCTTTCTTGGTCTCCTCATATTGCGGAGGTCAGTAGGAAGGTTTATGCTGCAGCTGGTGCTTTGCGAAGGTGGAAAAACCTGCTCCCTGTTAGTACCAAGATCGAACTTGCACAGTCGCTTCTCCTGCCCATAATGGACTATGCTGACGTTTGTACCATTGACCTCAATGAGGATCTTCTGGACAAGCTTCAGCGTCTGCAGAACCTCTGCATTCGTTTTATATTTGGCTTGCGCAAGTTCGATCATGTGTCAGAGTTCAGGGCTGAACTTGGGTGGCTGCCAGTAAGACAACGACGCGAGGGGCATGTCCTCACACTTTTGTCAAATATACTGTATGACCCTCGTACCCCTCCCTACCTTAAAGAACGTTTCCATTATCTTGGTTTGGACCATAGTCGTTCTCTTAGATCCCAGACTGATAACCTCCTGAAATCTCCCTTTACACGTTCTGGTTATTTCAAGGAGTCCTTCACGGTGAAGTCAACCAGCCTTTGGAACAACCTTCCGCATGAGATCCGTCATTCGAAGTCACTTGCCATTTTTAAGACGAAACTGCATTCGTATCTCTTAACTAAATCGTAGTTTGCAACTATTTTTATTTGTGTGTAGTATATTATTATATTTGTAGTAATAATATATGTAATGTATATGTAGTATATTTTAATAATCATTTATTTAATTATTATGTTATTTAGCAAGTTGTTTATGTAGACTTATTTATATGTTATTATTATTTTATTTATTTATTTTTAATTTCAAATTAGTTAATTTTTGTATGTTGCTGTGCACTGCCACTCGCTCTTTGTTAATTTTTCCTATGCCTCAAAGGTTGTCTGGAAGAGATCGCTTTTAGCGATAAGACCGCCTTTGCCCACATAATTGTATGTTACTTGTTTTTGTTGTTTATGTACCTGTATCTTTGTGTGAGCAATAAAGTGTTTATCTATCTATCTATCTATCTATCTATCAAAGTGCTAATATTGCAACCTACTCCATACAAACACATTTATTTTGACTGGACTAATAATCAGTTTATTTTTATGGACTGAATAGTAAATGGATTTAATAAAAAAGTTTAGAAAAAAATTTAACCGCCTTCAAAAAGAATCTTCAAACAACAATTAACAAACACTAAAAAACGAAAAAAAATAATTAGAATTTTTAATTCAAAGTACGAAAATGCGTGACTTTTTCTAACTTATCTTGGTACTTACTGAACTGTTTGAAGTCGGTGCCAAGCCAAAAAGAATAAGAAAATTAAATATTTATATATTACTAGCTTTCCGCACGCGGCTTCGCCCGCGTGGACTACACGACGTTATCCCGCGGGAATGTGATATTTTTCCGGGATATATAGACACAAATTCAGTTATTAGTCCCAAATTTCATGCCAAATCCGTTCAGCCGCTTTGGCGTGGTTGAATAACAAACATCCAAACATCTAAATGTATATAATTAATAAAAGGTTTCCACACAAACACAAAGAAAGAAACAATAACACAAAGAGACAAATAGTATTGATAAAACAGACAACCAGCGGCCTTACTGCTAAATAGCAATCTCTACCAGGCAACCTTGGACGAAAGAAAAAATAAATCAAAAGAACAGAGGGGAGGGAATATTAGTAGGATAATTAAATATACCAACAACATACCAATATTGGTATTCCTAAGCAAAACATTATGGCTAGACACGTCTACGATGAAACTATTTCCTGTGACTGAAAAGCTTTTAGCGACCACTCCCCGGCACGCGACTGCCAATGCTTAAAATCGTGTCTGTCATTTTATTTTATACTCTGTTTTTATTAGATTCTACCAGGAGAAAGCTTCTTTAGAGAGATTAGAAGAAGAAACTCTATGAAATTCGTTGCTTTATATTATTTTGCGGGCAGCGCAGGACCAATAGTTGTGGAGATCCCATAGTAAAAATTGATCGTATTGATGGGCACTATCATCTCCTAAAATATTTGTACTAATAAAAGAATGAGTGACATCATAAAACGGATTTAAAAGCACTTTTTACTTACTAACAATTTTATTTAAATTTCCGTGTTGCTTAAGGATTTTTTGAATTTCCCGAGCGATTCGGTACCCCAAAATCGATCTCTATACCTACCACTCACTAGCCAATCTAGCCATCCATTAACCGCGGCTGTTATCATACAATTATTTTAGTTCTTATCAAACAAAAACTTGTTTTTAAATCCCTTTTTACTGAGTAGCTCTCCCATTCATCGTTATAAGATCGTATCGATTGCCTCTATCGATGGCGGTTCGCGAGGCGTGACTTTGAATCAATGGAGGCTTTGTACACGCGGCCCAGAGATGGTTCCACTGATAACTCGCAATGGAAACAAAAACAAAAGGCACAAAGGCCTCTAGGTGTGGCGCAGTGAAATTGATGGTAGTTGTAGAAATAGAGAAAGATAAACTATACTAGATACTAGGAAAATGGTTTTAAATGGATTGGAAATGTTTGGTGGTAGGTGTATTCCAAGAGATAATATAAGTGGCTTGCTAAATAGGTATACCTACTTATATATCTCTACCAAACTTCATATTATGTAAGTAAGGGATAAGTAGTAAATACCTAACTTATGTTTGTTAAGGATTTTGATTTCCAGACATTTTTGTGCCGCAATTGAAAATGAACCTTAAGTCTAGACTTCATGGGCCTTAGGTACTGCGAACAGACAAACAATGTTATAGTATTGTTGTTTGCAGGACGGAGCTCTACACTGCGTATAGCTCCATCTCGCTTATAATATTACTAAACTTATGCCCGTTTGCTCTAAACTCGGGTTGAGCTTGTCCTAGACAAGATAAATCTTAGCTTAGGAACAGCCTAAAACAGCCAAGCTAAAATGTTTGTTTGCACTAACAAACTACGTCGTATTTTAGTCATCGCCTTGCTAAGAGAATGAATGAATAAATTCAAATATTAATTGTTTATGGATTTTAAAACTGGCGAGGTAAAGTAGGTCACTGGATATTTTTTTGGTTGAAACTTCTCATTGATTCCTTCGTGAGTTGAAAGGAGACAAAAGCTAAGGCGTTGTCTATTTTATTTGGTAGGGGTAATTCACCGAGAAAAGTAAAAGTCAACTGAGCTCAACTGTCAAGAAAAACATAAATACAGTGCCACAAACTTTGCTGTTCCGGTGGCCAAAATGTGAAACTAGCGTGTTTTTTTTAATGTCATTTTACTGTCAAGTTGATGTCCAACCATAGCGCTGCTGGCGGCTGAAGTTCTTAGAAGTCAGGGCCGGTTAAATTGTTACAAAAAAAAGAATAACGTACGTAGCGCCGCTGTCACCGGCAAAGAAAAGGTTGTGGCACTGTACAGTTTTTTTTTAATAAATGATGAATGACGTATGTCACATGTGTTGTGTCTCTATCTAACAAACAAGAATACAAAAGCCACAAGCTTTTCTGTTCCGGTGACAGCCGTGAAAGAGGATCACTTGCAATACGAAATTAGCGGTCAAAATGGACTGTCGTATGAAAACTGTTTTAGTGCCAAAGATAATCACCGGTACAGAAAAGCTTGTCGCACTACTCTTTGCTCACAATGCCACAGACAATAACCACTGATATAGGTATTTCTTAAGCCTTAGGTGCTCGATATTGGGCCCGTAAGTTAAGAATAGCCTTTAAAAGTGCATTTAAGAATGTCCTAAGGTTAGTGAAAAGCAATTTTTTGTTAAGAATGTCTTAAGTTAGCTAGGAAAAGACTTAGGCGATTCTTACGTTTAGTGCAAACGGGTGATAGTTTGGCAGTTCGCAGTAGGTACCTAAGTAAAAGAGGGTCCTTCCACATTCTACCGGCGATTTTTCTACCGGCAAATATTTTTTCCACTTTCTACCGGTCAACAAATATTCTTCCACTTTCAACCGGCACCTTAGAAGGTTAGGTATAATAGACAATAAAGGAAATTATATTTAATTAATTCATAGGTGTTATAGGTAGGTTTAACATAAATAAAAATATCAAAAATAGTAATCAATTCTTTATTGCCTATACTTTATGATAACTAAAATCAAAATGTAGGTAGACATCATTCTCTCAAAACCGTATACAACCAACAGACTAAAATTTTAGTAGAAAATCAACGATTAAACTACAATAAAATTATAACCTACTAACAGTCATTCAGATAAAATCACAAACAGTCTTACTTTTCTTATAGGTATTATGACTAGCGGCTGCCCGCGGCTTCGCCCGCGTGGACTACACGGCGTCATCCATCCATCAATAAATAAGTTTGTAAGATAAAAAACATATATTTCGATCTTCAAAATAAATTACAGCTTATATGTTGCCGAAGGCCAATAGCTAAGTATATAAAAAAAAGTTTCATCCACGTCATGTACGAGAATCAATTCTAAAGAAAATCTTTTATTTGAATGCTCAAGATATTGTAACAACTTTGTAAAAAGAAACAGTTGTGATATCACATACGTAAACAGATAGTGCTCATTCGCTAAACAACCTTCCTTAAGGCGCTATATTCGTATATCTTAAGCTTTATCTGGGCTCTTGGGGGACATCAGATGTACCAGAATTGAGATTATTGTATTTCAATAGAAAATACTTATCACGCTGAACAACTTCTCTTATAAGACGCTCTATTTGCATCTCTTATAGTTTAGCTGATCTGCTAGGGTTCCACATCAGGTGTACCAGACCATCGTTATTTTTACGTCAATAGAAAATGTTATCAAAATCCGCTCAATAGTTTTTGCGTGGAACTCGAACAGACAGACAGACGGACAGACAGACAAAAAATTCAAAAACCATATTTTTGGTATCTGTTTCGTTAAAGAAGACCCCTGGAGGTATTTTTTTTCTATTTCTTATCATTGTTACAGTTTTATTATGTGCCTAGAACCCTTTTTTACTTGCAAACCCAAAACACTAAACTAACTGTTGGATCCTATAGCAGTCTTATTGACAAGTGTAATTATTTAAATTTCTTATTGTTTCATTAGAATAATTTTGCTATAAATGCACTATTTTTTTTTGCCGGTTGAAAAAGGAATAGGTTGCCGGTAGAATGTGGAATTAAATATTAATTTTAAAATCGCCGGTAGAATGTGGAATAGAAACCGGTAGAATGTGGAAAAAATATTCACCGGTTGAAAAATCGCCGGTAGAAAGTGGAAGGACCCGTAAAAGAAGACGCACGTAATAACAAAACATTTGATAAACAAAAGAAAAACTCAACACATCGAACTTTTTCTTGTTATGATGTTTGTTGATGGTTAGCGTTCCTGCACGCTCGGATTAGGCGCACAGACGTCCTACACACTTCATCGCCGTAACTCGGAGTAGGCACACATGTGTGACTCAGCCAACCACTCGAAAAATGCTGTTACAGTGTAATTAATACAGTTTAAATTTCCAATTCCGACACTACAAGTTCGAGACTGACGGGTGTCACGTTTTGCATCAAATCTCCGAGCGTACAGGTACTCCGAGCGTTTTTTTACCCTGTGGTACAGGTTAAGGTTGTCGGTCTCGGGATGGGTGACCACAAATTTTCCATCTAGATGTTTCAGAAGGCGCGATATCGGCCGTTGTTTCGGATGTTGTTAACACGCCAAAAGTCAATGAGCAGCAACGCTTTTTTATAAAATTAAGTCTATAAATAATCTCTTTAAAACAAGAGAAAATAATTAGTATCCTAGAGGTTGCCCACTATTGTTTTAAAAGTGGCTTGGTACGTAGTACAATATTATAACTCAATAGTTGCTTGATTGTTTTTTGTGTATAAGTAAAAATTTTAATTTATCATAAATTCTTAGCTAGTACAGAAGTGCTTTTCACGAGCAAAAGACATCAACGCGTGTGAAATATGTAAGCTAATTCTTTACTGCAATAAGTTGAGTGGAATTTTAATTGAAATCTCTTGGGTCGAGAGATTTAATGTTAAGCAATTTGTAAAGTTAAGCAATGTTATGCATTAGTTACCTGAAATATTGCGTTAAAACTGTATTTTAAGTAATTATTGAGCACTTGAAAACTTTTAGAAACGTAGTAACTACCTACGTAGTACTTTAACTATCAAGATCAAAAGTTCTTAATAATTTCGAATTAAGAAGAAATAGGAATAATAGTAATAATAGCAGGACCTATCATTGTGGAGATCCTTGGGGGAGGCCTATGCCCAGCAGTGGGCGTCGTTCGGCTGACATGATGAAGTAGAAATATCTAAAGATAATAAAAGCCTGAATTTAAGTTTATGTAAGTATACATATCTATACAAATAAATAAAATTGGAGTGTCTGTTTGTAATATTAAAATAACCGTTTTTTACTACATGCATATGATTATATTATATAAGGTACATATTCCAAAATATCATTTTTTTCAATTTTTGTCTGTCTGTTTGTTCCGGCTAATCTCTGAAACGGCTGGACCGATTTTGACGGGACTTTCACTGGCATGAGCTGATGTAATAAGGAGTAACTTAGGATACTTTTTATCCCGATATTCCCACGGGAACGGGAACCACGCGGGTGAAACCGCGGGCGGCCGCTAGTAAGTATATATTTATAGACTAGCTTTCCGCCCGCGGCTTCGCCCGCGTGGACTACACGAACTTATCGATCGACGATCTAGTGGTACATACCACCGGTATCAGACCTTAAGGTCCCGGGCTCCATTCCCAGTGGGGGGTAACATATTGTATTCAGTTTGGTTCGTTGGAGAGCTTATTTCTAGTCCGCCTGGCTAGCTACCACTATCTTACCTAAGTCTGACGCCATAACAACGCTAGCTTTAGCATTGTTGTGTTAAAAAAAAACTATTTTATCACTCTGTCTTATGATTAAAATTGAAATCTGTTGCGTAGTTAAAGATCTATCCGTACAGACGGCAGGAAGTGGCTTCGTTTTTTATACTATCTAGAGATGAGAAGCGTAATTACGCATAATAATAATGATATTTATCATATCTCAAATGCCGTTTAGAATAATATAACGATATACAAAAAAAAACAGTTGCGTAACATAAACCCAAACTCTTACGCAGGCTATAATCAATTAATAATCACTTGTAACACTACCAGACAAGATTGATTGCGATACTATTACAATAGATTATAGCTATACATTTATGTAGGTTAATTATTTGCAATCATTTGTATCGACAATTCGACAATCGTGTTCCGGTAAAGCACGAAGCACACCTTTCCATTGTGTTATTGAAAAATTGGCAAATGTACCTTTACATTATTTATCTTTATTTGAACGACTATAATCAAACCTATACAAGAAAAAATAATACAACTAAATTATACAAATTAATTAAATGCAATTTGTGCAGTTTACGTAGAGATTGTACCGGATCATGTAAAGTAGGTATAATTAAAAAGTGCTAAATCTATTCTATATCATCGTTTCATAGTAAAAAAACCGGCCAATTGCGAGTCGGACTCGCGCACGGAGGGTTCCGTACCATTATCTACACAACATTGGACAATATTTTTGATTACTTTTTGCATTCACAATGCAATTTTTTTTATTAATAAAGAATTACCTGATACGGACTAAGTATATTTTTATGATTTAATTACAAATGTATAGTTTTCAGGTTTTTCCCTGTACTTGTAGTATAAGAAGATATTACTTGCCAAATTTCAAAGTTCTAGGTCAACGGGAAGTACCATGAATTATGATTCCCTTGAGTGTCGAAATATGCGTTTTTTGCGGCAAAAACGGCCATATCTTTTTTTACGTTAACTTAGAAGTTTGTTTTTTTCACAGCTTCAAGGAACCGTTGACATTAGTATAATATGGTTTTAATTTCAACTTTATATACCTCCACGCGTTCCCGAGATAAAGGGTCTTCTTGACAGACAGACGGACGGACAGACAGACAGACGGAAACCAAAGTGATCCTATAAGGGTTTCGTTTTTTCCTTTTGAGGTACGGAACCCTAAAAAATCATTCAAACTTGCCAAAACGAGACGTTGGCAATATGTATCATTAAAATACACCTTTTTCCAATACTTTCGGTTAGACTTGATGTTATAGTCGAGAAAGTGGTAAGGCACATGTTATGTGCCGACTTTAATTAATGGGTGATTACACGAGGCATCGGGTCGGAAAGCTGGGACCTAAATGGTGAAAACACAACCATATGACTGGAACTTTGAAGAAATAATGGCCAGTTTACATGAAACTAGTAGCACTACTCCGAATTTAAGAAAGAAGAAAGAAAGAAAAACATTAATTGGACTCGCAGACATAAATAAAACATAAACATACATAAAAATATTGTATTGTCATCTAAGCCAAACCCGTACACAAAATTTCAGCTCCATCGGACACTGGGAAGTGGGTCAAATTAAGCTTGCAAGATTTTTCCCCCACTAACTAACAAACTAACTATCTAACATGGCAAGTTAATAAAAAGCTTGTAACAAAACACAATTATCTTTCAGACCGCAGTGTATCCATTCATTTCATCCATTCATTTTAAAATCGTATTTCGCGAGGGTGAATAAATTCATATGATTTAAAAAATTACAATACAATACTTTTATTACAATGGGAGTTTTGGGTTCGTTAATGAACTAATTACATCGTATAATATCCATTCGGGTTAAGCATCTCAGTCGCAGTGACCAGGTCGCCGACCCTGCTCCCCATTGTGATGAGCTGACGTGCAACTCGATACACCTGCGAGGGCGCACGTGGTCCACTTACAGTAACCAGGGCAAGATATATTAAGTTTAAATTCTAATATCTTAATGGTGAAAATGATTGACAAAGTCTTCAGAGTATTGCCTTAAATAAATGTAGCGAAATGATAATACTTTATTTATACCTAGCTAAAACTGCGTGAAATGGAAGGGTGGCCTGTGCCATGCATATGCTTAGGTCTTAATCCTACTAATATTATAAATGTGAAAGTTTAGATGTTTGGATGTTTAGATGTTTGGATGTTTGGATGTTTGTTACTTAATCACGCCAAAACGGCTGAACGGATTTGGCTGAAATTTGGGACACAGATACGTTGTAGCCTGGAGAGGAACATAGGGTACTTTTTATCCCGAAAAAGTATCACATTCCTGCGGGATAACGTCGTGTAGTCCACTCGGGCGAAGCCGCGGGCGGAAAGCTAGTATTAAATAATACTCGTTAATAATTATTTTGTGGTTGACTGAAGATCTGTTCAGAAGTTGTTTCTAATTTAAGTTAAACTGAAAATTGAATTAAATTATTATTTTTATTATTTTTCATAATATTTTTCTTTTGAATACCTACCTACTTGAACTGTATTTTATTTTAATAGACTACACGTAATTTTGATAATGTATCTTGATAATTTATAACTTTCCATGTCTGGCTATACATTTCATATTTTTTTAACTTTTACTACTGTTTTCATAAAAGTAACATTCACCGTTTCGTAAGTCAGGTTTTACGAGAACATCCATTTATGGCTTCGAATTTCCATACATGTAGGTAGTACGTATTTAATTCTGCTAAATAAGTAAGTGAGTATTTGCCTCGTATTTACGTAACAGTAAATAATTTATTTTGTCTCAGTATAACAACTTTAACTATAATAATTTGAAACAATGCTTTTAGAGTAAGTACCTACCTATTTGGTTTGGTGTTCACGACTTTTTGCTACGACACTTTTGATACTTAAGGGGTCCACAGGCTATCTGTCCGCCGGCAGGCCACCTGTAGTCCTCGATCGAAGTTCGAACAGGGGGCCCGATGCCGCCTGACATATGGTTTTTGTAAGTAAAACAGTGAGTGTGTGGCCGATTGCGGCCAACTGACAGGCCGTTGCTTGTAGGTGAACTGTCAGTATGTGGGGCCCTTTATAAGTTCAGTTATTAAGTACTATTAAGCAGGTAGGTATGTTGCATAAGTGGTCATTCATATTGGTCAAATTATATAAATTCACATAATGTAATAGCAGAATCTTCCATATCCGTCTCGCTTATTTTTATTATACACCAAATAATACAGGGTGTTAAGGGCACCGTAGCAAAAACTTTAACCATGGCTCCAGGCCATCATGCTGAACAACGCACAGCAAGATTTTTTGTCGGAAATGAAAAAAATATTTCGACTCTCCATACAAAATGTCCCGATAAGTTGCTAAATTTGTATGAAAAGTCCAATTTTTTTTTTTCATTTCCGACAAAAAATTCTTGCTGTACGTTAATTAAGCTCTACGCATAGTTATGATAATGTGTATAAATTGTACGAAGCGAACACAACATTAAAATTTGTTAAACTTATTTAATACCAAACCACATTCTCATTCGTGTAATTTAATAATACAATATGAATGATGTGAAACTTTCGCTCTTGTGGTGGATCAATTTACATTTGTGGATATGTGATCCACAGAGTGTTAAAAATAAATGTAGGGACTGCCCACTGTGTTAAATTACGATTTCACATTCGCCATTGTTCCATGCTTTTCTCTCAGACAAATTTATTTTCTTAGTTGTGTACATGAAAGGGCATTTACATCTAATGGTTCACAACATACATTAGGTATAAGCACGCACGCCTTTTTTCCCTTACTATTGTTGTGGTACACTATAATCGTACGACCAGACATGTACCTAAGTATGAGCACAGAATAAATAATAGTGCTGTATGAGCTTATTTTTACGGCGAACTTTTCCAGTCTTATTGAACGAAAAGATACTACTTAGTTACTTGCAATTTGTTTAAACAGATTTGTAAATATTAGCTCATGGCAATTGGCAATAGATTTTTGTTGTTACAAATACTTAAGTAAGTACCTAGTTTTGAAGATATAAAACAAGTATTTTAGATTTTTCAAGGATAAGCTATTAATATTTGTTATATCTAAGCTTGCTATCAACATTTCTCTACTAATTCTACCCTACTACAAGTGAAGTTTGTATACTTTAAGTTATAAGTCAATCATTTACTTGAATGTGGATAGCGGACTGCTTTTTCCGACGTCATTCAGACGCTATTGGACGTTGCGAACAAACATCCATTTAACACAAAGTAGGAAACAATGTCAATCGACTGCGTATCGAGACGAGACACATTTTTCCATTGCAATTTTCCCCGCGAAGGGCAACCGTTAACTTCGATTTATAACAGGTGTTATTTGTTCTTGGAATTTCCGGGATGGCATAGCTGCTACCTATACTTATGTTGATCAATATTACTGGCAAGGTTTATTTATTGTGAACAATCTATTAATTATGCTACGATTCCTAGTCCCATAGGGCTTCCGCCGTGTTTTTTTACGAGATTCACAATCACGACTATATACAGAAACTTTTGTTCGATACTTCATCAAATCAAAGCCTCCAATATCGTCGGCCACGATCGGCCTACCTCGTGACACTCCTCGGCTTATAAACAATCTTTCTTGAGCCTTTCTTTGGCCGTTAAATCGGTGCTCACGCGCATACTCCGTGACACTGCGCCCCGATGTAATCATATGCTTAATGAAAATTGATAAGTCATTATTCGTCACCGTGTAAGTCTGAGTAAGATTTTAATTATTTTAATTACCTTGAAAATATTGAAAATCAAGTACTTACCTACCTACTCGTAAGGAAAAATCGACCAGTCTCATAACTAGCTCCGATGGGACTCGATCCCAACCACCGGAGCTAGTTGTGAAAATATTTTCAATAGGTAATGAAAATTTGCATTGTGGATCCATAAAAGTAAAAATATTTTTTTAATTAACTGCTTACCTTTTTCGAATAAATCAAAATCATATTATTCAATAATCAATGATTAGGCACATAATTTCAATAAAACTTAAATAATTTAAATTATTTTGAGCTTAATGCTCAAGTTAAGGATGTTTACAATCATTCATTAGCCAATTATCCAACTAGTATTTTTAGACTCTGTTGCTTACATTAGATATAATAAGTGAAATACTTATTTGTTGTGCAAAATAAGATCAAAGCAAGATAATTGTGGACCTTAACAGCAAAGAAAGAAACTGCAGTTACATCCTAAAAAATAACGAAAGCATTGCGATTCATTAAATCCCACCATGCGTGTTCCATACAATACAACTTTGTAAACAAACACAGACAATGCAAAAACACAAGAACGCTTCAAAGCGCTAAGTAAAACATTACTCGACTCATCGAATCATGTAAACAGATAATTATTTGCCTGGAAAACTCGACTGGCTACGAACTTTCACCTAATAGCTCTTACGAAGTTTTATTGTTCTCGAATAAAACGCTTTAGGATAAAAAGGTGAATTGCTGTCTTCCGTGAGTCACTTAGCGACTGCTTGGCAAACACGCTAAGAATGATCCGTGCACATAATGGTGTACGCCAGAGATTCTCAAACTGTGGTGCACGCACCCATACAAGCTATTTGATTGATCGGTGCTACGTTATCGAGCTTAAGGTGTAACGAAAAGATCGATATGATCGGTTATCGGTCATTTATGATGGCTAGTCTATGATAATATAAAAAAACAGCCTCATTATCGCCATTAAACAATTGACTCTTACTGTTGTTATTTGACTTGAATTCATGAAAAGACATATTCAAGACTGATACATTTTCAGTAAAAGGGTTGCCTTTGAATAATTAACACTATTATGGTGACTTATCTTTAATTATTGAAGGTCCGTTATAATCATACTTACAGCTTATATTGGCGTACCTAAGGTTATGATTTAGGTATTTCTGTAAAAGTATTCAAGTGAGAATCTCAGCTTATAAAACCACTAGCGGTTCCACGCGGTTTTACCCGCGTGGTAACCGTTCCCGTGGAAATATAGCCTATGTGACTCGGGAAGAATGTATCTTTCTAATGGTCAAAGAACTTTCTAAATCGGTCCAGTAGTTTCGGAGCCTATTCGATGCAAACAAACAAACAAATAATCAAATCTTTCCTCTTTATAATATTGGTATAGATTGCAGGACGTAGACTGCACTTTGGGATTCACTGGTTTAGCTAAATGGCTGCCTGGGGACACCATAATAGTCGATTTTATCCATCATCTATGTAAAGCTTCACAATATAAGCCAATATTGAGAAGAATTTGAGAAAACTTAGTTTCTAAAGACGAATTGAACTCGCGACTCAAAGAACCAAGTATTTTTGACTTTGGACAAACATAATTTTTATGTGATCACAAAACATACTACCTACCTTACCTATTGCAATGTTTATTACTGGTAACATCAAAGCATTGATGCTATGTCCATACATCTCACAACTTAAACTTACATTAAGTAACTTTTTGTTCCAAACGAATGCGCAAACGCAAAACCAACACTCAATCTCACATTAAGTTCTTTAATTCCGTTTCTCCGTATGATTCCATCCAAGTCGTTACTTGTAACCTGTACTTATTGCAGATTACTAGCTGCAAACACAAGGTGTCTGTATGTATATCTAGATGATCTTCTTCGATACGGTGAAAGCTCAGTGAAATGTGAGGGAGGATCATATTTACGCATAACTCCAGGCCATAAAGTACTTTACAAATGGTACGATCATCGGTCGTTACGACTCGTCGCTTTGAACCAATCGAAACAACTCATATTTTGATAAAAATCGAAAATGACAACGGTTTTCCTTATGGCTTCATAGTTACAAGGACTTTTCATACAAGTTCCATACTATAATGATTTTATTTCCAAATTAATACAAATTAATTACTTGGGATTAGTATTGGCAGGCAGATATTATTTGCAGCAAAACAACCTTCGATGTCTATGTCTCTGACAGGCGATTTCCATGTGACATATCCGATAGTTAGATAGAACATGGTTAGAACTGGGTGCCTACTATCAACTAGCGATTCAAAAATAGCGCGATGCAGAATAGGTTCCTAAAACGAATTGCTTTCTTTCGTACTCTGACCTTCTAAAAACTGGATCGCAAATGAATAGCTAAATGTGAATGACCGAACGATTTGTGTCCTTATTTCTTCTACCCGTCTCTTTCACTCGAATCTGTCATGCCCGGAGAGTGAAAGGGACGGGTATAACATGCAGGTGTCATGTTAGCTTGGCCGAGTTATAAGTCAAATAAGAGTTGATGACAGCTCAGCGGCTGTGAAATGTCATTGAATGATCACTGAATCGCTGTCATTGATATTAAGATGTCGTGGTACGAATAAGCGAAGCAGTTCAGTTTAGGTCCTAAACAAAACCGCAATAAGAGTTTATGGTAGGCACCCTGTTAGAGATTTATGTACTTGATTGCAGATCGCCACCACCAATCCTTTTGTAAGTGAGCGGCGAAGTTTGTACTATCAGTCGTCACTATAGGTATCGTTTCAGATTGGTCGTAACGACAAACGACGGATCGTTCGGTTTAAAGAACCCTTTATTCATCTGAGTTTAACATGCGATCGTAAACAATGATAGATGTTATATCATTACCGTGTCATTAAATTTCTTATTATAAGCGTCCAATACTCGCTGGTAACTAATTTACTTTAAAGTAATCGAATGGATTAGGTAGATTTAGTTTCTCTTATTAAGATTTGCTTTTTGCAAGCACTTTTGTTAGCCCATATTCTTACAGCAACATTTTATTTTGCCTCGAAAAAAGGTTAAGTACAAAAATTTTAGGTATTTTTTTAAATTTTGTGTTGGAGACATGTTCGGAAAAAAAAACATGTCTCCGTTTCAAAGGGTGTATGTATATAAATAAAGACACAAGCTACAGAAAGGTGGTGTGTAATTTACATGTTGATTTCAATCGACGAATCGGTTAGCGACTTTTTATGATGGGAATCGAAATAATTATATATTATGGTTGGTCAGATACACGTCGTCGCGTCCGTCGCTAGAAATGTTGACTTCCTTCATTTCCTGTACAAATTATAATTTATTACGATCATTAAAATTATACTTACTTACACCAAAACTTTTAAACTTTCACAAGAGTTTTGATGAAATGGAAAAGTGGGTAGGTATTACAAACTTGTAGTCAACTGGCCAAAATAGACCAAATTATCTTATGAAACTATTAATTCAAGCCGGCACTTGGTCTATTTTACCAGTGATCTTGAATTTGGAATACAAATGTGCAAGACTCTGTACTGTAGGTCAAGCTACAGATTATAAGTACAACTATGACCATACTTAAAAAGAAACAGTTCCTATTCCATACAAAGCTACAATAGAATAGCTACTTGACCTATAAAATACAATCGTTTGCCGCGATCGCCCGGCACGTAAAATATGTACAATAGTAAGGGCAGTAGGTACTTATTTTGCTGCCTTTTCGACCTGCTATAATTACGACTAATTTTTTTTCTTCAACAGCTGTTTAAACATACTCGTATTTGTCTTATAAATAAAAGATGACGCAATAAAAGTGTGTCACATTGCATTTAGATTTCGTTTTAGATAACTAAGTAAATCCCTCTTATTATATTTACTTCCCAACCCATGGAAATTGCATTATCCGTTTATTTACTAACTACTTTACCCTGACCTATGGAACAAGTGAAGGGGATACAATATACAATCATCTGAACAACATCGTGATAAGGAGTTCTCTATGTAGTTGGTACTATGGCTTTCGTGATCCCTTTCACCGATGTTCCCAGCGATGGGATTTATTGGTGGTGGGTGACCTAAAGCCCTACTGCCAGCTATCATCGCAAATGCGCAATATCGAAATAATGTTGATTAAAGGTATATTAAAGGAAGGAACTTATATACCTTCTGCGCCATTTCGCTATATGACAGTACTAGCGGATCCTTGCGGTTCTACCCGCGTGGTACCCACTCCCGTGGGGACATCGGGATAAAGTATAGCCTATGTCACTCGGGAACAATGTAGCTTTCTAATGGTCAAAGAATTTTCTAAATCGGTCTAGTAGTTTCGGAGTCTATTCAATTCAAACAAACAATCAAATCTTTCCTCTTTGGGCCCTGGCTCATATTGGAAGACCGCAAACAAGACGTTACGTTCACCTTGTTATTTTTATGTCGACTTTAAAGATAGTATTTAGGTTATTAAGGTACTCATACATCTAATCGTCTGTCTTTTTCATGTTAAAAATAATGTACAATTTATTATTAAATAAAAACAAATTACACCAGTCACATCAAATGGGCTCCCAGAGAGGTGTGAAATCATACCTACATGAAAACTACTTTTGAAAATTATTTATTTGAATGACGGAGATAGTTTATTAGTTATTTAGTTTTTGTTGTATTCGTATGCCTACCTACTTACTCAAAAAATCGACAACCCAATGAGTTTTGCCTATTGTTGCGACTGTAGCGTACACATCAAATAAGTGCTTGACTGAACCTATTCAAAGACCGTGTCAGCAATCCGATACAAAAAAGACTTTCTAGAAATGTCTTTATCATGACAAACAGTTACATTTACCCACACTCAAATAGGTATATTAGCTCTATTTGCGATTCGATTTCAGTCGTGCTTATTCGTTTTCACAAACAAGTCACGACGACTGTCGTAAATTGTATGGCCCTCGGACTCGTCGCTTCGACTCTGTAAGTTTTCGATTTAAAAACGATAATGGTGACAAATGGCTGAACTTTACGATACTGATGTACAGAAAACGAAGAGAGTTGAGATAAAATGTTTTAGAGATCTTGGTTAAATAATTAGCTTTTTGAAAGTATTTTTACGTTTTTGAATTTATACAATGCATTTTTTTTATTATTAAAACTTCCTTAGATTGCGGAGACTCCGTTGTTGTCCCCCCCCCCCCTCTATCCGCCTGGGGCTTAAACTTAACTAAGAGCTGAAAATATTGAAAATGAAGTACTTATTAGAAAAATCGACCCGTCTCACAACTTGCTCCGATGGGAGTTATATCCAATGCTTCATTTTCAATATTTTCATTTATTAAAAACTGGCTTCGCTCGCGTAGTATACACGACGTTATCCCGCGGGAATGTGATATTTTTCCGGGCTAAAAAGTAGCCTATGTTCCTCTCCAGGTCACAAAATATCTGTGTCCCAAATTTCAGCCAAATCCGTTGAGCCGTTTTGGCGTGATTGAGTAACAAACATCAAACATCCAAACATCTAAACTTTCACATTTATAATATTAGTAGGATTCCGGGCTAAAAAGTAGCCTATGTTCCTCTCCAGGTCACAAAATATCTGTGTCCCAAATTTCAGCCAAATCCGTTGAGCCGTTTTGACGTGATTGAGTAACAAACATACAAACATCCAAACATCTAAACTTTCACATTTATAATATTAGTAGGATAGTAGGAAGTAGGATATTAGTAGGATTGCATTGTGAATGCAAAAAAGGAAAAATAAAAATAACTTACAAAACGCTGTTTTATATAATTCATATATCGAAGATCGAAGATCAAGGATTCTGAGAAATCATCTGAGGAACAGTTAATCGATTTCAGTTAGGAATGTTGTATTTATTGCCATCAAAGAATCCAGTTTGTGCAATTCGCTTCAGTCTAATTAGGTAATTGGTTTTTAGTGAAGGTCGAGGTTAATAAAAATTTGTTATTTTATAATCATTTTTATTTAATTCATTAAGGTATAGCAATTTAAATGATAAATTGAGATAGTTTTAATTGCAACATGCACTCTAACATCTTAAAAGTGGAGTTTCGACAGATTGATACATAAATATGCAACTTAATTAGATATGCATACTCTTAGCGAATAAAAATAATTATAAAAAAAATATTCACAATGATTGATTGGCATTAGGATGGCAATAAAAAAAAAGAATGATGCAAAAATGATAAATTGCAACGTACATTTTTTATTTCAAACAAGTTGAAACACAGATGGCATTAGATAAAAGTAATAATTAATTACTTACAAGAAAGCGAATTTAAAATTAACAACATAGTTTTAAGTGCCGCAAAAAATTGCGTTGTTTTCAAAAACATCAGAGCAACATAATTTATGAATGTTTTAGAAAGCAAAAGTTATTTGTGATCGTGTGGCGTGACTAATAAAGTTTATCCTTCGGTAGATGCTTATCAGTGAAATAATGAAGAGCAATCTTCTTGGCGTTACAACATTGTGTAATACACGGTGTGTATCTGTACAGTCAACGACAAAGACGTATATGTTACAGTCAAAACTCATAACTGAACAAAACCACTTTTGACTGTAATATTACACCCATTACACCTTAGAAGTATGATAGAGCCTTCTGTGCAAACTGGCAGGTTTGTATATGACATTCTTTGACATAACATATCATTGCTAATGGAACTTGGGTAAGCTTTACTTCAGGGAGACAATAATAATTATAAATGAATCTTTGCCAGAATACTATCATCATTGCTTTGGAATTTAAAGCGACATGACATGATGCTATTTCGAAAGCTCTAACTTACAAGTTACGCCCGTCTCGTGTATTCGGGCGTTTTATAATTTAAAATCTCTTAAATATTCGTAAATAAAAGAAGATTTTACTGTTTTAAAATATTTTGTAAAGAACTATAATTAACTTTATTTTTACTTTTCTTTTCTGCATCACCTAAGATATTTGTAAATTTTAAAGCACAAAAACTTCATGTGTTCGCCAAAGCTTTACATTATTGGTAGGTCAGCAAGTTATTTCTAAACATATGTAGATTACGTAGCGTGCCTAGATTTTGAGACAAGGGCAAGGTCGAAAGGCGAGCTCTAGTTCAGCCATTATTTCAACGAAAAACATTATTAGAAATAGCTTTTCTTTAAGTTTTTATTACTTTGTACTTTAAGGTAGTAAGTACTTAACGCGTGTGATTGCAAAAGTTGAAAAATTTAAAATGAAGTGTTTTGTTGTTTACAATAACGACTCCGTAGTTCAGAGGTTAGAGCAGTCGCCCGAATAGCGAAAGGTCGTGGGTTCGAGTCCCATCTGGTTGTGAGACGGGTCGATTTTTACTAAAATACTTCATTTTAAATTTTTCAACAATAAAAATTGCATTGTGAGTGCAAAAAAGTAAAAATTTAAATAAAATAGGTATTAAGTTATTGAATGAGGATATGGAGGGCTTTTCAGCTTATATGAAAGTGATATGAGTACGACCACTGTATGAAATATTGAAATACTAGTGACCAGTCGCGACTCCGACCGCGTGAAATTCAGATAATATCTTTCAAGAATTTCACTATTCTCCGACTTAGTTTCAATTTCAAGGTTCATCTCATTTGGAATTTCGATAAAAATTTAGAGATAGAGAGACAGCGCTACTTACATTATAGTATAGATGTAGTACAGTCGAGTTCAATAATACCCGTGCATTTTTGGATTTTGTCGCATTAAGTTTTTTGACATCGTGTTTGACTTTCTGTACAAATTGTCACAATAATTACTACGACAAAGTTCAAAAGTGCACAGATATTATTGAACTCAACTGTACTACTTTATTCGAGGTTTATTGAACTAAAAGAATCCATATAGAATTCTACTCGACCTTCTTGTAATTATGCAAGAACACGCTCGTTAAGCTTAGAGTAAAAGCTTACGCAACTAACTTTATATGGAATCGCAAGCTAACACCTTCTTTAATTAACAGCGCAATACCAATTACTTAAGTGAGTATTGAACTTGCTATACTACTTAGTCGATGAATGAGAAAGATAAACGGTAGTTGAGCAGGGTTAGTGAAAAACTGTTATTTTATTCGAACAATTTTGCATGTTTTTATTAAAAACCTAAGTACTTAGGTACTCACTCTAGTTTCAATAGATGTAATTTTTTGCACCATACTTTTTATTTTCTACATAGTGTGCCTTTTAACAAAACAATAACGTTAAAGTAAGTGTAGGTACTAAGAATAAACCTATCTCTATTGAACTTTCTAATTCAGTTACAGAAAGAAAACCTCGAGTTGAGTTTCAAAATTTTCTAACGCACACGTAAAATATTGGGTTAAAGTAAATATCGGTAGGCTACCGCTGCGTTAGATCATGGTAGTGTAACAGTCGTAATTCTGTTTAACAACACCTTTACCACAGTACATTGAAGTAAAACCAGTAACTCAACTAGCTACACATAATGATTGAAAACAAGAAAAACGTTACAGGTAATAAGCGCAGCAAAATCCCTTACACAAAGCAGTAAACCCTTCATACATGATGAATTCCTTTATGTTATTTGCGATTTTCAGCAACTAGGTATCCTTACTTTCGATTCTACGCTACAATTTGTACAAAATGCGTGAAATGCTCTTTCTTAACTCTTTCTTGCGTTCTGTTTCTGTGGTATAGACACCAAGACAGGCGTTGTCGCCGTCGTCGTTAGCTGTCTTCGGAGATGTTTGCAGTGTAAGTACCTAGTTAATAATTATATCATGAGCGCTTCGTCGACTGTAAAGCCAGCAACATAATGTCTACCTATAGAAAGCAAGCTTTAGGAGCGAAGCGAAATGAATTGACTATAGTTCCACGTCTTTGCTCGTTGGTGTCGTTAGAATGTCGGGGTTGCAAAACTAAACAAATATCTTTCGTTCGCTTCGCTATTAGTGTGGGCTGCCCTATATTCACTGCTCGTTCTTCAAATGCTCGGATTAAGCCTACCCAACTCTCTCTGTCAAAGTAGCGATTATTCCGCAGGTCATCAGGGTGCCTACCATCAACTCTTATTGCGGTTTTGTTTAGGACCTAAACTGATCTGCATCGCTTATTCGTACCACGACAGCTTAAATATCAATGACAGCGATTCAGTGATCATTCAATGACATTTCACAGCCGCTGAGCTGTCATCAACTCTTATTTGACTTATAACTCGGCCAAGCTAACATGACACCTGCAGGTTATACCCGTCCCTTTCACTCTCCGGGCATGACAGAATCGAGTAAAAGAGACGGGTAGAAGAAATAAGGACACAAATCGTTCGGTCATTCACATTTAGCAATTCATTTGCGATCCAGTTTTTAGAAGGTCATAGTACGAAAGAAAGCAATTCATTTTAGGAACCTATTCTACATCGCGCTATTTTTGAATCGCTTTCTTAAAGTTGATGGTAGGCACCCAGGTCGCGAAAAATAGAGTTGAGTTACTGTTTTAGCTACTATAATATTTACTGTGCTTTTACGGTCTAATGATTCGTAATTGAGAGACGCGTTTTCTTTAGATAGTTGACCACGAAGTCATAAGAACATTTAGGTAGTCCAACCTTAACGAGTGTCAAAATAACAAGTTAATGCTATAAATTAGACGCCGGCCGATATGCTATTCACAATCTTATTAAAATTGTGCTTCTTATACATTTATCGTTTGAGTACCTCCGAAGTTCGGCACCTTGAAAACCGGAGGTATCTCTAGAGGTCCCGTGTTCGATTTCCGGTCGGGTTAATATTGATTATTGAAAATGAACTTTTTTCCTCAACGGGGCTATTCCCGGAATCCTCAACCACTGATGCTACTGATCTGGTTGTATGCTAATAGGTACCCGTAGTTGTTTCCAGGCGCGGATCCAGGATTTGGTTGGGAGGGGGGGGGGGGGGGCACCTTTTTACTACTTGCTCTCTCTTCGTCGATTGGTCACGGGGGATGTGGTGACAGTCTCCCCTCCGACCCGACGGGTGGCCTGGCTATCCGGGCCCCTACACGGCGGGAGACGACCAAGCAAGTGTGATCGTCTCCCCAGACGACGACAGAACGCTTGTTGGCCTTGCACGACGTGCAATGCCAACGACAGAACGCTCCATCGCCGGCCAGCGACACTAAGGAATGCGGCGGTTGTACTGACGCCTTCTCCTCCCCAACCGTCTGCGGCGGTTGAGGGCCGCCTGAGCGTCCTCTTTGCGCGCCCTCTCCGCTGCCTCTTTTTGGAGGTTCACGTCCTCGCAAAAGGAGACTGCCGCTTGCCAGCATCTGTCACTCTCCAGCATCCGGCTAACGATGCTGGGCAGCGAGAGATCCGGCCCTACCACTGCCACGAGGTCCCCCCCCGTGCCCCGGGGGTTGGGGAGGGGGGGGGGGGGGGGTTGGCACCGGGCCAATTTCCATTATTAAACTAGTGCTCAAGCTACTAAAGTTTGGTATTGGAACAATGTACGTCTATGTGATGGTGTCATAGACGTACATTGTTCCATTTTGCCCAAATCTAGTCAGGTAGGTATGTAACTCAAACGTGGGCTAGATAAATTGATGTTATTGTAAGAAATGTTTATTATTATCTGATTGTCTAATGCTTAACTTCTTACGGCTTACCCTCTCCTCTACCTTACTTGGCCTCTTACTTCTTTTCGTGAGGCCAGCCTCACCGTCATCTCACCGTCTCCACTTGCAGTCCCTATCCCTAATTGATTGTGCATTGTACTAGTTACCCTACTTTAATACATAACCATTCTGCGCGTGAATGGCTAAGCACCAGCTACACGCAAAGAAATAAAATGTGGTTAACCGAATTTGTCACTGACTATACCCAGTCGTTACTTATTAATTCAAACTTCAATGATATTCCCATGCAAAATATAATGCGAAACTTTCAAAGATAATCTCATATTCTAATCTCGTAGCATGGTTGAATGGGTATTGAATATCTCTTAAGTTTAAATTACTTCATTCCGGAACTTGTGTGCTTTATAGGGCAATGCCCGGGGAACGGTTAGTGAATGAAAACTGTCTTATCAGCGAACTCTAATACTTACAAATATTATCAAAACTACTATTATAAGATAAGAAATTTATTCTCCTGGGGACCTTTCTATGGGCTGTTAGAGAAATGACAAAGTTACGAGGTTATGGGAGATGACATCATACGCCCTGCATTAGCTCCGACTATCAATCTCCATTTCTTCAGTATTGTGATAGCAACTGCTGATAGCTTTGAGGGCCTGTCTAGACAAATAGCATAATATGATCAAGTAAAAATATAGTTAGTCATCCTACTTCCTACTATATATAATATTATAAATGTGAAAGTTTAAATGTTTGGATGTTTGTATGTTTGTTACTCAATCACGCCAAAACGGCTGAACGGATTTGGCTGAAATTTGGGACACAGATACTTTGTAGTCTGGAGAGGAACATAGGCTACTTTTTATTCCGTAGAAACTTCACATTCCCGCGGGATAGCGCCGTGTAGTCCACGCGGGCGAAGCCGCGGGCGGAAAGCTAGTGTGATATAAATATTGTTTTACATATAGATTAAACTTCGGAAAGAAACTGAGGATAGAAACGATACTCTCGACGACTAAGACCTCCGTGGCCGAGTGGTGTACGAAGGTGCACACGTACTGATTTTCAAAGTACGCTATTTCTGGAGATCCCGGTTTCGATTCTCGGTCGGGTAAAAAAATTTACGAGTTTCCTCGGGTCTTCCTCGGGTTAGGTTAGGTTAGAATTAGGTATGTGACAGGGGGGGGCAATTGCCCCCATTGCACATTGCGTATCCGCGCCTGGTTGTTTCCATTTTCCATAACACTAGTGCTCAAGCTAAGTACTACAGTTTGGTATTGGAAGTGAACTATGTATGTGGTATGTCCAATATTTATTTAAGTATTATATAATTACACTTTACTGAAATTCTCCCAAGAACCAAAACTGCTCTCATCGAAATCCGGCATCCGTGGGCACAAAACGAATAGTAGAAAAGTACCACCCAACTGATTTTAAATCGTGGTACAGTCCGCACGAGCCACGTCACACACAGGCGTCTCAGATCCCACAGGAATGTGGTCCCGGCCGGTCACCGACCCGCACCCGCTCATTTAACTAAGGAATATGTTAAGGTGCAGTTCCGAGCCAAGCGACACTGACGCGACTAACGCCGCGTTAGTATCGCCGCGTCAGAGCGATAGTACAATGTTCTATATAAATACATGACGGCGTGTACGAACAAGGCGATACTTGACGCAGCGTCACTGCCGCGGCGCCATTGTCGCAAGGCGTCAGCGGCCGAGACGCGCTTCCCCTCGTAGTGTCGCGCCATCGCACGATCAACGCGTGGTAACTTTTAGGTTATAGTGCAATTACTTTGAAAATGGAGGCTTTTACCGAAGAAGATGATGAGCTGCTTATAAATTTAGTGTCTCAACATCCATAATCGGGTCAGTTCGATCTCTAGTACTCAGTAAATACAAAAGCAGCAGATCATCATCTTCTTCCTCTTCTTCAAATATTTGTTGCAAATCTTTCACAATAGCGTGAGTCATAGCCTTTATTCACCGTATCTATGCAGTAAACGCAAAAAACTCGACTGTCTAGGTCACTGGTCGCCAATTGACCGAAGGCCGCAGTGATACTGTCGCCGCCCTCGGAATTCAACAGAGCGTCAGAGACGCTGCGATAGAGCCGCAGCGTTTACTGACGCACTGACGCGGCGTCAATGTCGCTTGGCTCGGAACTGCACCTTTACTGGTACCGGCAGCGCGTTGGCAGGACGGAGTGATTAGGCTCCCTGCCTTATAAGTCCTCTTGGATTAGGCTTGCAATGAAACTGTTTTTATATGGGCACTAGCAGACCCGGTGAACTTCGTATCACCAACATCTAACAATAGTAGATTGTACAACAAGTGCATAAAACATACCATTTTACCCGAGACGTATATATCCACCCGAGCCGTAGGCGAGGATGGATAGTCAATTCGAGGGTAAAATGGGTTTTATGTACGAGTTATACACTCTGCTTTTCACTTCGAGTGTGGGGAAAATAAATTACAATATTGCAAAAAAGAAAAAATAAAGACTTCGCCATATTGGCGGGAAAACTTTCTTTTTCTTTTTTTTTATACGTGGAAGTGGCAGCACAGTTACTTAGCATAGATCGTAGTCCATAATGCTCTTGAAATACTTATTTCTTACAAAACTCATTAATTTTGCCTAGTTTTATTTATTTAGTACTTTAACATTGATTATGTACAGAATTTAAGAAACAAAATGAAACAACAAGTTTATTTAACGAAGTTTAATTGCGTGTGTGACTGTTTACCGGACGACCTTTGTCTTAGAGTCTGTGACATAGACGAAGATTTTACTTTATGCACTAGAGCATAAAAAGCGATTTTATGCAGCCTATACCCAACATAAACACGAACTTTACGAGCATGAGAAGTGAAAAGATTATTTAGACCTTGTACCGGGTTTGCAGGACGGACGTACTGTATTATGTAACTGATAATTTTTATGGTCGGAGCAACAAAGCTTTACTTTTTTATCAAATTTCAATAATTAGTGATGATGAATAATTAGTTTTTCATGTTTTATAAGCATGGTTTTTTCGAAGGCAAACAAACTGCGATGTTGTAAATTATTAGTTAAGTAATTCTTATCCAGTTTTCTCTTACTTAAATGTTGTAAATTAAAATTAAGGCTTTTTTAACGAGTTACGGATAAAAGTATTTTAATTTATCATACCTTAATTAAATATTTATGATTTATTTAAGTAAGTAAGTACTGGCAATTTATCCAAAAAATTGTGAATACTCCTAACTGTCAGCTCTATCTCTATACCAAAATCCGAATATTTACTTAAGATGAAAAAATCCTTAACCCCTCAATCGTGCGTCGTTGCATTATTTGTAATGTTAACCTCAACTTTTGTACAAAAACAAATACACGGTTGGGAGAATTCAGGTTGCCTGTCCGTGATTACGTAACTAACTAACCATTGTTTGTGAACGACACACAGGAAACGGAGTTATTACGCGACGATTAAAATAGCAGTCTCGATTAAAAGTAGCGCCTTTCTATCCTTTTAAGTACGAAACAAAAACCTGAGTTTACGCAAGTTCTGTGGCTGTACCGAAACCTGTCACTTAATTCTGAGACCAATTACTTTCAAAACAACTAAGATGCAACAATGTTACCTACTGTAGCTACTTATCGTGTTGTCGTTCATAATTTGTTGAAATGAATTAAGTAATTTATTATTGTCAAAATTTAACATTTGCAATGATTTCCTCATTTGAAATACCTCGGGTCACTCTTACAGCGAGATGGCGGGACCGCGAGACGTTCAAAACCGGATCAACTCAGGATGGATGAAATGGCGGCAGGTCAAGGGAACGACTTATGACCCCTAAAACCAATCCAAAAAAGCTTAAATTCAAGGGCAAAATATATAAGTCAAATATACATAATGTCGTCATGTATTGATCGGAATGTTCTGTCACCAAAGGGATGGACGAAACAAGATCGCAAGCAACTGAGGTGAGAATGTTGAGATGGATGTTGGGGGTAACTAGAATGGACAAGATACGGAATGAGTATTTATGAGGAAGTTTTAAAGGAGCTTCAGTGACAGAAAATATGAGAGAAATCGCCTTGCATGGTATGGTCCTTAGATTAATAACTCTTCGCTTAGTGGTCATGTGATGCGATGCGGAGGAATGAATGTGTCTTGTGGTGAAAAGGGTGCTGAATTTAAATGTGGATGGTATGTGGGGAGAGGATGGTCAAATATAAAAAGGTGAATGGATTGCGTGAAGGATGACATGTGCAAGAAAATGGTGACTGAAGCCTGTGCAAAATTGAGATAATAATCAGTAAAAATAATAATTTCCAATTTGGGCTAGTAGTTTCAGAACCAAGCGAGCTTAATAATCTTAATAATACCTATATCACACAGATAAGAAAAAGAAACTCGTCTTCTAATCGCTTATTTATGAATAGGTATCAGACGAAGCTTTTTATGTGTCACTCTCACGCTTGATATCTGTCATTTAAAATCAAAGTGTCAGTCCAAAGAGTAAGATTTCCTAATCAATCTTATAGGAACACCACAATTAGTGGTAATTGTCTTCATTACTTGACGTCGTGACATTTGTGTCGTAAGCGCCAAGTCAATTCCCTTGACATTTGTGGAAGCGAGTCACGTTCACAAATTCGCTGGAGGGTTAAGTAGCTAATATTAGGTATACATACTATGGTGCACTTAATGTCTAATTTTATCAATAAAACAACAAGACATTGTACCTATGTATTTCTTAAGATTAAAAAAAGATAATAGAAAAACATTTACCCTGTAATTTATAGAGCTTTTTTTCCTGTGAGAAGATAAATGATGCAATGTCAGTCTTGTGGGACGAGCGGTGCATATTAAATATCATAATAGCATATAATCATTTCCATTTAAAAACATGAAATTAAATAAATTCTCAAATTAAATAAACGCTTTATTCATACAATAAACAAAGATAGTCGTAATTATATGACTTTTAGAACTGGATTTTAACCACATAGATAGTTAGGTGTCATTTAATTATTGAGCCGTAACAATAGTTGTTCCGCATTATTTAGCGTAAGTAATGAACACCTGTTGTATTTACATTAACTACTAATTTAACATTGACCCTGTACAAGCGGAAATTAAATAATTTTGCTTTCTTTTAAATGCAATAGCATTTAAAAAAATCCTTACTAATGTTTTAGTATTAATAAATAGAAATTGATATTTCTAATCTAATATTTAAAAAAAATATTAATGCGCAATTTTGTTTTTATTGTAAAAGTTCCGAAAGAGCTGTTTATTAATCTGAGTCTCAGGTAACTTCCAAAAAAGAAAGAAAATCCTATTGAAAATTAGTTCAATTATTTTTCATATTTTTCTAATAATTCATTTATAGCCGCCGACTTTAAAAAGAGGGGTGTTGAACAGTACAGTTACCTATAGAAATACATTTGAATAAAATCGGCAATTTATTCGTGAGAATCTAACATTGCATAAGGTGAATGTGAAATTCATCCAATAATCTTTCTCGGAATCTAAGAAAAACGCTATAAGGATCAATAAAAACTTAATTCATGATGATTTTATTGGGCTCAATAAAAACGACGAGTCGTCCACTCACCGTTTGAGTCATCATACAGGTATTTCCTAACTGGATTATAAAGAACTCTAAAGTAACAGAAACTTTAATAGTTATTAGCATGAATGCTAACAACTGATACATAAAAAAAATACAAAGTAGGTATAAAAAAAATAAAATTATTATATTTATTTAAGTACTTAATTAATTAATTAAATTTTATTTAATTTTTTATTTATTATTTTTGTTTCATAGTCTTTGTATTTTGTAAAAAACCGTGTGCATTTTGTTTCGTTCGTTTTAGTTCAGAGTCATTTATTTCCTATTTTTAATGCTATTGAGTTAAAAAGCATTTTTTAGCTGGCGGCATACGCCTAGTTTTTTCGAAGATTGAATTTTAGTTGCGTGAACGACCATAGGCGGCGACGGCCGGCGCTTCTATGGTTTTCAAGAAAATAATACGATTACGATAGCCAAATGATTTTCCGTGCTTTGGGGATAGCACAGATAATATTACACTAGTAGGTATAGTTTGTTTTAATTTTAGACGTTCAATTGTTTCAATAGTCAGTCAGTCAGCTCGAAGTACATAAAAAGAACGGTAGGAAACAGCTGTGAACCTACCCATGCTATCGAACAAATCAATCTAAGTGTTTGTCCCGAGCACCTTGACATAGTTTGGCACCTGATTGTAAATACATATGCCTTTTACTACGAGCATTTTTATACAGGTTGCTAATAGAAAGGGCACATGCTCGTCGAGTTTAATCGTACTAACCCAATACGACGCTATCCCGCGGGAATGTGATGTTTTTCCGGGATAAAAAGTAGCCTCAGTCACTTTCTAGCTCCCAAATTATCCCCATACCAAAAATCACGTCGATCCGTTGCTCCGTTTTAATGCGAAAGACGGACAAACAAACAAACACACTTGCACATTTATAGTACCTATTAGTTAATATGACACGGTCGTGCAACCGTCATTCAAAACTATCATGCAAGGCTATTTTAGCCAATCAAAATGAACCTTTTATAACGCTGCCCGATTTTCCTCTATATCGATTGGATAGATGTCTTGCATGTTGGTTTTAAATGACGGTGGCATGAACGTCTAATGGGGTTATTCCCTGAGAATCCCATTCCCCGAGGATCCTGTCCCGGAGAATCCCGAATGCGCTAAATGTGATTACATTTACTTTTATTATTATCGGGATCCTCCGGGACAGGATCCTCGGGATATGGGATCCACAGGGAAAACCCGTCATGTACGCCTTAGACGACGGCTAAGAACCAAACCTAATTGGGACAGGACAGAGATCCTCAGTAGTCTATAAAGTAATTTCCAGGATTATAATTTTTAAAATATTTCGTTAGATACTTTGGCTATTCGTGGAAGATATCAGTGGATTGCGGCGCAGGATTGGCACTGGATCAATATAAACATGTTTCAATCCAGTACAGCGTCCAGTAAAACATATTTTCATTGATCCAGTGCCAATCCAGCGCCGCAATCCAGTGACACTGGATCGAGCTACTGGATCAATGTAAATCTGGCTGGAATCAGGTGGCTGTTCTAACGAAGTCGAAATCACTACATAGTATAAAACAAAGTCGCTTTCTCTGTCCCTATGTCCCTTTGTATGCTTAAATCTTTGAAACTACGCAACGGATTTTGATGCGTTTTTTTTTAATCGATAGAGTGATTCAAGAGGAAGGTTTATATGTACTTTTTATCCCGATATTCCCACGGGAACGGGAACCACGCGGGTGAAACCGCGGGCGGCCGCTAGTAACTTATAAATCACTCGAACAAAAAACCATTACAAGATCTTTTTTATAGTGCATAAAAACTAGGTAGGTGCCTTGAGTTGTGTAATTGTCTTTTTATCAGATAATTGTTCTTCTGATGATTCCTTTGTTATTGTGTTGTGCTAAATATAATGCATTTTATCGAACAGTTTTAAGCACAAAAAATATCTTTAAATTAATTAAAAACCATTTAAATGCAAGCAAAGGAAGTAGGAAAACGTGATATAGATAGACTTAACAATTCTTTTTATACTTTTGAACACTCATTTCGAATGCGAGAAGCTAAAAATACATAAGGTGTAGTCAAATTACTTAACATTGAAACAAAGCAATGAGATTATTCTCGTTTCTAGCATTTAACACAAAAGACCACGTAAAGGTAATTGTTACGGTCAATATTTTTAGCTCAGTTGTAATGGTCTCCACATAATTGTATTGTGTTGGTATAACATTTAGAGGAAGCAGTGTTTGACGCATCAGTTGGTATTTCGATTTATGTAATTTATGCCGTGTAACATATTAGTTTATCATTCGTCATCAGCCATTTAATTTGCTCACTGCCTCTCCTTATCCTGGAATGCCTCCTTATGGATGGATTAGGAGAATATGGGCCATGACCCACCACGCAGGCCCAATGCGGATTAGTGGGTATTAACGACCGCAAATACAGCCGAGACCAACGGCTTAACGTGCCTTCCGAAGCACGGAGGAGCTCGAGATGTAAAGTTTTTGGTTATCCATCCCGTGACCGACCATTGCGAAAGTTGCTTAACCTTAACTATCGCAGGTCGAGTGCTCTAACCACTGCACCACGGGCTCCTCCATGTTAGTTAGAGAATTGTAATTTACTAGTGCAATTCGGTTATATCGCGTTCTCGGATTAGACGTGGAAAGGTAACAAACAAAAAGACAGTACCGCATTTGTAACATGTATGAGGTTAATATTTGGACTTTACATTCAGTTTGTAAGAGACTTTAATATTGAACCCAGATTTTCTTTAATTCTTTACCTTTTTATATAATCTTTCTTTGCGTAAGGTACAAACACGAAGCATATTACATGCTGGCCTTGCGGATCTTATCGCGTTTATATTAAAAAAGCTTTTCGTAGTACAACAGCTGAAATGCTTAATGTGCTGATGATTGAACATATTTATGACGATGGGGTGTACCTTCGATCATATGATCGAAGGGGTGAACAGTCACGAACAATAATATGTAAACAATATAGGACTATATCATATTGCAATGTTGATTGTTGAATGACTTTTGTACAAAGATAGTTTTATTTTGGAACGCTTCAATATGACAAAGTTCTATGTTGTTGACATATTATTGCTCATGACTACATAGGTACACACGGCGGCACATCAGACTATGCATGTTGACCTTGAGACCGCCTTCATGCCCTACGTAATAAAAGCTGTTATCGCAGTTCAACTGTTTAACTTGATGTGCTGTCGAGTGTACACCTATGGCCACGTGTTTGTTTTGAATGCTAAGAAAACAACCCTTTCGCTACCTTATGTTTATGGTACCTACTCGAAACTAAAATAATCCTAAACAAACAAAAGACGGCACGCAAAATGAAATGTTAATTAGATAGTAAGCAAGAAACCTTTTACGACTCCAACTTTCCATATAGGAACTGTGAGTATTCTCATACTTTTTACTGTGTTTAAACAAATAGATAAGTCTACAAATAAAGGAAAACGCAGTAATGCGGTCGCACGTTCTCGGTCTCATTACTTTGTTTTTATTTGAAGACGCGTGGGAACAAACATGTGACTACATTATTTGGAGAGAGAAAATACTGCACCATTCCGTTGCATAATAAGTGTAGTTAGAGCTGCTATGTTTTCTACATCTGGTGTTCAGATAAGAGGAGCAATGCGCTCTGGATTATAAAGTTCAAAATCTGGGTTTTCCAGACTTATTAAAACAGCTAAACAGACGTCAAAACAGTCGGTATACGTAGGAGGGTGACATGCGCAGTGGAGGTCCGATCAATGCACCCCTGGAGTGCGCGCGCCACCCTCACTTCACCGTCTATCTACGCAGTTGTTCTCGAGGAAAAATATAGAAAGAACCGGGCGCACTCGTCGGATCGCCCTTGAGTAGCGAAAAAGGCAATCATCCGTTTATCTACAGTAAATGTTTAGTGTAGTTGTGAGCATCAAGGTGTGCTGATTTGCCTCGACACCCACGCGGGCTTGTTTCGCTCGTTGGCTTAGTATCGCGTGAGTCACGGGGATCTCCAGATTTGGCTGTTGACTGAGTGTCTGTGCTAGTGTAGCTGCATTTCGGATGCCGGTGGAATCCAGAGGGTAGAGCGGGCGCGCCGCGTAGACCACCCAGGCCGCTCCGCTCCAAGAATGGATGACTGCACAAACGAGTCCTATGACGAAGACACTGAACCTCAGTGCGAAATGGTACGTTACACCTTACACCTGCTACGTAAAGCATTCCTTACCAACTTACCAAATGTTATTATGATTTAATAAAAACAAAACTTTTAACCATAAGGTGAAATTATCATTCAGAGCCAATTCAACACTTTCGTTATGTAACCTCAAAAATTTTCGCACAATGGTTGCACAAAATGGACGGTCTGCAGTGATATTTGTGAACGCAATTTCTTGGAATAGTTGCACGATTGTCTACAAATCGAAGCTGTCGTGTTTGGAACTAATGTCTGACGTATTGTACCGTAATAATGGTGGTCGGAATGACTGGAACAATTTATAGAGGATAAGGGTTTTTGAAGCTATTGTGCTTTCTTATTGTGATGATTGACCTAGGCAGCTCAACGAGCTGTTGATTTAGTTCGTCTGCGTCGACCTTGTAAATATTAGTCGCGTGACAAACGACAACCCGTGGCTCAATGTCAACATAGCGGTATAATTTTTAATAGAATTTATATAAGCTTACACTGTTTCGAATCGGGTCTCGTTATTTGACGTAACACAGCTTGCGAGAACCGCTGTTGTAATGAAGGTCAAGTAAATAAAATTTGTTTCTTTTTGAGGCAATTGCACGCTACTGTTAAACATTTAATTATTTAGATAATTATTATGACTAAAACTTTATTAACGATACTATATTTTGATGAAGCTTTAAACTATGCTTAATAATAAAATGCTAATTGTGAATAAAATTACAGATTAACTATAATTCCAGAATGTAATGTCGTTATGAAAATTTATAATGGTACAGTTACTACTACATACTTAAATCCCAAACATGGCGCAGTAATTTATGCATAGGTACTTACATTTCATCATAAAGAATTGAACATGACTTGTTCAATTGTAATGATAATTAGGTACCTACTGAGATACATGTTACTAATATTCATTATTGTAAAAGTTGTCTGATACTTATACCTATGCCATAGGTTTGCTGACAGCTTGCACATAGTGAAAAGAATCCACATAAACTTTTTTTTATTTTATAAAAACTGGTTAAGCATTTGAACGCCATCTTGCTAAACAGACAGGATGCAGTCTAGGGTGTAGCATGCTTACCCAGTAGGTGCCCATTCACTCTTGCCTTGAAGAGGCCAAGGTTACATTAAGCTTATTCCAATCTTTAGCAGCTCGCAACTAGCAAAGTGCTTCGTACGGACGGGTGGAATGTCTACTATGTAGGGATGGTAAGCTAACCTAACCTAACTAAATCATCATCATCAGCCATTTCACGTCCCCACTGCTGGGGCACTGGCCTTCCTTATGGATGGACGGAGAACTATGTATTTTTGATTATTTGCCTTTGAATGAGAATTCTTGATAAAAGAAAAAAGCAAGTTTAGGAAAAAATGTAATAGATAAAAACGAGACAGACCCATAGTAGATTCTCGATTTTGGGGCCGGTTGATTTTTATCATTTTCATATATTTACGGAACAACATTGTAAATGCATGAAAGTAATTAAAAATAATATAAAATAGCCTTTTATTATCGTAATAAGTAAACCGAGAGATAAAGAAATAAATGTGTCATCGATTTGATTGCTTAATAAGCGTTCTTTTAATATCTCGATATCTATGATTTTACTATTAACATATAAGCATATATAAAATGTAAAGTTAGAAGCTGATTCTCGTAAGTAAATGCTTTTTCATAATAGCTAAATGATGATACGGATCAGATTAATGCTAAAAGCATATTAGTATCCACTTAACACAGAACACTAATAACCTTCTTGTAAGGAGAATTTTATTAATTTTGCCGTCGACAATTTCAGTTTTCTCCGCGTAATCAGAGACGAACAGGAAAACAGACAACGACGTCTCTATGTTTTCCACTCTGTTCTGTTTCTTCAGTAGCGTAGAAGAAAAGACCTTATTGAAAGTGAAGTATTAGAAAACCACCCTCACAACTACTTAGTTTCGATTGGACTCGAACCCATGATCTTTCACTGTCCGGGCGAATGCTCTGAACAGTGAAGGAAAGATTGTGGGTTCTAATACTTCATTTCCAATTATAAAAAGTGCATTGCGAATGCAAATAAGTAAAAATAACTAATAGAGCTTCCTCAAAGAAGTTTGGTACAACTCACTGGATGGTGGCCACCCATGACTGATTGTCATTCGTTTCCGAAGACCGACGTTTTCTTTCCCGATCAGTGGACGTAGTGTGACTGCGATGTCTCCAAACCGAACTCCAGTCTCTATTGTAAATCAAGCGCATTTATCTTCTAATCGCTTTTAAAGGTTCCCATACTCTATTCTCGTTCCTTTGTCAGCCGACTGCTTTCAATCACGAGCTATCATGCTTAATTACTAGCCATTTTGACCGCCTTATTTAATTGGTCAATGATAATTGTGACTTTTGAATCGAATTTGAGATTGATTAAGAAGAGGTCAAGCTCGCAACACGGTCGACCTTTCGAATCTTCATTGTTCTTTAATACTATGTAATTTCTTTATAACGATTCGTTATATAAATTATGAGTGGCCTCATGTTGCTCATTTGAATGGTCGTACTTGATTTGAGCCTTTGTGAAATACCGCTCTACGCAGTTTCACCCGTGTGGTACTCGTTCCCGTGAGAATATCGGGATCAAAATATAGCTGTTAGGTTGGTGGTAGGATTTGTTCTTAGTCCGCCTGGCTAGCTACCACCATCTTATCTAAGTCTGTCGCCCACCACCAGACACCACATCCACGGCCTTCTCACACGCTGATAGAGCGTCTTCCGACGATGAAAACTGCACCCCTTTCAGTCGATCAAATGACTCATCAGCCTCCTTACTCTTAAGCACGTCTTAGATTAGCTTAAGGTTAGTGTCCTTACTCTTGGCGGAATCGAGTTCACATTAGGATCAAATCAACTTCAAAAATTTGTTATATTGGTAGGTACTTACTTTGAAAACGGTTGCTTTGGTTTCCATAGTACCTACTGTTTTGACATTATTTCGATCATGTGAATTCGATTCCGTCGAGAGTAACCCCCCTTTAGGTCACATAAAATCGAAGAAAATCATCGCACGAAAATGTTCTCGATGATACAATAGAATGAATGAGACACGATAATTTAATTTGACTCTCGAAAAAAATGTAGAGGGAAATTCGAAATTCGAACAATGGTATTTTTACTTTTAAATAACCAAATTTTTCAAAATAATTACAAGTGGCCAGTGCCTTATGGCTATTTTTTTCTAAATAAATACTTCTGAATGTTCCACGTAGTTTTTATACATAGTCGTCACTTGTTTCATATTCTAGTGGCGGTGTTTGTGGCTCGTTTGCGGCGAGACGGTTGAGATAAGATAGCCAGTTCCTCAGTGATTGAGGATTCCGGGAGTAGTGCGCTTCCACCTTATCATCACTTAACATCAGGTGTGATGAACTGCTACCCCGCTGTAAATAAAAAAAAAGCTTTTTTTCCATAACATAGGTACTTACTTAATTTTATTGTTAACAGTTATAGTAATCAAAGCATGTTGACACTCTTACTATAGTAATTACTGCAAGCGGTACACGGATACCTAGCCGCATCACTATGTCACGTATACCGTATACTACGTGAGCAGCATAAACACAGTGTGAAGCAACATATATCGTGATGCACCCAATTATGAAGAAACTTTGTACTTTGACGCAAGTGAGAAAGACGATGGTTTCTTAGAGAATGTTGCTTTTTCGACGTATTTGAACTCACGAACTGTTAAAGGGCATGCTCTGATCTTTCTCTTTTGATATTAAATGTTATGTAAACAATGGTGTGTGTTAATGAGAGATTGTTGAAGTAACTGCTCCATCTTTATCATGAACTTTTACTATCTCGCCGATAAAATCTATATATATAAAAATGAATCCCTATTTCCCTTGGTCACGGCATCACGCGTGAACGGCTGGACCGATTTGGCTAATTTTGGTCTTGAATTGTTCGTGGAAGTCCAAGGAAGGTTTTAGCGGTGAGAAAATAGGGGAAGGAGGGGTAAGTAGGGGTAGAGTAGAAGTAGGGTAGGGGTAGAGTAGGGGTAGAGTAAGGTAGGGGTAGAGGTAGGGTAGGGGTAGGATAGGGGTAGGGGTAGGGTAGGGGTAGGGTAGGGGTAGTGTAGGGGTAGGGTAGGGGTAGGGTAGGGGTAGGGTAGGGGTAGGGTAGGGGTAGGGTCGGGGTAGGGTAGGGTAGGGGTAGGGTAGGGTAGGGTAGGGGTAGGTAGGGGTAGGGTAGGGTAGGGTAGGGGTGGGGTAGGGTAGAGTGGAGTAGGGGGTAGGGCCACGGGAACGAAGTCGCGCTGGGTCAGCTAGTAATAATATAAAAAATTTCTTTACTCAACTTGACTTAATAAAAAATATATAGTTTAAAAAACTAAACAAACACACTTTTAATAGTAACAGACTTAAAAGTACAAAATAACCGTCTATTCAGTAAGTGAAATTAAAAAGCGTGGTGCGCGTTGTCAACATTAAGTTCTTGAAATTCATGCTTTGCAAAGGGCGCACCACGCTTTTTAATTTCACTTACTGAATAGACGGTTATTTTGTACTTTTAAGTCTGTTACTATTAAAAGTGTGTTTGTTTAGTTTTTTAAACTATATATTTATTTATTTCTTTTTAGTTTAACAAATAGCCACTAGCTTCCTTAATAAGATGTAATAAACTACATAATTAGGTACATTTAATAAAGTACAAGACTAATTTATTCCTCCCTGTTCCAACATAACATAAGACCCTCACCACCAAGTGTAGCGAATAGGTCTCATCTGAATGAAACAAATGAGCTCTAACTCGAGGGGTTTCCTAGTGGTCATTAAGGAGTGCTACTGGCTTCCTCCCTGCTCCATCATCAGACCCTCACCACCAAGTGTAGCAAATAGGTCTCATCTGAATGAAACAAATGAGCCCAAACTCGAGGGGTTTCCTAGTGGTCACTAAAAAGTGTCACTGGCTTCCTCCCTGCTCCATCATCAGACCCTCACCACCAAGTGTAGCGAATGGGTCTCCTCAGAACGAAACGAATGAGCCTAAACTCGATGGGTTTCCTAGTGGTCATTAAGAAGTGCCACTGGCTTCCTCCCTGCTCCATCATCAGACCCTCACCACCAAGTGTAACGAATAGGTTTCATTAGAAAGAAACAAATGAGCCAGAACTCGAAGGGTTTCCTATTGGCCATTAAGGAGTGCCACTGGCTTTCTCCCTGCTCCATCATCAGACCCTCATCACCAAGTGTAACGAATAGGTCTCATTAGAACGAATCAAATGAGTCAGACTCAAAGGGTTTCCTATTGGCCATTAAAGAGTGCCACTGGCTTCCTCCCTGCTCCATCATCAGACCCTCACCACCAAGTGTAGCGAATAGGTCTCATCAGAACGAAACAAATGAGTCAAAACTCGAGGGGTTTACTTATGGTCATTAAGGAGTTTCACTGGCTTCCTCCCAGCTCCATCATCAGACCCTCACCACCAAGTGTAGCGAATAGGTCTAATCAGAACGAAACAAATGAGCCAGAACTCGAGGTGTTTCCTATTGGTGATAAAGGAGTACCACTGGCTTTCTCCCTGCTCCATCATCAGACCCTCACCACCAAGTGTACCGAATAGGTCTCATCAGAACAAAACACATGAGTCTAAACTCGAGGGGTTTCCTAGCAGCCATTGAAGAGTTATATTGCCCACCTCTTGACTCCATCATCAGATCAGCTCGATAGTAGCAAATTATTGTATTGTCATCAGATTCATATAGACTTGCAAAGTTTCAGATCAATACGACAATTAAAAGTAGGTTAAAATTGAATTCCAAGATTTTCTTACATTGTGACTTAGTTACAAGTGAAGCTAATAAAAGTGTGGTAATAAGCTCTTTTGAATCGTCAATATTTTCCTACCTAGTTAAAAAGTCTTGAATGGAGACTTTTTAACTGATGAGAAGAAATGAAACTATACTTAGGTTTATGAAACTTGATGTATACGTACCTGAATTTTAAAGAGATTTGAATATCTGACAGTTAATTCAAATAATAGAGTGATTGTAAGTACAAAGTTTTTTTAGTAAGTAATAAAGTATTTCTTACAATCACGCCAATTATCTAATTAGCCCATAGTTCATTAAGAAACTATGATGAAAACGTGATAACGCATAAATACCTATGATTATAATAAAGTAGGTACTTTTTAAATAAACACATCTTCTCTCAATCTTTTATTTATATAGGTACTTTTTGTTTGTAAATACATACTTAATATACATTAGTAACACCTAGACCTAGACAAATAGACAGTTCATGCACAGAAATATTTGTCTTATCCCTGAATCGAACCCGGGACCTCTGCGCCAAATCGGTCGTCGAGTTTGGTCAACTTTGGTCACGTTAATCTCTTCTTAATACGTATGTCAGCCTAATTTTTGTGAAAGTTTAATATAATTTGTTTACGACACTTTACTAGTTGTACCTACTGAAAAGTAGGATTCGAATCAAGCAGTCTAGAATTCGATCACGCTTTATGACTTTCTCTGGGGCCCGATTCTCAGGCATTCGAACTTTTTCAGTGTGGTAATTCGTATGTCGAACATTTTGTTTGTGGTTTCTATGGAAAAGTTAGAACGTTTCAAACAAACTAAGCTGTCTTGAATTTCGAGCTATAAATGTGAACTGAACTGAACTTCGAGAAAAGTTCACATTTATAAGCTCGAAATTCAAATATAACACAGTTTTTGTATTGTCAGAATTTCACAATCGAAAAAGTTCGATCGAAAACCAGTCGAACGCTACGAGTGGTAAAAACCAATAGATGTTCGTATACGAACTTAGCTGTCAAAATGAATTTGTTGACATGTAGGACAGCTTAAGTTTGTTTGAAACGTTCTAGCTTTTCAATAGAAACCACAAACAAAATGTTCGACATACGAATTACCACACTGAAAAAATTCGAATGCCTGAGAATCGGGCCCCTGTTCTTGACGCTCGTCTTACATTTGTTTATTATAAATTTGACAGATTCGTGTTCGAATGAGAAGATCGATTCGTTGGTTGACTTATTTTTAGTCCGCCTGGCTAGCTATACCGCCATCTATACGAGTCTGACGTCATAACAACGATGTTTTCAGCATTTGTGTGTTCTGGCAGTCAAAGATAAGATAGCCAGTTCCTCAGTGATTGAGGATTTCGGGAATACTGCGATTCCACCTTCAGCTTGATCACCACTTAACAACAGGTGTGATGAAGGCTAAGGTTAATCCCCGTTGTGGATAAAAAAAGAAGTGGAGTTGAAGTGACTGCAAGAATCGAACCCCAGTACTTCTTATAAAAAATGCCACTTTATCTACTTTCCCCTGACCATGCAAGCTAAGCCATAACATTACATTAATGCAGGACTGGGTAGCAAGGTATTTGCATGTTGACCATGTTTTAACCGTCTCGGTCGTATGTATAGATCGCTATCTTTTCAGCTAACAAGCATAATAAATCGATACCTGCGTAATTGGAGCCGTAATCATCAAACTTCTACTCTAATAAGGTATATTTAAATACAATAGTCCATTAATAAAGTTTGTATTTTCAAACATAGTTTATTCAATTCACCTGTAAATTATTTAAAGTGTTTCACCGAACGGTCCCCTGACTGCAACGAGAAATTAAAGAGCTTGTTTTCCCTTTTAGTGCTTATTTTTTTGCAGTCGGTTTAATTCTATTTTTTTGTAATAACTAATTATGTTTTTATTTCTCTTGATCTTATGGGACTAAAATATAGCAACTTTTTTTCCTGTCGCTTAAATTACTAATGTATACATTTTCCATTCTTGGAACTATTACAATATCATAAAAGGCCTCTCAAAACAAGAAATAAGTATTAGTCTTTTTACTTCCCATAGTAAGTTACAACCTGCCAAGAATGTACACAAAATAAAACGTTAGCTACAATAAAATGCTAAATACCATGAAATAGCTCATGCTTCAAAATATAATGTTGAGATCCGTATCGAGAATCGAAAACGTGAAGCTACCACGCCGAGATACGATGTAAATCGAATTGTTAATTCCATAGTAATGGTGAAGATAGCTGTGCTCTATAATGTGGGCTATCTGCGTACCATCTATTCCAGAGGTTCCCAAACTTATTTTGCCTACTTCCCACTTTGAAAATAAATTAGTTTTTAGCGCACCCCATTTTTTTACCTACTTTAAAACCACTAATAACTTCAAATGACATAATTATTGCGAGCTATTTCAGCGAAGATTAAACATTCATTCTCAACGAGACTTTTATTATAACCCGCAAGAGTTAACTTGAGTTTGAGACCAGCGCAGTTAGGTAGTACACAAAAGCGCTTAGCATGGGTAGCCTAGAGGCTAATGTAGAGGCATTTTTTTTGGGTCTCTTATTTATTTATAGGGGCGACGCCAGCGAAGCCGGGCGGGTGATCAGTCACCTTTAGGCATGCAGAGCCCACAATGGGGCGTTATCGCCCACTTTGGGAAAGACTGTTCTATTCGAACAGAGTGCTTGGGTTGATGCAAATGTTAAGTAATAAATAAATAGTAGTTTATTTTTTGGGGTGTGTGATCTTTCTAAAGAGATTATTTTTATATTTTATTTTATCTTACAGTTGGATTATACGATTAAACGAATATTGTAAAAAAATCTAATTTCCTCCATTATTCTGCTATAAAATCTCGCATTATACTAACGTTCTCTACCTAAAAGTAAAAAAGCTAATTACTTTAACCGTTTTATATTTGAACGTGTGAGTTTAGATAATGCCGAAGGACGACTATAATAAGCTTACAATAAGTAGGTAGGTAATTCAAGTTCCATAATGAGAGAAGCCGGAAAATTTGAAGAAAAAGTTCTTATTTAATAACGCTCAAGGTTGCCCTAATTATGTTTCGAATATCTGTCTCTTGCCTGAGAAATTACCTAATATAATAGCATATTATAATAAACCTAATTTTGTACGATAAAACAAAACTTTCAAATCGTTTCACTTTAAAAGTATTAGTACCTATACCGAGAGTCCCGGATTTCAATGGTATAAAATTTTAATTAAACCAAATTGTCGAAAAAGATTTGATACTGCTTCGGCTCCTGTTTTACACTACAAAGTTTTAATTAGTACAAACAGTTTAAGGGATAAAAGTGATTATCAGAACGTAAATGTTTTTTATGGTGACAGCCACGAAATCGCGAAAACAATCAGCTGTTTCATACATTTTATTCGAGTCGATGTGCGTTAGTACTATTAAAATATTCTGTGTCAATGTTACACTTTTATAAGAAAAAGCTGAATCTTTTCGCGATTTCATGGCTGGTCCCATCGTATAACTTGTTCGTATTGATTTGCCCTTTATCCCCTAAAATGTTTGTACAACATGCAGTTAAGTCCTAGAATTTGAGAACAAAATAGACTATCGCGACTACTTTATAAAGACCATATTAAAATTTTCTATTAATGCTTAAGGCGATATTCGGAAAAGTTATGCTGAAGCGAGATAGCAATGAGAAAACGACGCGCGCGGGAGCGAGACCGATTTTGCAGATTAGGCAAAAAAAACACAAAATCACTTTGTATTAAAAAACTACAGCAATTTAAAAAAATGCTTCTATACGATTCTAAATATTATTAGTGTCTACTAATTAAACCAATTTCAGTGTAATCAACCCCATTTAAGAATAATCTTAAATTTTCGTATTTTTAGAGGTCTTTTCGAAAAGAAAAAGTGTCGAGGCAAAATCATAAGATCGTGTTTTTGAAACTATACGATTCTAGATAAAGGTATGAAGAAATATAGGTATATCTTATTACCAGATTTGTAACAACTGTAACCGTTCTATAGTTTTAAATAAAAAAGTCCATACTTTTTGCGAGTAGCGCCTTAATTTATTTTTACTAGATACCTATAATGAAACCTTACATTACATAGCCCTTTCAAGTTTATCAGCATCTTGCTATGAACCGTTCATCGCCAATTTATTACAGCTAAGAATGAAGGCTTACCGTTACGCAGGGCTGGGAGCCAGAGGTCCCCAACATGCTCCGTAAGTAGGTAAAAGCTTAGCATCAGTGTGAAAAGTAAATCCTCAATGGCTACGGCCGACTCCGGCGTGCTGGAAAAGTATTTTGTATTTGTTTTTTGTTTTGCGAAATGAAAAAATAACAGTTCATTTCACAGTATACCGCCGTAGGGTTTGTGAACCGTTGGTGTAGCTTCTTTGAGATTCTCAAGAGCTGCAAAAGCATAGCTTGAATAAATTATTTTGAATCTTGAATCTTTGTCCTAAAAACCTCTAGTGCAAAACAACATTCGAATTGAAAAATACTTTCATAATGTTTTATTATTAGAAAAACTATTAGACTGTCTATCTCTTCAACTAGTAATTTTAAAGGATTGATCAGCTTCAAATACATCAAATCTTATCTACTAATCTTAATCTTATGAAAATGCTCAACTGCTCAGAAAAAAGGTCATTGATTTTTTATTAAGTTCAATGAAAGACAAAAAACATCAATCATTAACAAAATAAAAAAATATTATACTTATTAGATATAGGTAATGAAAGCTTGATGAGCAGTTTGAGAATCGCTCTTCGGGTCTCGACCACCTGTACAAACTGTGATGAGTATGCAGTATTGTGCAATTGCAACAACTTTACAACACACAATTGCTCAACTGCGCCGAAAAAAGGTCAATGAAAATTTTTAATAATTCCTATGAAAGACAATAAAAATCAATCATTAACATAAGTAATTAAAAAATGTATAAGATATATATAAAAATATATATGTTGATAAAAACCTCAAAGAATATAGTTTGGAAATCGCTCCACGACGGGCATCTCGTATTCTCGTCTCGACCACCTGTACAAACCGTGATGAGTATGCAGTATTGTGCAATTGCAAGAACAACGATACAATACACGATTGCTCAACTGCTTTGAAAATTGTGCTCATATCTTTGGAGAGATGTCTGATCAACTTGATGATAGCTGATGTGAATAATTACGTTCCGATGGCTGATGACGATGAGATATTATCTTGACGTTCAGATAATCTTTATTCATATATATATTTGAGCAAATAAAAGACTCAAAATAAAGGGCAATATTATTCAGGTACTGGATTTCCTTCAAAAATTACCTAAAACTTATAGTTTTCTAATAAACTTTTGAATGGGAAATACCATCAGTAGGTATATTAGTCCCAAATGGAACTCTCTCCATGCGTCCGTGAATCCTAGAACATAAAACCCGAGCGATTTCAAGATTAGAGTGCACAGACTAGCTTCATCGTCGATGTTATCAAGAGCGAACCCAAAGTAAAATAAAAATAAAAACCTCAAGTATGACCTCAAGGTTTAATTTAATAAAATAATAAATAAATAAATATTTTTCTTACAATCACACCAATTATCTAAGCCCGTGGTTAATTTCTTAAGAAACTGTGTCTACGTCAACTTGATAACGGATAAATATATAAGTACTTATATACTTTTTGTTTGTAAATACATTCTTAATATACATAGAAAACACCCAGACCAAGACAAATAGACATGTTCATGCACACAAATATTTGTCTTGTTCGGTAATCGAACCCGAGACCTCTGTCTGGCGCAGAAGGTTTACCCCTGCGCCAAATCGGTCGTCTAGTTTGCTCTTAACTGTAGATAAGTAAAACAAACTGGGTGTGTAATATATGATTTAACAACATTTTGTATAATACTCACAAAATATAACAACACATTACATAAAATCATTTCATATAACGGTAATTTTGTATAATCAACGAATGATATAAATTCAAAATATATAATTTTAAACCGTATAATGAACATTTGATATAAAAAACGTTTCATATAATAAACGTTTACTATAACATTTACATTGTATAATATTTAAAACACATAATGGTTATATAACATAACAACATTTCATATAACGTTCATTTAGTATAATCAACGAATAACTATTTCTGGCGCTTTGCCGGCCGCTGCCGCGGCACGCTCGCTTCGCTCGCTCGGCTCGCGCTGTTTTGTTCACAGTTCTAACCTAACCTAACCTATTATCAATTGTTTTGTCACCGTTGTGGCTTTTCGAGCGCACTGTACCCCCCGTGCCCCCTGCTCCTTTGCCTACCCTATACATTTAATTGACTAATTGATGATTATATAAAACAAAATTATATCAAATGAAATTATTACATATGATGATTATATCACAGATAATATAATACTATACTAGTAATTATATGAAACAAAATTATATCAAATGACCGTTATAGCATATGTGTTTTATATAAAATATTTTTATATAAAATGAGCGTTATGTCAAATGATATTATATAAAATGATGATTATATGAAATAAACATTATGCAAAATGAAATTAGTTGAAGTGTTGTTATGACAAACGTTTATTATGTCATATGAACGTTATTGAAATGAAATTATACCAAATGAAATTATATCATTAATTACGCACCCAAACAAACTATGTATTACCAACGATATCAACGCTACGAACTAGTTGGTAACGCTTCCTGCCGGCCTTCTTGCTTACACCTTAGTGGGGTAAGCAAGACAACTTGCCGTACCATATCATATCGCGCGTTATAAGCCGCTCATGCTAGCCCGGCAGTTCATTCTAACGGGTTACATGGAGTTCATAAACTTGTAGCCGGGTATGTAATTGGGTATTTGACTGAATTTTTTTAATTACTTCAAATGTTCATTGAATTAGTAGCAACACAATATAGGTATCTTGAACATTTTCAGCGATATAGAGCATCAAACTTTCAAATTAGACAAGGAGAGCGCTATCGAAATGTGACGTCACATTTCTATAGCGCCATAGTAAATTTCGTTTTAAAAAGAGATAGCTAGAGTCACATTTAAGTAGCTCATAATTCGCTTGTTATAATACAGATTGAATTTCTTCTTTCACATTTGTTATTCAATAATGTTATATTTCTGAATGTCATAATTAAATATCTACATTTCAACAATAGTCAAATACCCAATTAGCAATATGTGAGGATAACCACCACTTATCGTTAGAAAGGGATTTTATTAAAACTTTTACGTAAAGCTTGCTAAACGAGTACCTACTGTAGACTTTTTCTTGTTTTTCTAAGGACCGCGTGGTTAAAGTGCTAGTAGTAGTCAGGGACAAATTCAGTGAACCACTTCTTACTTCGTTTCGTGAGGCTGGTGCCAGTCACGTGCATACCCTTTTATCATTTGATTATGTATTAAACTAGGGTAGGGTAGGGTCATAATCAAAACTTTTAGCTTTAAAAAAGCGTGCACTTGACAGATTAATTCTAAAATGTGACAGTATCTACAAAATTTTATTTTAAACTTATAATTGGGTATTCCTAGTAATTTAATATGTCATTAATCACCGAGGTAAATTCATTGACTATGAATAAAAATTCGAAATGACCCCATTTCGTACCCTCCCGTGGACCGTGTCCAATCGATGTTTGTGTGTTTGAATACAAGTTAAAAATACTATTAGCAAAAATATATAATTAATTATCATCGAACTTATCCATACTTATATTATAAATGTGAAAGTGTGTTTGTTTGTTTGTTTATTTGTTTGTTTGTTTGTTTGTTTGTCCGTCTTTCACGTCAAAACGGAGCAATGGATCGACGAGATTTTCGGTATGGAGATAATTTGAGAGCTGGAGAGTAACATAGGCTACTTTTTATCCAGGAAAATTATAAAATAAAAATGGTAATTTTGTATAGAAAACCGTTAAACTGTCATACTTCACACAACTGTCATTTCTTAGCCGATTCCAAAAAGACGGTATGTCAAAGAGTATGTAATCACTGACAATTTTCCCGCTTAGGATTTCTTTTTTTTTTAATAAGTGACATTGTGTCAGGCAGGTGATACGAAGTTCGTGTCCAATAAAGTTTATATGGCAAAACAACGTTTGCCGGGTCAGCTAGTTATAAATATACATGGCTTATCGTTTCTGAATACCGCAATAAATAAAAATACACATAACAAGATTTATCACTGATAAACATGTTGTGACAAAAATTGCGACTCCTCCTGTGGACCAATAAAAATGTACGAGCACGGGTTGGCAAAAAAAACTTCCACTCAAGATTATTTAATTTTACTGGCAACACTTCTAGCTGTCATCTGAAGCAACAGTTTGGCACCGGTGCTAACAAGTTGCGGCGAACAGTTGAATTTGTTTCTCGAATAAAATAATTAGTTACAGTTTTTGTAAAAGATCGTTGCGACTTTTCAGTTACATCAATATTTTGGTAAGTACAATACTTAGAATTTATTATTTCATATGTCGTCATGTAATCTGGGGAATGATTGAAAAAAATTGCCACAACGCTTGCCTAACCTCAAAAATCAATTTTTCACATTAATTTATTTTGTAATAATAAATAATAACGACCCTTCCGTGGACAACTTTCAGGTGGACACTATGTCCACGGAAAAGACAACGTCCACGGAAGTGACACTGTGATGAGTTATCATGTTTTGTATAAAAACGCAATATTATCAGCATTCTATCTTTCTTTCCATTCTACGCTTTCGTTAATATGTGTGAACATGTGCATTTTATTGCTTTTTTTGCAGGCAATTATGCCAAGAACAAGTAGATCGAAATCCCAACTAACTGATGATGAAAAAAAGAAAAGGCGACGTGAACAGAAAAAGTTGAGTATGCGTAGAGCACGTGCAAAAATGAACGAAGCTGCAATTGCAGAAGTGCGAGCAAAAGATAGAGAAAGATACAGTAAGAAAAAAGAAAGAGGTGAAATTAAAAAGATAGATCAGTATACTCCAAGAGAACAGCGCCAAATAAGAAAAATGTGGCGTGAAAAGTCTCAAAAGAGACGAGACCTTTTGAAGATTAGAAAAAGAGCTGCTGCTCTAATCGAAGAGAATACTCCTCCTTCTAGTCCAGCGCCAAGTACTTCTTCATCGTTTTCTCGCGTAAATGCTGGTAAAGCTGTAGCTGATCGCAATAAAAGAGCAATTAAAAGAGAAAATATCAATTTAAAGACCAAGATTATAGAAATGAATCAAAAGCTTAGAAAATATAGGATGCGTATAAAAAGACTCCAAGCAAAACAAAGTAAGGAAGTGGCACATAAAACTAATGCAAGCAAAATAAAAAAAGTAAAAGATATTAAACAAATCGTGCATAACTTTCTAATGCAAGATGAATATAGTCGCTTGACTTCAGGTAAAAACGAGACAATCACCCGAAAAAAAAATAAAAAACAAATAAGATTGTTAAATGATACACTTCTTAACTTGCACACAGTATTTAAAAATAAAACTGGTTTACAAATTTCTTACCAAACGTTTCGAAGATACCGTCCTTTTTGGGTGCTTTTTCCGAAAGCATCTTCAAGAAATACATGTTTATGCATACTACATGAAAATAATGATCTTATAGTAAGAGCTCTACAAAAGGCCAAAGTTATATCATATGGTTCTGCCTCTGATGTAGCAAAAACACTTTGCTGTCACAAGTCATTTAATCTAAAATGCTTAGAACGAATATGCATGGCCTGTCAAAATAAAGAAATTACCTTCAATATTTATGATGAAAGTGGCTATTGTACTTATGAAAGATGGGTAACTAAACATGAAAAAGTAATTGTTAAAGGAAAGGAAAAAATATGCAAGAAGTCTATAAAAGAAACTGTAAAAACTACTATTAAATCTCTCGTCCAATTGTTACATTTAAACTTACCGGTATACATGAGACATGTAGGTAATTTCATTCATCAGGTCAGGTCAATCCATACTCTTAAAGAAAAATTGTCTCCTTCTGAAGGCTTATTACACATTGATTTCTCCGAAAATTATAACTGTAAGTATAGCGCTGAAATTCAATCCGCTCATTTTGGTGGGTCAAAAAGTCAGTTGTCACTTCATACGTGCGTATACTACAGTACTGATTGTCAGCAGCCGGATAGAATAAAGACTACGTCAATATGTACAGTCTCAGAAAATTTAAGACATGACCCAGTATTAATATGTTCATATATATTATATTACCCAGTATTAATACCTTCAGCCTGTTTTGCATAGAATAAAAGAAATAAGCCCAGCTATAATGGAACTACATATACTTAGTGACGGTCCATCCACTCAATATAGAAACAAATCAATGTTTCATTTGGTTGTGAATTATGTAAGTAAAGAATTAGGAGTAAACCGTATTATTTGGCACTATAGCGAAAAAGGTCATGGCAAAGGTGCTCCTGATGGAGTGGGCGGATGCGTTAAAAGATTATGTGATAACTCAGTTGCAATGGGGAAAGATATTTCTAGCTATGACGATTTAATGGCGTGTTTGAAAGCAAACTGCAAAGGGATAGAAATAAACGGAATTAATGATTCTGAATTGCTAAAAATACAGGGTATATTAGATAAGAGTACAACGAAACCTTTTAAAGGTACATTCAAGATCCACCAACTTACTTGGAGTCGAAGGGATCCGAGTATAATACACGCAAGGAGATTAAGTTGCTTAGAATGCACAGCAGATAAAAATTGCACACATTTTGAAATTGGACAAATACGTATTCAATATGATACATCTAATGTAAGTACTCCTCGAACACCGGTGTCTAGCAGAGGCAGTGTATCTCCAAATTATAATGTGGCCACTCCTAATGCTTCAACTGTAACCATCTCAACCAATCCACCGCTTTCGCCAATAAGTTCGCCAGATACACCAGATAGAATACAGTTACAACGATTACCTTTTCGCCCAAAAAAGAAATTAAGTATTGTATCAGACGATTCTGACTCTGACAGTATTTTAAGCCCTCCTCCAAATAAACGACCTGTCCCACGACGTTTAATCATATCTGAAAGTGACAGCGAAGACGAGTCTATCTTCTAAATTAAACTCTAGTCTAGCTCATTAAGTTACAGTTTAAAAGACAAACATCGTGATTTATTTTATATTAAAAAAAGGATCATTTGAATTTGATTGTAAATCCAAACCATTTGGTATAATAACGTAAAATTATTTGTAGTTTTTCGAAAATATTAAAATAACTAAATACCTCGATAAATGGTATGTCATATTACGTATGTCTGTTAAATGGGTCTAATTTCTCTTAGTTTGTCCACAGAAACTCTATTCCGTGGACAATTGTGTTTATTTTTCTAAGTGCCAAAGTGTTGTTTTTTTATTTTATTTTTAATACTATACAGTTATGTACACTGGTTTTTTTGTCTTTGATTAAGATTTAAAAGAAATGTAACGTTTTTGTTAGAGAAATGTACAACTAATGTCTTTTCTGTTGATTTTATAATCTTTTCGGTGGACACCAAAATATCAAAATGTGATCTGATTTGAGGAACACTTTATTTTGATCTCAGTTTATAATTTTAGATATTTTCTTTTGTAATTTGGAAAATAAATGTTGATTTTGCAAGAAATACAAGACGTTTTTTTTTTTTTCAAACGTGCAATTTGTTTATGACCCGGTAGTACAATGCATAATAGCAATTATTAAGGATAAGAACTGCGTGTGAACGATGAGACGCCAGCCACACGAAAAGAAGTAAGAGGAGGTTAAGGCGATACTTGGAAAAATTATGCTAAAGCGAGATAGCAATGAGAAAACGACGCGCGCGGGAGCGAGACCAATTTTGCAGATTACGCAAAAAAAACACAAAATCACTTCGTATTAAAAAACTATAGCGATTTAAAAAAAATGCTAATATAAGATTCTTAATATTATTGGTGTCCACTAATTAAACCAATTTTCAATAGTATATGTAACCCCATTTAAGAATAATCTTGATATTTCGTATTTTTTCGAGGTTTTTTCGAAAATAAAAAGTGTTTCCGGAAATCTACGATTCTAGATAAAGGTATGAGAGAAATATATATCTTATTACCAGATTTTTAACAACTCTAACCGTCCTCCTATAGTTTTTATATCAAAAAGTCCATACTTTTTCCGAGTAGCGCCTTAACCGAATGATGTGTATACTTTTATATTAATAGAAGTTAAGAGCTAAGGATCTAGTCTAGTGGATTTAGTTTGACTCGCACTTTGAACCACTTTTCAGCATTTGATTTTAAAAGGGAGTCCTGCCTAAAGCAGTTAACGTACAAGGAAAAGGCCTAACGTATCGACCTTTGCAATCTCATCAACATCATAATAGCAAAACCAATACTTATTCATCTAAATGCATTTAACTTGTTTCTTGTAAGACGATAAAAAAATGTAAAATTCTCAGTCTCAGTTTTAACCCAACAGAGGACGATTCAATGTGATTGAAAATGCTCAAGTTATGTGTCGGAAGTCGGTTTGCGGTTAAGACTCGACCACAGTGAGAAGGTAAATAGGTAGGATGGTCTTGGTTAGTAACCACAAATGCTGATGTCTACAAACTTTATAAAATATTAATGACAACAATGAATCATTTTACAGATGACTATTTCATCAAGTTTCATTTGGATTTAAGTTTTTCCATACACTGTGTATGTAAACTGTCTTTAGTTCATAAACAATAATAATCAGCAAATTGTTACTTTCAGAAATGATGAATTCAGCTGAGTTTTTATTTTCATAGTCATTAATATTTCAGATTTTCAGATTTCTTTATTGCATGTCACAGTGTTGGTCTGGGTGTATTTAATATTTGTAATATATTGTTAAGTGGATCTTGGCCTCCGACAACACAGTGCGCCATTATTTCCTATTTTGTGCCAAGTTGGACCAGTTGGGTACGTGAAGCTCTTTCAGATCTTTGGCGACTTCGTCTTTCCAGCGATACCTTGGGCGGCACACGGGGCGACGTCGACGTCCAGTTGGTCCAGTCCAGTTCCTTTCAACGAGACCAAGCCAGCGAAGTACATCACCTATCATAGTATTAAATTAATAAATAAACTGACAATCACACCAATTATCTAGCTAGCTCATTTTGGAAACTAGATAACGGATAATATAAACTTAAATACTTACTTTTTGTTAGTAAATACATACTTAATTTACATAGAAAACACCCAGACCAAGACAAATAGACATGTTCATGCACACAAATATTTGCCTAGTTCGGGAATCGAACCCGGGTCTTCTGACTCAGAAGGTAGGTATCTGCACCCCTGCACCAAACCGGTCGTCAATAATAGCAATACTGTGGTAACAGGTTAGGTTATACATGTAGGTAGTTAAGTAGCATAGCTTCCTTCGTTGCATAAATTATTGCAATAGAATAATAATAGGTAGGAACTATATTTCTGGGGGCCAAGCCTGCTAACGTTAATTCATAATCGTGTCTCAATCATGTTTCAATTGTAGTTCAGTTGTAGTGCTTTTTTACACACTAGTTACAAGAATTATGACAGTATGATGTGATGTGAATGTAGTGTGTGGTGTGACCATCAGTAGTATTGTGAAAAAAGTACACATTTCTTGTAACTAGTGTGTAAAAAAACACTACAACTGAACTACTATTGAAACACGATTGAGACACGATTTTGACTTAACGTTAGCAGAATTGGCCCCCTGTATCGATACTATGTTATAGTTGTGGTTATACTGTGGTTACACATACTCATTTTATTATAAAATGTCCTCCGGGTTAGTTCGATAAGAGATTTATAATGTTTAATATGTTCGTGAATGATAATAAATGAAAAAAGAAATGAAATTACCATTTTTTAATGGGCTACGTCCGACGTCTTATAAGTAAATTAAGATTGAGATTAAGATACCTTTATAAATTAAGTTCGACTATCGTCCCATTGGCGACCACTATATGCATTAGAATGCCAAGGGCTATTGATCTATCTGATTTCTATTAAAACCTACAAAGACGTATTTATTAAACTTTCACAATACATCGACCCTCCTGTTCTGGTTTTTTATGCGTGAAAGGGCTAAAAAATTTAATTGTCTCGGTCTAAAATGGTCGCAAATTGTATTTCGTATTCGTGCGACTGCTAAGTTTAGTAAAAGCATTGACTTAAGGGTACTGTAGCCAATAACACACATTTTACGTAGGTATAAACTGTTAAAGAGGTAGGTAGGTAGCTGTCGAAACAATGACAAAGACGCTTTATAGGACTAAAAACAAAATAATACAGAAATAAACAATTACGAAACAAAAAGTTATACAAAATGTGGGTTTTTGCTAGGCAGCAATCTCTTGCAGTGCAGTGCCCGTAGTGTAAGTTTTTATGTCAAAAAACGCAAACTATTTCGACTCCGTATTTATGTCAATTTGTATGAAAACTTTATTAGCGCCTCTAGCGGCGAGAAGCACGCTTATATAGTTTTCATACAAATTGACATAAATACGGAATCGAAATAGTTTGCGTTTGCTTGACATAAAAACTTACACTCGTGGACTTGAGTGAGAAAGAAATACATATAGTAGTTAAAAGTGTTGGTTTGTTGTGAAAAATATGTGTTATTTTTTTATATTTCAGTCAATATTTGTCGGATACTTATTATAGTTTTCTAGTCAATATACTTCTCTTTTACATTTTCATTTAGTGGCAAACCAAAATCTGAAAAGTCTTATTGAGCGCTCTGTATCTTATCTTCTTGTTCCATGTTTCCATTCAAATAGGCAGCCACGATTATAGGAGCCTTAACACAAAAGTCTTCTTATTGCGTTCGATTATTGAGTTTGTAGGCACTTCTAGTAATTTATTTTGTGTGTCTATTGTTAGGGCAGAGTGTTGGCACTCACCAACGATGGCATAATTCTATGTTCATTATTTTGTTTTAGGGCGATGTTAGGCATCAGTTGTTTTGGGGACAAAAAATCTAATAGACCAATCACCGAAATATATTGTGCGTTCGAGTAGAAGTCGGTTTGTAGTTCTACTTATTAGAGCTTTTGTAGCATGATTTAGTGTTATCCTGTAAACATCATGTTGAGATAGGGAAAACAATGTAGGTACACCGCTTGTAAAGAACTTATTTTGTAAGTATATAAAGCATATTGATTTTATTTATGAAATGAGAGGGACAAGTGCATATAACTACCTATGATAAATAAAAATATTTAAAATCAAGTAGAGCAGGCATTTTGCGAACGTGAATTCAAAGCTAGGCTAAGTAATATATACCTAAAGGAAACAAAATTAATTAATTAGTTAATCATTTACCGGTAAACTGGGGCAGGCTTCTTTGGTTCGTGGGGGTAACGTTGTGGACAAGGCTTGTTTGACTAAATAATGTTTTATTTTTAATATTAATTACTTACAGAATAAGTAAAACTGTTTTTATACTACATTATCAATTATCAAAGAAGCCCCATTATTTCCTACCAGTAACCCCAATCTCCAGTACTTAAGATGTTCAAGCTATGTACTATGCATGACTGCACGACTAAATAGGTACAATTTTTTCGAACTTTATTTCGATATTTGCGATCGATTAGGTAAATGAAAAACCTACACTAGGGGATAACCGTCGTCGGACGGATAATTTTGTACAAATGCATCGTGATGCAATTTTATTATATTATGATCAATATCAGCAGTAATGGGCCCAGCACCCGAGGGATCAGACGCCATTGGCAATCCGGCTACGCATTGAGTTTTAATTATAAATTAATGCATTATGAAGTGACTCCTACTATTGGATAATATAATCAAGTAGCGGATCCTCGCGGTTTCACCCGCGTGGTACCCGTTCCCGGGGGAATATCGGGATAAAATATTGCCTAAGTATGTCACTTGGGAAGAATGTAGCTTTCTAATGGTGAAAGAATTTTCTAAATCGGTCCACTAGTTTCGGAGTCTATTCGATGCAAACAAACAAACTATCAAATCTTTCCTCTTTATAATATTGGTATAGATAATATAGATTAACTACACTTGGTATTGGATGAAAACCAGTCCGTATGTTGAATGAAAGCTACGAAGAACAACCTTTTACACTTTTGTTATAATCTACGGCGACATCATCTCTTTGGTTTTTTCGCAATAGGTACCAAAATGTTGATTCTAATATTGCTCTAATGGCTAAAAATGATGAATATTATGCTCGCTACAAAAGGCTTCGATCAGCAACACCACAAAATGATGCTTCACGAACATAACGCAATAGGTATAGCACCGAATTACTTTTTTTTAAACGAAGAAAAATATTACGATCGATACGATACGAAATTAGATCGCACCTTTAAAGTGCGCTCTTAATCGCTCGGCCATTTTTGACACTACAGCCGGTTATTTAGTGTTATTGTTGATTGAAGACAAAAGGTGTCCTCTATATCAATGATCCTATTTGTTTGTTGTGCAAAAATTCATCACACTGCGCTGGACACAATCAAACAACCAACAAACTTAGCATAGTAAGACTTATTATAATGCATATCTGACTAGCAATATCTAAAATTAAATGTTTTTTTCGTGGAGATCTAATCAACAGATTCATCTACTTGTGAAGTTCATTAAATTTCAAATTTTGCTTACACCCCTTTAATGAAGTGCCATGCACCATTCCCTTGCACAAAACACTTGTGTAAACGACCGCTGCTGTTCACAATTTAACATGATAGCTAACCAGGTTAATATGCATCCTATCTCTAGGAAGTTAAGCTGCATTTTTGTATTAGGGTGAAGCGTTGATCTCATAGTCATCACAACATTACACTACACCAATGTGGAGTGATTAACATTGAATGGTTGTAATACAGGTTATGAATTATTCATACGAAGCTTCATCTCTGATCTCACATCAGTGGCTCATAGTGGGATCGTTTCTTTACGAAACAAATGCTTAAATATTCCATGAATATCAATCGCCGTGTCTCACATACAGAAATGGGAGAAATTCGATGATAAGTAATGTTGTTTAAATTTGAATTTGTGTTTGGAACAAGAAACTACTTTTAGAATAGTTATTTGCAATGAATACGCAAAGCGATAAATTACATACTATGTTAGATATGCCGTAGATTGGGTCTGCTTTAGGAAAAAATGGGGCTACTTTGAAAAATTATAATGAAGTAAAAAACACTGTTATTTGTAATTTAGTAAAAAAATGGACATAATATCTATAGTTATATTAGGCTACTACTTATAGGTCAGTTAAAAAAATGGGAAACATACCTAATAATTTAGTCAAACAAGCGTTTTCAACAACGTCACCCCTCACATCAAAGTAACCCCAGTTTACCGGTACTTACGTTATGATAATAGTAGTACACCGTAGTAGTAGGTACCTAAGCCTAAAGCTAAAATTGCAAAAGGTGTATGAATGGGCACCTTTAACTTTAATGACAACAGACTACTTTGATTTTACACCTTCATTTAGGTACTAACTGTTTTACATCAACTACTCCAGCAATTTGCATCTAAATAGTATACAGGGCGTCCCAAAACTATGCCACATTGAGGGAAAGTACCTTAAATACTGAAGATATAAAATTTTACTGAAAGGAGACTTCGTTTTTATTTTTAAAAGAAAACGAACTGCATTCACAGAATTTTGAATAATCATCTGTCTGAACTGGGAATCGAACCCGCTGAATGTAAAAACAAAAATATTTCTTTTATTTTATTATACCGATCGAAAGGCTCGATTATACCTAAGCATTTCTCCTAAGTAACAGCATTTTAAATAAAAGGAAGACTATGAAATTAACATTTAATGTTGAATAACAAGTTTGTGCAGCGTTATGGATAGCCTTTTTTGTGACTGTCGTGCTCAACACTTTAACATTTCAATGTATTACTAATAACAAAAGATTGGAGCAATTTATACCTAATTTCCCTATCATAAGTGTTTGATATAGTTTAATGTTGAATAACAATTTTGTGCACCGTTATGAATAGCCTTTTCTGTGACTGTCGTGCTCAAAACTTTATTGGTGCATCCACACATAGAATCACAGAGTGAAGATTGGAGTAATTATACCTAATTTCCCTATCATAAATGTTTAATAATGTGAAAAGTAACACCCCCTCGATTGGTTTCAAAAAGTTTGAATAATTATTTGAATAATTTGGCGCGGTCTATTCCACCTTGTGGCATAGTCTATCTATGCCTGCCACACCACCATGTGGCAGGCAATACCGCAATAAATACTGAAGATAGAAATTTTTATTGAAATAGGTTTTTTTTTATATATAAATACGAACTGCATTAAAAGATTTATTAAATAATAGCATGCCCAAACCGAGAATCGAACCCGCATCAAATTATTCAAACTTTTTGAAACCAATCGAGGGGGTGTTACTTTTCACATTATTAAACATTTATGATAGGGAAATTAGGTATAATTACTCCAATCTTTACTTTGTGATTCTATGTGTGGATGCACCATTAAAGTTTTGAGCACGACAGTCACAGAAAAGGCTATCTATAACGGTGCACAAAATTGTTATTCAACATTAAATGTTAAATTTCGTAGACTTCCTTTTATTTAAGATGCTATGCTACTTAGAAGAAATGCTTAGGTATAATCGAGCCTTTCGATCGGTATAATAAAATAAAAGAAATATTTTTGTTTTTACATTCAGCGGGTTCGATTCCCAGTTCAGAAAGGTGATTATTCAAAATTCTGTGAATGCAGTTCGTTTTCTTTTAAAAATAAAAACGAAGTCTCCTTTCAGTAAAATTTTATATCTTCAGTATTTAAGGTACTTTCCCTCAATGTGGCATAGTTTTGGGACGCCCTGTATAGTCATTCTATATATTCAGTTTAATTACGCCTTTAATCTAGGTTCTAAACAAATCTAGCACAGCACACCACCTGATCGAAGGACGGACACGGAGACAAAGCAGTGCTAAATATGTCGCGGTGCCGTCATCACGGAGATGGCTCCGTAAACAATGGTGTTTAGAGACTGTTTAGAGCATCCGCCTGCCATATCTGATTCTGCCATAACTCCGCGGAATTGTTAGGCAAAAGGCTTTTAAAAGCCTGAAAATGTTATTTCAATTGTTTTTGCTGAAGACAATAACAGAGGATTGTGTTTTTCTTCGTTTTATTGGTGGGTCTTTGATAAAAACAGTTTTGTTTTCGAAGCGTGGTTGATTTTTTAAAGTTGTTAAGATCTTCTAAAGATAGCTATGACAAATGATGTACATATTATAATAATATATATGTCGAAGGCAGATAGTTGAATCCGCCGGATAGTTAAGTATGGCAGCATGTACCCTTCGGAAGTCCTGTAGAACACGTGATAGGTTAAAAATTTTCTTCGCGATTGCCTTAAGTTTTTTGGTTAATCATTTTTTTGTGACTCCGTCAACTTATGGGAAGATAAAATAGCTTACGGAAAAAATAATCGGCCTAGGCGTTTAATTAAATGTCGGATTCAACCATTTGCTGCGACATATATATCCACCTGCCAATCTGATTCCAGCCATGGCCCCGCGGAATTGTTTAAAAACAGGCCTGAAAGGATGCTTTTCTAAAGATAGCATTGACAAATGATTAAGTTGTTTTTAGCTTGATCAGACCGACAACTATAAAAACCGTCTAGCAATATCTACGCACAAAATAATAGTGTATTTTAAACCGACCTTCATACTCATCAGTTAAGGGCAGTAAGCCATCTACTGTTAGATTTAGGTTTTCGGAAGGAGTTGTCATATTAGCCATGCTTTGCAAAACCTTTTACTGACGTAAAAGGGCAGCAATAAAAAAATTAAGAGGTGCTGCTATTTATCTTCTCACTAAAGTAAAATAGTAGATTGTATTACAAGGGAGCAAAATAACATATTTAAGGCGAGGGCGCTATTTTGAATCCAGAGCGCAGTGAAGGATTCTAGAGTAGAATCCCGAGCACAGCGAGGGATTCTAAAGTAGAATCCTGAACGCAGCGAGTGATTCAATATACGTTGCCCGAGATGAAAATAATTTTTCGGCCGAGTAATACACTCTTTTTTTCATTTCGAATATAAGGAAAGTAAATACACTCTGCTTTTCATCTCCCTCTATAAGAAAAGCAATAAAGACAACTAAAACTATCTAGAAAAATAAAAGAAAGGTGGCGGGGGGCTAGGTTTTCTCTGTTTTTTCTATAATAGGTATATAAACAAATTTAAGTTTTGAAATAACAAAAACAAATTTTAAAACAAAAAAATTTTTTGAGTAAAAATTTTTGTACAATTTTTTTTTTTTTATATGTCTATCGGATGCCTCCTAACTATCTCCGGAGTACCATAGGGGGCTGAAAATTTTGTTAGATTTTAGCTACGCTACGAGACGGACCGTTTTTGAGACTTTCTCGACTTTATAAAAAAAAAAAAAAATTTTGCTAGTCCCGTGAGTCCCCATACAAAATTAGTTGAAAACTTTTTCATTGCCGATGAGGTAACTCTATGGTTGACTGTAACCAAATTCAGTTCTATTCTTAAAATTCATTTCCACCCTAGGGTGAAACGGATAGTTTTGGACCCGCTGCTCAGTTTAAATATACATCACTTTCCGAATCTGAGAGATGAAAAATCCTTTACCTACGACACGAACACGGGATGAAAAAGCTTTGTACTAACTTTGACCGGCACTAGTTTATGCTACTGAATTAACGAGTGATCTTCTTTCCAGGGACACTCTGAGTCGAAAGGTGCAAAGAAGCGGGACAAGAGTGTGAGTGCTAACGGGAACGGCAAGCCTTCAAGGGGGGTGGCCACGTCGTTCGGGTTCCGTAGGCGACCGGCCAGCACCTCTCGCGCCGAAGACAACGCGCGCCGGAAGAAAGCACAAGACAAGAATGGAAATGGAGGTTAGTCAACCTTCCACAATGAGCCTTACGCTTAAATCTCATAGAGCATTCAAGCAGAATGTGTCGGGAGTTAGGTCGATTCGACCACGTCATTCCACCAGTCGTGGCCTTAGCCTTAGTATTTTAGCTCATTTTACCTACTTAACCTTCCAGAAAATTACAAATAAAAAAATATGCAAGTTAAAATGTTAGGTAACCACAATTTGAAACACTCAGACTGCTCCTAGCGATCTGCGAAAATTCACCCTGACTGCTGATTTTTGGTTAACTCCCATTCCACTTCCCCCACATTTTTTGTTCGAAGGACCTTCGTCAAATAGTTTTTCCGGAAAAAGACATCACGCGTTGATGACTTTTGTATGGGACCTGAGAAAAAAACTTTCCTTTACGTAAACGTTTGTTACGTTTTTGTCACTTTCAAAAACTTGAAAAACTCATAACAATTTTCGTATTCCAAATTTTCCTAATCTATTTCCATTTTCTGCTCCGCCTCATTAAAGCCCATCTTTTCTTCACGCATATTTGTTATCAACGTACCACTTGTAAATAAATTTTTATCTCTGTTTTTCCATTTATTTCTATAACTAAAGGTGTGCCCTTTAGTTATTTACATACCACTAGCATAAACCCATAGCTTAGTTACAAATTCAGTTTGAACTTTCATGATTTTTCTTTTTAGGCATTAAAATTCAATATTTCGAAATTGAATAACTTTTCACCCATTGTTCTTTTTGCAGTTTTGATTACATATACCCATTTGTATTAGCAAAATCTATTCTCCTGCATTTGATTCAAAATAGTTTAACCCGGTTATTGGATTTTATACAGCTATACTTAGGTTTTGATTTTGTAACTAACCTAAAGTAAGTCAGTTATTTTCCATTTTCTCCGACGATTACTATTTGTTAGCTTTTCTGTTTCTTGTGTTCGCTGAGACTCTGCACGGCGCTTATTTGAAGACATAAAACGCGACTGTAGCGGGTCAGTTAATTTTTTTAGGGGACTTTTTCCATAACTTTTTTTACCATAACTCATTTATTTTATTAAAAGTTTGCTTAAATAGGTTTTTTTCAATATTTCATTTGTATAACTTTTGCTTTAACAAATCCTTTCTAACGCAGTATCAACCTTCTCAATAAATTTGACCTACTTACCCAGTGTCCGATTGAGCTGAAACTTTGCATACAGGTTTGGTATGGATGACAATACAATATTTGAGTGCAGTCTATAAAAAAACTTGTCACAAAAACGAAGTTTTTACTAAAAACTTATTTTGACCCATATATAACCCATTGAGTTCTAACTGTTACATAAAAATCATAAACATCGGGATGGCAATTGCCCCCATTGCCCCCCCCCCCCCATCTGGATCCGCGACTGTGTGGCCTCACCGTCCTTCGGGTTCCGTATGAGACCGGCCAGTACCTCCTGTAGACAACATGCGAAGGAAGAAGGCACAAGACAAGAATGGACCTTCTACTATAAGAGCCTTATTGTTAACCTAGAGCATTCGAGCAAAATTGGGAGTCGGGATTTGCGTCGATTTCATCAGTTTATTCGATCCCACCACGTCATTTCATCCCACGTCATTTCAGCTCAGGAGATGCTGGCTCATAGAGATTAACTCTCTAGGAGCCAGCAACTTCTGAGCTGAACACGCGTGCAGCAAAGAAGACCAGAACAAGAACGGTAATGGAGGTGCCTAGTTGACCTTCCACCAGCGCCAGCGGCCTTACTGCTGATATCCTGTTAGGACATCATCATCAACATCATCATCATCAGCCTTTCTCGACCCACTGCTGAGCATATGCCTCTCTTAGGCCTTCTCTCTCTCTGCCAGCGGCTAGGCTACAGTGTCAGGACTTATACACTAATATTAAATACATTTATACGTAGGATACTGCAAAATTAAATGCTGATTTGAAAGTTTAAGTCCCGTTTGGCTTGATCACTATATTTAAAAATCAGATAAACTGTAATTCCCTTGGAAATATATAGTAATTACGAGGTAATGACTCGTTTTCTTAATGATTATGATGCCGGAATCGGATAAGCATGCAAATGAGGGTGCGAAACTGTCAGTGAAAAAAGTAGTAATCATGATTTATAGAACTTGTAGAACCTTCGTATACGAACTGCAATCCTATACATACAAAGGAACTGTCTTTTTGTGTTGGTTAGATTCTGCCCCTAGAAATAATTAATCTAAAATGTTTTTTTTTATTGACAGTGAATTCAGTTTTCTATGTGAAACAGGTTCCACGGAGGATCTGCGCGTGGAGGACGTATTGTCCGGCCGGTCAACCCCCCTGGCGCGGCCGCGCAAGGAGACGGCCGGCCAGCCGTTACGGACCAACAGGTCGGGAAATATATACATAGAAAATAGCACTTTTAAGTTCACTCACCAGTATTTATCTTGCAATGCAAAAGAAACAAGTTTATAAAAAGTTTTGGAATTTTTCATAAATATGTAGGTAGAAGGTGCTACGTTAGTAATTTATTATCTGTGGTGCTACGTAAATAATTAAAATAAGTCAGTACTTCTGTTAGAAGTACGACGGCAGGCCAGCCGCTACGGACCAGCAGTCAGGAAATAACATAGAAAGTAGTAATTTCTAAGGCCACCTGATGATACATTACATACAATAGACACAAGTTTATCAGACATCGTGGGTTTTCTTTTTACACTATGGATAAATATAAACAAATATTTTATCAGCTTTTTTCCATTTCAATAAGCTATATAAATAGTACCTACAAGTCCATGTCACAAGTTGAGATCAACATCGAATCAAGATCGAAAATCATCATTCGAGTAGTGGTAGGTAACTGTTGTTTTATAGATAGATTTATTATTTTATAGATTTAAGGTCTAAAATCACACCTTCGATCACAAAAAAGGAGCTTGTTGCAGATCGAGAGTTTTGATATTCTTAGCTTCTATTGTGTCAAATAGTGTCAATAAATTAGACTCGATGAAGTAAGTGGTACTATGGGCAACAGCGTCGCTTAACCACTTAGCAACAAAATTCGTGTGCGCGCGTATCGCCCCTCCACGAACTAAACGTATGTGGTGACGACGCCGACGGTGCGGCGTGCAAGCCATTTTAACCTTAGAAGTGGTTAAGCGACGCTGTTGCCAATGGTACCTACACCTACAACGGTGGGTTTCGATTTGATTTAGTTCGGTATTACTACTACTCGTCTGGCACTACAATCGTTTTCCAGAGTAAAGTGGTGATTTTCGATCTTGATTTCTCAACTCCGTCCGCTGACCCGTTTTGACAGCAGCGGTGGCATGGCGGAGGAGCCCTCGCTGGTTCGTCGTCGTTCTGTCGGTACAGTTCTCAGCCTTTGAAAATTATTTTACTTACAGAACTTACCACCGGCTCAAATAAGCTTGTGGCACTGTACTATTCATTTTATTTAAAATGCAAAATATCAACCATGTATTAATTTTGTCAAACTCTCTCTGGCAAAGTGTCTGCTAGCATTGTTGCTATTAACTTTCTCGTAGGCGTTTATTACACAATTAAATTGCTGTACAGTTTATATCAGGCTTTACACTATTTAAATACTTTTTATAATTATTAAATAAATATAAATAAACAATTACAAATAATTCGTAATACCTACTTACAAATCTTATTCTTCTTAATATAAAAATTAATAATCTTGAAAATTATTTATAGTATTTTTTATTTGGTGCCAACTTCTACTAACCATACTAAACAAATGCCACAGTATGGTGAATGACAGAGGGTATCTTATCCTATAGGTTCGGTTTCAGGCAGCAACACGCCAAGACGGCGAGGGTGGGCGACGTAGGCATGGTCGCTGAGCAAGCCTTCGGAGTCCACGGGAAAGACAAGGACCCCAATTCTTACAACTATAATGCTTTAGGTAAGGGAAATGTATGTAAATTTATCTATACTAATATTATAAAGAGGAAAGATTTGATTGTTTGTTTGTTTGCATCGAATAGGCTCCGGAACTATTGGACCGATTTAAAATATTCTTTGACCATTAGAAAGCTACATTCTTCCCGAGTGACATAGGCTATATTTTATCACGATATTCCCACGGGACGGGTACCACGCGGGTAAAACCGCGAGGAACCGCTTGTAATTAATTTATGGAATTATTTCTTTTTATTCTCGTTTTTAAGAAACGTTGATAAGATGTAAAATTTGCCATAGGTTTCCGTAAATTAAACATTTTTCGTCAACGTCAAAATTGAACGTCAATGATTGACGTTTACTTTGCTAAGAAAGACTAAGGATTGGTTTAAATTTTAGTTAACTTTGTCATTCGTCACTCTTATTAATTAACGGCTTATTTTCATTGCTCGTTGGGGCCCATATGCGGGGTGCCAAATTGTCACAGTATGTTTTCCTAATAAGGCAATATAAAATATTACGCCCGCTGTGGAGACTTCCCACGGCGCAGGCGGCGTACCGACCGCGTTATCGAATTGTCACTTTCATTCATCGTTTCCTTGCCTGCGGGAAGTGCCTGTATGCTGTTTAACAACCGAGTTAACGACCAGTGAAAATGAGACATAAAGCACAGAATAATATCATAAAGCTCTCAACATATCGGTCATAATGATTAATTCCTTAAGACAGTGTATTTTATATGATACAACATTTTGCACTCATTTTCAATCGCAAAATTTTATTGTTCTTTAACATATTCCAGATAAAAAGAGTACAAATCCCTACAACAACCAGTTACCATTGGTGCCCACTCAAGTGACGTCCACGGGAATGACGACGGTCGTCGGCGCGGCGGGGGTGCCCAAGGCTGTCACCAAACAGACGGTCATCCTCACTTACCAGACTCAACAGTTTTCCGCACAGGTATTACACAGATTTTGCACAGTGTATGAGCCATTAAATGATAGTAGTGGACGCCAAAGAGATATTTGAGGATCGGTACAAATGGAAAGAAGTGATCTCACGCGGTCTTAAAGAGAACCACGAGAAAATGTTGTCGACTTAGTCTAACGATAAGGTGATTTTGTCACGTTCATACATCAGTTACATAAGCGAGACATACGACAAGCAGTTACCATTGGTGGCCACACAAGCGACGTCCACGGGAGTGACGACGGTCGTCGGCGCGGCATGGGTGCCCAAGGCTGTCACCAAACAGACGGTCATCCTCACTTACCAGCCACCACAACAGTTTTTTTTTCTGCACAGGAATTTATAAAATCGCCAATCTTGTCTGAGGAATGTACCGAATGAGAAAATGGACGAGTATTAGTTAGTTATTATTTTTGGGCATAGGTCAGAATCGAAGCCAGTGAAAAGAAGTGGTTTGACGACCGATTTGGCGCAGGGGTAGTACGAATACCTGCCTGCCTTCTGCGCCAGAAGTATCGGGTTCGATTGCCGAACAAGACAAATATTTGTGAGAATGAACATGTCTATTTGTCTTGGTCTGGGTATTTTCTATTGGTTAATAAGTATGTATTTACAAACAAAAAGTATATAAGTATATATTTATCCGTTAACTATGTAGTTTCCATCTTTTGGTGAAGACCTGTAATTGGCTTTCTTGGTTACTAGTGTTACTACTCCTGTAATTTTGCTGTTGGTCTTCCGAAAATAAATAATAATATCACAGTTTCTTAATGAAAACTACTTATATTCCGGTCAATTTAGACATCCAAAGATACATTGATTCGCAAGAAGTTGAAAGTTAGTGAAATTGTTCAAAACATAATTATACTTACTTAAATGAAATTTAAAAACTCCTCGTCAATCCGGTACCAGGAAAAAGAATATTCGAGGTCAAATGTAAAAAATTGATTTTTCGCGTTTTTCAGCAAAACGGTAAGTTTTATCGTTAAATTAGTGAAGACAAAATTGTAAATCATGTAATTATATAGGTATACCTATGGCTCAATACTTTTTTTCAGAGAAGTTTCTGAGATATATCGATTCAAAATTTTTTAACAGTTGTAATCGTCATCATAAATATTAATGCAAAACTTAGATGTTAGGACGTTTGTTACTCAATCACACCAAAACTACTGAACGGATTTGGCTGAAATTTGGGACACAGATAGTTTGTAGCCTGGAGAGAAACTTATGCTGCTTTTTATCCCTGAAAAATATCACATTCCCGCGGGATAACGTAAATATGAAAGCTTAGATGTTTGGATGTGTGTTACTCAATCACGCCAAAACGGTTACGGCTGAACGGATTTGGCTAAAATATGGGGCACAGATACTTTGTAGTCTGGTGAGGACCGGGTGGGTTACTTTTCATCATGGAAAAATATTACATTCCAGCGGAATAATGTCATGTAGTCCACGCCCAACTAATATTAGCTAAGCTAGTAATGTATAAATAAAATACATAAGTAAGTAGGTAGTTCTGTTACGTCAATAGACAAAAGACGTTATAAGTAATTTTGCGTTAAGCGTAAGGCCGCACAGCGATTTTTGAATCGCGCGATTAAAAATTCGCGCGATTTTTTAATCGTGAGTTTTTTGCTACCACGCACTGCGATAAAAAAATCGCGAAATACACCAACGACAGTGTTGCCAGATTACGAACGTCTGGCTTTCCCCCAGATCTCTCTGAAATCCCCCAAAATACTAGTAAGTATAAAAAAGGTATTGTCTTGTTTTTCATAATATTCCTTGTAATACTTACCTAATTTCATTTGCTTTAATGATCCTTCGTTTAATATTCTTTAGCACTATTCTTATTTTTACTAATAATCCATTGTATAATCATTTAGTAGCAATAACTCTCTAGGAGACGGGCAGCAGCGCCTCCTGAACACCAGGCCAAACTGCGATCGCCAACCCGCCTGCCAAGCGTGGCGATTATGGCAAACCACCCCAAAATAGCTACGCAACAAGTAAATCAGCCCCCAGTCCCCGGCGGTACCGCTATTCCTAGCTACGGTAGCGGCGGGCTATGGTATCGGCGGGCAGAGGGAGCTAAGAATCCCCGGGGTAAGATCCGGCTACCAACACCGAGGACTCGATCTGGCAACCTACAACACGCGTACACTGAAGCTCTACGCGAAGCTAATGGAAGAGGCAATTAGTAAGTTACATTGGGATATCATTGGGTTATCTGAAGTCTGAAGAGAGGGGGAGGACTCGATTATCCTGCAATCCGGTAACTTACTATACCACCGGGATGGTGACCAACAGTCCCTAGGTAGTGTCGGGTTCAACGTCCACAAGTTCCTTGTCAACAACGTGATCACCATCGGAAGTGTCTTGAGCAGGGTAGCATACCTGATACTCAGAAAATCAAAACGATATTCTCTGAATGTCATCCAGGTCTACGCTCCGACCTCGATTCGATACACGACGATGTCGAAGTGGAGGCTATGTATGAGGAGATCTCTAAAGCCATACATAACTATAAAACCCACTACACGGTTATGGTGGGGGATTTTAATGAAAAGTTGGGGCAACTCTGCGGTGATGAGTTGAGAGTGGGGCAATTTGGATTTGGGCAACGGAACGAAAGGGGCCAGATGCTAGCAGACTTTATGGAGAGAGAGAACTCCTTCTTTAAGAAGCCCGTAACTCCCGTAAGCCGCAAATGGACCTGGATAAGTCCCGACGGTAAAGTAAAAAACGAGATCGATTTTATCATGTCGACAAAGAAGCACATATTCAATGATGACATTGTGATCAACGCTGTTAAGACAGGAAGCGATCACCGCATGGTCTGCATTGAATATCAACGTCAAGCTTGAAAGATTGCGAATGATAAAATCCACGCTCCGACCAATACCGGCTTAAATTTAAAACCCCGAGTAATCAAACAATTAATACAGTAATCAATCAATATATACTTTTCCAAGGATAGAAAATAATATTTTTTTAAATCTTATTTTTTCTCAGATTACATCTTTTGATAAAATAATTCCTCACTAGAAATATTAAAATTCCAAATTTTGAAAGAATCTCCTCAATCTGGCATCACTGGGCTGACTGGCTGTTGTGTGTATGTGTGCGTAGCATGCGTGCATGTGTGCGTATATAGTCACAGGATATGAATTCTAGCAGTAGAATAGCCCTCCATAGCCATAGTGCGACATGGAGCTTTTCGATAGATTTCTCCGTCAGGGTGGTTGTCTCCATCCCATAGGCGAAGAAGGCAAGACACATTGATTGAAAATCTTTGCCTTTGTCTTGAGATAAAGATACATGTTGTGTTTTTTCTAGATTAGTTTTCGAGCTTGATTGGAGTTTTTTTCTTGTTATTTCAAAAAATGTTATGTTGGGTGCGTTTTATGAAAATTGAGACATCCAGTTTTAGTTCTCCTGCGGATCTCATTATTTCTGATTCGATCGAGCAGGGAAATACCAAGCATCGCTCTCTCCATTGCTCGCTGGGTGACTTTGAGCCTTCTTATGAGACCCATTGTAAAAGACCACGTCTCACTTCCATAGGTCATTACTGGCAACACACACTGATCAATAATTTCGTCTTGAGACATTGGGGTATTTCGGATGCAAATATATGCCGGAGCTTCCCGAATGCTGCCCATCCTAGCTGGATTCGACGAGAGATCTCTTTCTCAAAGTTGGACTTACCTTACTGGACCGTCTGTCCCAGGTAAACATAGTGGTCGACAACTTCGAGTGTAATGTTCCCAACATTAACTGGAGCGAGTGCAACATGGGCATTGAACATGATTTTCGTTTTGTCCATGTTCATCTTAAGACCCACTCTTTGAGAAGCATTACTGACATTTTCGAGCATTGTGTTCAGGTCTTCCAAGGTCTCAGCCATAAGAACTACATCATCGGCAAACCGAAGGTGTGTTAGGTACTCGCCATTGATGCTGATGCCGCATACTTTCCAGTCCAGAAGCCTATAAATATCCTCTAACAGAAACAGTGAACAGTTTCGGAGAGGTGACGTCTCCTTGTCTCACCTCACTGTAGTTGGATAGGATTAGAGCTCTGGTTCTGTAACCGGACTGACATGGTGGCGTTTTGGTATAAGTACCTCAGCACCTCGATGTACCTTTTTTACATCCATTTAGACATCCAAAAAACACAATATTAAGTACATAAATTACGTATTTTCTGTTCGTCAAAACAGCGTTTGACCGTTTAGTTGTCACTGCGGCTGACTGGTACCGACCGACGACGATAGGTAATACGCGTTATTGAACCGACGTCGGCCAGAAGATGAGTCATAACATAACATATTAAGTAGGTATACCGTCGCGTTCAGACCTTTAATATGAAAATAGAATACTGGTACTCGTAGTTCTATCTGACTATCTATAGTACGCATGCGTATGATGAGCGGGACGTCAAATTAACCCAGCGGCCGCGGACGGAACGATTTAGTTGAAGATTTTATAATAAGTGAAACATAATAATTACTATTATATTTTTTTACGCTACGTTTTAAGCAATTTTTTAATAAGTTTTTTAGCGTACTAAAAAAGGAAAGATTAAATCTTTCAGAGCAAACTACGAGTACGAGTTTGATTTTTTGTTTGTTTGTAATGCCTAAACTCAATAAACCTACTGGACTGATTTTCAAAGCTTTATTATTTCTGATTGACATGAATATATTTAAACACGATATTCCTACGGAAATGGGTACCACGTAAAACACCGTGGAGTCCCTATGTAAGAATGAAATAGTTTCCAAACTATCAAGAATTAAACTTGAAAGTAAAAAAACATATTTTAAAGCTATATTTCACCCGCGGCTTCACTTACTCGAGTTCGACTCCGAGTAACGGAGTTCACACTTTAGATCTTTTTATTAACAACTAGTGGCTTCATTGCGGTTTTACCCGCGTAGTACTCGTTCCCGTGGGATATCTCGATAAAATATAGCTTATGCTACCAGGCAAGAATGTAGCTTTCTACTGGTGAAAGAATTTTCAAAATCGGTCTAGTATTTGAATTTATTCGTTACAAACAAAAATACAAATCTTTTCTCTTTATAATATTAGTATGGATATTCTTTCCTATTTCTCCATACAAACGTTTGACCCCGTTTCCCTCGATCTCCTTAGAATGTGAATTTTGAGAAGTACATTCCTAGCGGATGCCTTGGTATAATAACTATCTGCATGCCAAACTTCAACGCTATCCATTCAGTGACTTGAGCTTTGCGTCGATAGATCAGTCAGTAACGGTCGTTGCCTTTAATATTATGTCGTAGGATGAATGGATTAATCGATTTTTGTGAAAATGCTAGATTTTGCAAGAACACGGATAGTTACACAATGATATAATACCCTAAATCCTATCTTTATTAAGTAAGATTGAGAAATGTCATAATCTCTGTCTGTCTATATATCCGGTTTTTCGCAAAATTCTTAGTATTTTGTAAATTAAACTATGCAGAAAACTGACATTTTCAACTGCACGTACATACCTACCTACCATTAAAATCTAGTCGATAAGATTGAAGGCTTGACATTTCAAAGCTTTTCGACCTCAGATACTAAGCCATAAGTTTGCAAAATTGCAAAATTCTGTAATTGAATTTCCAAAAATCCTCTTAAAGTGCTCCACTACGCTCCCCAAGGAAAATACATGCCAAATGTCAGTTTCTTGCGCCCAGTAGTTTCTGATGTGCGTTGTCTGTCAGTCAGCCAGTAACGCAAGAGTTTTATATTTTGTAAAATTTTTAAATGATAATAAAAAAATATATAATAAAATAAGTATACTTTAATTTTTAATTATTTACTTCAAAGTTTAAACATTATTTAAAAATGGAAAAAAACACTCCTGTATTATAACTTTTACCCGATAGCGACAGAATATTTTCTAGAAATGGGCACGCCTCCCGCCGGGTTAAGACGCGCGATTATTTCACAGCAAACAGCGATTTTTTTTTCGCGCGATTTTTAAATCGCGAGTGCGTGTACCTACATACAATTCCATGAGTTACAAAATCGCGATTTTTAATCGCGCGAATTTTAATCGCTGTGCGGGCTTAGCCTAACAAAAGTAAGGATTTAATAGTTTGTGAAAGAAAACTTTAAAATTAAAAAAAAATTAACTATTTTAACCCGTACATGTAAGCAAGATAATACATAATGTTAACAAGACAAATAAAAAGCTGACATTAATAATTCATACGAGAAAACTTAGGTACAAATTCTTTTGAGTTACCTATCAATCTTTTTGCGTGTTCACATTGACCAAGAAATAGTACGCTTTATAAATATATTCAGGTCAAGGTTTGTAATTTAAACAAGCTACAAAGCATGTTAGCTTTTCAAGTGTACCTCAGTATATATTAATCGATTCACGGATTTACTTTTGAATAAGTTTGCAAAGCTTATAAGAATAACTATACGTACCTATGAGTATAAGTATATTAAAGCCACTTTTAAGTATTGACAAGACTATTAAATATTTTTAAACTTATAATAATATATAATATAAGGTAGTGAAAAAGAACTCACTCATCGCTATTTTAGCATGATGAATAGATACTAAATAAGTTGGTTCTATTTCAATTCCATAAATCTTGCATTAAAAAGCTAAATGTAAATCAAAATCGTAAGGTAAAAAGCTCACTTAGTTTCCTCATTCTTTGGATCAGTCCGCCGGCAGCGCACCTGCAGACATCGATCGAACAGGCCGGTTGTAAAACTGTAAGTGTGTGGCAGTGGCAGATTGCGGCCAACTGTCATGCCGTTGCCTGTCCGGCCTTTATATTCAAACCCTCTAATGCCTACTTTATCTTACAGGACAGACCCAAGCCCGGGTCTCGGGTGGAGCCCTTCCGCGCGTCCGCTCCTAGAGCTCCCAATGAAGTCCAAAAACCTCCTGGGAAGTACACCTTCCAGACCAACCAACTGCCCCGGCCGCAGTATCCCTCCGTAAAGAATATAGACGCGAAGGCAGCTAAACAGGTTGGTTGACAGTGGAAATATATCATTATCTTTTAGAAGCTACGTCTCCCAGGCCTCGAATTGTAGCAAAGTGGCCAGTGTGACACAGGGCCACAGTATAGGTGCTGGAGCGTCGGTAATCGCTGCACAAGATGTAGTGGTAGTAGATAGATGAATAAAAGATGTTTATAGGGACTTGAGACTTGTTTTATTTTCTTTTATGTAGAAATAGGTAAAAGGTATAACTGTAACAACAAGATAAAAAATACATGAATATCAAAAGTCCTAGTACTTAAAATTCTAAAGGTATTAGGTAGTAGGTATGACTATGATAACTTACCCCTTTCCAAGGGTCAAGGGTTCCACTTTATTATTACTATAATCAACACAATTTCAACTAATATAATAACTGGTAACTAATGCAAGCACTGTTCATCACGATGGTTTTTGTAGGACTGGGCCAAAAATGCTAAACAAGGATCGTGAAACGAAAATTTTGAATTTGAATGGACAGGTCCAGAATACTATACTATTGGTTGCCAGTAAATTAAACTATGAAGTTTCCAGCCATCATGAAGGTTCTATCTAACCATCCATGAGACCGGAATGAAACGGCATCGTTACAGAATAAAGTCCAAAAACCTCTTGAGAAGTGCATCTTTCAAACCAACCAACTGCCCCGGCCTCAGTTATCCGTCTGTAGTTACAAATACCGTAGACGCAAAAGGCAGTAAGTATATAGATAAGGATATTAGACGGTGAAAGGATATAATATCCTATAGTAGGGTATCCTTGCGTCATGATTGAAGTCCAGGCCTTCCGTAGAAACTTGCAGAAATAAGGCAACAATTTCAAAATAATTTCAACATAAATATAACCCATTAAAACTATTGAAATAAAGTCTATGAAAGAAAGCAACAATAAACATCGTAAAAGCTCACAAAGCTGCCCTCTGAGTTTCCGCAATTAAATTATAAAAAAATATTACACAACGATGCGACCACTTTACATAATAATCACTTTGAGCTCTATATTAAAGGAATTAAGTGTTGTATTCGCCTGTACACGGAAATAGGTCAGTAATCATCTATTTCAGTGTCGTAGAGTTGAAAGCCGGTCGCCGTTTGCTGAAAATATGTGCCGCTGCACTCTGCATTCGACGGTCGACGGCACACATGAGATCGAGACTACGAAAACCAATTTAGCGGGATAAATGATTTTATTCTAAGGGCATGTCATTTTTAAATTAGGACATATAATAATAATTATAATCGTTCTAAAACATGAAGGTTGCACAAGAGCTCGTTTTGAAAAAATATCTGACATAGTGTTAACTACAAGAATTGATTGATTCAGTTAAATAAATCGTATGTACCTAACTTATATTATTATTTTTTGCATCCTAAACTTGCATTGCCTATCTAACAATAGCTTCACATTATTTTTTCTTATTTGCATATATAATGCAATTTTTATTATTAAAAATGAAGCACTTAATAGAAAAAATCGACCCGTCTCACAACTAGCTCCGATGGGTCTCGCTCGATTTATTGGAATTTTTGGAATATCATAACTATATCGTAGCATTTTTACATTAAAACATTATTATTCCCCGTTATATATTATTAAAATAATAATATATGTAATTGGTTTCGTAACAATCTAAATAGAGATAGTCAACACAATGAAAAACTTTCATGAATATTTTATTACGTACTCGAAATTAAGAAACAAATTAATTATACGCGCATTTTCTCTTAGTTCTAGACCGTGAAATGACGTGTTGTTAAAAATCAGTTCGTTATGGTTACTTTTTATTCATACCAAAGTAATATTTGTTTTAAAAATATAATGAGTATCTTTGATTAATTATTATAAGTATTCGTTATTTAGAAATAGTGACAGTGCATTATTTTAATAAAACAACTGACACAGTGCAAATAATATATATTACGTAAGTAAGGAGTTTTTTAAGCAATAAAAGAAATGTAAAAAATAATCTAACCAATTATTTTTGGTTGATGGGTTAGGACTGGTTTTAAGCTAGCCTGACTAGCTTTGCTTCCACTATCTTATCTAAGTCTGAAGCCATAATAATGATGTTTTTCAGCATTGTGTTCCAGAAGCTAGGGATATAAGATAGACAGTTCCTCAATGGTTGAGGATTCGAGAGTAGTACGCTTCTACCTTCAGCCCTATCCTCATTTAACATCAGGTGTTATGAAGGCTCAGTGCTGCCAAATTATAAATTTTAAAAAAATATATCATGAGACACATCTCCTATGCACATATCCTCATGTGTTCTTCGTTATTTTTAAACGTTTGACCAACAAACAAACTTCTCATTTCGACATCAGTTACTATGACGCGTAGGGCTCCGTAGTTCACACGTTGACATGCACTTTGGGCAGCGACATGGTATTTTTTTAAGTGTTACGTAATAAGTGATTATAAGTGAAAGTGTTTTCATAAAAAGTGTTTTTTTTTTCAGGTGGTGAATAACACGAGGAGGGCTGGGGCTAATGAGGGATGGAGAGAAGGTAATTTCCTGATAAATAATGTAATAAGGTATAATTAGTTAATTTATTTATAGAAATTATGTTTATAATGGTTATGTCATTGATATTTTTTTGCAGTACAGCGTAGTAATTTCTTTCTATAATTTTCTATAATGTAACAGTAAATATCACTAATCTATCATATTGTCATAAAAATATTTTATCTCAAAAAATACTGATAAAAACGAGTCGCCCTAACGATCCCAATGACTTAAATGTTTCTGTTTAAACTTTTTACAATAAATAATAATTATTAAGTATAGAAATATCTTTAGTATATTGTTGTTTTTATGGTATTTGTAGAAGAAACTGATTAAAAATGGAGTTCGAATTCTTAGCAAATTAAAGAATTTGATTTGAAAAAAAAAAAAAAAACTAAATTAGCCCTTTAATGGGCATAATTTTTTTGCGTGATAATAAAAAAAACATTTGGCGCTAATGCGAATGAAATTTGCAAACTTCAGTCCTGTGGTTACGTTTGTGCATTACGCCGCCGTTAGGGACTAATAAAAATACATAAGAGCTATCATAAGGGCAACCGTTTCAATAAAATCACCTTACCTTACATGTGAACAGCCGCTCTCTACTAATTTTGCTATGCCCTATAAAGCGTTAACTCTTGTTGATGTCTAACCCTTCGTACTAATTTAAACCAATTGTTCAGGAGCAGGGTCCGCAGTATCAAGTGACTCGGGGGTGTATACGGGGGTTGAGGGGGGCGACCTGTCCCCGAGCTCTCGCCGGCGCCCGCGCAATCTGGAGATGGTCATGCGCGGCGCTCACAGCTTCCACCTGAGAGAGCTGCAAGTCGCTGATCTGGATATTATGGGTAAGACAACTCGGGAGCAAGGTCTGCAGTGCCAAGAGACTCCGGCGTGGGCACGGGGAGGAGGGGGGGCGACTTGTCTCACAACTTTTGCCTGAGAGAACTACAAGTTTCCGACTTGGATATTATGGGTAAGACATGCTCAGAAGCAGGCTTTTGTAGTGTCAAAGTGACGATTGGCAGGCGCGGCGAGAATGGTGCCCTGTACACGCGCAACCTGGAGATGGTGACACGCGGCGCTCATAGCTTCCACATGAGAGAGCTGCAAGTTGCTGACTTGGATGTTATGGATAAAACAATGCCCAGGAGCAGGGCCTGCAGTGTCAAGTCAAGTGATCAGGGGATGTATGGGGCGGCAGAATGGTGACCGGTCCTCTCGTAACCTGGAGATGGTGTGCGCGGTGCTCACAGTTACCACCTGACTGAGCTGCAGGTTGCTGACCTGAATATTGTGGGTAAGAGGTATGGTGAAGAATATTGAGAATATCAAATTAAGTTCTAGCTGAACATGCCACCGTCGCTTACGCCAACTTACGCTTTGGCTAATTCAGTGTGTTTCATTAATCATGCATTACGAATAAGTACCTTAGTTTAGTTAGAAAAGTCATCAGTTGTCTAAATTCCTATACTAAAAAGTCTAAACGGAGATATTCTAGAACAAGTTAAATAATGAACAAAAACATCTTGATTAAGATTTTAAATTATTTTTATGCATTCACAATGCAATTCTGTAAGTATAGGAAAAATGTGATAGTAAAAAACCACGAGCCCTATAAGTAGCTTTCAGGCGGGATTCGAACCCGCGCCTCCGGGTGTCCGGCCCGATGCTCTGACCAACTAAGCTACCGAAAGGCTTACACGACTCGTTGAATTTTGCTATCACTTGTTACGCTGTAGGCCAGCGTTGCTTCATCAATGCGAGGAAACCCTCGCATCCGAAAGAAACATTTTGCCGGATACCCGGAGGCGCGGGTTCGAATCCCGCCTGAAAGCTACTTATAGGGCTCGTGGTTTTTTACTATCACGTTTTTCCTATACTTTCCTATAAAAACATCTTGATTGAAATTAATCACATAAAATTTTGAGGAGTACAGAGTAGAACAAAAGTTGCTTAGTTTACGCAATCAGTGAAATCATACTGTCTTTTTTCCCAGATGAAGCAGTCGTAACCGGGCACGCAGTGATACCTCTACCAAAGCTACCGAGTTCGTTCGATGACGAGCTATCGCCAGAATACGAGAGCCCGGTATCCACCTACAAGCCTCCGTCTCCCATATTACCTAAACCAGCTCCAGTACCAGAGACGTTCCGTCAGAGTCCCATGTCAACATTGGAGCGGTACAGGACAAGAACCAGGCCTAGCAGGATCCAGACCAATGACAAGGACGAGGAGAAGTTTGTACTGGATAGGGCACAACCTGAATTGTTGAATAAGCAGGTACGTCAAAGTAGGTTAGTTAGTAGGTACTAGTAAATCATGTGAATCCTTTTACGAAATAGATTTTTATGATACGGAAAGCTTTTGTGCCTAAACTTCTTCGAAAACTTCGTAGTCAATGAGCTTAACTTCATTCATGAGAGAAAACTGTAAATATTTAAAAACTGACTAGCTACATCCTTTGATAAGGAGCGCAACATGAACTAATTAGACTCATCAATCAAGCAGTTTTGTCCGTACCTACTGTTGTCCGTAGTTGTTGTTGAATAAAGATTATCCTCTATTTGGCGCGCGAGAGAGCAATGTAGATGTAGTACTTATATGGAAAGATTTAGTTCCATTCCTTTTGTGTTAGTATAAAATAGACCAAAGCTAACACAGACACTTTGTTCCAGAATTCATTTATCAAGTCATCCAGTGGCGTGGTGTCACCAACCACAATAAGCTCGAGTAAGGAGTCTAGCCCGTCCTGTAAGAGTGAGGAAAGCCACTTCGGCAACAGCAGCGCTTGGCAGAGCCACGCTGCCGGCGAAGCTATGGCTACCAGGTAAATAGCTCCAGAGATAATTCTACTGGGAACTTTGGAATCCCTCTCTATTTTTCGAAATTTAATCTGTTTACAAAGCCCGCACGAAATACAGAAGCGAAAAGGGTTACAAAGAACAGCCGCTTGTTTATATAACGGCTGTATCAGTTTTGTGAAAACTGCCAAGGTTAAGCTGGGTTACTACTGGGCGGTCAGCCATCCGTCCTTATCCGTCCAAGGAGTCTCAGGGTGATGATGAGATCCAGCCGGTTTCGACTACGGCAACCGCTTCAATCTTCATACTAGTCTATCCGTGTCCGTCTATGGTCAAATATGGCTTATGTAGCAAATCTTTGTTGAGAAGGTCCTTGCACATCGCGGGCATGTGAGCACTTTGCACACCTTTATCGTCTCAGGTTAATAGGTTAATGACAATGTTTTTTTACAGATCACAAGACGACGTATCAATAGCACTAAGTGTTTCAAGTTGCGAGGACGATAAGTCCAAGTTTGAAATTAAAGAACCACCAAAGCCAGTTGAAGTAGAAATCCCCAAGAAAACCATCGTGATAATGGACGAGCCGCCGGTCCCACATCCTCTGCTCATGAAGTCGTTGACACTGAGCCAGCATGATTCTTTGCGGAGTACAATGATGGGTAAGTACAAAAGCCAAGTTTTTATACCAGCTACCAAAGATGGAACAGTGGACTCTAACGACATTTTAATCTATACAAATAAATAAAATTGAAGTGTCTGTTTGTAATATTAAAATAACCGCTTTTTACTACATGCATATGATTATATCATCATCATCATTTCAGCCGTACGACGCCCACTGCTGGGTGGGCCTTCCCAAAGATCTCCACAACGATCGGTCCTGCGCTGCCCGCATCCAGCGGCTTCCCGCGACCTTGACCAGATCGTCGGTCCACCTTGTAGGGGGCCTGCCCACGGAACGTCGTCCGGTTCGCGGTCGCCATTCGAGAACCTTTCCGCCCCAACGGCCATCGGTTCTCCGCGCTATGTGTCCCGCCCACTGCCACTTCAACTGAGCAATCCTTCGAGCGATGTCGGTCGTGTTAGTTCTCCTGCGGATCTCATCATTTCTGATTCGATCGAGCAGGGAAATACCAAGCATTGCTCTCTCCATTGCTCGCTGGGTGACCTTGAGCCTTCTTATGAGACCCATAGTAAAAGACCACGTCTCGCTTCCATAAGTCATAACTGGCAACACACACTGGTCAAAGACCTTAGTCTTGAGACATTGAGGAATTTTGGACGCAAATATATGCCGGAGCTTCCCAAACGCTGCCCATCCGAGCTGGATTCGACGAGAGATCTCTTTCTCGAAGTTGGACTTACCTAATTGGATTGTCTGTCCTAGGTAGACATAGTGGTCAACAGCTTCGAGTGTAATGTTCCCAACATTAACTGGAGCGGATGTAACATGGGCATTGGACATGATTTTCGTCTTATCCATGTTCATCTTCAGACCCACTCTTTGGGAAGCATTGCTGAGATCTTCGAGCATTGTGTTCAGGTCTTCCAAGGTCTCAGCCATGAGAACTACATCATCGGCAAACCGCAGGTGTGTTAGGTACTCGCCATTGATGTTGATGCCGAATCCTTTCCAGTCCAGTAGCTTAAAAATATCCTCCAACGCAGCTGTGAACAGTTTAAGAGAAATGACGTCTCCCTGTCTCACACCTCGCTGTAGTTGGATAGGATTAGAGCTCTGGTTCTGTAATCGGACATACATGGTGGCGGTATAAGTACCTCAGCGTCTCGATGTACCTGTAGTCTATTTGGCATCTCTGGAGAGACTGCAGCACGGCCCAGGTCTCGATCGAATCAAAGGCTTTCTCATAGTCCACGAACGCCAAGCATAGTGGCAAGTTACTCTTCGGTCTTCTGTATAACTTGCCGCAGCGTATGAATGTGGTCTATGGTACTATAACCTTTTCGGAACCCGGCTTGTTCGGGAGGTTGGAAGTCGTCGAACCTGCGAGCGAGACGATTCGTAATGACTCTCGAAAACAACTTGTAGATATGGCTCAGAAGCGAGATGGGTCGGTAGTTCTTCAAGAGAGTCTTATCACCCTTCTTGAAGAACAGCATCACATCGCTTCTGCCCCATGCCTTTGGCGTTTTGCCCTCGAGGATGACAGAGTTGAAGATCTTCTGGAGGACCTTAAGTATCGGCTTACCGCCCGCTCTCAGAAGTTCTGTTGTGATTCCGTCATCGCCCGCCGCCTTGTTGTTTTTGAGCTGCTTGAGAGCCATTCTAATCTCGTACAGGCTGACGTCCGGGATATCTTCGGTATAGTGTCGGGTAAGCTTGGCTCTAGGTTCTGTAGCCTTACTTTCAACAGGTGTTTGCGTGGAGTACAACTGTCCATAGATACTCTCAATCTCCCTCAGGATTTCAGGTGTTGATGAAATCATACTACCGTCCTCAGCCTGCAGCCTCGTCAGTTGACTTTGCCCTATAGCCAAATCTCTAGCAAACACTTTGGAGCCTTTGTTCCGCTCAATGGCCTCTTTAATACGGTCGGTATTAAATTTGCGAAGGTCGCTTGTCAAGGACTTGGAGATCTGCCTATTTAGCTGTCGATAACGAAGGGCATCCGCTGAGTTCTGTAGTTTCATTTCGTTTCTCTGATCTATGAGTCGGATAGTGTGGCTGGAGAGTTTCTTTAATTAAGGACGGTGGGTTTTGTAGTGCTTGGATCCTACCGTGCGGACAGCATCCACCACCATGTTGTATAGATCGTCCATATCGATGCTGTTCTCAAGGGCTTCGAAGCGGTTTTGGAGCTCGAGCTGAAAGCACTCGGGGTTTTGAATTTGAGCCGGTATTGGTCGGAGCGTAGATTTTATTAGTCGAGATCTTTCCAGCTTGACGTTGATATTCAATGTGCCTCTAAGCATGCGGTGATCGCTTTCCGTCTTTACGGCGTTAATCACAACGACATCATTGAATATTTGCTTCCTCGTTGACATAATAAAATCTATCTCGTTTTTTACTTTACCGTCCGGACTAATCCAGGTCCATTTGCGGCTTACGGGCTTCTTAAAGAAGGAGTTCATCATATAGAGGTTCTCCTTCTCCATGAAGTCTGCCAGCATCTGGCCCCTTTCGTTCCGTTGCCCAAATCCAAATTGCCCCACTCTCAACTCAGCACCACAACGTTGCCCCAACTTAGCATTAAAATCCCCCATCACAACCGTGTAGTGGGTTTTATAGCTATGCATGGCTTTAGAGATCTCCTCATACATAGCCTCCACTTCGACATCGTCGTGTTTCGAGGTCGGAGCGTAGACCTGAATGACATTCAGCGAATATCGTTCCGATATTCTGAGTATCAGATACACTACCCTGCTCGAAACACTTCCGATGGTTATCACGTTGTTGACAAGGGATTTATGGACGATGAACCCGACACCACCTTGGGACTGTTGGTCGCCCTCCCGGTGGTATAGTAAGTTACCGGATTGAAGGGTAATCGAGTCCTCCCCCTCTCTTCGGACTTCAGATAACCCAATAATATCCCAATGCAACTTACTAATTGCCTCTTCCAACTCTATAAGCTTCTCATCGAGCCTCAACGTGCGCGTGTTGTAGGTTGCCAGGTCAAGTCGTCGGTGTTGGTAGCCGGAGCCTACCCGGGGATTCTTAGCACCCCCTGCCCCGCCGTTACCATAGCCGCTACCGTAGCTAGGAATAGCGGGGCCGCCGGGGACTGGGGGCCGATTTTTTGTTTGTGTAGCCATTTAGGGGGGGTTTTGCCATAATCGCCACGCTTGGCAGGCGGGTTGGCGATCGCAGTATGCTGCTGACTGCAGTTAAATGGAGACGCTGCTGCCCATCTCCTTTGGCAGTTTTCCCTCTGTCGGCTCTTACGACACCCACGGGAAGAGAGGGGGTAGTGCTATTCTTTTTATGTGCCGGCACTACACGGCACTATGATTATATATACGGTACATATACCAAAATAACAATATTACAATTTTTGTCTGTCTGTCTGTCTGTTTGTTCCAGCTAATCTCTGAAACAGCTGGACTGATTTTGACGGGACTTTCACTGACATGTAGCTCATGTAATAAGGAGTAACTTAGGATACTTTTTATCCCGATATTCCCACGGGAACGGGAACCACGCGGGTAAAACCGCGGGCGGCCGCTAGTAAAAAATAAGATTGAAATATGGATGTTTAGCTAACGGCACAATTAAAAATATTACATAACAAAGTTAACTAAGTTGCCGCTAAAATTTTATCACTAGGCTACACATTTTTTTTTTAATTCAGTCATTCAATTTCATACTCTTTCCAGGATCGATGACCAGTTCAAACTACAGCACCACAAGCACCTGCACAAACCAAAGCGGTGAACACCACAACCTGACTTTGACTCTTGAGGAGTCCAAATTCGATATGTCTGCTCTGGAAACTTCTACTCAGAGTTTGCTTGACGATGAGACCTCTCCAGCGGACAGTTTAATATCGTCTACCAGCACTAGTGATTCTAACAATGATCTGCACGTGGAGAGGGACGCTCCTTCCATATCCTCGGCTTACCAGACTGCGAACACTAAGACGAGGACTCCAGAGCCGGTGGTTGAAGGCTGCGATGGTGTCGATGGGGAAATGTTGCAGCCAGTTAAGGAACTCAAGTGAGTAATCTTTCCAATTTCAAGTCTTACGTTTCAGACTGTGTAGTTAACTAGTTATATAAATTATAAATTTACATGTCAAATCAAATAACACATCTGATCCATCAAGTTATTTACAATTATTTTGACTTTTTTGCATTGAAACATTGAAAATAAAGAATAAGAAAAAAAACCGGTCAACAGCGAGTCAAACTCGCCCATGAAGGGTACCGTACCCTTTTTGTCAGTCTTCAAATCTATTTCCAAAAATGTAGCTTACTTTTAAAAACCTTTTGTTTTTCTTGTACAGTGAGGCACAAAGCAACGGCGGCAGCAAGGAAGACAGCAAGAACGCTTCGCCAGAGAGCCCTGGTACACCAACGCACGCGTCAGGCTCTTTGTCCCTCTCTGACGGGCGGGACTTCTTTGACGACGAGATCGCCGATCAGCCCGCACTGTTGTTCCGAAGTAAGTAAGAAACACTCGGTAAAAGAAGTAGAAAGTAGTAGAAAGTATGACTCCTAAAAACTTTGTCGACTCTCATCTAACGATTAATCTATTGGATTCCAGAAAAAAAAATTATGATTTTGTAACAAAAGTTTAATTTTTTGTTGCTTCGATCAACAAGGTGTTATTTATTACTGATCGAAGTGTAATAGGGATTTATTTATACCATGTGTCAAATTCAAATCGGAGTTAGGAGAAGAGTTGCCAGTTAAAAGAAGTTGCATCACTACTGTAAAATTATTAGTTTCGCAACGAATTCAAAATGGCTTCGGGACTTTATTTATTTATGTAATATAAAGTACCTACGTGATTTTGTCCCGTAACATACAGAGTCGACAAAATTTTCTCATGGTTAGCCGGCGGGTATTACCATATGGTCACTAACAGTAATTGCTATTTAACCCTTTAGGTCTTTTTCAGAATTTAACTGGTTATAAGAACAACTTTGCTACCTTAAAACACATGGCTGCAGTACTTACTGAAATATTGAACTGATGACTCCATGATATTCAATTTTCCTTTTATTGCAGAAAACAACGAGGGCAGCACTGCAAACAAGGATTCAGAAGCAGGCAGACAACTAAGGAGGTCACGGGAACGGATAACAGCCACAGCCAGCCCGCTCGCACAGAGGCGCGGCAAATGTAAGCTACATTAATTTAACTGTATAGTGCGACAAGCTTTTCTGTTCCGGTGATTATCTTTGAAACTAAAACAGTTTTCATACGACAGTCCATTTTGACAACTAATTTCGTATTGCAAGTGGCTCCTCTGTCACGGCTGTCACCAGAACAGAAAAGCTTGTGTCACTGTATGCATATTTTGTTCAATCTGATTTTTTAAATAGCCCGATATAATATATCCTCCTTGCAAACTCCTTGCAACAATCAAGGAAATAAATAAAAAAGGTTCATAACTAAATTATTTAAACATGGAACTAAACACAACAAACACAGCGACTTGGCTATAAAAAAAAGAAAAAAATACGATTTTGAAAATAGAACGCAGAAAATAAAAGTTCGTGGCGATATGCATCCTCCTTTTTTTTATTCGGATTTTGCTTTTACATAAATACGATATTCTTTTATTTCGTGACACAGTTGCTGGAAGCGCTTTACGACAAATTAATTACTGACTCAAATTATTAAAAAAACTTTAGAGAGAAGCGTGCAGTATGAGTATGACATGTAAGATTCTATTTAACTACATTACAAAAACAATATCTTATTTCCAAAAATCACAAACCTTTTCTGCTATCTTCCTTTATTTATTTAGAGAATAAATTCTTAATATTTTCTGAATTTATTTTAAGAATATTTAAGCAATTTCTTAGGTACCTATCTAAAGAGTTTGCTTTTGAAAACAAGACGCATACGAATAAGCATACGATACTTAAGTACATGTATAATAAATTGTTGGTTTAAAAAGTTTGTTTTTTTCTTTTTGGCAGTGAGTGGTCGTAACGGCGGCACTGAGCGGACTCCATCCCTGGATACGCTGTCGAGCCTCGCATCCGATGATCTGATGATGGACAATGACCTCGCACGATCCATCACGAGCCTGCAAAGTGTCGACGACTACATTGAGAGGTGAGCTCACAAAACACAGAAAGATTTTTTTCTGTGAGCTATTCATTTCGGGATACTTACTATAGGCACCAATTACCTACCATAGTACCTACCTATACTGTAGCAAGTGCGACATATGATACGATCTGCCCCCTGATTCACGAGCCGTCGGAAACGATTTGTCTTTGTCTTGCTATAGTGAGTGACAGAGACAGTGCATTAATTAATTCTGATACGATCATGATACGATAGTGAAAAATCATTGCATGTGAAAATCACAGAGGTGAAATCATACATCATATTATGGTCATAATTATGAAAATTATTTAATGGTAGCAATAATTTCTATGCCTACAACATTAACTATGTTTGGTAGTAGAATCGCTCTAATTTATCGGAAAAGCTTATTTCCGAATAATATCATTAGAAGTCTTTAAAAAAAAATAAGATTTAAGACTGTAAAAACAAAACACTTAAGTACTTACTTTATAACAATATCGGTGGTGAGAACGGGTCGAACTCAAGTGGCTAAAATACTTATTTCAGACAAATATTAGCCATAGTTAATTCATACATAGCAGGAGTCAAAGTGTTAGGCTGCGTTTCCAAATAAGCTGAGTTGCGCAGAGCTGATCAATGTTTTCGTAACCGCCTCTGTGGTCTAGTGGTACACCAGCGGTATCAGATACAGTGGTCCCGGGTTCGATTTCCAGTGGGGGTACATATTGTATTAGGTTTGGTTGGTTGGTGGTAGATAGGGCTTGTTTAAAGTCCGCCTGGCTAGCTACCACCATATTATCTAACTCTGACGCCATAACAGCTATGTTTTCAACATTGTTGTGTTCCGGAAGTTAGAGATAAGATAGCCAGTTCTTTAGTAATTGAGGATTCCGGGAGTAGCGCGCTTCCACCTTCAGCCTTATCAGCACTGAAGGCTAAGTGCTCCCCGTTGTTGATAAAAAGAATGATACAACAGGCGGTGTCAGCTTAACTGTCAAATGTAAGCTATCAAAGTTCAGCTCCGCACAGCTCAACTTAATGTGGTAACGCACCCAAACCAGAATAAAACAGTCATAATTGGTTAGTCAAAGTGTTTTTTTTTAACTTTCATGTAAGCAAAAAACTTAGAAGAAAGCAGTTCTAAAAGACAGACATCTTTCGACAGATTGGACAGCTCCCTACGCAGCGGTCTGAACTCCTTAGACGAGAAGCAGCTTCGCCAAGAGCTGTCGTCGTCCAAGTCAGCTGTGCGGCAGTGGAGCCAGCTGCTGGAACAGAACAACCTTCTGGACCGTCAGCTAGCAGCCATGGCCCAGGGGAAGAGCACGGCCGACTCTCTCACTGCTAGCAACAACAGCCTTACCAGCATTGGGTGAGTGGAACTTGACACTTACCAACTCCTTTGACTAGCAGCAGCTCTGCCAAGAGATGTCGTCTTCTAAATCAGCTGTGCGGTAGTGGAGCCAGCTACTAGATCAACCTGCTAGTCTGCAACAGCTGGTTAAAGCATAGACAACTCGTTGCAAAAGGCATAAACGACTAGCAAGACATCTAAACAAGCATTGGATGAAACAAAAGTTTTCAGACAAGATTCGTGAGTTTTTCAGTTTTTTTGCGAACCCTAAGAAGTTGTAGACTATGTTTAAGAACTAAAATCTAGATCACAATGAGTAGGCGACTGCGCTATATTAGTTTAGAAAGTTGTAATGGTATAATTTTATTTCCAAATTGTAAAAGAATTCTGAATAATATTATGATTAAATTATCATAAAGCCAGAGTCCGTTATAATAGACTATCTTTCCGCCCGCGTCGTCGCTTGCGTAGACTACACGACGTTATCCCGCGGGAATGTGATATTTTCCCAGGATAAAAAGTAGCCTTTATTTCTCTCCAGGCTACAAAGTATCTGTGTTCCCAATTTCAACAAATCCATTCAGCCGTTTTGGCGTGATTGAGCAACAAACATCCAAACATCTTAACATTCAAACATCTAATCATTCACATTTATAATATTAGAAGGACGTCTTAAATAGAGAATTGTTATTATTTTTAGTATTAACGTTGCAGTAGGTAATGAATTTTTGAAGCTACCCCACCTTTATTATGCTCAATCGTAAGTAGGTTAGTTATTAATGTTATTATACGAATTCAAGGAAAATAACTCAGAATCAAAGAAAGAGCATTCACTATCAGCATTGTTCGTTACGATCTAGCACAGTATTGTCTTGTCTTAGTAAACATCGGTGCAACGATAATATTTACCAGCTGACACAAAGGGTATGAGACGGTGAATTGATCGATCGAGCGATTTTAGTCCAAATAAATATTTAAAAATACACACATGATTCATACATGCTTGCTTTGCTACGATAAAATTCACTTTCACTCCCTATCTATTGTTTTATTAGTATAAGCACAGAATATAATAATTAGTATAAGGTAATATTTTGTTCTAAGGGATCAGTGTTAGTAAATAAATACACATACTATCGCGTTTGAGATAAATTAGAAATAATTTATTTCTGTAACATGTTTACCATTACAACATATTATAGTACTTAGAGCTAGATTGTAACTTATTGTAAGGAAATAAGATCTAGCATAGAATGTTTGCTCATTGACAATTTCACTCTCGAGGTACTGATGGTGTATTGTATACCTACCTTAAGGCGATGATTCCCGACCGAAATAGGCACGCTATCGCTAGCTCGGACGCGCGCGAAACTTCACGACAACGACGCAGCGGCCGCCGGCAGTGTACTGTAAACTCGCGAGCGCCCCGCGAATCGAAAATCACTTAAAATTCAATTAAAAATTAAATAAAAAAAAAATTATGACGGCCGGAATCCCTCGTCTAATCAAAAACAATTATTTTCGTATATTTTTCATTAACTAAAACCAAGTATACTGCAAGTACCTAATACGATATTTGGATTACGATTAGACGGATGTTTGTGATTTTATTTGACACAGTAAAATATCACCAATCGAAAAAAAAAACGGCTGGAAGCACTAGATAAATAACTGTAAAATAACATATATATTTTTTCCAAGTTTTAAGTACTTACTAGTGATTTGCGAGTAATCCATAATTTAAAATACCCTATTTTTGGGAATCGCAGCCTTAATGATACATATTCGAACATTTATAAAAGGAAACTGTTACCAACACACAGTTCTAATTCTGACCACAATGAAATTTGGCAACGCAATGATAAGTATCTACTTATTATTGAAACTTTATAGTGTAGGTACCATGAAAATTTATAGTTATAAAAATTAATTTAATATGGTTTTGTATATTTATAGTTAACGTTATAAGAACTAGCATTAAAACCCAAACTAACACAGGTAAAATGTAATTATCTCAATGACTCCAATCCACCTGAACGACCCAATTCAAAGCCTATTAACATTTAAGTAAAGTGCAAGGCTACCTCGGAATATTTCGTTATTTCAGTTTACTTTTGTCTCAATCGGTGGATCAAGGGCATACCATAATGTTTCTTTCCGCAGTCATTAACCTTTTAAAGCTTTTTCAAAAAGGGGTTTTCTTTACATTGTTGTAGAGTCTAGTTTTCCTTAACACTGTTTCCTTTTGCCAAGTGTAATTGTTATAGATGAAAAGATTGCTACAGGTTTAGACTAAATAGACTTAGTATAGCGAGATGATGATATTGTTGCTAGGAATTCCGATAGCTTATGAGATGGGATCGGTAACCTCTGGATGGTTATATAAAAACAGGCCAATCTTAAATCTAGTTCGTAAACTAGTCGATAATTACAAACCACTCGAACTTTCGGGTCTTAATTCTAAGGAACTGACTGCCGTACAATGTGGTGTAATCAATATTGTTAGGATGGAATTAATACATACTGAGAAAGATTGAATTAAGCAATCTCCAAGAAATGAATATGAAATGATACATGAAACGAGTCGGCAGCAATGATGTGAAAGATGAAAACACACTTGTGAAATAAAATTGAAAAAGAAAAAAATAATCCATCTAGGTATACAATTACATACAAATAAAAATGAATCGCCAAAATGTATGAAAGCGCATAACTTTAGAACCAAGTTAGATAATTCTTATCAGGACAAGGCTTGTGTAAAAGAAAATTTATAGATGGCACTTCCGTGCGAAGCCGGGGCGGGGCTGCTTGTTTTAACCCGTGGAACGCTTCTTGATGCAACGAAAGATCAAATAATTTTCGTACCCCGGGCGCTGAGTGATCTTACGTTGTCGGGTTTCGTTCGGTCCCGCAATGAATTTTGTCAATGAATCGATTTCTATTGAACAAAAGACAAAAAAATGTGTTCTACCGTTAGATCAATAAGCGCTCCACGGGTTAAATAACAATGATTTCATCTTAATCGATTCTCAAATGTCTGGAAAGTTATTTCTTTCGAGTGTCGAGGGAAGTAGGTAATATCTTTTCATTGATGAAAAAAATCCAGATATCCCATTTCGTAAAATCCATCATTCATAGATCATAGTATCAATCTGTTATCCATAAGTATTATAAATGCGAGAGTCAAATTGAAACAGCCGAGTCATGCTGAACGGATCTGGATGAAATATGGCATATTTTACCACGGGGAAATATTTCATTCCCATGGGAAAAAATCATGTTATTCACGGCAGCAAAAACGTTGGCGGAAAATTAGTCAAAGATAATTATATACTTACCCTAAAAGTAAAAAATTTAAAAAAGACTTAAGTACAAAAAGGTTACCTTCTCAATGGCACAATCCAAATTGAAATGAGGCAAAAATCAAAACAAAGAAACCCAATCTGTAATTATTATCAGACGCGTGGGCGGTTGGTGTGACCTCCATCTGTACAATAGTTCACTCGAATAAGAATACAACAATGGCGACGATGATCTGCTAACACCGGCGCGGCCGTAGCGTTGCCAGGCGTCCGGATTAAGCCGGACATAGAGGCTTTTTGAATGCGTGTCCGGCCAAAACAACTAGTGTCCGGCTTTTGTTAGGATTTTTACAATTGACCAATAAACTCGCACGTCGTACATCGGAAGCGCGACTCGCGATCACGAGCAAGCGAGCTTCGAGAGTTTTTGTCGTATTGTGACGGGACGCCCTCGTCGGCCAGCGGTACACTAGCCGGAACGTCGGAAGTCGCCGCCCAGTTTTTAGTTAGATATGTGAATAAAAAGATGTTTATAGGGACTTGACTTTTTATTGTAAGGGTAGTAATAAAGAACCCTTTCCAAGGGTCAAGGGTTCCACTTATTTTAAACTATAATCAAACAACTCAAACTGATATAAAAAAAACTGGTAATGCTCCGCGAGCTCTGTATAGCTTGGTGGTTTTAGTATAACTGAATCAAAAATGCTGAACAGGGCACGTGAAACGAAGATTTTGAATTTGAATTGAAAGAACAGGATAGGATTCGATAAAATTAATGGCCAGTATGTAGAACTTGATGGAGTTTCCAGCCATCATGGAGTTTTTAACCATCCATAATGACTGGTACGAATCGACATCGTTACAGTATTAATGCTAAGATTAAAGATGGTCGGATTTAGCATCTTTGAGGTGTTATGCCGATTCCGGCTGCAGGCTGCAGCAGCAGCAGTCTCAAATACACTCCGAACGCGGCTGCACGTGTAGCTGTATTTCATACAAATTACCTGCAGCTGAAGCCTGCAGCCAGGATCTAAATAGCAGCAGCACAATCCTTAACAATTTTGGGTGTCCGGCCTTTCTACCAAAATGTCCGGCTATTAGGTTTGACGACTTGGCAACCCTACGCGGGCACCGATATTGCAGTTACAGTGCCACAAACTTTGCTGTGCCGGTGGCCAAAATGTGAAACTAACGTGTTTTTTTAATGTCATTTTGCTGTCAAGTTGATGTCCAACCATAGAGCTGCTGGCGGCTGAAATTCTTAGAACTCAGGGCATTGTACAGAGTTTTGATTTTAGGTTGTAGCTTTATTGAATACGAAAATGCATAAGTTGTAGAAGTAAAACAAAAGAATGACGGACGTATAAGCTTAGTATTAGAAAAATGCACAGATTCCCTGCATAGCACGAACTACTAGGACATTTAAAATGAAAAATTTAGGCATAAGGAAATAAACGAACACACACACAAATTTTATTTTTACAAATTTATTTTTTCACAATATCAATTTGTAGAACTTGCTCTACACACTTGCAATTTAAATGCTAAATAATATCAATCTGAAAAATCAATGTTAATCAGAAATACACGTAAGTAATTGAATAATGCGAAAAGAAATGAAGATAAGTACTTACAATTGTTTATCCCAAACATCATCACACTATCCACCAACAATTCGTTTTTTTACATAACTCCCCATACCCCGTACCTACTCATTAATTTAAATTTTTTGCAGAATCTACAAATTAAATTTTTTTTTTCGAAAAAAGTTCAAAATATTCCAAAATTCCTCCAATCATCACCTACAACAATATAAACTCTCATACACACCCAACTTCCATACCAGCGCTACAACTCACTCGCCGAGGTACTTTTTTGCACCTACAGACCGTTTTTTTTATTTTCAAAATTTTAATCTCATTCGACCGCCAACTAAATAAATATACTAGGACCGTTTTTTCATTTTTTTAAGTTTCGACTTAGTTCTCGAGACATCCGGGCCCAAAGCCAAAAATTCAAAAATTTGCCGGTTTTTCGACCATCACTTTTATGGATTTCAATTTTTTTTTAATTCCTTTATCATCTGATAGATCTCGTCAATCAGCGTCCTTTGACACCCTATTTATTTACGAACTACCAATAGTTTCCATACAATCGCCATGTCGCACTAAACTCCCAAATAAGACCTAGTACCCAGCGATCTAAAAGTCATTTTCAATGACAAAAGGGCAGGAAAATATTAACCATATGTGCAAAAGGAAAAATCGTGACAGTAAAATAACTACCAGCTCCGTACGTAGCTCTCAGACGGGATGGTGACTGAGTGACTTTTTTACTATCACTTTTTTTCCAATACTATAGATTTGCATTGTGAATGCATAAAAATATATTTATTTAAAATCTTAAAAATTAAGTTCAAAAACTAAAACCCGACTACTGAAAATGAAAAATCACGCTCTAAAAAGTATGAAACAAGAAAATATTCTCATCTGAAATTGCCGTGGTCGTATGCCACTTTTCCCTAGAATGAAAATATTGTTTTGTTATATTAAGGGGCATACGACCACGGCAATTTCAGATGAGAATATTTTCTTGTTTCATACTTTTTAGAGCGTGATTTTTCATTTTCAGTAGTCGGGTTTTAGTTTTTGAACTTAATTTTTATTTATATTATTTTGGGGTCATAGTTTTTCGCTGTGTAGTGCCGGCACATAAAAAGAATAGCACTACCCTCTCTCTTCTCGTGGGTGTCTTAAGAGGCGAAAGAGGGAAAACTGCATCAGGAGATGGGCAGCAGCATCTCAATGTAACAGCAGGCCATACGCGATCGCCAACACTTGGCAGGCCAAGCGTGGCGATTATGGCAACCCCTTCCCCCCAAAATGGCCACCAAAAAAATCAGCCCCACTCCACGGCGACCCCGCTATTCCTAGCTACGGTAGCGGCTATGGTAACGGCGGGGCAGGGGGTGCTGAGAATCCCCGGGTAAGTTGACCCGGCAACCTACAGCACGCGCATATTGCCGAGTGACTCGAAGCTCATAGAGTTGGAAGAGGCTCTTAGTAAGTTACACTGGGACATCATTGGATTATCTGAAGTCTAAAGAGAGGGGAAGGACTCGATTATCCTGCAATTCGGTAACTTACTATACCACCGGGAGGGCGAACAACAGTCCCTAGGTGGTGTCGGAAGCGTGTCGCGCAGGGGCAGCGTACCTGATACTCAGAATATCGAAACGGTATTCGCTAAATGTCATACAAGTATGCGCTCCGACCTAAACACATGACGATGACGAAGTGGAGGCTATGCATGAGAAGGTTTCGAAACCCATGCATAGCTATAAAACACACTACACGGTTGTGATGGTAGATTTCATTGCTAAGTAGGCAACGTTGCGGTGATGAGTTGAGAGTGGGGCAATTTGGATTTGGGCAACGAACCGACAGAGGCCAGATGCTGGCAGACTTAATGGAGAGGAAGAACATCTTAATGGTGAACTCCTTCTTCAGGAAGCCCGCAAGCTGCAAATGAACCTGGATGTAAAAAACGAGATCGATTTTTACCCGACTACGGCAAAGCAAAAAAAGGAGGGTTATATCATGTCGACCAAGAAGCACATATTCAATGATGTCAGTGTGATCAACGCTGTTAAGACAGGAAGCGAAAGACTTTGACCAGGTGTGTGTTGCCAGTAATGGATGTGAGACTGGCCTATAGAAGTCAGACGTGGTCTTTTACTATGTATCTCATAAGAAGGCTCAAAGTCACCCAGCGAGCAATGGAGAGAGCGATGCTTGGTATTTCCCTGCTCGATCGAATCAGAAACGATAAGATCCACAGGAGAACTAAAACAACCGACACCGCTCGAAGGATTGCATCGTTGAAGTGGCAGTGGGCGGGACATAGCGCGGAGAACCGATGGCCGTTGGTGTGGTAAGGTTCTCGAATGGCGATCGCGTACCGGACGACTTTCCGTGGGCAGGCCCCTACAGGGTGGACCGATGATCTGGTCAAAGTTGCGGGAAGCCGCTGGATGCGGGCAGCGCAGGATCCATTGTTGTGGAGTTCCTTGGGGGAGGCCTAGGCCCAGCAGTGGGCGTCGTTCGGCTGATGTGATGAACTAAATTATTACCTAATAATGTAAATATTCTACCTACCTATTTTCATCAAACAATGCTGGGGTGAACTATGGAATGCCATAAACATATATTATATTATACAAGGGCCTAATCATGTAGGATAATATTTGCTAGGGGAAATAGTCTTAGTTCGCTGACCCTGTAAAGATGTCAAAATTCGATTTATGCAAGCAAAGCCGCAAGCAACAACCAATAAAATTTATATTTTTGAAACGAGCTCACCAAGAGCTTTCATTTGATACCAAACACGATATTCTATTTTAAAAAAAGTTTTTTAGTTTACAACTTTATGTCGTGTAGAGGGCGCCATATTCAATTTCATGTGACGTGACATAGCCTATAACTAGCAGACAATCGAGACGCTTCCAACGATACCTCAATTGTGAATATATGATCAGCAGTTTAGAAGTTATGCGGGAACAGATGAACATACATACATACATACATACATACCGGTCAAACTCATAACCTCCTTTTTTTGCTTTGCCGTAGTCGGGTAAAAAGGTACTAAAGATTACTATTATATTTCACTAAAGAACTTTAAAAGCGCAGAAATTGGGGTTTCTCGATTTGCTTACAACGCAATAATAAGCAATATAAACATTTTATGAATAACCAGTAGCCCGATTCTCGTAAATACAAACAATCTAAATATCGTTGTAGTTCAGAAGTCGTTCGATCGAAATCCTATCCAAAATCGGTATTCTCGTGTTGCTTGGACGAGTTTCGATAGGACTTCAACTCAATAGGATCGAAACTCAGCGACTTTTCAATCGAGAGGTATTTTTTGTACATTTTTCATCAAAAGTCGAAAGCTACGTGGTTTAGGAAAAAAAAAACATGTTTCAGAATGTGCAAGCAGCGCTCTTTCATATGATATAATAAGTAAATAATAAATAATAAATAATAAATAATAAATAATGAATAATAAATAATGAATAATAAATAATAAATAATGAATAATAAATAATGAATAATAAATAATAAATAATAAATAATAAATAATAAATAATAAATAATAAATAATAAATAATAAATAATAAATAATAAATAATAAATAATAAATAATAAATAATAAATAATAAATAATAAATAATAAATAATAAATAATAAATAATAAATAATAAATAATAAATAATAAATAATAAATAATAAATAATAAATAATAAATAATAAATAATAAATAATAAATAATAAATAATAAATAATAAATAATAAATAATTTGTACCGCTTTAATTGTCTTCTGTTTCCCAATGGTTGACTGGCAGAGAATACTTTTAGTATTAAGTCCGCCTTGTATATTACATTACCTATGTATTATGTACAAAAGTTTATTAAATAAAATAAAAAATAAATAATAACAAATATGCTAGCCCCAAGCTTATTTTTCACATACAAAAGGTCCAGCTAATTGAACTTTTGCCCAACGACACTTGGATCGCGTATTTTGACGTTTTGTCGTTGAAATCCGATCGAAACAAAGGTCATCTAAATAGTAGAATACCTTCGAGTTATCGTTTTGAAACGATAGAAGGACGATTAATGTACCAGAATACACTTCGACGACACTTCGATAGAATCGCTGCCGCTCAAGTTCTATCGACAGTTGTGAATACGAAAATGGTTTCAACGACTAAATCGCTACGATATCGTCACGGTTTTTATTACGAGAATCGGGCTACAGATCCTAAGACATATTTTTCTTCCTTCATAGCTTCGACCGAAAATTTGCTTCTTTTTTTGTCGCCCACCTACTCAAGTCTTCCGTTACTCGTCAGCCTAATGGGATGGAACAAACGAGCTTTTGTTTGCTGGAACTTTAAAGTATTCGTACAACAGTCGCAAAAGTCCTCAATATTTAAAAACTGAACCTAATCATCATCAGTTATACTTCAATCAGGGTCATTTCCGAAATCAAAAATATTCCAAAAAAGTGTATTCTGAAGAAACAGTACCTAACTATTGGACAAACTTCCCGTGGAACCAATTACAAGACAGTTAAATAAACGTAATCGGATGTTTCAAAACACCTTGCCAGTCGCGAGCTGTCAACGAATGTTTCGTAAGCGACTTCACGGTGAAAAACGCCGATTTTCAAGGTGCATTTTACGGCGAGCTTCGTGTCGAAAGGTCCTTGCTCCATGAGGTAATCAGATAAAGCAGCGCGGTTACAGCTGCTATGGGGCTTCGGATCATCACTGATTCACTGCGACTGCGACCGCGCCGGTTGAAATCTCGCGAGTGGCGGTTAGGTTAGTCAGTTAGACGGCGCGCGCGCGGCAGTACGCTTTGCAACCTTATCGCACGTGCTTAACGAAACGATCGATTAACGAAGCGATCGCGAACACGCGTGTGGACGAAAATGTGGTGTCGTGTCGTACATTGACGAGTGAATTTACACTAATTTAATCGCATCAAATGTAACACCGGCTTCACTAATTGAATCAACAGAAGTTACTACTCATCAATCTGGACTACTATTGGATGTTAGTTATCAGAGTTGTGTTTTAATTAAAATGTAGTTGTACTCTGATACACATGTAGGTGACTTTTCATTGTGGGCATTCAGATTTTACAAGATGTTCTTAATATTAATGTCGGTCATTAAGGAATAAGTACCTATCTCATTTGATCTGATTATATACGAAAATAATAATTATGAATATAAGGTTAACAAAGTTAGGCATATTAACAATGGATACCTACCTACTTACAATTTTTTGCCACAAACATTACTAAATGAAGGGCAGTTCTGCAAATTGAACTGATAACTATGCAGCTGCTTGGTCATTGACACGAATGCGTATCTTCAATTTATTTGAAACGTAGATATGTATGCGTACCTACTTACACAAGTTTCAATCAGTGTACAAATTGTAGACATGACACTTGTGAATGCAAACAACGAATTCAGATAAGCATAAATCATGATCACATCTTATCATATCCTATCCTACTTATATTTTTTTCACAGATTTTTTATAAAATTAACAAAATATTTTCATGATGCCAAATTTAAAAAATTAAATTAAGTACTTACATATAGTTGAATTAGATAATAACTAATAACATGAAATACCTATTGTTTTAACTTTTCAAATGCACATACATATAAAGAAGTTTTTGTTACTTTTTTACAGTGCGTTACTAGAATCACTTATTGATCGAACAATCACAATTTGGGCAAAAATAATATTCAACATGATCCTTTATCAATAAGGCATAGACTTATGCTTTGCAATTAGCATTATACTAAATATTAGGATGCGTGGTTGTAGAAACAAGCTAATTTAGGTCGTATTATTATCTATCTACACATTTACTTCCTTTGTCAACATCGGGTGGACATTGTTTGCCAACATTCGTGAGAAACAGTTACATAAACTACTAAATAGACTCTATTGACCAAATAGTGTGCCAACAGAGGTTAAAAAAAGTTCTATCTTCTTTGTTACATGACTGAAAGATTCTAAAAGAATCTGGTTTACTAAATTACCTATAATCATCCTATAATAAAAATACTTTGGCAAAAATTTTATTGAAGGTAGGCATGCATTTTACACTAATTGTCTTATAAATCTTATAATAATCAGTAATATATTGAAGACTCCATAGACAGTAGGTAGGTTTCTACAAATTTAGATACATCGCTGGCGTGTATGATGTTCGTACAGCCCAAAGCTTTTAAAAACGTCTCGCACTTGACTTTTTTTTAATTGAACATCTGTGCCTATTATACAAAGTGAGTATTCATAAAAAAGGGCTTTGAACTGCCATCCTGCTCTTTGGATTGAATATCATGGTACTGGGTAGCTTTGAGTTGCACTAACAATTTATCATGTCAGTTTTTTTACGGTATAGACGTGTACCGCTAGGCAATCCTAATTGCAACTACTTACATACTTTTGTTTTTGCAACATTGTTTTTTAACTTGTTTATACGAAAGTTCTGCGGCTCGATTAGGCGGAAGTATATTTTAGAATTATTATAAAAAAAACAAAGAAAAAATTGCCATGTTTAAATTTGTTACCGAGTCCCCGATATTTCAGTTCAGTTACTTACTTCGTGATAATGGCTTGTGCAATGTAGAAATGTGCACTATAGTTATTATAATGACAATGAAAGTTTAAAATCTTATTCAGTTTTTTATGTTCTAATTAAAATGATCCATTTCAATTTATCTTTCATCACATAGATAAATTCGTTAAATCGTATTCATTTTCCTTGTAGGTACTTCTGCAGAGACCAGTGTCTGTCTATCTTAAAGTAACGGTTACTTTCATATAAAGTATGACAAACTTATTAAAAGCGCTATTAGCCGTCAATTATTCAAATTGCATTCTTAACGGATGTATTAATTGCATGTGTATTTACCTAACAGTCCAACTAAGCATAATTAATATAATTAGTCTTATACGATTAGTGTCTGCAGTTTCTGAGAATTATGTGTGCTCTTACTACTTCTTGTAATGCTTTACTATTCCGGAATCCTGGAAAAGATTTAGAGCTTAAAGAATACTTAATGCGTTGTGAAATCTTATGTTATTTTTTTTGACTAATTTTGAAATCTAAGAGTCAAGTATTTGTCTTTTAAAGAATATTTTAAAATTGGATACCGGTAGAAAAGTCTGTTCTTTAATTATTCTGCCTTCAAGTTGGTATTGTTATACCTACAAGACAGACAACAAGGTTGGTCTAGTCCACAGAACACAGAACCTCAGACCTCTTTCTGTGTTCAGTCAGTTCAGTGGTCTAGTCATAGTTGTTGATGCCTGTTTGGTGTTCCCTTACTTTAATGTAAACAACAAATAAATGTACGATATCTATACAAATAAATAAAATTGGAGTGTCTGTTTGTAATATTAAAATAACCACTTTTTACTAGATGCTATATGATTATATACACGGTACATATACCAATTATTTTTTTTTATTTTTGTCTGTCTGTCTGTCTGTCTGTTTGTTCCGGCTAATCTCCGAAACGGCTGGACCGATTTTGACGGGACTTTCACTGAACTGGACAGGTAGCTAATGTAATAAGGAGTAACTTAGAATACTTTTTATCCCGATATTCCCACGGGAACGGGCCACCACGCGGGTGAAACCGCGGGCGACCGTTAGTATTCAATAAATTCGCAATCTATTGTACGATTAAACATTATTGGTTAACTTCTAAGCGCTGTATCTTTATCTGACACTTCAGAATATCGGCAATAACTCTAATCTAGGACCTTCAAACATAATCAATATTTGATTCCTTTGTTTCTGTCAGGTTCATGCGGTTCTGACTAATACAAATACTTATTTAGGTACTTTTGTAATGTTGATTTGTCCCTAATTCTACGTTATTTATATTTTTAATGATGTAATACTTTATTATTAATTTTAAACAATAAAAAATCCATAACTTTACTGTACACTACTAGCAGGACTCCACTACTTTGACATTTTTTACTAAAATAGAAAGCCCATGCCATCTTCAAGCAATATCAAACACGATTGGTTTAGTAAGTAGTTTAAGCTTAGTAGAAGACATTCGCGTTTAGATTAAAAATATCGAAATGAATCAGTATATATTGTCTGGACAGATAAACCAGGGTAAACCACTCCCTTCCGATGTTTTATTCTATTTGTTGTCCAAACGTGTTTCCATGGTAACATTGAATATCTTCAGTGGCGATATTGAACATGGCACTCGGCAAGAAAGTTAGTTAAAATTAAAACTGCAAATGAGTGATTGTGATGAAGACGTTTGTAACAGTAGACAGGGCTCGTGAGTTTAATTAGTGAAATGTATAAGTAGTGCTTGCTACTTTTACGATAATTTTTTGCATTGGATCTAGGTTAGAAACTGACTAGTCTAGTGAAGGCGTAGTTTCAATCGTGCTTTTGTTTTGGGCCTTTTTTGAGTTGTGCGCATTTTTATGACTTGTATTTAAGGATGTAGAAAACTACAATAAGAAACGTTCAAATAAGATAGATATGGGCACCTAAGTAGGACGTTTTATTGCAATTGCTTTTTTGAAATTTTCAATCATCTTTCGACGTGATACAATTTATCGTTTACTTTCATCGGTTACCTATTAGTGCTATTACTTACAAAATTGGACACGTAAAGTTTTAAAGAAGTAATGTAGGTACTTACTTTAAATTTGTAGATTGTCACTGTGTGATTATTAGGTAGATATTTTTTTACTTGATATGTTTTTTCGTGGGTTTTACTCATAAGCTTGACAATTTCATAAGTAGGTAACTGCATCTTAAATTTCATAAGCTTATCTTAGAATTGATATTTATTTTCATTTTACCGGAAATAAATAAGTAAGTAGGTAATCAATAACAGAAACATTTAATTACTTACATCAAATCTTGGTATTGGCATTCGAGATTATTATAGGTTTTTTATTAGGGGAAGGGAGGGCAAAACGGGCAAAACTTTAAGTTGTAAAAATAAAAAATCTATTGACACGTTTAGCCCGCTCCTTCCACCTTGCCCTCCCTTCCCCTATCATTTGCAAGTTTTCGCCTTATCACTATAGCTCAGCTTGAGGCAAAAAAAAATCTCATATTAGAATTTGGCATAATACTCAACCTTACTGTTACTGTAATATAATATAATTCATGCACCGCAAACTGAATCACCTCCTACGCAAATCCTAAGCGAACTTTTAGATTTCCATACTGCGACAGCTTTTCTTTTTCCGAAATTACTGCGGATGCTACAGTTGATCCAAATAAAAGTTTTTACATTAGATTACGAGTTGATCCGTGGATATATTAGTAGGTACAATAAGCAAATCCACCAGATATACACCGTAGCGTTCAACAGCAGTTTTAGTATACTGCACTAAAGACCTTTTGCAACGGACTGCCATCTGGTAAATCTACCAATAGTCTCACAGATGGGCAGTCCAAACCCTAGACAAACGATATTTTTTATAATGTTTTTAAATAAAAGGTCATTTGGGTTGACCAGCTACCTACTTGGGAAAAACTTTTTCAAAAGAAAGAGCTTATGAAAGATTATAGACAACAAACAACAGATGGTTCTGGTGGTTCCAAGAGTATTAAAATTAAAGAAACAATGACGCCATAAAGTAGTGACAACATAGACTACCCTTGTCATTGACCCGTCGTTGGTAGAAAAACCAAATGAGGCGGGGCCAAGGACGGGCAGCCCTTCTTGTTCATGCAAGCGAAAAAGTGTGTTTAGTGTATACCTGGTGGATTTGCTGATCATACCTACCTTAACGTCATTGTAAGCGCTGTCACGTAATTGCCTAACTTTCCCGAATCGGACTCGACCTCCGTCACCTCAGACCGCACAGTATGACAGCTATAACCATTAGCATTCACTCGATCCCTACTTTCTTATTATAGATAAAAGAAATTTGAGTAAGTACTAAGTTAGCGGGTTTCTTGTGTTTTATTAAAAAAAAACTCACATCATAAGTATCATCATAATCCGTCTGATCGCGTCTGAGTGAGTACCCGCTTGGTATCTACCCGTTCCCATATTAAAATCGGGATAAAAGAATAGCCCAGCAACTCACATTATGTACCTTTCATTTCAAAATCAGTTACAGTAGTTCCAGGTATTAACTCAAACATCCAGACGTTAGCAAGTTTCTTACTAACAAAAACACCAAATTATATGATGAACCGTCTTCCTTGATGTAGGAGTACCTACGTTTAAAGATTTAAAACCTTTTTTATGAGACGTTAACTTCTCGTTGTTTGAAATAAAACTTGCTTAGTCTTAAACCACATTGGCTTGACTACACATTTTTTTTTTAATTATAAAAATATGTACTTAACTAATTTAAAAATGAATTTCTGTTTTCGTGAGCACCACTAAATGTACATTAATTATTAAATTAATTATTTACCTAATCTATATTAGCTACATACCTACGTTTCATCATATTTTCCTCAACTCTAAAAATATAAATTATAAATGGGCCAGACCTTGGTCAGGGCCTAAATTAAATTTATAAAAATATTTTTACGATTGAAACAATTCTATCAACAATTTACACAATCGTTTTAGCATCTGCTCTGTATTCTGAACTAATTAACGTTGAAATTCTAGTAAAGCAATCATCAACATCGTGAGAACCAAGATTGAGTGGGTAGATTTTGAAACAGTAACAACACAACAGTAGCTTCTTAAAATTCCAGTTCATTCAATATGGTGTTTGAGTTTGACGCAATCAACTGTTGTAACAACAAGCGTACTACACTGTACACTATTGTTTACTTGTTTATAATCATACAGCTGGTTTAGAATAAAAAAAAAGGAAATATTATAATAGAAAAAAAAAACAACACAAAAGTTTTCCTAAACTTACCCAAATAACTGCATTGTGAATAGTTTAATGCAATCAATTGTTGTAAGACTAACAATAAGCGGACTGCACTGAAAACTGTATTAATTTATTAATTAAAATTAAATCGATTGAAAAATAGGTCGGATGCCAGTTGGAAGTCAGTGTCGTAACTATTTTTATTGATTCTGATGTGGGTTATGCTAATAAACTGAAAACACATTGTAGCCCACAGATAACGGGTGTCTCAAAAGTACGTATAGGATTTGAATTTCGCGCTATTTTCGAAATATTCAAGATGGCGGGTTGAAATTTGACATACGTCATCTTGACACATGTAAAATTAATCGTGGAGCGTTTCACAATAAAACAGCGCATAGAAGTTATACAAATATTTAAAGAAAATTCACGATTAATTACAAACACTCGTCGAAAGGTCGAAAAATCTCATAATTTCAAGAAGAGGTGATGTCAAATGGCCATCGAGGTCCTGCCATCTGATGCCACTGGATTTATTTCTTTGGGGCTACGTCAAAGATAAAGTCTACAACAACGATCCACAAAAACATAGACAATATAGACAAAATATTCGCCGAGTTATTGGTGAAATAAGTAGAGAAATGTGTGAAATTAGCAGCGAAATGTGTGAAAGTGTCATGAAAAACCTGCACACAGCAAAAATGCCCGTGGCGGCCTTTTAGCAAATATTCTATTCAGATAAAATTGTACAAGTCTCTTCTTTAAAATAAAGTAAAACTACGAAGAAATTCCAATCCATTCGTGTTTTATTGAGACAAATCATCCTATACCTACTTTTGGGACACCCGTTATAAAATAGATAGAGATTAGTGTTCGTTAAAAAATAAAGGGTTTAATTGTCTATCTATACCTATCAGGTATCATGTCAGCCGAACGACGCCCACTGCTGGACGTATCAGCTCCCTGATTCACGAACCGTCGGAAACGGAATCGGATTCGAATTCTGTGTTTTGTCTTTGTCTATTCTATAGTGAGTGTCAGAGGCAGAGCATACATTCCGCTGACGGGAGCGTTTCCGACGGTACGTGAATCAGGGGGCAGGTATATGAAGATATAAGCCTAGAGTATTATATTTAGATTAGTAATTTCTTTTAGTTGCCTTTTTTCCTTTTTCTGACTTTCGGATAATCGTTTTCAAACAAGCTTAGCTACAGCTATAATAAGTAGTGTTGAAATATTTGTTGGAAATGGTACTCATGGTTTTATCCCTGGCCTTCTTATCTGAATAGAAAATGCCTTAGTTACAACGGATTTTTTTTCTTTGTATTATTTCTACTTAGTTATTTCATCCCCAAACTCTGGACTTAGATTAGCTTTTGTCTAGACTTGCATCTTATTTTTAAATTATTTTCGTTAGCCGTCGTTAATTATATACCTGTTAATAAGTAACTTATTAGCTGTAGCGACATCTATGACAGGTTACACAACAGCTTATTACGTGCACATACTCAAACCATACGTACTCAACTTTGAATAGCACCTCTTTACTTTAACGTCTTACTTTCAATCCGGTTTTACTTGTATAGAAAAATAAATGAGACCCCATTTCCTGAACGCCTTTCATAAAATTATCCGTAATTATTGCATAATTGAAACCAATAAAATCAATTGCAGCAAAAGTATTGAGAAAAACATTTCTCACTCATAATAATATTGTACCCTACATGCGAAAGTAAAATCATCTGTGTGTTCCTTTTCTCGCCTGACTGAACTATTGAACAGAATGTAGGTTGTAACAGAATGTAAAAATAGGTTGTGGACTATAGATAAAAAAAACGGGTTCATTTTGTCAAGATAATGAACATAAAAATAATGAATTAGGATCTGATTTTTTTTATGGAAATCAAAAAAACGTGGGATAGCCCAAGTTCACTTGTAAAGAAATTTGCATGGTAATAAGTTTGCTATCGCTGTAGTATTGAAAGAAAGATTAAATAAACAAATCAGTTTCGGTAATGTATCTTTGACCCTGCTATGTCATTTGAAAGTATATTTTATTCTATCGATGTTACAGATGACTTTCTGTAACTTACCCGTCATAGTTAGTTTAAGCTTTAAACTGATTGACTGATCTTCGACCAGTTGGCTAGCTGACCTATGATCTAGAGATTATTACTTTACTTAGACATTACAAAGGTAATCGTGTGAAATACACAACCTTACGGGTTAAAATGCAATTCTAACGGTAGTCATTTATTACTTATAGCGGCCGCCCGCGGTTTCACCCGCGTGGTACCCGTTCCCGTGGGAATATCGGGATAAATTATAGCCTATGTCACTCGGGAAGACTGTAGCTTTCTAACGGTGAAAGAATTTTCTAAATCGGTCCAGTACTTTTTGAGTTTATTCGTTACATACATAAATACAAATCTTTCCTCTTTATAATATTAGTATAACTCTTCCTAACACGGTCCGTGAGAATGGCACCTGGTGCCATCCTATTTTTTTTTCAATAAGTTTAATGTTAGTTGTGTTGTGTATATATTATACTTTGATAGAAAATGTAAAATTTTAATATGGAAAGGAATCGGCTACGTAAAAAAATCTCTCAATTTCTTTTCTTAGATTTTTTTTGCGGAACAAGCAACTTAGGACAATGTTTTAGACTAATATACATAATATCCTCTATCAATTGTATCATTAAAGTTACTATCTTTCATAATTACTATATTTCAATACTACCTACCTACTTGTTAAAATAATTTCATCAAGTTTACGTAACGTAAATTAAATGAACCATGAATATCCATTTAATTAGCTATGTACTCACTTTCTATTACCTTTTGCAATCAATTATAGAGTTGTCAATAAGAAACTAATTAGCAACTCCAACTAATTAATCCTTCAAATTATTTCATCAATTTTAACGAAATAAATAGGTACTTGAACAGAAACCTTAAAAGCACATTATTACACTTTAAATCTTAAATAAAGGCTCACTAACATCTTCTCAACATCGTGGATATAGGTATAATGAATAAAATTTGTTAATTAAAAACAAAAGAAAAGAAAAATGGGAATGAAAGCCAAGTTCAATAACTTCGCCGACAAAAGAATTGAGACTCATATAGTTAGATGCCAAGTAGAAATTGAGCTTGAATGATTCAAATAAGATTTGTCTATTTAATATTTGTCTTGGTAGAATTATATTTTGAAATATTTAACTGACAGATCTCACAAAGTGACAATATACATAATAAGTAATAATTATTTTTCCTCAATAGGTAGCACAGCACAACTCTAAAAACTAACACCAAGTAGTAGTTAAAACGCCCTAATAACATCTTTCCTAGAAGTCCACAAAAGTGTATAAAATGTTGGTACGAAAGAACTAAAAGACGATCAAATGAGTGTCGTTGTACAGAACGGATGTGATCAGTGTGCGTTCTGTGGACTGAAAGCCGCTGTCATGAAGATGGAAAAGTCCAGTGTGGTGTTGGAGAAGGAGGCTCCAGTAAAGGGCATAGTCGCCCAGGTGGTGACTATGCTAAATGGACAGGCACAAAGGTACGTGAAATACAAATTAAAAGGTCTCTCTCACTTTCGAAGGAAACTGATTCTTGAAGATGAAACTTCCATAATACCACGTTTGAGTCAAATTTTGACAGTTTCTTAACGCGAACGTTACTATGTAGTTTTATCTCACGAGCGCGGTCCGACTTTTGTTGTGTGCACCCGTGTATATATTATGTATGTCGCAGTAAGATAGATAAAGCCGTAATATAGGTAGCTATATCCCTAGGGATATAATAATATACCGTAAGATAGTATACGAAAGCTTCAAGAGTTCTGTGCTGTGAAAAAAAACGTTACAGGTGAAAATGATAATAGTGTAGGTATTTGTTAGTTTTTTTAATGTATTAAATGATAGTTTTTATTAATGAAAACTTACGTTTTAGAATAGACATTCAAGAGAATAAAACTAAAATAGACACGGTGGATTCAGTATAAAAAGACACTGATATAATTAATGTTTTTAAAAACTATTGACAATCAATCATTTTTTCAAACTCGAAGAAGCACCCATTTATTAGGATCTCATAGAAATAGAATACTTACTGTATTTCTTGTCTGGGTTCAAAGCGTTTCCCTACATTTTCTCGTGTTCGTGGTCACGATTTTTCTTTTTTCATTTTAAAACAAAAATGAGAAGGATGCTACAAATTAGTTTATACTAGTTTAGTTTGTTCTTCTTATTTTGATTCATTCTAAAATCTCGTATATTTTATTGTTTACATTTCACTGGTTGATTTGAATAATAAGTATTGTTTCTATATGGACATTGTCGTTCTGTTATTGTACTTGATATGGCTCAGTACATTTCAACCGGAAACATTGTTTTTTCCTTTACATCGGCTTCATTTTAAGTACCATACCTAGTAATGTACCTACCTTAATATATTTAAAACCATGTCGCAATGAGTATTAACAGTAATGCGACTGAGATGAGAACAATTTGTCCTATATGACCTTTTTCCGTATTTTCACGTGATGTCTAAGATTTTCCAAAATAAATATCCATGCTATTTTTGCAGACGCTGGATGATGTTAACATACAATTTTTTTTATTCGGAGAGCCTGTATATATTTTTTTTACCGACTTTTTAACTTTTTGACTTTTGCTAAGCATGTGGTGTGGTGCACGACGTCATGTCGATGACGTATAGAAATAAGTATAATGTTTTTACTATAAATTAATATTCTATTTTCTTTAATGTAAATATGTAACATGTAATCGGATACTTTTCTAAACAAGCTAAATGTCATTGTAGAACATTAACGTATTGACCTACTTAAAAATACTATAAACACCCTGTTTTTCTCTCAATAAGCAATCAGACTCGACTTTTCTTGTGTTATTATTACGTCTCCCGACGCCCCACATCGCATGGCGAACCTGCCAGGTTTTAAAACTATTTGTGATTGCTCGCAAAAAAGTACCGTTACTTAAGCTTTTATAAAACAAGATTGTACATGTGATTAATACTCGTAAGTACACATTTTTTATGTCGTTAAACATCCTCATGCTTTTGAATCGGGGTTCGTAAAAGAATCCGCCGCATCGTGTTGTTTACGGAATATTTAATGAGAAAAAAATAAGTAAGTACCTACCTTTTTTCCATTTGTACTTATTTCAAAAACCTAAATGGCTTCCTACAGTACCTAGCTTTAAAAAATAAATATTAATCCTGGAAAAATGTAACTATTTACTATAAAAAACAGGGTGTGGCATTTGAAAAACCTAATTTTCTATGACATGAGTATTATACCTATTTTCGTTCGATTAATTAAGGTCATTCGATTAATTAAGAATTAAAAGTTTCTTTTAATGCTCATATTCAAAATTTATATCACAACTGAAACTAACTAATGCCAGTATAACACAGTGATATACTCAACTCTATAGAAGTTGAATGATAAAATGCCCACGATGCCCACGGAACCATGACAAAATGTGAGGTCCCGTTTGAGTTTCACGTTTTTTAGCACGGCTTATTACAATAAAACAAGTGGGAGCAAGTTTTTTGATGCAATGAAATTCCGTACGTAGGTACGCCTTTCGATCTAATCGAATTAAAATCTGCGTCTATAAAAAGAACAGACTAATTCTGTTTTATGACTTGCTCGTAATCCTTCAAATATTTAACCATTAGTTATCTACGTATGTCGTTGGTTATGGGTAGATACAACTCATCCTAAGAACTAAGAAACACTTGAGTCACTTTAAGTTAAAGATAACTTACACCCGTTTGCACTAAACTTAAAAATCGCCTAAGTCTTTTCCTAGCTAACTTAAGACATTCTTAGCAGAAAATTGCTTTGCACTAACCTTATAGGACATTCTTAAATGCACTTTTGGCTATTCTTAACTTACGGGCCCAATATCGAGCGCCTAAGGCTTAAGAAATATCTATATCAGTGATTATTGTCTGTGGCATTGTGAGCAAAGAGTAGTGCGACAAACTTTTCTGTTCCGGTGATTATCTTTGGAACTAAAACAGTTTTCATACGACAGTCCATTTTGACAGCTAATTTCGTATTGCAAGTGACTCCTGTGTCACGGCTGTCACCGGAACAGAAAAGCTTGTGGCTTTTGTATTCTTGTTTGCTAGATAGAGACACAACACATGTGACATACGTCATTCATCATTTATTTAAAAAAAACATTACAGATCGACAATCTTTTCTGTTCCCATGACAGCGGCGCTTATGTTTAGCAGCAAAACATGAAAGTATTAGCAAAATGACATTAAAAACAAAACCCGTTAGTTCTAGTTTTGGCCACCGGAACAGAAAAGGTTGCGCACTATATTTATGTTTTTCCTGACAGTTGAGCTCAGTTGACTTTTTCTTTTCTCGGTGAATTACTCCTACCAAATAAAATAGACAACGCCTTAGCTTTTGTCTCCTTTTAACTTACGAAGGAATCAATGAGAAGTTTCAACCAAAAAAATATCCAGTGACCTACTTTACCTCGCCAGGTTTAAAATCCATAAACAATTAATATTTGAATTCATTCATTCATTCTTTTAGCAAGGTGATGACTAATTTACGACGTAGTCTGTCAGTGCAAACAAAAATTTTAGCTCGGCTGTTTCTAAGCTAAGATGTATCTTATCTATGACAAGCTCAACCCGAGTTTAGTGCAAACGGGCATAAGTATTTTTAAATACTTTCGCAGAAACGCTTAAAAATAGTTAAAAATAAAGCTCTTAAGGTTTTAGTCAGTCTTAAAATAATGATTAAAAAACTCCCTGGGTACTATTGCAACATTTTATATTGTATTTTTCCTTTACATGTTCCATGATTGTTCTACTCTTTGTTCGAATTCAGCTTGTTTTTTAAAGACTATTAAAATTATTGCCTAGCGTCACTCCTTATTTTGGATCATACCAAAACTTCAAAGTAACTTATTTCGTAAAGCTAAACCTTCAATATAGATAGGGACAATAGAGTGAAAAATGCGAGTATTAACGACAAGGTAAACCGCAGTAATGTGACTCCTGCAGCAAAGTGAGTCATTTTGATGGTCTCGTGCGCGAATGGCTTTGCGGTCGACTGTCAGTAGGCGCAACTAAGTAGATAGTTGGTAAAATGAGAGCATAGATATTTAGCGCAGTTCTTTATAAAATTGTATAAAAATGTTATTGGAGCAAAAGATTTTCGATTGACAATGATGAAGATGATAACATCATGTGCGCTTAAACGTTGTCAAAATTCTTTTTAGACCACCTTTTTTCAATGTAGGTACCTAATGCTGACTTGTTGACAGTTTAGAATGCCTAGGTTAAGTTTTTTATTTATGTCTGTTTCTTATATCGAAAACACCAATTATTACATTTATTATCTAGTCTGCCAAGGTTAAATTTATGTAGTTAAAATCGACTGTTGATGGTCAGACAAGTCGTGCTGTTTTTAAGTGTCTTGCCATATGCGGACAAATTATGCACATGTAGGTGGACGTTTATGAACTAAGTGGGTCAAACTTTTTATCTTTCTTGGTCACTACAATAAGCTTTATAAATGATCATCAACATTGACTTTATATATTTTATAGCCGTCTTTGTGTGTGTTACTTTTTGTATCTTTAAAAGGTATCGCTCTTGCCGTCACTTTACTTACATCAAATTGGCAAATAAATTGTTTTAAGATAGGTAGTATTAATATCGAAAAAAGCTGTTCATAAAAACTTTATTGAATGGTCTGGACAGCAAAAATGCAGTTGAACAGATGATAATATATATATTTTTTAAATAAATTAATAGTATAAATAAAAGCCATAGCTGGTATCAAATGACATAACCCACATACGTCACGTAACTAACAAACCTATGCATTACATACAATAGCTTTGTTTTGTAAACCATACGAGTGTAGCCACAGCAACGTATTGTCAAATCAAGTTCTAGAAAAAAATACGTAACGTAAGCGTAGAGAAGAAGAGAAGAAAGATGACCAAACACAAACTGCATAAGTGGAGGTTGTAATTTGGTATACCGTGGTATACCGTATACAGTCATTAAATAATATATTCTATAGCCACAGAGTTTGTGTAAAATTTCTAGGTATTCTATATTCAACCCATATTTAGGTAGATATATATAGCCCCACTTATCTGGTTATGTTTTCGATATGATATCTTCTTGATATCTTTGATAACTATATACTTAGTTTGATATCCGTACCATCACAATTTTTGAATCACAAATGTAAACAAATGTTTTTGTCATAATAAGTATTGAATATATTTTGTGTCAATAAAAATAACAATAATCATATTGGTATTAGAAACCGCTTTCATTCTTGGGTCAGGGTTGGTTGGGCACTTGTAGTAGTAGTGTAGTAGTAGTAGTGCGCTTCCACCTTCAGCCTTATCACCACTTATCATCAGGTGTGATGAAGGCTAAGTGCTACCCCGTTGTGAATAAATAAATAAAAAATAAATTGTAATATTTATTTAAGTATTGATTCTTTTTTGTACATAAAAATACAAATGGGAGATTTAATGACCTTAGGCATTCTCTACCAGTCAACAAGAAAGGATGTGAAGAGAGGTTATGGTTATGGCGACAATAAAGAAAAAAAAAGTGTAAACCTAATATTTTGTTGATCAAATCGACTTTGAAAAATGCGGGAACAAATGAACAATGATATATGGCTAGAAACTTGAAACGCGAAATACTTAATTAAATTAAAAAACAAAACCAATAATAATATATCACTACATAGTATAAAACAAAGTCGCTTTCTCTGTCCCTATGTCCCTTTGTATGCTTAAATCTTTGAAACTACGCAACGGATTTTGATGCGTTTTTTTTAATAGATAGAGTGATTCAAGAGGAAGGTTTATAAGTATGTACTTTTTATCCCGATATTCCCACGGGAACGGGAACCACGCGGGTGAAACCGCGGGCGGCCGCTAGTATAATATTATAAATGTGAAAGTTTAGATGTTTGGATGTTTGGATGTTTGGATGTTTGGATGTTTGTTACTCAATCACGCCAAAACGGCTGAACGGATTTGGCTGAAATTTGGGACATAGATACTTTGTAGCCTGGAGAGGAACATAGGCTACTTTTTATCCCGGAAAAATATCACATTCCCGCGGGATAACGTCGTGTAGTCCACGCGAGCGAAGCCGCGGGCGGATAGCTAGTATACTAATAATAATAAATTATTTTATTGATAACCAAGGAAAAATACATGTTTTGGATATTTACATAAGTTATTACTTTAAACATAACTTAGAGCTTATTGTATTAAACCTTAATAAAACAAGACAATTGTAAACATCTGTACCCGAACTAGAAAACCTGTATTTCAGGTGCAGTGCTCTTTCTCTCACTGTGATCAAAAGAAGGTTTAACCAGAGAGTTAAAAATATATAAACAAAACTAACAAAAATATGCCAGAATCATTTTTGTCCCTAAATTTAAAATTCATTTTATTTAGTGAACCTCTCACGGTGAGTAAAATGAATGTGAGTGAGTGTGTGTAGAGAGGGTGTGTATATTGTTGAGTCATAAATTAATTAAATGGAATTTATCAATAGAATTATATATACTTAAGTTAAAAAGGTACCTAGCATAACAATTGTATTTCTATTATTTATGTACTTATTTTAAAAATTAATTATAATAAGAAAAAAATACTTAGGTATTATTCAAATAGGACTACGATAAATGACAAGTGGCAATCTGTAATGGGTATGATTTTGTAAGTAAATAAAGAAAGCAGAACGGTGAATTGGTATGACAGCCCAATTATTTGACGCTGGCTAAAATTACAGATAGCACATTTTCATGCATGCAGTATCAATAAGTCTATTATTACATCACAAAGTTACAGTAACACCCGTTTGCACTAAACTTAAAAATCGCCTAAGTCTTTTCCTAGCTAACTTAAGACATTCTTAACAAAAAATTGCTTTGCACTAACCTTAGGACATTCTTAAATGCACTTTTGGCTATTCTTAACTTACGGGCCCAATATCGAGCGCCTAAGGCTTAAGAAATACCTATATCAGTGATTATTGTCTGTGGCATTGTGAGCAAAGAGTAGTGCGACAAGCTTTTCTGTTCCGGTGATTATCTTTGGAACTAAAACAGTTTTCATACGACAGTCCATTTTGACAGCTAATTTCGTATTGCAAGTGACTCCTGTGTCACGGCTGTCACCGGAACAGAAAAGCTTGTGGCTTTTGTATTCTTGTTTGCTAGATAGAGACACAACACATGTGACATACGTCATTCATCATTTATTTAAAAAAAACATTACAGATCGACAATCTTTTCTGTTCCCATGAGAGCGGCGCTTATGTTTAGCAGCAAAACATGAAAGTATTAGCAAAATGACATTAAAAACAAAACTCGTTAGTTCTAGTTTTGGCCACCGGAACAGAAAAGGTTGCGCACTGTATTTATGTTTTTCCTGACAGTTGAGCTCAGTTGACTTTTTCTTTTCTCGGTGAATTACTCCTACCAAATAAAATAGACAACGCCTTAGCTTTTGTCTCCTTTTAACTTACGAAGGAATCAATGAGAAGGTTCAACCAAAAAAATATCCAGTGACCTACTTTACCTCGCCAGGTTTAAAATCCATAAACAATTAATATTTGAATTCATTCATTCATTCTTTTAGGAAGGTGATGACTAATTTACGACGTAGTCTGTCAGTGCAAACAAAAATTTTAGCTCGGCTGTTTTAGGCTGTTTCTAAGCTAAGATGTTCTTATCTATGACACGCTCAACCCGAGTTTAGTGCAAACGGGCATAAAGTATCATATTTTATTTAACTCTTTTTAGGGTAAAGGCAGAATAGATGCCATCACCAATAAGTACCTACCTATAAACATTTCTTTTTTCCCATGTTTTTCGTACATGGTACTTTTTGGTCTCTATCAATTTTCCACATATTTATTTCCCAATGATTTTCCGTTAAAAAAAACAAAGTATCTTAAATATAACTACAAAGATATTTTCAATTTTATTTTCGTAACAGCTTTAGTTCCTTCGGCTTTTATAGGGCTAAACAAACAATTTCCCTTAATTGATTTTAACTATCTCATTAAGCTCGTTAGTTCAAATTACTTCAAATGCGGGCATACCCCCTTTAAATAAGGTCATTAATAAAGTTAGCTAACGCCTCTTAAAGGAGATTTTTCAGTTTTGTATGGAGCCTCGGCTAGGACTTTGTACACTATACCATAGGCAAGCAAAAGATAAATATAATAACTGAAAACTAATTATATCGCAATAAGCTAACGCGTTTGATGGTACAAAAGCATAATTATGCAACCCCGCTTCAATATGGCGGTAAAATGTCACACTAACATTAAAAAAAAGGTTCACATTGACAGATTATCCTCAGTCGTCAATGTCATCGTTTTTTCGTACAGAAACATCAAAGTTTCCGAACGTGATTTAAATATGGTTGCCAGTGTGACCATGGATGGCAAAGAATTTTTATTTCAAAGTTTATTTTTGTACCATTTATCCAGAAAGAAAATGAGAATTTTAATATTTTATTTGACTTTACTATATTTTTTACTATTAGTACGAATAGTGTACAATGTCCTAGCCGAAAATGAAAAATGTCCTTTAATATTTTACCCTACTCTACTATCGACATTCATTCGGCAGTGAAAATTTATTTCTTACTTTCTGTCATATTAGCGTCTTTAATTAATCTGACTACTTAGGTTGTAAAAGTTTTGTGATTTCTGCCGAAAATCCAGACTTTATGATAATCTCCGTGTTGACTTTTTATATTATTCTGTGTTTCAAGTTAGGTACAGTCGAACAAATTCGTGATTTACCATAAGTTCATTTAGGAAAAGATATCACAATTCAATAAGGTTAAGGTCGAAATTAATACTTGTTGACATTGGCACTGACCTTTAGGTATAGTTTAATTAAAGCTTTCAAACTTTCAAACAAATTAATAGCAAAATGGGTCATGAATTCACGATTCAATTGGTTCGACCGTACCTACTAGAACTTTTTTTTTTTTTAAGTAACACCTTAGACATTTTGCGGTAGGTATATGGATAAGGTGAACCGTGCTTACATAAATAATATTTTATTTCTACTCTACATATTTCTGCTAATACCGATTTGTCACAGTGACACTTGATGTCTTATATTGAGGTACCTAAGTAGGCGCTTCGAATGGATTGAGATAAATGCACGAATACTCGTACGCTACTTATCTTTGGGAGCGTCTCACATATCGCCCTGTCACTTTTTAATGTCAAAGGTATGAAAGAGATGCCATGATGTTTGAGACGCTCCCAAAGATGATTTGCGTACGAGAATTCGGGCGAAAGCCAATTACGGTAGTGGGGATGGGGAGTCATGCTAGAGTTATAGACCCAGAACTGTCCGTCTAGATACTTTTTTTAAATCTTTACTTAGGTACTTTAATTGTATCCTGGAGTACCTATGACTGCGGTTATAAATAGGGTTTAAAAATATGTGTCATTAAGTGGTGGAGCACAGTGTCACATATAGTGTCATCGTATAAGTAGCGTGTGAACGAATCAGTGTTGCTTAATTTGTCCATTTTATGTGTTTTTTTTTGTTGTTGTGCTTTGATGGCACCTAAGCATATAGCGTTTTAATTAGGTACATTTGAATGAGCAGTAGTTCGTGACTCTATGCTAATTTACACTTGAATTTATATATTGTAGGTGTAGCTATTATTTAAATTCTAAACTACATTGGATTATTAAAACTGATTACAAGTAAGTATACACGTAACACTTGTAAGAAGAAACCGTTAAGCGATCATGCGACCTAACTAATATCAATCTAGCGGTACAGTAGGTGATTACTGTCGCTTAGAAGTAAAATAAAAATATTACTGTTATTATGATGGAGACTCATGAATGAAATATTGGAAACCTTAACTCTATACCTACTTACGTGATTGTTATTTCGCCGAATATTTTAATAACATTTAATTTAACCCATTTACCGTACTAACTGCTACATTTTACTAACCAAAGTTCTGTCACCAAACGGAAGTAAACCGCGCAACGACATAGTTCTTTAAATGTTACCTATAAGTAGGAGTGCCTGAGGTAAGATTCAGACCAACCGGCGCGCGCATCGGCCCGGCCCGGCACGGACGTCATTTTAAAATGCGATAAAGGTAATTTAAATGTATGACCAGAAATATCAGCTGCACCGCTCATCGCCGTTTCGTACGGTCCGAACGGCTCAGTTAGCATGCGTTCGGAGCCGTAGGGCTCCGTACGTACGGCCATCGCGGCTCTGAACGGACGCTGTCGGCATTTTACAAAACGGTAAAGGAAATTGATATGTATAAGCACAGCATGAATTACAGTTCATAATGGCTGCAATCCGCTAATTTCCGTTTGCCTTCCGCGCCGGGGCCGGCGCCGTACGGCTTCCGCGGCAGCCGTTCGGCTCGGGCCAGGCCGATACGCGCCTGTTGGTCTGAATCTTACCTTGCTGTTCCTCACCGTCTACGTTATTTTGTCAAATTGCGTCACGCTCTACCGCGACAAGAGCGAGCCGTGACCGACAGACAAGCGATTGTACATCACTCACAGTCACAGTGCAAGCTTAACAATCACTCAATATACCTACTTACGTCTTTTAAATTCCTTTAATGCAATATAAAATGCATACGAATCTATATATGTATATGCTTGACTCGTTAAAAATTAAACGCTGGAGTCTCTCACTTACTATAGGTACAGTAGCCCAAGCACGAAAGACTATCGTTATGGTAATCACTACATAGTATAAAACAAAGTCGCTTTCTCTGTCCCTATGTCCCTTTGTATGCTTAAATCTTTGAAACTACGCAACGGATTTTGATGCGTTTTTTTAATAGATAGAGTGATTCAAGAGGAAGGTTTATATGTAATTTTTATCCCGATATTCCCACGGGAACGGGAACCACGCGGGTGAAACCGCGGGCGGCCGCTAGTTATATTATATAGTAAACTATAACAACCATGCTGCCAATAAGCTGGCACCTTCTGCAGTTCTGTTGATAGTTATAGTTTACTAAACGATTACCGTAGATAACGAGAGAATTTCGTGCTAGTGGTACAGTTTATAAAACGCCGCGAACTGTTTAGTGTTAGAAGTGGATCAGCTGTGGAGGGTGTATTTATTGAACGCACTCGCGCATGCGCCGCGGCGGGCATGGACCGGCACCCTCGCAAAACAAACAAACGCGACCAGACGTTGACACTGACCTCCGCTGGCAACGCACGCCTGACCTTCCTCTGATAATATAGTTCCGTAATCAAACATCAAACTTAACATCCTGAGTTGACAGTTGACAAACAGTCCTAGATCTGTGCCTGTGCGGTGACTTCACGATTCAGAAAACAAACAAAATCACGTGCAAAAGAAAGTGTTGCGGTCTCCGCTTGCGAGCAGCGAGCGTGACGGCTGTTTTGTGACGATTCTGAGTTAGAATTGAAACGCAGTCTCCCTTTCCGACACACCTGGCTGCATCGCCCGCTACCGAACTAGATGTCGACGCCCTTACGTATGCGTAGCCTCGTGGTCTACCGGAACTTTATAACTAACGATGAGTGTCAATATAGCAACCGATCCGTATAAACTATTTAAACTCGGTCGGTAAACTAGGCGGTATAACAGTATGCGGGTTAGAAACAGAGTGTGACAAAAAGAAATCTGCATCGTGATCCGTTCGGCATGAATGGGCAGGGTTGACGAGATCCGACCGCGCGGTGGTGCGACGTCGGCATCGGCGGCGGCGGCGGTGGTGGCGCAGATAGCGCGGCGCGCGGGCTTCAGTTCAGTCGAGCGCGTGCGTGCGCGCTGTGAAAGTGTCTCGTGGGGCATGCGGCCAGTGTCCTCGACGGGAGCCGGGGCCTCCCTCGCGCCCCCCGCCATACACGTGCTGGGAGCCAGGAGGGTGAAGACCGACCTCCATGTCGCCGAACCAACCGCAGTGAGGTCTTCAAGCCCAGCACCCAGTCTCCGCAGCCAACGTGCTAAGCAATACAGGTGCATTCTACATTTAAAAGTATAACAAATCAGTGAAATGACAACATTATGCAATACAAACAATTATTTTCAACAGTAATTTGCTAAAACATAAATATTAAGTGACTGAAAAGCGTATCAAATTACCCGTGTTAACCTGTTATCTCTATCTACAGCTGTATCAGACGTACTATATCTATGATCAGACGCTATCAATTTCAACTTTTCGATTCTGACACTTCGATGTTTTCCAATACGTGCACATTGTTCTATTCTAGTGAACAGCCATTGAGTGCAGCGAAATAGCTACGCGATATATTTTCCTGTAATTGTGTCTTGTTGTTTTACGGAAACGGTGACTTTGTGGAAGTCGAGAATTGTACCAAAATAAGGTTAAGCTATTGGTCGAAAGCGATTATAATTTGGTCTATTGTTTCGTACGCATTTACAAAGACTGGCCAAGCAGCGGCCGCGCTGGCAAGGCCATATGAGAGGAACCAATGTTATGACTCCATCCGTTTTCGTCAGTAAATAATAACACGGAACAAACTATCATGTAAAGTTCAAACGCAATGACGTCATCAAACATATAGTTTAATACTAAAAATAATTTGGATTTCAAATGAAATACTGACTATATGTACCTACTTAATTATTAAATAATAATCATGACATACACAACAATATTTAATAACTGCAAGGACTTTTGAAAGTGTTGCCAACTTCGTGTACTGGTACTAAATTTGATCTTTACATACAAATTAACAATGCTCTTTGCACATAGCATTGAAATTATGAAAAATACGTAAACTATGACGATTTCGTTTTATGAATATATCTAGTTGCGGTTTGCTGTAAACACCGATTACAAGTTGATTTGATTCATTTGGATCTTGTTTGCCGTTACAAATGAACTACTTGTTTCCAACTTTTCTTTCATGCTCCATCGACGAATGGCGTCGTAATCGCTTTACTTATTTTAATTTTCAAAGGTAGAGTTGAAAGATATTTAAAAAGAAAGCAAAATGAAATACTGTTTCAGATCATTGCCTTAAAAAGGGGCAATAAAAGTGGCATACTTACCTATATAATGTAGTAATCAGACTTTAATCATTTATTTTGTTAAGTTGAGTTGAGTGAGTGAGGCTACTTGAAATAATATCCCTGAAACACGAGAGTGAATACTGTATCATGAAAAAGATCAAACCACATATTCCGTTAAAATTAATAAGGGAAAGAATTGACTGATTCCATTGAGTTTCAAGTTATTTTTTATAATCAAAACAATGCTGCAAAAGAGACGTACCACAAATCAATTTCTTCCAACGGTACCCATTTAGGTTACTGTTACATTATTAAGAATACAATGAGATGTGACTAATGTGAGCTGATGAAAAATGGAGCCGCGCTTTAACTTTTATGTTTTGACCATTTCACTTTATTATAATAATCAAAGTAAACACATTCAACCCATTGCAGCCGGCCGGTTCGGCCGAATGGAGCAGGAGAACAATGGAAAATCTATTGTCTCATTTCTGGGGCTTTGAAGGATTAAAGTTAACAATAACCACAAGACCAAAAATTAAACAAAAGTAATTTGTTACGTAGTAATTTAAATCGATTTCCAAAATCTAAATTTATAGGTTAGGAATCCACATACTTTTAGTTAAGTACAGAATAAAAACTCATAGCTCATAGACACATCATGTAGGTAAATTACAGATTTGTATCTTTATGCAAATAATTATAATTAGACAAAAATATGACAAAACAACGTTAGATTGTGTTCTCTGATTCATTCTGCATACGAGAAACGATATTATTATGATATGGCGATCGCATGACATCGCAAGTTGTAGATTGATATCTCATGCCAACTCGTGTAAATCGTAAACGCGTAAAGATTTCCCTTTCATAGTCAAATCGATTAATTTTCGATTTCATTCAAATTCCTTTAAGTAATTTGATGGTCATTACACGTTTGACGAGGGTTTTCCTAAATCGTTAGCTTTTTAACAATATTATACATCAATAAATTAGCGAAGACTTTTATTTCAATCAAACACCTAAGTAACTACATAAGTACATTATTTTTTTATCTGGAGATGTTAAAGGTCTTGAAACGGCCTCAACTCTGCAATAATTATACAATTATGTTAAGTATATTGCATGATATTTTTCAAGGATATAGGTAGGTAGTACCTGTTAGATTTTTCCTCCATTTTCTGCAATTTTTTGTCTTAACTTCTTTTAAAACATACTTAGCTTCTTTTCAAAGGTTTTTAAATACCTAGTAAATGTCTTTGATTAAGTAAATGAGAAATTATGATATTTTTTGCGACATTACAGTTTATATAATGCATCGTTCGGTTCGTACCGTCATTATGCATGATGCAATTAATTAATATGAAATTTGTTAACACATTCATCTATCTGAAACTCTAATTAAAAGATAATTAAGAATATAAATGTTAATCAAGTAAGTAAATAAACTTTCAATTTTGCACAAAAATATGGTTGGTTAAGAATCGCAATATTATTTTCTTTTTATAGGTAAGGAAATTCCAAATGAAAATTAAAATAAAAAACATTGTCAAATTGAAGTGACTTTAACAAAATATAACTATGTTCTCTTTTTATCACAAATGTATCATAAACTAGCGCCCGCCCGCGGTTTCACCCGCGTGGTACCCGTTCCCGTGGGAATATCGGTATAAAATATAGCCTATGTCACTCGGGAAGACTGTAGCTTTCTAACGGTGAAAGAATTTTCTAAATCGGTCCAGTACTTTTTGAGTTTATTCGTTACATACAAAAATACAAATCTTTCCTCTTTATAATATTAGTATAGATAAACCCCTTTGCAGAAGTAACGGGCACTTGTTTTATTTTCATCATGCTCACTTTATAGTAGTAGGTACTAGCGGATCCTCGCGGTTTTACCCGCGTGGTACCCGTTCCCGTGGGAATATCGGGATAAAATATAGCCTATGTCACTCGGGAAGAATTGAGCTTTCTAATGGTCAAAGAATTTTCTAAATCGGTCCAGTAGTTTCGGAGCCTATTCGATGCAAACAAACAATCAAATTTATGTGCTAATGTGCTTCTTAAATGTTTAGTTTCCCCGATCATAATATGTATAATTATTTGATACAGCTTTGAAAATCCAAACTTCAAGAAAAGAAAATATGTTGGGTTTAATAGAAAAATGTATGGGAACGTAAACAAACTTTAAATCTTTTTTCGCTGTAAGAAAATGGGACAGTGTTTGTTCTTATTTGAGGAGCATGTTTATATGAAAATAAAGAAAGTGCGCGTTTTTTCTGCAAGGGCTAGTATGCCTAGGTATAAGTAAGTGTAAGTAAGTTAACTTACACCAATCTAGTAACTTAAACTAGATTGGTGTAAGTAAACTGAAAAATTTGATTTTCATCGTTGTTATAACACATATCTCATAATTTCATGAGCTTATTGACCTCGATATTAAAAGTTCACTTTGTTTGTTGGCAAGCCAACAGGTGGTGTCATTGTAGCCCATTTTTCGCTAATGAATTACTATGGGAGTGCCGAATTTACGCCCTAAAGTTGCCAGAAATGTCATCAACACCTAAATGTCTCTATTTTACTGAATTTGTATAGTAATACAAATAGTAAAAATTTTACTTCACTACCTTAAAAAAGTAAACGTAAAAGGATCAGAGGTATTTTTACTTTTTCGCATTCACTATGCTATTTTTACTATCGACCCCTCTCACAAATAGCTCCGATGGACTCGAACCCACCACGATCTTTTACTGCCCGCATTCGCCCGGACAGTGGAAGGGTTCGAGTCCCAATTGAAATAACATACTTACTTATTTGATATTGAATTGATTAGGTGGTATTGTTTTAATTGTTTTACTTTACAAATTAAAGAATGATGGATGATGAAACACCAATAGGTACCTATATTCTGTGCTTGCGTGATAGATCATATCATAGCCCATTCTCCTTATCAGTGGATAAGGAGAATGGGCTATGATATGTAGCTGGCTATGAGTGCTTGAAGAAGGTCCGTTCTAATGGTTATTAAAAAAGTTCAGTCAAAAATCAGGACATTAAAATGGTTGATTGATGATGATGAGGAATCGAAAAAGCATTATCTGAATAACTACTGTAACTTTTCAAACCTCTTTTAATAAGTAGTACCTACTTCTGCATTTACCTGTCGAAGTGCATAAATTAGTTAGTTGATGTATGTATGTAATACTAAAGTAAAGTGCCGTACATACTTATTCCATCCGAAAGTCTACTATGGGGCTGATGGTTCTTTACTAATTTATTTTCTATACCTACTTAACTTACATATTTGCATTGTGAATTTAGAATCCTACAAGTGCCGTACCTACTGATCACGGTGGAGGAGTCACATCTATGATTTTAGAAACTCTTCGTATAATAATTCAAGTAGATTATAAATGAATTGTCTTTAAGCGTGGATGACAAATTGAATTATTGGCCCACATAACAAGATCTTGGGCATTAGAGAAGTCCTAGATGCGCCACGCAACACTTAGATCACTCGATCCACTGAGTATCGCCACATGACACTTAGATTAATCGATCCGTGGACTTATTGTCCTTTCTTAATGTTCGAGGTATTAAGTTACATTCTTACTTCATTTCTCTATAGAAAAGTTGCTTTTGGTATAAAACACTTCACATTTACGAAAACAGGTGGGCTTACTCCCACGTGATTCGCGTTTCCGTGGAAAAGTCGGGATAAGGTTATGTCCTATTCCCAAAATAATCTATTTATGCGCCAAATGGCATCCAGATCTGTATAAGTAGCTTTTTGGCGTGATTGAGTAAATAAAAACCAAACAATTTTCACATTTAGGCTAGTTCCGGGGTAAATGGCTATACGGTACAGAAGGGCAATCGAATTATTTCTAAAACTATTTACTGGACGGCACCTCTTACTACTTAGTTATCTTGGTATTGTGTACAAGTACCAGTGCACGATCAAAAATTTGGTGAAAATAAAAGCAAAAGTGGCTAACGCCCCTATAGTTCTTTCAGACTTATGCTAAAAAAAAATATTGTGTGTGCAGGTTTCAACATAATGAACAAATTATTTCGTAATTTAAACAGATATTTTTTACTTTTGTTATTGGTTTATGAGTAGAGCTTTGTTAAAACTTCAAAACTGCGCACCTGGTATCATGGCAAAAAAATTATATTATGTGTGGCCATCTCCTCTAAAATATTAGGAGAAATGGCCATGTGCATTCAGTGTACGATGCCATAATGGCAGCCTTATCAGAAAATGAAATATCAGGGTTCAAAGCTACGGAAGTTTACCCCTTTAATACAGCAGAAGTACCAGACTATGTTTTATTCAAGAATCTGCAGTTCACCTTGAAGGTACACCAAATAACCAACAGAAAATATAAAAAAATCTTAATAAAATAAAAAATATGGATTACTGGCTTGAGACGAAAACTAAACAAAAATAATCAACAATTAAACCATAAACCCAAAACATAACGTACCATCATGTACTGGCTCTCTCTTCTTTATTCCTATGGTCGTCTCACCCGGGCACTTTAAAAAAAAAAAAAAAAAGGGGAGAGATGGCCAATCATGATTTTACAAATGAAACCGATTTTAAAGTTGATCCCATTGAAAAATCTTTAAAATTTGTTAATTATTCTGAAGTTTAATGATTAAAGTGTTATAATAAGAAAAAAAGAACAAATAAATGTTTATATTTTATTTACTAGCTTTCCGCCCGCGGCTTCGCCCGCGTGGACTACATGACGTTATCCCGCGGGAATGTGACATTTTTCCTGGGTTAAAAGTGGCCTATGTTCCTCTCCAGGCTACAAAGTATCTGTGTCCCAAATTTCAGAGTAATCCGTTAAGCCGATTTGGCGTGATTGAGTAACAAACATCCAAACATCCAAACATCTAAACTTTCACATTTATAATATTAGTAGGATAGTAGGATGGCAGAACCTAGAAATAATTATGGCCAACTACCCCGGACTTACCCTATATATAAAATCTAGCTAGGAAAAATCTTTAGGTACTACTACTGATGATGGTTAAAATCGTTGCTTCGTTTGAATCATACTAAGTCGGATGACGTCTAAGAAACGCAAAGAGATTTATTTCATATTTCAGACTTCGATCAACAATAACAAGTTTTCAGAGCTCTAATTGTTTCGCCAGAAATTTGTCAACACGGTATTTGTAACATTTTGAAATACCTCTCCTTCTCATCTAAGTAACTTGACTCTTCTCTCTATCAGTATAGTGACACTAACCTTACGTGCTTACTGTTAACAGGTTGTAAAACTGTCTCACTACATAGTAATTAACATTAAAAAGAAATAAACAATAAACTACCTACTTACTGTTTAACGTAGTAAGAGAAAATAACATTATCTGTGACTTCATTTGTAATACTGTGATTTAGATTACAACATTGTGTTAATTGAGGTCGACTTTCAATTGAAGATTCTTTTAGAAATCAAACAATTCTCGTAGTTTATTTAGTACCTACAAGTCTCACGTCCCACTCCATACATTCAGGTAGGTATACGAAGCAAAGTTTAGCAAGTAAGGAATAAAAGGATCGAGTATGTATCTATAGGGTTATTTGTAAAACACCAACAACCTCGCAGTGATAGATAACTAACATCATAAACAAAACAACGTTTGTTCTAAGGCTTTTCCCGAAAAAGGATGTTGGTGTTTTACAAATAACCCTGAATCAAGAAGTGAGACGCGTGAAAGAAGGCACGTTAAGCCGTTGTGGATCCAGTCAAATTTACAATTGTTACATCCACATAATTAACTTCATTTGACCCGCGTTAGCATGATCCATTGTCCTTAACGTCATGCTCATCCATAATGATTTATTAAAAAGGACAGACCAAGGTTAGATAAGTGGAACGGGAACCCTAGTAGATAGTAGGTAAAGACATGAAAACACGCCGAATCATTAACATTAATATTGCTAATATTATAACTGAAAATGTTTGAATCTTTAGATGTTTGGATCTTTGGTTACTCAATCACTTCCATGCCTTCCTTATGGATGGATAAGGAGAAAGGACCATGACCCACGTGGGCTCAATGTGGACTGTTGGGTATTAACGACGGCAAATGCAGCGGGGAGCAACGGCTTAACGTGCCTTACGAAGCACGGAGGAGCAAAAATTCAAAATAATAAATTTTGGTCACCCATCCCGTGAACGACCATTGCGAAAGTTGCTTAACTTCAACGAACGCAGGCTAAACGCGCTAACTACGCGCCACGGGCTCGGAGATAGGAGTCTATAGATACGATCTATTCATTCTAAATTCAAAATTCTAATTTTAAAAAAGTTTCTCATTGTTGCCGGCTTAAGAAGGGCTTGAAAGAGTTGGAAGTCAGGGCCGGTAAATCCTACGGTTGCCATGGAGACTGTAAAATTAAGAAATATAAGTGTTTTATAATGAGTGACAGCTGTATCCGGTTGTTTCATAATGACCATTATGAAACAGTTTTATTTTTTAAGGTTACTATGGCATAAAGTGTATCAATATACGTTCAGGCATGAGTTCATAATTTGAATATTATAACATGAGTGTAGATAATAGTAGATTGTATTACAAGGGAGCAAAATAATATATTTACGGCGAGAGCGCTATTTTGAATTCAGAGCGCAGTGAAGGATTCTAAAGTAGAATCCTGAACGCAGCGAGGGATTCAATATACGCCGCCCGAGGTGAAAATAATTTTGCGGCCGAGTAATACACTCTGCTTTTCATCCCCCTCTATAAGAAAAGCAATAAAGACAACTCAAACAACCTACCTTTCTTTGGCGTTCGGATAGATCATAGCGCTAGTCGGGCAAGAAAAAGATTTTAAGAATTGAAATAAAAAAAAATTGAAAAAAAATTATTATCGGATTCCTTATAAGTATCTCTATCTGAGGTTGAAAATTTTGTTGGATTTTAGGTACGACTCACCGTTTACGAGATATTCTCAATTTTATAAAATTCCTTTTTTGAAAAGGAGACCGGCGAGAATCGCTCTAATATTTTACGAAGTCGTACACTTTCAGAAACATGAAAATTAAATTAATTTAAACTCCTACAATAAACTTTTACGAACGCCTGATTTATTAAAGAATGGAATAAAAAGATAAATAATTTTCAAATCGCAAATAATTGACTGAAAGGGGCAAAATAACATAGAAACCGTTCATAAATCCGTTTCATTTGACGCAGTAGTCATGTAAAACAAGGTCATTTAAGATACCTACATTAAAGAAGGTGCATAACATAAATTAAAAACTAATGAAGATCCGCACGCAAAGCTTAGCGCAGATGGCGCCAGAGCGGTGGTCTTTATTAAATTAATGATTCCTTTCGTTATTTGTCTTTGTTATCACCTACCCATTCATCTATTTTATCATTCATTATTATTATTATATATATTATTTTTTGCGTTGTTTTTAAATAAAATGTATAAATTATTTTTACCCTAGCCTCTATATTTTTAGGTTTTTGACCATATCTTTGTTGTCCCAACTTTAAAAGCATAGAAACAATTAACTTTTTTGTTAGTCTAGCATAGTTCTTTAAGTACCATTACATTTTTTCCGTGAACGAGACCTATAAATCGAGGTCTGAAAATACATAGAAGTTCGCCAGTCTCCTTTACCGGTCCCGAAAAAAGTCCCGGCCCCATACAAAATCAGTTGAGTTTTTTTTTAAGTACTGCACGCACACCCTTTGCTACACTCCAACCAATGTTTCTTTAATTATGTTCTAAATTCAAATCTCATCGTTTTGGACACTGCTATGAAGCTGTTCAAAATTCAAATCTCATTTTTACCCTCTTGTCATAACAGGTAAACAATGAATCGTTTTGGGCCCTGTTGTTAGATAAACAATTATCGCTTTTCGAATCGATGGGATGAAAAAATGCATTTCCGCTATTTTCGTTTTTTGAGGGATTTAATTCATTTTTGTTATACGTTGTTACAGAGCCAGCTTGCCCGTGCGCACGGCGCGGCTGCTGCAGCGGTCCCGCACGCAGACGCCGTCGGACGCGGCCAGCGACGGCACCGCGTCGCCCGCGCCCGCGCCGGCCACGCTGCTGCAAGACGTCGTCGACATCAAGACGCTGCTGCTGCAACTCAAGCGGGTCTTACAGGAGGTAACTTGTCTACCACCAACTAGATAACTTAGCTCTTTAATATGTATTATTTAATACCCCTTATAGTGTAGGCAATGAAGCTAGTGGACCCCCACAGTAATTCCTCAGTCAGAAAAAACTTTACAGCATGATAAAATATCAATAAATTAAAATAAATATCCAAAATCCAAAAAAATATCCCAGCAGAAACACCAAATTTTAATAAAATAAATGGGGGTGACTTGGACCGAAAATGTCTCTGTCGAACTTTTTTACGGAATTATACCATTTTGCCAAGCGTACTCGTGTTAGAAAAAAGTTTTTGATTTTTATCAAGTATCACAAACTAGTATAAATAACTCATTTGGTAAAATAAATTTGGACTGAGAAATGACTCGGTTCAATATATAAACAGATTTGTGTATTTAAGTATAAAATACCTAACTTCCGTGTGAGTTTTTTTTGGATAATCATTTAAAAGTTTATGGCTTATGCTATTTTATAACCCAGCAAAGTTTCATCGACTGAGGAATTAGTGAATGGGTCTCCATACAAAGAATCTGTTCATTGCCTACACTATTACTTATAACACAAAAGTTTTTCAAACTTCTTGTGTGATTCTGTTTTGAGTATATTTACTAGGTTTACTTACTGCATCTAATCCAGCGGGCCTAGCATGAGCGGCTTTTATCACGCGATATGATATAGCACGTCATGCTGTCTTGCTTACCCCACTAAGGTCTAAGCAAGACAGTATGACGTGCTATATCATATCGCGTGATATAATGATGGTCATACTAGGCAGGCTGAAGTGTTTTAAGCTTCTTGTGTGATTATGAGGGTTGTTTGTGTTAGCAAATGTGGAAATGCAATCGTTACTATCGCATTTGAGTTAAATTTTGACGGATAAACAATGAAAGTAAAGAAATAAAATCTTCTTATAAGTACTTATTGAGCAAAATTATAAATGCGAACGCGACAGGAACGTTTGCACATTGATTGTTTATTCCATGACATTGATTTACACTAAGTACCTATAGGGGTACAGTTTGCAGTTCCGCAAAGATATTGTATCTTCAAAAATAGGATCAAAGCAGTAATTTAATGATGATGATGAAAAGCCATTAGTTTAATGGAAATGCAATAAAGAAACACTACCTACTCTAGCATGTTTACGATATCCAGTTAGCATCCAAGTTATTGGATTAGAAGTTATTCTTTAGTTAGATTTAGGTAAGTGGTATACTTGAATAGTATCTACCCTTAGTAGTTTTCGTTTATACTAACCATTTCGTCACGCTACCCTGAACAGGGAAGGGCGCACAATAACTGCCAAAATGAGAAAGAAAAGAACTGATTTATAGTATGGGGGAAGGGGGAATAACACTGTTTCGTAATGTATGTTACATGCCTTTGCGAAGAATAACTTACTAATGATCGTTGGAAACATGTTAAAAACAAATCTTTAAACTTTCCTTGAAACGCGAGTTAATTGTAATTGTAATTCTCAAAAGTTAATTGTGTTACTACTTAGGTAATTATTTATTGACTATTCATATTGTAGCCTGTTTGTGTTCTAAATTAAATAAATAAATTTCCTTTAAAGCAATTTAAAATCTTGCTGCGTTGAAAGTTGATTCGGTTGTATAGTTATAAAGTCAGTGAATAAAGTATAATGTTTTTAAAAACGACTATGGTCTTGAAATGATAGGATATTTAATGCTCTTTAGTCCCCGTTGTACTTTCTTACTCAATATAAAGATTTAATAAAACGATGAAAGTAGTAGTTAGAAAACCCTTTATCTTTCACATAATAAAAGGTACTATTACATTTTACGTTTATTGTAGAAAAGCAGGTAGAAATTATTTTTACGATAACTGGTACAAGACAACATAATTATTTAGTAGTTAATGGTCTTATGATTCATTATTACTATTTTACCTTTTCTGCTACATAGAAATTGACGTCTTATGTGAGCGTGATGATTTTACTATTCGTGTAGTTCTTTTGCCTAGTCGTAGAATAGACATTTACCTAATGTGCATGAAAAATTAGATCTTAATAAATAGAAAGGGGTTACCAGACGTAGGAATGTTTTTAGGAATCTCATTAGTTAAATTTCACGTAAAACCATAAAATCTGGTTTATTCTAAGTACTAGAAAACAACCATTAAATGTCTGTAGAGAATTTTCTTATGTAATTGCGGAAAAAAATATAATAACTTCTGGGCCATGTCGTGTTTGTTAGGACTAGACAGTTTTGGTTGTTAGACGAATATAGTGAGACTGCCAACAAGGCTTATTTCTACTTTAAAGGCTTTTAAGATAAAATATTAATTGCGATTATTTAATAATTAATATTTTAAAGCCTAGTGTTTATAATGGTTTACGCAAACGATAGGCTTTCTAACTAGAAAATTCATTTACCTTTTTCTACTTACGCAAAAAGGCACAAGTTACTTACAAGAATAAATGTTATTGCGCAAAGTCAGTTCAATCGTATTCCGTACTTTAGTTTTATAATTTGAACCTGGTAACCCTGCACGTAATGTAGTTACATATTTTTTTGTTAATTATACTTATGTATATCGAGTATCAAACGTTCGTTTCTGTATATACTTACTTTGCATATTTCGTGATTAGTTTTTTTTATCGCTTAATGCAACAGCACGAGTAATATGTGTAGACATAACTGAATAGGAAGTGCGTTAGCAATATCCCTCCTAGAGGGGCCATAGCATGCTCCCCGTTACCTGCAATCATGTAGAACTAGCTAATTACAGTCCCATTTCCCATCAAGTCACAGTTAGATGGTTACCTCAAGCACGACATGTACGTAAGTAACGTAGTTACCACACTAAAAACGGAAGACTTTTCCGTTCCAAATACAAATTTTAAATCCTATATTTGAATCTGTGCTCTATTAGTACTTTCTAAACCTCTGTCAGTCTTCATAAATGTTTGAGCGTTACATAAAAATGTTATAAAAGACCCAGAGAATTTGCTTACTCATTCACAAGTAATGCAAAAAATGAAGTAGGATTACTATTAGCTGATTGCCTTATGCAATCACATCTGTTTGTTTGAAACTGAATTAAGACAATGAAATATTTATTAACAAAACATGATATTACTCATAACTTATTTTTCCTGTTTACTTCAGCGAGTTGTTTAGAGCAATAATAATATAGGTAATCAATATTTACCCACAGCATAGAATTAAGGACAAAATTTTGCTTATTTTATTGATTTGTGTTCTTGATTGTTTTTTTTATAACAACGTTTGATTTTGTTTTATTTGACTGACGTCCATGCCGCGACAGGGGCTTGTATACAGATAATAAAAGAGGATGCCTTAAAACGAAACTTAGAATATCTTCATAGGTCTTGCAAACTTACCATTTATATCAACTGTAGTAAGTATAAACAGGTCAGAAGTTATATTGATAAATAGAAGTCGCATAATTAAAGCATTAATGAGAAGAGAAGACACAGCTATATTAAGAGTATAGCGCCAGTTCAATATTATTATCTCGTTTATTAAAACTTAGTACATGCCATCCTCTTTGGTTCCTCTGTGCGTAGTACCTACCTACGATTGAGTACCTAAGGGCTCCTACACAAAACTGCGATGCGACAACGCATCGCAAAGTTATGCGGCGCGCCATGCTAATAGAAACCTTATTGCCTGTCAAATACTTGACACGCGTCGCATCGCATCGCAGATTTTTGCGATTTTTAGAGAGCCCTAAATTAGGTACCGGTCGATATTTTTCCGGCGATATTTGCTTTCACGCAATCACAATCTTTGCGCTGCCCACGCTGCTGTAGTATATTCCATTCCTAGCTTTGTCGGTGGATGTTATCAAACACGAAATTCGTCCGCTTAGCAATAAACTTAACTAACTACTTACTAACACCGCCGAGAGATTGCCGTTCGACAGCTGTCAAACCCATAGAAAATATACCATTTCATTCAAAATTCAACTTTACTCCAACGAAATAACTAAACGTCAAATCGGAATTATTTAAGTGGCCTTAGTTTATGAGACTTATCGGTGATGTAAAAATTCGGTAATGGATAATACTCTAAACAAGACTACCCGATCAAGGATCAAATTAATGAATCGTAATAATTAGGACAAATAAATTAACCGAAACTCGTGTCAGAAATAGAACTATTCAATCAAAGCGACTGTCTTTGGTAAGTTGACGAACTTCATGTTTGTATACGCGCAGCGACAACCGGTTTGGAATGAACTATGTGCAGAATGAAGGGCAAGCAAGTAAATATCTCGGTAAAGTGAAGACCCGGGGAGATTCCTGATAAAACCAAAGCTATAGCTAATATACTCGCTCCTGTCGCATTAGTCTGCACCTCCTTATGTAATATTTTTGTTTGGTTGCATCCATCGCCCGTCCTGTGTGTAACATGTTCTGTTTGATTGCATCCATCGCCTTGTTTGCCGCACCAGCCAGGGGAGGAGCATCATTCGATGAGTGTAAGTAGTACGCTGTTTTAGGCACTGGCTTCCTTGCATGGGGAATTACGTTCAGGGAAAAGGTTATTAACAATGTATTACGAACGTTTCGGTTGGACCTCCTTGACGGAGTGACTGTCAATTGTTCTACGTTTGCTTTTAAAATGACGTCATTTAAGTTACTGGCTTTCTTGCATGGGTTGAGGGAAATAGGTTATTTAACTGTGTATGTCGCAACTTTTTGGTTTAACCTTCTTAGCAGAGAGGAGTTTACGTCTGCTTTTAAAAGAACGACATTTAAACTTCGTTCGCCGAGAGTTGATAAATATTATGATACGTCTTCTTACTCTCGCTTAACTGTATGGCGGTCATCGCTTACCTCTCGCTTGGTTTTGTGGTAAGAGGCACGCAGCTGGTGTCAACCGCGGCCCGAATGGGCGAGCGGAAACAGACAACAAATTCGTTAACCTCGTTCCTTAAACATAGTATCTATTATTAATTACCTATATACTTACGTGAATGATTACATTGAAATAGGACTACTACGCGAATAATATTAAATAAAATTTAGATTAATATTTCTGTAATCCTGGCTGAAATATGAGTTACACTATCAGAATACCCATAAGCGGAAATACATATCTAACGCTTTGTGGTATAAGCCATCTAGAATGTGATTTTCTTTCAAAACATTTTTATATGCCCACGTATAATAACATCGATGTTTTAAAACTCAGTGCAATATAACATAAATACTTGGTAAAATTAAGTAATTAAGTATTGATTTAATGAATTTGCTTAATTTAATAGTAACTACTTGCGCATATTTTAGTGTGTAATAGGTTAGTAGTCTAAATCGTACTATAGAATGATAATATTGTAACGTGTCGAAATATGAGATTTGGGTCAAGGACGACCTTTTAGCTAAAAGCGAACGGGACGCAACTTAAGGGTGAAAAGATTGTCCGGGCAAATGATTTTCTTCGTAGTTCGTTTAATAAATTATACACCTCCTGCCACTCTCTATATTAAAATTATGTTTCCCTATATTGTAAAACTGCAAACACACTTGCTGTGAAAAGTGAAATCTGTCTCATCTAAACCAGTTTTGTCAATAGGTAAGAAAGCTAAGCTTTAAAAAAATGGTTCATTACTGCTCTAAAAGGTCCCTGGGGCTTATTCGTTTTAATAAACTGGATTTTAAAAAAAGGATGCTAACTTCACCACGGATTTTTTTTATACGACTGCCCAAAAAATATATGAATGTATTAAGGGTTAGGTATTAGAATATTTATAAACTAACAGTTTAAGTAAGTACCCAATTTTCTAACATAATATTAATTTAGTAAGTACTATAATTTTATAACTCATGGGTTGGTGCGATTTTGGATTGTTGTAACTATTTATGGTAAACCAACTTATATGTGTCTATTTTTTTGGTTTTGGTGTCATTCGCTGTTTTTTCATATTTGGTATTGGGAAAATTATGTCGTTGATGTCTTTCTTTAGGCTTAAGAAGTATGACTTTAATTTATATCCTATTAGAGTTGGTCTGAATTCCTTTTCGGAATTTATGTGGTCTTTTGATTTCGGGCAAGTATCAGATTTAAGTAAATATTAGGCTTATGATATTCAGACCTGTTTATTTAATTTTTTTATGTGATAAACGTATCATAAGTACCTAATGTAAATAATAAAGAAACAGACCATGGTATTATGAGAAAAAAAATAGAAGTATCTTGAAATCCAAAAGATAACGTTGGTTATTCCAAAATTTTGTGGATATGTCGTTTCCAAAAGTAACCAGTAGGGCTAGCACAACTTAGCGCGACTCTTTATCGCGCTCCTTCCAACCAATCAGCACGTGGCCTTAAGTCACACGCGCTATCTACGAGCGATCTGATTGGTCGAAAGTTCCTGCGACTCTTTCGCACTCGAGTCGCGCGCAAGTTGTGCTAGCACTACTGTAAAGACTTAGGAGGTAGCAGATTTTTTTTATTACTTAAGTATAATAGTTACTTACTTTTTGTCACTTCAGTCTTAAATCCATGATTATAAGATTACGCTTTTCATGCTCTATTCACACTTTTATACCACTTAGCCTAGCAACACACGGGCCACCGACCACAACCACAAAACGTCGCCGCCGACGTATTTCCTGCAGTTATTATGTATGAACATAATATTTGAACTCGCCATATTAATGAACAAGCACACGGTTGACGCAGGTAGTCGTCACCTGTGTGGGCCTACCGTGAGTTTTTCCTTCCGTTTACTGTACCTACAGTAAACGGGAGACAGCTTGTATGAGAATCTGTAGTTTTGCTACTGCCCACTAGAGGCGCTATACAGATTTTCATGTAAAATGTCTCCTGTTTATTGTACAATAAACGAAAAGAAAAAGTCATGGTAGGCCCATAGTTTCTTCTTCTTACTTCAAGTGGCGGCGTTTGTGGCTGTCGCGTGTGGCTCGTGTGCGGGACGGAAAAGTTGTCATAACTAAGCCAAGTTACGCCTGTATATTGCCGGCCTTTCAATACATAAAGCGAAGTAAATAATTTTCTTTACTTGTTTTGTTTTGTCAATAGTCGTTTATTTTATAATTTGACATATTATAGCGCAATTTAATTTTTATTTTAGTTGTTTCCTTTTTTGAAAATCTTCATTTAAATTTTAAGTTAGCAAGGAAGGCAACTATTGACATAGAGATTTGTTCAGTAAAGTATATAGTAATATAAGAAATATTTCCAAGTTTTAGCCGGAGAAAATTTAAAGCGTATATCGACACGAAATAATAAGATTATACGTTAGATGCTCCTTCTAATAACCTCATTCTTGCATTTAGTGGTACAACTCCTTGTAAATACTGTGCTAAGAGCCGAGCGATCGACACGAAAGAATAAGATTATGCGTTACATGCCCCTTCTAACCTCATTCTTGTATTTCTTCTTCTTCTTTTTATGCGGTGGCGGTTCCCTTTTGGATTTCGCCAATGTCCAGTTTTTATTCTTGTATTTAGTAGTACCTACAACTCCTTGTTCGTGCTAAGAGCGTTTACTAACAAGTCGGTATACATCTTCAGAGCGAAACTCTCGACCCGTTGCTGGCGGCGTGCGCGGAGAGTCCCGCGCGCGGCAACGGGCGCCGCCCCCCCGCCTCGCCGCTGCACCCCGACGCCTGCGCCGAGATGCGACGCCAGATACTCTATCTGCAAGTATGTACCTCTCTTACGGGCATCGCGAGCATAGCTGAGCTGTTCCACTACGTCAAAAGCAAGGGTGGATTCCCCAAGCTTGTGACCAACATGCACTGATTCGAGAGGCACCTTAAAAAGGATAGTAGATAAGTCGATCTGCATCATAAGTGTGAAACTCTTCCCCGCCTCGCCGCTGCACCCCGATGCCTGCGCCGAGATGCGTCGCCAGATACTCTATCTGCAAGTATGTACCTCCCTCTATCTCACTTCAGCCTGTTTCAACTATCCAGGTGTAGGCCTACTTCAATATGCGCCACTTGTAACATACCTTAATGAAATAAATAGTAGATAGAGTAAAGACTTGTACAAATTATGATGGACATAAGTCGCTAGCAAGAGAAGTCGGTCGCAGAAAGAAGTCATGGCTACGCATGATCAGGGAGTGGACGGGCATCGCGAGCAGGGCTGAGCTGTTCCACTACGTCAAAAGCAAGGGTGGATTCCCCAAGCTAGTGGCCAACATTCACTGATTCGAGAGGCACCTTTAAAAGGATGGTAGATAACTAGCCAGATACTTACTCTATCTGCAGGTACCTCACTGAGATGTCATCTCTCTTATTTTAGACAACCGAAATTACCAGGAGTTAGATCCTTTTAAATTCTGACTGTCTCTTTAATCGAGTAGGTACAGATAAAGATACTGCATCCAGAAAAAGAAAATGACGATTCGGATGAAACCTGCTGATGGAAATGCATTAGCTAGATAAATAAAGTCACTGTTAAAATCTTTTCAAAGATGATTAGTTAAAACCTTTAAGTAAGGTTCTCTTTTCGTTAGCCAAAAAGGAGATAAGTTTTATGTGCTATAATAGTCGTTGTTTCTTTACAGGGGCAGCTAGAGGAGCGCGACCGGCTAGTGCGCGTGCTGCAGCAGCAGATGCTTCGGATGGCGGAGAGCCACGAGCCGCGCGCCGACGACACCTGCAACGTCGCCACGCAGACTGACAGGGTAAGGAAACCTTCCAACATCTTCTTGAATTTGCAGGGACAGCTGCAGCAAGCGAGCCGCGTGCTGACGACACTTGCAACGTCGCCACGCAGACTGACAGGGTAAGAAAACCTTCCAACATCTTGTTGAATCTGCAGAGACAGCTGCAGAAAGCAAGTCGCGCGCCAACGACACTTGCAACGTCGCCACGCAGACTGACAGGGTAAGGAAACCTTCCAACATCTTGTTGGATCTGCCGGGACAGCTGCAGCAGGTGAGCCGTGCGATGACGATACCTGCAACGTCGCCACGCAGACTGACAGGGTAAGGAAACCTTCCAACATCTTGTTGGATCTGCAGAGACAGCTGCAGAAAGCGAGTCGCGCGCCGACGACACCTGCAACGTCGCCACGCAGACTGACAGGGTAAGGAAACCTTCCAACATCTTGGATTTGCAGGGACAGCTGCAGCAAGCGAGCCGCGTGCTGACGACACTTGCAACGTCGCCACGCAGACTGACAGGATAAGGAAACCTTCCAACATCTTGTTGGATCTGCAGGGACAGCTGCAGAAAGCGAGTCACGCGCCGACGACAACTGCAACGTCGCCACGCAGACTGACAGGGTAAGGAAACCTTCCAACATCTTGTTGGATCTGCAGGGACATCGGCAGATTCTATGAATGCCTTTTCTACACTTTAAGCCTTGTAGAGAGCTCAATGAACACCCTTACAATCGTATCACTAGATACATGGCGATTCTGCCAGGAGATCACACACATTTGGAAATCATCAATCAATATACTGAGAAGGAAGAGAATGGAAGATAAGTTGTTACTTATCTTTAAAATTACTTGTTTAGATCTCTAGGTCTGTAAATTATGAAGTTGAAGCATAATAAGTATTGAGCGCTTTTATCAACAACAAAAGACTGAAACATAACCAAATTAAAATTTACACAATAAGTGAACAGTAGCATCATTATTAGGACAATTGTATTCAGAATGATTTTATTCAAACGCGAATTTAAGCATATACTTTACATACTCAACTAACTTATGAAGCTTCAACAATTGAGCTATATTCAAATTAAAATTAAGGAAATCAAGCATTGAGAAACCATTCATATTTACAATTAGACAGTGGAAAATGAGAAGTATACGAATTGATCAAGCACTCACAGTTAAAAACAAGGTACTCTGATATGCAAATCCGAAACCTCGGTTAGCCCCGCCCCTTCCACTTGATTCTGTCATGCATGAGTTGCATGACTGGGGATTGAGAGGGACGGGTATAATGAAGTTTCGGGTTTTGCGTTTCAGAGTAGGCCCTCAGGCTCATGGGCTATTACAAAAATAGTTGTATTATTCTTAACGTATTTTCTTTTGTTTTAGATTTTATTCAGAAAATTAAAATATTATTTAATTGCTTCCTACATCTTTTTTTTATTTATATTTAAGTTGATACATATGTGTTGTTACATTTTAAATGACGACCTCCGTGGCCGAGTGGTGTACGCACCGGTTATCAAAGAGCCGCTATATCTAGAGGTCCCGGGTTCGATTCCCGGTCGGATAAATATTAAAAAACGAACTTTTCAATATTTCCTCGGGTCTAGGTGTATGTGGTACCCGTCGTTGTTTCCAATTTCCATAATACTAGTGCTCAAGCTACTATAGGTTGGTATTGGAACAATTATGATGGTGTCTAATATTTATTGTTATAATAATTTAAAAAAGTGCAATTAATAACCTCTTTTCTTTAAATAAGTACCTATATAAAAACTTGGTTAAAATTAACGAAATATAACTAATGTTAAACCTGATATAACGATTGAATCGTTTCTATTTCAGTTGCGGCCACCAATGAGCACTGCGCTAACGAGTTCTGAAAATTCCGGATTAGTGAGGTAACGCATCCTTTCATTAAGCTAAACGCACTGTTAGCCCATAGACATCTTTCGACACAACCTTTATAGCGTTTTACTCACAATTATAGTTCAAAGCGTTACTTCCTGTCCCCATTTCACCATCTTTCAATCGATCAATAAATGAACCACTTATTTTATGATCCTTATTTATATTACTTTATGTATTTATTCATTGTTTTAGGTTTTTCGTCGCTTCGGTTCACTCATTAAAGATCCTGTTAAAATCATTGCACTCCACCATCTCCTTTTTATATATAGCACCTCTATATCCTTCACATTATTTCTCACAATGCAAACAATGTGTGCAACACTCTTTTTTAAGAAGTCGATCATTAGCAATTAATTTTGCAAATTCTAGATGGATTGTTGTGTTCAGAGATTATATGAACAAAAAGATGACGTTTGCTCCAACTTCAATGTGTCGTATTACTTTCTCTGTTGCTCCTTATTTCACTGGTATCATTATATAAATATATTTTTTACATTTGATACGTGGACTCCCATATACTTACTTTAATAGTTTTTAATGTTTTTCTATTCTTTTTCTTTGATTTTAAAATCAATTAATTATGTAGTTTTGTAAATTTTACATTTCATTACGGGTACTTTCGTTGTTATCCCAAATGCCCATATACCCTCAAGTTTCTCATGTTTAGTCCATTGTAAATATGTTTCACTGCCATCGTCTTCATATCCATCCATTTCATCGTTACTTATAATTGTTCATTCTCTAATTTCCTCACATGCTGCTTTAAACTCTGATCGGATGTTGATCGTAACGTCAGCAGTTTCCACTTGGGCTCGAGGGTTCGTGCGTCGGATCAGGTAGCGTGGCTGGATTGCTTGCTCGCTGTTTGCCTTTTGTGTTCGGTCAATGTGTTGTGCTTATTGCATCTTCTTTACAAAACCGGCGACTGTTCTATCTCCGATAGGGACGTCGAGGAATACTGCCACAGATACTACAAGTGACAACTCAGCATGCAGCAGTTACTTTCTATTGTAAATAGATTTAAATTTTGACGCCTAATTGTGCCTCTTTTAAAAAGTCTCGAATTGGTACGCGCTGATGTGATAACTTCAGTATAAAATGAGTTTTCAAATGTACCTTTATACATACAGTATAATAAGAATTATAAAATTAATTAAGGGCCTTATGGTATTAAAGTTGAAGTAGGTACTCTCAATGTTGTACGTGTTAGTCAAAGTAAACATTTTCGAAAGGATCATAATATTCGTTACAATTTGAGGCAACCATATGGCTATTATTATTATGGCCGATTCACACTATCTCATTATTATCTTATAATTTAAAATTTAATCAAAGAAAATTAATGGATTTGCAGTTTTGATTATTCTATTTGTAATCATTAGATGGATTCTAAATGAAATGATTTGTGTGACTAGGCCATAATTTTTATGTAAGCAAACTGTATAATAACTAATTGGTGCAACAAAACTGGTGCTAGTTTCACTAATGTAAAGAGATTAATTATTATTTGAGACACGGCACTTTAGGCACATGGCAATAATATTGATTCCGCTTGTTTGGTTTAAGTCAGTCTGGTGTTGTTTGAGTAGTCGTGTGTTGTTGATATTGACTTGTTACTCTCTAATCGATGAATTTGTTTAATAATTGGATTATGAAATATCTCTCTGTGTTACACGCTGCCACGCCAGAACGTAAAGGTGAGGCTAACATACTCTGAAATCCTGAACTTAGAGTTAAATATTGATCATGGCTTATGTGCAATTAATGCATTTGAAAGCCTTAATACTTACAATGTCGTTTATGTAGTAGCTTAGTGATTGTGTTTAGCATTTCATACACCAATAGTTTGAACCACGTTTCAACAGATATATAACCTTGTTATTGTTGATCTAAGTATATAAGTATCTGAAAAATTTTGAAACGCTATTATTTCACTCTCTTGAATTTAAAACATCAAATGTTCTTAGCCCATGTCAAATTGAGTCCTGAATACTATAACGCATAAATACATCATACTTTTCATCCACAGTTGGAATGAACAAGCTAGCGTGAGGAAGCTGCCGACGTATAGTGAAGCACAAAAGACTAAGAGACCCACCAACGGGCCGGTGAAATGCCAGTGCGGTGCCAGGAAAGTGAACGAACCCGACGACACGCGGACTGACAAACGGACAGACGTACAACTCAAGACTAACAGCAGAGTAGGTTCCAAGTATCTTCAGGCTTTGGCCAACAACGACACCAACAGGCGATACATCAAGAGAGACTCTTCCGTTGGAGAGAAGACGGAACGAATGATGTTGTATAACAGCAGATCTCGCTCCATAGAGAACTTCCACAACTCCAATAATCTGATGTACGCCGAAAATACTCTCAAACACGCTGTTATCGAGGAAAATTCGCTTTTAAAACACCATACATCCTACGGTGATCTTTACAACGGGAGGATCAGTAGCAAGGAGAGTGTGAATGGTAACAGACACAGTCCGAGCCTCAACGGGCAGTCCACCGACACGGACTACAGCTCGGACGGCGGCTACAAGTCGCTGCCGTCCTCCATCAACTGCAACGGATACTCCCCCAAGAAGGTAAGCGGGATCCCGAGGAGATCTATAGAGCAAAAGTTCCTTTCCACCAAGCACGTCAAAGCGAGCGCTATATAACACACCGACTTAGCTGCTGTACTTTCCTGAATAGGTAAGGCACATTTTATTACGACTCTCAATTTTACAGATTTTGAAGAATTTACTTCTTTTACGATACCTTCATTAAAAATACCTATTTATGTGTTTAACAATTGATCCAAAGCTAGTCATCATAACTAACGATTACCTATCATATCTGAATTTTGTAAAATGTTGGGTGAAACTACAAGGTTTATATTCTGCTTTAACACTGTATTAAGTTTTAACGTGTCTTAAAGGAAGTAAATACCATGCCTATCGTTCAGGACTGTATTTAGCTTGTAGCAAGTATCAATTGTGATAGTTATTGGACTTTTCGATCTGCTAGCGGATGAAGAAGACCAATAATACATATGCCTACAGTCACATTTGACGAGTTTTAAAGCAACAGTAATTTTTTTGTTTGTTTGACCGAAGTTACATTGTTCTGGATCCGAAACGATGGTAAAACAATGACTTGGTATTTATGACGTTAAGCAATTGCAACTTGCGAGATAGCTTTTCTTTAATGACATTTTTGAAATTAACTACGATTCATTCAATGTAACATAAGTCTGCGGTATGTCTTGAATGTTGTGTGTGAAATGACGTGGAACTGCCTCTGATTTTTTTTATTCCATAACCAATACTTTGACCTAAATACAAACTCAATTAAAATAGGGACAGACAAAATATTCAGCAAGTTTGGTTCGCTTAGAGATATGGGGGGAATTTTCTATCCACATCTCTTGAAAACTAATAGGGTTACCTTGCTTCTTGATAATGTGGGGTGTATTTATGAAAGTGTTGGTTTAAATCACTCTGTGTGAGTTGGTCTGTACGATACAAGAGGTAGTTGCGTGTTCTCCCAAGCCCAGTGTCGCAGTGGCAACGCTTCGCATTTATTTCCACCCGAGGCTACCTATGCTAAGTTTATTTGATGCCAAATTATCGATGTAATCGTCTAAGTAAACACTATTCCTTTGACATTAAACGTAATTTAACGATTTGTAATCGATTGCTTAGTGCATTTTTTTTCTTTACTTCGACACTTTCCATAGTTTTTTGACCTTCCTGTGTTACGATTGTCGAACAGGAACTTACTTTGTAGATTTCATTTACAAATTTGTATACAGGCGATAAGTGAAAATGTTATCTTAGATTTTCTATGGTAGACAAACTAGTAGTTAAAGTTGTAATATGTGATAAGAGTGGCTGTAAGAACTTGTATTTAATTTTTATTACATTTAACTTCCTTGTTGTTATTCACCTTTATGTATTGGAAATTGAAAGTCTCATAATTTATAAACCTGTGGTTAACGATTTGCCGTGTACAATTATTATAGAATCAGGTATCATATAGGTGTTACTGAAGTAAGCCAATAGCATTTTTAATTTTAATGTTCCGATGTCATTTTCAAGCATTTGTGAATCCATTGTTAATTTTAATGCTCACTAATCTTCCGCGAAGCCTAATAAAGTCCTGTAATGATACCTAGAGTTAAAAATTGTAATAAAATCATTATTGAGCTCCTGTGTCCTTATGGCTACTTATATCGATCTATTAATTACATACTGCGCTTTCCTATTTTAGTTGTATAAGTCCTACTTAAGCCTGTTAGCTTAGTTAAATATTATATTAATTTAAAGATTAAAGTTGTTTCAATAAATAATTTTAATTTTGAAGATCTTTACCTATTCATTATTTTCCCCTCTACCTATACCCATTAGCGCTACAACTTTTCTGTTCCGGTGGCTTAAGACTGGAACTAACATGTTTTTTTAATGTTCTTTTCTGTCAAGTTTTTGTCCAACCATAAGCGCTGCTGCCGGCTCAAGGCCGGTTGTTAAATTGCTACAAAAGAAGAAAAAAATCATAGCGCCGCTGTCACCGGAACGAAAAGATTGTCGATCTGTATTATCACAGCCTTCTGTAGAAGACGATAGAGAAGGCTGTGGTATTATTAATTCCTGTCTTATAAGGAAGTAGGTAAGTATGTAGGATAAACTACTCTAATTGTCGGCATCCGTCCCTGTTATGGCACTCTAAAATTTAGCTCGAAAATAAAAATATGCATTCTTAGCTTATTTGACGTGGTATCTAAAATGATGAATTCAAAAATTTTGTAGGTAAAATTGGGGGGGAGGCAATGGGGACCCTTGTATCCGCGCCTGTGTACATGATTTACCGAGGTAAGAAATATTATTCTTGACTTTTACAATGTTATTTTTGACCTTTACAACAAACGAAAATATCTGATTCTAGCGTAGCCTTTAAACTTTTCCTATTTTCTAAAAGCAGCCTTGGAATTTGACAATTATAAGGTCACAATTTACAAAACTTCGTGTTTTAAAGTAGGTACCTATCCATCTAGTTACGGATGGTTACCTAGATACGGGTGGACGCACACTGAAGAATTGCAAGACGATTTGTGGAATTAGTATCAAGTAAGTATTATTTAATATTAATTAATATTATAAATCGTTACGTTCCCTAAAATATGGTTGAGCGAAGCGATGGCTGGTTCATGCGTCATATTCAAAAAAATTACATCAAATTAAAAAGTAAGAAATAATCCCTCACCAAATAACGTAAGTACTTTGAAGTCGGGCGGGTTTTAACAAAAACAACAAAAAATTTAACATGTTTTACGCCCGACTTCAAAGTACTTACGTTATTTGGTGAGGGATTATTTCTTACTTTTTAATTTGATGTACTTAATTTTTTTGAAGGCGGTTTTTTGAGATAAAATAATTTTTGAGATACTTATAACACATTTTCAAAAGCCGCAAATGTAAGTTTGTCGTTCATACAAACACTATGGAAAACAAAGTTATGTTTTGCTGACGAAAAATGATTGTGGTATTTTGGCTAGGTATAGGCAATCGGTACGTTAAGTGGGTACGGAACCTTTCATGGGCGAGTCCATTTATTTTATTATTTTTACGTTTTTTTGGGAAGTGAGTTTTTGCTGGCAGTTGTTTTTGAAGGCGGTTTATTTGTTTTGAAAAAAAATAAAATATTATTTTTCCATTTTCAGTGTAAGGAATCTAATGAGCAAGCATCGCACAATGTGCAACGTTTAAAACTGTAGCCCATATCTAAATTAGAATACTCAGACAAGTACCAACCTCCAACTTTTAACTGTTATGCAGTTTTTCAACCTTCCACCATCAGCTAACCTAAATAACTTAAAAGAATACAGTTATAGGTCTATTCGTGCATATGGTACTTAAAAAGCATGCTTTAACTCCTAAGCGTTAAGGAGTTTTACCTTCCATCATCAGCTCACCTAAGTAACGTGAAATAATACAACTAAAAATCTTTACGTATCAACGATATTTAACTATCCTCTAACTCCTAACCATTGAAGAGTTGTACCTTCCATCACCAGCTCATCAGCATGAGATGATGACTACCAGATGCAAGTACTTAAAAAACTTTAGAAAATCTATAAAACAAGTACCTACTTAAACTACCTATAAAATTTGCGGGTTTTCCTCGATTTTCCCTGGATTCCACCATCAGCTCCTAACTTGGTAACAATGTAACCGCTTCAGGAGTTTACTCTTTCAAATAATAAAAGAATCATTGAAATTGGTCAATAATTCGCGAAGATATTGACGTGTAAAGCAAGAACTACCTGTCGAAAACTAAGTGTTTTTACCCGTCTGCGGAGAAGCCAAAAAAGGGTTATTTCAGGATTGTGAAAAAGCTAATACTGAACTGACTACTTTAAATTTTTCATGGGACCACTCATGAACTATTTTCTTTCAGATAAAAAAATAATTATTTAAATCGGTTAACAACTGGCGAACGCGAAGTAATGGTAAAGCATACATTAAAAAAAAATACAGTCGACTTGAGAACCTCCTCCTTTTATTGAAGTCGGTTAAAAATAATTTAACATCTCAACGAAAAGTTTTTGGAGACAAAGGGAAATTCGGAAGAAAAGTGGAGGGTAGTGCAAATTCAGCGTTTAAGCACCACAGTAGTAAAATAAACATTAATAACATTAAATTAATAGACAGATGATACTTGGGTAATATCGAAGTGCATGTGAACTTAGATTGGACCAAACATAATTATACTTATTGTAGCCAGATAAGTAACACGTACCTACCACTTACTTACTGTAAGCTTCCGTTACATTACTTGGGTACACCATTATGAATTTACCATAAAAGTCAAGTGGTAGTGGTACACACCAGCGGTATCAGACCCAGAGGTCCCGGGTTCAATTCCCAGTGGGGGCACATAATATTGTACCTACTCGGTTTGGTTGGTGATAATGCTAGGACTTGTTCTAAGTCCGCCTGGGCCTGGCTAGCTATCATTATCTTATCTAAGGCTGAGGCCTTAACAACGATGATTTTTTCAGCCTTATTGTGTTCCGTTAGCTAGAGATAAGATAGGTATCCAGTTCCTCAGTGGTTGAGGATTCCGGGAGAAGTGCGCTTCTATCGTCAGCCTTATCATCACTAGGCTAAGTGCTACCCCGTTGTGAATAAAAAAATATATTAGCTGATAATGCTACTAGAATCGCGATTCACGAAGCAAGACCCCGTTTTTACATCGAGGCATATCGTGACTGCATATTGTTTTGTTTATTCTTGAACCTCGGCTAATAGTTTCGATAAAGACGCGATTCCGCAGTGTGGCCTACCTCCGGTGTGGGCCGCTGTCCTGTCACTCCGTGCCTTCACCGCGACCGCGCCGCACCGCTACCGAGCTCGCGCCAAAACTAGTCTATATAATTTGTGGCCAAAACGCGTTCGATATTCGAGTTTTGACAGAAGTGTTCCATAGAGTTTACGCGCATTTTTTTTTTGTATTCAGCCATTTAACTGTCATAGATTATCGGGGTGGGTAGATCCGTATTTCTATTTTTCCACTGTATTTATCTAATATTTTTAATGTTTGTGAGTGTGTGTGTGTGTGTGTTATTCTAGTTTCGGTTACATCAATGAAACTGCTCTACTCTAGGAACTTAACAGGATAAGTTGTTTGTTTTTAATTAGAACGTGTAGGTTCGTTTGTGTTTGTTACATACTGTCTTTCTGTCTTTAATTTAATCTTTGAGTCATTTATTTAGTTATGCATTGCAATAGTCAATTGTAAAACTCTAAGCAGGTATTGACAATTTGTTTTTTATAAGGCTACACTATTAAAAATATTCGAGCATAGAGATAAAGGAAATCAAAATCACTTGACCCCCATAAAAATATACCTACCTACAGTAAGATTTTTTATAAATATTTTAATGAAAAATATGTGAAGTGAGACAGCAGATAAATTGTACTTTTACTATTATTGTTTATGAAAATTACACAGATAAAATCTGCAGTTAGTACTTACAAAATTTGTTAGTGTTTATATTTTGAGCTACCTAATATTTATTTTGAGCTCAGCTCCCTCCCAGCCGTTCCAATGGTCAATTTTTAGTAAATACCTGCCTACTAACTTTTTTGTTTGCGATTGAGATGAGTGAGAAGCATAAATGAATTATTCTTCAAAAATTGCAAAATTGACGACTTTGATTGTACACACGGCGGCACGTCAGACTATACATGTTGACCTTGAGACCGCCTTTATGCCCTACGTAATAAAAGCAGTTATCGCAGTTCAACTGTATAACTTGATGTGCTGCCGAGCGTACCTACCTAGTACCTAGTCGTCTAGGTTCGTAATTGACTTATAATCGTCATTAGGCATATTTAGCAATATTTAGCAAATAATACTTAGCTACAATACTTATAGTTCTCTGGTAAAATAAAGTTAGTGATTGAGGCAGTATAGGTATGATTGTCTACTAAAGTATTCTTATCCAGAGGCGAGTGACGGCTGTTGATTGGGTTGTATGAGTATCATGCAACGGGTCAGGCTGCTATCGCTGCGCCAAGACATGTCCGCCTTTGTACGGATACAGCCGATGACGCATCTCCCGGTATCTGTTCTCGCTGTAGGAAATAAAAAAAGTAATGTTAAGGCGAGGATTCCCGACCGAAATAGGCACGCTAACGCTTGCTCGGCCGCGCTTGATACAATTCACGCGGACGCAGCGGCAGCCGGCAGTGAACTGTGAACTCGCGAGCGCCCCGCGAATCGAAAATCACTTAATATTCAATTAAAAATTACCTAATAAAAAATTTAAAATTATGACGGCCGGAATCTCTCGGCTAATCAGACTATCATTTTCGTATATTTTTCATTAACTAAAACCAAGTATACTGCAAGTAATACGATATTTGGATTACGATGAGACGGATGTTTGGGATTTTATTTGACACAGTAAAATATCACCAATCGAAAAAAAACGGCCGGAAGCACTAGATAAATAACTGTTAAATAACATATATTTTTTCCAAGTTTTAAGTACTTGTGATTTGCGAGTAATCCATAATTTAAAATACCCTATTTTGGGGAATCGGCGCCTTAAGGGCCCCGTTACGTTTTTGTATGTAAAGCTGTGAGTTGTTGCGGCTAAATAACAGGCTGATGTCTGCAGGCTGCTGAGGCTGCTTAGGTATTTTCACATCCTTCATACTTGTAGTTACTGCACAACATCGAATGCAAAACGTCAACCCAATGGAACACAAACAACAATCAGAAAACACACAAATCTTGACATCGTCATAGTTCAAGAAGACGACTATTAGTTATCTACTTGAATTACATTAGGTATGACAATGTTTACGATATGATGAACTAATAACACTAACACGCTTAGATCATGATTTACGGGTATCTGGTGCACTTAATACCTAACTGCATAATATTGTAGGTAAGTAAGTATGACTAGAATGGTTACACGATTATGCCAGGTCAAAACTCAAGACTGCTATCGTAATAATAACTGTCTATTAGGTATTGGCGTTATTCAATTCAAAAAATTCAAAATTCAATATCGTTTATTCAATTTAGGTTTGTTTAACAACACTTATGAACGTCAATGAAGCTACGCCATCGGTTCGCAAATCCTACGGCAGGAGACCTTGTAGCGAGAAGAACCGGCAAGAAACTCGCCAAGGGCTATTTTTTTCTCCCTGTTTTAACTTATACAGAGTCGTCAAATTTGAAAAGTGACCTTCACATAATAGTAAGGTTACTTTCCATCACAATACAGAATGCCGCTTAAATTAAGTACAATTTTGCTTATTACCTAAAACAGTAAACAATTTTCAACTAAACAAGGAATCAAATAGTTTAATGGACACACTAATCTTAATCTTATTCACATTGTATTATTATACGATAGGATTAATGAAAAGGAAACTGCAAGCTGCGCTGTATATTCAAATTTATAAGTATTAACAAATAAAAGGAATTTTTGAATAAATAAAACAATTATTAGAAAAATTGCTGTTACTGTAAGACACGGATACCAAAATTACTATGAGACACACCAGCTCGCTCATAAATCAATATAATACTATTATTAACCATATCCCGAACACCTTTAACACAAGTAGACATGAGCAGACCCACCCCACTGGCAGCACCCGTTCACGAGCATGACGCATGAGCCAGCCATCGCTTCGCTCAACCATATTTTAGGGAACGTTATTACAAAACTTTCATGTAAGCATGCACATTGCACACTTGATTTTTCATAAAGATTTTCAAACTAAGTAAGTAGGTCACGATACATTTTATTTGAGTTTCCATTTTGCATTTTTATCAACTCAACATAGTCCGGCATTTTGAATGCATGTCCGGCCAAAATAAACGGTGTCCGGCTTGTCCAGCTTTTGTTAGGATTTATTACATTTGATCTATCACCTCGCAAGTCGCACCTCGGAAGTGCGACTCGCGATCACGAAAAATTTTTTTCGTAGGTATTTATACTAAGACACAAAATCCTTAAATACGTAATGTAGGGTGGCCGGTCTTTCTACCAAAATGTCCGGCCAAACTGGCTGGTCTCGCCGGCTATTAAGTTTGACGACCTGGCAACCCTCTGTGGGAGTAATTCGCTTTGAGTTCGTTGGTAAGTTTGGCCCAAACAGCAGTTCATGAACACTATCCATCATCATCTTCTAAGGCGTCCATCCCACGGCTGCGTTTTCCGCTCCGGTGGACGGAGATGCGGCGTGAGTTTGCGGGTTTTGTATGCACATCAATCAAGATTCTACAGCCATAGATAAGAAGCGCACTAGGTACCACAAACCGGAGCCGTGTGCGGTGCAGTGTGAGAACCGCCTACGTATTTGGGGTCGGGGCGCAGTACGTTCCTCTCCTCCACTCCATTCTATCACCCGTCACCTCTGCATCGTACTGAATGTATCAACCTTTTTCGCAGGCCTTTTCTTCCTCCGTCCATCAAGTCATGTCCATTCGCCTTTCTACTAGTAACATCCCTTCTCAAGCTTCCTCTCGCATTCGTTTTCCAGTATATCTACTTCGATTTCTAGTATATCTACTTAGATATTCTAATTTCTGCTACATGTAATAAATTTTCTTTTCCATATTTGTCCAACATTCCGATTCCATTCCGTCTTATCCAGGACTTCATAAACTTTAAGATCACACGTTTAATCCACTTATTCACTAGTTCATCGTAAATGAGAAAATAAAAAATCTACAAACAGCAATAAATAATAAATCCGTCTTTGTAGATTTGTAAATGGCATGGTTTTAAACTATACCTGATTGTAATAATAATATATATGTGTCTGTAAATCTTCTAAAGAATAAATAATTTAAAAAAAATTAATAAGTAAATTAAATTAGGTAAGTACTTAAATTAAATTAAATTAAACTTGCGTTAAGTGTGAATATTGTTTGAGAATACAACATGGAAATGTTACTGTGCATTACGGTTCAGAGCTGTTATAGTTAACTCTGTCATTCATTAATCATTACTCACACAGGCGGTACAAAGTTCGGAACTTATCTTTCCGCTACGATACCTAGTCCACCTATTGATTACAACAATGTTTTAAACATAAATAAGAATGCATAAATATGTATAACTCTGTGTATGAATCAACCTTTCACCAATAAGAAGTTTGGAGAAAGTGAATCTTATATTTACGTTGCTTGGCGTCCAAAGCAGACGGACACTGGCACGATGACGTGTTTTCTTAAAAGTTTCAAACAAATAGTAAAATTTTAAATGTTGCTGATAAGCGCTGGTCATAGTTAAAACACGTTTGGGTGAGTGAGTTAAAAGTTAAAAATTTTTTTTAGGTACTTACCTATTTAACAGTTGTTATAAGTAGGTATATCATTCGTGATGTGAATGCAGATTTTTATCAATTGGTATTATTTTTCAAAAACAGAAAGGATGGTTCCTAACTTTATTCAACTTTTGTTGGAAGCATAAAACACCATAAAATTTGTCCTTATACCTATTAGCTATATAGTCCTTTGGGTGTACTCGCTCAATTTTAGCCCTCATCTCCGCCCTTCGGCCATATCGAGATGAAGAGTACCTACCTACCTAAGCCCATTTAATATTTTAAAAAATCGAACTGTTGCCTCAATTTAATTTCTTTAGCATACAAACAAAAACTAAAGAAATTATAAGCTTGTAAAACTTAAATCTAATTTTAGCTTGTCAAGCATAAATTAAACAAAATATTTGTTCTTAGCGACTGATATGGACTAATACCGAAATTTAAATACTTAAGTAAGTACTTATATGATTTATTATTCCAATAAGTACCTACCTACCTACCTTGAACTTTTAAATCCAAGGAAAACGAAGATAAAAAACAAATATAACTACTTACACAGAATGTTTCTTATCTTTCCTACTGTTTGACCGATAACGACAGTTCATTAATTTATAAAGGTAGGTATCATATAAGTAGTCATTGTCAAAGTACTTACCTAATACTTAATCATCTTTTTTAATTAAAACTCATTAAGTAGTTAATTCGATTTTGAATCGTCATTATTTCCTTTTTCAAAATTGTAGGCATGACGAGGGCTCAGGAACTTATAAAGTTATTATATTTACATAGCGTTATGTACTTATTGTATTTCTCATAAAATGATATAGGTATACTCTGCAAGTCAACAAAAAAAAACAGCTGTTTCTTACAAATTATCAATATCTACTCGACCAGAATGTATGGAACAGCTGATTTTTTATTGAGTTACAGAGTTGGCCCCATAGTAAAAGTTGTTCATATTCATGAGAACAATCACCACCTAAGAGGTTTTGCGCTTATTCATCAACACCCTGTATACATATTTTTAAACTAGCGGATCCTCGCGGTTTCACCCGCGTGGTACCCGTTCCCGTGGGAATATCGGGATAAAATATAGTTCCTCTACAGTAAACAAAGTATCTGTGTCCCAAATTTCAGCCAAATCTGTTCAGCCGTTTTGGCGCGCGTGATTGAGTAACAAACATACAAACATCCAAACATCTAAACTTTCACAATTATAATATTAGTAGGATAAGTACCTACGTAGTAATATTAAATAATTAGTTACAAGTTAGACGCAGTGCGGATGCTTATCATCATCATCATCATCATGTCAGCCGAACGACGCCCACTGCTGGGCATAGGCCTCCCCCAAGGATCTCCACAACGATCGGTCCTGCGCTGCCCGCATCCAGCGGCTTCCCGCGATCTTGACCAGATCGTCGGTCCACCTTGTACCTTGTACTGCCCACGGAACGTCGTCCGGTACGCGGTCGCCATTCGAGAACCTTTCCGCCCCAACGGCCATCGGTTCTCCGCGCTATGTGTCCCGCCCACTGCCACTTCAATGATGCAATCCTTCCAGCTATGTCGGTTGTTTTAGTTCTCCTGCGGATCTCATCATTTTCAGGGTTTAAAAAAAATAATTTTACATCTTGAATTTGCCTCATATTTGGGGAAAAGACCCTACTTATATCATGAGTATGTTCTTATTTTAAAAGGATGCTAACGACTTCGATGTCATCCTGTATAGTAAAAGTTGTTTGTATTGATGGGTAGGTACTACTTCACCCCCTAAAGTAGGTAGGTACAATACCCTGTATAGTACTTAAGTACCTATATACTTTATATGATTTAACACATTATCAGAAACCGCAAATGTAACTTTGTCATTCATACAAACACTATGAAAAACAAAGTTATATTTTGCTGACGAAAAATTATATTCGTGGAATATTGGCTAGGTATAGGCAATCTGTACGTGTTATGTGGGTTCGGAACCTTTCATGGGCAAGTCCAACTCGCACTTGGCCGATTTTTTCTTTTTACACAAATTCTGCATTTGTATTGTAACCTCAGTTGTAAAGAAATTAAACATTTGAGTGCAGTGAACGCTTCAGTGCCTTTCAGTGTCGGTTCTGAATAATTTAAACTGTTCTCATTACACACAAGTACCTACTGAACTTTTGTAACTACGAGGTCGTTGAATCAGCAAAACATGTAATTTATTTATTTTAGCAACCTTTATTTATACCTATGTACAGTCGGGGACTCTCGTGCTTTACCACTTCTTACAAATTTTCGACAGGCGTTGCCCATTGTTTGTGCCGGATTTATGTGTTTACGCATTAAGAGCTCAGTAAGCCTAACATGACCACCCAAAACTCGATATGTATCGCATGATAAAGCGATTTATCGACATTCAAACGTCAAAACCCAGTCTTTTCTTTTGACAGTTAAGGCGCTACTCGGAAAAAGTATGGACTTTTTGATTTAAAACTATAGGACGGTTACAGTTGTTAAAAATCTGGTTATAAGATATATATTTCTTCATATCTTTATCTAGAGTCGTATAGTTTCAAAAACACGATTTTATGATTTTGCCTCGACACTTTTTCTTTTCGAAAAGACCTCTAAAAAATACGCAAATTCAAGATTATTCTTAAATGGGGTTACTTACACTATTGGAAATTGGTTCAATTAGTGGACACCAATAATATTTAGGATCGTATAGAAGCATTTTTTTTTATCGCAGTACTTTTTTAATACGAAGTGATTTTGTGTTTTTTTTGCCTAATCTGCAAAATCGGTCTCGCTCCCGCGCGCGTCGTTTTCTCATTGCTATCTTGCTTCAGCATAATTTTTCCAAGTACTTATCATATCATATCGCGTTTTGGTTGGTCATGCTAGGGGGGCTGATCTTATTTTTTTTTATCCACTACGGGGTAGCACTTAGCCTTCATCACACGTGGCCCCTGATTCACGGACCGTCGGAAACGGAATCGGATTCGAATTCTGTGCTTTGTCGTTGTCTATTCTATAGAGAGTGACAGAGACAGGGCATACATTCCGCTGTCGGGAGCGTTTCCGACAGTTCGTGAATCAGGGGGCAGATGTCAAGTGGTGATAAGGCTGAAGGTGGAAGCGCACTTCTCCCGGAATCCTCAATCACTGAGGAATTGAACTTTTAATTTTATTTCAGGATACCAAGAAGAGATACTTACACTAGATATACCTACTCATGCGCAGCTGCTGAGCAAAGATGGCGACTCGCAAAAGGGGCAAGCGATCGCGGCTCGCCGAGGAGATATTTACTTGCTGCGCCTTCTGGATCGCCGTCTCCGCCCTGCCAGCTCTGACTCTGTCTTATATTGGTAAGATGAAACTTCAAGAATTATCTTCAAACATAGTTATCCACTCTACCTATAAGGCTGACGGCCTCGAAAAGTTTTTTAAGTGTAGTAGGTACCTACCTACACCTTTTCAATTCGATTGAGGCGGGATCCTCCGACCTCACTCCCGACCTAATTCTTGATAGGGAACTAAACAAGGGATCATACTCACTCACCATACTCGTCTACCTTCTTCATAGAGTTACTCTGGTATTGCGTCATAATTCAGCGAATTATCTGGTTAAGACCAGGGGCAGAGTGAACGAGAGTGCGGCAACAGTGCCTTGTCCTTGAATCAACGCATACGAGTCGTACAGTCAGCGTCAAATTGATATAAGCGTCTAGAGTAGTCAAAAAGATCTGAAATACATAAACGCAATTTGATCTAAACAGTTCGAATCATCATATTGTTGTAAGTTGTAAGCGCGCAAGGTGTTCAAAATATCTAGGCACTCATTGTTTCATATTTATATGAGCAGTCAGTGTTCAAATTTATCTAAGCAAACAAAGCTATCAAAACATCTGTGCATAATGTACAACACAGTTGCACAGATATTTTGAGAGCTTTGTTTGCTTAGATGATTTTGAACACTCTGAGTGCTCATATAAATATGAAACAATGAGTGCCTAGATATTTTGAACACCTTGCCTTGCGCGCTTACAAGAATATGATGATTCGAACTGCTTATAGATCAAATTGCGTTTATGTTTTTCTAATCTTTTTAACTAGGTACTCTAGACGCTTATATCAATTTGACGCTGACTGTACCTACCTACCTACACCTTTTCAATTCGATTGAGGCTTGATCCTCCGACCTCACTCCCGACCTAATTCTTGATAGGGAACTAAAGAAGGGATCATACTCACTCACCATACTCGTCTACCTTCTTCATAGAGTTACTCTGGTCTTGCGTAATAATTCAGTGAATTATCTGGTCAAGTCCAGGGGCAGAGTGAACGAGATTGCGGCAACAGTGCCGTGTCAATTTGACGCTGACTGTACTCGTACACCTACAAGGTTAAGCCACGCCTGAGCACCCGGCGTCGAGCCGATGCCGTGCCGCCGCGTTTGCGGAGACAACCCTCGTCGTCGCTTCTTCCTTTTGCGTGCTTTTTACTGTGTGCTAATGGTAGGTGAACTACTACCGGACCTCATCTATGAATCTGCCGCACTCTCTTTCACTCTGCCAGGGGTGCCCACTGCCCACCTAGCTAACACCCATTTGCTAATCATTAGCTGCACCGCTCTTATATTTCCCTTAGCAGTACTTAAGGCGATGAATCCCGACCGAAATAGGCACGCTAACGCTTGCTCGGCCGCGCGCGATACACTTCACGCGGACGCAGCGGCAGCCGGCAGTGAACTGTGAACTCGCGAGCGCCCCGCGAATCGAAAATCACTTAAAATTCAATTAAAAATTAAATCATAAAAAATTTACACTTATGACGGCCGGAATCCCTCGGCTAATCAAAGACAATTATTTTCGTATATTTTTCGTTAACTAAAACCAAGTATACTGCAAGTAATACGATATTTGGATTACGATTAGATGGATGTTTGGGATTTTATTTGACACAGTAAAATATCACCAATCAAAAAAATACGGCCGGAAGCACTAGATAAATAACTGTAAAATAAAATATATTTTTTCCAAGTTTTAAGTACTTGTGATTTGCGAGTATTTGGGGAATGCCCGCCTTAATTGCACTCTTGTTATACGCAATTAAACTTGTTTCCTTACACAATTTACAATTATTTGCAGTGGTGCGCATCAGCAAACACTTATGGCTGAAGCTGCTATCGAGCCGGTACCCAGGACTGGAGTTCATTCGGACCGACACCGTGCGCTCATTGCTGGACACGCATCGAAACCAGGGCATCATCAATGTCCTTTTATCTGTTAAAGGTAAGCGTAGTGTACTTGCATATAATAGGTCTTTACATATGAAATTGCCGTTTTTTTCTTTTGTACATATAACTTAACAACTTTTATAATATTAGAAATATATAATTTCTTTAATATTGCGTTACATTAAGACCGTATCGAGCAACTTTTGATAATTTAATAACCACGATATTTGATTATTTACATAGAAAAAACTTATTCCGAAAGTTACGACTATTTTTGTTTCCAGAATTTCGTACTTTATTAGTTGTAACTTAGTGAAAAAAAAATTTTTTTCTCTTAACGAATGTGTCATTTAGTAGTTAAAATGTCCATAAATACGTGTGTAAAATTTTGTAAATTTACATAATATTAGTCGTTAAATAATAACAAAAACGTTAGTATGGAAAAAATAATAATTACAGAAATCTCCATACAAAACGGCAATTTCATAGGTAAAGACCTATTATTTGCATCAGACAACACTCATTAACAGATTTATGGTTTATCAGCCTAAATAGCTAATATTTAGTACCTAGGTAGGTACTTTCCGATTTTCGAAGTAAAAGTTCCCGTTAAAAATGAGATGATGATATTTAAATACTGCTCTCACACTGGTGTTAAAAATGTGTAGAAACATATGGAAACATTTGTTAATCAAACATTTTGATCACGACGTTACGAAAATGTTTTCATGCTAAGGTAGCTAAATATAAATACCTACTTAGTAGCTTAACCTAAAGTATGTGTACCTAGATTAGATATTTTTAAAACAATAGGGTATTAAGTCCTACACTCTTTTTTGAATCTTAAATCAATCCTGAGGCGGACGTGCGTATGTACTGTAAGCAGGAACATTTATAGTGACTGAACTTTTTGCTAGCTTGTCGTTATTGTAAATGATTGCAATGACCTATATTTAATTTTGTGAACAAATTTTCAACAGATACAAAACAAGTGTAGACACCCAAAATTTTACAGGCACACCCAACCCTGAGGAAATTCAACAAAAGCTGACACAGCATGTGATCGACCGACGAGACAAGAACGGCGACCTCATGTTCCCGAGACTCAGACACCTGCTTGTCTCCTGCTGGGGCAACTATGCATGGGACGCGAGTGTACTCTTCAGACCTGAAAACCATTTCATAATGGCCACTTCAGTGTACAGGGGAAGGCCGGTGACTGACAGCAATATTCAAGTGAGTGGTCAGTAGGCTGACAACATTAATTCCCGAAAATGTGTTTTAGTACGAAATTTGGAATTGTCACTGTAACACTTGACAAAGATAAATCATAGAAATCGAATTCATGCAGATTCAAAACGAAACGTTCTTCTGTCTAGTGTTGTACAGTGAAGTGACCTTTAGCTAAATTCGCGTTGGAAATCTTTTTAAAACGCTTTTTAATGTGTTTTATCTTACCAGCTACTCTACAACATACCATTTAGCGAACCACAGGAAAATATTTTCTCTTCAGCCTAAAATGTTTTCTTATATTACAGGAATATGTCAGTGACATTGTATCAAAATACTTCCCCAATGAGCAACCGCCATGGCAGTACATAATCATCCCATGTATTTCAACGGAACCCAAATACTATGTTTTAGTCAGAGTTCACCACTTGATTCTATCGGGGAAAAAGTCCTTAAACATTGGAGATCTGCTACTATTAGAACAGTTATCACAACAGGAGAATATAACAGAGAACAGTGAGTACACGCAGCAGAGTCCATTGGCTAAACTGTTTCCAACCCCATCAGCAATACCGGAATTATGGGAGAAGTTGAATGAGAATTTGTCCAATGCTTGGAACGAGTTTGTTTCGGAATACGACCCGGTTGAAAGCCCTAGAGCTCTGAAGTCCTTGCCTGGCGCCTTCCACGTCGCTGGTCTGATTCTCATATCCGGTGTCAGCGTGTTGCGAGAACTCGCAAAGAAAAGGTCGAGTCGGCTCGGTTCTGAACCTTCTTTGACCGCCACTACACTGCTGGCTGCTGTGCAACGGGAGTGTAAGAGAAGAAACTTGACCATTCCTAAGGTAAGGCTCTGAAATACATATTATATGACGCAGTTGATTTCATCGTTTAATTTCTTAGTAATACGGTTCCAATTCCAGGTACTGTTTTCGCCGCTTGTAACAGTAGACCCTCGAAAATGGCCGCGAAGAGCGATTGACGCAACTTTAACGACTGTCATTTCGTTTATAAAACTGCCTTTCCGACTGAAGGACGAAATTGTAGCTTTAAACCAACTGAGAAGCAGCGGGCATGTGAGGGAAATGAGAACACTGACTTGGAGATACGCTGAGCTGGCTCAGTTGTGCGCGCGAGCATTTCTCGAAGCATACAACGGGATGGTTGAGATTTACCGCGCGCCTGCGAAGTTGTGGGAAGACACTATCAAAGCAGATGATGGGAAGAGCCATCTATTGCAGACGGTTTCGTTATGCGGAAGAAAGGTAACACTTATTGCTAATTTTAAAGTACCTACAACAATTGCTCCCAAATGAATTCTTCCTTTCAAACGACTGCAACATTTGACAATCTGTATGTACGTTACGTACTTACCTATGGCGCAAAGGTAGATTCCTGTCTTCTCACATATCAAGCGTGCGTTTTCTGCTCAAGACACTTAACTAATTATGTGAATTTGAACGGCTATCCGCGTAATTGACTTTGGGTCCGACAGATTTTTAGATTAGCTAGCTATTTAATGAAAACTGACTTTTATCCGACTTGAAAAATGGAAAATGAAGTATTTTAGAAAAAATCTACCAGTCTCACAAATCTCACAACTAGCTCCGATGGGACAAGCCCTGTGAGACGGGTCGATAGAATACTTCATTTTCCATTTTCAATAATAAAAATGGCATTGTGAATGCAAAACAGTAAAAATTTAAATAACTTTATCCGACTTTTTTGTTTATTCACATCAATAGGTAGTAGCATGGTCACGGCCCGTCCCCCGCGCGGGCATCGAGCGCGCGGCGCGGGCGCTGGGCGTGTCGTCCACAGACGTAGCGCTGTACGCCGCCACAGACGCACTGCGAGCCTACTTCGAGCAGACGCAGGGCGGCCCGCCTGAAGCGGTGCTCACCACGGCACGAGCTGCCTCTGAAGATTTCCTCTTCACCTTCGCCGAAGGCAACGGGAAGAGATACAAGAAGTATCACACGGGAGGTAGAATTGTCATAAAGCAAAATCATAGTCTTGTAAAAATATTAAATTCATAATTTTTTTGATGGAAGAGTCATGTCAAGGCTACTCCATCAAGACAAAAATAAAATCCGCTTAAAAAGTTCTGCGAAATACGTAAACATACGTTATGTAAATAGTTATATTGAAATTCGACATACTTATACGTACTATATAGAAATTAACATATATTATGCAAATACAATGAATCCCAACTAACAGTCACTCAAACACTATTTATTCAAATAGATTCACAAAATGAAATACTTTTGAATAGTCCCAACATTTTTTCCAAAAAGCCGTTAAGGACATCTTTTAGCCGACAAGAAAAACGGGCGTACAACAGAAGCAACGTCATTTACAATTAATAATAAACATTTCGTTGCTAAACGCATAACCGTACATTACAAGGAAATATGGAGAGACAAAAAACAAAAGGTAATGCGAATTGAAAACATTTAGTTCTTTTTTATGATTTAATGATAAATTATTAATATTAAACCAGTGTGCAACTTTAGAAAGAGTACTATTCACGTTGTCAGAACAAATTATTACCTCTATCAATTTTGAAAATTAAAGAAGCAAACAGTACCTACCTACTGTCTCACACAACTTACTCGCGTAGTAAGGCAGATCTTTGATGTAAATTAAAATAGCAGAAAGCCCAATATTGAACCTTGGCGTACGCCCATAATAATGAAGGATCCAGCAGAAGCAGTAGGTATTATTTACAACCACTTTTTTGCTTTCTGTTAGACAAGTATGATTGCAAAAGGCTAACTGATCTATTAGAGACGACATAATCATTACAATGACATAATGTTCTAATTTCTTCAAAAGTGACAAGTGATCAACGCAATCGTAAGCTATAAACAGGTCACAGAATACACGTATAACGTCTTGCTTGCCCTCCCAAGCCGCAAGAATATGCCTCAGAAATGCAATTCCAGCATCAGTGGTACTTTTACCTATAAAGAAACCAAACTGATTCTGATGAAGGATTTTATTTGTTGATCAGTAGTCTAGTACTTGTTCATGTTCATACTTATATTAATTTTCAAATATTTTACTAAGAGGAGTTTTTAGGAGGAGAGGATTTTAGTAAGAAGGAAATAGGCCCAAAATTAGCAAGATCACTTTTTTCACCAGATTAAAAATAAGAATTAGTTAACCATATTTTATTAGATTTGGGAAAATACCTTCATCAATGCATTGTTGAAAATAAAAGACAAATAACGCCAAATATCAACAAAGGACTTTAAGAGGGAAGCAACAACGTTTGGACAGGAATTTAGATTACCGGTGATTTCTAAGGGTACCCGAGAGAAAACTTCAAAAACACGGGCAACCTCATCGTCAGATTCAGCTTACATCTAGCATTGATAACTTTATTTACTAACCGTTTATAAATAAAATACCAACTGTCTATTCCAGGTATGATTTGCCTCTCCCTACCGATCGGCGCGACGCCCCGTCGCATATCTTCAGTGGTAGAACGCGCGTGTCGACGCCAGAAGGCGCTAGCGGGCGCGTGGGCGGCGCAAGCAAGATACGGAGCACTTACGCGGGCTGTGCCTTCGCCATTTGCAAGACTAACGTTGAACATGTTCTCGCGCCGATATGCGGTGTCCTACGCGGAAATCAACGCGCCCGTCGACGCGAGACAGCGAACCACGCTATGGGGGCAGACGGTAGACAGCGTTCTTTATTGGAGGCCGCCGCAAGCCAATATTAGTGAGTAAAAAGTCATGCTCTAAAACAAATGCTCGCGCCAATATCTATGTCCAAAGTTAATAGTCTGATCCAAAGAACTCAGACTAAATACTGAGGTAACTGGAGACTAACAGAGTACTAACACTTTTTTGTAGACGGTGGCCGTCTTCCGTCTCACCTATACTTAGAAACAAAACGTATGGTCATATGAAACAACAGACAGCCACTACATTGTTAAATGTCAAAGGAGATGGTCAGTTTCTGTATGGGCGTCGGCATAGTTGTCAAACTTAATTTACACCGATGATTTTTGGTGTATTATGTTTGTTAATATTGGCACATTTTATCACTATACTTAGAAAACTCTAAGAACTTGGGAGTACAATGTTAATTGACGTTTAAGTTTTATTAAACCTTTTGTCAGAACGCTGGCAACTAGTGTTTAGACTATGGTTTTGCTCTTAAAAAACGTAAGGCGCTTTAAAATGACGAACAGTAGTGAATTATTATGGTAAACTGAAGTCATGAGGCATGTAATGACGACTTGAATTAAGGATTTTATCTATATGTAAATGTACTTACATTTATTTGAGGGTAATAGTGTCAAAAATGTTAGTACTAATAACGAAGCTTATTTGAAACGTAATGTTTTTCATATAAATAAATAAATAAATAAATAGTTTCTTACATTCACACCAATTATCTAAGCCCATGTTAATTTCATTAAGAAACTGTATCATGAAAAACTTGATAACGGATAAATATTTACTTAAATACTTTTTGTTTGTAAATACATACATATTATACATAGTTAACACCCAGACCAAGACAAATAGACATGTTCATGCACACAAATATTTGTCTTGTTTGGGAATCGAACCCGAGACTATGAATATGCACCTACGCTAAAAATAATACAAACAAATATAGGGTTAGCAGTACATTAAGTGTATGTACGTAATCTGTGCCAGGGTGCCCGCTCTGGTTGAGGGTCGGGCGGGGCGGGGCGGGCAGCGTTCATGAGTAGCGGCCGCCCCGGAGCGTTGGCAACTTCGATCATGAAGGTCGGCAACCACGAGCTGAACGCCGACCGCCCGCCCCGCTTAACGCTCTGCACTGCGACAGTACACTTAGTGTACGGCCAGAGTGCCCGCTTAACCAGAGGGTCGGGCGGGGCGGAGCGGGCAGCGTTCATGTTAAATAAATGCTAACGCATAGTGGTGTCCTGAGTAGCGGCCGGAGCGTCGGCAACCAAATGATAAACGCTGCCCGCCCCGCCCCGCCCGACGCTCAACCAGAGCGGGCAGTCTGGCCGTACACTTAGGGGTAGCAGGATATAGGTAAGAAAGAACAACGCAAATAAAACAAGACTGAATAAATACTTGTTGTTTAATGAATACTTGTTGTTTTAAGAGACAATAAATAAAAAGATTTATTACTTAAATCTTAAGAAAATGCCTAGGTACATAATTATTCAATATATTGAGAGATTGAGATAAATCAACCAGCTTGGATAAAACAGAACATTTTTATTGCACTTAGACACTTAGCTGGAAAGTGTATTTTAAAGCATTATTGTGTAGGTATGAGTAGTTGCTTAGACATGAGAAACAAATACAAGCATAGTATATTTATTATTTTACAATTGTGAATGCCGTTTCTAACAAAGATTAGCCTTTGTTAGAATACTTTAATATTCTTAAATATTGTTAATAATATGTAGTCTTAAAATCCTGCTGGAAGGAGCTTGAATAGTTTTGGTGTCTTGCCCGACCAAGATACCAGATTAATGTCATATCATGACAAAAACAACAAACAGTCCTGTTCCCTACAAGACAGAAGGGCTATCATATTCAGTGTCAAGTAAAACATGTACTTATAGTAAACTCTCTGGGAAACATGACAAGACTTAAATATCCTCCAATAGGATTATTTCCACCAATTCATGGTATTTCTTTGGAGTACTCCGTACCGGACGCACTTCAACAACATATTACATACCAGTATGAACATGCTTGTTTCACCTGATATGAATCAAATGTAACATTCTGTTTCTGCATTATTGAAATATACAGCAAATAGATGTGATTGAAGCTCTCTTATAATTGGGTAATGATGTAGTATTCCTTTCCCTTCAAAGTGGCCCACTTTGAACATGCGGTAATTGTGGTGGCTGTGATGGCTCTGGTGGGCTAACAACTTGAATATTAGAAGCTGCGGCATTGTTGTCCAATACCAATTCTGGAATGTCTCGTGATGAGTCATGCACAGCATGTCTGTTTGAGTGTATCCGTTTTGCAGGCTGAAAACAAACCACAGTTAGAATAAACACAGATGAAACCTTATGTTTTAACAGTTTTAGCAACAAGGGTATTTTTTTATAATATCTGTTTATGTTTTCAAGTTTAATGTATGTTTAATGATATTGTATACCTAATGATTAATGAGTAGTAGGTACTTTGTAACAACATGCCTATTGCCTACTTTAGGCAGGTCTAATTAAAGATGGAAAATAATTGACACTTACAATCATATTATACATTTTTTATTTAAGTACTTATTACTTATTCTTTTTTTGTTTTTTAAGATACTACAACTAGCTAGGTGGTCATAATGAAAAACAAAATGCTTACCACATAAGTAATTAGTATTCTGTGATAATAGGACAGCCAGCAATGGACACTTCATACTGATATTATGGCGTCATTGGCGTCTTAGTCTTCTCACAGATTTCCCAAAAGCAAACCATGTTACGCCCAAGTACTTAGTCTCTCATGTTCACCATCTTCGGTATTTAATAAAAGGTAGCATGAATGGCAAATAAATGCATCCAGCCAGAGGCAACTGAAACTAAGATGCACTATAAAAATAAAGCAGTTTTTTTTTAATCCAACTTCATACCTGGGTTTGATTGAACATTGGTTATCCAACTCAACGCGAAAGTCTTGTTTAACAATATAGTTAATCCAGGGTCAAAAATAAGCGCAAAATCACAACGCAACGTGAAATACAAAATTAGAAAGAATCTTCTAATTGACAAATTCAAATTCTTCAATTAGTGATGTGTCATGTGTCAACTCGACTCGAGAAGGTTACTTTAACTCGAGTTGGGCTTTGGGCCTAAGAGCCAACGCGCTCTTGTGATTTTTAATCGGGCGATAGTTTAGTCGGAATCGCAAGACGATCGTGATCAAACTGTCGGCCGATAGTTTGGTTTTGAGAGCCTGCGCGCACTTGTGATTTTTAGTCGACGGATTGTTGGTCGATCGATAGTTTAGTTGAATCCGGGCGTGCGCTCACCTAGTATTTCATGCACAGGCCGATAGTTGTGCGATAGTTTGAGCGTACAACTATCGGCCAGTCATTGTCGATAGTTTGATCGGTCGATAGTTTAATCGTCAGTGCGCGCACTGCCATATAACTCTATACTGAATCTGAGAACGAACAAACTATCGCCCGATTAAAAATCACAAGTGCGTGTTCGCTCTAACTCGAGTTAACTCGAGTTGAATTCGATTTAACTCTAATTTAGATAGGGGCGCGAAAAATTAACGAATCAAACGATTACGAGATTACGGTGCTCTCATTTTTTGTTGCAAAATCGCTCGTATTAAAACCAAACTAAGATGGCGCGGGGCGTTGGCTTTAAATCAAATCGTCTTAGAGTAAGAATCATCTAAAATTGGTTAACACAAAACAAAGACATCGAGTTACATGAATTTTAACTCGAGTTAGCTCGAGTCGCGTTTATACCGAGTTGGCCCATCACTATCTTCAATGATGACAACATGACTTATGTTGTTCTCTATGGTCCATAATGGCGAATTCACGTTGCATTACTTATTATTTTGAAATAAAAACTCCCAAGTTCAGAGAGCTTCAAAACTACGTAATAATTCATATTTCTATTTATATTACTTAATTATATTTACTATGTTTGTGTAAATTGAATGTACTTTTTTGACCATGTCCTTTGCTGGGCACACTTTTTTATTCAGGCTGAAAACTCCAGTTTCCTTGTAGAATCTCCTTGGTCTGATCGATCGAACGTAGCAAGCGGAGTCATAAAACTTGCCAGTGACTTCAGCAACTTACCCATTATGGACTGTAAGTGTTAGCAAGCGAGCAATATACGCATTATGAGCACGCTATAATGTTATGCCGTGTGCAGTTATCAGACGGAATTAGTTCCAAGTAATATCCTTTTTTCATGAGTGATATAATATATCTGCTTAACTTTTATCCTTTTTTCCAGGTATGTCACTAACAGTGATCCAATACGCCGAGTCGGTCCGTCTCGCCGTGATGACGGACGCGCGGCTATCTCCCTCGCACATCGTACCCGCAAAGCGCTGGGCTACAGCCATTGACCAGCTAGTCTCCAAGGTAGACCAGGAGATAGCGAGAATATCTGCCCAAGCGCAGTTACAGAACATTCCTCAGATCATCACACCACACGAGACCGAAGAAAATGTTAGCTACGAACGTTCTCCAAGTCCCGAATCTTCAGCTTCGTTGAGACCCCCCACGACCGAGATGGTCAGCCCTCCTCCTATGAGGAGACGGATAACGCAGCACAAGTGAAGAGTTAAATTAAGCTTTAGATTTAAACTATCGAATAGAGTTTCTCATGGTGAAGAATTCTGTGAATGGCAGTTGGGATAGATGGATTTGATTAAGCGCTTTTTGGCAGCGACTGCGAATCGAGATTGGGTCTTAGAAAATACTTCTTTTGACAGAGATATCTTTTCTATAGCAATTTTCGTAAATAATATTCTCGAAACAGCGAGACATTATTGTGTATGTTTATCTCTTTACCCCTTGCCGAGTGACTCGCGGCAAGTTTGTTGAAAAAAGCCAAAGCCATAGTTATATTGTGTGATGGATGCTTTGAGTATAGTAGTTACTCATAATCGATTTTTGTAAGACTTTAATTGTATAGTTTATAGTATGTAAGCAAGTGATGGCGCAGCAAATAAAACTTATTAATATTTTTACGCTTGCCTTATTTATTTTATAATTTTATAGTTTTCTTGTCTGTTTGATATCAAGAACATATCCTTTAATATATTATTTGTATAAGTAACTATTTGGTTCAGTCGAGTTTTCCCGAGAACAGTTTACACAGAAAATTTATTCAGGTACTTACTGCAAAAAATTGTGACAAATGCTATATAACTGCATTTGAAGCGAGCGAAGCCGCGGGCTACTAAACACGCTGAAATGAAATGAAATTAAGCTAGGTTGGTCAAATAAGAGAAATGAGAAGAAAATTTAAAACGAAACATGTTTATTTCTTAGACTTTTTCTTAGCTTTACTATCCTTCGCATCTTTCCTCTTTTTGGAAGATCCTATTTCTTCGTTTACCTCTTTATTCTGCTGTCCTTTTTTATCTATTGCGGTCTCTTTCTTATACTTAGTCACATCCAAAGAGTCTTTAGAGTCTACTTCCATGTCATCGGCGACGTAACTAAACCCTGGTATGTGCGGTTTGACAAGTTGGAACACTAACTTGCGGTGCTGTAGGTTAGTGCTGTCCAAGGAAAGCCGGACTGTCAACTCGTCGAACATTCTCAACTTGACGCCTTCGCATGTCTGGTAATGTTCCTAAAAAGAATAAATATTTTTAGAATTTGAATAACTGGCCACTAAGATCTTTTATTTTAATACTAGCTTTCTGAACGGCACACGAAGCATGACAAACCCGAGAAGAGTTATGTCTACCTCGAAAGTCTATAATTGACAGCCGCACATTAGATTTGTGTAGGATGAAATGTCATTTTTGACGTTTCGATATAAACAAAACGGATCTCGAGTTCATCATGCTACCCGCGCTGGACTACACGAAAAGTAGCCTATGACACTCTCCAGCCCCCGAACTATCCCCACACCAAAAATCACGTCTATCTCCGCTTCGTTGTGAAAGGGGGACAATTAAACGAACAAACACACTGTCTAATTTATAATATTAGTATACAAACCTAGATACAACTGCAAAAAACGATTTTATTATTAGAAGTTGAGTTACAAAACAAGGTTAAATAATATCTAAATATTCGACATTAAGTTTTTTTTATTTAACGTCCGGTCAGTACGTAAAATAAATACTTACTCACTCCATGATGTTAGATTCAAAGGCAAACTATTATTATTTCGTAATCAGAAAAAATAAAAATAAATTAAAATCAAACACTTTAATTTGATGTTATTTACATAAAACCTGAAACCACCATAATTGATTCAAATAACCGATAAGTTTTCGTATGTAGACTTACCTCTTCATTATAAGAGAACTTGTCAGAAGGCAGGTACAATGGTCCTTCGAGGCCGTACTTCGGTATGAGAACTTGAAGAGCGTTTCTCTTCACTGATAGCACCACAGCTGATTCTATTTCCACACGATTCTTGAATAGGATCTGTTTAAAAGAAACATACAATTGTTATAATCTTTACCCTTTTTTACATCCACAATATCCAAGTGCTTAGCCTTCATCACACCTAATGTTAAGTGATGATAAGACTGAAAGTGGAAGCGCACTATTCCCGAAATTCACAACCACTGAGGAACTGGCTCTCTCTAGGCTATCTCTAACCGCCGGAACACAACAATGCTGAAAACTCGTTGTTGTGGCGTCAGACTTAGATAATATAGCGGTAGTTAGCCAGGCGGACTTCGAACAAGTATTACCACCAACCTACGCGTACTAATATAATGTACGCCCACTGGAAATCGAACCCGGGACCTCTGCGCCTGATACACAGGGGCGGTTACAGCCCTATAATTTCTTTTCGAAAATAAGTGGCGTATGCTTGTGATATTGACGTATACTGACGTGAGTATTGAGAGCGACGAACGCGCGGCCCGCGTACTGCGCCTGCCGGTGGCGGTAGTTGAGGTTCTCGCAGATCGTAAGTATGTGTGTGTGTATGTGATAGTGCCGTATACTACTACTACTACTGCGCCTGCCGGTGGCGGTAGTTGTCTGTACAGTGGCGGTCACATAATTAGATAAGACAGTTGATTTTCATACAAACGAGGTAACTTTGAAGCCTTAGTTCTCGGCCAGGAATTGACCTAGCTGTGATCAGATGATGGCTATCTAGGGAGTGAATGGAGGAGATTCAGATCGCTATACACACCCAACTGATTTGATCAGCATTCTAAAAGATATAAGAATACCTATGTTTAAAAAATCCGCAAAATTAGCATAAAATTGTATGGAAATCTATAAACTGGAAACTCTGATTCTTATAAAATATCTCTTAGAACGCTGATCAGATCAGTTGTTTGTGTATAGCGAACTGAATCTCTTACATTCACTCCCTGGATGGCCATCATCAGGTGACAGCTAGGTCAATCCTTTGCGGAGACCAAGGCTTCAAAGATACCTCGTTTGTATGAAAATCAACTGTTGTCTTTAATTATATGACCGCGACTGTATGTGATAGTGCCGTATACTGACGTGCGTATTGAGCGCGATGGACGCGCGGCCCGCGTACTGCGCCTGCCGGTGGCGGTAGTTGAGGTTGTCGCAGATCGTATGTATGTGTGTATGTATGTGATAGTGACGTATACTGATGCATACTGATCACAGGATGCATGAGCACAGCTCCCACAGCGGCTCTAGAGGTAATGCTGAACCTAACACCACTGCATCTGCACATTCAACAGGAGGCAGCCAATGTTTTGCTCTAAGACTAAAACAACTGGGATCTCTAAAATTCGAAAGGTTAAAACATCTCAGCGTATTACTGAAGGACTGGCTAGACAACCCTCTTATCGAAGCAGTATGCGACAAAGTTAAGCCAACCTTCATTTTTGACGAAAAGTACAGAATACACCTGATAGTTAAAATCAGCTCCGAGAAAAAACACAAGGCTCTCCTCTCGCAGATCGTATGTGTGTATGTGATAGTGAGGTATACTGACGTGCGTATTGAGCGCGACGGACGCGCGGCCCGCGTACTGCGCCTGCCGGTGGCGGTAGTTGAGGTTGTCACAGATCGTATGGATGTGATAGTGAGGTATACTGACGTGCGTATTGAGCGCGACGGACGCGCGGCCCGCGTACTGCGCCTGCCGGTGGCGGTAGTTGAGGTTGTCACAGATCGTATGTATGTGATAGTGAGGTATACTGACGTGCGTATTGAGCGCGACGGACGCGCGGCCCGCGTACTGCGCCTGCCGGTGGCGGTAGTTGAGGTTGTCACAGATCGTATGTATGTGATAGTGAGGTATACTGACGTGCGTATTGAGCGCGACGGACGCGCGGCCCGCGTACTGCGCCTGCCGGTGGCGGTAGTTGAGGTTGTCACAGATCGTATGGATGTGATAGTGAGGTATACTGTGGTATCATATTGTTAGGATATGATACCTCCTTGCATTGTCTATGGTTGATTTATGTTTAAATCAGTATTCAAAATATCGAATGGATTGTCATTACCTACGCGAGTAGTTTGTTTTAGTCTAGACGATTCCGCGGGCGCGTGTTGTAGTAGATATAGAATATATCGGCCATGGTGCCGCAGTAAAGATTTATATCGATATTACATTTATTATTTAATAGAATCCCAGTGTAGGGCTTCTTATGGTGGAGGCGCCGGGTATCGATCCCGGTACCTCTCGCAGATCTATACTGTAGTTTACATGTTTCAGACCCTTTGGTGAAGATGGAACCAAACAAATATGACGGAATACGAGGAAACGTCGAGGAGTTCCTCCGGAGCTACGAAGTCATGGCGGCTCTTCAGAAGTTTGATGACCCTACCAAAAAGCTCGTAGTCGGAGCATACTGCACGGGCCCGGCGCTCCATTTCTATACAAGGATCGTCGACACCGCCAAGGATTACAGCGAGTTTAAAAAATTATTTATTATAGAATTCAAAGGGCTATCGAACCCGATAGCCACGTTCTATTCGAGGAAACAAGAAAGTAGTGAGAACGCATTAGAATACTATTATGCACTGGATGCGTTATCTGCTCGTGCAGGGGTTTCAATTACTGACGAAATATTCGTCCAACAGTTCCTGAGGACAACGGATTATGTCACCAAAGGAAAATTAGCCCCACAGATCTATAAAGATAAAGCACATTTACGGGACGTGGTCCGTCAAGTGCACAATTTGGAAGAAACCCCAATACCGATTGAAACCCCCACCAATTCTTTCACGTATGACCCGCGTCTAAGACGTAACATGATGGAATATGAGAAAGCTCCAGTTCCAAATCATATTGCCTCTCGCACGCCAACCGAAAACCCCATCCCACGAACATTCTTCTCCCGCTCTAATTATAATTTTAGACCAAGACCAGCAGTCCCCATGGCAAGCAGATCAGCTTCAGTGCCACAACTGGACCAGCAGTCTCGCCCAACCAACTCAAGACCAACAAGAATCCCGATGTCCCCAAACGCCAGGAGGCGGCCGATGTAGACGGTGGAAATCGACCAGCCGTAATCCAAGACGTCCACCTTTCAAGTAAGCAAAATCCGTTTATCAGTGTTGAATGTAGGGACAGAATAATCGTCGCGTTATTGGATACAGGCGCATCCGTATCTGTAATATCCGATGTGCTCATAAAGCCCTTGAAAATAAATGTCGTGAAAAGTGATATGAAAGTGAACAATGTGAGTGGAAAAACGCTTGCAACTGTAGGAAAAACCGAACTTAATATTTTAATAGATAACGTCGTGTTTAAACAGGAATTTTTAATTGTAAATAATATTTGCCAAGATATGATCTTAGGTTGTGATTTTTTGTATGATAATGCTATTAGTATTGATTTCTCGAAGTCGCGTTTATCCTGTAAGAGATTCGATTTAGATTTTTATCCCCGGAAAAAAATTGTTCGGATAAACGAAAATGTAGAATTTGTACAGTCGGATACAGAAGTGTTAAAGAAAAACGAGTATGCGTTTTTCCATGACCTAGTTGTTAAAAATGAAAATAATATGTATGAAGGATGCATGGTAGTGGAAAGTAAACCAGAATTTAATATTTCCCACTCGGTGTCTGTTGAACAAAATGATCTTTTGACAACATTATTACACAAATATAGATCGCGATTCGCATTTAATAAGAATGAATTAGGAAAGTGCGGTTTAGTCAAAGTGGCCATAAAAACAAGTGACGATATACCCACGCATCGAGCCCCGTACAGAGTATCCGGTGAGCAACATAAGGTAATTAGGGAACAGATTGAAGAAATGTTGGAAAATGGGATTATACGTGAATCCAAGAGTCCCTATGCATCTCCGGTAGTTCTGGTGAAGAAACCGGATGGTTCTTGGCGTTTCTGCGTGGACTACAGAAAATTGAATAAAAAGGTGATCACAGATTCGTACCCTTTGCCAATAATTGAGGATTTGATTTCACACCTAAATGGAGCAAAATATTTCGCTGATTTAGATTGTAATTCAGGATATTGGCAACTGGAAATAGAAGAAAAAGAGAAACACAAGACGGCGTTCATCACACCGTCAGGTCTGTACGAATTTAATGTTTTACCCTTTGGTCTGAAAACGAGTGGTGCCATTTTTCAGAGAACCATGGATAAGGCGTTAGCAGGGATTAAATACAAGAACGCCATCGTATACGTGGACAATATCATTGTCTATGGGAAGACGTTCGAGGAGTTTCACGACGCCATGGATCAAGTTCTGAAGCGGCTGGAAGAAGCCAACTTAACGTTGAAACCATCGAAGTGCAGTTTCGCCTATGAAGAAATTTCAGTACTCGGTCACAAGATTTCTGGCCGTGGTATTCTACCAGATGAAGAAAAAATCAAGAAATTGAAGTCTATTAAAGTCCCATCAAACACTCGAGAACTGAAGTCAGTTCTTGGTTTATTTTCGTATTATAGGAAATTTATTGATTGCTTTGCGAACACAACTGTACCTTTGAATAAATTGTTACGAAAAAATGTGAAGTTTGAGTGGTCAGAAATACAACAGAGGTCGTTTGACAAAATTTTGTCTATGATCTTAAATCCTCCGTTATTAAAACATTTTGACAACTCGGAAAATGTCATAACAAGATTGAATATCGACGCGAGTGACGTAGCCCTTGGAGCATGTATTTTGCAGGAAGAAGGTAAAAACATGATGCCAGTATCGTTCGCATCAAGGAAATTGTCCGCAGCAGAGAAAAAATACTCCATTACGGAAAAGGAGTGCCTCGCATTAGTATGGGCACTGAATTATTTCAGACCATATTTACATGGTCTAAAGTTTCAGGTCGTAACAGACCACAAGGCTTTATGCTGGCTAAGAGAACGCCGAGACATGAATGGGAGGTTAGCAAGATGGGCGTTAGCAATACAGGAACATGATTTCGAAATAGTGCATTGTTCGGGAAAACAGAACGTCATCGCGGATTTCTTGAGCAGAAATCCCTTGAAGGAGGATGATGAGGAAGAAACCACGGTCGCTCCAAGGACACAAGTGGAGGATGGACTACACTTGTATAGCATCGAAGCAACACAAGTCACGATGGCTCAGCAAACGGACGAGTTCTGTCAACGACAAGAACGAGAGCTTCGACAGAGGCGAAGGCCGATATACAAAGGATTCTTTATTCGAGATAATGTGTTGTATAAAAAATATACTGTACATGGTGTAAATAAAAACTTATTAGTGGTTCCTAGTGTATTATTTAATGAAGTGATGGATGACATACACGACAATCCTTTTATAGGAGGACATTTAGGTTTAACTAAGACTTTGGATAAATTTAGGTCTAGGTATTTTATGTATAAAGCAACGGAAAGGATTGAGAAGTATATAAAAAGCTGTGTTCAGTGTCAAGAGAAGAAGAAGAGAAATATAGTGGTTCCTTTACGACCCATTATAGTCGATAGGTTATTCCAAGCTATAGAGATAGACATTATCGGGCCCTTAAATAAATCTTCGCGTGGCAAACAGTATATCATCACTTGTATAGAGTCAATGTCGAAGTATGCGGTGTGTAAACCAGTGCGTAGGGCTACCGCGCGAACAGTTAGTAATTTTCTCATTCAGGAAGTGTTTTGTAGGTTTGGTGCTGTTCAAACAATTATCTCAGATAGAGGTTCAATTTTCACTTCAGAGATAGTAAGGGAAACTATAAGGCGGTTCGATTCTCGCCACGTTACAGCCACCACTATGCATCCGCAAACAGTAGGTTTAATAGAAAGATTTAACCAGACTCTATTACAGATGTTATCAAAGTATAGTGATCCATTACAGAGAAATTGGTGTATGCATGTCCCAATGGTGACACATGCATATAACTGTTCCAAGCAGGCCTCCACAAAATTTTCTCCTTACTTTGTAATGTTTTTAAAAGAACCCGAAAGTGTGTCGGACAGGAGTCTAAATATTAATTTTCCTGATTTAAGTTTGAGACAAAGGCAACGTATTAGACATAGCTGTGTTAATAAGGTTAATGAGAATTTGCGGAAGGCGCGTTTGGTTCAGAAGGTTCAGTATGACAAAAAGGCTAGACCAGTAAGATTTGCAGTAGGCCAATTAGTTTTGTTATTTTGTCCTAAAAGGATAGCAGGCATTAGTAAGAAGTTGAGTAGACCTTATAAGGGACCTTATAGAATAAAAAGGGTTAGGGAGCATGATAATTATATTATTAGTAAGCCCCATACAAGTAGGAAAATAAAAGTACATGCAAATAGGCTTAAACCCTTTAGATTGAGACTTTGATAGTTAATATGTCGATTCATTAATAATCCATGATCCATGCCAGCAAATTCCATATCTTAGGTCATGATGATTCCATGATCATAAGTCTGAAATAATTTTCATTTGTGACAATTTGCATTTAATTGTGACATCAGGTTACAAATGTGACATGGACTCGGTTGTCAGTCATAGTGATGACATTATTTAGTGAACCAAAAAGAGTTTGTTTTATTGTGGTGTAAATAAATATTTTTAGTAGTCACAGATCAGATTAAAATAACGAGTTACAGTTTGATTTTAAATGATAACTATGTTTTGGATTTTGTGGGCAAGAATTATTTGTAGTTTGTTAGGAAAGTAAAACTGCTAAAGTTAATAGTGTTATAATAATGGTAGGTTTTCGTTCATGAATTGTTTGTATTTTATAGAAATAGGATAGGATTTTAGGATGTTTTATAATAGTGATTGTTAGATAGTTGAAATGTATAATTGTGTGATTTGTATTAATATGTGTTTCTTTTTCATGTACGGAAATACTGCACCTGAAGCCCACGAAGTGTCCTGTGGTCCACTTATAATATGATGTATTTACTTAATTTTTTTTTAATGTTTAATTTAATAAAACAATTATTTTTTTGCATTTTTACTAATAAGTAGACATCGTGTCGTGTCTCTTTACCTTCATGGGATAGGGCAGGAGGATGACCTATTATCTAATTAGGTGTGAGAATCCTCTGACCTTAACTTATGTTGATATTGACATCACGTTTCGTTAATGATCTGGACCACAAAAGTAACACTTCTGTGTTTCATTTTATTTCCGTTTTAGTTAGTTTGTAAGTTTTTTCGATGTCACTTAAGGAACGAGGTGACGTCAACATTTGTTGGTGAGGGGGGAGGAAACCCTGATGGTCCAATAAGGACCAGGGTCATATCCTGTTTGTTGCAGGATCCCTCTAACCCTGACTGGCAATGTTGTCGACACCACGCTACATAAACTGTGGTAGCCCCTAGTAGACAGTCTGCTTGAGGTTACCACAGGTTTATGAAGTTCCAAGCTTGTTGTCGGGCACCTTTTGAGATGAGGGTTATTTTTGGGTAATTTCGTAGTCAATATATTATTGGTGCTTGTCCGACATGTTTGATCTTGGAATTTCGACTTAGTTAATGCTTAAATGAGCTAGGGTTAGCTTTGATTGTAACTACATATGATGTATTAAGGTTAGGTTTAAGGCTGGGCAGACCTTTTCCCTTGGTTTTGGTATGTCAAGCCAATGCAATGGTTGGTTTGTTTTGATTTCAAGAAATTAATAATTATATCGACCATTGTCCTGGCTGTCCGTTAGTGAGGACCAGTCTTATTGATGTGATATCGTTCCAAGGTAGGCAGGGCCTTCGCTTTAGGGTAATCCATGTAAGAAAAAACATTTCTTTAGTAAGAAAGGTTTTTTTTGTTGCGGCGGCGGCATGTGGTATCATATTGTTAGGATATGATACCTCCTTGCATTGTCTATGGTTGATTTATGTTTAAATCAGTATTCAAAATATCGAATGGATTGTCATTACCTACGCGAGTAGTTTGTTTTAGTCTAGACGATTCCGCGGGCGCGTGTTGTAGTAGATATAGAATATATCGGCCATGGTGCCGCAGTAAAGATTTATATCGATATTACATTTATTATTTAATAGAATCCCAGTGTAGGGCTTCTTAATACTGACGTGCGTATTGAGCGCGACGGACGCGCGGCCCGCGTACTGCGCCTGCCGGTGGCGGTAGTTGAGGTTGTCGCAGATGGAGTCGGCTTGCTTCGTGTCCAGCAGCGATGCGTGAGTCACGTCTTCGCCGATACACGCCGCTAGCAAGCGATGTACGATTACGTCCGCGTAACTGTTGACAAATTTTTTAAGCAATATTGTACCATCGGAAACCGGGATTCTTAGAGGGAGGCCAGACGAGCGTAAGTTTTTGAGTTGTGAGTCGCGTAATTTCCGCTAAGCAGAAATTTTGTTGGTTGGCAGTCAACTTATTTTGCGTAGCCACCGTGTTAATCAAATAGGACTTTCCTATGAAACCGAATGCAGCAGAATTTCTGCGACCGAAATTCTGCTCACAAAAGTGCGTTCGTTTGGCCTCACCCTTAAACCACTTGCCCGGGTGTACTTCGGGCATAGGTTAATACACGTTTGCATTACATGGCTTAATTAAGAATGTTGGCAAGTTGATCAACAATCCCGGTTCGTGATTATACTCTGCTATGGAATTGCGTAAAGTCAAGTACAAACCAAAATGTTAAGGTGGAAAACCAATATATTGTAAACAGTTAAAAACTTTTTAAGACAGAACACAATTTTATTGGTAAAATTAGTAAAGGACTAAAACGTTTAGCTTGTTTTGTGGCAGATTTGCACTCTGTATCATCTATACTAATATGTATTAAAAGCTGAAGAGTTTGTTCGGTTGAACGCGTATAAAAAGTAGCCTATGTTTCTCTCCAGGCTACAAAGTATCTGTGTCCCGAATTTCAGCCAAATCCGATCCGACAAACATCTAAACTTACACATTTATAATACAAGTAGGATGCCTCTAAAATTGTTGTAGAAAAAAAACGAACATTATCCATCGACCAAATAGGCCTACAACATACAGCTTGTTTTGTGGCAGATTTGCACTCTGTATCATAATAATTATTGTTCAATTTATAGCGCTTGACAAACACACGTAAATGGCCACTAACCGTCGTATAGGCGAGGTGAAATGCGTATAGATAGGGCTAGCTTAGTCCGTAGTGGTAGTACTCTGGGTGCGTGCGAGTCGCGCTCGCGAAGTACACCGCTTGCTGCATGCAGCGCGTCGCCATGATGCGCAGGAGCGTGTTGGAGAACGGCCGCTCCGGGATTATCGCCTCGTCCAGCGATTTGGAGAACGACTTGTTCATCGATACGTATCAAAAGTAGCCTACGTTTCTCTCCAGGCTACAAAGTAACTGTGTCCCAAATTTCAGTCAAATCCGTTCAGACGTTTTGGCGTGATTGAGTAACAAACATCTAAACTTTCACACTTATAATACAAGTAGGATTCCTCTAATGCTCCCCAGCATCTTCACCTGTGTTTAATGCCATTAATTAGCGCGCTATTGATATAGTACGCAGATGTGGCCGGGTCTTAGCGCGCTTTTTTGCTATAGTTTAGTGCACAATTAATTGAACGCTAATCATGCCGTTATTAATGCCGTTAGGCGTCACGCAGGTGAAGCCCCAGCATAAAATTGCTATAGAAAAAAAAACATTTATCCATCGACCAAATAGGCCTACAACATACAGCTTGTTTTGTGGCAGATTTGCACTCTGTATCTTAATAATAATAGCCCTTGACAAACACACGTAAATGACCACTAACCGTCGTATAGGCGAGGTGAAATGCGTATAGATAGGGCAGGCCAGCCCGTAGTGGTAGTACTCTGGGTGCGTGAGGGTCCCGCTCGCGAAGTACACGAATGATTTGTTTGTCGATACGTATAAAAAGTAGCCTATGTTTCGCTCCAGGCCACCAAGTATCTGTGTCCCGAATTTCAGCCAAATCCGATCAGCCGTTTTGGCATGATTGAGTAACAAACATCTAAACTTTCACATTTTAATACGAGTAGGATTCCTCTAAAATTGCTGTGGAAAAAAACATTTATCCATCGACCAAATAGGTCTACAACATAGCAGCTAGTTTTGTGGCACATTTGCACTCTGTATCATAATAATTTGAAAAAAAACACGCGTAAATGGCCACTAACCGTCGTATAGGCGAGGTGAAATGCGTATAGATAGGGCAGGCCAGCCCGTAGTGGTAGTACTCTGGGTGCGTGAGGGTCCCGCTCGCGAAGTACACCGCTTGCTGCATGCAGCGCGTCGCCATGATGCGCAGGAGCGTGTTGAAGAACGGCCGCTTCGGGATTACAGCCTCGTCCAGCGGTTTGGAGAACGACTTGTTCGTCGATACGTATCAAAAGTAGCCTACGTTTCTCTCCAGGCTACAAAGTAACTGTGTCCCAAATGTCAGTCAAATCCGTTCAGACGTTTTGGCGTGATTGAGTAACAAACATCTTAACTTTCACACTTATAATACAAGTAGGATTCCTCTAATGCTCCCCAGCATCTTCACCTGTGTTTAATGCCATTAATTAGCGCGCTATTGATATAGTACGCAGATGTGGCCGGGTCTTAGCGCGCTTTTTTGCTATAATTTAGTGCACAATTAATTGAACGCTAATCATGCCGTTATTAATGCCGTTAGGCGTCACGCAGGTGAAGCCCCAGCATAAAATTGCTATAGATAAAAAAACATTTATACATCGACCAAATAGGCCTACAACATACAGCTTGTTTTGTGGCAGATTTGCACTCTGTATCTTAATAATAATAGCCCTTGACAAACACACGTAAATGACCACTAACCGTCGTATAGGCGAGGTGAAATGCGTGTAGATGGGGCAAGCCAGTCCGTAGTGGTAGTACTCTGGGTGCGTGAGGGTCCCGCTCGCGAAGTACACCGCTTGCTGCATGCAGCGCGTCGCCATGATGCGCAGGAGCGTGTTGAAGAACGGCCGCTCAGGGATTACCGCCTCGTCAAGCGATTTGGAGAATGATTTGTTTCTCGATACGTATAAAAAGTAGCCTATGTTTCGCTCCAGGCCACCAAGTATCTGTGTCCCGAATTTCAGCCAAATCCGATCAGCCGTTTTGGCATGATTGAGTAACAAACATCTAAACTTTCACATTTTAATACAAGTAGGATTCCTCTAAAATTGCTGTGGAAAAAAACATATATCCATCGACCAAATAGGTCTACAACATAGCAGCTAGTTTTGTGGCACATTTGCACTCTGTATCATAATAATTTGAAAAAAAAACACGCGTAAATGGCCACTAACCGTCGTATAGGCGAGGTGAAATGCGTATAGATAGGGCAGGCCAGTCCGTAGTGGTAGTACTCTGGGTGCGTGAGGGTCCCGCTCGCGAAGTACACCGCTTGCTGCATGCAGCGCGTCGCCATGATGCGCAGGAGCGTGTTGAAGAACGGCCGCTCCGGGATTATCGCCTCGTCCAGCGATTTGGAGAACGACTTGTTCGTCGATACGTCCATCTCAAAACCCTGTGGACAAAGTTTCAGTTTGTCACCTCTTTACTGGGATAATATTTTTAAATTTATTGTAATCGGAAACTTTCATGTCTTGTCACCGTGAGGAAAGTTTCAAAGTTAGCAAGCGCGGGGTGCATCGCCATAACAGAGCGCATAGTAGGAACTCGCCGATTTCCGATGAGTTTCTGGATTCAGTTAGCCTCACATCTGGGTATATTATAGTATCGTCTAATGTTGTATAACGTCAAAGACATGATGGTTGTTTTGTTTGTTTTTACGAGGGTATATTTAGCTAACCATACTTGTTGCAAGTAATAACGAATTGGCAAAAAGATTTTACAATGTAGAAAACATAATATCTCCTCAAATCTTAAAACTATATCTCACCTAAGCACTTCTTTAATCTTACCTGTTGTCTCGTCGCCTTGAGGAAGGTATCGAAGTTGGCAGGCGGCGGTGAGGGGTGGCGACGTAACAGAGCGCACTGAGGGAACTCCGCAGCAAGTTTCTCAGCCACGCTGACGTTGGCTAACAACATGAACTCTTCCACCATGGAATTGGTGTCCATTATCCTCTTTGCTTGCACCTCTACCGGGTCGTGCGTTTCTGAGTCGACCTGAGAAATGGGGTTGTTTGTTAGTGTGTTTTATGTTGTCTTTTTTATTGACAGTTATGTAGCTTGTAAAACATTTTAAAAATGTACCTACATAAAGTGTTCAAATGTGAGGAATTACAAGTGTATGAGACAATGTAAAAGGCTTCTAATCTTTCCTGACCTGGCAAATTAAATGTCATCATGTTTGAGCAAGTTCAGGAAGTTCAGAGGGTCCACCAAAGTTGGATCGGAATCTTTAAAAGTAGAACCCGCGTAGATTTGAGATCCAGACCTTAAGGTCCAAAACTGTTCCTTTGATACGATTATTCAAGTAGGTTATGATGACCTCCTGTTATTTACCTGGAAACTTATCTCGGTTGAGACGATGCTGCTCGCCTCGCCACCTTAATGTCCAAAACTGTTCCTTTGATACGATTGCTCTAAGTTATGATGACCAAATCCTGTTATTTACCTGGAACGTTATCTCGGGCGAGACGATGCTGCTCGCCTCGCCACCTTAATGTCCAAAACTGTTTCTATGATAGGATTATTCAAGTAAGTTATGATGAAAAATCCTGTTATTTACCTGGAACCTTATCTCGGGCGAAGCGAGCAGCAGTGCGCCGTTGTCGAGCCGCTTCTGTTTGAGTTTCTTGGCCAAAGCGTTCAGAGTGCGCAGAGACTGAACGATCTCGTCGTCTCTCGCCTTGTTGTCGATCGCGATCTGAGCCTCTTCGTAAGTCATCGCTGCTGCGGACTTAATTAATAAAAATAACTGTATTGGGTGACAACCTTTATTTAAGATTTTAAATTATTTTTATGCATTCACAATGCAATTTTTGTAAGTATAGGAAAAATGTGATAGTAAAAAACCCACAAGCCCCATAAGTAGCTTTCAGGCGGGATTCGAACCCGCGCCTCCGGGAATCCGTCCCGATGCTCTGACCAACTTAGCTACCGAAAGGCCTACACGACTCGTCGAATTCCTTCCGGTGATCGAAGAACACTTAATAAAAAAGTCTTTCATTATCATCATTAGCAGCTGTACGACGCCTACTGCTGGGCATAGGCCTCGCCCAAGGATCTCCACAACGATCGTTCCTGCGCTGCGAAATAAAAAAAACTGTTTAACTAAATAATATTTATTAAAATTTATATCACACATGTTCGGGCAATTATTAAATGTAAATGTTATTGTTTTCCCGGGCACACTTATGTATAAATCGCCCATAATAATATTATTTTAATGATGTATCATTAAAATAAGCCAACAACACAGATTCCGAAAACGTATGCGCGTTTTTCTCACTTTTCCAAATCAGTAGCGTTACCATGAGTTGCTGTCGAAAAGTCACATTCGTTTACTACAGTCGCTATCGCTTAATCACGTATCGAATAGTTTTCAATATTAGTCGTACCATAAGTCGAGTGGACTCGCTAGCGACAACTCGTTTCTCGATAGCGGTTTTGAGTCGTTATGTTGGCACACAAAACTATCATGACTAACTTCACACATATTATGCTGCTTCTTTCTAGCGCACTAATAAAGACAGAGTAAGGTAGATAACAGAAAACGTATCGGTAACCCTGCCAATTGCAAGCGTCACCTAGCAGCGCTTCTACGTTAAGTTTAAGTGTTTTTTAAATTGGTCGTTTTGCTCATCATTGCTGTCAAACTTGTTTTGTTCCCAAACATTTTGATTTTCTTTTCTTCGTTCATATCATTAGAAAGTAATTAAAATGACGCGCTGTATTGTACCAAAATGCTGTGAAATTGGTGTATATTGCATCCCAAAAGATAATAAAATTCGTCGCCCATGGTTAAAAGCTATCCGCCGGGCAAATATAACACCAAAAAATTGTTAGAAGTTATGTCGAAAACATTTTGTTGATTGTGTGATTATCTGAAAAAGGCAGTAAATACACAGGTAAGCAGTTCCTCAATAAATTTATTTTATTTCTGTGGTCAAAAATGGTTCATACGCACATTAAAAAGAAACATCAATAGTAATGTTGGCCTACTAGTTTACTTGGTAAAGTATTGTAATAACATTCTTGTTTGTTCCAGGAGTTGAAAATCAGCATAGATGCCTCAAAAAAGGTGCTGTACCTACAATGTTTCCATGGAACATGCAACCAGTTTCAGAGGAGGCAAAAGCAAGAAAAGTTAGATTAGAAGCTTGTAACCTCAAGAAGAAAAACAACTTTTTGAAAGGCCATCAGACATAGTGTCACTTGAAATAGTGTTAGCAGTGTGGACCTCGACTTTGATTCATGTATCTCAAGAGAATGTGATCGATCGAGTGCAATACAAATAACTCCAAGGCTTGAACCTTTTCAAGAATGTAAAACTTGTGGCAGGCACTCAAACTTCCAATGTATTAAGATTATTCTCAACTGAACTATTACTTGCAGATGATGAGACAGTTCAATATTTTACAGTGTTAGAAAAAGCTGCTAAATTGTTGTTAATTTTAAGTACAGTTTTTGGTGAATAATATAGAATATCGTTGGAGTAGTGATCGGCTTATATCAGTAGAAGATCCATTTCTACTCCTAGTTTACGACCCTAGTTTTATCACTTATTTATACTACATATAATCATTACATAAAGGCTCTCATGGTGATAATTTCCTTTTACAGGCCGGCTGGTAGAAATTTTAATTTGAAATAAGCCGTGCCCCTGTACTTTTTCTATTTCTTTCTTTTCTATTTTGCTTTTATGTTTGTGTGTACTAAATATGTAAATAAATAAATAAAGCAGCTCTTTAGCTGTTGTTAATTAAACTAAGAAGAAACACTATAGATTTTGAACTAGACAAAATATTTGTTGTAAGTAAGACTGAAGTGTTGAATATTATAGTTGCATAGATATTTTTTTTTATGTGACATTTAGAGCTTGTTCGACATTTGGCCTAGCCGAAGTTTAGTGAATTTTATATGCTAGACAGTTTAAAAAAATATTATCCCTCTACAAGAGCCATTATAGATGAGACTGCAATAAGCATACAGAAGCCAAGTTAGCCGAGCAACCAAAAAGTTTTATTTAGAACATACAAACATAAGAACACTCAAATTTGAGGTTGGCGCTTCACCAGGAGGTTTAATTACTTATTTTTCTAGTGGCTATGCGGGTTCAGTTAGCAACAGACGAATAGTGGAACGTAGCCGTAAAGGAATTGGAATAAATATTCCAATTCCTTCTGGCCAATTAAAATTGGACCAAAAATTGGCTAGTGTTTAATATAGACGAAAGGGTGGGTCCATATTGAAAGACATTAGGACTAACAAAAACTTGAAAAAAGTGAATTGAACCATTTTTAGGTCCCACTAGAATCAAACATTTTCTCCTTGTACTATGTTTTGTAATTTTAGAGTAAGAATTGTAAATAAAAATAAATAATACAATTAAATATTGTTTTATTTTGTTAAATCTTCATAATTATTATATACATCTTTTCCAAGCAAGGGAACAAGCTAGGCTGGCACCAGTGGCACCATGCCATCTGAGATAAGCTTATTTCATAACTTAACCATTCCATAACTAAGTACAGTTGTACGATCCAATTTATTATTATAAATGCGAAAGTTTGTGAGTATGGATGGATGTTATTTACTCTTTCACACGAAAACTACTGAACGGATCTGGATGAAATTTGCAAAAAAGATAGATTATAGGCTCAAATAACTCATATGATACTTTTATAACATTTACCCGCGGGAACGGGAACCACGCGGGTGAAACCGCGGGCGGCCGCTAGTTATTCATAAAAGGATTCTGTTCTGTTTGTCCGAAGAATTACAAAATGCCAACCAGCCAATCGCAATATTTGAACAAATATTCAAAAGCTTCCTTATTGAGTCGAGTCTATTATTTTCATTGATTTGCAAAGTGCATCAGCTCCAAGTCTCTTTCGCAATCATGTTCGCTTGGAAATCTCTTCTTGATCGCGTCGTTCGTCTTCATATGCAACCGACGCTATAATATTCTATGCTAAATAATTCCTACCAGACATCATTGACACGATATAGTGCAGAAATTAATTGTAAATGAAATAATAATTTTGACTGACTACGCATTCACGCTTCATTATGCTAGTGAGCTACTTTACTACTGTCGAAATGGTATTTCTCGACGGCATCCGTCAAATTTGTAACTCATGGTGCCGATTTCTATAGAAACTGCGAAAAACGTTAGTCGTTAGCGAAAACATTTCGATAGGTATTTTACTAAGTGAACTCATGTTACCGATTTTAGTTCTGCAAGTGACCGCTAGAGGCGCTGTGCAATTTTCCATACAAATTTTTTACGTCGTCGCTAGCGAGTAGGATCGATGTAAACTCATGGTAACGGTACAGATATCGTAGGTTTTCATATATCTTTCTTTTGATTTTGCTGGCAGTAAGTTTTCTGTTATTAATTTTGCTTCTGCTCTCAAATTTGGTGGAGTAGGTACATACAATGTCTGTATATGTTTCATTGGCAGAACTCATTTTGATAATTTATTACACAATAAACTGTATTGATATCTAATCAACCGCTGAAAATCATTCCCGCCGTTTTTTTAATATTGGTTTGTGAGGCCATGTCGAACGGTCATACAGCCTAGTGATACTTACTACTTGCTACTAAAATGCGCAACTTCAATACCCGCTTCTGGGCGGTAGATGGCGCTGTATATATTTCCCATACAAAATTACTCGTAAAGGATATTTTGTCTATGATAAATCTCATTTTGTTTTTTCGATTAATGTTCGTGCTAATGAAGCTCGACTTAATACTGAGGTAACTGGAGTTCTCACCCTGAATAAAAAAGTGAACACCAGCAAATTTGACATTTAGTATGTAGTGGCTGTCAGTTGTCTCATATGACCATACGTATTTTTTTTAAAGTGTAGGTGAGACGGAAGACAGCCACTGTGTAATTTGTGGTCACAAAAAATTGTTCGTACAGCACTCTCCAGTTACCTCAGTATTAAGTCGAGCTTCATGGTGCTAAGGGTACATAGCGCTTGTGTTGTGGTACAATACGAAGTAATATACTCTGTGCGCACCGTATTAAAAAAAAGTTAACCTAATTATGATATAATAGATGATCAAACGAACTACTGTGAAGTTCGATCGCTATTATATGAGTCGTTTCATTCGAAGATATAATATTTACAGAGTAGTCCCTTTAACCTACAGGCAACTTCGCACGTCTTTAGAGATTAAAAAAAAGAAAAGTTCACTAATCTGTCATTTACTGTTCTGTGGTCAGTTTGACGCCATTTTTCTCATTTCGTTTAGAGCAAGTTCAGAGTAATAGCGGTGTTCTAGAACAAAGCTTAACTAGTGGGTTTGTAAACCTCCGCCTGCAGCTGAGGTTTACTGGGCTGGGCGGGTTGCTATATCTTCGAATGAAACGACTCATATAATAGCGATCGAACTTCACAGTAGTTCGTTTGATCATCTATTATATTTCGTCGTTTCATTCTTTGATATAATATTTACAGAGTAGATGTTTAGAGATTTAAGTTTTGTTCTAGAAGAGGTGTTGATGGGTCGTTTTTATAAGAATAAATAACCATCTCAATTAAACATATTATGTATTTGTTCATAAGCAGAATGTAAACAATCAACCCTTAAATAATATTAGGTTTTCTTCGTACAAATTAAATACCTAATCATAAATCAGCAACAAAAAAAAGTAACTAATCATTAGTAGGGAACGTTACGGTTCTCGCGAAGACATCTTCGCTTTCAATAGGCCGGTTATAGAACCGAGCAAAGGCTGTGTAGATGTAGGTACTTGTCCAACCAGCTGTTTTTCTTATCTCGTCTACAAACACTGAGTCGTGAGCAAGCACGGTCGAGATGGAGGCGTATCGTGTGCTATCGCCACTCTCTCCCAAGCTCCCAACAGCTTATTTAACCCAGCGGCTTAAAGACTGCGAGCTGGTGCGCTTGTGGAGTTTTTTTGTATTTTAACAACAGTTTGTCTGCGTTCGAAGTCCTCATATTTTTTGAAAAATATATATGATCGACGAGGACTGAAGCAGCATATATTTATTTTCTCGTGAAAGAATGGCAAGTACAGCATGGGTTGTTCGCGGCCCGGGACCGAAGTTTTAATAATGTCGGTTATGGCTATCTTAACACCGTCTTGAGAAATGAATACATTTTCTAGTTTTATAAGCGTGAAAGTTTGTACCCTGTGCATTGTACAAAGTTTTCTTGTCTAGGCTCAGTACTAAATTTGGGTATCAATTAGGTATGTGGTTGAGAACAAGTTGTGGGTCCCAAGTAGAGGTATATTTAGGGCGACTTGGTTTAAGTTTGTAAGCGCCTTTTAGAACTCGTTAAATACACTCATGTGAGCCGATGTTACTGTTTAATGGTTTAAGAACAGTGAAACGGTACGGCGCGGGACGGTGATTTAATATCAACGTAAGCTTCGTCAGATAGCTCCCATTCAGTATCGGGGTTGCTTTTACTTGGCTCGATATCTGAGCCGTTATTTTTTGTGTTTACTTATGACGCGTGTAGCCAAATGGCGATGAATCTACCTACATCGTGTCAACTTCTTTAAGCGTGGAAATTTTATTCCATCTACCTTGACGGTTAATGTAGCATACTACTGTAGTATTATCCATGCGCAGTAATATTGCACAATATCGTCTTCCTTTGTAAAAGCTTTCATAGGACAGAATGTTGTAAAAAAGTTATTGCGCGACTAGTTTTGGTCTTCTTAAAATTAAATTTTTGCTTTGCATTTACCGTTATGGCGCTGCAATGCCAAAAACTTCTAGCGTTCTTAAAGTTAAATCCGTATTTAGCTGCTAGACAGACCGAAATTAGAACACCAATAAAATTAGCAAAGATTCTTATTGTACGTTTCGGTAATTTTAAATAATTTCTGATCATTTGTGCAATGTTTCTGCGTTTTACAGCGAGAAATGTTGCGTATCATAATTATAAAAAGCCTTGGAAAGTACAGACTTGAGAAGGCGTTAACACACTTTTTTCGCGGTTTACAACAAAACCTAAACATTGTAACAATTTAGGAGTCGTACCGTACGTAGTCGTACGGAAGTGTCCCCGATGCCTTCTGTTAAGATTCTTTTTACTAACCTTCTATGGGCCACAGTATTGTCTGATAAATAAAGAATTTATTTATTAAGCATCGTCGAAATAAATTTACTGATTTATGACCTTGGCTTCTAAGATAGGACATATAACCTCTCTCATAATTTTGGTAAAAACCCTGGATGCTGATGCTACGGACAGGCCGTAAGGCAAGTCAGTAAATTCGTCGATAGCTAAGTTTGAATTTGGAGCTTGAAAATGAAATCTTAAATATTATTCGGTCTTCCTTACATATTGGAAGTCATAAATACGCCTCTTTGAGGTCAATCGGTGCTACAAAACTACCTTGTGGTATAAGTTAAGGAGATGTTCTATAGTCTTCCATTCTAAAATAGTTTTTCTTCTCAGTAAATTTATTTAATGATTTAAGACAAAGCGTTTACCACCATTAGACTTGGGTGCAAGGAAAGTTCTTGATATGAACTGCTCAATTACCGGGGAACAATGTGAAATTGCTCCAATTCAATTAATTTATTTATAGCTTGGACCATCTCGTGACTTTCTTCGGGGGTAAATTTAGATTAAAGCACGACAGACTGTCACTTCCGTACAAAAGGGTATATAATATCCGTTTTGGATCCATGATAGTACAGTTTTGTTGTATGTTATATGAAACCAACAATCATAAAAGTATTGAATTCTGCCAGCGTGTACCTTTGTTATTGTGGCAGTGCACGGGGCCTGGGTTGATTGTAGTTCTTCGCATGAGACGAAGCAGGCTTAGGGTAGGTTCGTCGCGGTGGCGGCGCTAGCCTCTGTCCTGTCCTGTGGTTTGACCTCCCCGCCGCCCCCCTGTTTCACGGGTACTGAGGAGGTCCTGACCGGTTTCCCTGATGGGCAGGACGAATGACTGTGGACTGGACTGCAGAAGGTTTCTGAATTGTGAATGTTTTCCAAATCTGTGAACCTTGTCGTTCGATTGCCTTACTGGCTTTTATATTTTCGGATGATGTATTACCCAATAAAGAGTCATATCTATCGGAGTCTTGTATGACGTGCAGGAAATTATTTTCTAAACTAGATGTAATAAGTTTAATCCTATCTTTCGTTAGGAAATGGTGTAAATCAATACCAAAATGCGACAGTCGTCGCTTAGATACTAAAGAGATTGTATCTTATCGTCTGAGGAGAGCAGTGTGTCCATTGCTCTATTTACCTATTGCCGAGGTACCCATATCAAGTTGTTGTTGAAAACCAAGAAACATTTTGTAGCGTCCCCTCACGACGACGACGTCAGAAACTGCGGCAGCAATCGCTGCGTTTAATTTAGGTGCGTGCAACAATCAACAATTATTTGGTATCAAGTACCTTTGTCAAGTTCTCTTTCTGTTTTTTTGGTAGACCTATTTTTCATAAAGGTGTCCATAAAATAGCTAAGCTGAATGGCATCTCCAAAATCAGGCGTATCGGACGTAGACGCCCTCAACGCTGACAATATTATTGTGGATCGAAAGTTATCGATGTAATTTCTTGAGTGAGCCGTTTGCGATACTGCGGCATCCAAGGTTTGTTGGATGGATATTTCCAAAGATTGTTCGATAAAGTCCCGCATCGTTTTGTATGATATTTATTGTATCCAAAACAAACATACTCTTTTTTGCCAAAAAAAAACAACATGAGGGTAGAATGTAAAAAATAATATTCAAAGAATAATTTAATAAGTTATTATGGCCTAATAATTTATGTTGTCCCGCAGACAATAAACTATAGATAACGTGCATCTATCCTAGAATGCAGGTAGATTCTACTTTATGTCATAATATGTGACCCATAATTAGCCCGCAGCTAATTACGATATCGCGGTTGACCCCCAGTCAATTGCGACTTAGTTTGATTTTATGTAACTTAATGAACTGTAGATACGTTGCGCCTATCCTAGAACGCAGGTAGATTCTACTTCATGTCATAATATATGTCCCATAATTAGCCCGCAGCTAATTACGATATCGCGATTGACCCGCAGTCAATATCGATTTAGTTTGATTTTGACTAACTACCTAAATAAACTGAAGATAACGTGCGTCTATCCTAGGACGCAGGTAGATTCTACTTCATGTCATAATATATGACCTATAATTAGCTCGCAGCTAATTACGATATATCGCGATTGACTCGCAGTCAATCTCGATTTAGTTTGATTTTATGTAACTAAATAAACTGTAGATAACATGCGTCTATCTTAGAACGCGGGTAGATTCTACTTAATGTCATGATATATGACCCATAATTAGCTCGCAGCTAATTACGATATCGCGATTGACTCGCAGTCAATCTCGATTTAGTTTGATTTTATGTAACTAAATAAACTGTAGATAACATGCGTCTATCCTAGAACGCGGGTAGATTCTACTTCATGTCATAATATATGACCCATAATTAGCTCGCAGCTATTTAAGATATCGCGATTACTCGCAGTCAATCTCGATTTAGTTTGATTTTATGTAACTAAATAAAGTGTAGATAACATGCGTCTATCCTAGAACGCGGGTAGATTCTACTTCATGTCATAAATATGACCCATAATTAGCTCGCAGCTAATTACGACATCGCGATTGGCTCGCAGTCAATCTCGATTTAGTTTGATTTTATGTACCTAACTAAACTCATCTAGTGAAATCACTTGTTCATGTTCACCAGTGAACAACAAGAAACAAAAAAGTATTAATTGTATCTTAATATCTGATAAATTTAGTTAACTATGGTGTAGCTTGTTAATAACTTGTATGCACAAATATTCGAATAGGAATTGATAAAGCACTATAAACGTACCTGTGGCATTATCTTCATTCTCTGAAGAATATAAACGTTGGACTCGTTCAACATTTTCCTGTGCGCTGCGTTTCGGCATTTAAAATAGACGCGTGCGCTCGTTGCCTCGCACGAAAAAGGAATGAGAAAAATGGCGTCAAACTGACCACAGAACAGTAAATGACAGATTAGTGAACTTTTCTTTTTTTTAATCTCTAAAGACGTGCGAAGTTGCCTGTAGGTTAAAGGGACTACTCTGTAAATATTATATCAAAGAATGAAACGACGAAATATAATAATAATGTGGCTGTATGGTGCAAATGTCCCTTTGCTTTTTCTGTTTTTATACACAGGAATAACTAAAGAAAAAATAAAGAAAAAAAGTTGGTAGTACCATAGAAAATCACTGCAGTAATGAATTTCAGTACTTACATACTGCACTAAAATCAGTGCAGTAAGTAAGTACTGAAATTCATTACTGCAGTGATTTTCAAATTCAGAATGTTTACCTCGGAAAAGTGCCACGTACTGCATTCTTTTCTCAAATATAATATTAACATTTCAGAGCATAAGTGTGAAAAACCTATTATCGCTTACTTACTTTTATAACGCTCTTATGAAACTTGGTAGCAAGAACATTGGCGTTCTCATCGATCTCCCAGACGCACGAAAAAGCGAGCCTCTCTTCTCCGCCCCGGAGCGAACACAAGTTCGAACTGAGCAGATCTGAGAAAAAGAGTGATAATTTGTGGTAATTTGCTGAACCATTTCCTACTCACGAAGGTGGGCAAGAACATTAGCGTTCTCATCGATCTCCCAGACGCACGGAAAGCCGAGCCTCTCTTCTCCGCTCCGGAGCGAACACAAGTTCGAACTGAGCAGATCTAGAAAAACAGTGATAATTTGCTGAACCATTTCCGACTCACGAAGGTGGATATCAATTTAGCAATGTTTTATTGAGATAGATTTTGTTTATATTTTGTTGTATATTGATGATATTAACAGCGTGAAATTGCTTATTGGATTTTAATTTAAAAGACACACTCTGTAGAGTTTTTGTCCTTTTTGACTGTCTCTTGTTTAACGTAAAAGTTGCACCCAACGGTAATGAAATGACCTTTACTTTTTAATTATTCAATCATATGTTTAGTATAAAAATTTAATTCAACGGGTAATTATTGTAGATAGGTAGATAGATAATTGCTTTATTTTCTTGCTACAGACACACACATATTCATCAATTACATTACACGACATACATTTATAAATAGGAGACACTGTATAGTAGGAGACCAGGAAAATCAACACATATTCGACCTAGCACAAAAAGTTCAATAAAATGTGTGAGTGCCGCAGCAATAGTCAAGGGTCGCAGCTCAGCGTCATATTCACTTGCGTCGCAAGCAAATCGCTGATTTTCAGCTGTAACCGTGAGTGGCCGTCAGTACCAAACAATCGGTGTTTTATGAAGAAAAATAGAAAAGTCATAATAAATGATAGAATAAAAATAATAACATTAAATTATTGAAGGAGGAATTATTTAAAAATACAGTTCATTTTTATTATTTAATTATAATGTAGGAATAATAATAATCAATATTGTGCTATAATTGTCATAAATAAAAAGATAATAATACGAAAATATTCATAATAAAATTTATATAATAGGGTATTTTACTGTTGTTGAAATGTATATATTTAATGATGACGTTAAAAAATATTGCAATTAAGAATACCAAATGTGAAAAAATAATTTGAATCTGTTTTATAATAAAAGAATTATAGTCTGTTTGATTTTGACTATAGCTGTCTCTTTCTAAAACGAAATCTTCTATGGCGTGACTATGACGCTACTAACCCACTGACGTCACTAAGATAGCGTCCTGTCCTTGTCTAATTAGGGTTGTTTTCAAATTAATTGTACCATAACTCACATGGCATTCACATGTAACGTCACTCACATGTTGAAAATGTTACTCACATGTAACATAAAGGTAAACTCTCACAACATAATATTCTCCCATCGTATTAAAACTAGTGGCTGCCCGCGACTTCGTCTGCGTGGACCGTAGAGAACCATGGACAAGGGTATTATTTATAGGGGGGACGCCAGCGAAGCCGGACGGGTGATCAGTCACCTAGGTCGGGACCATTTCACCCAAAATGGACAAGGGTAAAAAAAAAAGTCTTAAGTTTTAATCCATTTGAGTGCCAAACATCTAAAACCGTTTAGGCGTACCTAAGAGGTAACAAACACACACAGACACAAAATACAAGTAATATTAGTGGGAAAAGGGATAGGGATAACTTTAGGTATGTATCCTTCATATTATTGTTAGAATTATAAATGTAAAAAAAAACAATCTTTGTATCAGTGTCATAGGTATATTTTTTGCACCAAATTGAGATCTCTAAAGTTTTTCAGTCTTAATAATTTATAATAATGGCACTTTAAACTACACCTAGAAATTAAGTTTAAAAGTAAAACTTAAACTTAAGCTTATAAGCATACTTAAACAACAAACAACCTAAAGAGTATTTATTTCAAATATTATTTAAACAATAAAAATCAACCACTAAACAATCATCAGTTTCAGAGCACAACCGGGCTAAGCTCAAAATAAAATTAAATATCACATGCGATAGAAATATATTAACACATTAAATAAACACGTCTTGTAAACTACTAAGAAAGTATAAATCTCCTCTCCTCCTTTTTTTTTGAAGTCGGTTAAAAACGAACATTGCGAGTAACGAAATTGCGAATTACATTGTAAGAGTAACAAACATGTGAGTAACGAACCCCAATGTAGACGAGTCTTTACCATGGTGAGACACGTAACGTTATTCACATGTAAGTAAATATTGATGTTTTACGACATCTCAGTAAACATAACCTCATAACCACAAAGCCTGCAAACAATGTAATTGCCATTTTACAATCACAACAATTAGTTCTTTCGAATACACTATATTAATATACAACTTCACTTACCTTACATATTATAATCCTTTCGTTTTTCACAGGTTTTCGATGTTAATTTTACGACCTCATTTAAACATAACCTCACTTACTCTGGCAAAGACAGGCGTTTTGTTTTTTTTAACACCAAATGGAAGTCCGGGTTTGCCAGAACCGAAATAAACATTTCAACGGTAGTTTTTGCAATATTAAAGTCCCAAATACCGTTACTCACGCATTGTTACTCTCATGTTACAAAACCTTGGACATCTCTTTAAATCAATGTAAAAAACAAACAATAAGCTGAATACGACCTCAACGCAAGTCACGGTTAGTCTGTCCTTTAATCTAAAAATCAAAGTTCATAATTTGCCTGTACGTGTATTTATGAAAGAGTTGTTCACATTTTTCTAGACAAAGGTAGCAAAAGGACATCCTTATTTTGTATGAGATGAAAAAATTATAATTTGTTTTCTTAGCTCGTATTCCATAACTATTTGATTAAATAATAAAATTATAAGCTTAAGTTATAATAAGTAAACCAAGCTGCTGGAAAAACATTCATAAAACAGTTCAGAATTGAAATCTTTCTCACAATTACACAATGAAGGTGTTGGACAAACATTTTGACTCATAGGTACAATTATTCTGATTTTTACCCATTATAAAGTTTGAAGTCCTATATCTTTGAAAATATTCAAGATAATTCAAAATGAAAACTTGTTTTGTGTAGCTAATATTTCGAAAAACATTTTAAAGAAATAAAAAAAAAATCAGTAAAATACCGTATTGTTGAGCTTACATAGAATAATTTTAATTATTTTAAAGTAGATTAAAATATGATAGTCTGCTACCTGCAACATCCCTGCTAGGTCTTTTGTTTGTCAAGAAAATATGATTTTATTTGTTTTTTAAAGTTGCATTTCGACTTAAGCTGCCTTATGGGGGAGGGATATTATTCCAACATTTGGTTGCATGGTAACGGAAGCTGCCCTCGAAAGCTGCAGTTCTGTGAGGCTGAGTCTTAAGTGGCGGGCGTGTTGCTCTAAGAAACTGATGTGGGAATTTATTTGAGGTTTGAAAAAATAGTTTGTCAAACAAATAATCTGGTCTCGTGAAGTTAACAATGTAAAACATTAAAGACGCCAGGTGTAATTGTCTTCGCGATTCCATATTGAGTATTGACTGATTATTAAGGAATGGAGAATTATACTTGTACTGGACATATTATTTATGTGAGGTAGGTAGGTGCTTAACCATATTGACCCACAACGAAAATGTTAGATAATCAAAGCGAGAGAAAAAGACATAATTTTTACAAACCTGGCACCATATCGATTCTTCTGTCCACCAAATACACCGTGGTAGACCTGGAAGCGGCTTCCTTATCCAACGCCGTGTTGGGCCTCACGAAATACGTGACGTCAGCAATATGGACGCCCACTTCGTACTTCTTGAGGCCGTCGGTGGTAACGCCATGTATCGGTCGAGCGTGCAACGCGTCGTCGATGTCGGTGCAGCCCGGCGGGTCCACGGAACAGATGCATATGGAGCGGAGGTCTACCCGCTTCTTTATCTCCTGTTGTGATGTAAAAAAGAGAGATTTTAATGAACTATTTACAAGAAGAAACTACTTGAGACTCTGATAATGTTTTGTAATATGTACTGCAAGCAAGAGTTTTTTTAAACAATCTTGATGTTCAGAAATTTGAAAAAGGAACGAATTAATTTTAAGAAATTTTTTTGTAGTGCCCATAGGCTTCTTCAAGTGGACGCCATCGACCTCGATCCGTCGCTACTCTCATCCAACTCTAGCCACATTGCGACGATTCGTCGCTAAAGCTAGTCTGAGGACGCCCTACACTACGTTTGCCTTGACGATACGTGGTCTCCAATCAAGAGCTCGTTTGCCACAGCGGTTAATCGTTTAATCCCAGTGGTTACTCGTTTACCCCCGCAGTTACTCGTTTACCCCAGCGGTTATTCGTTTACCCCAGCGGTTATTTGTTTACCCCAGTGGTAACTCGTTTACACTACGTTTGCCGATACGAGGTCTCCACTCAAGAACTCATTTAGCCCAGCAGTGGTTACTCGTTTACCTTAGCGGTTGCAGCAGTGACTATTAGAAAACCTCTTCAAGTATAATCCCTCACAAAGGCACAGTCTCGCTGAACCTTTTTTTTTTTACTACTTGCTCTCACCGCAGTCGCTTGGAGTAGTAAATTGGAGGGTCCGGTGTGGCAAGCTCCTCCTACGACTCGACTGCCAGCCCGGTTTTCCAGGCCCCTACGCGGTGAGAGATGGCCGAGCAAGCGGGGCCATCTCCCAAGACAACCGGGGAAGGGGGCCGTGTGATCCGCACCGCACCGCCCCGCTAGAGAGGACTGAGGCGCGCAAAGCGCTGATACCTCCGCCCCGTCCGTCTGCGTCGAAGCCGATCCGCATGAGCCTCCTGCTCGCGGATCCGCTCCGATGCCTGGGATGCGGTAGTCTCCTTCTGCGAGGATGTCATCTCGCAGAAGGAGACTACCGCATCCCAGGACCTGTTACTATCAAGCATGGCACGAGCTACGCCTGATAGCGAGAGGTCCCTTCCTATCACAGTGCGCAGATTGCGGCGCTGGGAGGACCAGGCAGGGCACACTCGTAAGGTGTGCCCCGCACTGTCCACCCCAGCGCCGCAATCATGGCACCGTGTTGTCGCCTCCCTTCTTATCCGACACAGGTATTTTCCGAAACACCCATGCCCGGAAAACACCTGTGTCAGTCTGAAGGTCAGTGACCCAAACCCGCGGTTGCACCACTCGCGGAGGAGAGGGCGGATGGCATTAACCGTTCGTCTTCCAGCTGGATTCCCCTCCAGCCTCTCCTGCCACTCATCCATCAGGCACTCCTGGGCCAAACGCCGGACCGCGGTCATCTCCTCTGGGGTCACCGTGTCCCCTCCTGCAAGCAGCGTCCGGCGCTCAAGGTATAGCTCCCTGAGTATCTGAGCGTCTAGCTCCCAGGGAGGGGTACCTGCAAGCACGCAGGCCGCCGCGTGGGACATGGTCCGGTATCCCCGGACAATCCGGGTTGCTATCGCCCTCTGGGGCTGACGAAGAAGACGACGATTCACGGCGTTTAATTTGTCAGCCCACACTGGCGCCCCATAGAGGGCCATGCTTCTAAGCACGCCGGCATATAGCCTGCGGCATTTGTCTCCCGGGCCCCCCAGGTTTGGCAGGACTCGCGCCAACGCTCCGGCCGCCTTCGCGACCTTTGGGGCAAGCTCTTTAAAATGAGCTTCAAAGCTCCACCGCCCGTCAAGAACCAGCCCCAGATACTTAATAGACGGCCGCAATGTAATTCTCGCGCCGTCTACCACCAAAGTTGAGCCTGCTGGAGGAGCCCGCCGTGGCCCATGAAAGGCAACCGCTTCTGTCTTCTCTAGGGCGACATTGAGCCCGATCACCCTAATCCTCTCTATTACTAGCGAGGTACCTACTCCTGCCAGCCTTCTCGCCGCCTCAAACGACTCGCCCCGGGCAGTGACAAGAGTATCGTCTGCATAGCACAGTAACTGCATCCGGGGCAATAGGACTCCCCTCAGGAGCCAGTCGTAACCGATGTTCCACAGGAGTGGTCCTAAGACCGAACCCTGTGGAACACCGCACAACATCTCCCTCTCTACCATGTCTCCCTCGCCGGAGGGGTAGAGTACTCTTCTGCCCTGGAGATAACTTTCAATCATGGCCACTAGATATGGTGGAAGGCCGTGGTGCTGTAGTCCGTCCCTGATAACGCTAAAGGGAAGCGTGTTAAAGGCGTTGCGGATGTCCAAGGAGACCACAATCACAACTTCCCCTCGCTCCGCCGCTCGCTCACATAGCTCCCTCAGAGCCAGGAGGGCGTCCACTGTCGACCGCCGCCTCCTGAATCCATACTGGTTCCCCGCCAGATCAGGGCCCACCGCTTCGAGATGCTGGACTATGCGGTCTGCGATGATTCGCTCCAGCATCTTGGCGGTCTCGTCCAGGAGGACGACCGGACGGTAGGCTGACGGGGAGTCCAGAGGACGCCCTTCCTTCAGGAGCAGGCACAGCCTCCCCCTCTTCCAGCGTTCGGGGAACTCGCCTGACTCCAAGCAGTCGCTGAAGAGCTGCTGGAGTGGCTCTCCCAAATGTTTGAGAGCCGTAGGCAGAATCCTGCCCGGGATACCATCAGGTCCCGGTGCTTTTTTCTTCTGCTTTAGGCGGTCGATCACTCCCTCCATCTCTGCCTCTGTCACCGGGAAGAAACCGGAGTTGGTCTCACGGGGGTTCCGTGGGGCAACTAGTGGGGCGGCCAGCGGGGGATAAGAGGGGAATAAGCCCTCCACGACTCTGCCTAAAAGCTCGGGCTCCATGGAGTCCATTGGGGGTGCCTGGTGGTGAAGCTTACTCCTCACCATCCGGTATGGACGCCCCCACGGGTCCAAGTCTAAGCTTCCCAAAAATTCCTCCCAGGCTCGGGACTTAGCCTGGACTATTCCCGACTTAAAGGCCGTCTGCGCCTCGCGGTAAGCCGTCAGGAGACTCTGCTCTTCGTCCGGTACTACCGTGCGGCGTCTTCGGTATCGCTGCAGGGCCCGTCTCGCTCTCAAAGTGGTGACTCGAAGAGAGTCCATCTCCTCCGACCACCAGTACACCTGCCTCTTTGTCGGGGGCCCATGCGACCGGGGCATGGCAGCGTCACAGACTGCGGTAAGGGAGCGAATGATTTGCTCCACTCTCTCGGCGATGTCTCGTCCCCTGGGCCTTGCATCTGCACACCAGGCCTGGACGATCGCTTCCTCCTCCGCTCGGTCCGTATTCAGGCGGGTGACTGACCACCTTGGAAAGTGGGAGCCAGCCGGGCGTGTTCTAGCCGCAGGGTTTTCCTCTCTAGACTTAACCTTAAAAACGATGTAGCGATGGTCTGACATCGTGAGTGGCTCCGTTAACACCGTCCATCCCTCGGCTCTCGACGCCAGAGCGGGTGTGGCAAATGTTATATCCGGCCTGGATGATCCGTTTGCCCGGACACACGTGGGTACCGTGCCCCGGTTCAAGATAGCGAGACCTTCTGACGTCGCCCAGTTTAACACAGCGACCCCCTTCCGGTTCGTTACGCGGGAGCCCCAAGCCGAATGCTTTGCGTTAAAATCACCCGCAACAAGGACCTGCATTGGCGCCAACCGCCGGAGAGCGCCCCCAACCTGGACAAGCCATCTCTCTAGGTCATCTAAAGGTCTGTTCGGAGAGAAATAGATGCCGATGACGGCGAATTCTCCCCAGGATGCAGCCACATAACCCGGTCCTCTCTCCAAAACCGAGAGAGGAGGGGTGTAGCTAGCCTTTTGCGGGACCAGTAGGGCGACGGTCTCATCCTCATCCTGTGCCCAGTTGCTGCGCTGGGGCACGCAGTACGGCTCCGACGCTACGACGAAGTCCGAGTCGTATTCCACTGCATGCTGCATAAGGAGGTCTTGCGAAGCAGCGCAGTGATTTACGTTCGCCTGGAGGAAGCTGAGTGTCCGACTAGACATTGGAAGTTGTCTCAGCTACCTCCATGACCTCCGTGGCCCCTCCGCTATTCCCTTTTGGTTTAGGGGGTGACTTAGCCTTGACTGCTGGCGGGCGGCAGCGCTTCCCCCCCATGATGTGCGCAGCTGGCAGTTTTGCTGCCAGACAAACTGCGCAATTGGGATCCTCGCTGCAGCCCGCCGCCTTGTGGCCATCCTTGCCACACCTGTAACAGATGGCGGAGCGGTCGACCTCATCAGGGCAAGAATGACTCATGTGCCCTGGTGTCATGCACTTAAAGCACCGGAGCGGCAACGCTTCCAACGCCTTAATTTGGACGCTGCTAAATCCCACAAGCAATCGGGACCCCACTATTACCTTTGCTGCCGTTATAGGGCATTTAACCAGCACGGTACGCTGTTGCCACGAACCAGGACGAATCGGGCCCACCTTGATAAGCTCTGGTGCGCAACTACCCTTTTTCGCCAGTGCATCGCGGACATCCTCCTCGGTAATAGATTCGTCTAGCCCGGAGATGCGCAGGTCCGCGCACTTTACGGGTCTGTAGACCGTCGCATAACCCTCTAAGGCTACCTTCAGTTTCTCCGCCATGGCATCTGCCTTCTTAGAGCTCTCAGTGCCAGAGATCTCTATTTTGCGGGCGCCAGTTTGCGTCTCCTTCACCTGGAGGTGATCTATCCCCAGCTGCTCTAAATTTATGGCCTGCCTGGCACGAGCGATCACGTCCGGGTACGTGGCCCCCTGCTCTGCTGCCTCCGCCGGGATGGACAGAACCACCGCTGCTGAGCGGGGTGGAGACAGCTTTGGGCCCTTTTTGGTCTTTGACGCTTGTTTTGGTTCCGGCTGAGCCTTTGCCTTCGGCTTCTTGGACTTGACTGAATTTCCGTTTCTGCCGGCCACCTCCCAGCGGTCCTGCTGGTTATTCTCCTCAATAGGGGGGAGAGATGGAGGGGAAGCCTTGCTCAAACAGGAAGGTCCCGCTACCGCGTCCTTGTATGAAAACGAGGGCTGCGCCACCGTCTTAGCGGTTTCGGCTGCCTTTGCCGCCTTGGCCGCGTTGTTCTTGTCCGCTTGGAGAGCCGGACGGCGGATGGGAGCTGGGAGTAGCCTCTCCTCTAGTCCCTCCCTCATCGCGCTGATCATAGTGCCGACAGACTGGAGCACTTCTCGCCGGATCTCCTCTGTCAGCTCCGCCAGACCAGGAACGCTTGGTCTCTCCTCGTTCCCGACGACCATAACGTGGGGTTTTCCCTGCGCGCGCTTTAACTGCGCCGCCTCTGCGCTCTTATCCTGGTAACCACTTTGGATAGCGGCTACCTTCCGGTTTAAAATGTCTACTTGCTCCTCAAGCCTAGCATTCCGCGCCCGTAAGCGCCTGACCTCTTCAGAGAGGGACGACTCGCTCAAACCGCCCAACGCCTGACCAATACTCTTGGATGCCGCTCTAATTTTATCCTTTTGAACGTTTGGCATATTTTTAGAGCGCTCCAACGCCTTTAAAATTGTTTCTAAGTCCACCTGAGCCCTTTTGCTCAGATCTGTCGGAGACGAAACCGGAATTGGGGATGGCGATCTCTGCGCCGCCGCCGCAGAGAAATGAAACGGGGACTCCCCGCCATCGGCATTGCCATCCTCGACGTCCTGTGCCCACTCTTCCTCAGAGCTGCCCCGAATGTACAGCCTCTTCTTGGCTTGAGAAAGCCCGATTGTGGTATTGGCCGCAGGACCACCCTTGGCCTTGAAGTCAAACGCAAGATCACCCTTGTCTTTGCCTTTCGACTTCTGTTTCGCCGTCACCTTACGTCGCTTGCCTGGAGGTGATTTTGCCTTATACTTCGGCAGTAGCGACCCCCCTTTTGCGACCGTAGACCTTGTTACATAAGGACTAGAGTTCCTCCTGTTCTCTGGTGGAATTTCCCGCTCGCTAGAGACCTCCTCTAATTCGATATCGATGACATCATTGTTGTCACAGGACATGGTGTTCGCATCCGACACGCTGTAATTGGCACTGTTTTTATTTGGACACTGTGCTCTGTCCATTTGGCGGCAACAGTCTCGCTGAACCTGGCGCGAGGCTCATCCTGCTCTAAGAGAATCGCTCCATTATAAGCATTCTTCTCACCTGCAGAACCCCATCAAGCACGATCACGATCCGCATCAGCCACCTTGCGAAGACCGTCGCTCCACCTAGTCTGAGGGTGACCTACACTACGTTTGCCGATACGCGGTCTCCACTCAAGAACACGTTTATCCCATCGGATACTGACTTACCCCAGTGGTCACTCGTTTGCCCCAGCGGTTACTGTTTTACCCTAGCGGTCGCAGCAGTGAATATTACAATACCTCTTCAGGTATAGTCCAGTCGTTTGGCGGCAGGCAGGCCAGCACCGCCTCGCTGAATCTGGCGTGAGGCACGTCGTGCTCCAACAGAATCACTTCATTCTCGGCATCCTTGTCACCTGCGAAATGAAACTCGTGTCCATTTCACACAGGCACAACGAGTTAATGAATAAACGCAAAATCTCTTAGGTGGTGATTGTGCTCATGAATATGAGGTGATCTTTTTTGTTGAGTTGCAGAGTTGGCCCCATAGTAAAACTTGTTCATATTCATGAGCACAATCACCACCGCGCAAAACCTCTTAGGTTTTGCGCTTATTTATTAATAGGTACATTGTATACTATACTTGGGAAATGATTCAAAAAGACCGTCATACAAAGGTATTAAGCGTTTTAACAGTGGACTCGCGAGTTCTAAATCGATGTAAGGAAAAAATACTCGCATCCTCTGTAACATACGCATGTGGAAGTTGAAATATATGTAAAGGGCCCTGTCTTGTCAGTTAAAAAGTCTTGATTGAAAGAGGAAAATGATGACGATTCATAAGTAGATATTTATTTTATCTAAGTGAACCAACAGATTATTTATTTATTTATTGTCCCAAAAGGATATCCTTTACTATTCCGCTATTCCTTGGCCACGAGTCAAGCGCAACCAGGGGGGTAATTGTCTTACTCAACATCAATCGCAATCGCATTCAGTTTGAAAGATATTGTACGGCCATTGCTGCATTAATATAAATAATTTAGTCAACTTTCTTCAACAATAAGGTCCGGTTGCTCGTACATTTAACTTTTGTCAAAATTGACAAAAGTTAAAATTTAACTGTTGTCAATTTTGACATCGGTAAAAGAAAAATACGTTGGTTATCTTAGGGTTAATAGTGTTGTCTGTACTATTTTATTAACCTTCCCTTAATTACTAATGTCAAAATTTAAACCACCCCCACCCTGTCGGTCATTTTGACCGCCGTTAAATCTGTAATTTGGCTGCTCGTTAAAGTAACCGCTGCTTCAACAACGCTTTTTAAATTTGACCGCCGGTTAATTTTACTTTAACCATAATTTAACCCTAACCAAGCTTCGAGCAACCGGACCTTAGTGATGGATGTCAAATGGATGTCAAACTGAAAGCGATTGCGATTGATGTTGAGTTAGACAATAACCCCCAGATGCGCTGCCGCTGCGACGAGAATAGGTCACTCTGACGAGTCTGAATGACGTTAAAATGGTCACTTACCGATAGGTCCCAGGGCCCTGACGAAGTGTCCCAAGGGATATCTACTATTCCTAGGCCACGAATCAAGAGCCACCAGAATGCGCTGTGACGCGAGTAGATCGCTTTGACGAGTCTCTATGCGTACTCGCGGAATCCGCTTCTCGGCCGGAGTGAACAAGTGGCGAGTTGCACCTAACAAAAACATTTCTTAAATGATAAAGAATAAAAATTTAGTAATAGTATATTATGATACAAGTGAGCTTAGGTTGCTCATTATACACGAGGCTGTGGGTTGCAGCCCGAGCCGCAGGCGAGGGCGTAAATCAGCCGAGTGTCTAGTGAAGTGAGTAAGTTGCTCACGAGTTTCATACGCACTTTTTCAACACACTTGCGAGGAAAAACAAACATTTATTGCATACATATTGTATTAACCTAATATTAACTAAGGGAAAAAGCGCGCAAGTTTTTTTTTTTGCACGCGCCAAATGTGAGGTGATTGATTACATATACAGCCATACAGCCTACTTCAAAATAATTAAGTATAATAATAGTGATAAAATGCAAATGTTTTATAACAAATTATTGTGAATTATAAATAATTTGATAATAATATACTTAATTATGTTTTTAGTCTTAATTAGGGACACATTTATTTATTCTAAACTAGCGGCCGCCCGCGGTTTCACCCGCGTGGTTCCCGTTCTCGTGGGAATATCGGGATAAAAAGTACATATAAACCTTCCTCTTGAATCACTCTATCTATTAAAAAAAACGCATCAAAATCCGTTGCGTAGTTTCAAAGATTTAAGCATACAAAGGGACATAGGGACAGAGAAAGCGACTTTGTTTTATACTATGTAGTGAAACGTAAATGGATTTTTAATACAGTTGCTCAAAAAGTGGCGTATTGCAGGGACGTATAGCGTTCGGGATGTGCGCTATTACACACTCGAACTTTTTCTTTACCTTTCCCGAACTCGTGCGTTTTCTTTCCCAACTGTCAAAATATTGTCTATTAAAAAGAAAAAACCAACCACGACGTTTTTACTAAAAAAATCATAGAAGTTTTTATGATTCATGCAAATATTTCTAAAAAGAAGCTACTAATTTGTTTCAATATCAGATTTAAAAGTAATTTTAAATATACATTAAATTAATATTAGTATCGGCCAAATTAAATTTATGAATATAAAAAATACATAAAATTGGCTGTATGACCACAGATTACTAAATATGGTATGACGTGCACTATTTACCATAGTATCTGCTTATAGGAGTTTGCGCAAGTAAGTGATAAGAAAATGAGGGATCTTATTTCTTAATTTTCTAAATTAGTTTTTTCTGGTTTTTATTGTGGTAGGTACTTAGTATGGTGGAATTAGTGCAATAATGTGGCTTTAATGGAAAACGATGTGGTAAAAGAGAGAAATAAGGAAAGGCGCTCCTGTAGGATTCGGATTGCTTTTGTTAGGTTTCATTTCATTTCATCTCATTTAATTTAATTTTCATTTCATATCAATAAAAAAATTCTACTGAAGCCTTGGCTGTATGATCATAGTTTCCTGTGCCAACCCAGAATGGGTGAAGAAAACAAAAAAAAGTCTCTGCTAATATTCTTTTACGATTAGTTAGTTGAGTTTATTGTTTTATTATTTTATTAAATTGCTTAATTTTTTCGCAACTGTATTAAAAATAGTTGTTCAGTACACGTGCGGAACCGTCATTGCAACTTGTTCCGACTGTCAACCCTCACCTTCGGCTGCGCCTCGGCTCGGGTAGACATTTGTCGGAACTCTTTGCAATGACAGGCTTTCCGCACTTGTAATGAAATCTACTATTTCAGCCGTATAAAACCTCTTTGTTGTTACAAAAAAAGAACTGTATCTATTACCCGCTGAAATTGAAAATGCTCTGTTAACTCGCATATAACTTGCAGTTAGGTACTAACTTAACTTTGTAGGGATACAGTATTACCCGGTTAAATTGAAAAGTCTCTGTTTACTTGCATATAATTTGCAGTTAGGTAGGTACTTACTTAACTTTGTAGGGATAATTCTAATACGCAACTAGTACTGTAATATTATTATGCACGCGTGGGTTATAGTTCGGTTTATGGCTCTAAGATCGATGTAATAAGGCTCACTTTATGAGCAAGTGTGTTGAAAACTTATTTTTACGTCGAGTTGCGGAAAACGCCCGTATCGATTGAAGAAGAAGAAGAAGAAGTAAACTTATTCTTGATGGTGATATAGTCTGCCGGCCTAGCATAAGCGGCTTATAACACGCTATGTGATATAGCATGTCATGCTGTCTTGCTTACACCTTCGCGATGTGATATAGCACGTCATGCTGTCTTGCTTACACCTTAGTGGGGTAAGCAAGACAGCATGACATGCTATATCATATCGCGTGTTATAAGCCGCTCATGCTAGGCCGGCTGGTCTTTGTTGATTGAGATGAATTTACAAATTATACTTTGTTTCATACAAATAGTTATTGTTAGCAATGATAGTGACATGTCACTAAAAAAAAATTGAGTTGTCTCTTCATCTCCTTCGATAACCAACCAAGATCTAATTAATGATATGAATACAATATATTTAAGCAGCTCCATATTCACCCGGAAATTTGCTAGGCATCAAAATTCCACAATACTGTCTCCATTTTCTCCTGATGATTCCAACAACTTTTCCTGTAGGTGTTATCTCATCTTTGCTTTTGTCTGCCGGCTTTGCGGAGTTAAGCAGCACTGTTTCTTCTTCCAGCAAGTCACCAGGGTCATCAGCTTTATCTTCAAGAACAATATCACTAGGCTTCCTCCATTCTTCTTCAGGAAACACTTCGATAGCTACAAGGTCACCATCGACAGCTCTGTTTATACCTATGTGGCCTTGGAGTAGAATCTGTAATTCAGTAAATAAGAATAATTTTAACGACCTCCAGATTCTATATCTCATGTAATATCTGAATTTGGCATTGGAGTATTATATGTAATGATGGTGTCCAATATTTATTTATTTAATTTTGTATCAATTACAGTAAAGATTTTGACTATAAGTTAAAAAAAAAACAGAATAAAATAGCACTCACAGGTTTCTCAAAGCCATTAACAGATACAGTGCCTTCAAGGAAATTGTCCCTGGACGCGTGGAATGTGCCCTGGTACAGCTTTCCGGTTCTTATACCTCCATGTATCTGTGTCGGTGTCATATGAGCAGGATACAAAGCATCTTTCGAACAGCTTTCAGGTATGACATTCTTTGACAGTTTGTCAACAAGGCCAATAAAACCATTTACATTTTCAATATAGTCTTTAACTGTAACAATAAAATCAACCCTGTATCAAATGAAATTTGTATTAAATAATTACCTTAAGCACATCTAACCCATTGTTAGTTAGACGAACAACCAACGAGTCAACGGGACATCATGCGGAAATATCCAATAAGTAGGTAGTTGATTTATGTATGTATTGAGTGTCCTACATTGTCGCGTTAATCGGTCGTAATATCAACACTATTACTATTAATTGAGTTTCTTTAATAAGAATGTTGGCTTACCCGAACAACAAACAATGCCTTCCTCTTGCGCGATCTTTCGATTATTTTCATCATCCGTCAACAGAACTATCTGTGGAAACTTCCCAGCTACGTTATTGATTGACAAATGTGAAGCATACCAACTAGCTGCTTTCCTAATTGCACGGTCATTTCTGTCATTTTGTTTTTCACCTGGACCCCGCTCTACATAAGTGTCTCTGGAAAATGACATGAATAATTTATAAAAGGGGAAATTTGTGATTTGCATAACAAAAATTTTGAGAAAGTGATTTGTGCACATATTTCATTAGAATAGAAATTAAGGATTAATTTCTTTTTTCAAATAAAATTGTAATGGTATGAAAGTCACTTACTTATGATGCTCATTTACAAATGAGTAGAACTTCCTCTTTTTATTATTAATAATCTCTAGAAGCCTTTGAAAGATAGCCGTGTTCTGATGTTTAACTTCTTCAAGTACTGTTTGCAGGATGATAACATTAGTCAGGGCATCCTCTTCCAATACATCGATTTGATGGAGTACAACATTGGTGTCTAGTATTAAATAGTGGGGGTAGTCAAAAAGGGCACAAATTGATTCCGGATCAGTGTCCAACACATATTCATCATCTTTGTGTGGACACACATTGCAGGCACTTGATCCACATAGGAGGTCGTCTCGTAAATAGTGTTCTCGGACTATCTGAAATATACAAACACGGGTACGGATTTCCAAATCATGGTTGTTAAAAGTTTGTGTGATACAGAAAGATGTTTTTAATTCTTTCTCAGCTTTCTTCTCATCAGAATACATAATAATTAATACATTGAAATAAGTTTTTTTTCCATAAAAATAATGACATGACACAAAAACAAATTTTGAAACAGCAGTACCTATTCATAGCATACCTACCTAAATTAAAGAAAGAATTTAAAAGAAATACAAAATTAACAACAAACAACAAGGAGTTTTAGAGGTTACTTACTTTCAAAATGTTTCCTCGCTTTGTTTTCGTCAAAAAAGTTTTCGTAGTCCACATTGCTAATTTAACAATTGGTAATTAAAATACAAACTTAAGAATAGGTTAAATAACAGAGTTTTCAGATGGTTATGTGGGAAAAATCGAAAAATAAAATAACCTCAAACGACATCCACTCCATCCCACTCCATCCACCAAAACAAAACAATTTGTGAAATTGTGATTGGGATTTGTGAATGAATGAATTAATTCAATTAGGGATGTGAAAAAATTATCGATTAGTATATAATCGATTATTATTTTTCCGGAATAATCAATTTATTTAAATTAATCTTCAATCCAATTAGGTAAGTCCAACTTCGAGAAAGAGATCTCTCGTCGAATCCAGCTCGGATGGGCAGCGTTTGGGAAGCTCCGGCATATATTTGCGTCCAAAATTCCTCAATGTCTCAAGACTAAGGTCTTTGACCAGTGTGTGTTGCCAGTTATGACTTATGGAAGCGAGACGTGGTCTTTTACTATGGGTCTCATAAGAAGGCTCAAGGTCACCCAGCGAGCAATGGAGAGAGCGATGCTTGGTATTTCCCTGCACGATCTAATAAGAAATGATGAGATCCGCAGGAGAACTAAAACGACCGACATCGCTCGAAGGATTGCTCAGTTGAAGTGGCAGTGGGCGGGACACATAGCGCGGAGAACCGATGGCCGTTGGGGCGGAAAGGTTCTCGAATGGCGACCGCGAACCGGACGACGTTCCGTGGGCAGGCCCCCTACAAGGTGGACCGACGATCTGGCCAAGGTCGCGAGGGTTTCCTCACATTGATGAAATAACGCTGGCCTACAGCGTAACAAGTGATAGCAAAATTCGACGAGTCGTGTCGTGTAAGCCTTTCGGTAGCTTAGTTGGTCAGAGCATCGGGCAAGATTCCCGGAGGCGCGGGTTCGAATCCCGCCTGAAAGCTACTTATAGGGCTCGTGGTTTTTTACTATCACATTTTTCCTATAGGTACTTAAAATCTCAATTTATCTTTAAATTAAGATAAATCGATTTTTTTAAAATCGATTAAGTAAATATATTTTCCTTTCCACAAAATCGATAGATTTTTTGTTAAACGCCATCTATCATGTACACCATGTATAAATTCGGCCTGGTGGCATCAATTCAAGCACTCCTCTAAGCTAGCTACTAATCTACCTTTTAATATTTTTTGTAAGGTACTAAAAAAATCTTTTCACTTCTCATGCTCGTAAAGTTCGTGTTTATGTTGTGTATAGGCGGCATAAAATCGCTTTTTATGCTCTAGTGCATAAAGTAAAATCTTCGTCTAAGTCTCAGACTTTAAGACAAAGGTCGTCAGGTAAACAGTCACACACGCAATTAAACTTCGTTAAATAAACTTTATTAATACCTAACGTATTTCATTCTGTTTCTTAAATTTTGTACATAATCCATGTTAAATTTGCGGCACCTGGTAGGTTAGCTACTGGCCCGCCGCAGGTAGTGGGTTCGAAATAACAAGATAGACGTACGAATTGATAGGTATTTATTATGCCCGTAATTCCGGGACACACACCCTTGGATATCTGAGATAGGGGGACGGTAATATGGGGAACACTGGCCTGACTATGACGGGATCGGTGCAGTCCTCCTTCCCGTTCTTCAACGATTAAGGATCGTATCTGGGATTTGTGTACGTAGGCTATGTGACTTCTAGTGTAGCCTGAAGTCTTGAAGTGCAGCAATAGTAGTACTTAAATCCTGGAAGACCAGAGGGTGATAGCATTAGCGTCGGTTTTCTAGAAAGTCCGGTCCAAAGGTCACAGCGTCCCGGAGGGGAGGGAAATCGGACAGATGCCAGCTTTAATTTAAGTATTTGAGCTACCTAAGAACACCTTACATACTAACACTTCATATAAATGCATATTAGAACTCACCCCAGCGGGATTTCTTTATTCACGTGGAAAACGTAATTAATTATTTCGGAGCGAGCGACACAGCCTTCGCCTCGGACCTCTAAAACAGTTGTGTCGCTAGGGAAATCCGATGATAGCCGAGTGCACCGGTCGTGAGCCTCAGCTCCCGGCAGTTTTTTGCATAGCGAATTTCTTTTGTTTAAACAGGGATCTGCGATCGCCAGTATGTGAACCATTACGACGAGCGTACTTGATGATTCCGTATATAGGTTATTTAATTTTATTATTAGTTCTTAAGTACTTTTATTTTATATAGTTAATTTAAGTGTTTAGTTGTAAGTTCTAGTTTTATTTAATGTAAATAGTTTCTTAATTAAATATATATTATTTGCTTTATTTGATTGTTTCTATTTTTATTTAATTTTTCAAATTTTTAGCTATATTTAAGGCAAAGTGCTACAGTACCCCCGCACGAAGCGAAGGATTTTGCGTGCTTAGATGCAAAATCCGACTAACACTACTAAAACAGACTAACTATTGTTACATTCAAAATTACTATCATACTTCACGCATACATTAATAAAAGAACATAGTGTCATCAAGTCACTTTAGCGATTTGAGACCATTACAAAAAAGAACAATTTTATTACATTATAAATTGTGCTCAAACAGGTAGTCTTTATGTATTAAACAACAGAGTAAGAATTTAATACACAGGTTTTACACAAATAGATTTAAATAGTCTATTTTATCAGCACTTGTTCAAACAATTAAGATAAAAAAACTCTTTACATACATACCTAATTTACATATTATTTAGTTTTTTTTCCATTTAGTTATAAGTAATAAGTTTATTCTATACTTTATAATTCGTGAGTTTAATATCTTTGATGTGATAGGACCCCAAAGCTTTACCAGACAAATCAGCCAGTTCATAAACAAGAGGCGATGGTTTACCAATTACTTTGCATTTTACAAATTTAGGTGCTAGTTTTTTATTAAAATATTTGTCTTTGTCGCTTTGGTAAAATGTCTTCCTCCAAATCACATCACCGATGTTAAACTCAGCAGGTTTCCTACGTAAATTATATTGTTGACAGTTCCTACTGTGAGCTTGTAACAAGGAAGCTTGCACTTTATTAAAAATGTTAGATAGTATTCCAATATTATCAGCGTAAGCATCGCGTGGTTGGAAAACAATATGATCATCACTTTCAGTGTTAACATAATAAGAGCCACATGTAACTAGCTCGCGACCATATACTAGAAAGGAAGGAGTATAGCCTGTAACTTCGTTTACGGAACTATTTATGGCGAATTGAATTTTAGGTACAAGTTGATCCCATATACGTTGATCGTTAGATATAAAAGATGATATAGCAGTCATAATTGTTTTATTATATCTCTCGACGGTGTTAACGTGCGGAGAGTACTTAGGTGTAAAATGTAATTTAGGAACTTTGTATTTATCGAACATTTGTCTTAGCGTAGCACTAACAAATTGTTTGCCATTGTCAAGAATCACGGTAGAAGGGACGCCATGTATCAAGAATACATGTTCCTCTAAGATTCTTGTGACAATCTCAGCTGTAGCGCGCTTGATTGGAAATAGTAAGCAGTACTTACTAAAACAACAAGTCACTACTAGAATGTAAGAGTTTTGTTTTCTGGTAGTCGGTAGTGGTCCTACCAGGTCTACGCTAATAGTCTCAAAAGGCCTAGAACATTGTTTAGGTCTTCCCATTTCACCAAGAGGAGCATGGTTCTGATGTTTATGCGCAATGCAAGTGTCGCATAAAGTGATAAATTTAACGACATCGGCATGCATTCCAGGCCAGTAGTATCTAAGGCTTAGACGCTTGAATGTTTTAAAAACGCCAAAATGACCAGCTGTAGGTTCAGCATGATGTTTAGCAATTATTTCCTGTCTAGATTCCGAAGGGACTACTTCTTTCCACTCGAACTCTCTGTGCAAAGGGTGTTTGGTTTGCATGAAACGAAATAAACGATTATTTTTAACAGCATAGTTCGGGAACGATACAGGAGAACTTTGACAGCCATTCCAAATGTTTAGATACCATTCATCCTTAGTAGAAGGTGGTGAAGTACTTGCAGAACCAGTAGACGTAGTTGATTCAGAATCAATAGCAGCTATCGGGTAAGCGCGGGATAATGCGTCAGGTATGACATTATCAACGCCACGACGATGTTTTATCTCAAAGTTAAAGGCGGATAGTCTAACACCCCAACGAGCTAGACGTCCAGTTGGATTGTTTAGGTTCAAGAACCACTTGAGAGCAGCATGGTCCGTGTAGACAACAAACTTTTTACCATTGTCTAGATAGCATCTCCAGTGCTCTAACGTTACCAACACAGCAAGAGCCTCTCGTTCTGTAATGCCGTAGTTTCGTTCGGCTCCAGTCAATGTTCGACTAAAGTAGGCTATAGGATGTTCAACGCCGTCTATGATCTGAGTTAGTAGACCTCCAACACCATAGTTACTAGCGTCAGTGTGTACCTCAAATGGTAGTTTAAAGTTGGGACACGAAAGAATAGGGGCAGACACTAGCAATTCCTTGAGCTTAAGAAATGATTCATCAGCTTCAGTAGACCATACAAAGGGATTAGATTTTTTGTTTGTAGAGGTTAGTTTATTTAATGGACCAGCTATTGTACTAAATTGTGGGACAAATTTACGGTACCAAGAAGCTATACCCAAAAATCTTTTAAGTTCTTTTTTATTAGTTGGTGTAGGATAATTAATAATAGTTTCAATTTTAGATGGATCAACGTGAAGACCTTTAGAATTAATGACATAACCCAAGTATTTGAGTTCTTTCCGAAAAAAGACAGATTTTTCAAGGTTAATAGTTAAATTAGCCAATGATAGTTTCTTTAAAACTTTTAAAAGAAGAGATATGTGACTTTCAAAGTCAGAATTAACTATGACGATATCGTCAACGTAGGCCCACACTGAATTCTCAAATTCAGGCCCAGAAAACAATGAATCGACCAACCTTTGCTGTGTAGCGGGAGAATTTGTAAGTCCAAAAGGCATAGTGACGAATCTGAAGGTTCCGCGACGTGGAATATAGAAAGCAGTCTTGTCACGATCGTTTTCAACGATAGGCGTCTGCCAAAAAGCTTTAGATAGGTCTATACTGCTTAGGTATTTAGCATTTTTTAGATTGTCTAAGATATCGGCTATATAAGGTAGCTTATATGCGTCCTTCTTAGTCACAGAATTCAGTTTCCGGCTATCCAGACAGAATCGAAGTTTTCCATCCTTTTTAGGTGTAAGTAGAACAGGTGACGACCAGGGGCTTTCACATTCCTCAACTACACCCAAGGCTAACATTTCGTCAAGTTGTTCTGTTAGGATTCGAAGTTTTTCAGGAGAGACACGATAATAGCGTTGTCTTATAGGTAAGGAATCTCCAGTATCAATGCGGTGAGTAACTAAAGTTGTTCTACCTAGACCTCGTTTTTCATAGGAAATTTCCTTGAATTGTTCAATGACACTGTCAGCTACTACGCGTTGATTTTCGGTTAGCTCGTGGTAGGATTGTAAGAATTTTGTGGGCTCCTTAGTTAATGAAACTTCGTTAATATTCTCTAGGTCAGTATGTAGGGAAATAGAATTGCAAAATTTTGGAAACAGATCAAATTTTTTCCAAAAATCTATGCCTAGAATTAAATTTGTTTTTACAGCAGGTACTACGTATGTTTTTAATATATGGAACTGATTTTCAAAAGAAATAGGCAAATAAATATATCCAATAGCAGTTAAACGTTCACCTCCAGCGGCAGTAAATGTTAAAGTGACATCCTTAAAAAGTATTAGATCTAATGAATTTAAATTTTTATGATAATTATTACCTAAGATTGTAACTGTAGAACCGGAATCCAACAAACCATTTAGTTTAGTTTCACCCACACTAATAGTTGCATAAGGTCGTGCGTCATGAACTGATTTTTTATTATATACTGTTGCAATGGAATAGCTAGAAAAGAAAATTTTAAGAGTAGACAGCCAATTTTTCCAGTCATTTTCATCAAAGTTTTTAGGATATTTAGTATTAGATTCGACTGTATTAATGTCATCATTACAACAGAGACTAATTAGTTTTTTTGATTAGGTTGTGAGTGACAATTAGGGCAATCAGGGTACTTAACATTTTTAGTTCCACACTTAAAGCAAATGGGAAATCTAGCAGCTCTACACTGATTCAATGAGTGTTCAGAGTTCCTACAGCGTGGACAATAGATTTTCTTAGTGTTGAAATCTGAGAAGTTCATTGCAGCTACATTTATTTTAGCATTTGTGTTGTTCGTGCTGAGATTATTGTTACCTGTATAGTTTTTGTAGTTAATAGGTTTAGAGTAGTTGTAATTTGGTTTAGGATATGAGAAATTACCATTGTTAGGTTTAGCATAAGAGAAATTGTTATTATTACTATGTTTAGGATAAGAGAAACCACTAATAGGTTTGTAGTTGTTATTATATCTATTCTGATAATGAAATTTTGACTTACTAGTACCAGGTTCGAAAGGTCTAGAAAACGCTAAATCAGGAGCTAAGGTTTCAGATGTTACTCTAGGTGGTTCTTTAAATTGAGAATTCAGACACTGCATTTTATCAAATTCTCTACATACTTCCTTCAGTTTAGCTATATTATTAATAGATGAGGAGTTGAAAGTTAAAACATTAGAATAACAAGGTCTTATGTTGCGCATAAGGATACCTAACTTCTCCCTTTCAGAAAGCTTTTCAGTAAGTCTAGAAAATAATTCTGTCATTTTAGCAAAATAAATAGCAGTACTCTCTGTATCCCCTTGAGTTCGGTTACGGATCTCTGTTAGAAGACGATAATCAAAGTCAAACCGACTAAAATCCTGTTTTAGTAAGGTCATTAGATCATCCCATGTGCGAACTTCATCCTTGACACTACGGTACCAACTCAGGGCATCGCCAGTAAATATTTCCGTAGCAAAAGACAAAAGTTTAGAAGAAGTAATATTCCTAGCAGTGCTATACTCGTCCACTCTCTGTATAAAGGCGTGTACACAAGTTTTTCCGTCAAACTTGATTTTTTGTAAGTCACTAATATGTGAGCGATCACAATTTACAGAAACGTTAGGGACGGAACTAATTGTATTGGGCGTTTGCTCACTTTCAACAGGCTCACAGCTAGAAGTCGGCGACTTGTTCAAAAGATTAAGTTTATTAATTAAAGTGTTTAAGTTTTGTGATAATTTACCTACTCTTTCAGCAAATTTACTATCAGAACAATCGATGCGTTTTAAACGATAGTATAAGTGGTTGCACAATGCTGTACTACGGTCAAATAAATTAGGGTCGTATTTTTCCTCCAATGTTTTTATTCTATTTATAAGTTCACTAAGTGATGTGTTAGCACTAGCAATATCCACATCAGGCTCTATACCCGACTCACAGATGTCAGATGTGGGTATTAAAGGTGTTAGTTTATTTATTTGTTTCCGGAGTTCAAGTACGGTAGACGCAGGTTCCTCGCCTCTTATAAGCACTTCGTAGGTTAATTCGTTTTTATTTAGCAAAAAGAATTTAATAGGGTGAGTTCCCATATTTACCAGAAGTGTGTAATGAAAAAAACAACTCAAACAAAAGTTCACTACAGAAAATTAAAAAATATTTTGGTGTTCTTTACAAAAATGCTAAGTTACTTCTACTATACGTAAAGGTGATATTTTTAATAACACTGTAATTTTAAAGGTAAAGCAAACTATATACCAAAATGAAGGTAGTACGAATTTTTTTTTTAACGGAAATGTGCGAACTGATATGTATTACAGAAATTTTGTTTAATTAGAATTGTCTAATTTCTATTACTTTTACTTTTACAATAAGTTTAGTTTTTGTACACGAATAAGTTATGCACTAATTAAGATGTTATAATATTATGTTTATTAGTTAAATGAAGTTACATTCATTAATTTAAATTACGTTTTGCAAAGCAAGTAAGCTAATTAATTAGTTTTATTTAGGTTAACAATTATATTATTTATTTTGAGAACACTGGTTATATGAAACAACTAGAATAATATACCCATTTAACCAAGTAGGTACGTACCAGTTCACTGTTGTGAATCACCTTCACGTTGACAGCTTCTTGTAGTTTGTATCGTATCGAAAGCTAGCAGCTTGACTAGGGAATATATCCAAGTGTGATACGTCCCACAGAATACCACGTTGTAGGCGCCACTGCGGCACCTGGTAGGTTAGCTACTGGCCCGCCGCAGGTAGTGGGTTCGAAATAACAAGATAGACGTACGAATTGATAGGTATTTATTATGCCCGTAATTCCGGGACACACACCCTTGGATATCTGAGATAGGGGGACGGTAATATGGGGAACACTGGCCTGACTATGACGGGATCGGTGCAGTCCTCCTTCCCGTTCTTCAACGATTAAGGATCGTATCTGGGATTTGTGTACGTAGGCTATGTGACTTCTAGTGTAGCCTGAAGTCTTGAAGTGCAGCAATAGTAGTACTTAAATCCTGGAAGACCAGAGGGTGATAGCATTAGCGTCGGTTTTCTAGAAAGTCCGGTCCAAAGGTCACAGCGTCCCGGAGGGGAGGGAAATCGGACAGATGCCAGCTTTAATTTAAGTATTTGAGCTACCTAAGAACACCTTACATACTAACACTTCATATAAATGCATATTAGAACTCACCCCAGCGGGATTTCTTTATTCACGTGGAAAACGTAATTAATTATTTCGGAGCGAGCGACACAGCCTTCGCCTCGGACCTCTAAAACAGTTGTGTCGCTAGGGAAATCCGATGATAGCCGAGTGCACCGGTCGTGAGCCTCAGCTCCCGGCAGTTTTTTGCATAGCGAATTTCTTTTGTTTAAACAGGGATCTGCGATCGCCAGTATGTGAACCATTACGACGAGCGTACTTGATGATTCCGTATATAGGTTATTTAATTTTATTATTAGTTCTTAAGTACTTTTATTTTATATAGTTAATTTAAGTGTTTAGTTGTAAGTTCTAGTTTTATTTAATGTAAATAGTTTCTTAATTAAATATATATTATTTGCTTTATTTGATTGTTTCTATTTTTATTTAATTTTTCAAATTTTTAGCTATATTTAAGGCAAAGTGCTACACTAGGCAAAATTAATTAGTTTTCTAAGGAATAAGTATTTCAAGAGTATTATGGACTACGATCTATTCTATGCTAAAGTCACTGTGCTGCCCATGAAGCTCGACTTACTACTGAGGAATACTGAGTTACCTCAGTAGTAAGTCGAGCTTCATGGTGCTGCCAATGCCCGTATAAAAAAAAAAGAAAAAGAAAGTCTTCCCGCCAATATGGCGAAGTCTTTATTTTTTCTTTTTTGCAATATTGTTATTTATTTTCCTCACACTCGAAGTGAAAAGCAGAGTGTATAACTCGTACATAAAACCCATTTTACCCTCGAATTGACTATCCACCCTCGCCTACGGCTCGGATGGATATATACGTCTCGGGTAAAATGGTACCTTTTATGCACTTGTTGTACAATCTACTATTCTATCACATAATAAAATGTATCAAGCTATTTCGTGCTCCTGGTGGGTGGGACCGACTTCAAAAGGTAGGTAGGTACTTTGAAGATAATATTTTTTCCTTTTCAGTTGACTGGTAATTTTTCAAGGCGGTTTAATTTTTTTATTATTTTTAAATTAAATTATTTTTTTTAAATTACTCTTTTATTTCATAATATTTTGTGTAAATTGTACCTACTATAAAATATCCATATCTCAAAAACTAATGAATCGATGTTAATGAAACCTGTGCCCGTAGTGTAAGTTTTTATGTCAAAAAACGCAATCTATTTCGCTTTATGGATATGAACTCCATAAGTTATTTGGATATTTTTTTCAATTTTATTAAAAAATAGTTACCATCAGTTTCTTGTTTTGTGATCTCGGGCATATTACGATAGCTAACTAGCAACGTTCAACATAACAAAGCAGCAAAAATCTATCAAAATAAGGTTTAGTAACAGACAGTAGACAGTTGAAGCCCTTATGGGCTTCAACTATCTACTGTCTGTTACTAAACACTAGTTGTATTCTAAATTTGAAGCTTCTTTATCTGTTACAAGTGCCTTAGAGTTTTGATGATAATATCAGCGAGTGACAAAATTAAGAAACTTTGACTAGCTATAATTCTTCTACCTGGGGGGCTACCGCGTAACTTTATGGGTATGAACTTCATACGTTTTTGGGAATTTTAAGTCAATTTTATAAAGAAAATAGCCGCTATCAGTACCTTGTTTTGTGACGTCGGGTATAACGATAACTAGCTAGCAACGTTCAACAGAAAAAAGCAGCAAAAATCTATCAAGATAAGGAGTTCAAATGACAGTTGAAGCCCATACCCATATCCATATTTCTTAGCCGGTAGCCCCCCTCCTGGTTCAAATTTAATGTGAAAAATACCGTGTTTATACAATGCCTGCTTCGGTACAAATTCAGGCTTTTAGTTTTATCCACAGCGAAGTTATAGGGGGTCGAAAATTGCCTAAACTGCTTCGAAAAAAGGATGGTAGGCCATGCTGCTTTTTTGCTTGACTTGGCGGGGGCACTGCCGTGCTCCCAGATATTAAAGAAAAAGATAATGATCGATAATTATTATAGTAGCCATTTCGTTTTCTATGTTTGGTTTTGTATTGAAAATACAAACTCTAAAAGCAAATCGAAAAAAGATAGATTTTTGGAAAAACGACTTTTCAGGCCTCGATTGGTTTGTTTGTAAATCTATTTATAAAATTTTGATTGAAATCGATTAAATATTTTTTTTTTTTAAATCGCCATCCCTAAATCCAACCATTACTAAACCAAACCAACTAATGTTGGCGATCGATAGTGGACTATCGATTAATTGAGTAAATCGATCAACTTTATCAAATTGAAATACAATTATCATAAAATGATGCATTAAATCGATTTTTGGACATAGGTTTATTATTAAATTAATATAATTTCATCACATCCCTAAGTGTCTGTCAAAAGACTGTCACTGTCACGGTGGTTGTCTGTTATTCATTCATACACTCCATTCAGTACTCAGAGACTCCCTCACTCCTCCAATCCATTCCATTCCGTTCCATTGATCCATTCCATTCAGTTCGGTCAGTCAGTCGGAATTTGTTTTGATTAGTGCAGGCGTTGGAATCACCCATAGAATAGGTCAAAACTTAGTGGCCGGTAGCCCCGATACCCATTCATTGGCTATAATTAAGACCGCCATTTTGTTGGGGTGCCCCCATTGGCTAAAATTAAGGCTGTCACTTTTTTCAAGAATTTCAAGATGACGTGACGTTTATTTAGTTAGTGTTTTTTTACTCATTTCGGTTTTCTAGTATTCTTTAGATGTTTTTCCACTTTTTCTCAGATATTTCTTTACAGAAATATGGATACATTATTCGAAGACGCCTTCGGTACACGTAAGTAAATCTATTTACGTAGTTTTATGTATCAATTATTTATTACATTAACCTAAATTTGAGTTTTGTTGTTTTAGGTAATTCCAAGAGGCAACTTTGTATTTCTTAAAACTAACCAAAACAAAAGAAAATACAGTTCACAACTTAACCGGAGTAAAGAAGATTCGGTTTCTCAGAAAGTTATGAAATTTATCAAAGGCTAAAGAGTCGCAATAGTTTTTACAAGTGCGTCATGCCTGGCACCACGGAGGCCTCTTTAACCAAAGTTAAACTGTGGGAAAACTCTGCTACCCTTCCACACCCATATGTGCTCATCCAGGAAAAGCTCCCTCCTGGCCTTGAACTTCCCAGATCATTATGGAGATCTTTAAATAGACTCCGTACCCAAGTTGGTCGAAGTAAAGACAACCTGTCCAGGTGGGGCTTCACCAGTAACACGGATCTCGCGTGCAGGTGTGGTTACACTCCACAGACCATGGACCACCTCATTGATTGCTCTGCATGCATGCCCGGACACCTGCACGCGTGAGGACCTCATGTTGGCTGCAGATAATGCGGTGAGAGTGGCACAGTTTTGGGCCAACAACATATGATTTTGTACTTGTCATTGACATGTTGAAGAAGAAGTTATGAATGAAAGGTAGGTAATGTTTGTTTATTCTTTTTATATGAATGTAAGTAGGTATGTGTAATTAATTATTGATTAGTTTTGTAAAAAAATATACATTTTCAATATACATTTAGAAGTGATATCATATGGTGATAATGATAAAGCACAGTAGATTACTTGGGATTAAATTTAAATAATCAGTTGTCACATTTAACAAGTTTCAATTTAGTGAAGTTGTTAATACCAAGTCAAGAGAAAATAACAGTGTAAGTAATTCAATAACTTTGTCAAAACATTTAAAATGCCTTATCATCAAATTCATATTTCTGATTCTGACAAACAGAACAGAATTATAACAAATGTACCGGTGGGATAATATATGATTGTTGTCGGTACGAATGATGGTTTATTGTGATTGTCTTATGACTGGGTATGTTATATATAACTGTTACTGCTATCTACTATCTTAGATCTTACTTAATTATATATACTACCTCTCATCAGTCTATGTACAAAGCTTATCTACTTAATAACAGTTATTAACTATAAACATTGATTATCTATAACTTGTGCATAGCGGCACAACAAACAAAATGTGCTTTATATGAAATATGAAATATACACACTACTCTTTCTTGATTTACAAACTTTTCAGTTCAACTATCACTTATTTGTTTATAAAATGTTATGGCAGATTATAGTAACAATATGTAGAATCTATACTAACCAAATCTAATCTTTTCAGATAACTTGAGTCTCAACGAGGTTCGTGGAGTGCTGCGAAGATGCCCGTGTCTGCCTATTCTTGCGGTTATAAGTTATCAAATCAGAATTATGGTGCAAATTACTGCTGTTAGTAGCTATATTGATTACTTACTGCATTAAATGTTTAAAACTATTAGAATTAGGTTATTGCGTCTTGCATTGAAACTAAAGAGATATTAACAGTGAATAATGAAATGGCAGATACTAAATAAATCGACTAGGAAAAATAGCATTAGCATTTGTGCATAATAAATATTTGCAAGCAGTTTAATTTTTCTTGTAGCTGATAAAGTATTTATATTTCTTAGTTTATCTATAAAGTCAATTTAGTAAGTAATTTCATTACTCTCATTCTTTGTCTTGTAAAAATCTCAACTTATACTTATGTACTTTGTATTTGATAAAATTATAATGTCAAGTAATAAATGCCTTCTTTCATCAAATGTGTTTTTTATTTGAGCAGAATTTAAAATAGTATATTACTAGGGTTGTACCAAACGTCGATGATTTGCACAACTATCGATAACGAATCAAGGGTCGATAGTTCTGGCAGCACTATGTTGTCAAAATCTAATCGGGGTCCGTCATTCACTAACAAACGGCCGCTATAAGGCTTGATTCCTATCTGTACTAGTCTATATAATTTGTGGATTAGTGAGTCGAGTGGGTGGGTGCACGTGTGTACAATTTGTAGCAATGCTAAACGATCATTCAATTTATATAACAGAAAATGCTATTTTGCGTTTTCAATTACTATCTATTCAATCGTTTTAATTTACATAGTGCATCTAATCATTTTATCTGAATGTTTAAATTTATTTCTAACTCCTGTGATAATATAAAGCAAACACACTACAAGTGATAAGTGGCTGCTGCAGTTACAAATAATTTATTTGCGTGACAAACTATGCCTGTGACGAGTTTTATCAAGTCCCCGCAGCGGTTATGGGAAAACGTCTCATCTACGTTTGTGCACTTCATTGAAAAGATATTCTTCACCCTCGGAGTGGTAATCGCCCGGCGCCCTTGGACTACCATCATAGTGACATGGATATTTTTACTTCTAAGTTGCGCCGGGTTAATAAAGTTTTATATAGAGAAAAATCCCATGAAGCTATGGGTACCACCAGAATCTGACTTCTACCACGACACAAAGTGGTACATCGACAACTTCGGCACCGGATTCCGACTTCAGAGGATTATTATCACAGCTGATGATGTTTTGGATCCCAAAGTGTTAATGGCTATAGGCAACATAACAAATGAAGTGAACTCTCTCAAAGTGGATTTTAATAATACGTCTTTTCTCCTGAAAGATCTGTGTTACAAAGTTCCAGTTGTGAATTTTATGAATTTAAACCAAAACGTTAGATCTGCAAAAACCGCAAGTGAGATAAGTAATAGCAGTTCTAATAAAGATAATCCTAATGACAATGACTACTCTGATCCTACTTTCTGGATTGGCGACGATTTCTACTGTGGTTTCCTCAATAGCTTCCAAATGAGCTGTCTTCAGAATAATATTTTAGACTTATGGAGTAATAATCCATCTACTGTGGCTAATTTAACTAAGCACGATATCATATCGAAAATTAATAAAGTTAAAACAAATCCTGTAACTGGGCATCCTTTAGATTACATTAAATTGTTAGGCGGTGTTAAGTATGACGAATCTGGTGATGTCGTTACTGCTAAATCAATCATGCTGACATGGTATACTGAAGTAAACATGTCGTCAATTGACATAAATGAAGTAGGCAATCTTGTTGGTACTGAGGACTGGGTTTCTGTTCCACTTGCGATTTGGGAGGCTAAGTTTATAAATCTCTTACAAAATATTTCTCAAAATGCTACTGGGATACAAGTTTTTTATGAAGCTGGTAGGAGTTTTGCTGATATTAGTGGTGAGGCTATGTTCCACGATTTGGACAAATTATTTTTAGGCATAATTGTTATGTTCTTCTATATACAGTTTGCATTATCGAGATTCAATTGGTTGGAAATTAGATTAACTTTAGGTAGTGTTGGGTTGCTATGTGTAGGGATGGCTTACGTAACGGCGGTCAGCTGGTGTTCCATTATAGGCGTTCCTTTTGGACCGGTACATTCTTCTTTACCTTTTCTACTTATGGGTCTTGGTGTTGATGACATGTTCGTAATGAGTGCTTGCTGGAGAAATTTGTCCCCAGCGGAATCAAAGAAAAGTCTTCCGACTAGAATAGGGCTAATGTTAGAGCATGCAGGCGTATCTATCGTCATCACATCTTTTACAGATATAGTCGCTCTACTTATAGGAGCTATAACCATTTTGCCTTCCCTTAAATCCTTTTGTATATATGCTGCTGTGGGAGTATTCTTCATATTTTGCTATTCTGTAACGTTTTATGTTGCTGTATTCACATTAGATATAAAGAGAATAGAGTCTAATCGCAATGGTTTGTTATTTTGTTACAAACATTCAAAACAAATACATATTTCCAATGAGGAATCAATATTTCAAAAGATATTGGCGTCTTGGTATAAAAATGTCGTGTTTACGATTGCTGGCAGAACTATTATCATATTATTCACGATTGTTATGACCGGATTCAGCATCGAGTCTATTCTTCACTTAGAACAGAAGTTTGATCCGAAATGGTTTATACCAGAAGATACATATTTAAAAAGCTTTCTGAATACTCACGATCACTATTACCCAGAACATGGACATCCCGCAATGATATTTTTAGGGAAAATGAATTACCATAATGAGTTTCAAAGATTGTACAACATGACCCAAGAACTTCGTAATCAAAGCTATGTAGACGACGTTACGGATTGGGTAGAACCGTTCCATAAATATGTCATGAAAAACTATGGCCGTGATTTGAAAAGCAATTCAATGATTTCGGATGAGGAATTTAATAATTACCTAACGAGATTTCTGTTCAGTCCTATTGGTGGTAGATTTCAGATTAATTTCAAATTTTCGTCTCCCATCCAATGCGGCTCTCCCGCCTCGAATATAACTGCATCTTCTGTAGCTTTTAAATTTAATAGATTTCAGGGGCCAGAAGAATATATTCCTGCTATGAACCATGCAAAAAGCCTTATAAAATCTACTCAGTTTGAGTCCGACGATGGATATCGTAGCGTTTGGTCCAAAGCGTTTGCAAATTGGGTTACTGATGAGATCATTGCCGTTGAAGTTGAAAGAAATATTGAACTAGCCTTGCTGTGTGTAATGATTTGTACAGTAGTATTGATAACTAATTTACAAATGTGTTTCTGGATATTTATGTGTGTTCTCTTAACGATTGTGAATGTGCTCGGCTGGATGCAGAGATGGGGCATGACAGTTGATATAATTTGTTGTATTGGCCTTGAATTAGCAATAGGGTTGTGTGTGGATTACGCGGCTCATATTGGCCACACTTTCTTGACTACTTCCGGAGATTCTCGTAAAGAAAGAGCTTATAAAACAGTCACATCTATAGGGGGCGCAGTGTTATTAGGTGGTGGCTCTACATTCTTATCATTGTCTCTTCTTAGTATGTCAAAAGCATACACGTTCATTTCATTTTTCAAGATATTTCTGCTAGTCATAGTTTTCGGACTCTTCAATGGTCTGATGTTTTTACCAGCAGTGTTGTCACTAATTGGTCCTCAAGCTTACACGAAAAGGGATAAAAAAGAAAAGTCACCAGAAGCGGTAGAGCTTAATGGCAAACATCAAATAATAATAATTGAAAAAGAAACATTAGAGTATTACGAAGAGAGATGATAATTAGATTTTATGCTGCAATAAAAGGCAATAAATGGCATCAACATTACATAATTTGTAATAGTTTATACAGATAAATAATTAGAAAGAAATATTTCTATCAGCAATATTAGGTATATAAATGTTGATAGTTTTTTCAATTAGCATTATACAACGTGGGTTTGGGAACTATCTGATGTTTATATTAAAATACGTATAGTTTTTTATCCTTACCTTAAAAAATGCCACTGCTTCAAAGTGAATGACCAGACCAGTGATAAGATAATTAGGCAATTGAATATAAATAAAAATGTAATCTCATGAACAATGATAATTTAATAATAATTAGGAATGTAATGTTCAAAGAACGAGTGTGGTGTAATCAAAGCAATGAACCTGAGATGTAATTTATTGTAAGTTACAGATTTAGCTTTAAGGCGAAAGAGTCAAATACTGTACACACCGATTTATTAGTAGGGACATAATTAAATGGATGGACAAGCAATTTTTTATGGAGCTAAGATTATGTGAATTATACTACTATTATATTTCTTAAAGTAAGTTTTGTTTTTGTTACACTGTAGAGTTAATTGAGATTGTATAAGAATGTCGATGTGCAAGTTAGCCTAATAAGACGTTCAGACGTCTCGCCGTCTGAAAAGCGAAAGTATAAGCAATTACTTAAGTATGTAAAAATATTCTGTCCTGATTAAAGCTTCCTAGTTTTTAACTAATCGCTATTTACGAATTACCTAATTTGTTCGAATATGAAAATAATCGAGACAGATTTAAGAGATTTGTCATGAAACAAGTGAAGTAAAGACTTTTTATAGAATTTTCACTGGGTTTTTTGTTATAAAACCATTGGATTGGTATCTAAGTGCTCATGTTAGTATGAGGACGCACTTTATAAAATATTCAGACTCTTAAAAATTCTTTTTCATCTCTCATATTCGGAAAGTGATGTATATTTAATCTGAGCAGCGGGTTCAAAACTCTGCGTTCCACCCTAGGGTGGAAAAGTATTTTTTTAAATAGAACTGAATTTGGTTACAGTCAACCATAGAGTTACCTCATCGGCAATGAAAAAGTTTTCTACTGATTTTGTATGGGGCTGAGACTTTTTCAAAAATGAATTTTATAAAAATTAGAATATCTCAAAAACGGTGCGTCGTAGCTCAAATCTAACAAAATTTTCACTTATAACTCCCTACAGTAGCCCGGAGATACTTAGGAGGCATCCGATGGTTTTTTTTGTTAAAAATTTTTTTTGTTTAATCTAAACTTAAAATTTATTGAATACTAGCTGACCCAGCGCGACTTCGTTCCCGTGGCCCTACCCCCTACTCCACCCTACCCTACCCTACCCCTACCCTACCCTACCCCTAACCTACCCCTACCCTACCCCTACCCTACCCCTACCCTACCCCTACCCTACCCCTACCCTACCCCTACCCTACCCCTACCCTACCCCTACCCTACCCTACCCTACTCCTACCCTACCCCTACCCACCCCTACCCCTACCCTACCCCTACTCTACCCCTACCCAACCCTACCCCTACCCTACCCCTACCATACCCCTACCCTACCTCTACCCTACCCCTACCCTACCCCTATATCCTTCCTTGGACTTCCACGAACATTTCAAGACCAAAATTAGCCAAATCGGTCCAGCCGTTCACGCGTGATGTCGTGACCAAGGGAAATAGGGGTTCATTTTTATATACAGGATATTTTTTTTATCAGTGCACAAATTTTTAGGATCGACTCAGAATCGATAACTGAACAACTTTCTCCTAGAAACATGGGTCGAAATACGACAAAAATTTTTGGACTTCCCATACTAATTCGATCACGTGATCAGTCCGATTTGTATGAAAGGTCAAAATTTTTTTGTCATATTTCGACCTATGTTTCTAGGAGAAAGTTGTTCACTTACCGATTCTGAGTCGATCCTAAAAATTTGTGCACTGATAAAAAAATTATCCTGTATATAGATAATAGAAAAAACAGAGAAGGCGAAGCCCCCCGCCACCATTCTTTTATTTTTCTAGGTAGCTTTAGTTGGTTTATTGCTTTTCTTATATAGGGGAAACTCATGATTTGATGAACGTATTACAATTATGTTTCATCATCATGTCAGCCGAACGGCGCATACTGCTAGGTTTAGGCCTCCCCCATGGATCTCCACAACGATCGGTCCTGCGCTGCCCGTATCCAGCGACTTCCCGCGACCTTGACTAGATCGTTGGTCCACAATAATGTTAAAAAAAATAAAACAAAAAACCACTAATAATAAATTGTATGTAACCGATTATTTCCGTTTCATCGTCGTTTCGACGCATAAAACCTATTTTGATATTTTTCAGCTCAAAAAGACCCTGGACCCTGAAAAGGGCTAATAAGTAAATTTTACGTTTGCCATGGGGATTGCAAAATTCAAATAGGAAGTGTGCTATAATCTATAATGATTGACAACGGTGCTTCGATCAACAATAACACCTAGTTCTAGATACATAGTTGGAGTGACAGACATGGCCGAGCGTTATACGCCTACTCGAGAGTATAACTATAAGTAGATCATTTTGACAGTGTCAATAATACTAAGGTATTTCAAACTTGGAACGCTTCCTGTCATTTATTATGTAAGATCGTAATATTCGTAACCTTTTTTCTCCGTTTAAAAAAGTCTGTGCCATATAAAGATTTCATTTAGTTCGTGAGCCTTCATCTAGTACTATTCTATTGTAGATCCTAGCAGCGGTGTCGTAATGGTTATATAACACAGGTTCTTTTTCTTCATAGTTGTCTATGGTTTAAAGTGTAAAGTGTGTCAATTTAATGTTCAGGTTCATAATTCTAATACCTATTATTATAACAAGTGTAGATAAACTTGGTAAGTAAGTATCTTTCCCAAAAACACATCAATGGTATATCTCTTTAATTTTGTGATAAAAGGATAAGGTACCAACTTAGTAGCTTTTTTTACTTACATTTTAGCACTATTTAGTAATAATTTATGAAAATTATAAATATTAGTATATTAAATACGAATACAAAACTACCAACAATGACTGTAAAAAACGTGATCAATGACAAAATATAAACTTACTTTTTATACTATGAAGTTAAGTTATTATTATATACCTATATTTACCCAATCATTACACCGTCAATGCACTCCTTTTTTTGCTTTAATATTTCCATTTTTAGATTAAGATGATCAGAAGCTTGTATCCAATTTGGCAATGAAGTAATTACATAGATAATAAATATATAAAGGTTACATAATAAGTGATAAAATATAAATTGAAATTTGGAGAGACCCATTGAGATCCATAAACAATGATTCCATATTACCCGGCGGGCATCGAGTGTTTCGAGATTCACCAACTCGAGTTTCAGCCAGTCATACATACATACACATACAAAACCACAGATAATAATAATACTATAGTCTTACAAAAAACAATTTTATTTTTAATTTTTCATCTAAAGCCGAAAACTGCTGGAAGGAGATAGCAATGAGAAAACGACGCGCGCGGGAGCGTGACCGTTTTGGCAGATTAGGCAAAAAAAACACAAAATCACTTCGTATTAAAAAACTACAGCGATTTAAAATAAAATGCTTCTATGCGATCCTAAATATTATTGGTGTCCACTAATTAAACCAATTTCCAATTGTGTAAGTAACCCCATTTAAGAATAATCTTGAATTTTCGTATTTTTAGAGGTCTTTTCGAAAAGAAAAAGTGTCGAGGCAAAATCATAAAATCGTGATTTTGAAACAAAACTAATCAAGATAAAGATATGAAGAAATATATATCTTCTTACCAGATTTGTAACAACTGTATGTAACCGTCCTATAGTTACGTTAGTACATATATTATATATTCTGAGCTATAGTTTTTAATAAAAAAGTCCATACTTTTTCCGAGTAGGGCCTTAACGCACGTGATTGGTGTGCCTATCATTCAACCGACGGGTAACTCGGGTCTTAACCGGTCTCTATACAATACAAACGACACTATACGTTTTCCACCCTCTAAAACTTTTACATACATACAGCAATAAATTTTCGGAATGTTGTTGAAATGAAGAAGAACTACCTAGTGCTGTGCGTTTTGTTCTTTTTAATATTCATTGCAGATTTGAAAATATTGGCACTTTTTTGTTTTGTATAAAATCACTAAAGATAAATATTAAAAATATTGTGTCCGTCAAGATGGCGGGATCCATGGAATCCAGATAATTTTGATAATTATATATACTACCTAATTACTACTATTTGCTACCTTCGGTGAAATAATTGCTAGCTACCTTGATATTTTTAAAGTTATAAGCAAAATGATTTAGTCTCGCCATCTTGATGTCAAGATGGCGGGACCAAACTAAACCATTCGCTGTTATTAATTACATTTGATTTTAATATTTACTACCTCTTTGTAGGTAGACACATAGTCATACCTCAAAGTTACTGTTGCTATAATTTTGAAGTTATGAAATATAAATTGTGGTCTAGCCATTTTGACGATCACATTTTATTAAAAGAACAATTAGTTAATATATTTTTTAATACTTATAATTTACTACCTTATTTCTACTTTACCGTACAGTAATTGAAATTAATTTATTTCAAGTAATTTTGAATAAAATAAAATAAATACTTGTCAAAACGTACAGCCCTTAAGTTGTTCTTATGCATTTCAACAACATACTTACCGAAAATTCATTGCTGTATGTTAAGGTTTAGTTAGAGGGTGGTGGAAAACGTTATCGCCGCTTGTATGGAGACCGTATGCTTTCTGAATCTACTTATCTAAACTGCATAGAAGAATACCGAAGACCAACTGAATAGAAGAATAATAAATAATAAATAAATAAATAAATAACTTCTTACATTCACACCAATTATCTAAGCCCATTTTAATTTCATTAAGAAACTGTATCATGGAAAAATTGATAACGGATAAATATATACTTAAATACTTTTTTTTTGTAAATACATACTTAATATACATAGTAAACACCCAGACCAAGACAAATAGACATGTTCATGCACACAAATATTTGTCTTGTTCGGGAATCGAACCCTAGACCACTGAATACCGAAGACCAACTGAAGACTAAGATGAGAAATTAATAAGGTCGTAGTTTAATTAAAGTAACTTTGTTTTTAGATTATTTATTTATTACCCTAACAAACCATTTCGTAATAATTGTCACAAAACATACGTTGTGAAGTATCTGCTTATCTCTGCATTATAAGGGTCACCTGATAACCGTCCTGTGATGCATCATGCACGACATGATACATCATGACGATTAAAATGATAAATAGGAATTTCATTTGGTTGTCTTTTAAAAACCGACACTAGACTTTCGTTAGTGCATATTGTGAATGCAGTTTTTATTATTGAATTTAATGAAATTGAAGTGTTAGAAAAAAATCAACCCGTCTCACAAGGCTTCGATGGAACTCGAACCCACGACCTTTCACCTTCCGGGCGAATGCTCTAACCACTGATTGAAGAATGTTTTTTTTACAATGCACAGAATTATGCCGACTAAAAGCCGCCATTTCATTTTTTTAATATATTTATATACCTACTTATCTAACGACTAATCTACCGAATGTAACAACGACGTATCATTTATCGAAATCGATTCATCCGTTTAGAAGTTACGGGGGAACACAGGAACAGACACACATACATTTAGGTCAAATACCTACATAGCCTCCTTTTGGGCTTCGCCTCAGTCATGTAAAAGGAGCACAACAAGGATGAAGCCCACGATCAAACTGGATTACACGCAGATGAAGTCGCGGGCAGGCCAGGCATTTGCTTGTCATTAGGCACCATATTGTTTTCGTCTTAACTTGATAGGGTAGAAGGGGGCTTCTGCAGACTTTTATAGCAAAAAGTAGCCTCATAACTTTTCATTATTTTTGCCAAAGGTAATTAAGAAAGGATTTTAAAGTACCTAATAATAAAATAACAAATGTTAAAATTATTATTACCTAATACACAATGCAATTTTTTTTAATGTTAGAATTCCTTACGACCTACGATTTTCTTTTGATAAACGCCATCTTCTGTTTAAATTAATTATCTATGAAAATAGTTTCAATGCATTTGGCACTTTTCGCACAATACAGATCGGCAATCTTTTCTGTTCCGGTTGGACAGCAACTTGACAGCAAAATTACATTAAAAAGAAAACACGTTACCTAGTTCCAGTTTTGGACATCGGAACAGAAAACGTTGTCGCACTGTAAGTAGGTACGTATTTTATTGTTTTAAATTTTATGATAAAGGTTGTATTTAATGTATGATGTATGTACCTACCCGTAAAGGCAGATAAATTCTCTATTATTTAGGATATTACTTTTGTCTTAAATACCTAAGACCATTTAGCACGGTCAATGTGAAAAAACCCAGTGGCAACAAAGTGGCCTCCCTCCTGCCAACTTAGCAAATTTTGGCCTACTCATGTTTGTTAACTTTGCGCCAAGTTGTTGGCACGTCACGTCACTGATCTAATAACTTAATCTTACCACCAGTGGTTTTACAGGTAGGCCGTGTATAACCGTTAAATCAACAATTAACAAGTTCTGGTATTCGTGTCACCTGCCTACTACATTACTGCAATTAGCACCATCTAAGTTACAAGCCCTACAAACATTTTATATTTTATAACGTTATATTTTTTATTGAGCACATAACCACACGCGTAACGCAAGTCATATTTTCACTTTATTTAGGTATATGACCCGGCTCTGGCCCATTCAGGACAAAAAATTCGGTGAACTGCCTCTTAGTTACTTCTTTTTATGTGGCTAGGGGAGGGGGGGGGGGGGGGGGGGGGCGTCTCGCGCAGTCATTACTTAAATAAACACTAACACCTAGTTTTAAACATAACCAAATAGTAAAAGCACAGAAAATATAAAGATTGTAAAAGGTTCAACGCGTGAATAGCGAGGCACCAAGCCACACGGAAAGAAGTAAAAAGTGGTTCACCGAATTTGTCCCCGACGACACCTCTAGTGTAAGTAAGTAAATACCCATTATACTGTCCAGTCAAAATAAATGTTTTTGTATGGAGTAGGTTACAATTAAAGCACTTCGGGTGATAATTTAGAATAACATAAATAAATAAGTACCTACTTGAAAAACCGGAAAACAGAATAATCTCTGATATTAACTACGTATCAATAGAGTAAGAAAATATCATAATCTATATGGTATCCATATATTAAATTATAATATTCACCAAAAGTGCCTTTTTTTGTCAAATAATTATAAACGGCCAAAACACAACTTAAGGTATTTCTAACGAACGCACACCAGAATACCTACAAATTCACGATGAGTGCTCAAAAAATGGCAATAAGTACTATTATTTAAAAATAAATTTCTTAGGCGCAACCTTATTTTGCTTAGACTATACGGCGAAAGCAAAGTTCAAAAATAGAAAGATTAGGTATGCTAGCTAACGGGACTTAGATATGTTTTTAATTGATAGAGTGAAAGTCTAGATACACAGTCTAGACAAGCGAAAGTAATATTGAACATACATACATGGCTAACTAAAGAGATCATGAAAGTAGTGATAAGTGTGGACTTCGATCATATGAATAGGTATCAAGTGAGAGTCTGATTGCTTTTTGCAATGCTGCTGCTGATTGCCGACCAACTGCTAAAGTCTCATCGTTAAAAAAATGGAAAATGAGGTACTTATTTAGAAAAAATTTAGAAAAAATCGACCCGTCTCACAACCAGCTCCGATGGGACTCGAACCCACGAAATTTCGCTATCCGGGCGACTGTTCTAACCACTGAGCTACGGAGCTACTGCTCTAACCAACGACTCCGTAGCTCAGTGGTTAGAGCAGTCGCCCGGATAGCGAAAGGTCGTGGGTTCGAGTCCCATCGGAGCTGGTTGTGAGACGGGTCGATTTTTTCTAAATACTTCATTTTCCATTTTCAACCATAAAAATTGCATTGTGAATGCAAAAAAGTAAAAATTTAAATAACTCACATCGTTAATTTTAACATAGGCACTAGCTAGTGGACCATGTTTTTTTTTATTACACAACGGGTTAGCAATTAGCCTTCATCGCACCTGAGGGCCTATTAACGTAAAATCCGAAACTTCGTTATACCCGTCTCTTGCACTCCCCAATCCTGACGACAGAATCGGGTGAAAGGGACGGGGCTAACACCGATATTACACGGTTCAACCAAATTGATTCACTTTGGTTGGAAGGCGCAGAAGTGAAAGACACTTACAGAAGTTAACCGTGTAATACTGCCATAACGAAGTTTCGGATTTTGCGTTTCATAGTAGGGCAGAGGTACCCTTTGTGGCCACTTTAAGGATTTTTTGACTTTTAAGCACTAAGTACTAAATGGTCTTAGGTATTTAAGACACAAATTATATCTTAAATTATAGATAACTAGCGGCCGCCCGCGGTTTCACCCGCGTGGTTCCCGTTCCCGTGGGAATATCGGGATAAAAAGTACATATAAACCTTCCTCTTGAATCACTCTATCTATTAAATAAAAACGCATCAAAATCCGTTGCGTAGTTTCAAAGATTTAAGCATACAAAGGGACATAGGGACAGAGAAAGCGACTTTGTTTTATACTATGTAGTGATTTATCTAAGTACCTTTAAAGGTACATTTTTCAAATTTATAAAAGTAAAATCGTTTTTTATTATATTACACACAATGTGTGAGAGGTGCCAAATGTACCGGTTTTGGCCACTTACTGATAGTTAAACTTTTGTAAGTATAGCGAAAAATCAAAACCAAACTCAGGTAAAATCAATATATTCTAATGCGCTAGAAACCAGTCAATTGCAAAACAACAATTTAATTGTAAAAAACAAAGGTTTATAAAGTATTTCATCCAAAACCAATTTGTTAAAATTTTCATACAAAACATTTTTTAAAACAGAAAATGGAATTTATTGAAAAAAAAATCTTATGACATAAGGAATTCTAACGGTTGTTATTATTACTTACCTTAAAATACTTTGCCTTTATCAAAAATGGCTAAAAGTTGTTTAGAAAACTTTTAGAGCAAAAAGTGGCTAAAACCGGTACAGTGGCCAAAACCGGTACGCCTGCCCTACCTACGGCTCCTGATGTTAAGTGGTGATAAGGTGGAAGCGCACTACTCCCGGAAACCTCGACCCCTAAGGAACTGGCTATCTTATCTCTAACTGCCGGAACACAACAATGCTGCAAACATTGATGTTATATTATGGCTTCAGACTTAGATACTTTAGAAGTTTAGACCACGGAGGCGGCAGCCGGCGGCAGTTGGAATTACAATGCTATTTTAAACGAGTAATAAAATAGCTAAATACCAACTAGAAAAAAAAACAACACTTTGAGTCTAGGAAAAATGTGATAGTAAAATACCACGAGCCCCATAAGTAGCTTTCAGGCGGGATTCGAACCCGCGCCTCCGGGAATCCGGGGCCCGTTGCTCTGACCAACTAAGCTACCGAAAAGCTTAACACGACTCGTCGAATTTTGCTATCACTTGTTACGCTGTAGGCCAGCGTTGTTTCATCAATGTGAGGAAACCCTCGCATCCGAAAGAAACATTTTTGCAAATGTTTAACAGTTGATCTATATGCATGCAGCCATGGCCCGCTATTATTTCTCGGCTGCTTGAGTGCAACGAGTGAGATAGAGGATGGCTTTGATGCAGCCATTATTTGTACACAGATCAATGAACAACGTAGAACCACGTAGAACAAAGCACCGTTTACATTTGGTACACGAAGCTAAGTAAAGTACCTATTACTACTAGTAGTAGCTGCCCGCGACTTCTCGAGAAATTCGGTTTAGAACATTAAGTATATTATAACTCAATGGTTAAAATATCGCGCCCTTACTGGGCCATAGCGGCCTAGAGCCATATAGATAGAGCGCCTTACAAACATTTTGTAGGTCGCGCGAACGTCGCCATTATATCACGGGCAAAAGGGCCCACTTTATGCGACACATGTAGCGGCAAATATTATTCTGTGGTAGCGGTGTCGTATAGACCATTTCATTGTCGTTTAGAAGAGGTTGTAGATATACAGGCAATAGGCTCTAATTTGTATAACTTATAAGTTGCATAAATTCTAAAATTACTTCAATACGATGTCTTTAGCACTTTTAGTTACGTAACTTTGTAAGAAATTGAATTGAACATAAACTACCTATCTAATGAAGGTTTCAATCAAGTATGGATAGTGGAGCTACTAATACAATTAAATATATTTATAAATTAGAATTCTTATTTCCATTTTCCACGACCTAAATGGGTCCATAAGTATTTAAAAAAAATAGTTGGACCCATTCGTGGAACCTACAGTCCGAAAGGATCTAAAGATATCTTTAGATATATCATGTTCTAGGAAGCCAATAAGTAGTATATAAGACTAGGTACTTACTTAGATATAATTATAATAATATGTCTTAAATAACAATAAGATATTTGCCACAACAGATTGTAGTAATTTACCGAATAATTTTAATGTAATGGGTCCAGCTGAAAATCAGCGTTGCCCTTTCGGCTGTTTCATTAGATTTAGCCTAGCAAGTAGGTATGGCGTAGCATAAGAAAATGTGTATTCTAATATTTGTAATGTAATGTAGGTACCTAATAGAAAAGAACGCCGAATAAATGATTACTTTACTTTAGGTACCTAGGTTTTGATTTCAATTCAACCGATTTGCGCGTCAAGTTGGTGTATCACACTATATTAGGTACCTATTTGATTAGACATCTGTCACGCACGACACGCGTCGAGTGTCCAATGATTGCACTAATCGCTTTCATTGGAGTAGGTACTTACCTACCTTCCTTCATCAATGCAATGCATCACAAACATAGTAATTTAAATTAATTAGCAGTACCTACAGTACCTACCTATGAATTTATGTATTTATGTTTTTTGTTTATATTTCATCAGTAGGTAGGTACCTAAGTATATCTTTAAAAATAATAAATAAAGTAGCAAAAGATCAAACAATGTGTGGCAATAGTAGATTCAGTCGTAGGTATCCTGGAGTAAGAAATTAAATCAAAATGTATTGTCTATCAATGAATAATAGGTAGTCTGAAATATGACGCATCCTAGTTTGTTAATCTAGAAGTGCAATCATTTATCTCTACCGTTTATAAGGAAGGGCATTGTAATGTTTCAACACCACCATTAAACATTGCCTAGTTCAATGTTTAATGGTGGTGGTAGGTAAGTATTTATATTTAGCAAAGATAAAGTTGCCTTTTTGTGTAAACAAAGACGCAATGCAAAGCATCATAATAGTAAAGATAGATACCAATTGCACTATAAGTATAAAATAGCCAAGTCCAACGTTTACTGTAAACAAAAGATATTGCGCAGAACTTAAGTATTTACTTTTATTTACCTACTGCGACTGCGCTCTTGTGCTATGCTAACCATACTTTATGGGAAAATATCAGAAGAAATAGCTTTCTGTACCTAATGCAATATATCGTTCAATTATAAAAAAATAAAACCGCCTTCTAAAAAACCACATCAAAAAAGTAAGAAATAATTCCTCACCAAATAAATAACGTAAGTACTTTGAAGTCGGGCGGGTTTTAACAAAAACAACAAAAAATTGAACATGTTTCACGCCCGACTTCAAAGTACTTACGTTATTTATTTGGTAAGGAATTATTTCTTACTTTTTTGATGTGGTTTTTTAGAAGGCGGTTTTATTTTTTTATAAAAATAATTTTTATTTCACTCTTTTTAGTGCATCGTGCAGGCAATTTACGTGTTTTCTGGTAAATAGGTATGTGATCAAACTCAAAACTCCTTTTTCGAAGTCGGTTAAAATACTTTGAGGTATCCCCTTTTTAACAAAACAAGAATCATCTAAATCGGTTTATAAACAAAGGAGTTATGCCTAAAGATACGTATTAAATTCACATAAAGTGTTAACGAAAACGACAGTATTTTCAAGATTTCCTGAAAACTACAGAACCGATTTCAAAATTTCAAAAAATGGGACCAACTTGGAAACTAACCTGATGTAATAACGTTTGAACCATTTCAATCGGTTCAGCCGTCTTCGAGTAATCGGTGGACATACACAAAAAAAAAAAAAAAAAACATACATACAGACGAATAGAGAACCTCCTCCTTTTTGATTTAGAAGTCGGTTAAGAAGGTTATTAAATTTAAACTACAATTTATACTTAGATTGCTGGGAAAATCATGGGTCAGGCCGTTATGGTCCCATCGGTACGTCCCCGTTGTAATAGTTGGATTCAAACCAAAGAAACGACGGACGGCATATCGGCAGTGGGCGTACCGGCGTACCAGAGGGCCTACTCTGAAACGCAAAACCCGAAACTTCGGTATACCCGTCCCTCTTACTCTCTAGTTGGGACAGAATCGAGTGAAAGGGGCGGGGCTTACCGAAGTTTCGGATTAGCGTTTCAGAGTACGGGCCCTGGATTGGCCCATATCGGCCGGACCCGAAATCATCGGAGTGGAGGCCTGATCATATTATTATAATAATAATAATAAATACTTAACTTTTCACAATCTCACTAATTATCTAGCTCATAACTATGTAGTTATCATTAAGAAACTGTGCTATGGAAACTAGATAACGGATAAATATATACTTATATACTTTTTTTTGTACATACATACTTAATATAGGTACCTACATAGAAAACACCCAGACCAAGACAAATATACACGTTCATGCACACAGATATTTGTCTTGTTCGGGGATCGAACCCGAGACCTTTGGCGCAGTAGGCAGGTATCCTACCCCTGCGCCAAATCGGTCGTCTATTGTTATATAATATTTCGAATATTTGTATTGTATACTACTCCAGGCGACTATTCAATATGAGTCCGTGGGATTTTGCCACCTCTCGGTCACGCTTTAAAAACGAACAACAACTGATTGTTGTTGTAGTTAGCACAATAATACCAATTCCTGCCATACATATTGCAAAAATATTGTGGTCCATTTGATAACCCCCTTATTTTGAATCGGATCTTGAGTGTTACTTATGTAAGTACCTACTCGTATATTACCTATCTCATCTTGGGCCATGCATTTAATGAAAGTTACAGGCCCTCAAAACTGGATAAAGTACGACATGCAACCTCTTGCAACAGTATAAATATTACGTATGACAGGAACGAACATGCCTTTTTGTCACGGATATGTTTTATTTTAACGGTCCGTATGTACCTACTCATTATCATTCATTTCTTTCACGTAGGGTTAATTAACTAAATTCTATCAATTGTTTTTGCAATGTGCAATGCAATACGATTGTTTTCGATGTTTGCATGCAGGTTACATCCCATTTATTAGTGTGGTGATACTTCCATGAATACAGTCACGAGTAATAATATGTTAAGGCGAGGATTCCCGACCGAAATAGGCACGCTAACGCTTGCTCGGCCGCGCGCGATATACTTCACGCGGACGCAGCGGCAGCCGGCAGTGAACTGTGAACTCGCGAGCGCCCCGCGAATCGAAAATCACTTAAAATTCAATTTAAAATTAAATAAAAATAAATTTAAACTTTTGACGGCCGGAATCCCTCGGCTATTCAAAGACAATTATTTTCGTATATTTTTTATTAACTAAAACCAAGTAACTATACTGCAAGTAATAGGATATTTGGATTACGATTAGACGGATGTTTGGGATTTTATTTGACACAGTTAAATATCACCAATCGAAAAAAACGGCCGGAAGCACTAGATAAATAACTGTAAAATAACATATATTTTTTCCAAATTTTGAGTACTTGTGGTTTGCGAGTAATCCATAATCTAAAATACCCTATTTTCGGTATGTTAGTGTTAGTTAGTATGTTACTAAAGTCTTACTTATTGGACAGAAAATTCCAAGTGAAATTTGGTGAAGAAGTCTCAAAGCTGTATGACATTAAAGCTTCTGTCCCGCAAGGCTCAGTACTTGGCCCGGTACTCTACTCTATATACACAGCTGACCTGCCTGCTGATGGAGATGTAGTAACTGCGACATATGCCGACGATACTGCCTGTCTGGCAAGCGATACTAATCCAGAAGTAGCTGCACAAAAACTGCAAAGTCATCTTATCAAAATAGATCAATGGTTGGATACATGGAGAATCAAACCAAGTAGGGCAGGCGTACCGGTTTTGGCCACTTTTTGCTCTAAAAGTTTTCTAAACAACTTTTAGCCATTTTTGATAAAGGCAATTAAAATAAAGTATTTTTAGGTAAGTAATAATAACAACCGTTATAATTCCTTATGTCAAAAGATTTTTTTTCAATAAATTCCATTTTCTGTTTGAAAAAAATGTTTTGTATGAAAATTTTAAGAAATTTGTTTTGGATGAAATACTTTATAAACCTTTGTTTTTTACAATTAAATTGTTGTTTTGCAATTGACTGGTTTCTAGCGCATTAGAATATATTGATTTTACCTGGGTTTGGTTTTTATTTTTCGCAATACTTACAAAAGTTTAACTATCAGTAAGTGGCCAAAACCGGTACATTTGTCACCTCTCACATTGTGTGTAATATAAAAAAAACTATTTTACTTTTATAAATTTGAAAAATGTACCTTTAAAGGTGGATAAATTATCTATAATTTAAGATATAATTTGAGTCTGAAATACCTAAGACCATTTAGTACTTAGTGCTTAAAAGTCAAAAAATCCTTAAAGTGGCCACAAAGGGTACCTCTGCCCTACTACAAAATAGGTACAAATAATCTTTACCCTGCGAAGAGGAGACTGCCCACCTGTCTACCTACGAGGTGAACCTATACCCACCGAAAGCAGTGTGAAATATCTGGGTCTTCATCTGGACAGAAGGTTGACCTGGGCTAAACAAATTAAAGCCAAGAGAAAGGAAGCAGATTTACAGTTTAGAAACCTTGACTGGCTCATTGGGCGACAATCATCTCTCACATTAAATAATAAAATATTGGTATATCAATAATTAAACCCATATGGACATATGGTATTCAGCTCTGGGGATCAGCCAGCAAATCAAACTTAGAGATCTTGCAGAGGTTCCAAAATAAAGCACTTAGAATATTATGTAACGCCCCATGGTTCTCAAGAAATGTTGAGATACATGAGTATTTAAATATACCAACTATTGGAGATGAAGTTAAGGAGTACAGCAAACAATATAAGACCAGACTTGAGACCCATACTAATGAACTTGCAAGAAATCTACTCAAAACTGACGGCAATACGGCACGGTTAAAACGTTGGCAAATATTGCAACTGGATGAGAGAAACTAACTGATTCAGTTCTTGAAGCAGGGGGTGAATTCGATGGAATACCTCTAAAAAGTCATTTATTTTACAAACCATCTGATTATGGCTTGAACAGCTGATTGTAGATGACACCACAAACAACAAAAAAAAACTCTATTTTCGGGAATCGGCGCCTTAACAACTTAGAACTTTGTCACATTGAAGCGTTCTGAATTCTGAAATAAGTCACTGTAATGACGTAATAGTAGTTCCATGTTTTTTACTTATTATTGCTCGTGACTTTACTTTTACCTTTAAATCATTTGAAAAATAACTATCACATATTTTTTATATTTCAATTCCATGCAATGTTCAAAACACTATGATAAGTAAAAATTAACTACCTAGACGTAGCCGCAACACTTGCAATTTCAGGCTTGTCTTATATAAAGCTAGGGAGAAACTTCTATTCTAAGTATACTATACGAATACTATTTCTCTTCCAAAACATACACGTGTTATTACTTATTTTTACACTAAACAATTCGTTAAGTGTAAAAATAAGGTCTGCTTTGTTCACTTCTTTTCACAATGAAGTTATCAAAGTGTGACCTTATGTGATACCTGGTTGATAGTCGGCGACTGACCGGTCGCCCTCCAAATTGAAACAACAACTTAAACAATAATATCAGATTACTGGGCAGAATTTTGCGAATTATTCGACCACAGAACACAAGACAAGAAAGACTTTTGAAGTAAGAACAACCCTTTGTTCAAAACTGCTAACACTTTCATACATTTTAATAAACATCTAAAAATGAAACAAATAAAAAATCATTTAAAATACATTTCATAATTACCAATTATTGTGTGTACAATTTACCGATGCGTGAAAAAAAATCGTATTTTTTTAATTCAATAAACAGTTGTTCGCGCCAGTAGTGGTTCGCGCAGGAAAATTCGCGCTTTGCTCTTGCGCGCTTGAGGAATATTCATCTATCCATAATTTTTAATTAAAACAATTGTTTCAAGGAGTCACTTCTCATTTCCTCAATACGAACAACTTTAAATAGGGGTCTAGCTAGACTTGACATTGGGGTAGAATCTGTAAGTATTTAATAGCGTATTTTAAACTATAGAACTATATACTTTCTAAAGGACAAAACAGCTAAGTAATATATTTTCGCAATTTCGTGGCTACTGGCTAGCGTCATGGTAAAAGTACACCGTATTTTCCTAAAATGAATATAAGTAACAGAAATTAAGTGTGTATAAAGGATGACATGATGATGATGATGATGATAAAAGGATGATTCACGCTACACCGTGTCGGAGCTGGGCCGGGTGCCGGCCGTGTTCCGGCCGTGTCGTTTTCACCATGAAAACAATAACCACCGACGGCGACGGCCGGGGCACGGCCAACCATGAATTACTTCATACAAAATTATACTAGAGTATAGATTCAAGATTCAAGATTCAAATTTGTTTATTCAATTTAGATTGTTATTTACAATACTTGTGAACGTCATAGAAGCTACGCCATCGGTTCGCAAACCCTACAGCGGGAGGCCTTGGAGAAGAACCGGCAAGAAACTCCAAGGGTTGTTTTTTTCTCCGTTTTATTTCATACAGAGTCGTCAAATTGAAAAATGACCTTAACATGGTATGACTAAGGCCAGTTTCCATCACAATTACACAATGGGTTATGATAAATACAGTTAAGTATAGGCGAACTAATGATCATAGCGGTGAACAATTTTCAATTACTTAGGAACTCTATAAGTTAAAACAAAAGACTATTCTACTATATACTGCAAGTTGCGCCATACATGTTTCAAATGTAATTCTTAATAAAATGAATAAAAACAAAAGAAAACACATTTTAAGGCAAGCAGATAAGAGCAGACCCATTCCCACTGGCAGTACCCGTTCACGAGCATAAAGCATGAACCAGCCATCGCTTCGCTCAACCATATTTTAGGGAACGTAACGACCCACCTCACACGCCACCACCGTAGAAATGTTTTAGTGAGCATGACATACTCATACATATAGATATTAGACTGTGTCTCGGCCGTGCCTCGGACGGGACTTGGCTCGGCTCGGCCACGTCACTGTGTAATCTGAATTATCCCTTAAAAGACGATTCTCCTCGCTTATCTTACTATGTAAGAAAGTACATTTTTTTTTTAGTTTATAAGAAGTTTACGATCTTCTGAGCAAACAATAAGAGTATTCTTGCCCCTTACGATCGTATAAATGAAGATTTCCCCCATGTGAAATGATTTGGTCATCACAAGTACTCGGGGCCTTGCTAACGTCAATTGGTTAACGCGCATATCCTACTCGCAGCCATAGTAACAAAACCAAGGATTTTTTAAATAATAAATGAATAAAATTGATTACAGTTTACTTTATGTGGGAAAGTCGAATAACTATTAATAGATTTCAATGTATATGTAACGATAGGCGAAGAGCTATAGGTAAGGAAATATACTTTATGCTTAGATAAAAAAGTGAACTTATTTATGTAAACTAAAGAAAACCTTTTAAATTAACGATTTTTAAAGTTATTTAAAAGTTGCGATAAAAGAAATCTGAATAAGATATTTCTAGCACATATTTGCATGGCACGTGTGACGTGACCAGGATGTGACACGTCTTGGGTGCAAGGCAATGTCAATGGAAGCATGCACAGTGACGTCACCTATTTTCATCCTTGTGGCTTCATATTGATACGCACTGGTGTGCGTAGGTGTCTGGTGGTCCAGACACCTAGGTATTTACCTGAGTCGGTATTATGTTGTTATGTTTATGAACAGCAATAACATGTTTGTATTTGAATGGATAAGATAAGATAACATAAAAAAATATTTATTCACACAAGCATAGTAAATATGTAAGTACTAATAAATCGTCAACATTTTCCTACCGCCCATTTATGACTTCTTTAACTGACAAGAACAGACGCAATAAACTTGCCAGCGTTTCTTAGACATAATATTATTTGTCTTGTTCGGGAATCGAACCCAAGACCTCCGGCGCAGAGCAGAAGGCAGGTTCCTACCCCTGCGCTAAATCGGTCGTTAAACTATTTATTCAATGAATAGTACATGCGAATATTCAGGAATTAATTATGATAATAGGTAAAGTAATTAATATTTTGACGCTAATAAATTATTTATTAGAATGTAATTTGACAGCACTCAGCTTACGTTGACATTGACATAAACATTTTGATTTGAACAATAGAATGACATATTATTGTTTTTAGATCATATGTAGTAGGTACCTGCTTAATTATTCTTTTACATTTAAATAATTTCATGTTTTTGCATTAATTTGCAATTATCCATTGTATATTTCCAAGTTTATTTTACAATTCTTCTTTGACATTTATACCATTTAATCTATAAATTCATATACCTACAGTCTTTTTCTCGTAAACACCTGACTTCACTCATATCCACTCCCAACATTAATTTCTTACAAGTCGTATAAGCTTCGAACACACCCTGTGTTTCCTTTCCTTGTTTTTCCTTGACTTGAAAAATTATCATCTACCGAGTGTCGCTCTCCTGCGACCCTGTCGCCCACCTGCGACGCAACCTACGTGTCACTGACTCCACCTGCGACTTTCCATTTTCAACAGTCGTCGTTTACCTCGCATGTGACACAACCTAAGTGTCGCTGACTTTCCACATCGGCTTTCTACCTGCCGCTTTCCGCCGTCTGCAACACAACCTAAGTGTCGCTGACTTTCCACATCGACTTTCTACCTGCCGCTTTCCACCGTCTGCGACACATCCTAACCTAAGTGTCGCCACGTCCCTCGCCCACCTTCGACAACCTAAGTGTCGCCCATCTACAACACAAACCTAAGTTTCGCCCACCACCACACACGACCACAAATTGCAATTTCTATCTTTTAAATAAATGAACCTTTTTTTAAATTATTATACCAGGCTCTACCCAATTCTCAATATTTTGTCTAAACATAATTTCGCCGCGGCCGGACCCTCATTTTGGGACATACATAATGCCTGATAAAACGCCACGCAACGAAGTTAGGAAAACTTAGGGAAAGAAGTCTGGTGGTAGGGTAGCCTTAAATTTCTAACCTATCACGTGCTCTACAGGACTTCCGAGACAAACTAGTGAGCTCCAAACTGATTTTCATTCCAAGCCCAACATTTACCATCTGCACTCGGTAAATCCTAGAATTTACCAAATTCTAATGGAAAAAGCACAAAATAAATATTTTTTTTTTGTTTTTTTTTTAGTTTTTTTATCCACAACGGTGTAGCACTTAGCCTTCATCACACCTGATGTTAAGTGGTGATAAGGCTGAAGATGGAAGCACACTACTCCCGGAATCCTCAATCACTGAGGAATTCAGTGGCTATCTTATCTCTAACTGCCGGAACACAATAATGCTGAAAACATCATTGTTATGGCGTCAGACTTAGATAAGATGGTGCCCAAGTAGCATTTTACTCCATTTAAGAGTACACATTTAGTTCCCAGGTGTACTTGAAGCATTATTACAGTTCAATCGTGATGTATAAGCTGCATTATTGCGATTAATAACACCTATACCTGTCTAAGGGACTTATAGGAGTGTAGAGTTATACTTTTTTACGATTATTGGTGTTATAATACTCTAACAACTATCCTTTAGTCAGCCGTCTGCCTAAGAGCATTATAGTAGGGTAGAGATACGGCAACCGCTGTTTAACGGCCTACTTGTACGATGTTATAGAGCTAGCATTTTAATAGAACACACGTGGTAATTTATAAAGCCAAAGGCTGTTATGTTTACTTGTTTTAGACTGTTATACAGCTAGTAGCTGTAGAAGGACTTGTTTGTGATCATTTAAATAACCTTTTTTTACTATCTGTACAGAAGTGTTTAAATGGTTCGCATGTGCACTATAGGCTGTTAAAAAGACTACATGTCTTGTCCATTAACATCAATAGCAGTTTATTTGTCCACAAGTACTACTCTTATTTGCTGTAAGCTGAACATGAATGTGAATGTGATATTCTATTACACTTATCCCACAAGCTGTGTGTTTATTACGTTGCGTGTAAAAATGTGTGAATTTCAGTATATTGAAAGAAAAAACGATGATACACAATTGACCTGAACTACAGCTTAAAGCTGAACATAAGTTCACATTAGAACAAATTTATAGACATTGGGTCTGTAGTGGTACAAATGTGGGACTTCATATAGATAACAGCATTTTAACAGAACACATGTGAACCTATTATACGCTCACCGCATTAAATTGGAGTTATAACAGTTCACATAGCCGTATTTCATCTCCACCATTTTGTTCTACATAACCTAAAATATTTACCAAATAAATCTCCAAAATTATCATGCAGATTAATCACAAAATACGCAGATAGAGCTATTGAGTTTTGGTTTCATGTTATATTATTACCGTAGTATAATTATAATGCTAATATCATATCAAAAACTGAAAATTGTAGATTTCCTCTCAGCCAGTTTTAAATATTTTAAAATGAATATCGCATTTTTACAGAGGCGCGTGAATATTTTAACTGTAAATATGTATACATTTCACGATAAAGTTGCATTCCCATGGCATTAACATTATTAAGTACTTAAAACAGCTACTTATCATACATTTTTATCCAATTGATATCCGCCGGAGTTGATGTGTTCTGATGGCACACACAAAACCAAACATTAGTAAAATAAAGAAATAATTTAGGACACACGTGAATTTTAGGTAGCACTGGAGTAGTTTTGTCGGATTTTATAACTGTGGAGGCTGTGTTTTTAGCCACTTGTTACTCTTTATTACACTCATGTACGTTGTATGGTTCACACTGCGTCCCATATAGTGCCGTAAGTCAGCCTTAAGTCCGATGTTACTACTTAAACTGCTATTATAATGCTATTATACTGCTAATGTAAAGCCATAGTGAACTTAAGGCTGTCTAATTTGTGCCCAAACTGGTTCTACAAGAGCATTATAGCAAGCTGTACAGCTCTTTTACAGCTGACTTACACAGCTTGTGGAGTACATGTGAACGACTAGACGTCTTATAGAACCCCGAATGCTACTTGGGTGGTAGCTAGCCAGGCGGACTAGGAACAAGTCCTACCACCAACCAAACCGAATACAATATGTACCCCCACTGGGAATCGAACCCGGGACCTCTTGGTCTGAAATCGGTGGTGTGAACCACTAGACCACAGAGGCGGTTAAAATATTTCTAACAGTTACCAACTTGTATTGGTAAATCCTAAGTTGTACCGGTAAATTCTAGGATTTACAGTAGTTCGGGCTCTTACAGTAACACGTACATGCCAACATCATTGAAGCTATGGAAACCGAGACATAATCGCGAAAAACTGATTTTTGTGACCTTTGACCTTGAATAACTTAACTTACGACGCAGACACAAGATTTTATGTGACTTTTGAGACAACTTTTAGAAACAGAACACCAAAATGAAATGAAGGTGTACGTACACCGGCTGACAGCTTAATATCCCTCATTCCGAGGTTGACCCCCTTTATTTTTCCTTACGTGCCTGGACTATAAATAGATTCAGAAATCCACGGAAAATTGAGGTTTGGTACTCTGAGTGTAAGTTTGTCAATATGAAAACGTTACTATCGCGTTTGCGTTAAGAATTCTATTCTAGATCTTATTATACTTTACTACAAGGTACAATCTATCAATCCGTCAAAATTTAAATAAAACACGGTATTGCGTATTTACTAACTTAAAGGCCCCACAGACTATCAGCCCGCTTGTTGCCTGCCCTGCCCCAGCCCGTTGCCTGCAACGCGGCCTGTCAGTTGGGTGCAATCGGCCACACTCTCACAGTTTTACATACAAAAACCGAATGCCATGTGCGATTGAGGGCTACAGGTGGCCTGCCGGCGGTCTGATAGTCTGGTGGCCCCTTTACACTCAGCCAGCCCGCCCTCTAGAATTTTTGTGTTGAAGTCCTTTAATCAGGACATCGCGGCTTTGTGGTCATCGAATTACCTTAGAAAGATTCGAGGAGTTTTGCCCTACTTTGATGACCTCCGCGGCCGAGTGGTGTACGCACCGGTTTTCTATCTCTGGAGGTCCCGGGTTCGATTCCCGGTCAGGTAAATATCGAAAACGAACTTTCCAATATTTCCTCTGGTGTGGGTGTATGCGGTACCTAATACCCGTCGTTGTTTCCGATTTATACAACACTTAATGCTTAAATGCTACTAAAGTTTGGTGAACAATGTATGTGATGGTGTCCAATATTTATTTGTTTACTAGCTTTCCGCCCGCGTGGTCTACACGACGACGTTATCCCGCGAGAATGTCATATTTTTCCGGTATAAATAGTAGCCTATGTTCCTCTCCGGGCAACGAAGTATTTAATCCCACATTTCAGCTAAATCCGTTCAGCCGTTTTGGATTGAGTAACAAACATCGAAACATCGAAACATCTAAACTTTCACATTTATAATACGAGGGCGGGTTGAAAAGTTTCTGGCCTGACCTAGAAGGAGTTACAAATCTTTTTGCTAACTAACATCATTACATAGGTACATTCTTCAGCTGTCATTGTACGAATTGTCATGTCTGTACTGTGAGTGGTTCAGATTTTGTACGGTTTTAAACGAGTCTGGTTTTTGAAAAATTTCAAAATGGAAAAAATTGAGCACGTTCGGTCATTAAGTATTTGCCTAAGAAGGGGTTGACTCCAAAAGAAATCTACGAAGATATGGTAGCAACATTAGGGGAATCTGGCCCATCATATTCAACGATCAAAAACTGGGTAGCTGACTTTAAACGTGGGCGCCACAGCATTGAAGATGACCCTCCCAGTGGCCGCCCTTTAACATCAACCAATTCAGAAAACGTCGGGATAATTTGTGATTTAATTTTGGGTGACCGCAGATTGAAGATCAGGGAGCTAGCAGAGATTGTGGGCATCTCTTATGAACGTGCACAAAATATTATAGTCAAGGAACTGAAGTTTCACAAGGTGTCGGCGAGATGGGTTCCAAAACTGCTTTCAGTCGAACAAAAACGCACACGATTAACGATGTCACGCGACTCTTTAGAGTTGTATGAGGCTGATCCCGAAGAGTTTCATGAGAGATTGGTTACCATGGCTGAAACATGGGTTCAGCACTGTACTCTAGAGTCTAAGCAGCAATCGAAACAATGGAAAAGTTCGGGATCCCCTACACCAAAAAAGGCGAAGACAATTTTGTCCGCAAATAAAGTTATGGCTTCGGTATTTTGGGATTCTAAGGGTGTTCTTCTGGTGGATTACTTGGAAAAAGGACATACGATAAACTCAGTTTACTACTGTAACCTGCTACGTCGTTTACGACAAGTAATCAAAGTGAAACGACCAGGTTTGCTGCGGAAAGGAGTGTTGTTTTTCCAGGATAACGCGCGTGTTCACACGTCGCTTGAATCCATGGCCACCATTCGTGACTGTCGCTACGAATTATTACCTCATCCGCCCTATTCGCCTGATTTGGCACCCTCTGACTTCCATCTCTTCCCAAATTTGAAAAAACACTTGGGAGATCAGAAGTTTTCAACGAATGAAGAGGTGAAAGGCGCCGTAAACGACTATTTTGAAGGGTTGGAGGAATCTTTTATAAAACTGGTAAACAAGCGTTACAAACCAGATGGAAGAAATGCGTTGAGCTCCAGGGAGAGTACGTCGAAAAATAAAAAGAAATCAAACTCCTAGCTTTTCATTTTCATAGTCAGGCCAGGAACTTTCCAATCCACCCTCGTATCACTATCACTACATAGTATAAAACAAAGTCGCTTTCTCTGTCCCTATGTCCCTTTGTATGCTTAAATCTTTGAAACTACGCAACGGATTTTGATGCGTTTTTTTTAATAGATAGAGTGATTCAAGAGGAAGGTTTATATGTACTTTTTATCCCGATATTCCCACGGGAACGGGAACCACGCGGGTGAAACCGCGGGCGGCCGCTAGTTAAATATAAAAGGACCATTCATACTATAATGCTTATTTATGAATTCATATTGAATTTCACAATAATGTTCATAATTACCGAGGTTAAGGTTTTTATCATTGCTTAATCCTCCAAATGATTTCAAAGATTAAAATGAATAAGTACTTACTAGGAATTTATCATGAAAATTGGTCCATACGTACACAGGTGATAATTACTTCGTAGGCTGAAATCATGTTTATCTACGCATTAAACATTACAATCAATAAATCCCAAATTTATCTAATCTCCATTAGCTGCTTATTCATTACGAAAGTTATTCTTAAGGTCCCTACTATCACGAAACATTTAAATGATTTTAAAAATGTTGGTGTGTCACATTAATTTTTACGAAAATACAAAGCGTATACAAATGCTACATTTTTTATAGAATAAAAAAAATGCTTTGTATATGTTACTGTAAAAGCCCGATTTGCGGTAAAGCCTAGAATTTACCGGTACTATCTAGGATTTACCATTATAGTTGGTAAATGTTAGGAATACTAAAAGAAGAATCTATTTCGGGCTTTTTCCATTATTTACCTATAGGTAAAATTTCCATTCATAGGATTTACCGAGTGCAGTTTGTAAATGTTGTTTTGGAATGAAAATCAGTGAAAATCAATTTGTAGGTAACTACTGAAAGCCGTCGGGTCTTAGGGGAGACTGCCACCCCAATCCCCCATGACCGATCGGCGACGAGAGAGCAAAATAGTGAGGGGTTTAGTGGGTATTCCCCCTTCCTGATCCCCCATCGAGTACTAGTAGCTTGATGGGGGATCGGGAGGCGGCCTTAGGCGAGTCCCACAAAACCACCGCATGTGGAATAAAAAAAAAAGTATACTTAAGTACTGAAACATTTATTTCGATTTAAAATACAATACGAGCGTCTCAAGACAGTATGCACACGGCTGCGAGCTCACGAGTTTAAATCGGAAAAGACCTGCACTTCCTCGGAAGTCCTGTAGAACACAATATAGGTTTCAAATTTCACACTGATCAGTAATTTATAAAGAACGAGCTCGCTCCGCTCGCCTTACGTTAAAACCTGCGCATTTCGTACTTTTACCGAGTCTATCTGGTAAATCCTAAGATTCACAAAGTACATAGCGGTAAAAGTCCAAATTAGGTAAACGATGCTCACAGAATGCTCAGGCTTTTATGATTCATCAAAGATAATAATAATAATAAGTCCGACATGAACCAACTGCACTAAATAAAACTGGAATGACTGAAATTCTAATGGAAAAAGCCCGAAATAGATTCTTCTTTTAGTATTTCTAACATTTACCAACTTGTAATGGTAAATCCAATTTTTGACCAATTAATCCTAGGATTTACCGTAGTTCGGACTTTTACAGTAACATATACAAATTCAAAAACCCCCATTGTGTTCAGAAGTATTTTGACAAAAAAAAAGTATCTGACTATTTATCTAAATGAAAAATCCGGCTCATTTCAGGATTTTTTGTATATTGTAGGTATAGGTAGGGAAAAAAGGTAGCTTAGGTGTAGGTAGTACCGATAGGCGTATATCAGTTAAATTAAAAACTTAAGAATATTCGACCCTAAACGACCCTTGATATTTTATTTTGTACTTTTATTTTTTCGAAGTGCTATATATATTAACTTGAATAGATTTGGAGGAAAACCGATAAAAATTAACGACTAACAGGCTCCTAGACTATAAATTAAAAAATTGCTTGGGACCTGAAATATAGAAAGGAGGAACCAGAATTCAACTATAGTACAGTTACCTTGATCTACATCTCAAAACCATGATAATAGTGCTTTAGGTACCTACCCCTGAGTGTTGGTAAATGTGCAATCATTGGGTTAAGTACCATATTGAAACTCTCGATCTTATTTCGTTACCATTACGGTCTCTCTTACAGAACTTAAACGTATATTTAGACTACTGAATCAGGCAGACTTTAAATTGTATTTTAACTATCGCAACATTATCATCATTGTAAGGTGTACCTAGGTAGGTAGTTACCTTAAATGGTACAGGTTGTACAATGGCGTAATAACTGCAACAGGCCTTTCGATTTCGGCCTTAAAGCCTTTACCTCGATTTCATTTTATGCGCTTTTAGTTGCATTAAGTCCCAAGTATAAAGTGCATGTACAACGCCATCATAAGGCATTCAATGTGCCAAATGCTGGGGCACTGGCTTTCTGGATGGATAAGGAGAATGGGCCATGCATGCTATATCTCACCTACCTACGGTCCAATGCGGATTGGGTTATAGGCTGGGTCCAAACCTACCGTTTAAGTCCGTTTCTGTCTCTGTGCTTCTAGAACAGAATAGAAATCGGATAGCTTTTTTGATTTCGCACTCGGTCGTAATCTAGCGTTAACCGAGAGACGTAATCAGACAAATCAAATACCTACCTAGCGTGATAAATCGTTAAATAAAATTCTGTACCTGCAATGCCTCTGGTACGAAGAGCAAAAAACGAGAGAGAACGTTCTCACTGGCGATGTCTCGGCCGGTTGCTTGCTGACCGGTCACCGGGCGTTCTTGCCGTTTTGGGTCGGTAGGTCTGTGACGAGTGGTACGTTTTGTATTGCATTCTGGCCTCACGCCTTCAATTGTTTTCTGGTAGAATAGAATAGAAACGGTAGGTCTGGGCCCAGCCTAAAACAGACAATTAAGCGCGAGCATAGTTGGGCTTGGGTTGGGTTGGGCTTAGTTATCTGTGGTATTAAAGAAAGACTGCAAACGCCGACGGGACTACCGGCATAACGTGCCTTCCGAGGCACGGAAGAGCTAGAGATATTCAAAGTAAGGTCACCTATCTCGTGAGTCGGGGACAAATTCGGTGAACCACATCTTACTTCTTTTCGTGTGGCTGGCGTCTCACCGTTCAGTTGCAGTCCCTATCCGTAATTGCTTATGCATTGTACTACCCTAGTTTAATACATAAAACAATAGTAAAAGGGTCTGCGCGTGAATGGCGAACCACGTAAAAAGAAGTAAGAGGTGGTTCACCGAATTTGTCCTCGACTGTACTCGTGACCGACCATTTACGATAATCACTGCGGCCCGGGCTTCTCCAATGTACCTACCAACAATTAAGGACCAAGGTATAAAATAGTAAAAGTAGCTCATTTCATTAGGTTTTACACGTTTTGTAACATTATCAAAGTAGGTACTAGCCTTCCGCCCGTGGCTTAGCCCGCGTGGACTACACGATTTTAACCAACGGACTTGATAATAGGTCTTTACCTATGAAATTGCCGTTTTCTATGGGGATATTGTAGGAAGTTGGAATTAGCATACAAAGATATTTGGGGGTTTCTTGGACATGTGAACTCCGAATTCAACGAAACAATCGAGATATGATCAGACAAAATTAATCTAACTATTGCCTATAATCTCATTTAATAAACTGTCTTAGAATAATAAAAAAATATGTTCAAAGCTGTCAAATTGACGACAACCAAAGAGCGGTACTTTGAAGCAGATATAAAAAATTTGGACGCGTGTTTAATTATTCTTTTCTTAGATGTTTAACATGGCGTTATACTCTATTTTCGAAACTGACTATTAATTTTGATATATTAATATTAATTAAAAAATTAGAGACCAATAAACATGTGAGAAAAATACGGCAATTTCATATGTAAAGACCTATTATTTATTCGAGATAAAAAGTATAATGACAGACAAACAAACAAACACACTTTCACATGTATAAAATTAGTATGGATAGTATGGATGATGTTTGTGTAAAATTAAAATTTGTTCTTCAGATTCGAATATTATCAGCTCTTGTGATTGGATATCTTTATCTATTTACCTACCTTCTGTTTTATCAAGTCAGAGCTAGACACTATTTATCTTGTTTGCTAATAAAAATTTACGACACGATTACCTAGTCATACAATCCAGAATAACAGTCAAAGACGATTACTTAGGTACCGTTTAAATAAGGTCATTTGGAATAACCAACACAAATTGCATAAGTACCTAAAGATAATCTTGTGCCAGTTTGTCTATAAAAATGTCTTAGAAACTTTACTGAATATAATAATACATCCTCGCTATTTTCTGCAATCGTTACGGCATGCCTTCTGGAATATTGTAAGTATTTTTGGCCAAGACGTGCCTACCTACTACGTTACGTAAGAAAGGAAGAGAGAGAAAATAGAATAAAACAGCCCGTGACTAGTTTCTTGCCGGTTCTTCTTGGAAGGTCTCTCGCCCGGCGCCATTGGGTTTGTGAACCGATGGCGTTCTTTGGCGTTCATAAAGTAGGTAGGTATCATTCCCAAAATGAATAAATGCCTTACATTTTCATTTTTTCTTTAACTACAGCTCGGTTCCTATTCTACAATTTCTCAAATAAATAAATTGACAGGCTATTCAATAGATATACCTAACATTTTCGATTCTTAACCAAAGAACTTAAGAAGAGTTAAATCTTACAGTTTTGACAAAACACAATCCAGCAATTTTGAAGATTTCGAGACATTTATGATGACATACTAGCGGCTCCGCGCGGTTTTACCCACGTGGTAGCCGTTTCCGTGGGAATCTCGGGATGACTATGTCACTCAGGAAGAATGTAGCTTAATGATGAAAGAGTAACAAACAAACGAACAAACTGACAAACTTTCCCATTTAGAAAATTAGTAGGATTAACCAAACGGACCGCGAAAGAGCTATATTTGTTGCAAACGGACCCGCAATGAAACAAATTGGTGACCCCTGCCTGCCCTAGTCTAGGTATACCTAAATTTGGAGTTCAGTAATCCACACCACAGAATAATATTCGTCACGTTACATTTTAAGTGAACAACTTTATCCTAGAAACATGAGTCGAAATACGACAAAAATTTTTCGACTTCCCATCGATCACGTGATCAGCATGATTTGTATGAAAAGTAAAAAAAAATACATATTTCGACCCATGTTTACTTGAGACGATGTTGTACTTTTGTATGGAACAGCTTTTTTTTAATTGTTCGTATTGACGGACATTATCATACCCTGATCTTTGTAATAATTAAAATTTAGAGGAGACTGTAGAGCAGATACCTATACCTAGGTGCCAGCCGTACATAACGTAGGTAATTAAAGTGTCACGTAACTTGGTGACATGGTGCAGTTTAAGCACCTACATGTCCGTATCTAGATAACCTGGCAATTAAATATCGTGAATGAAAATGTACCTAGTAATTATGTTTAATTAAATGCATGTTAGTAGTCGCTGCCGCTCTGGCAGTAAATACCCAGACGACTGAGTTAAGAATAAGTAGGGCATAGGTACCCTTTGTGGCCACTTTAAGTACTTTTTGACTTTTAAGCACTAAGTACTAAATGGTCTTAGGTATTTAAGACACAAATTATATCTTAAATTTTAGATAATTTATCTACCTTTAAAGGTACATTTTTCAAATTTATAAAAGTAAAATAGTTTTTTTTATATTACACACAATGTGTGAGAGGTACCAAATGTACCGGTTTTGGCCACTTACTGATAGTTAAACTTTTGTAAGTATTGCGAAAAATCAAAACCAAACCCAGGTAAAAATCAATATATTCTAATGCGCTAGAAACCAGTCGATTGCAAAACAACTATTTAATTGTAAAAAACAAAGGTTTATAAAGTATTTCATCCAAAACAAATTTCTTAAAATTTTCATACAAAAAATTTTTTAAAACAGAAAATGGAATTTATTGAAAAAAAAATCTTATGACATTAGGAATTCTAACGGTTGTTATTATTACCTTAAAATGCCTTATTTTAATTGCCTTTATCAAAAATGGCTACAAGCTGTTTAGAAAACTTTTAGAGCAAAAAGTGGCCAAAACCGGTACAGTGGCCAAAACCGGTACGCCTGCCCTACTTAGCACTTTTCTTGCGATAGATTTATCATTCTAAACACCTCCCAGCCAAGACTTTTTATGGCATGAACGCGAGGTCTATACCTGCTAATAATTTGGCTCATCAATTTCAAACTAATGGATTTGCCGCAATAATCCTCATTCTAAGAGGCTACCTACCTACCTACTTCCATTAAATAAATAAAAAACAAAACCTAAAACTAAACTTGACATAAAATAATGTATTAAGGCGATCAACACGAAGTAACCGTAATTAAATAGTCATATTAACTTTACAACTTCTTGGACGTAACTTTTTTTTCGGTAAGTTTGTTTCGCCGATCTCTAGATCTAGACATCGATCGGGGGAAATCAAAACCGAAATCCCAATTCTTATTGTAATCCGTAAAAAAACATTTATTTCAATGACTATAGTAGGCGTACTATATACTAGTACATAGGCGGTTCCCACACTGCACCGCACACCGATCCGGTTGAAGAGATTTTATATTATTTTTATTCATTCACAATGCAATACTATGGCTGTAGAATCTTGATGTGCACACAAAACCCGCAGTGTATGACAAATCACGCCGCATCTTCGTCCGGTAATGCGGAAACCGGAGGCAGTGTGTTATCCGCCTTAGGAAGAAATCCAAATTTTTTTTTTAGATAAGTGAGTCTGAGTGCGAAAGAGTCGTTTTATTATTAACTTATTAGAGTTATATTATATATGTTACAGTCAAAACCCTTAACCAGTCAAAATCTTACTGACCGGTAAAATTAGTCAATAAGGTTATTGACTGAGGGTGTGGGTCAAAATTCTTATTGACTGATTTTGTCAGATAAAATCAGTCCATAAGGGTTTTGACCGACACCCTCAGTCAATAACCTTATTGACTGATTTAAAGACCAGACATTTAGTCAATATATAGGTCAAAATCAGTTAACAAGCGTTATCAACAAATAAAAAATAATAAAAAACAGCGCTTGCGACAGTTAGCTCACGGTTGCGTTGACATTCCAGAGGTGAGAGTTTGCCTCAGAAGTCCTGTATAGTGCAGCAAGCTTTTCTGTTCCGGTGATTACCTTTGGAACTAAAACAGTTTTCATACGACAGTCCATTTTGACAGCTTATTTGGTATAGCAAGTGGCTCCTCTGTCACGGCTGTCACCGGAACAGGAAAGCTTGTGGCACTGTAGAACGCGTGATAGGTTAGAAATTTAAATTTCGTCGTATTTTTTTTTGTGAAAACAATCTAAAAGTTGCGTTTCAAAAAAAAAACACAATTTTTTTTATTTTCAACCTACATATCACGTGTTCTACAGGACTTCCGAAGCAAACTCGCTCATACTATCAGGCAATAAGGTTATTGATTGAGGGTGTCGGTCAAAATTTTATTGACTGATTTTGTCAGATAAAATCAGTCCATAAGGGTTTTGACCGACACCCTCAGTCAATAGCCTTATTGACTAATTTTACCGGTCATTAAGGTTTTTAACTGGTTAAGGGTTTTGACTGTAACATAATAAGGTTCACTTAGTGATGAGTGACCTCTAGATGCATTCGAAACACGGTAGGTACTACAGCCAATAATGAGTTTTATAATTTTTCCTTATAAAGTAGCATTTTGTGCGTCATTTGCATAAAAATTGCGGTAATCTTGACCCAAGTTAAGTAACAGAACCAGCTACCGAGATGTTTACATTGTCCATGTTTACTGCCAAGCTGGTTGTGAAAATATGTCACTCAGTGTACTTGAGACAACTTATGGATCACGTGCCTTAAACCGGTGCCAGCCATAATTGCATTATTTATAACTGCCCTTGCCCTATGTATGATATAATTTATGCATTTACTGTTATCTTCTGTGGCTATCTCATTATTAACATTATTTTGTAGGAAAAATTGTGTGACAGTCGGGGCATGTGCCTCTACGGGGCAATTGCCTGTGGTATCGAATTTACCTAAACTAAGCAAATATACAAAATTACCGCTATTTTGCGGGGCTTTTAAGCCCGGACTAGCTAGGCGGTTTTTTTTATGGTAACGCACGTGTCGCCATTGCGTTCGATGGCCTCTAAATTTTTAAGTAAACGTACCTACAATGAAGTCGAGTTGACTGCTACGCCTCAAAGTGTAAAAAAAATAGATAAGTAGATACTTTATTATTACTCCATTAACCTTTTACTTTACATGTCAATATTGCTTTAGCTGTTATTTAGCCAAATAGTTTGTAATTTAGAGGTTAGAAATACGGATCTTTTATAGGTTTAAAGTAAGTTATTTTACTCTTTGGGGGAAGTGCGTCTAACCCTGTCGGGGCAAGTGTGTTGCTATGACGCCTCAAGTCAGAGATTGTCAACCTTTTTAGGGTTCCGTAGTCAACAAGGAACCCTTATAGTTTCGCCATGTCCGTCTGTCCGTCCGTCCGTCTGTCCGTCTGTCTGTCCCCAGTCTAGCTCATAGATTCTTAGTACTAGAAAGCTGTAATTTGGCATGAATATACATAATTATTGATCACGCCGACAAAGTGGTGAAGTAAAATTTGGAAAAAAATATTTTTTAGGTTACCTCCACTACACGTGAATTGAGGATGTAATTTTTTTTTCTTGTCTACCCCATAGCGTGGGATTTCATTGGATCATCATCATCATCATCATTTCAGCCGTACGACGCCCACTGCTGGGCATAGGCCTCCCCCAAGGATCTCTTCAACGATCGGTCCTGCGCTGCCCGCATCCAGCGGCTTCCCGCGACCTTGACCAGATCGTCGGTCCACCTTGTAGGGGGCCTGCCCACGGAACGTCGTCCGATTTGCGGTCGCCATTCGAGAACCTTTCCGCCCCAACGGCCATCGGTTCTCCGCGCTATGTGTCCCGCCCACTGCCACTTCAACTGAGCAATCCTTCGAGCGATGTCGGTCGTTTTAGTTCTCCTGCGGATCTCATAATTTCTGATTAGATCGAGCAGGGAAATACCATTGGACCATTGGCTTTTCATTGGATAGCAATTTAAAAATATTGCAGGTTTGTGGAAACAGTTTTTTTGATTGAGGCATCCGTTTATGAATTATTAAGCTTTAAAGTGCAAAATTTTGTTAGAGTCATGTGTCCCCTCCCCCTGCCAGCGAAATGGTTGTTTTTGGATATAGGATCAGGTTGTATATATGACGAAGTTAAAAGGAAAACTATCACAGCTAAGTAGGCTTTACAAGTTTTTGAGATATAACACATTTTCGAAAACCGCAAATATAACTTTGTCATTCATACGAACACTATGAAAAACAAAGTTATTTTTTTCTAGCGAAAAATGATAGTGGTATTTTTGCTAGGTGTATGTAATCGGTATCTACGTTAAGTGGGTACGGAACCCTTCATGGGCAAGTCCAACTCGCACTTGGCCGATTTATAGTGAAACGTTATAAAAATGAATTTTCTAATTACGAAATAAACCTAGGAATGTGAGATAAATAATCGGTTTTTTCTGTTACTTTGCTTTTGTTTTCTTTATTTCATTTACCTTGAAGTCCAATGTAAAAGTAAGTACTAAAATATTACAAATATTTTAACCGACTTCAAAAAGGAGTAGGTTCTCTGTTCGTCTGTATGTATGTTTTTTTGTGTATGTCCACCGATTACTCAAAGACGGATGGACCTATTGAAATGATTCAAACGTTATTACATCGGGTTAGTTCCCAAGTTGGACTCATTTTTTGAAATTTTGAAATCGGTTCTGTAGTTTTCAAGTAATCCTGAAAATACTGTAATTTGGGTAACCATTGCACGAGACGATTTTTACGTACCTTTAGAAATAACTCCTTTGTTTATAAACCGATTTAGGTGATTCTTGTTTTGTTGGAAAGGGTATATTTTAAGGGTCTCACATAAATTTCATTGGCATTGGACTATAGACTTCGGATATAGGTACACAAGGGAACTCTTCAAAATAATCAAATAGGATAGTGATCACCAAGTGATCACATTGCGGTAGGTATTGAAAGTTTTGATGTGATTTTGATGCGATTTTCAGAATAGCGATAATTATTATTACATTAAGAGGAAGGTTGTGGTATTTTAACCGACTTCAAACAAAAGAGGTTCTGAATTTGACCCGTATATGTAGGTATGTTTGTTCGCGAGATGCGGTTTTCAGAAAAGTCGGTATTTGTTACATTTAAGAGAATGTTTTGTAGTTGTAGTTAAAGTTATATTATCAAAATAAATAAATAACTTTTTACAATCGCATCAATTATCTAAGCTCATGTAAATTTCATTAAGAAACTATGTATCATGGAAAACTTGATACCGGATAAATATATACTAAAATACTTTTTGTTTGTAAATACATACTTAATATACATAGAAAACACCCAGACCAAGATAAAAAGACATGTTAATGCACACAAATATTTGTCTTGTTCGGCGATCGAACCCTAGACCTCTGGCGCAGAAGGCAGGTATCCTACCTATTCCTGCACCAAATCGGTCGTCAAACAATAATAATATATTATGTATTTGATTTGTTGTTTCCTTTCGAACAATATTGACCCACTATTTGAGTAGGTAGGTACTTAAGGCGATCCTCGGAAAAAATATGCGAAAGCGAGATAGCAATGAGAAAACGACGCGCGCGGGAGCGAGACCAATTTTGCAGATTATGCAAAAAAACACAAAATCACTTCGTATTAAAAAACTACAGAAAAAGCTATCATAAAATCGTGTTTCTGAAACTATACGATTCTAGATAAAGGTAATAATAAACATATATCTTATTACCAGATTTATAACAACTCTAACCGTCCTATAGTTTTATATCAAAAAGTCCATACTTTTTCCGAGTAGCGCCTTAATTAAAAAGTATATCCTTTGAGTTGCCAAAGCGGCTGGTTGTGAGTCAGCCTCTATAACGCAACAGTTTAGACTTCAATTAACAATTTGTTCACGTACCAATTTCCGCCGTTTAGGCTATTTTGTGGTTGTCTTTGATCTAAATTCGTGACACGGCAGTAGTGCTACTAATCTCGGTATAAAGAGATCTCGAAATATCGAGATCCCGAATCATTTTCTGATCCCGAGAATTACGAGCACGGAATTTGGGAGTTCGACATTACGAGACTGGCAAATGAAAGTTTACATAAGATTTTACAAGAAAACACCAAATTTTTTCATTTTTAATACCAAAACAACACAATAAGCTTTGACTTAAAATGTGGATACTATAATACCACGAGCCAGAACACAATACTAGACAGAACCACAGATTACTAAATAGTTACTATGTAACAGATAGTTCACTCCGCTAAGTCATTTAAATAAATAGCAACTCTAACAATAACGCAATAAAGTAGAATTCAGCTTGTACGGCGCAAGCAAATTACGAACGGCCACTCGTTGTCGTTGCATCTCTTTCTATCGCATATATTCTAGCTCTTTTGCGGACCTAATTTCTATGCCATACGCGTGCCCGGCAGGCGCGTCGTCCGAACGTACCTAAACTGAGGAGTGACACCCCCCTGACAGAACTATTACTAGAAGAGCAATAGACGGCTGTAAGCTTAGGTTTTCTACATCACAATTTGCTCTTTGTAAATTTGAAATTATAATTTTCTTCGAGGTTTCTCTTTGTTATTATAATTTGATTAAGTAGGTAACTTTAATTTTAAATAAAAATATTAATTATTGAATCCATCCATCCAATGACAAATGACTAGGTATGACATAACTGTAGCCCGATTCTCGTAAATACAAACAATCTAAATATCGTTGTAGTTCAGAAGTCGTTCGATCGAAGTCCTATCCAAAATCGGTATTCTCGTGTTGCTTGGACGAGTTTCGATAGGACTTCAACTCAGTAGGATCGAAACGCAGCGACTTTTCAATCGAGAGGTATTTTTTGTACATTTTTCATCAAAAGTCGAAAACTAAGTACGTGGTTTAGGAAAAAAAAAACATGTTTCAGAATGTGCAAGCAGCGCTCTTTCATATGATATAATAAGTAAATAATAAATAATAAATAATAAATAATAAATAATAAATAATAAATAATAAATAAGTAAATAATAAATAATAAATAATAAATAATAAATAATAAATAATAAATAATAAATAATAAATAATAAATAATAAATAATAAATAATAAATAATAAATAATAAATAATAAATAATAAATAATAAATAATAAATAATAAATAATAAATAATAAATAATAAATAATAAATAATAAATAATAAATAATAAATAATAAATAATAAATAATAAATAATAAATAATAAATAATAAATAATAAATAATAAATAATAAATAATAAATAATAAATAATAAATAAAAAATAATAAATAATAGATAATAGATAATAGATAATAAATAATAAATAATAAATAATAAATAATAAATAATAAATAATAAATAATAAATAATAAATAATAAATAATAAATAATAAATAATAAATAATAAATAATAAATAATTAATACCGCTTTAATTGTTTTCTGTTTCCCAACGGTTGACTGGCAGAGAATACTTTTAGTATTAAGTCCGCCTTGTATATTACATTACCTATGTATTATGTACAAAAGTTTATTAAATAAAATAAAAAATAAATAATAACAAATATGCTAGCCCCAAGCTTATTTTTCACATACAAAAGGTCCAGCTAATTGAACTTTTGTCCAACGACACTTGGATCGCTTATTTCGACGTTTAGTCGTTGAAATCCGATCGAAACAAAGGTCATCTAAATAGTAGAATACCTTCGAGTTATCGTTTTGAAACGATTGAAGGACGATTAATGTACCAGAATACACTTCGACGACACTTCGATAGAATCGCTGCCGCTCAAGTTCTATCGACAGTTGTGAATACGAAAATGGTTTCAACGACTAAATCGCTACGATATCGTCACGGTTTTTATTACTAGAATCGGGCTACTGTAGCCCGATTCTCGTAAATACAAACAATCTAAATATCGTTGTAGTTCAGAAGTCGTTCGATCGAAGTCCTATCCAAAATCGGTATTCTCGTGTTGCTTGGACGAGTTTCGATAGGACTTCAACTCAGTAGGATCGAAACGCAGCGACTTTTCAATCGAGAGGTATTTTTTGTACATTTTTCATCAAAAGTCGAAAACTAAGTACGTGGTTTAGGAAAAAAAAAACATGTTTCAGAATGTGCAAGCAGCGCTCTTTCATATGATATAATAAGTAAATAATAAATAATAAATAATAAATAATAAATAATAAATAATAAATAATAAATAAGTAAATAATAAATAATAAATAATAAATAATAAATAATAAATAATAAATAATAAATAATAAATAATAAATAATAAATAATAAATAATAAATAATAAATAATAAATAATAAATAATAAATAATAAATAATAAATAATAAATAATAAATAATAAATAATAAATAATAAATAATAAATAATAAATAATAAATAATAAATAATAAATAATAAATAATAAATAATAAATAATAAATAATAAATAATAAATAATAAATAATAAATAAAAAATAATAAATAATAGATAATAGATAATAGATAATAAATAATAAATAATAAATAATAAATAATAAATAATAAATAATAAATAATAAATAATAAATAATAAATAATAAATAATAAATAATAAATAATAAATAATAAATAATTAATACCGCTTTAATTGTTTTCTGTTTCCCAACGGTTGACTGGCAGAGAATACTTTTAGTATTAAGTCCGCCTTGTATATTACATTACCTATGTATTATGTACAAAAGTTTATTAAATAAAATAAAAAATAAATAATAACAAATATGCTAGCCCCAAGCTTATTTTTCACATACAAAAGGTCCAGCTAATTGAACTTTTGTCCAACGACACTTGGATCGCTTATTTCGACGTTTAGTCGTTGAAATCCGATCGAAACAAAGGTCATCTAAATAGTAGAATACCTTCGAGTTATCGTTTTGAAACGATTGAAGGACGATTAATGTACCAGAATACACTTCGACGACACTTCGATAGAATCGCTGCCGCTCAAGTTCTATCGACAGTTGTGAATACGAAAATGGTTTCAACGACTAAATCGCTACGATATCGTCACGGTTTTTATTACTAGAATCGGGCTACTGGTCATGGTTTGCAGTGCAAGTCAACTTTACAAATAACCGCATTAAATTCGTTCGGCGATGCCACCGAATAGTTCGGCCGAATACCGAGTAACTGAAAACTGACGAATCCGCCGAATACCGAATAGGTAGTAAACGAATGTTCGGCGCATGATGATTAGCAGATGCAAATACTTGAAAAATATATAAAACACGTATAATACCTAAAAAAATTGCGAGTATTTCTCAATTTCCCCTGGATTCCAACCATCAGCTCCTAACTTGGTTACAATGGAACCACCTCAGGAGTATACTCTTTCAAATAAAAAAAGAATTATCGAAATTGGTTAATAGTTCCCGAATATATTGCAGCGTAAAGCAAGAACTACAAGACGAAGACAATGTGTTTTTTCAGGATTCTGAAGAAACTTCTGAACCGACTTCTGTAAATTTTTCATGGGACCAAATTGAAACTTTGGTCTATCAGATAAAAAAAGAATTATCAGAATCAGTTCACAATTGGCGGAGATATCGTGGAACATACATTAAAAAAAACATTCACTCGACATGAGAACCTCCTCCTTTTTTTGAAGTCGGTTAAAAAAATAACAATTAGCTTAAGTATAATAGCTTAAATATATAATAATATTAAGGTAAGCTAACTGCTCCACCCGGTATCCTTTTCGTACGTAATCATATAATGTACATAATAATATGATTAGATACCATTTCTGGAGGAACGGCAGTGCTCCCGCCAAGTCGAGCGTGACGTGAACACTGTGCTGCCGTACAATACTTTTCTGGAACTATTTCAGCGTATTTTCAAGCATATTTAAAAAAAAACGGGTTCCAAGCGTGAGGTACCTATTTACCTCAAATCTTGGCACCGACTTCAAACAGTTCAGTAAGTACCAAGATAAGTTAGAAAAAGTCACGCAATCTTGTCCTTTGAATTCAAAATTCTAATCATTTTTTCCGTTTTTTTGTGTTTGTTAATTTTTGTTTGAAGATTCTTTTTGAAGGCGGTTACATTTTTTTTAACATTTTATTTTTCGATTTTTAGTGTAAATAATCGTAGCTTAAGAAACTACATGGTGATTATAATAAATTGTTGTATATATCCTAACCGTTACGAAGTTCAGCTTTCCATCTATAGCTACCTACCTAAATAACTTGAAGGAATACTACAACTAAAAGTCCATTCGTGCATATGGTATTTATAAAACATCAAATAACTCCTAACTGTTGAGGAGTTTCACCTCTCATCATCAGCTCACCCTAATAACCTGAAAGAATATAACTATCGGTCCATACGTACGATTACCTAATACTTATAGAATTATTCGCCAGCTCCTAACCGTTAAGGAGTTATAGCTTCCATCACCAGCTCATCACTATGAAATGATGACTACCAGATGCAAATACTTGACTAACTTTAAAAATAAATGGAACGCATAAGGCTTGCCTATATTTGAGAATTTCTCTCGATTTTCCTGGGATTTCATCTCCTGATCCTGACTTGGTGAAAATAAGATCACGTCAGAAGTAAGTATAAACATTCGAAAGAAAAATGTTGAGTAATGTTGAAAATAACTTTGATCTAAGTAAATAAGAAGTTGTCTAAATACACAAACTAAAGTGTAATTACGCATTATTTAGCATAACTCCTGAACCTCTCGTCAGTTCTTGCTCAAATTTGAATGGGACCACACGAGAAGCGTCACCTTTCAGATAAAAATATACTTATCCAAATCGGTTCATTAATTAAAAAATTCTGAGGTAACACACATAAAAAAAATTAAAAAAAACATAGGGCAGGCGTACCGGTTTTGGCCACTTTAAGGATTTTTTCACTTTTAACCGCTTAATGATCTTAAGTATTTTAGAGAAAATTTATAATGTAGAGTTATAGATAATTTATCGACCTTTAAGGGTACAATCTACAAAGTAAAAAAAAATCAATAGTTTTTTTTTATTTAGAACAAATTCTGCGGAGGGGGCCAAATACACCGTTTGCATTGGTTTTGGCCACTTTCATAAAATTACTTTATTTATAAGTTGAGTTTATGCTTAATTGATGTCTTATTAGAGTTCTGGACTAAAACACTACATGAAATAGTATTTCAATCACAGATAGCTCCTTACTACAATTTTATAAGTATACCTTTATCACTTGATTAAAAGAAAATTAGCGGATTGAGGCTAGTGTAGGCCAGTGCCTACACTAGCCTCAATCCGCTAATTTTCTAGTACGTTAGCTAACAAAAGTGAGTTGTGAGTCTTTTAAAATAAATGAACTTTATGATAGGTTGGAAACTTTCTACTAATGCCAAAGCGGCCAAAGGTGGTACAATGCTAAAATTTTTAGCCCCACTTATTGTTTCCCAACTTTTTGTAAGAACAGTGAAAAAACAACACTTAATCCATCTTGAAGAAACATATTCCAATATGATATAACATATTAAATAACCATAAAATAATTTTATTGTAGAAAAAAAATGATTTTACAAAACCTTTACCCTTAACATTTTGATTAAGAATTTTACAAAATGTTAACTTTGAAACATAACACGTGTTTATTTCTAAAATATCGTACTACATAAAAAAAGCTAAGTGCTGTAATTATTAACTAAAAGTCCAATCTTTTATTCGCCTTTAATAAATGTAAACAATAATTATTTAATACCTATTTAACTTTAAAGTGAAAAGTGACCAAAACCGGTACAGTGGCCAAAACCGGTACGCCTGCCCTACAGTCGAATTGATAACCTCCTCCTATTTTATTTTATTTAACAGAATATAAGTTTATGATGAAAGTTTATTTCTAACATTACAACGAGTTGGTAGGTGTATAGGTAATGAATACTTACCTACATTTACCTATGTTACCTACCATAGCTAAGACTGGCACGTTTAACATTGTTTTTACAAGATTTCGTTCAATCATAAGTTTATTAATGATCTACTGAGTTTTTCAATACTTATAGTTAACACTACATGGTCCTGTCTCAATCTCAATATGGCAGATACACAATTCTTAAAAATTGCTGCAGCAGTTCTTAAAGACTTCAAATAGGTGACACGTGGAGATCTCTATTTAAAGCGCCTGCAAATATTCAATAGGTATACAGGAAAATAAAGAAATTGCTAAAAAGAAAATATATTATGTATATTTTAAACTGAAAAGTAACTTTAAATTAAGTAAATGAGTAGGTACATAATAACGATATTAACTATTATTATTTACGATGAACAATCAATAGCATACAATATATCCTTGCCTCACACACTTGCTTACATATAGGATAAGAAGTGTGCAAGGATCCTAGCAGGTGGCGAATAGGCGATCCATAGTCTCTGCCTATCCCCATGGGAAACAGGCGTGAGAACTTATGTATGTATGTATCACACTAAACTTTATATGTTGACTTCTTATACTTTACCTAGGTACTTATGTACTTGTAATTTAGAGTAGTGGTAGAGCTTCAGGGAAGTTTATGTGGCACTCAAATTAAAAGTATAAATAAATAAGATTAACTTAATTGCTCCTGTTTTTTATTACTTATACTAAATCATTAGGTAATAGTACATTACAGCCCAGGATAGGTAAGTAAGAAATTACATTGTCGAGGATGGTTTGAAGCACGAGCCGCAGGCGAGGGCTTTAATCATTCGAGGCAAGGTAATTTGCTTACCGTACTACAAGGCTTGTATAGTGCTTTTCGCAAGAAATACGAGGAAATAAAAAAAACTGTTTAAGTTAATAAAATTTATTAAAATTATATGACACATGTTCGGGCAATTTTTAAATGTACTTACTTAAATGTTACTTTTTCCCGGGCACACTTTGTATAAATCGCCCATAATAATATTATTTTAATGATGTATCATTAAAATAGGTACGCCAACAACACAGATTCCGAAAACATATGCGCCTTTTTTTCACTTTTCCAAATCAGATCGTAGGTTTTCATATAATTATCTTTCTTTTGATTTTGCTGGCAGTAAGTTTTCCGTTATTAATTTTGCTTTTGCTATCAAATTTGGTGGAGTAGGTACATACAATGTCTGTATCTGTTTCATTGTCAGAACTCATTTTGATAATTTAATACACAATATAAACTGTATTGATATCAAATCAACCGCTGAAAATCATTCCCGCCGTTTTTTTTTAATATTGGCTTGTGATTGTGAGGCCTTGTGGAACGGCCATACAGCATATTGATACTTACTACTTGCTACTAAAATGCGCAACTTCAATACCCGCTTCTGGGCGGTAGATGGCGCTGTACATATTTCCCATACAAAATTACTCGTAGAGGATATTTTGTCTATGATAAATCTCATTTTGTTTTATCGATAGATGTTCGTGCTAAAGGTACATAGCGCTTGTGGTACAATGCGATGTAATAATTATACTCTGTGCGCACCGTATTTAAAAAAAATAACCTAATTATGATATTTAATTTACCTATATAATAATAATAATAATGTGGCTGTATGGTGCAAATGTCCCTTTGCTTTTTCTGTTTTTATACACAGGAATAACGGAAGAAAAAATAAAGAAAAAAGTTGGTAATGAATTTTAGTACTTACTGCACTGATTTTAGTGCAGTAAGTAAGTACTGAAATTCATTACTGCAGTGATTTTCAAAATTAGAATGTTCACCTCGGAAAAGTGCCACGTACTGCATTCTTTTCTCAAATATAATATTAACATTTCAGAGCATAAGTGTCAAAATATTTTTTTTTGTCTACAAACGTAGATTGTATTTTTCCACTAATAATAATGATATCCTATATTCTCCTGTTTTACTTGATTATTACACTGTTTTGCAAAACATACCCTTACTTTTTATTTTACTGTAAACAAAAACAAACTAAGATTGCATTTTTTATAAATAAAATATAATATATTATTATATAAGTAGCGTCTTATTTTTAAAATATTTTATGCTAGGCCATTTAGGCTTAATTGTTTTTTTACATAATTTACAAAATAATGTCCTTGACAAGGGTAAGAGTTCGAAATGTATCAGAAAATCGGCATTGTGTGTACACCAAAATATGTTCATAATAAATCCACCAGGTATACACAACAGCAGTTTTAGTATACTGCACTAAAGACCCTTTGCAACGGACTGCCATCTGGTAAATCTACCAATAGTGTAACAGATGGGCGGTCCAAACCCTACACAAACAATATTTTTTTATAATGTTTTTAAACAAAAGGTCATTTGGATTGACCAGCTACCTACTTGGGATCTAAAACTTTTTCAAAAGAAAGAGGTTATGAAAGATTATAACAAAAACAACAAATGGTTCCGGTGGTTACCAGAGCAATAAAATTTTAACAGAAAGAATGACGCCATTAGTGAAAACATAGACTATTTCGCTTGTCATTCACCCGTCGTTGGTAGAAAAAATAAATAGGGCGGGGCCAAGGATGGGCAGCCCTTCTTGTCCATGCAAGCGAAAAAGTGTGTTTAGTGTATACCTGGTGGATTTGCTGATCGTACTTACACATCTTTATATTTGATTCGCTTTCCCGTACAAAGCCTTTGTCTTTGACTCAGCAAGGTTTGTCAAACTCGTGTTTTTAATGTTCCATGGGCTTTTAGATTTGGTAGTGATAACACAAATAATCTTAGCGTTACGGGAATCTAACAAGAACATGTTGCTTAAACGTCATGGTAAAGTAGAGACGATGCCCTGGATGGCCGATTTCCTCAAGGGCGACCCGTCGGCCGTGGACACATGGAAGGCTTGCATTAGAAATATCTCCGAGGCGTGACTTGAGTATGGTAGTGATGATGCACTGGATGCGCTTGGCTGGCTTCCTCAGAGGCCCTGGATACGTGGAAGGGCTGCAAGACAACTATTTCCGAGGCGTGACCCTTATCCAGAACTCGGGAATGGTAGTGATGATGCCCTGGATGCGCTTGGCTGGTTTCTTCAGAGGTCGCCCATCGGCCGTTGACACATGGAAGGCTTGCATGAAGCCAGCAAACACTTGGAACATCGTTTGTCTGGCGTAGGTTTCGCCTGCGCAGAGACGGCGACCTGTAGTAATAGAAAGAGCCCAAATGAAATAAGAACAGAATATGATTTGATTTTTTTTTAAACTAGGAACGAAGCATAACAAAAGACGAGACTTGAGTCCGTAAAGTTTGCGTTTCAGTTACACTTGACCTTTGCTACACGTTGTACTATTAACATGGACTTCACCTTATCCATCCATCCAATAGTACCTAAGGCCTATTGCGCTGCCAGCACCAGCTGTGGTCCAGCTGTCACGACGAGCTGGTCATATGTCATAAATCTTTCCAGCCGCCTTATTAACAAACGCATGTCAATCAATTACATCATAAAAGTTACAGAATTCGAATCCAACTCCCTTTCCAAACGGTTGTTTACAACCGTAGGATCAGGAGTAATAACAGGAGGGAGACCTTTGGGTCGTCCCATACGCCCATCCCATTCGTCCCATGCGACTTTCATAAGATAATAGAAGAAAGTACGCACCAGCTCCGAATGGCAGCGACTTGTCCTTCGCCACGTCCAGCTGGCCGTTGGTTATGAACCTCTCTGGTCGGAAGTTCTCAGGATCACCCCATATATCTTTGTCCATGTGCAGCATGAGGTAGTTCACGCTTATTATCGTGTTCTGAAACAATACCGGAAATTAGTCGATAACTTTCGCTCAACTCTAGTATTTTTCTAAACACCTTCTGATCCTAAGGTCTAATCTCGCAGTTTTTATAGAACTTTTATTGGGCATTGTAGTGGCTCTAACCCTGATTTGTATATGTGATCGTCTAGTTATAATGTTTTTCTATGTATTTGGTGGTCTTGGTGAAAGTCGATGTTACTGGCATCTAAGTGATCTGCGAATCGTGTTTATGTTTGTACTATTTAGTAGCTGCGTGTGAATAGAACGGAAGCTCATCGAGATAAATCCATCATTCCGCAGGCCTATGGTTTTAAATAACATTGCGAAGCTTGTTAATATTAAAATGCAAATTGTTTTAATCTGATCGCGACCTTCGCCTCTCTTCTACTCTAATTCCTAAGCTATAACCAATAGATGTCTGCTCACGTAGTGGATTACACTCTGGTCGTTTAGTAGCGCCTACAAAACCTTCTAGGAAAAACCCTTCTGAGGTTTATTATTTGGGGAACGTCAGCCATCTTTGTTACGCTGCGAAGCGTATGTCAGACATCTCCAGGATGTGGACATTTATTTACTTTATTTTATAAGGTGTTCGCTAGACACCTTTCCCCATAATACCATGGTATACTTTATTTATTCATATTTGTATTAATTGAGAAAGTTCGATTTGGCCAAATCGGGCGATGGCTGAACGCTATGGAAGTGCAAGTGTGACGACGACCCAGAAATGCTGCTACCCGTTCACTGAAACCCACACGCAGATAGCCTTTAGGCTCAATAAGGCTGAGCTCGCGAGTGCCGGCCAGAGCATCCCGTTCAGTAGTCTAAGAGAATAATCTCTTATAGTCAAGGGCCCTCATTCGATTAAAGTCAGTGGGTGGAATGACTAGCTCGCAGCCTCAAGCGGTCAAACACCCCAGGATTTAAACACCCTGTGCAAGTCCTATTTCATCACAGATCACCTAGTATACCTATCTCTATTTCCTATCCTAAATACAAGTCTATAAGTGCACCTAACAGCGTCTATGTCCTGTGTAGAGGCAAAATGAACTTACACATTATACCTATTCAACACTAATACATTATACTTCCTTCTGCTCTGCTCCTGTTGTCTCTCTCGTCCAAATTCAGCAGCTAGACCCCTTTACTAACACGTTTAAATAAACTACCTATACACAGGTAACCTCAACGGTTTGAATGTAGTCTCTCCCTTAAAGTCTTTAATCACTCCCTACTATCCCATGTTTATTTATTTAGGTATATGTATAGAAATCTACCTAGACCTAGACTGAAATCTAACGAATTTAGCTCATAGAAATCGTGATTCAACTGAAAGGTGTACATGTGAGAACGCAAGGTGTTAAGCGAAGTCAAACAAACTAGCTCAATGGTTCTCCTAAGTATTTCTTAGTATTTAACACGGATTTGACTATGCCTCACACTGTGCTTCCTCTTAGGAATCTTATATCTAAGCAGTAAAACATATAATTATGGAAAAAAATATTATTTATTTAACTTAAATGTGTTTTGTTTATCTTCGAAATAGCGAAAAGAAACTGGTTTGATTATTTAAGCTGTCACCTATAGGTTGCTATATAATAACAGCTAGATTTTCAGCTCCTATCTTAAGACCATACTACATAGAGAGAAAGCGAAAATCCAAAGAAAAAACTCTCTAAGGTCATCTAGATTCACACTTAAATTTAATTAAACACACACTAAAGTTTCAATAGTTATTTTACAACTTAAGTCTAAAGTGAGATACGAACACATTTATAGAACAAACCTGTTCCATTGATTGAAAAATGGAAAGGAAAACTATTTCACATATTAGTCTAATTTAGACTTGATTATTAACATTCATGGTAGATATTAGTGTTTCGTATTCCACCAGGCTACATAAAGTTACAGTCTCTAGAGCTTTAATTAATACTTTCACGTTAACCATCCCTATCTCTGAGATTAACTATGCATCGAGAAAAGACGCAATCCAATTCAGCCTCGATTGAGGTCTAACCCGGCTCTTTGCATTTCTATCTCATTCGGTAGACCATCTTGCAAATACCTCCGTCTATTTAATATTCGACGATTGCAATAACTGAATATCTTATATCCACAACACCCTAACACAACTATTGCGCATATTAAAGCCAACACAAAAATGAGATGTTCTATCGGGTTCCATTCGGTTATTAAAGCGAAACCCCCAGAATGGTGTTGTTCTTCGTATTGATACATTTCTACGTTGTATGTGATATACCGCTCGTTATTCTAGAGATTGTACCTTTATTGACACACGGAATAAGCCACAATGTACACAATTACATACCCCTCTCGACGTTGTTTAAATTCACTTTGTAAAATAGTTACACTTGTTTTAATATTCAAATCTACAATTTACTTAACAAAGTTAGTATTTAATTAATAGTTAACTCTTTAATCTTTATTTCTCACACAGTTAGTTACAATGGAGTCACGAAACTCCCAATCTATCACTGTCCTAAAATATCAAATAGCGTCTCCCCAATGCCAGTTGCATCCCCGCTTTCTATCTTCCATCTCTACTGAAGTTATCTCCTCCCGCTCTACGCCCATCTCGATCCCTCATTGGTCAGCTTGATGCTTGCAATCTCCATGGTGACGCCTACGCACAACTTCTCACGATCCGCCCTAACAATTCAGAGAACTCAAGTCTTTTCCTTCCTTCGTCTACTTCACCCATCTGCAACACATTTAATATCTACCAAACTCTTAGAAATCTGTGCATTTAAACTAAAATTGTCCATCATTCACCAGTTTGAATAGTTTGTCTGACAGTTGAGCGTAATTTACGGCCTACCCAAGACTTCATTTGTCTTAGTCCCCGCCGTGCGCTAATAAAACTTGTCGCTCTTAATCTATTAGAAGAAATATTCGAAACATTTTTTTGAATTTTTTTTTTTTTTTTATTCCTAGTTTTGTTTTACGAGCCCGGCCCGCACATCTGCTAATAATACGAATGCCATCACAGCATCTAGGTATTTTACTGTTCCAACATGTATGCTATATGTGCTGTCGGTTTTCCAAAGGTAGCATCTAATTAAAACAAATCATTAAAGTAAAAACAACATAATAATAATAATAACTTAACCCCTCACTTGATAACCGGTCATAATCTATACTAATATTATAAAGAGGAAAGATTTGATTGTTTCTTTGTTTGCATCGAATAGGCTCCGAAAATACGGGACTGATTTAGAAAATTCGTTCACCAGTTAGAGAGCTAGGTATGTACATTCTTCCCGAGTGACAGATGCTATATTTTATCCCGATATTCCCACGGGAACGGGTACACCGCGGCCGCGCGGGTGAAACCGCGAGGATCATCGAAATAATTGCATTGCACTTTCGAAATAGCAACAATAATGCAGAAAAAACCGCATCAAAAGCGATAAATTGTTTTGGGAGATTTTATGACACAGTACCCCGAGTGTAAATTTGTCAATGTGCAAACGTTCCTATCGTGTTCGCGTTAAGAATTCTATAAGGTAAAAGTATCTGTATAAAATTTCGCGATAAATAGTTCATGCCTATTTACAAACTTCACTCAGCCCTCAGAATACATTTTAAAACGTTTTACCGTAAACGCATAGCGACCGTCCCTCTTTTTTACGCCGGGGTACTAGTCTATCTATACAGGATCACCTCGGGTATCTTTTAAGCTAAGTAAGCACTCGGGACAGTGGCCAAAACTGGGGTTTTCACCCTATTGATGTAATATTTCTATTTCGCATTTCCACTCGACGCTAGATGTCGCTACAGTAAGTAGAGTGCCACAAATATATCTGACCCGGTGACGTGGTGGTGGAGGAGCCACTAGCAATACAAAATTAACTGTCAAAATGGTCTGCCGGCAGTCAACAGTATATTTAGTACCAAAAAATAACCACTGTGTGATTAAGTTTGTAGCAATGTAGACAAAATGTCACCAATTTCATTTTGAAAAATTTGCTCATAAACGATAAGTGGCCAGTACGTAGATACCTAACCTACCATTTTTTATGCCATTTAACCGGCCCTGGCTACTTAGGCCTTCAGCCGTAGGTACATACTTACTATCATACTAGCGGAAAGCGAAAGGTCGTGGGTTCGAGTCCCATCGGAGCTGATTGTGAGACGGGTCGATTTTTTCTAAATAGGTACTTCATTTTCCACTTTTCAGTAATAAAAATAGCATTGTGAATGCAAAAAACTAAAAATTTAAATAAGATATTAAAAATAGCTGTTTTCATCCTTACTTATTTGTTCATATACCAATTTACTAGGAAAGCGTAAATAAATGATTTTGATTAAAACTAAATAATTAAATGGTATATCATTACATTGTATACCTGTTACTTAAAGAAAGTTAATTACAAGCTCTCACAAATAGGAAATGTCTCCATAAATATCAAAATACTAGCCTTATACTCGACCGCGTGGACTAAACGACCAATGAGTCACACCAAAACATCAAAAAATGACTATAAAAATTGCTGCATTTAATGCGCGTACTCGTGCAAGTAATAACAGTTTTTGTTTCATCAAAATCTGTCCAGGATTTCTAAAGTTACAGCGTTGCAAAGTTTAGCCAGCTTTTGTAAATTTGCTTTCCTTGCGCGCTATTGCGATGACGTCATGTCGCAGTGACATCTCCGATTGCGGCTGCTGCGGGTGATTTCCGTCCAACTGTACCTACATAGAGTCCGTCCGTGCGCAATCTTCGCGCAACTGGTGCGTTTTTGGCGCTAGTTACAGTACATTTTCTTCGTTCTAAGGTTATGGTAAATGATTAGTATTCGATTTCGACCGCGCGCAGCCGCACTCTAAAACTGTCACCTACTGTCCATTTGACGGCTTCGTGTTATTGTTGATCGAAGTTTGACGGTTGCTATGCGGTTGCTATATATATTGACAGAATACCGCCCGCCATTACGAAAGTTGATTTAATTTATTAATCACGAAAATACAACTTTTATTTGAAGGTTGTTTTTCACATGAGCTCTAAACAAAATTGATCATTGATCGACTATAAGAAAAATAAATAAATTTATTGACAAAACCGTGAGAGCGCAACTCTAATAGCCAAAGGAGAAATACGGAAGCGCCAAATCTAAATCGCGATGTGACGTCACACGTTAATTCCATTGGCTCACCCGAATTTTTCACGGAGGCCGTACTTTAACGCTCAATATCTCAGTAATTTTTGAAGATAGGAAAAAAATAACAACGTCTTCTTTTTTCTCGAGTAACATATTTTTAGATATGCTGATAACAAAAATCATTGGTGTGACTCATTCGACACGAGAGACTGGGCACACGTGTGTCCAGTTGGTGAAACTCAAAATTAGTATCACTTATTATTTCGTCATCCGGACACGCCAAGATTTTGACGCGTGTCCAGGGGGCCGATTCTCAGGCAATCGAGAAAAGTTCACATTTATAAGCTCGAAATTCAAATATAACACAGTTTTTGTATTGTCAGAATTTCACAATCGAAAAAGGTCGAGCGAAAACCAGTCGAACGCTACGAGTGGTACAAACCAATAGATGTTCGTATACGAACTTAGCTGTCAAAATGAATTTGTTGACATGTGGGACAGCTTAGTTTGTTTGAAACGTTCTCAGAGGTTCTAACTTTTCCGGTACCCGTTTTCGTGGTAATATCGGGATAAAATATAGCCTATGTCACTCGGGAAGAATGTCGCTTCCTAATGGTATAATAATTTTCTAAATCGGTCCAGTAGTTTCTGAGATTAGCGCGTTCAAACAAACAAACAAATTCTTCAGTTTTGTGATCTATATAAATAAAAAAGAATGTTGCTAAGCGCAAAACTCAAGAACAGCTGAACCAATTCGGCAATTTTTTTATTCATATGTTCTTTCAGTCCCACGGAAGGTTTTCGTGAAGAGAAAAAATATTAAAATTGCGTGGAAAATAGTAAAAGCCACACTTTTTGCCATACAAACCAGCTATCAAACATTTTACGTAAATTGTTTATCCAACTTTCACATCAAAACGGAGCAACGGATCGATGTGATTTTTGCTATGGGGATAGTTTGGGAGCTTGATAGTCACAAAATTTACTTTTTATCCCGAAAATATTTCAGGTTCCCGCGGGATAGCGTCGTGTATTCCACGCGGGCAAAGCCGCGGGCGGAAATTCTATGTTATAACTAAAAAAATTCTATTTCCAAAGTGTCAAATATTGTTGTTACAGAGGTAAATAGTATGCGTATTGTTTGCAAAATTACCTATTTTAGTATTGTTGTCATATGTATGCTCTATTGATGAAGATGATGAGATGAGTCCAAAATACAACGACTATTTGAATATTTTCAAGCTGTAAAAGAAGTTCCTTTAGGTAATCAAATCAAAACAAAAAGTGAGGCACCTTTTTCATGAAATCTCTTCGTTCAACAATTTTTTTTTGCACAAAAACTGGGGTGTCCAGTTGGCGAAAACATAAAAGTGATTTAATTTAAGTTTCACTATGTGGACACGCGTCAAAATCTTGGCGTGTCCAGATGACGAAATAATAAGTGATAATAATTTTGAGTTTCACCAACTGGACACACGTGTGTCCAGCCTCTCGTGTCGAGTTGGTGACAAACCCGACGTTATCCCGCGGGAATGTGATATTTTTCCGGAATATAAAGTAGCCTAACTAAGGCAGCCATTACACAGTTAATCCAGATCGCGATCGAGATTTACTTTTGAGATCAAGATCGCGATCCGTCAATCAACTTCGTACACAGTCAATCTGGATCGCGATCATTGATTTTGATCGCGGATTGCGATCCAGATTGACTGTGTAATGGCTGCCTAAGTATGTCACTTTTCAGCTGCCAAACTATTCCCATGCCAAAAGTCACCTCGATCCGTTGCGATTGCGACCATTTTGACGTGAAAGACGGACAATCAAACAAACCCACTTTCACATATAATATTAGTATGGATACACACTTTGAGTATTCAAAACGGGAGTTGCCAAGAGCACTTTCCTACATTAGATTTTTTCCGCCAATTTTGGGGGGAGACGAGGTACACACGCACAGCACACAACTTCAAATTCACGCACACTCTTGTAGAAAAAGTCCTATTGTTACACACGCACACGAAAACAAAAAGACCACAAGTTATATTTGCGAGTGGCCAAAATTTGGAACTAAACATCATAGCACACATTCTGACAGCTCACTCAGACGGCAGCGCCAAACGAACTGAAAAAATAAGTCAGCTCTTGCGTCAAGCTTAGTGATGGGGCGTAAAGAGACCGATGAAATTGAATGATTAGAAGATTTATGATTACGAACAAAGATTTTTTTAATACGGTGTTTATTTGATTTTATTATTTGCACCAATAAAATTACAAAAAGCAGCTTATAAATAAATGTTTAGAGGGTCCCACAGACGATCCATGAAACCCGAAATCCATGATATTCGGTTTTTGTATGAAAAACTGGAAGTGTGTGGTCGATTGCGGCCAACTGACAGGCCGTTGCCTGCTGGCGGACTGATCGTCTGTGGGCCCTCAACATACATAAAACATAGTTCTGCCCTTATATCTTCAAATAACTTAGAGAAATGAAATTCCGCTCGTGTTAGTTGGCGCAAGTAGGTAGCATTTTTATTAGATAAGATATTATTTTATTTTTTTAACTTTTTATAAACAGTACTTAACTTATCTACCCGAACCACAAGTTTGAATAATCTACACTTTATTATCTTATCTTAATTTCCAGTCCAAAAACTTAAAAAGCTGAAACAGGGCATATCTTTGCGGATAATTTGTGTGTGGATTGCTTCGACCGAAATGACAAAAAAACTGTTAAATAGGTAAAGTACCCAAAAGCTGTAGTTACATAGATTTTTAGTTTACATTGTTACAGTTCCATAATGTTTTATATTTCTATTGATTTTAAAATGAATTAATTTGTTATATTACTTATATAATTTTGTAATTATTTAACAAATTAATTCATTTTAAAAATCAATAAAAATTAAAACATTATGTAACTGTAACTATGTAAACCCACAATCTATGTAACTACAGCTTTTGGGTAACATATATAAGTTATATCTGTTACGTATTCATTTCTGCGGATCTGTTTTCTCATCAGATAAGACAGTCGGGTATCTGTGTACTTTTGCTTCACTAGATGCAAAAGTACACAGATCATCATTTTCTCTTCCTAGGCGTATCACTCGGTTGAGTTTGAGATGATGACTGCATAGGATTTGACAGCGTGTTACTTGGGCTAGAATTTGATATGGATTCCAGTTGAGTTTGAGATGATGACTGCATAGGATTTGACAGCGTGTCACTTGTGCTGGAATTTGATATGGATTTCCTACAAAAACAATTAAACTTCGATGGTTTCGCGCCCTCAATCAACTTTCTTCTACTAGATACTGATTCAAAACATGAAGAATCAAAATGCTCTGGGGGCCAAGTCTGCTAACGTTGTCACAATCGTGTCTCAATCGTGTTTCAATTGTAGTTTAGTTGAAGTCCTTTTTTCCACACTAGTTACAAGAAATACCTATGTAATTTTTTCACATTACTATTGATGGAAACACCACACACTACATTCACATCATAATACTGTCATAAATTCTTGTAACTAGTGTTTAAAAAAACACTACAATTGAACTACAATTGAAACACGATTGAGACACGATTGTGACTTAACGTTAGCAGACTTGGCCCCCTGAACAAGTGACGCTTGTTCTTTTCGGTACCCAACAGTTTTTAATTCTGCAAAACTCTATCCATTGGTTTATATATATTTTATTGAATTAAAAAACTAATTTATGTGCTTTATCAGAACGCATCAAAATAATAGTTCATAGAGCATACATTCGTTCTTCTTGTAACAACACTATGACTTGTACCACGGTGTTTGGTATCATTTTGCTATCGCAATGTCTGTCGTTAGCATACACAAACAAACTACGTTTTCTTCGTGATTATATTATAGTCTGATAATAAAATTATACTTAAGTGTGATAGGAAATTCCGTCCTTTGTAAAATTTGAACTTTCTGATCGTCTTTTGCAGAAATACACTGCACAATACACCATTTTAGCGGAGCTGCGTTCGGCGATGTGTTCTTACAAAATGACGGATGGTCGTGAGTCGTGTGATAAAGTGACACGAACTAATTGGACATGTACTTTGGCGTAAGTGTATATATTCTTTGACTTTGGTGAAAGGGGGTGCGTGTATATGTCAACTCCCGTTTTGAATACTCAAAGGATACACACAATCTCTTTTTCATTTTATACTAAAAATATGATTGACCTTATATTATGCATTACTAAGTAAGAACTTCTGTTTGAATCGTGAAAGCGCTCATGCTGCTGAGCCGAACCCACACTAAACGATAATATGCGCTCCAATCGTGCGCGGTAAGAGTGCGCTCCACTGGAGCTTCATAGTGCCTCGTGCGATCCAAGAGAACAAGCAACGTGGCAGAACGAAGGACGGCTCTTCAAACAATCATTATAATTATACACTGTTATGTGTGATACAATTCATGCATTTTTGCGTATAAAAACAATATGAAAATATAGATAAGTTATCACAACTTACTGTAAATCGAGATTTAACAGCCTAAACCGACCTAGATAGCGGTTTAAATTTAAATTACAGATCGGTAACAACAAGTAGCTAAATGGGATTTAAAATATAATCGAGATTTAACGGAAGTAAAGTCTTGCTGCAAGTGGCCCTTTTGATTTGATTTATGAAGAATAGAAGTTTGTTTTTTTTCTCGGCTCTTAGGGATTGCAGACTTGAGTAGGTATTTCATTTGATATAAATTTCAGCTTGATACGTCCCACGCATTCTTGAGAAAAAGTTTCTTGACACACGGACAGATCTATGAATGAGGGCTCAACTATGTGCATGCAGCATATCATAACAACATACCATGTTCATACCCTAGCCTGCGTATTCGATGTTTTTTTTCTCGGCTCTTAGGGATTGCAGACTTGCGTAGGTATTTCATTTGATATAAATTTCAGCTTGATACGTCCCACGCATTCTTGAGAAAAAGTTTCTTGACACACGGACAGATCTATGAATGAGGGCTCAACTATGTGCATGCAGCATATCATAACAACATACCATGTTCATACCCTAGCCTGCGTATTCGATGTTCTTTAGACCATTTTAATAGAGAAACAGACTTCAAGAAGAGCGTTATGAAATCTAGGCAACAAACACACATAAACTAAACTAACTCAAAAGTCACTACACCGCGCGTACGAAGTCGCGGGCAACAGCTAGTATTGTAATAAAAGGCTGTAATATACCTCGGGGATATCGTATCCATGGAACCTGACGGCGGAGGTGGCCCTGTGCGGCACGCCCAGCGGCACCAGGGTCTCGACACGCATCATTTCCCGGAGACACGCCTCGGTGTAAGGCATACTGCAAATTAAAAAGAAAAACCTACATCAGGCAACGTCGCATAACAACAACAACAATAAATTCTGTTTTGTGGAACAAGATATTGATTCAGGAAAAATGTGGTAGAAAAAAACCACGAGTCCTGTAAGTAGCTTTAAGGCGGGATTACTTATAGGGTTCGTGGTTTTTTACTGTCACATTTTTCCTATAAGTACTTACAAATATAAGTACTTGCATTATGAATGCATAAAAATAATATAAAATCTCAAGAAATTTTTCTCAAGGAATATAACGAATATCTCTATCTCATCTCACGTCTATCTCATATGAATACATATTTGATTGTGTGTGCTTAATCCAATCAGCACAGCTCACCATCTCTGCTTCGGAAGATACGTTAAGCTGTTTTATGACCGGCTGCTTTGCAGTCGTTAAAACCTACGAATAGCTTTGATAGTCAGATCTACGAGGACATTCGTTGTATGGAGACGTCCGGAAAATTCCCCCGTCTCTCAAATTTGGCACGATTTGCAGAGTAAGTAATGCTGTTTCAGGATTCTGGATTCTTGCAGATCTTGAATCAGTATTACTTACTCTAGAATCGTGCAAAATTTGAGCGAGACAGGGGAATTTATCGGGTTACATAACCACGTTGATCGGACTATGAACCGTCTGCATGCGTCCTGTGGCTCGTGTCCTCGTATCCATCTATATGGCATAACGTGTCTCATGGGAATCATGGCTGCTGGTTAATAACAATAAAATAAATAAGAATAACAACATACTTCTTCCTGTCGTCCAAATTAGGCAGTCTCCCTTTGCCCACTACCCGGTCGATTTCCTCGTGTATTTTGTCCTGTATTTCCGGTTGTAGCAGCATCCTCTCCAACAACATGATTATCACGGATTCCACAGCCGTCGCCGTGGGGAACATGTAGTCTGTGCAGATCAAGGCTAACTGGTCCTCTGGAATGTTTAAGTTCGGTTTTTATTACTTTGACATAGTGTGGTGTAGTGGAGCTGGAGTGAGCTGGAGTCTCACACACGGATCAATGAAGAGAATCCATTCCAGGGATACCACTAACATTTGGTTTTGATAAGTAAAAAAAGAGAGCAGTAAACTGCTAACACTCTGTTCTGCTTCTCTTTATTCACTGATAAGTTTGGAGATTAGTGTAGACTGTAGAGTAAAATGATGGATTCGATGGGTCATCATGAAAACCATTAAAAAAATCACACAAAAGAAAAGCGTGAAGTGGGAAACTCTCGCGCGTAGTCTGGTACCTTAGTACTATTATATATTCTGAGGTTCTGGACAGAGTCAGAACTAGACTGGGCGCCAGATATGTTTGCGCGCGGTCAAAATAAATTACTACTCTTGACAAAAACATGTACTGTAACTAGCGCCAAAAACACACCAGTCGCGCCCAGAGATATCTGGCACTGGCTCTACACGCGAGTTAAGAGGCCCACAGACAGTCAGTCCGCCGGCAGGCCACCTGCAGCCTTCGACCGAACAGGCCGCCAGTAACAGTAACACTGTGAGTGTGTAGCAGATGGTGGCCAACCGATAGGCCGTGCCTGCAGGCGGACTTATAGTATGTTGGACCCTTTAGACTCGTTTTGACATACATCGCCCGCTAGGTATTGGTATTCCGCGTCTTATCTGCTACATTGACGGTGATGTAATCAAAAACACTGTTGAAATTGCTCCGAATTCGCTATTCCTGGACAAGCGCTTACCAGAAAATGTGGTCCGCCCCTCCTTTTGACGTTCTTCCTTCATTTTTTTAACGTACATGTCCAGGAAATGGCGGTCGTGTGTATCTTCATGAGTTTCAAGAACATCCCTTATTAATTTCTGTAACAAATATTTAGATTAAAAATATACAGAGGTATGTACTAGAGACGAGTGACTAAGAAAACTATTAATTTATAATTCTAGGTATTGAAAGAATAAAAAACACAAACATAAAAAATTACCAGAAAAAAGGACGTTTTTCAGTAAGCTTAGCTACTGCGGTGATATTATTTTATTGTTTTTCTTTAATAAGTTTGCGCTGCTGACATTTAACTCAATAGCTGATGAAAGATTATTATGATCACTTCGCTAGAGCTGATGAACTAGCTATTAATAAGGATTCAATGGCTGTATGAACGAATGTAAGAAAATAATTTAGAAGAACTTTTTAAAATATTACTTTATTGTTAGAGTATAATCATTTTGGCAAGTAAACAAGTGAGTAATGAAAAAAACGCGATCGCGATAAGTAGTAACGTAGGTAAGTAAGTAGGTAAGAGCACAGGCATAGATCTATGTATGTGACCTAGAGAAACATTACAAATAATAATTTTAAAATCTTCGTAAAAGTCTTACCGCAAAGAAGTCTAATAAATACTGGTTTCCTTTTCTTAGGTTGTTGTAGCCACTGTAGTTCGGAAGGAGGTCCTTCAGCCAAGGTGTCAACGAGAGAGCGGCTCCCAAGTCATTCGATCCTCTTTGGAACATCAGCGTGTGTCTCGCCAGGTCCCAGAAAGTCTTGTACTCTTGTCTTGGTAATGTCATTTTGGTGTATACGTGGAGCATGCCATTTAAAAATGGAACGGCGAAATAGTGAGGCAGGTATATCAGATCTCCTTTCACGAGTTCCTGTTGAAGTAAAAAGATTTTATTTTGTTTAACAATAATAGGATGAGCACGTGGCGCAGCGCATAAACACGTGAGCGGCCGGTGATGCAACTCGGTCAAGTTAACATGACACCTAAAGCCCTACTCTAATTCTTTCACTCGATTCTGTCATGCTCGGAGAGTGAAAGGGACGGGTATAACCTGCAGATGTCGTTAGCTCGACCGAGTAGTAGTTTGTCGTTAATGCAGCATTTACACGGAACGGAGCCAATACTTGAGACAAATCAACTAAGCCAGTCCACTATGACAATTAAATTCGTATCGTATCGTCGTAATGCGATGTAGTGGACTCTATTTACACGATTTCAATATTGGACTGGCTAAGTGGATTGTCTCAAGTATTGGCTCCGAGAAAAATCTCTCGTAATGGGTATGGTCATAGAATGGGTGACTAAAAATTTATTAGCTCGAGTTCCTTCGTGCTTTGAAGGGCACGTAAAGCAGGTGGTTTAGCTCGGCTGCATTTGGTGGCCTATAATACCCACAAATCTGGGCCCATAACCTTTATCCTATGCCCAGCAGCCAGCAGAGGTGATGATGATGAACCACTTTGTTTAATTTCAACATTTGATTAAATATGAGAAGTGTTAATACGTCGTAAATACATTTTAGCGTTTTTATTTTTTTACTGATTTGTTTCTGCAAATAATTTAATTAATTATCTGGATTTTGCGACATGCGTAGACTTATCTAAAAGATTTTTATCAGTACATAACTGCATAGTGTAACTGTAAATATTTAAATTGCGTCTGTAATATTATCTTCATTATGACCGAAGCAAACAATGTTGTAAAATGAAACCTAGTGATAAATTAACATTGATGTTATCGAATTATCTGTGCATGTCGAGGCCAGATCTGATATGGTTGGTTACCTAATAATTTTATGAATTAGTCGTATTTCATGAAACGACCAATTTAATTAAACTGTCTATATCGTTTAAAGGTAAATATTAGGTACATACTGACTAATCATCAAAGAGCTCAAACCACTGAAAGGGTTGCGCTGAAATTGGGCATTTTTTAAGGCGATACTCGGATTTTAAAAAAATGCTTCTATACGATCCTAAATATTATTGGTGTCCACTAATTAAACCAATTTCCAATAGTGTAATAAGTAGCCCCATTTAAGAATAATCTTGAATTTTCGTTTTTTTAGAGGTCTTTTCGAAAACAAAAAGTGTCGAGCTCGAGGCAAAATCATAAAATCGAGTTTTCGAAACTATACGATTCTAGATAAAGGTATGAAGAACTATATATCTTATTACCAGATTTGTAACAACTGTAACCGTCCTATAGTTTTAAATCAAAAAGTCCATACTTTTTCCGAGTAGCGCCTTAAGCTCATCTACAATACGAAACATGTTCAAACAAGTAGGTATGATAAATAACCTTTCAGCGAGGTTTTTTTCTCATTCTCTTTCAGCTAGGCGCCGAAACTCGGCACCAGTAGGCAGGTGTTTTACTCCATATCAGGGCAGGCGCCAGCGCTGGATAGGCATGGCATATCAAAACGTTTAGCCTCTCTGCACACGGGGCACGGGCCACCGACCACAACCACAGAACGCCGCCACTGACCTGGGTGCCTACTATCAACTTTAAGACAGCGATTCAAAACTAGCGCGATGCAGAATACTTAGGTTCCTAAAATGAATTGCTTTCTTTCGTATACTATGACCTTCTAAAAACTGGATCGCAAATGAATTGCTAAATGTGAATGACCAAACGATTTGTGTCCTTTTCCTTCTACCCGTCTCTTTCACTCGATTCTGTCATGCCCGGAGAGTGAGAGGGACGAGTATAACCTGCAGGTGTCATGTTAGCTTGGCCGAGTTATAAGTCAAATAAGAGTTCATGACAGCTTAGCGGCTGTGAAATGTCATTGAATGATCACTGTATCGCTATCATTGATATCAAGCTGTCGTGGTACAAATAAGCGAAGCAGCTCAGTTTAGGTGCTAAACAAAACCGCAATAAGAGTTGATGGTAGGCACCCTGATTCCTATAGTTTTATGAACTCGCCGCACATGGTTGACGCCTCCGCCTCTAGTCGTCATTTATTTCTTCTTCTAGCTTCAAGTGGCGGCGTTTGTGGGTGTCGCGTGTGGCTCATGTGCGGCGACGGTATACGGCTCAACCCACACGAACCACAGCCATAACCACACCACTTGGGCGGGGCGCATTTTGTATTGGAAATGAATAGTCAATTCATACGTAGGATACCTACCACATTTTGCAGTCATTATCGACCGCGTGGGTGATACCGGCCACAACGCAACCACCAGCGACGAGCTACGCTGCGAACTAGTGGCTGGCCACATCCACATCACAACTACAACGACGACGATATTTGGTCACACAACCACAACGCAACCACAACGCAAGCAACTGCAAAAAGTTGCATCGACACTATTCACTTCACACGTAACCACATTTTGCCGCTGCGATGTGGTGTGGTTGGGGTTCGTCTGGGTCGACACTACGAAGCCAGCGCTGGCCTGGACTTGGACTGTCAGTGATTTCGTCATCAACTGCTGGATTCACGCTAATCTGAAGTAATACCTTCTCAGCCGGGAACTTGGGTCCGTTGACGGTCATGTCGATCATCTCCCTGATTTCGCCCTCCACCACGGACTCGAGGAGCTCGTCCCGCCTGCCAAAGCCGAAGTCCCTGAGATACCGCAGCGAAAACCGCCGCTGGACGTGCCAGAAGTAGCCGTCAGTGAAGAATATTCCTGGTGGCAAATAGATATAAATAATAGTAGGTAAGTACCTAAGTGTGGAGAAAATAAAGCATATTTTTAGTTAGGTAAGTACCTAACTAAAAATATGCTTTATTTTCTCCACAATATTAAGAATGTTACAGTTTAGGTTTTGTTGTATACAATTTTGTGTTACTTTATGTATTGTGGAGACAGGTGCCCGTACTAAGGTTAAAGCGGTAATTATACTACACGGTATTCAGGGTTAATTTAGCGCCCTTAAGCTGGTCGTTAGTGTAAATATTGAACAAGATTGGGCCAGAACATTTCCCTGGGGTAGGCCATTTCTCTGATTACGCCACCTACTATATAGCTTTCAATTGAGATGTATTTTAGATACTTGGAAATGGCGATTGTGCAGCATTTCTCCTTGTAGATTTAGGAAGTCGCGGTCATCCGTGAAATTTGAGACCTTCCACAGGATTTGCCGGGTGTTTACGGTGTCGTAAGCGGCAGAAAGGTCAACAAAAGCAGCCCCGGTAACGAGACCTCGTTGGATCCTCTATATGTTGTGTAAGGTTGAGTATCTGGCCGCAACACGATTTTCCGGGGCGGAAGCCCGCTTGGTCCGGTTTAAGCCGAAAATCGACAAGGCTCGTCAGACGGTCAAGTAAGAGGCATTCAAAGAGCTTGTATTATATTGATGAAAATATGTTTGCGCATTTATAATAAATAATTTATAATAAAATAAGTAAGATAATATCCACCAACTACGCTGCATATAGTACAGCTGCAATTTATAGTTACACAAGCCCACATGTGCTAATGTTGTACCATGGACAACAGCGTCGCTTAATCTCTTCTAAGGTTAAAATGGCTTGCACGCCGCCGTGCCGCCGTCACCACAGTACGTGCAGTGCAGGGGCAATTCGCGCGCACACCAATTTTGTTGCTAAGTGGTTAAGGGCACGTACTTCCAAATTATCGAAATCAACCTATTTTTGATTCAAAAGTAAACAATCAAATATTCTTTATTATGAGCAGATAAAAATATAATGTTGAAGTTTCGATAAGATCTTAATTATTTTGTGGCTAGAAACACGATATTCGTATCGTAACTCGACAATAAAAAAATTCAAAAACAAAGAAAATTTTCATTATTTTTATATTTTTTTGGTTTTATACTTAGATTATTAATCTTTAATTCACGAATAATATATAGAAAAATAGGTATTGACATATTGTAGACTATTCTCAGGCTACTTTTTCAAAAAGTGAATTTATGCTCAAAATAACAACAAAAACATTGAAAAAGTGAGGTTATTTTCATTACTCTTCACTTCACACGTAAGGAAAAGACAAAGACAGAGTTTTTGGAAGATCCTGCCCTTAAGTGACGCTGTTGCCCATAGTACCTACTCAGGGTAAGCATAGCACTTTTATAATATTCTTTTCAACACACTTGCTCATAAAGTGAGCCTTATTACATCGATCTTAGGGCCAGAAACCGAAATATAACACACGCGTGCATAATATTTTATTACAGTATGTACTAGTTGCGTAATAGAATTATCCCTACAAAGTTAAGTAAGTACCTAACTGCAAATTATATGCGAGTAAACAGAGACTTTTCAATTTAACCGGGTAATACAGTATCCCTACAAAGTTAAGTTAGTACCTAACTGCAAGTTATATGCGAGTCAACAGAGCATTTTCGATTTCACCGGGTAATAGATACAGTTATTTTTTTGTAACAACAAAGAGGTTTTATACGGCTGAAAATCCATTTACGTTTGTAGAATAAATAAATGTGTCCCTAATTGAGACAAAAAAACATAATTAAGTATATAATTATCAAATTATTTAAAATTCACAATAATTTATCTATATATATAAAATTCAAAGTCCTGACTGACTGACTGACTGACTGACTGACTGACTGACTGACTGAGATATCAACGCACAGCCCAAACCGCTGAACCTAGAGACTTCAAATTTTGCACATAGATACGTTATACAGTGTAGGCATCCACTAAGAAAGGATTTTTGGAAATTCCACCCCTAAGGGGGTGAAATAGGAGATGAATGTTTGTATGAAAGTCCGTCAGTTTTGAAGTTAGGATCTTCAAATTTTGTATTTAGGCTGGCAATTAAAAATTAATATTTACCCGTGTCAGCGTTTTTGACAATTCCACCCCCGAAGGGGTGAAAAGAGGGGTGAAATGTTGTATCTGGAAAGTCCTTCAATAAATTTATTATTTAGGCTTATGGTCGGAAAGTAAAACAAATAAGCGAACACAAATTTCGTATTTTTTCGAAAATCAACCCCTTAGAGGTCAAATGGGATAAATAAACCTAAAAATCGATATGGATGTCGTTATTGAGGTTTTATGGGATGATGATTGCAAAAATGGCATTTATTTTGATGTTTAACACGCTGAACATGATTCAACCCCTAAAAGGTTGAAATAGGGGTGAAATTTTGAATGAAAAATCGGGATAAAATAGAAATTTGAACTTGAAACTTTTTAGGCTTACTTCTTAAAACAAATAGGCAACCCATTTCGTAGTTTTCCGAAAATCAAACCCAGGGGGTAAAATAGGGGATGAATATGTGTATGAGAGTCCGTCAGTTTTGAAGTTAGGATCTTCAAATTTTGCATTTAGGCTGGCAATTGAAAATTTATATTTTCCTGTGTCAGTGTTCTTGACAACTCCACCCCCGAAGGGGTGAAAAGGAAGATGAAATGTTGTATCTGGAAAGTCCTTCATTTAATTTATTATTTAGGCTTATGGTCGGAAAGTAAAACAAATAAGCAAACACATATTTGGTATTTTTCGAAAATCAACCCCTTAGAGGTCAAATGGGATAAATAAACCTAAAAATCGATATGGATGTCGTTATTGAGGTTTTATGGGATGACGATTGCAAAAATGGCATTTATTTTGATGTTTAACACGCTGAACATGATTCAACCCCTAATAGGTTGAAATAGGGGTGAAATTTTGAGTGAAAAATCTGGGGGTAAAATAGACACTTCAACTTGAAACTTTGTAGGCTTACTTCTTAAAACAAATAGGCAACCCATTTCGTAGTTTTCCGAAAATCAAACCCAGGGGGTAAATAGGGTAAGAAACCTAAATCATCTTAAGTACCCTAAAAGTTCTTGGTACCTAAGCTACTCAGAACTAACTTTTTAATTGTGAAACAGACACTTAAGTGGCAAGGTTCTGCCTCGCGCGAGGCCGCTCGCTTGGTGACGGAGGACCCGCCTAATCACGTAAAAACGGCTGATAGGATTTTTATGCAATTAAAACATAGAATACTTTTTATCCTGGTTATTGGTCCCCTAAGTATTTTCTCGAATGTCCACGCGGACGAAGTCGCGGGCGGAAGCTAGTTTGTTATAAAACATTTGCATTTTATCACTATTATTATAATTATTGTGAAGTAGGCTGTTTGGCTGTATGTAATCAATCACCTTACATTTGGCGCGTGCAAAAAAAAAGCTTGCGCGCTTTTACCCTTAGCTAATATTAAGTTAATGTATGCAATAAATGTTTGTTTTCCTCGCAAGTGTGTTGAAAAAGTGCGTATGAAACTCGTGAGCAACTTCCTCGCTAGACACTCGGCTGATTTACGCCCTCGGCCTCGTGTATAATGAGCAACCTAGCTCACTTGTAGCATAATATACTATTACATCAAACTGATTCCGGGGTATGGAGGCCTTTCCCCTGATTCACGAACCGTCGGAAACGCTCCCCACAGCGGAATGTATACTCTGTTTCTGTCACTCACTATAGAATAAATAGACAAAGACAAAGCACAAAATTCGAATCCGATTCCGTATCCGACGGTTTGTGAATCAGGGGGCTGCTGGTGACCTGTAAAACGGCATACAACCTTAGTACTGGCACCTGTATTTTCAGTACTTATAGTATACAACAAAGTTAGTCCTAAGAAATAATTTTAATTAAGGCGATACTCGGAAAAATTATGCTAAAGCGAGATAGCAATGAGAAAACTACGCGCGCGGGAGCGAGACCGATTTTGCCGATTACGCAAAAAAAACACAATATCACTTCGTATTAAAAAACTATAGCGATTTAAAAAAAATGCTTCTATACGATCCTCAATATTATTGGTGTCCACTAATTAAACCAATTTTCAACAGTATATGTAACCCCATTTAAGAATAATCTTGATATTTCGTATTTTTTAGAGGTATTTTTAAAAAGAAAAAGTATCGAGCCAAAATCATAAAATCGTGTTTTTGAAACTATACGATTCTAGATAAAGGTATGAAGAAATTATATCTTATTACCAGATTTATAACAACTCTAACCGTCCTATAGTTTTATATCAAAGAGTCCATACTTTTTCCGAGTAGCGCCTTAATTAAATATAACGTGCTATGGTATGAACTGGTAGCTATAGAGATTAACATGTTCAAACAAACATATTCTTTAGTTTTATTTTTACACGATATATTGTTTTGAGATAAAAAGTGTAAAAAGTAATGTAATAAAATAAGGTACATAGGTACTAACTAATAATGTTTCTTTAAAAATTTTCACACGTGTGCCTTACACGTGGTTTGTAACTTGCCAAAAATTATTTATACTTACATTTTTATCTCCATGCGATATTATTTGCAAACAATACTATCATTAGGTACATTAAGATAATAATGTTTGGATCATTGCTTTTAATATTGCAGAGTACCTAAATGTAGTAATTATGTACCCATTCGAAGATAAATATTACAATATAATGTAAGTACCTACTTAATAAATATTTAATTTACCAATAAAAACACCTTTTCGCGTTTGAAATTCTGAACTAGGTTTAATTGCTTGCGACATGTTATCGCGAAAACAATTTTTGGTGTTACTTAATTAACTATTTGTTGATTTGATACGTAGGTAAAGTATATAAATCTTATATAATATCTTCGTACGTTAGTTTATAATTAGTCGACTGTTTGTTTCTGTTTATTAACAGCCATTAATTGATAGAACATTAAAGAATAGTTATTTTGATGAGTTAATTAACACCAAATCCTTAATGACTATAAACATTAATACCACTACATCATCTTTGGGTCACTAACTCGCTATTAAACTCCTAAACAAGGGCGTAAATTAGTCGGCTATCCTCATCAAATACTTAACTTAACTTTTGATACAACATATAAGAAACTACATCGAATAAGTTTTGTATTTAAATTAATTTTATGCATTCACATTCCAATTATTTAAGTGTACCTATTAAATAATATTTATTGTATTCAAACTTGTTGGCGTTCTCGCAACACGAGCGCATGTGGTCGTTCAAGGATAGGCGGCGCGTCGCGCGGCACGGACGAATTCTGCATCAGTTGGTGCGTCATATTGACTTATCGTCTGTCGCGAGCACACAATGATGACACCTGCCTGACCCGTCGCTTCTTCTTGAATGAGCCCTACACAATTAGATGCATGCGGCAGAGGTGAAGTATCACTCTACCTGCGCAACAGCTAACTTCGCGACCGCCAATACGATGGAATCGCACTATACGTCGGGTTTGCCATGAGTCCTAGACAAAATAGAGGCACTACTTACCTACATTACTTACCTTTCACACAATATAGAAAAGGCATCAAAAATAACTTACCCAACTTCTTCCAGTAAGACCGCAGCCGGCCCAGAATGATGTCCACCCTTCCATCAAACTCTTCAGTGTTTAGCATTTCCTTGATCAAGGCAGCATCGTTGATGACGATAGTCGGATACGGCCCCAGGTACAGACCCACTATCTTGGTCTTGTATTTGTTGCCCAGCTTTTTGAAGGCAACAGCCAAGTTGTTTATCTCGGTTAGCAGAACTATCCAGTAGGCTCCGTAAACTGGCAAGCTTGGAGGTCCTGGAAGGATAGGAAAAAAATACTATTAGTTTCTTTCTATTAAAATATTGTTCTGGAATTTGTTCCAGATAAAAAATAATATTTTAATAGCGTAACATATTAAAGGTACAGCTGAACCAATTGAATCGTGACTATTCGTGACCCATCGTATGCTCATTATCTGAGACTGCGTACAGACAGACCGGGCCAACGAACGCCAACGTACGACATCTGCCGTTGCCCGCTGCACGTTCCTGGCCTTTGAAGATCAATCTAAAGCTAGATAAAGGATCACTGGGAGCGATTCCAGTTCACATTCGGATTTTCTGATCATCTGATGTAGACAGAGGGGAAAACAGAACCCCTTGGCTTGGCTGGCGTTCCTTGGCCTTCGTTGGTCCGGTGTGTACGCAGCATAACGAAATTCAAACATGTTGCCATTGACACCTTTATAGTTTCGACGCTTTCAAACAAATTACGACTCATTTTGCTTTACATATAAATTTTCCTCTTGAATCTATATGTCTATTGATGAAAACCGAATAAATTTGCAAGAACTAACTACGGGAAGAAACTACTTTGAGATGAAAGGGTTGTACATATAGGTACATTTAGGGCCTACCCAGATGATGACGTGATACGTTGTCCTTCAAGATTCAATATCATTTATTCAAGCTAGGCCTTTACAGCTCTTGTGCATGTCAATGAAGCTACACCATCGGCATCGGTTTGCAAACCCTACGGGGCAGCAGGAGACCTTGTAATGAGATGAACCGTCTAGAAACTCGTCAAGGCCTGTTTTTTTCTCCCTCTTATATTTTTCATGGAGTCGTCCTTTAAGCTTATGCCCAAATCAGATCTTTACTATCAAGGGAGAATAATTGAAATTGTTTGTTATTCAGTCTGGCAAAAACGGGCAAAAAAGCATAAATGATTGTGTGGACGAGTTAAATTCTTAAATGTTAATTTATGTTTTTTACTGGTACATAATATAGGCATATTATCATGCGTGTCACACAGGTCACACTACATACAACTCTGAACATTGTCCTTTTCCGGTCCAAGATTAGATCAATCTTCCTTATGGCCTCAATATCGGTCGCACAGCCGCACTGGACATCCTGCATGCATAGCCTGCACTTGCAGTCTTTGGTGCAGTTGGTAATATATTCAAAATGATAGTTGCAATTAATAAAACCGCTTTTATTTCTTTAATATTCAGACACGCAGTTATAGAATGCTACATTTACTAGATAAAATTTAAAGGACAATCCCAGTGAGACTATGTTGTTGTTTTTAATAATATCATTTCTCTCATAACGATAAATTAGATGTGTATGTACGACTTATTTTTATCTTACCGTTTACTAAAGAATTCGCTGGAGCCTTAATTTAACAAATTTTTGAAATAAACTATACCTACCACTCTACCACCATCTTTTTCTCTTCTGGACATTTCAAAGGCTTTTGAATGTGTAAATCATACTCAATCATACTAAAAAGCTTTTTGACTACGGCACCAGATGTGCATGTCATAGTTGGTTTACTAGCTACCTACACAAAAGACAACAATGTATAGAAATCGCTAGAATCGAGAATAATACAAAAGTGATAGCGAGATCAAAATATAGTGAAAAAGAATATGGCGTACCACAAAGTAGTATTTTGGGACCAAAATTATTAATATTATATTTGATCTGCCTGATTTTATTAATAACGAATCTTTTCTGTTTGCTGATGATTGAACACTGTAATTTGAAATAAAAAATACTGACAAACTTGAAACTAACATAACCAATACACATTCTGACGAAATTAATTGGATTGACCAAAACAACTTGAATATTAATTAATAATAAGACAAAGCTATAAAATTCCGTAGATACTCATGAATAATAAAAAAACTAAATTGGAGTATTCACTACAAAATTGAAAAAAATGACTTTGTAAATAGTTTGAATTTATAGGAATAACTATAGAAGATCACTGCAAATTGGAATAACCATATTTGACGGTCTTTGCTAAAAGCTCAATAAGTTTGTTATAAACTACAAAGATTAAAAAAAACTGTATCTTTTGAAGTTGTTCAAGGCCTAGTAATATACGTCTAATCATTATTGAGATACGAAATTGTAATGTGGGGAAATAGCATAGAGAAAATTACATACCCACTTCACGTGTAGGGGAGGTAAATTATTTTTTATTTTTTTTCAAAATTTTACTTTACCACTTTCTTGGCGTGATAAATATGTATATTCATGCCAAATTACAGCTTTCTAGTACTAAGACTCTATGAGCTAGACTGGGGACGGACACACGGACAGACAGACATGGCGAAACTATAAGGGTTCCTTGTTGACTTCGGAACCCTAAAAATGGACTTAGCTCCGATTTCAATTGTGTACCTACTATTTTTGTTGTCGAAGAAAACTACGACTCGTAGCTGCGTAGCTTGTGTTCAGAGACACACACAACTTAAAATGTAGTCCTAATTTTTTCCAGACTTGTAAACTGCGTTGTATCTTTTTGTTATTTTATATTTATGTCACTATTACTTTGAGTAATGTTTTCTTTTTGTTTTTCACGAAATTGAGTTTTGCTAATATAGAGAAAGTTAATTAGGTAAACCTTAAAATTTTCATACGTAGATTTCTAGCATTAGCATTTAAAGAACTCTGTTTTTACTAAAGTATTTCAATAATAACAAGACATTAATAAACGCTTTCTATTTTAGAAATATTTAATTTGATCACTATGCTACGAAAAATTATAATACTCAATTAGATTATTTACTTACCCGGTGGAAAGTTATCCAGTCTTTTATATGCATTTTTGTATGTGGACACCACAAAATAAGTGATCCCGGCTATCAAAATTATAATACCTATCATTTTAATTTTAAACAATCACAAAACATAAATATACTCCGACTTAGACGTTCTTATTGCTAAGCGCTTACTATTAAATGAATCTGTAGGCGTGATAACAGCGATGACGCGAAGACTAATGTTAATGTATAATACAGTAAGTAAGTAAGTAGGTACTTTATATCACGAAATAAGGACACGGTTAATGACCGATGGATCCGTATGATTGTGGCTTTTATCACTAATTTTAATTTATTGTCATTAGCAAACTATTTTAGCCTAATTAAGGTTCAATTATGGCGATATTTAACCTTAATAACCTTTCGCTTATTTGTTTGCTATGCCTAAGTTCATTAAGGTATCATTGTCATCGTCATCAGCCATTTCCAAGGAGTTGTAATTAACTGATAACCAAACAACTTAACTTAACTTCGCTCTATGGAGACTCAACAATAATTCTATATCAGTAATTTCTTAACATTGAAAATTAGATTATCTAGTTTAATAAATAATTCATTAGTAATCCACCAATATTTATGACAGCGACATAAAAAAAAACAAATACAAAGCTTTAAAAAATCTATAAAAAATAGGCAAAAATGGTATAAGTGTTATTCACTTTACATTTGAATACATTTATATACATCTTTCGTAAAAGTATATAATCTCCCTATATTTGTAAATGAAAAACAAATAAACTTTAAAAAAAACTCTCTACGTAAACTCAAATTGGCATTACACCTATGTTAAAAATGCTATCAGAAACAACCGACTTCTTCCTAAAGTATTAGTTTCCCGTTTTATATCTTTATGTATTTCGACTTTGGTGCTTAGATATGGTTAACATAAACACATGTTAACGATAAAATTGGTGATAGCATATTTGCTGAAAGAATTGCACCATTTTCGGGGTATAACTTTTTTTTTATACCTTCCAATGCGATATTATGTTGGATTCCAAAATATAGTCTCTTAAAATTATATTTAAGGGCCGTTTACAAAAATTTGGCCTGTTATTGAATTTTTTACAAAAATATCAGATAGCTCTTGGGATATAAGTTAGCACCTATAAATACTGAAATGGACACTACCTTGGTACTATTATATATTCTGTGACACTACGTGCGTTTCAGTATTTTAGAGGTGTTTATTTAGTACTAGCTGTTGCCCGCGACTTCGTACGCGCGGTGTAGTGACTTTTGTATTAGTTTAGTGTGTTTGTTGCCTAGATTTCATAACGCTCTTCTTGAAGTCCTATTCTCTACTAAAAGTGTCTAAAGAATATCGAATACGCAGGCTAGGGTATGAATATGGTATGTTGTTATGATATGCTGCATGAACTTAGTCGAGCCCTTATTCATAGATCTGTCCGTCTGTCAAGAAACTTTTTCTCAAAAATGCGTGGGAGGTATCAAGCTGAAATTTATATTGCAGACTTGAATATTTAAACTCAAGTCTGCAATCTCTTAGAGCCGAGAAAAAAATCAAACTTCTCTTCTCTTCTTCTTAAACCAAATCAAAAGGGCCACTTGCAGCAATACTTTGCTTCCGTTAAATCTCGATTTTATTTTAAATCCCATTTAGCTGCTTGTTTTTACCGATCTCGGTTTAAATTTAAACCGCTATCTAGGTCGGTTTAGGCCTTTAAATCTCGATTTACAGTAAGTTGTGATAACTTATCTGTATTTTCATATTGTTTTATACGCAAAAATGCATTAATCACATCACACATAAAAGTGTATAATGATAATGATTATTTTGAAGAGCCGTCCTTTGGTCTTCCACTTTACCTACTTGCTAGCGGGCATACATCTATTCTACGAGAGGTTCATAAGACTGAACCACAAAAAACGATCCATCTTGGATTGGCCAACCACGATCTAAGATTGGGGATCATGGATCGTGAATCTAATTTATTCTCCTGGATCGCACGAGGCACGTCCTCTCCGACCGCTACTACTATCACAGAATAATATTTCTACTATGGAGCTCTAGTGGAGCGCACTCTTGCCGCGCGAGATTGGAGCCCGTATTATCGTTTAGTGTGGGTCCGGCTCAGCAGCATGCGCGCTTTCACGATTCAAACAGAAGTTCTTACTTAGTAATGCATATAACATGAGGTTAATCATATTTTCACTATAAAATGAAAAAGAAAATGTGTGTATTCATCCATACAAATATTATAAATGTGAAAGTGGGTTTGTTTGTTTGTCCGTCTTTCACGTCAAAATGACTCGACGTGACTTTTGGCATGGGAATAGTTTGGCAGCTGAAAAGTGACTTACTTACTTAGGCAGCCATTACAAAGTCAGTCTGGATCGCAATCCGCGATCAAAATCAATGATCGCGATCCAGATTGACTGTGTACGAAGTTGATTGATGGATCGCGATCTTGATCGCAAAATATCTACTTACATAGTAAATCTCGATCGCGATCAAGATCACGATCAGTGATCACGATCTGGATTGACTGTGTAATGGCTGCCTTAGGCTACTTTTTAACCCGGAAAAATTTCACAATCCCTCGGGATAACATCGTCGTTTAGTCCACGCGGGCGAAGTCGCGGTCAGAAGGCTAGTATTTTGATATTTATGAAGACATTTCCTATTTGTGAGAGCTTGTAATTAACTTTCTCTAAGTAACAGTTATAAAATGTAATTATATACCTACCAGTTAATTATTTAAATTTAATCAAAATCATTTAAGTAAGCTTTCCTAGTAAATAAATGAATAAATACGTTAGAATGAAAACTATTTCTGATATTCCTTTATTTTATTTATTGGGTAAGTATGTAGGTACCTACGGCTGAAGGCCTAAGTAGCCAGTGCCGGTTAAATGGCATAAAAAATGGTGGTTATCTAGGTACGTACTGGCCACATATCGTTGATGAGCAAATTTTTAAAATGATATTGGTGACATTTTGTCTACAGTGCTACAAACTTATATCACACAGTGGTTATTTTTTGGCACTAAATACTGTTGACTACCGGCTGTCCATTTTGACAGTTAACTTTGTATTGCTAGTGGCTCCTCCACCACCACTGTCACCGGGTCAGGTAATATTTGTGGCACTATACTTACTGTAGCGACATCTAGCGTCGAATGGAAATGCGAAATAGAAATATTACATCAAAAGGGTGAAAACCCCAGTTTTGGCAATTGCCCCGAGTGCTTACTTAGCCTAAAACATTTCGTTAATAACTTTTGCTTTTTAATATATTTTTTATGTAAGTATGACTTTTAAGTCATAATAACAATAGTAAGAATTCCTTATGATATAGTAATATTATTCATTAAACCTTTTCAGTATACATTGAATTAAATGTTTCTTTTATTTTATCTAAGTTAGGTAAGTATTGATTTCTCGATGTATCTTTAAAAAATTTGTTAACAAAAAACAATAATCGGTTCCAAACCCTTCGCACATTTTATATTAAAAAAATAGGTTTTTAACTGACTAAAGTAAAGCTAAATTTCGTAAATACATGTATGTGTATATGTATATGTTTTTACTATGTTTGTCCACGAATTTCTCGAAATCTAAAGGCATATTATCGAGATGATTCTATTTGAGAGGTGTTGTATTCGAGGGTGTATTTTAATAGGTGGTATCTTAGGTGGATTCTAACTTGGGTAACAGTTTAAGTTTCATCAAAATCGGTTTAGTAGTTTTTGAAATGTGGGTATATTATGGTACAATATACACTTAAACTTAAGAAATAAAAAGGTAATTTAATAAAATAAACCGACTGGCACTGACCTCAAAAAGGTAAGTACCTCAAAGATATTATTTTTTCCTTTTCAGTTGGCAAATACTTTTTGAATTAGGTTAATATTTTTAAGTACTTTTTTGTATTGTAAGTATGTAAAAATTTAAAGAAAAGTATAAGATACATTCTTTACAATTTTAGATATACATTTTGTACCTACTTAAGACCATAGGCGAAAAAAGTGAAAAAATATCTTAAAGTAGCAACAGAGGGGGCTTTCACCCTACTTAATATAATCATTCGAATGTACTTTTGTGAGAGGTCGTGATCTTACTAACTTCCTGCGCCATCTATTGCTTAGTAGTTATAATGACGTAAATAACATGACATTATTTTTATTATTTTAAAGGAGCCTGGATGGTTTTCAATTTATATTATGTTTTGAAGCAGGTAAAAAAAATATCATGATTCATTATCAATTGAGACAACTACAAGAGATTAAATATAACATATTTTCATAATCATGTGGCGACATCTATTGTAGTAAGAATCAGTTTTTGTATTTTCCCGTAGGAATAAGGGATTTTTACGGGACAAAAAGTATCCTATACTTTTTTAAGAGTAACCAGTTGTCTTCGTACAGAAATTCATAAAGATCCGTTCAGTGGTTTTTGCGTGATGCCGTCACAAACAAACAGACAAACAGATAAACAGACAAACCGACAAACAGACAAAAAATTAAAAAAAGAGATTTTTACGCTCTATTGCTTATTTCTAACATGTTCTGGTATTTTTTTTGCAAATATCTTCAATGTACAGACACGGAAAGTCTACGATTTTATTATATGTATAGATTTTTGTGGCTTAATTAATTATTTCTCTTGTGAACAATCTGTCACGTGACCCAATGCGGATTTGTGCTTAGCAACGGCTCCAAATGCTGCTAGGCTCAATGGATTTATGTGCCTCGGAAGCATTAAAATTGACATAAGTTATTAAACATTCATATGAGTTTTAACTTGTGAACACTTTCGTCACGTAAATTTGGTAATATTTTTATTGCATATCATGAATGTTATAAACACAGAACACAAAAATTAACAACACTTAATCATATGCATGTAGTAAAAAGCGGTTATTTTAATATTACAAACAGACACTCCAATTTTATTTATTTGTATAGATAATATTTTTTTCAATTTTTGTCTGTCTGTCTGTCTATATGTCTGTCTGTCTGTCTGTTTGTTCCGGCTAATCTCTGAAACGGCTGGACCGATTTTGACGGAACTTTCACTGGCAGCTGATGTAATAAGGAGTAACTTAGGCTACTTTTTATCCGGAAAATATCACATTCCCGCGGGATAACGTCGTGTAGTCCACGCGGGCGAAGCCGCGGGCGGAAAGCTAGTTTTAAATAAATAGAAAGTAATACCTCCAGGGGTCTAAAGGAACAGATACCAAAAATATAGTTTTGAATTTTTTGGCTGTTTATCTGTCTGTTGTCCGCGTTTGAGGCAAAAACTACGAAACGGATTTTGATGAAACTTTTTTTGTTATATAGGCTATTGGTCCTCGCCAACATATAGGCTATAATTTATTTTGACGATCCTAATATCTGATGTGGAACCATAGCAGTCCAGCCAATCTATGAGAGATATAAAAATACCGGCTTAAGGAAAATTATTAAACGTGATGAGCATTTTCTACTGTCATACAAAGTTTGAAGGTCTGGTTCACCTGATGTGGAACCCTAGCAGCCCAGCTAAACTATAAGATAAACAAATATAGCATCATAAGGGAAGTTGTTCAGCGTAATAAATATTTTCTTTTGACATACTATCTCAAATATTATTAATATGAAAGTGTGTTTGTATGTATGTCCGTCTTTCACGTCAAAACGGAGCAACGGATCGACGTGATTTTTAGTATGTAGGTAGTTTAGGAGCTAGAAACTGACATAGGCTAAAAATATCACTTTACCTAGGGATAACGTTGTGTAGTACGCGCGGGCGAAACCGCGGTCGGAAGGCTATGTTATGTAAATTTTTAATGTGCTAATATGTATCATAGCATTCATAGTGCTGTACTAATATATATTAAACTAGCTTTCCGCCCGCGGCTTCGCCCGCGTGGACTTCACGACCTTATCCCGCGGGAATGTGACATTTTTCCGGGATAAAAAGTAGCCTATGTTCCTCTCCAGGCTACAATGTATCTGTGTCCTAAATTTCAGCCATATCCGTTCGTTCAGCCGTTTTGGCGTGATTGAGTAACAAACATACAAACATCCAAACATCTAAACTTTCACATTTATAATATTATAGTAGGATAAATAAATAAAAAAATCAAAATAGCTTATTAGCCTTAAAAATTAAAAATGCTGCCAGAAGTCACTATTCCACGCGGACGAAGAGTTAGAGCACAGAAAAATATTTGTGTTATAGGCCTGGTTCTTTATATTTTTAAGAGTTACCTAACTGAACGTGCTCAGAGAGTTTTGATTGATGGCTATGAGGGTATAGAGATGTCAAGATAGATTTTTCCATTACGGAGTTCCACAAGGTAGTGGTCCTAGGACGTACCTTATTTTTAATATTTATAAATGACCTTTGTAGTCTACCACTCATAAATTGTAAAGTTGTAACCTACGCTGATGATACAGTTTTGCTTTTTCATGGAAAAGACTGGCAGGATGTTCGTGAAGTATCGCAAATAGCCTTAAGAAAAGTAGTGGCATGGCTCTCTGACAAACTTCTTACCTTGAATATAGCAAAAACAAGATATATACCTAACCTTTTCACCTTCAACGCTATCACTGCTCACGAATGTCCCTAACAATGTCGAAACTGCGACTGTGCTCAGATTACGCGCACTTCTTCCATTAGATATCTTGGAGTTGTATTGGATGCCACCTTGTCATGGATTATTCCACACTTGGACTACCTTATTCCGCGTCTTAGAAAGCTTATATATATTTTTAAGAGTCTGAGATCATCTGCCGATTTCGTAACACTTATAACTGTGTAGTGGTACTATGCACTTGCACAGTCTATCTTAGGCTACTGCTTAGTGGCTTGGGAGGCTGCGTTTCTTCGAATAGAACGTGCTCAAAGAGCTATTTTAAAGGTTATGATTTTTAAACCCATGCGTTTTCCCACAAGTGAGCTTTACTCTGTGTGTGATGTTTTAACTGTCAGACAGCTCTTGCTTCTGAAAGCTATATTGCGCAAGCATGCCTCAACTCCATATGACCCGGATCTTTCTTTGAGGAAGCGTAGATTTTACAGAGTTTACAAGACAGTACCATGCAGGATTGAGTTGGCACGACGTCAGTATCATTTTATTAGTCCCACACTTTATAACAGGATAAATAAGATGCTTAAAATACCTATATCCTTTAAAGACATTGTAAATCAAAAATTACCAAATGGCTTCAACGTTTGACATATTCAGAGACTGAAAACCTCATTGAGATTCGAGAGGCATAATTATGCACATGGGAAGTAGGTGTAGTACTAAAGTTGCTATATGTAACTTTTAATAGTGTTTAGTTAAGCTTAATTTTAGTATTGTTTATTACTATTTCGGAGGTGGGCGTTAGCGGCTGCAACACAGTTTTAACTTACACATTAAACACCGTACACATTTTTCTTGTAAGTACCTACTGTGTGTTTTTTACTCAAATAAAGAATTTTATTATTTTTATTATATATTCATGATTCATGTTCATACAATATAAGACGTATGTATAACCAAACTAACAAGTTGTTATAGATACAACAAATTTATCTAATCAGTAACAATTACTAAACATAAGTACTTTTGTGAATTTGATGTCAGTGCTTTTCTCAGACTAATCTGTCGAATATTAAGTTTATTAGGTTAACAGCACAGATAATATAATACACATAACAAAGAAAATACATGTCAGTTTGTTTTGCTTTATAATATCAGTGTTTGTCATAGGTACCTATAAAAATTCGTCGTAGATTGAAAATTGGATATTCAAACATTTGTCTTCGTTAGAAACTTACCGGTTTTCATTACAATAATCATTTTGATTGCATAGAGGAGACAAATGTCTTTCACTTTTCGCCCTTCACCCAGACCACAGAATATATAATATACCTTAGTAGGTATAATATATACCTATAAGTAGGTATATTATATTATAGGCCCAGCCGGCCTAGCATGAGCGGCTTATAATGCGCGATATGATATGGTACGGCAAGTTGTCTTGCTTACCCCACTAAGGTGTAAGCAAGACAGAATGCCGTACCATATAGTCCTGTAGCCCGTGGACATTCAAATTACGAAAAAGGTTACCGTTTGTCTTCGTGAAATTGTTATAGATTTCGCCATTGTATATGCTATAAGCGAAGTCTTAAAGATCGTAACTCGCCGTAACCATAATAGTGATAAGTTTAAAATCTCCAAATATGTTAGTTATTTACATTTCTAGGTTACCGCATTGTTTCGCTATTGTCATGTTGTACAGCTTTGTCCAATTACCATACGTAATAGTAAGACTATGGAAAGTTGCCAAACACAAATTTAAGACCAGATGTAGTCCGACCATTTTGATCATAATTTACATTTTTGAGTTACCGTTTAAAATTTATAAATCTGTTAGTAGGCCCTCTGAACAAACCATATACTTATTTTAAGACTGTTTCTGTGGCCGGTTTAGATTTTAAGACTCATTTGGTCCATGAAGAAGAAATGCGAAAATGGCGTAAGTAAAAGCGCATTGAGTAAACTTACTTCTGCAAAACATAAAGGAAGACTTAAAACTTGAAGGACAATGAAATCTGGTAACTGCCCCGTGTCAGATTACTATAAATAAAGAGGAAATGCTAGTTCCTAATATTTTGTCTTGTTTGTTATGTCAGCTCTCTCTCGGGGTGCGAGCTAGATATCCTCCACGCGTGCTCACCTGCTGTTCGTCCCACTCTATGTTCGCATACGCTGGGAAGAACAGTAGGAGGGACGGTGCACCCTGGGCGCCACTGTAAGTAATTTTCTTGATTGTAAGTAATTACTTACAGTGGTGGCAGATAATCTAGCGAAACCCAATCCAAGGTGTCAGACGTACCGTTGCCGAGGGATTCGTGGCCAAGGGGGAGCTTGGTTCCGAACGGTGTCTCCCCAGGGAGATGGCAATCCTGGATCAGTAATTTCGCCTTACTCGAGCAATCGGAGCTCTGCTCGAGTGGACCTGTTCTAACGCCTAGCAAAGTGGCAAGTTGTACTCTTTGGTATTCTGTATAAATTGCCGCAGCGTATGAATGTGGTCTTTGGTGCAAAGGCTATACCTTTCCGGAACCCGGCTTGTTCTGGAGGTTGGAAGTCGTCGAACCTGCGAGTGAGACGATTCGTAATGACTCTTGAAAACAACTTATAGATATGGCTCAGAAGCGAGATGGTTCTGTATTTCTTTAAGAGAGTCTTATCCCCCTCTCTTCTCGTGGGTGTTTTAAGAGGCGACAGAGGGAAAATTGCCATTACGAGATGGGCAGCGCGCGCTGCCAAAACGGAAAGCGGTCACCGCATGGTCAGAGGCACATTGAGTGTCACCGTTAAGCTTGAAAGATCACGGCTGATAAAATCCACGTTCAAAACAAGTGCACTCAAGCAGCTTAAAAACAGCATGGCGGCGGGCGATGACAGAATCACAACAGAGCTTCTGAGAGCGGGCAGAAAGCCGATACTTAAAGTCTTCTAGAAGCTTTTCAATTCAGTCATCCTCGAGGGCAAAACGCCAAAGGCATGGGGCAGAAGCGTTTTTCAGGAAGGGTGATAAGACTCTCTTAAAGAAATACAGAACCATCTCGCTTCTGAGCCATATCTATAAGTTGTTTTCAAGAGTCATTACGAATCGTCTCACTCGCAGGTTCGACGACTTCCAACCTCCAGAACAAGCCGGGTTCCGGAAAGGTATAGCCTTTGCACCAAAGACCACATTCATACGCTGCGGCAATTTATACAGAATACCAAAGAGTACAACTTGCCACTTTGCTAGGCGTTAGAACAGGTCCACTCGAGCAGAGCTCCGATTGCTCGAGTAAGGCGAAATTACTGATCCAGGATTGCCATCTCCCTGGGGAGACACCGTTCGGAACCAAGCTCCCCCTTGGCCACGAATCCCTCGGCAACGGTACGTCTGACACCTTGGATTGGGTTTCGCTAGATTATCTGCCACCACTGTAAGTAATTACTTACAATCAAGAAAATTACTTACAGTGGCGCCCAGGGTGCACCGTCCCTCCTACTGTTCTTCCCAGCGTATGCGAACATAGAGTGGGACGAACAGCAGGTGAGCACGCGTGGAGGATATCTAGCTCGCACCCCGAGAGAGAGCTGACATAACAAACAAGACAAAATATTAGGAACTAGCATTTCCTCTTTATTTATAGTAATCTGACACGGGGCAGTTACCAGATTTCATTGTCCTTCAAGTTTTAAGTCTTCCTTTATGTTTTGCAGAAGTAAGTTTACTCAATGCGCTTTTACTTACGCCATTTTCGCATTTCTTCTTCATGGACCAAATGAGTCTTAAAATCTAAACCGGCCACAGAAACAGTCTTAAAATAAGTATATGGTTTGTTCAGAGGGCCTACTAACAGATTTATAAATTTTAAACGGTAACTCAAAAATGTAAATTATGATCAAAATGGTCGGACTACATCTGGTCTTAAATTTGTGTTTGGCAACTTTCCATAGTCTTACTATTACGTATGGTAATTGGACAAAGCTGTACAACATGACAATAGCGAAACAATGCGGTAACCTAGAAATGTAAATAACTAACATATTTGGAGATTTTAAACTTATCACTATTATGGTTACGGCGAGTTACGATCTTTAAGACTTCGCTTATAGCATATACAATGGCGAAATCTATAACAATTTCACGAAGACAAACGGTAACCTTTTTCGTAATTTGAATGTCCACGGGCTACAGGTCTAATATCATATCGCGCGTTATAAGCCGCTCATGCTAGGCCGGCAGACGTCTGAAATTACTGCTACATTTCGATTCAACAATAAGTAATTGGTTTTTCCACTTCGGGGCCGTGTCTCCCTCGGTGCCTCCCCTAGGGGAGACGAAGGGATATTGCTAGTGGTCGTAACTCCCCTGAACGGGGAAGACAAGGCCCCTCCTTTATGTAATAATAATATAATGGTGTTTTTGTCTCTCGTTTTTAAATTCAGATCCCTAATACATTTATTTTTAATTTGTCATATCTCTACACGATAATGTTTAAATATATGTAGGTATATCATTGTAATGAGGTTGAGTTGCAGATGCAAATCTATACAAATAAATAAAATTGGAGTGTCTCTTAGGTCCGGTTGCTCGTACATTTAACTTTTGTCAAAATTGACAAAAGTTAAAATTTAACTGATGTCAATTTTGACATCGGTAAAAGAAAAATACGTTGGTTATCTTAGGGTTAATAGTGTTGTCTGTACTATATTATTAACCTTCCCTTAATTACTAATGTCAAAATTTAAACCACCCCCACCCTGTCGGTTATTTTGACCGCCGTTAAATCTGTAATTTGACTGCTCGTTAAAGTAACCGCTCCTTCAACAACGCTTTTTAAATTTGACCGCCGGTTAATTTTACTTTAACCATAATTTAACCCTATAGTTAACGTAACCAAGCTTCGAGCAACCGGACCGTAGTAATATTAAAATAACCGCTTTTTACTACATACACATGATTATATATATATACGGTACATATACCAAAATAACATTTTTTTAAAATTTTGTCTGTCTGTCTATCTGTCTGTCTGTTTGTTCCGGCTAATCTCTGGAACGGCTGGACCGATTTTGACGAAAATATCACATTCCCTCGGGATAACGTCGTGTAGTCCACGCGGGCGAAGCCGCGGGCGGAAAGCTAGTCAATTAAATGAATGACTATATAGTTAGTAACTCAAAAGTTGTAAGAGGGGTCGATTTTTTCTAATACTTACTTGATTTTCAACAAAAAAAACTTTAGATATAAACACGATCTACTTTATCCTTTCAAGTGCACCTCACTTTATCGAATGGGCGATTTTCTGAAAGCTCAGTCACTAGATGGCGCTGTCCCACCTATGCAGTTAGAAGGAACGGAACGTTATAAATTTTACTTTGAAGCGACTTTTTTACGTAAAACGGAACGTCAGACATATGTTATTTATTTACCTTAATCTTTAAACTTACCTTTTTCGTTTCTGTTCCTCACAGTAGTACTTATTTAATATATTATAAGTTTCCTTTGGGTTTTTAAAAAGTAAATAATTTAAATTTGATTATACCAAAATATACCATAGACATGTACATACTTCGTTCAACGCCATCTAGTGAAGCTTTTGGAAGCTTTTTTTTTAAATGGCCTCTCAGAAAATCGCTCATTGTATAATAGGTACTCTCGTTGAACAGAGTTTAGCACCAAGTAAGTAACTAGGATAATGTTACCCAGTCTCGAATAAATTGATTAACCTAAGAGCAAAAAACAATTGAATTGAAAATGTTTATTTCAAATTTAACATAATAGGTAAGTATGTTATAAATCCATACAGAAGAGTGTTAGTAACAAAAAACTTAAAACTAGTGTGTTAATAGAATTTAAAATGCTCATTTGGCTTAACATGCATGGACACCCAACATTTAAGGATATGACTGGCCACCCTTTCCGCGATGACCCTCAGGAGAGCGTTGGTGCTGCCCTGCACTCGCTCCCAGGGAGAGGCAACTCGCTTGCGAAACATGGCCGGCGTGGAAGCCGTCTGTGTTCCATCCAGACAGCGAACATCCCCGAGGAGCTGCAACGCCACGGCAGCCCCAACAACTCCTTGAAGGCGTTATTGTATTGGACGCGGAGGGCACTGAAGGTTATTTAGTGTAATTGCTCCACATGTATAATAGATCTTGATATTGCGGGTCACCTGGTGATAGGTAATGACTTCCAATGTAAATACACAGATAAAAATATTTGAATTCATTGAATACTTCAACAGTGTTTTTTGTTTTATCCCTATAAGGCTATTTCCTAGGCGTGACTCGTATCCAGAAGTCAGGCAGCGTGGTGACGATGCCCTGCAGGCGGCAAGCAGGGGCGGTGGGGCGGCGCCCGTCTGCCGGCGACACGCGAAACGCTTGCATGAACCCCGCGAACACTTGGAACATGCACTGCCGCGCGAAGGTCTCGCCCGCGCATAGGCGCCTGCCTGTTGAACGAAAACATGTTATTTTTGACATATATTTTAAACATTTATTGCAAAGCTTTGCCTGGCGTGACGGACAGTCATGAAATGGGTGCCTGTTCTTAACATACGCCAGCAGTTAACATACGCCAGCAGTTCTGTCCGCCAGACATATAAACTGTCAGGCAGATCCGTGCGGGTATGCTTAGCTTTAAAAGTATTTTTGGCATGACCATAGGATAGACACACAGAACTCGGAAAGATGTTTTTCTCTTCCATGTTCTGTGGGTAGACAAAATGCAAAGGCATCAACGGCAAAGTCAAGTCTAAGTCATATCGTGAGCAATGAATGACATCCATGGTCGAGTGGCGAGCGCACCAGTTTTCAAGGTGCCTCAGAGACAGCGGCATCTTGAAACGGTGCATATATATTCCCGTTTCTGGGTGTAAATACCAGTCGTCATTTCCAACTGCCGTAACACAGTGCTTAGCTACTTAATTTAGGATTGGAGCGATCAGGCCCTCTATTAAGCAGAAAGAATACATCGTAGCTAGGCCCTCAGGAGCCTGAATTGCGAATTTAGAGATACTGTCGAGGTTTTTATGCAAGTCGTAGAATTCCTCGATACAGTCCACAAAACATATTTAAACCGGTAGTGGAGGCAACACTTGCTTGCAATACAAAATTACCGAAATGGATGTCATGTCAGGTGTAGAAAAGATTTTTGCTTCTTTGACCACTGGCTCAAATTAATTTGTGGCAACTGGCCATAGACCACCACCCCATATAAGTACACTGCCTGCGTACAGCGCCTTAAAGCTCTAAGAGCTCATAGTAAAGCCACAAGAGAAAAAAAAGCCGTATTCTGTGGTGAGGCCTCTGTACAACATCGCAATATGAAACAGATTATTTTCAAAGTTATCGTTATGTTAACTTTAATCAGATTTTTTTAATACAAAATATAATCAATTTTACACCTTGCCTCCACCGACTAAATTTCAAACTCACCAGCGCCAAAAGGCAGCGATTTGTCGAGGGAAACATCCAATTTTCCGCTTTTTATGAACCTTTCCGGCCGGAAGTTTTCCGGGTCTCCCCAGATTTTTTTGCTCTGGTTAAGTACAGTAAAGTTTGCTGTTACCATTGTGCCCTGCAATAATTGTTTCGAGATAAGATTAAACGTGAAATTTATTATTAGATTTAGTACTGCTAGACTTCGATAATGATGATACAATCCAGTCGATTTCTGCAACTGCAACCGCTTCTGTTACTAATACAGATAGGAATAATTTTATCGTAACAGTTGACAAATTACAGCCATTTAATTCTACTGAGCTAGGCTAGGACATCTAGAACAAACGGCCGGTTTCCGAAACGCCGATTAAAATTAAATTACCTAATTCCCAATTAATCTCCAATTAATTGTAGTTTGGGTTTCTGAAAGAAAAATGTGACAGACTGTCAACTCTGTTAACAGTCTGTCAGTGCCCATACAAATCTAAACCTAATTGTGAGATAATTTTCGTTTCAGAAACCCAAGGTGCTTTTAATTGGGAATTAATTGTGACAGTCTGTTAGCCAATTTTAATTTTGATTGGCGTTTCAGAAACCGGTGGTAAGAATGGCAGATTTGTAATACCTCCTTTGGTCCCAGTATCTAACACAAGTGCTTCTGTTACTGATACCAAGCCTATTTCGGGATTTTGTTTAAGTACTAAAAGTACTTACGGTAGTAACACGGGCTTTTTAATTTTTCCCTTCTTTCAACTTCATACTGGAGTAGTAAGAAGGGTAATAAAAATTAACTGTATTACTACTGGAAATAAGAGTGGTAGTAACCAGGGCAACAAAGGTATCAAAATTAAGTTGGGTAAAAGACAGGAAAATGATGATTGGTATGTTACCTTGGGTATATCGTATCCATGGAATTTGGTATCAGCGTAGGCACGATGGGGCACACCGAGAGGCACTATTGTGTCATATCTCATGGTTTCCCTTAAACACGCCTCAGTGTAAGGTAAGCTGAAAACCGTTAAACAAACCATAAATAACTCTTTAACAGTTACTAGCGCTCTGCTCGCGACTTCATCTGCGTGGACCCCTTTTTTTACCTCCTTAGAGGGGGAATTTCTAAAAATCCTCTTTTAGTGCTCCCCTACACTACAAGGAACAAATTTCAGCTTCTTGGGCCCAGTAGTTTCGGCTGTACGCTGTCTGTCAGTCAGTCAGTCACGCAAGAGTTTTATAAATAGATAGATTATATAGATTCAAGATCCTTTTTGCTTTATCTCAGAGTTACATAGAGCGGTTTTCGTGCAACGGTTAAAAGCTAGATGTTCTGTTGTAGCCACAACATCAGACTATCTTCTAGATTTTGTTAACCTTCCTATTTTTAACACGCTTTAATCAGGCCTGTCTCACTTCTATACAAGCGGCGCAAAATCCCCGAGATATTTACCTACTATTCTGGAAAACAACCTAATTTCAACCTTTTGCATTGCGTATAGCGTTCATAGTACAATAACTGTCTGCCGTCTCGCTTCAATCTGCTAGGGCTGTCAGAGGTACTACTTTATCTGTGAAAGTAATACACGCGAAGCGAGACAGATGGCGACACATGCGGGTGCGTGCGCTGCGTGTGCGACAAGTCGAGCGAGTGCCAGCCTATTGAGACTAGTCCGGTGACCGGACGCTTGCGTTTATCATACCTAAACTCGGGAGTGAAATTTCTGTACCGTAAGGTACTAATATATATTCTGTGCTTTAATCACAAATCTATAGAATAACATTTAATGACTTCCTCACAAAATTTGAAATAGCAAAAGCTGAAACACTTTCCCGCATTGCGGCATTGCACCACAAAAAAAAGTGGTGCGTTAAATAATGACAGGTGCCGTCGATTTAGGCGACACCGTCCGTAACGTGGGCATAATAATTATGCCCACGTTACGAACGGTGCCGCCTAATTATGTTTCTACTTTGGAAAAACAAACAATAGCTTCACATTGCTGATGATGAACTGGATCTAGCGCATGCCGAATACAATGGCGTTCTTTAACATTAGAGGTCAAGTTCCACTTGGAGCAAGCGAAGTACCTAAGTCAGTTTTTTTTCTTGAATCATACACATAAGTAGATGCTTATCAGTGAATGTGTTGAAACCTCATGATGTCTTACTTCCTCCTATCTTCGAGCCCCGGCAGCCGGCCCCGGCCGATGACCCGGTCGATCTCTTCGTGGACCTTGTCCTGGATCTCGGGCTGGAGGAGGAGCCTCTCCATCAACACGGTCAGAACCGACTGCACGGTAGACGCGGAAGGAAGAGTGTAATCAGCGCAAATTACCGCTAGTTGATCAACTAAAATGAAGAAATAACTATTTTGAGCACAAAGTAAAGCTTATTGTCCCACTATCCTAATAATATTTTAAAGGCGAAAGTTTGTGAGTATGGATGTCTGGATGTATGGATGTTTGTTACTCTTTCACGCAAAAACTGCTGATCGGATCTGGATGAAATTTGCAAACTGCGATAGGTTATAGGCTGGAATAACACATAGGATACGTTTTATCCCGATATTCCCACAGGAACGGGAACCACGCGGGTGAAACCGCGTGCGGCCGCTAATATTATAAATGCGTTAGTTTGGATGGATAAAATAAATATTTCTTATAAAATCACGCCAGAACGGCTGCACGGATCTAGATGTAATTCAGCACAGAGATAGATTAAAGTCTAGCTAGAACATCGGACAGTATAATTAATTAATTCCCAATGTCCCTACGATGGGTACACAGCTATTTTTTAAAAGTCAAATCTATTCTCAATTCAATTCTCAATTCTCAATTCTTTATTGCTATTCCACAATGGTTGTTAGGTCTTAAAAATAACAAATCGTGAACATCATGGACCCTGTCGGGCACAGCAAAATTAGAAGGGAGGAGGGCACAATTTAATATCTCATTTTCATTTCTTGTACCAATTTTGTACATTTTTATTTTATAAGAATATAGGATATTTTAACTAATAGGTATGGCTTTTTATCTCTCATTTGTTTAATTTAATAATTAATTTGATACACCTTGTTAATATGTTTCATTTTTAAGAAATAATAATAACAGGTTAAATTTTATTTTTAACTGTGAAAAAACAATTTAATTAAGTATAGATTATATTTGTCAATTGTATTTAATTAAAATTAAGGATTTTTTTGTTTGATTATATAAATAAAATTGATTGAATTTAATAACAATGAATTGATTTTATTTTTAATAACAACGAATTGATTACAAGTTTGGTATTTTATTATATGCATGCACTAATATTATTATACATGCACTAATATTAATATTAATCTTAATCTTATCTACTTCTCTCTACGAACTCTTATCTACGAACCAACGACTCGACAAGAAGAAGAAGAAGCTATTTTGTACCCGTTGTAGAACCTGAATAATCACCCGTTGGCTTAATTTCGAATTGAAAAGCATAAATTAAAAGTCTACTGCAGTGGGTCTCCGAGGAAAAAAATACCCACTAGTAGTGGGGCATAACAGTGGAAACACGGTACGCGCAGCGCGTGATCGCGTAATGCGGGACGGTACCTGCGTTGTGTTGCTGATATTTCTAAAAACCTTTTAAATAAAAAAACATCTGTACGGTCCCCTATTTAGGATTATCATAACAAGCAAATAATACTGGTCCTCGTACATTTTCAAAGAACGCATAACTTTATCAGCATCGCCAAAATAATCAAATTATCATTGAACTTTGAGATTGTTGTTTATCTTCGTTGTAATGTCCATTTACCCAAGAGGTGACATTGGTAAAATTTTCACGATTTTATCGTTACAAATTCTTTCGTTAACTCTTACCCGAAAATGTTGACCTTTTCCCCGTCTCCTTCTTCATAGTTTTGATATAATAATCGAGGAAGTGTCGATCCTGAGAGTCATCTTGGGTTTTCATAACTTCTTTGATGAGTTGCTGGAAGAAAATCTTTTAGATATATAATAGGTCTTTACCTATGAAATTGCCGTTTTGTATGGAGATTTCTGTAATTATTTTTTTTCCATACTAACGTTTTTGTTATTATTTAACGACTAATATTATGTAAATTTACAAAATTTTAGACACGTATTTATGGCCATTTTAACTACTAAATGACACATTCGTTAAGAGAAAAAAAATTTTTTTCACTAAGTTACAACTAATAAAGTACGAAATTCTGGAAACAAAAATAGTCGTAACTTTCGGAATAAGTTTTTTCTATGTAAATAATCAAATATCGTGGTTATTAAATTATCAAAAGTTGCTCAATACGGTCTTAATGTAACGCAATATTAAAGAAATTATATATTTCTAATATTATAAAAGTTGTTAAGTTATATGTACAAAAGAAAAAAACGGCAATTTCATATGTAAAGACCTATTATAATAGATAAAGCTAACCTAAAGACCTGACTTTCAGTTGTTTAAATAGGTAAATACTGTAACATCTAGTTACTAAGTATAGTACTTACCTAAAACTAGAAAAAATATTGTTTTTTAAATATTTCTTTTATACTTTTTAAGCAATAGATTTGCAATCTTGGAGATGTATCTGTAAGTTATTATTTAGTTTAATGTTCCCTTCTTTAGGAGCAAGGTTAATGGCAATCTATTGGCATTATAACTGATTTATAGTTATTTGACCGGCCCGAAGGCGCAGTGATACGGAGCACGGCTACCAGCCACGGATCATGGCCTCGATCCCCAGCGGAACAAACATTTTAGTGCTATTATATTAGTTTTTACTATGTACCATCGCTGATTTTGATATCCGTAACACAAGTAAGTAGGTACTTGGTTTACTTAGGTATATTAGAATTTAAAGTCATAAGAATTTTCGGTCGTCACCATGGTACTTCGTATTCAACCACCACGAATCTTAGTCAAATTCAAAACAAACAAATAAAGTAAACAGCGAACTCAACAAAGTGATAATATGCCAGTTGGTGATTGAAGTTTAGAGAATCGACCTACTGTACTGATAATACTACTGCCAAAGTGTGACGTTTTCCAATGTTTCATTAATATCTAGGTCTATGAACTACTTTGTTCAAGCTAACAGTTTTTCTTAACACCTTTGCCACCTACCATATAAAAGTCGAGTAGCACTTGGTTGCCACTGACCAATCCGTGGTAACCGCTCCAGTTAGGAAAAATGTTCCGAAGCCACGGTGTGATGGAAAGCGCTCCTCCAAGGTCATCGGAGCTCCTCTGGAAGAGCAGAGCTCCTCGGGAGAGTTCCAGGATAGTCTGGTACTCTGAGCGGGGGAGACACATCCGACTGATGACGTGGAGCAGGCCGTTGATGAAGGGGGAGGCAAAGTAGTGGGGAAGATACACTAAATCTCCTTTTACCACCTCCTGGATGAAACAAGGTTTAAGATTTTAATCCAGACAGCCGCTAGTTATGCAAGGAATAAGGACATGCATTTGGTGGAGTAAATCAATCCAAGTGGATAGATTAACATTACATGAGATAGGTATAAAAATATAAAAATAAACTTACAACAGATAAAAATATACTCTTGCATACTCAACTAAGTATAGGTAGGAAACTTTGTTGTCCTATAATAGGTAAAGACTATCCTTTTAAGTATAATATGATTGAATTAACGTAGCAAACCTCTTCGGCAGGGTTTTGTGGTCCATAAACGGTCATTTCTATCAGGTCCTTTAACTCTTGTTCCACGACAAACTCCAGGCCTCCGTCGCGACGGCCGAAACCGTAGTCCCTCATGTATCGCAGCGAGAAACGCCTCTGAACTTGCCAGAAGTAACCATCGGTGAAGAATATGCCTAGAAATTTTATTAAGAATCTTTTTTGACGTTAAGCCCTTCTTAGATCCAAAGCCAATCGTGGAGACAAGTCGCCGAGGCGTGGCACAAATACATTTCTATATATAGCACATTCACACATTGTCATTGCATATTTAAAACCTCTAGTTGTGTCATTATGATCCAAAATGTAAACGATAGTCTCAACCGGTCAGTTTTTTACTGTGTACCTATCAAAATTTAATATCCTTTCATTAATGTTTTCTCGAAATAAGTAATAAAATATATTTTACGGAAGAAATTGTGAATATTCTAATGGCTCCGTTAGAACCATTGGATAGTCCGGTCTGCGAAAGATTAGACTAAGAAACGGTTTTTAGATGTTCGATGTCGGTTGAACAGTGCGTGAGGGAAGCTGAGAATTGCATTTATGTGCAGGCAACTCATTCTCACTCACCTAATCGTTTCCAAAAAGACCTCAGTCTGACGACACAAGTATCAACCCTTCCATCGAAGTCCTCGTGGTATAGCATGTCCTTGATCATAGCAGGATCATTGATGACGATGGTGGGCAGGGAGCCCATGAACATGCCGATGATCTTGGACCGGTAGCGCTCGCTAAGCTTGCGGCAGGCGGCTGCCAGGTCGTTGTAGTCCAGCATGAGGAGCAGCCAGTACGCTCCGTATATTGGAAGGCTTGGTGGACCTGTTAAGAGAAAACTCATAATCAAATAAGTACAATTCTTCCCATTGTCTGTCTGTTGCGTTTGAAAATTATATTAAACCCATCATTTCTAGATAGGGTTTCATTGCAGTTGCGATTCACCGTGTGTTCTCACACTAAGAGCACAGAGGACAAACAAATACTGTGCTAAGAGCCTGTTTCACAATGTCTAAGTAAGTTCTCATTAGCTGTTACTTGATAGATTAAGTCCGTACAGAACTGTCAATTAAACTTAATCTAAGCAAAATAAGGTTTGGGGTCACATTAATTGCACCTCAAAGTAATTATTTTTAAATAATTGTATTGCAATTTTTTTGAGCACTCATCGTGGTTTTGTAGGTATACTGGTGTGCGTTCGTGAGAAATACCTAAAGTTATGTTTTGGCCGTTTATAATTTATTAGACAAAAAAGGCACTTTAGGTGAATATTATAATTAAATCTATGGATACCATTTAGATTATGATATGCAAGTAATCCCTGACGTAAGAGCAATATTCTGCACAGTACGACATTTTTTCTATCACGATTAAATATCACTCGGAGTGCCATTATTGTTATAAAGTTAGAAACAATTTGATTTAGAATATTCGAAATAAATCGACCTTGACAAGAAATTTTTTATTCCTCAATGAGAGCATTCTAATAGACTCTAACATGAACAAAATCACCAGTTTTCCATTTTTTGTTCACACTCAAATTGTATTTTTTTTTTTACTTTATTGATTAATTAACCAACAAGTACGTAGTTAATATCAGGGATTATTCTGATTTCCGGTTTTTTCAAGTATTCATTTATGTTATTCTAAATTATCACCCGAAGTGCTTTAATTGCAACCTACTCCATACAAAAACATTTATTTTGACCGGACTAGTTAACTGGAAACTAGTACCTAGGTAAACTATGTCCTAATCGGACATTGTGAAACAGGCAATGTCTTTTGTTTTACCTCAATGCCAAACCATTTGCACAGTTAAAGAGTAATTCAACATTACACTCTGGTGTAAAATTAACAGTGTAATGTAACAAATGAGAAAAGTTAGTAACGTTGTATCGACACGCTCAACAAAACAGTTTATTTTGTCACCTCTTTGCCAATACCAAGCAAATATTTTTCAGTTGTCGGTAGAGTTTCCAAAAATTAACCATTTTGCATAAAAAAGGCAATGTTTAGAGTACCTACTATGAAAAGTATTGAAAAAGATACCAAAGTTATGGCAACACAAATCTTTCAGAAATAACCCTGTTAATAAAAGAAGCAAGATTTGGTGTTTTGTTTGTTTGTTTGTTTCAAAACCGGACCGATTCTGAAAATTCTTTCACCTATATATAAAGCTACATTATTCCCGAATTACTCGAGCTTTATTTTATCCCGATAGGTATACGAACGGGACTTACCTACCTAACGGGTAGATACCTATTTAAAATAAAGACAATAGGTACCTAGATGTAAACACAAAAAGCGGCTTTTGTCTGTCTGATGTCCTGTTCCGGGCAACCTTGCGTAATAAAATGTTTTATTTTTAATTAAGTACTAAAAAGATGGATGAGGACAAAAGGGGAGGGAGGAGTGAGTGCAGGTCTATAAATTACATTACGTAAATAAATATATAGGTTAGGTAATGTGCAGGCCCCTACAAGGTGGACGAGGTCGCGGGAAGCCGGTGGAAGTAGGCATCGCGGGACTGATCGTTATGGAGATCCTTAGGAGAGGCCTACACTTAGCCGGCCGTGGGCTGGGCGCCTTATGGCTGGCATAATGATGTCGAAATAGATAAATAAAATAAATGGTAAATATTCTTTGAAATGTTGTAGAGTAGGAGAGGGAGAGACCGATCCCATTACTAACAGAAGTTTTAATTTTTGTCCAACATTTATAATTCTTTGAGCACATAGTACAATCAGCAGCATCAAGGGTAATAATGAACACTTCTCAAATTGCTACTATTCATAACTTCTTTATTTTTAACCCCCGCCGACGACGTAGCGCAAAGAGGGGTGTTATAAGTTTGAAGCCTATGTCTGTCTGTCTGTCTGTACGTATATTCGTAGTGGCTAAACGGATCAAGTGCGATGGTTCTTAACTACGTTTGATGAAAATCCATTCGGCCATTTATTGAGATGGTCAACTGCCTGCCAAAACGGTAAAAGATGGGCAAATTTAGGTGCATAAAAAAGCGCCTATCTACTAGTATGAAATTAAGTTAGTAGGTTCTTAGGTAAATCCTACCTGGTGGGAAGTTCTTCGGTCTTCTATAAGCATTTTTGTATAAAAACAACAGCAGGAGCAGCAACGCAACAGCGACCACAATAGCGCTCAACATTTTGATTGTGATTGCAGTAAACTTTTTAAATGGAAGTGACGAATGATCGCGCGACGCCAGTGATCAAATATTATATTTAACGGGACGATGTTAACATATTTGATGACATAAGGGTACGCTGCCATACACGCTTCCACCGGAGAGGTCTACCTGTGCAGTTATGCCTGCGCAGGCAGACGGAAACGTTTGTTGGATTATACCTGGTTTCTTGAACCTGGGCAGTAGGCACTGGGCAGTGGGCAGGTGACCGACGAAAGATCAAAAATCAATCGAGTAACACCGGACGGTGTCCGGTTACCTGCGCAGAGGGCCTGCCTACCATCAACTCTTATTGCGGATTTGTTTAGGACCTAAACTGGGTGCCTACCATCAACTTTAAGACAGCGATTCAAAAATATCGCGATGCAGAATAGGTTCCTAAAATGAATTGCTTTCTTTCGTACTCTGACCTTCTAAAAACTGGATCGCAAATGAATTGCTAAATGTTAATGACCGAACGATTTGTGTCCTTTTTCTTCTACCCGTCTCTTTCACTCGATTCTGTCATGCCCGGAGAGTGAGAGGGACGGGTATAACCTGCAGGTGACATGTTAAATCGACCGGGTTATAAGTCAAATAAGAGTTCCTGACAGCTTAGCGGCTGTGAAATGTCATTGATCGATCACTGAATCGCTGTCATTGATATTAAGCTGTCGTGGTACGAATAAGCGAAGCAGTTTAGTTTAGGTCCTAAACAAAACCGCAATAAGAGTTGATGGTAAGCACCCTGATCTGCTTCGCTTATTCGTACCACGACAGCTTAATATCAATGACAGCGATTCAGTGATCATTCAATGACATTTCACAGCCGCTAAGCTGTCACATTACCACACATTACTCTTATTTGACTTATAACTCTGCCAAGCTAACATGACACCTGCAGGTTATACCCGTCCCTCTCACTCTCCGTGGACTCCGGGCATGACAGAATCGAGTGAAAGAGACGGTTAGAAGAAATAAGGACACAAATCGTTCGGTCATTCACATTTAGCAATTCATTTGCAATCCAGTTTTTAGAAGGTCATAGTACGAAAGAAAGCAATTCATTTTAGGAACCTATTCTGCATCGCGCTATTTTTGAATCGCTGTCTTAAAGTTGATGGTATGCACCCTGTAAGCACAGTAAATATATATGCAACTTCATAGCAGTATGGAAGCTTGACCTTTTTGTTGACATAAATATTTACGCGTCAATTGAGCGTTAGGGTTGTAACTCTTTATTTCTATAAAATAAAAGGTATCTTTTAATATTTAATTAAACGTATATGTGGGTTCTATGAAAATAAATAATCGAATGAATTGACTAGTTTACAAACAAAATAATTAAAAATTAAAAATCTTCAATATTTTAAGAAGTCTTTATTCTTCGTTAGTCTATATTATCTATACTACCTAGTATCTATTTGAATAAAACAAAAAAACTCAAAAACGGCTTGACCAATTCGGCATTTTTTTTTCATATTCCATAAGGCACAGGAAAGGTTTTTATGGAGTGGAAATATGTAAAAATAGTAAAAACAACACATTCATTTCTTTTCCCATACAAACCAGCTGTTAAACATTTGACGTAAATAGATTTTCTATTAACTTTTGACAGAACGGAAGCTGCCCGAGCTTGTTATAATAATAATAATATTATAAAGAGGAAAGATTTGATTGATTGTTTGTTTGTATTGAATAGGCTCTGAAACTACTGGACCGATTTAGGAATTTCGAGTGATATATAAACTCAAACTCAAAAACTATTTATTCAAATAGATTTGCAAAATGAAATACTTTTGAATCGTCCAACTTTTTTTTTTCCTACCAGCTGCTAAGGACATCTTTTAGCTGACAAGAAAAACAGGCGAAAAAAACTTACCTGCTTCAACAGAAGCAACGTCATTTACAAAATAAACATGTTGTTGCTTAAGGCATGCATACATTGTCATTACAAAGAACTATAGAAAAAAAAACAAAAATTGAAGAAAATTTTTCCAATACTTTGCTCGAGGAGCGTCTTTTTAACATGTTTCTTAAATTTATGCTAAGGCAGTTCAATTACATCTTGCGGAACTTAATTAAATAATGCTATGCCTTTCCCCAAAAACGAAACTCGTGGCATTTTAAAAAGATCGGCGGACAGCGCTCACAATATGGCCACCTTAGATTAATAACTTATCGCCATGAAGCTCGACTTAATACTGAGGTAACTGGAGGGCGCAGTACGGTACGAACAATTTTTTGTCCACCACAATTTTTTTTTTTTTTTTTTTTGTTTTTGGCTCCACCCGGTTTGGGTATTAGCCATGACAAAGGTAGGGAAACTAAACTATAACTTTATAAACTAATTTAGGTATATGTACAAGGAAATTTGGAATTGGATAGTAGGTAGGAAAAGAAAGAAGGATTATAAAATATATAAAGGATATGTAGGTGGAGTTTAAATTTGAATATTGTTAGAGGATATAAAAAGAGCAATACATTTAGGCTAAGGCCGCACAGCGATTTTTTAATCGCGCGATTAAAAATTCGCGCGATTTTTTAATCGTGAATTTTTTGCTACCACGCACTGCGATAAAAAAATCGCGAAATACACGAACTACAGTGTTGCCAGATTACGAACGTCTGGCTTTCCCCCAGATCTCTCTGAAATCCCCCAAAATACTAGTATAAAAAGGTATTGTCTTGTTTTTCATTTTAATATTCCTTGTAATACCCTAATTTCATTTGCATTTATCCTTGGTCTTAATATTCGTTAGCACTATTCTTATTTTTACTAATAACTCATTGTACCTATAATCATTTAGTAGCAATAACTCTCTAGGAGACGGGCAGCAGCGCCTCCTGAAACACCAGGCCATACTGCGATAATCCCCGGGGTAAGATCCGGCTACCAACACCGACGATTTGACCTGGCAACCTACAACACGCGTACACTAAGGCTCGACGCGAAGCTAATAGAGTTGGAAGAGGCAACTAGTAAGTTAGGTACATTGGGATATCATTGGGTTATCTGAAGTCCGAAGAAAGGGGTAGGACTCGATTATCCTGCAATCCGGTAACTTACTATACCACCGGGAGGGCGACCAACAGTCCCTAGGTGGTGTCGGGTTCATCGTCCACAAGTTCTTTGTCAACAACGTGATCACCATCGGAAGTGTCTCGAGCAGGGTAGCATACCCGATACTCAGAAAATCGAAACGATATTATCTGAATGTCATCCAGGTCTACGCTCCGACCTCGATTCGATACACGACGATGTCGAAGTGGAGGCTATGTATGAGGAGATCTCTAAAGCCATGCATAACTATAAAGCCATTAAATTAACACGGTTATGATGGGGGATTTTAATGCAAAGCTGGGGCAACGCTGCGGTGATGAGTTGAGAGTGGGGCAATTTGGATTTGGGCAACGGAACAAAAGGGGCCAGATGCTGGCAGACTTCATGGAGAGAGAGAACTCTTTCTGTAACAAGCCCGTAAGCCGCAAATCGACCTGGATTAGTCCCGACGGTAAAGTCGAGATCGATTTTACCATGTCGACAAAGAAGTAGGTACATATTCAATGATGTCATTGTGATCAACGCTGTTAAGACAGGAAGCGATCACCGCATGGTCAGAGGCACATTGAATATCAACGTCAAGCTTGAAAGATCGCGACTGATAAAATCCACGCTTCGACCAATACCGGCTTAAATTTAAAACCCCGAGTAATCAATCAATTAATACAGTAATCAATCAATAAATACTTTTCCTAACAGAGAAAATAATATTTTTTTAAATCTTTTTGATAAAATAATTGCTCACTAGAAATATTAAAATTCCAAAATTTAGAAAGAATCTCCTCATTCTGGCATCACTGGGCTGACTGGCTGTTTTGTGTATGTGTGCGTATCATGCGTGCATGTGTGCGTAGTATACTAACTAGTATACTATAGTCACAGGATAATAAGAAGCAGTAGAATAGCGCTCCATAGCCATAGTGCGACATGGAGCTTTTCGGCAGATTTCTCCGTCAGGGTGGTTGTCTCCATCCGATAGGTGAAGAAGGCAAGACACATTGATTGAAAACCTTTGTCTTGAGATAAAGATACATTGAAAAATGGAAAATGAAGTATTTAGAAAAAATCGACCCGTCTCACAACCAGCTCCGATGGGAGTCGAACCCACGACCTTTCGCTATCCGGGCGACTGCTCTAACCACTGAGCTACGGAGTCGTTAAACGACATTTTTCAATAATAAAAATTGCATTGTGAATGCAAAGAAATAATTTTTTAATAACATAAAGATACACTTTGTGTTTTTGTAGATTAGTTTTCGAGCTTGTTTGGAGTTCTTTTATTGTTATTTTAAATAATGATATGTTGGGTGCGTTTTATGACAATTTAGACATCCATCAGCATCATCATGTCAGCCGAACGATGCCCACTGCTGGGCATAGGCCTCTCCCAAGGATCTCCACAACGATCGGTCCTGCGCTGCCCGCATCCAGCGGCTTCCCGCGACCTTGACCAGATCGTCGGTTCACCTTGTAGGGGGCCTGCTCACGGAACGTCGTCCGGTACGCGGTCGCCATTCGAGAACATTTCCGCCCCAACGACCATCGGTTCTCCGCGCTATGTGTCCCGCCCACTGCCACTTCAATGATGCAATCCTTCGAGCGATGTCGGCTGTTTTAGTTCTCCTGCGGATCTCATTATTTCTGATTCGATCGAGCAGGGAAATACCAAGCATCGCTCTCTCCATTGCTCGCTGGGTGACTTTGAACCTTCTTGTGAGACCCATAGTAAAAGACCACGTTTTACTTCCATAGGTCATTACTGGTAACACACACTGGTAAAAGACTTTCGTCTTGAGACATTGAGGTATTTCGGACGCAAATATATGCCGGAACTTCCCGAACGCTGCCCATCCGAGCTGGATTCGACGAGAGATCTCTTTCTCAAAGTTGGACTTACCTAACTGGACCGTCTGTCCCAGGAAAACATAGTGGTCGACAATTTCGAGTGTAATGTTCCCAATATTAACTGGAGCAGGTGCAACATGGGCATTGGACATAATTTTCGTCTTATCCATGTTCATCTTAAGATCCACTCTTTGAGAAGCATTACTGAGATCTTCGAGCATTGTGTTTAGGTCTTCCAAGGTCTCAGCCATAAGAACTACATCATCGGCAAACCGTAGGTGTGTTAGGTACTCGCCATTGATGTTGATGCCGCATCCTTTTCAGTCCAAAAGCTTAAAAATCTCCTCGAACGCAGCTGTGAACAGTTTCGGAGAGATGACGTCTCCCTGTCACACACCTCGCTGTAGTTGGATAGGATTAGAGCTCTGATTTTGTAATCGGACTGACATCGTGGCGTTTTGGTATAAGTACCTCAGCACCTCGATGTACCTTTTTTACATCCATTTAGACATCAAAACAACACAATATAAAGTACCTACATTAATTACGTAGCTATTTTCTGTTCGTCAAAACAGCTTTTGACCGTTTAAATCTGCGGCTGACTGGTACCGAACGTTAATACGCGTTATTCTACCGACGTGTCGTCGGCCAGACGATGAGTCAGAATCAGAAGTATACCGTCGCGTTCAGACTTCTATATGAAAATAGAATACTGGTACTCGTAGTTCACTCTGACTATCTATAGTACGCATGCGTATTATGAGCGGGACGTCAAATTAACCCAGCAGCGGCGGCGGACGGAATGATTTAGTTGAAGATTTTATAATAAGTTTGACATAATAATTACTATTATATTTTTGTGGTTTAATACGCTTTAAGAAATTTTTTAATAAGTTTTTTAGCATACTAAAAGAGAGATCTTAATTTAAGATAAGATTAGATCTTTCAGAGGAAACTACGAGTACGAGTTAGATTTTTGTTTGTTTGTAATGCCTAAACTCAATAAACCTACTGGACTGATTTTCAAGGCTTTATTATTTCTGATTCACATGAATATATTTTAACACGATATTCCTACGAAAATGGGTACCACATAAAACACCGTGGAGTTCCTATGTAAGAATAAAACAGTTTCCAAACGATTAAGAATTAAACTAAAAAGTAAAAAACATACTTTATTTTAAAGCTATATTTCACCCGTGGCTTCACTCACTCGAGCTAGACTCGGAGTAACGGAGTTCACTCGTTAGATATTTTTTTATTAACAACTAGTGGCTTCTTTGCGGTTTTACCCGCATAGTACTCGTTCCCGTGGGATATCTGGATAAAATATAGCTTATGTCACTCGGGAAGAATGTAGCGTTCTACTGGTGAAAGAATTTTCAAAATCGGTCCAGTATTTGAATTTATTCGTTACAAACAAAAATACAAATCTTTTCTCTTTGAGATTTTAAATTATTTTATGCATTCACAATGCAATTTCTGTAAGTATAGGAAAAATGTGATAGTAAAAAACGAGGAGCCCTATAAGTATATTCCGCCTGAAAGCTACTTATAGGGCTCCTGGTTTTTTACTATCACATTTTTTCTATATCTTTTCTCTTTGTAATATTATTATGGATATTCTTTCCTATTTCTCTATACAAACGATTGACCCCGTTTCCCTCGATCTCGAATTTCGAGAAATACATTCCTAGCAGATGCCTAGGTATAATAACTATCTGCATGCCAAACTTCAACGCAATCCATTCAGTGACTTGAGCTTTTCGTCGATAGATCAGTCAGTAACGGTTGTTGCCTTTAATATTGTCGTAGGATGAATGGATTAATCGATTTTTGTGAAAATACTAGACTTTGCAAAAACACGGATAGTTACACAATGATTTAATACCCTAAACCCTATTTACCCTTTATTAAGTAAGATTGAGAAATGTCATAATCTATATCTGTATATCCGGTTTTTCGCAAAACTCTTAGTAATATGACACAGTCCTATGTTGTATACATATTATTGCTCGTGACTTTACATACCTACCATTAATATCAAGTCGATACGATTCAGGGCTTGACACTTCAATGCTTTTCGACTACAAATACTAAGCCCTAAGTTTGCAAAAAATGAGGCCGAGACCTGTATGTCATTTTGTAATTGAAGTTGAAAAAATACTAGCCATACGCTCGCGACTTCATCTGCGTGGACCCCTTTTTTACCTCCTTAGAGCAGGAATTTCCAAAAATCCTCTCTTAGTCCCCCCTTACACTCCCCAAGGAAAATACATGTCGAATTTCAGGTTCTTGCGCCCAGTAGTTTCTGCTGTGCGTTGTCTGTCAGTCAGCCAGTAACGCAAGAGTTTTATATTTTGTAAAAGTTAAAATGATAAACATAAAAAATATAATAAAATAAGTAAACTTTTATTTTTACTTATTTACTTCAAAGTTTAAATATACAGTTAAGTAATTGATATTTAAAAATGAAAAAAAAAACACTCCTGTATTATAACTTTTACCCGGTAGCGACAGAATATATAAGTAATAGGCACGCCTCCCGCCGGGTTAAGACGCGCGATTATTTCACAGCAAACAGCGATTTTTTATTCGCGCGATTTTTAAATCGCGTTTGCGTGTACCTACATACAATTCCATGTGTTACAAAATCGCGATTTTTAATCGCGCGAATTTTAATCGCTGTGCGGGCTTACGCTTATAAACATAAATATCATTGGAATATAATAGAAGTAGGAAGAGGGATACTGAGGGAAATTAAAGTGTCATAAAAGGAAGTATAGGGGATGATCATATAGGGGACAGGAAAAAAATATATGATTGACATCGCCCAATCCGGTGCCACACTCACACAATGAATTTTCAATAATTCCTAGTCTGGACAAATGGGCAGGAGTACACAGCCACCACAAATTACACAGTGGCTGTCTTCCGTCTCACCTACACTTAAAAAAAAAAAAAATACGTATGGTTATATGAGACAACTGACCGCCACTACATACATAAATGTCAAATTTGCTGGGGACACTTATAATTAGGGTGAGAGCTCCAGTTACCTCAGTAGTAAGTCGAGCTTCATGCGTATCGTTATGACCACCATATTGTATAATATTTTAGTGTAGTATCTTTATATGGTGTCATATCTATGGTGACCACTCGCACCTATGTAAAAAAGTTTCTATACCAATGCCTCTCGTTTCGTCTCTCGATGCGGCACTCGCGACTGACAGTACCTCGATTCACGCTTAGGGGCCTTGTATTGTGAAGAAAACGCAGACTCCAGATAACACTCATATAATTCTTGGTTACTACTTACATAGATTCAGATACAACAATCGAGAGATACAACAGTCGTCTTAGAGATCTTATTTCCTCGAGGCCAGGTTGAAGACTGCGCCCGACTCGTCAATCCGACTCAAGTCTGGCCATACCGATTTTATCACACAGATTAGCCTCTTAAACTTAACAAAGATGGCGTCAAGAGACGGCTATTACAGTGTTGCCCTTAAAATATATGAAAAATCTTCTAGAATCATGACATTCGGCCATCTGATAACGTGCTGTCTCCCGACGCACATATAAAAATTATTTAGAATCAATTAATTATACAGCTAATATACTGATACACAACTATTCTCGATAGTAAAGTCTTAGAACTATGTACCTATTTAGGTTAATCTGAGTGACAAAAACCTTAAGTTAAAACGTAATTGAAACAAATACAATAAATTACACATTGCTCAACAATAAACTTTAAATGATGCCGATGACTTGTTAAGAATACCTATAGATATTATCGTGAAATTATTATAAATTATAAATAGAAAATCGTAGGCGTAAATTGTAAATTAATACATAATCAAATCAAATAAATTATCAACAACAAACTATTCTGTAACTATTCTAATCAATGTATAAATTAACATAATCATGACATACGTTAACAAGCGACTATTATCAATACTTTACTTATTTTGGAACTAAACTTGTTACTATGGAATGGTTAAAGTCTGGTTATAGTCATGGGTAATAAAAGAGAAATAGATTAGCAAGTAATACTAGTATACATCAATACAAATACAAATACAAATACAAATATTTTATTCAGTAACTATAATTACATTGTTTTATTTAGTGCTCGGGATCTCCTTTTAAGTATAGTAATACCCGTACCAGGGAATCCCGCTCTTCCTTATATTACGATAATCTAAAAAGTTACAGAATTTGACAATGGTCTAAAGCAATTTATATTCTTATAAATAATATTTTCTAAAGCTAACATTCCAAGTTGTTTTTTTTTTCATACGATTTCATTATTCTAAAATCTTATTTCCTATGTATTATTTATATTCTGTGATTGTTGTTGCGTATAGGTAAATGTATGTGTTTAGTATGTGAGTGCGTGTGTGTTTTGCGTGTGTGTGTGTTTGTGTGTGTGTGTGTGTATGTGTGTATGTAGATGCATAACTATGTCTGTGTGCGTGGGTAACTAAGAAATATATTTTAAAATACCTTCTATTTCATCATATGACTTACTTTTAAGCCACTCTGTTAAAACTATCTTGCATTCTTTGAGTGTTTTATCATAAATATTTAAGTGTTTATTCACAAAATTATAAATATACGACGCCTGTATCGTTTGCTGTCTTCTAGCGAATTCCGATTTAAATATTACTTTGGGAGCCACATCAAACTTTCTTCTCTTATTTTTTATATTAGGATCGTATATAAGTTTCCTATGTAACTTTAAAACAATATTTAAAATATATAATTTTCGTACAGAGAGGATACCACTTTCTGCATAAAGATCGTGTGTTGGATATCGATACGGTTTTAAGAACATCGTTTTTAACAGCGATCTTTGTGCTCTCTCTACATCTAAAAACTTTGTCTTGTTAGCGCCTCCCCATACAGTAATGCAGTAGGTCAACACAGATTGTACCAAGCTAATATAAATTTGGTTTAGCAACTGCTGAGTTGCAACAAACCGTAGTGATTTAAAAAGCCATGTGAGCTTTCTTAACCTATTCATAATAAGTTCTACGTGTTCATGCCACGATAAACGTTGGTCAATCATGACCCCAAGATATTTCGTGTTAGCTACTTTCATTATTTCGGGACAAGAACACGCAGAACTACCAGAAGTGCTACACATATGAATCTTTAAATTTAGATTCGGCTGAGTCCTATCAGATACAGTGTAACACATATACTGAGTTTTTTCTGTGTTGAGTGTCAGCAGATGGACTCTTAGCCAAGACGCGATCTTCATTAATCCTAACTCGGCATATTGTTTAACTTCCTCCCAGGTTTTTCCATTAAACACTATTGCTGTGTCATCGGCGTAAGAAAACAATTTTCCGTTCTCTAAACACATACTACAAAGGGTATTTATGTAGAGCAAAAATAGAGTCGGGCCCAATACACTCCCTTGAGGTACTCCATATATTATTTCCGTCTCTTGGCTGTGCAGCTCACCAATTTTCACCTTTTGTTTACGTCCAGTAAGATAACTCTTAAGTAGTTGCAGTGGCTCTCCACGTATACCAATGTGGTCGAGTCGGTTTAGAAGTATAGGGATGGAGACGGTATCGAAGGCTTTTTTTATATCAAGATATACAGCTAAGCATTTTTCACCCCTATCCACCTGATCAACAATTAAAGAAGTCAACGCAGAAACAGAGTCGTCTGTACTTAATCCTCTTCTAAAACCAAATTGGGATTGAGAAAGTATATTAAAATTATTTAAATAACTTATTAGACGACTGTTAATAATTTTTTCAATAATTTTGGATAGAGACGGCAGAACTGAAATAGGACGGTAGTTGTTAGGGTTATTTTTGTCTCCACTTTTATACACGGGGGTAATAATTGCTATTTTAAAAGCTGATGGGAAAATTCCTGACCTAAAACACAAGTTAGTTAAGTAAGTTATTACTGGAACAAGTTCTGCTGCCGCTAATTTCAGAAACGTTACTGGGATATTATCATAGCCAGTTGCACTCTCCGTCTTAAGACTCATTAACACAGCTCGTACTTCCGATTCGTCAGTATCAAGTAAAGCTAAGGATGATATTTGCTTATTACTAGAAAAGTTGAACATGTTGTCATTTTGATGTACAACTATTTTTTCGGCTAAAGTTTTACCTATTTCTGCAAAAAAGCTATTCACATGATCAATTGACTCTTGCGATGTTGATTTAATGTTCAATAATTTAATATTTTCTTCTTGCCTTTGTTTGCGGTGTGTTATATCATTTACTGTTTTCCAAAGCAGTTTCGAGTTTCCTGATGCTTTAGTCAGTTGCTCGCGCTCATATTTTCGTTTTAATTTTTTGATAATTCCGTTACAGTAATTTCTGTAGCGTTTATATGTTATTTTTAGGACTTCATTACCAGGATCAGCTTTTAATTTTCTTTGCAAATTATTTCTGTTTTGAATACAGCGAAGTAGCCCTATTGTCATCCAAGGTTTTAAGGTTCGGTTACGTTTGGAAATTGTTTTTAAAACACTATTATCCAAAATACATTTTTGTAATTTGCACAATAATGAATTAGCCAAAGTATTGGGGTCATTATGTGTGAATAACTCTTTTAAGTCTAGTTTTTGTAGATCCTTAAGAGCATTTTCGTAGTTTAATACGGTTCTACATCTACTTATCTTTGCCTTACTGGTGTTAGTTATATCAGTCATCTTTAGAAAAATCATCGAATGGTCCGTGATTGTTGCTTCAAGTACTACAATAGAGGCATTAATTTTAGTTTTATCGATTTTAATCATAAAATGATCCAGACAACTATTTTCCCGAGTAGGTATTGAGTGCCCTGGTAGCAAGCCGTGCATAGATAGCATATTAAGATAGTTAAGCCTATTAGTTCTTTCGTAAGAGTTTTCGTTAATTCTGGGTATAATATTGATATTGATATCGCCCGTTATAACAATTTGTTTGTAATGTTTAATAGACTCTAAGTAAATATTTAACGAGTTTATGAAGTTTTCAGCATTTTTATTTGATGGAGATCGGTATATACCTATAATTATTATTTCCTTATAAGTTACTTGCAAGCAGGAAGCTTCACTTAGGTAGATTTCACTGACGTTAGAACAAAGGTCATCTTTTGCAAACACCGTTACACCATCACATTGATTTATGTGATTTGTAGTATTATAAGAAATATAGCCATTTTTAATTGGTGTTGGTTTTGTACCATCCAATCTACATTCTGTCAGAATAATAAAGCTAGGCTGGTGTTTTAATTGTGTAAGAGTAATATCCAAATCATCCATATTTTTGTAAATGCTCCTAATATTCTGAGAAATAATAGTCAAATCCGTTATATTAATGTTGTGAAAATTCGAAAAGTTATGAATTTGACAGGCACTAGCCCGTGCAATACCTACATTATCTATTTCATTCAAAATTGAGAGAGAATTATCCATTATATGAATTTGAAAAACTGTATAAATTTGGTTTGTAATTAAAGTGATACTTGTGTAAAAATGTATATTTTGATTTATATATGTAACAAAAGAATATGAAGTATAAAGTTGTGATTTTGTGTGTATAATAGGTCTTTACCTATGAAATTGCCGTTTTGTATGGAGATTTCTGTAATTATTTTTTTTCCATACTAACGTTTTTGTTATTATTTAACGACTAATATTATGTAAATTTACAAAATTTTACACACGTATTTATGGACATTTTAACTACTAAATGACACAATCGTTAAGAGAAAAAAAATTTTTTTTCACTAAGTTACAACTAATAAAGTACGAAATTCTGGAAACAAAAATAGTCGTAACTTTCGGAATAAGTTTTTTCTATGTAAATAATCAAATATCGTGGTTATTAAATTATCAAAAGTTGCTCGATACGGTCTTAATGTAACGCAATATTAAAGAAATTATATATTTCTAATATTATAAAAGTTGTTAAGTTATATGTACAAAAGAAAAAAACGGCAATTTCATATGTAAAGACCTATTATATTGTTTCTTGTGTAAGTATGTGAGTGTTTTTAATATGAATGTGTGCACTAATTATATAAACCCCAGAAAGCATGCTCTTTACATTTTGAAATGGCTTACAAAACATCAACAAGACGAAAACTAATAAGTGTTTAGAAATGCATTTGACATTTAAGCATAAACAAATACAATTATTATAAAAAAGTCGTAATAAATATAGATATGCAACAAAAACGACTTTAAACTGGTACGTAAAAAATATACAAACATAACAAATATTAGCAAAAAATCGTAACCAGTATGAATATGCTACGTCTAGTCAGTCTTTCTGCATTAGATTATTAAACTGAATTTCGTTTTTAATGTGTATAACCGGCGAGTTTTCATTTTTCCTTACATAGACTTTACCATAAGATGTCCACTGGAACTTATAGTTTTTCGATTTGGCTAAGTCGCGAGCCAGAAAATGCAGACGCGAGGCTTTCGCAGTAAGCTGTTCAGATATGTATATTGGCGTTAATTCTTCTTTTGTAAATCCTAGGTGTTTTGCACATAACTTTTCCTTATTTCTGATGTTAAAGTTTTTAGCCGTTTTAAGAAATTCTGCTTTTTGTATAACTGAAGACATCTCAGTAATGACGATACTCCTTTTAGCATCACCTCTTATGTGAAGCCTGTAAATATCTTTAATATCCTTTTTTTCTAAATTAAACCCAATTTTACTTGATAAGGACAACACCATGTTTATTAGGTGATCTTTAGTCTCATTAGGAACCTTTGGAACATTCTTCATTTCTATGTTTGTTTTACGGCATTCCCTTTGCAAACTTTCTACTTTATCTTCTAATATGGTAATATAATCTCTATCTTCTTTTTTCTGACGTTCTAGTTGCTCAATCTTTCTTTTTAATTCCTCATTCTGAGCAGCTAGGAATTCGATGGAGTTTTCAATATTGTTATTCGTCTTTTTAATGTCCATAAGAGTAGGGTGAATTTTTTGTATTTCTTCCCTTTGCGCAGACATCAAATTTGTAATCATAGATTTAATCTCGTCTCGAAAAGAGCTAAATTCTCGTTCATAATCATTTTCTCTGGGCCGTTTGTTACGCCTAGCAACAAAATCAGATGACGGCTGTTCCGAGATGTCGGATTCAGAGAATGATTTGTTTAGTTTTTCCATGTCGGGTACCAGGAGATTATAAGCTGTTAGAAGTTCCTACACGCGCGCAGTCCCACTTAGAAGCACCTAAGTTACGATGGTGACGTGCGCGCCAATTAAAACAAGTGGGCGGGGCGTATTCGCCAGTGCAAAAATGGCGTATCCTGTGCGCGCGCGCTGATTAGTTGAGTATAGAACAAAAGATGCACGATACCTCTTGAGTGGTTGACGTGCTTGATTGTACCAGGGCAGCAGCGACTCGTAGTAAACTGCCGCGAGTGTTGAGTAGACTTCTCGCAATTTCTGCACTCCTATTTATCGTTGTGAATTTAATTTGAACTTATTCTTTTATTTAATTAATTAAAAAGAGTAGCGCGAATACTGTGTACGTTAGCACCTTGTGGTGGTCCGGGGGGAAGAGGAAGCAATGCATTGTCAAGGGCTACATAGTATAAGAAGGTCCAAAAGAAAAGAAGGAAGCAAAATCCCCAAGGATGCTACAATGGAATAGGTACAGAATGTAGCTTTGGCCTGATAACTAAAAACTCTTATAAATGACTTCGCCCAAATGGTGGAAAAGCAACTACGAGTCATGAAATCCTCAAAGTCCTAAAATTAGATGAAATTAATTATCGCTAAGTTCAACATAGTTTAGTCCTTACAATTTTTTTTTACCAGATATGAGTAACAAGCCAAGTCATAGATACGTATTTGCTCTAGTGCACAATTTGTATTTATCAAGATATTAAGTAGGACAACTAAAGGAGTTATAAGTTAAGGCATGTTTGTGATAGGCATTATTACCAATCAAATTAAATATTCTTACAAGGAAGTTACATTATTAATGGAGATGCCTTAGGTACAATTTGAACGGTCATAACGATCTGCTTTTTCAACTTCTTTTACAAATCGTCCAGGGTTTCCATAGCATAGGTACTCCTTCCGCACCAAATCTTAAATGCATGTATTCTTTGCCTCTTTTGGAATAGTATAATACACGGCTCCACTCCGTACATGAAATCAAAAGATTATATTATTATCATTTCTAACGAATCAGTAAATTATTTTAAACAAGTTCCTAATTCAATACCAAAACTTAGAAGTGTCTTAAAGTTATACTCGTATGAGCATGACCCAGATTCTTATCAGCAATTTATTCATATCACTAGGTATGAATATTATTAGTGATAAAACTAGCCAGTATGCTATTCTCGAAATTCTAGAGACAAGAGATACCAAAATTCATCAAGATCCGTTCAGCCGATTGCCGTGATTGGGGAACAAACATCCAAACATTTGCAATTATAATATTAGTAAAATAAGGTAAGATACATGACATGATATAATATACTTCAATATAATTTAACTCCACACCATCCAGTATCGGCAATCCACCCGTCTCAATATCTGACTTACAACCACATCCCACGGGCGCGGCACGATCACCCCAGGGTCTGTAGCTTTAGTACCTATCTTATTACCTCCTCTCATTACCACATCACGTACACTCTGTTGCCTCCAGTACGTATGCGGTGTTGGTTCGTACGTTCATCGGTATTTTCTAAACTTGATGCTAGCTCATGATAAGTACTGGATACGATTCCGTCCTAACGATATCCGCGACCCTAACGATTCCGTCCTTACCGGGAAGGAGTTTAACTAACCGACCGCGTTTCCATCGAAGAGGACTCGTATTATCTTCTTTGATCAAAACTAATTCGTCTAATTTAGGCGGTTCCGTAACCGTATTCCACTTATACCGCTGTTGTAAAGTGTGTAAATATTTTGTTTTCCACCGAGACCAGAAATGTTGAGACATTTTTTGAATTTGTTGAAAGCGAGACAACCGATGCAACTTAACCTCTTCATAATTATATTCCGGTAGAGCCACCAAAGGTTGGCCGATTATAAAATGACCGGGTGTCAATACTTCGAGGTCCGCCGGATCCGTACTTAGAGGGCACAAAGGACGCGAATTCATGACCGCCTCTACTTTGTGAAAGAAAGTTGCCAGTTCTTCGAACGTCAACTTGGTTTCGCCCAACACGCGCCGAGCATGATTCTTTGCCGATTTTACTGCTGCCTCAAATAAACCGCCGTGATTTGGACTAGATGGAGGGTTAAATAACCGTTTAATATTTTGTTGAACAAATTTCCGTTCCAATTCCGAACTATTATCCCGTAAAAATATATATAATTCCTTAAGATACCTATTCGCACCGATATAGTTGGTACCGCAATCAGATCTAATTAAAGAAGGAAGTCCGCGCCGAGAAACAAATCTAGTCAAAGCCGCGATGAAAGCTTCAACCGACAAATCCGAAACAATTTCTAAATGGACTGCTTTCGTGGATAAACACACAAAAATACACAAGTAACATTTTTGAATTTTCGCATTCCGTAACGAACTAGATTTAATATAAAATGGGCCGGCGAAATCCGTACCGACTCCTAAAAAGGCTCGCACGCCATTTACTCTATCCCGTGGTAAATCCGCCATAAATGGTTGTGTACACCGAACCCGAGACCGATAACATTGAATGCACCGAAAAGTGACGTTTCTAGTAACGCGTCTTGCCGAAATTATCCAATAGTTTTGATAGAGAATAGCTGCTAAAGTGTTAGCTCCGACATGACAATGAATGTTATGGTAGTGAGCAACTAACAAATCCGTAAAATGTCCGCGTCCAGGTAATAAAATCTGATGTCTTGCATTAAAAGACAAATCCGCAGATCCGATCCGTCCACCGACACGTAAAATCCGATCTTTATCAATAAATAAATTTAGTCTAACCAACGATGATTTGATTTGCTTTTGATTTGATAAGGCCTCAATTTCCTCACTAAAATGTTTATGTTGTACCGTCCGAATTAAAAATGAAATTGCATTTCTACGTTCACTTAATGTAATATTTCCGCTAAAACGTGATGATTTGTTCCTACAATTATGAATAAATCTTTTAATATAAGCCGTAACGTTGATTAATTTTTGAAATGAACTATATTTTTATACTATAATCACATTCCGAGTTTAAAATTCCTACATTAACTGCCTTTGCTTTTATTCCGGGTAACATATCCTCGGGGAACTCTAAATATTCCCGTGGCCAGCTAGCGGGAGGTTGACTCAACCACTGTGGCTGCCACCAAAGAGGATGCCGAAGCAAATCCGACGCCAACGTACCACGTGACGCTACATCCGCGCAATTCATGTCACTCGGGACATGTCTCCACCGAATAACAATAGGCTGCGATGTAATTTGTGAGACCCGATTGGCTTCATATACCTGAAAGGTATGTACCGGTCGCCTGAGCCACGCTAATACAATAGTGCTGTCGCACCAACCAACGACTTCATCAAATACAATGTGGTCTCTCATAGAGGAGACAACATGATTGAAAAGTTTGGTTAGGAGCAGGGCACCCTCCAACTCCAATTTGGGTATAGTTAATTTTTTCCTCAATGAGGCTACTCGCGATTTGGATATAAGTAGCCGCACGAGAACATTTCCGTCCGGTAACTCCGACCGAATGTAAACCGCTGCGGCGTAGCCCAGCGAGCTACCGTCGCAAAACCCGTGAAGACTATATCGAGCAGGTCCATTTCCGATAGATTTCAAACACCGAGGGATCCGTATGTTACGTAAATTAGGTAAGTCCGAGATAATCATATGCCATTGCCGTTTAATATCGTCCGAAACCGGTGCGTCCCAATTAATTTTATTAGAATTATCACTAGTACCGAGTAATTGTTGCAATAAAATTTTAATTTTGAAAATGACCGGACAGATCCATCCTAAAGGGTCATACAAACGAGCCGATAACGATAGTATAGTACGACGCGTCACCGTTGACTCCGCAGTCAAATTAACATGATAAGTAAAACTATCCGAAACTGGATCCCATAATACACCTAAAACCTTTATAAGTTCCGAATCATTCGAACTATCGAAGCTTTTGGGAATCTCTAAATGAGTAGACGGCAAGCCATCCAAAAGTTCCGGGACATTAGAAGACCACTTCCGCAATTCATAACCGGCCGTATCCATAAGCTGTATTAACTCGTCGCGAAGTGCAATTGCATCGGAGAGTGTATCCGCACCCCCGTTAAGGTCATCTACGTAACTTTGTTTTAATAATAAATCCGCCGCCAATGGAAAATTCGCTTTCTCGTCCTGAGCAAGCTGATGCAAACAACGAATAGCTATAAAAGGACTAGACTTTAAACCATATGTGTTAGTCGTCAACTCATATATTTGTAAGGGTTCCGAAGGCGAAGACCGCCAGAAAATGAGCTGATATCTACGATCATCCGGATGTATCCAAGTTTGTCTAAACATCATTCGTACGTCAGTAGTAAAAACTATAAGTGACCACCGAAAATTCAATAATATATCCGAAATATCCTTTTGTAATTTCTTACCCGAATACAAACAATCATTTAAACTCACGCCCGTGCTACTAGGAACACTACCGTCGAAAACAACCCGAATTTTACTTACATCACCCGATTTCTTAAATACCCCATGATGAGCTAAAAAATAATGTTCTTCTTCCGAATTAAATTTTGAAACCGTCATATGTCCTAATTTAATATACTCCGCCATGAATTCTATATATTTAAACCTAAACTCCGAGTCACGTTGCATACGTCTTTCAATTGACAAAAATCGTTTTAAAGCAGTCTGTCTAGAATCGCCTAACAGGGTGCTTACCATCAACTCTTATTACGGTTTTGTTTAGGAACCTAAACTGATCTGCTTCGCTTATTCGTACCACGACAGCTTAATATCAATGACAGCGATTCAGTGATCGATCAATGACATTTCACAGCCGCTAAGCTGTCAGAAACTCTTATTTGACTTATAACCCGGTCGATTTAACATGTCACCTGCAGGTTATACCCGTCCCTCTCACTCTCCGGGCATGACAGAATCGAGTGAAAGAGACGGGTAGAAGAAAAAGGACACAAATCGTTCGGTCATTAACATTTAGCAATTCATTTGCGATCCAGTTTTTAGAAGGTCAGAGTACGAAAGAAAGCGATTCATTTTAGGAACCTATTCTGAATCGCGCTATTTTTGAATCGCTGTCATAAAGTTGATGGTAGGCACCCAGCTGATGATCCGGTATGAGCGGCAGACGCACAGTATATTTACCGTCTGCGCCCCGTGTACTACTAGAACAAAACAATCGTTCACACTCAATGTCCGCCGGACTAATGAATTTACATTGAGGTGGTTGTTCATAACGCCAAAATTTTTCTACCGCTTCCAATAGCTGAATAGCCGAAACGTTAGAGGCAAAGTTCAAAGTATCCGAATCCGAATTAATTTCTTGACTTGGCCCGAAAACAGCAAAATCAAAAATAGTACTTAAGGCATAAGGCCCACCTGCGCCTAAGTCGAGTTTCTCGCCGTTCAAAATTTGTCCCAAAATATCGCATCCGAAAATAATATCTATGTGTCTCATGTGAGAAGATCCGTCATCCGAAATTTTAACATTTTTATTCGAAATATTTAGTTTATTTGCTAAATAAGAAGTAGGTTTCTTTAAAACCACCGCCGTAACCGACAATAAGATATTTTTAGAATTAATTGGCCGAAAATATATTTTAACTATGTTATTATTTTCACTAGTGTGAATACTGCCTATGCCCACAATAGGAACATTCGAGTAATGTCGCTTTAATCCCAAAGTTGTCACCAAATCACTTTTAATTATAGATATTTGGGAGCCGAGGTCGAGTAAAGCCCGAACCTGTACAAAAGAATTTTGAGATGATTTAACTTCAATAATAACCGTTGGTAAAATAACATTATCAATTAATTTAGGTTGCAAAGCGACATTACATAACTGTAATTGCTAGTCCGAATGAGTACGCTGACGTTGTGAGTCCTTAGCGCTCACATTCCGTACGTCCTGAGGCCCGTAACGTGACCTTCCGCCGGCATTCATCGATACGTCATTGTTGTTATCAATGCGCCGCTGATAACGCGATGAAAACGATTCGCTATTATTGGGATGCGCTTGCACATGCGCACGGCTCGATGGCTCACCGCGCTGTGATATGTCGCGTGGACTGACGCTCCTCACGCGCCGCCCGGTCCCCGTAGGAATAGAAAACCGGTTTGACGAATGATAACCGTGATCCGATGAGGTTGCAATAAATGCGTGACGCGCAGGTGATTCTGAACGCGAAATATGCATCATACAAATTAACTTATTGTGACCGATATTACCACATTTATTACATGGGACTTTAACGTTACATGACCCAGCATTATGTTGACCGAAACATTTAAAACATAAGTGTGAATCTTTAATAAAATCCTTCCGACCGTTATTATTTAATTTGTTAAATTTATAACATTCTAGTATAGTGTGCCCCGTAAACTGACAATATAAACAACGCTTCGGTGCCACAACGTTATTACTATGAGTCACTAGCCCTACACGAGGTACTCGTCGTCCGCCGCGGTCCGAGTAATTATAGTTATTTTTATTTAATGTATCCGAAGTCGCCGTATCTAATAATAGACATTCATTTTGCAAGAAATCTATTAATTGATTGAAGCTAGGCAAAGTAGCCGTATTTCCGCCGTATTTGTGTTCAAACCGTGATTTCATATCTAAAGGAAGTTTCGTGAGACTGATATACAATAATAAATAACTCCAATCATTTATAGGAAAACCGAGATTATTTAATGCGCGAGTAGATTCTAATAAAGGGTTAAGTATTTTTGTCCTAAGACCCGAAATATTATGTAAACATGGCAAATTCAAAATACGTGAAATATGAGAATCCGACAATAACCTTTTATTTTCATATCTACTTTTAAGAATATCCATAGCCGTATCCAATAATTCATCAACCATCGGTAAATGTTTTATCAAATCGCGCGGTTCCTTTTGAACATTAGAAAACAAATAATGAAACTTTTCCGTTTTGGAAATATCTTTCCTACTCAGCACTAACGAATTAAACAAACTGATGAAACTAGTCCAACCGAATATATCTCCATCATACACAGACAAGTTTATTGTTGGCAAGCGAGCATTCTGGGCACTTTCCGTGGGTTGGTGAGTGCCATCTAAGTTCGGGTAGGCAGATGAAATCGCCTCGAACTGATAATAAATTTCTTCCGCGTTTTTAAATTGAGAATCATATGAAATTATTTGTTTTTCATCCGATACCGAGTTCAATATTGCTTCGTATGCCTCGCTTAGCAATTTGTACCTTTCTTCAATTTTACGTAACCGAGCCGATATTACACCCGTAGTTTGACTTTTATTAGCAATAATTTCGTTAGTATTTACGAACCAATCGCACTGTATTTTAAATTTATTTTCCAAAACCTTAGCCGCCATTTTGAAATGGTGATAATGACACGAAAGTTAACCACGTTATTTAACGAATAAAATTACAACCGATTGTACCGAAACAAGAAATACCGATATTTTATATTCCGAAGTTAACCGAAAATTACCAAAAATACGAAACAAAGATCCGGATCGAGGACCAAAATTATTATGTTCGCGAGAACACCTTCGATAGCTCACGAGCGTTAGTCCTTTTGTTTCAAATTATATTTTTGGTAGGATACAGGATAGTAAAATCTCCCCATGAAGATAATCCACTTACCTTTGACACCGACCGCTAGGGCTGAAATAGGAAGAGAAGCCACCACGTGCTCTGCTGACCGCCGTCCGTTGCTGTTCCACTATTACGCACTCCGAGTGTTCATATAATAGAAATGTCACCGATAACCGATAAGCTTGTATATAATAACACCAATAATCAATACACATGAAAAATCAGCATTTACAGCCGAATGAAGTAGTAGTTCGTTCACAAGCATATATCTTCGCGCGCGGCCGACCGAAGACTGGCCGACGACTGCTGCGCCCGTCACAGCCGGGTCGCGGGTTTGCAGATTACCCACATATTGAGAAAATACTATCCTGCCTGAACAATTACTAAAATTGGTATCTGGAAGCAGTAAAATCACAACACGCATAATAAACCAAAACAAATTATCATTCAAAAGAAATAAATGTACTTATATGAAATCTCATATTTTTAATAAACATCGGAAAGTAGTTCAACTGACCAGATCTAAACATTTACGGAAATGATTACTTCAAAATTATGTCAAGGAACTTCAAAGGCTCGTGAGAATGGTAAACTGCTACTTTAAAGGTTCGTGAGAATGGTAAACTGCTAAGAATTTTAATATCACGAGCCTGCCTAATGAGACGGATTTGGCAGATCTACTTGGTTTGTGATTTAAATAAGGCATTAATTCTCATTAACAATCACAATAAATTAAATTCACTTAATGACAAATCACAATTACATATGTTGACAATACGTGCATAAGGACGGTAGTATTAGAATAACTTTAATTCACACCGCCCGCCATTAACAACAAAGACACAGAAGGTGCGGCGATAGCAAAAACGTAGATGTTAAAACTTGGTAGGTAGGTACGCTCACAGCGGCTACTAGAGGTGGCTTTATATGTTATAACAAGCTTAAGACATGAATGGAAATGTTGCATGAAGTTGAATAGGTAGAACATTTTAGTAATTGAGGGAAGTGATTGAGCAACACTCGTTTTACTTTATTTTACTCAATTACGTATAGGAAAACATTAGCTACAACTTGGCAGTGTAATAAACACGGTCTACTCAAATGCACTATGAACTGTTTTCACATTTTTGCATTAGAATCATCATTTCATTACAATGTTAATGAAAAGAACTAGGATATCAGTGGATGCTTATCTATCAAAACTAGGTACAGAAAGGATATTTGACGATCCAGAAAAATGTAAAATATAATTATTTCTATTCAGTCTTATGGCTTTATTGTCTCATTATGTAAAAGACTCGTAAATGTATATTCCTGATAAACTTTCTCCAGCACTTGTCCAAAATTCGGTATTAAACCCAAATTTAACGCCGACTATAGTTAGGTATTTCTTTCAAACTGAGCTACATCCAAAATAATAATAGATGAAATGTTCACTTGAACCAAGGCAAAATAATAATAAATAATAGAAATGGTAAATAAATATTGGACAATTGGACATCTTCCCATACCTACATTGCCCCAATTCCGAAATAGGTAACTTAAGCACTTGTGTGTGTTATGGCATTTGGAAACAACGACGGGCATTACCACATACAACCAGGCAAAATGAAAAAATTAAAATGAATTGAACCTGGGACCACAGAGATAGCGGCATCCCGAAACCTCTGGGTACGCCACCGACATGGACGTCGTTAAACTAGTACCATAGTTAAAGAAAGGTATGCAAAAATCTAAGTGATACGGATCGTATTGTATTACCCAATTGCAATCTTGGGAGACTAAATTTGCGACTTTAATAGTGTGCTCTATAACAATTCGAAAAAACGATCCGAAATAACGATTCAAAAGTAAATCGTTATCTATGTCATCTTATTAAGATCGGAAATACATCCGTTCTGCGTGAAGGTCACCTGGGCATAGACCTGGGCATTAAAAAAAACAAACCTCGCTCATTATATTGGTTCACTGACCAATCATAAGAATCAAGGTATGGTATGGATTTTGTATAACTAGAGGCTAAGGTGAATGCCATGGCAGAAACTAACTCTGCTTGTGTTAACTAATCTTAAAATGAAAGTGATAATCTTAACAAACATATTTTAAAGAATTATAAAATGTTAACTAGGTATTAGACAATAACCTCTATTCAAATTGTGATGCATGTACTCAATATGTAAGGAAAAACAGATGCATATAAATAATTTATTAAAATGCAAAAAAATAATAAATATTTTTATAGGTAAGATGTGACTATTATGGCACTTAATAACAATACTTAAAGGTAACTAGATATACTATACCTGTAGTACTAGTACTGTAATTTCATTGAAGGAAATGAAAATGAAATCATTCTGGTGTAATGTCAAGTATGTAGGCAACTGTAGGTTTTAAGACTTTTCATTGTTTTCTTATAATATAGATATATGTTTAGTAAGTTTATAAATTGATATGCCCCACAAGGTTCTATGTAACAACTGTGTGTAATTTATGGAATGCAATAAATCATTTGATTTGAACTATATAAACAAAATGTATCGTGGTTTTTTTTTTTGACCTAGAACCTCAATGTTTAAGTAATGATTGCAAGAAGTGAAATAGTTAAATTTCCATTTAGTGCAGGCATGGAATTCCATCGCACCTACCTACTACTACCTACCTAATCAAGGTAGGAAACCGATTAGGGTAGTTGATAATATCTAAATGATTCTATGAACAGAGAATCTTATATATATAGTTTTGTCTTATTTTAGGTAGACCCTTACAAACTTATTTTAAAGGGGTGCTTCAATCGATTTCGAAAATTAAATTTGAAACAGCTGCACTTGATATGCAAGTAAATAGACATGAAACCTTTCAATCAAAACAACTTCAAAACTTTCTCGAAAACAGAATGCCCCATACATCATTTCAAATCCTCTCACCAGATTCAGCTACGAATAAGAAGTATTCCTCCTTCGTTCAGACTCGCTGGGCCGGCCATGTCATCTTGGAGTCTTACCAAGCGTCGCACCGGGCGGTGGACAGTATTCGTCCCCAGATGCTATTTGCCTTGGAATTTATACACCATGGATCGGCAAAAGACCGTTGCATATGTCATTCTATAATAAAATCATTGGGTTATTAATGCAATATATCCACTTAATAGTTAAACATATTCCGACGAGTGTATGCAACAAACATAGTACATACACCGCCCGCTTGTATCCGACGAGTGTATGCAACAAACATAGTGCATACACCGCCCCCCTTGTATCCGGCGAGTGAAACATACACCGCCCCTTAGTATCCGACGAGCGTATGCAACAAACATAGTGCATACACCGCCCCTTAGTATCCGACGAGTGTATGCAACAAACATAGTGCATACACCGCCCCTTTGTATCTGGCGAGTGAAACATACACCGCCCCTTAGTATCTGACGAGTGTATGCAACAAACATAGTGCATACACCGCCCCTTTGTATCCGGCGAGTGAAACATACACTGCCCATTAGTATCCGACGAGTGTATGCAACAAACATAGTGCATACACCGCCTCTTTGTATCCGGCGAGTGAAACATACACCGCCTCTTTGTATCCGACGAGTGTATGCAACAAACATAGTGCATACACCGCCCCTTTGTATCCGGCGCGTGAAACATACACCGCCCCTTAGTATCCGACGAGTGAAACATACACCGTCCCCTAATATCCGAATTCTGAAACATAACAACTAAGCAATCATCATCATCTTATATTAGTAATCTCAACAGAACAAACTTGCTTGCTCACAAAGTCTTGTCTGTTAAACTCATGTCTCCTCACTCACGCACTCACGTGGTCTCGCGCTTAACTTTCATTATCAAACCCAGCAATGAACTCGCTCGCTCGCGAAGTCTCGTGCTTAGGTATCTCTGTTTAGAACGGCAGGAGCCCGCTCGCTTACGAGTCTCATGACCGTCCATCATCATCTATCTCAAAACTGGGTGAGTGCTGGGTGAGCACTCACTAAACCAAGCGAACACCTCATTCGTTGTCACAACATAAAAATTAGAGATATCCAAATTCAAAATTCACATTTAAACATTTCATTTAAATTCATATTAAAAAACAGTAAATATTTATTTATTTGTATTTTATTTATTATATACTTAGGTATAATTATGCAGATTTATATTGCAAATATTCGTATTCATTTAATCCACAAAATTAATACCAATTAACTAGTATTAATATATCAATAAATAAAAAGCCAGAATTAAAATTTAAATTATAGGTATTCAACCAATCTTGAATTTATATCTTCTTAAATAAATTATCAGGTTGGTAAAGCCCATAACTTATCGTTTTCTTTTATGGACTGTTGGTTTTAGATATAGACGTCATATATCGTGGATTATATGCGATATAGTAACCAGTGATTTAACACTGTACAACAGTAAAGACTATCAAAAATTTGCTCCCATCTAAACATTAAAATTAAAATTTTAAAACAAATTATCAGATAGGCAGACTTTAAAGCGTTACTTTTCCTTTTAGCGAAATAATTACTTATACATGAAAAAAACATGTTTTAATCATGGAATCTAATGTGTGTATTACAACTGATAAAAAAAAATGATATTACAATCATTGCTACTTGAAAACAAAAGATAAGGACTATTAAATAATTGCTCCAATCTAGCATTAATTGATTAGAACGTGATTTCAACAAAAATGTTTTTGGTAAAATGTGATTTGGGATTTCGTTCATTTGGGTTAACGTGATTTGATTTAAGATGTTTTTGGTAAAACGTGATTTGGGATTTCGTGCATTTGGATTAACGTGATTCGGCTTAAAATGTTTTTGGTAAAATGTGATTTGGGATTTCGTTTATTTGGCCTTCAGTGATTTTATCATTCGTATTTTGGGATAGCATTTCACACTCATCTAGATTATGTCCGTTTCACCGGAGAATGGCCCCGACCATATACGAAACACAATCCGCCGCAAATGTATTCAAAATGTCAGCGTGTATATACAAAAATTAGACATTAACATGGAATCTGGAACATTTATCTTTTCTCTGCGTAAAAGAGAATAACGTTACGCGTTTGGCATTATTATAGAAAAGAATAAGCAAATTGTTCTTATTATCAGGTTAAAATAAACGTGGGTAGGAACATACCGCTTCTGAGATGTGAAGAAAACGCAGACTCCAGATAACACTCATATAATTCTTGGTTACTACTTACATAGATTCAGATACAACAATCGAGAGATACAACAGTCGTCTTAGAGATCTTATTTCCTCGAGGCCAGGTTGAAGACTGCGCCCGACTCGTCAATCCGACTCAAGTCTGGCCATACCGATTTTATCACACAGATTAGCCTCTTAAACTTAACAAAGATGGCGTCAAGAGACGGCTATTACAGTGTTGCCCTTAAAATATATGAAAAATCTTCTAGAATCATGACAGTATAGACGTGCGTCTGTGTGCGTGTGTCATTTCGAACGTTTGTATGTAGCTTCCTAACTGCTTTAGCTTATAATTATATAAACTGTGCTGTAAGCCTAGCATGAGTAGCATGACCACCCAAAACGTGTTATGTATCGCATGATAGAGCGTCTTATCGACATTCAAAAGTCGAAACTTGTAAACAATTTATTGACTATTTTATGCTCGAAATTCAAATATAACACAGTTTGTGTTTTGTCAGAATTTCACAATCGAAAAAGTTCGACCAATCGATGATCGTATACGAACTTAATTAGCTGTCAAAATGAATTTGTTGACATGTGGGACAGATTAGTTTGTTTGAAACGTTCTAACTTTTCCATAGAAACCACAAACAAAATGTTCGACATACGAATTACCACACTGAAAAAGTTCGAATGCCTGAGAATCGGGCCCCAGGGGGCCGATTCTCAGGCAATCGAGAAAAGTTCACATTTATAGCTCGAAATTCAAATATAACACAGTTTTTGTATTGTCAGAATTTCACAATCGAAAAAGTTCGATCGAAAACCAGTCGAACGCTACGAGTGGTAAAAACCAATAGATGTTCGTATACGAACTTAGCTGTCAAAATGAATTTGTTGACATGTGAGACAGCTTAGTTTGTTTGAAACGTTCTAACTTTTCAATAGAAACCACAAACAAAATGTTCGACATACGAATAACCACACTGAAAAAGTTCGAATGCCTGAGAATCGGGCCCCTGGGGGCCGATTCTCAGGCAATCGAGAAAAGTTTACATTTATAGCCATTTTTTAATGATAGCCAGCCGGTTTGACTGTCCTTACTTAAGTCGCTGCTGTGCTATCGCACATGGAATTGTGCAGCAGTGACATTAAATTACATATGTTTTTTTTAAATGTACTTACTAACCTAGAATAAGTTTACTAATAAAAATGAGTCTGTCGTACTTGAATAAAAAAATTATATTATTATTATTATTTTAGCTCGAAATTCAAATATTTTTCGAAGATAACACATTTTGTGTATTGTCAGAATTTCACAATCGAAAAAGTTCGATCTAAAACCAGTCGAACGCAACGAGTGGTACAGACCAATCGATGTTCGTATACGAACTTAGCTGTCAAAATGAATTTGTTGACATGTGGGACAGTTTAGTTTGTTTAAAACGTTCTAACTTTTCAATAGAAACCACAAACAAAATGTTTGTATACGAATTACCACACTGAAAAAGTTCGAATGCGTGAGAATCGGGCCCCAGTAGTCCCAGTACTTACCAACTCGCGTGAAAACTCGCGCGTACCGACGACATGTACCGATTTGCGATGAATACGCCCCTTCTACCCCCTGATTCACAAACCGTCGGAAACGGAATCCGATTCGAATTCTGTGCCTTTGTCTGATCTGTAGTGTGTGAATTGTCTTTTTCTAATCTACAGCGAGTGACAGAGACAGTGCATACATTTTGCTTTTGGGAGCGTTTCCGACGATTTGTGAATCAGAAGGCTGGACAAGGTCTTACAGAATCGTACCTACCCCTGTAATCATTGTTGCTATAGGGATAGACTTAGATAAGATTATCACTGATTGAGGTGATTGACCACCAACCAAACCGAATGTACAGTATATCGCTTACTGGAAATCGAACCCTCCATGGTTTCTTACCACTTGACTCCAGAGGTGGTACAAAGTAGTCAAATGTAAAGTTATAATAAAAATTTATGACGTCCTACAATCCGATTAGTATTAAAACGTGAGTTGATTAATTCAATTGTGATTGTTATCTTTATATTACGTTGTGCACGGACAAATAATTGAGTATTAATGCAACGGAAATTAGTAGGGCAGGAGACCCATTTGTGGCCACTTTGAAGCACTTGTTAAATGGTCCTTAAAATTTAAGACAAAGATTATATATTCGTGCCAAAGGCCCTGGTATTGGCCACTTATTGATAGCAAAATTGTTTTCCAGTCAATAACCAATCAATAAATTGCAAAACTATAATTTAATTATAAAAAACAAAGGCATAATAAATTTCGACCTTAACAAATTTCTTAAAATTTTGTTATTAGTAGGTACCTTTAAATACCTTATTTTAATTATTACCATTCGTAATTAAAATGACGAAATAGTAGTTTATGTGACTGTCGCATAGTAAGGGGTATTAAAAAACGAGTGGGAGTTTAAAAAACGAGCCTTGACGAGTTTTTAATAGTATTCCACGAGTGTTTTAATACCGAGTTATGTGCAGTCTCATATACTACTTTGTCTACACTCATGTTATAATATTCGAATTATGAACTATGCCTGAACGTATACTGATACACTTTATGCCGTAGTCAACTTAAAAAAATAAAGCTGCTGTATCCGGGTGTTTCATAATGACCATTATGAAACACCCGGATACAGCTGTCACTCATTATAAAACACTTATATTTCTTAAAGTTACAGTCTCCATGGCAACCGTCGTAGGATTTACCGGCCCTGACTTCCAACTCTTTCAAGCCTTTCTTTAGCCGGCAACAATCACAAAACGTTTTTAAAATTAGAATTTTGAATTTAGAAGGAATAGACCGTATAGACTCCTATGAGTGGGGTTTGGCACCAATTCACATTTTATAATTAATATTGATTTGCTTTATTTTTGAAATATATAATAAATGTAATGAGTGTAGATAAAGTAGTGTATGAGACTGCACATAACTCGGTATTAAAACTCTCACTCGTGTTTTAATACCCCTCATTATGCGACAGTCACATAAACTACTATTATCTACACTCATTACATTTATTATATATGCCTTTATTATAGAGTTGGTGCCAAACCCTACTTATGGGAGTCTATACGGTCTATTCCTTTTTTTTTTTCATTTATTTGCATAAATATGAGTACATAAATGGTCGTAAGAGGTACAATATTGCGTCCGTCATATTTTACCCATAATGGGTATGCAAAACAATAGTAATAAAATATTTAAAAAAAAATCTAATCAAATAGTATGTCAGCAAATCAATTAATATTATAAAATGTCAGAAAAGAAAATTAAAGTCAATTATGTATGTCAAAAATTAAAACTAATGTTATATAATGTCAAAAAACATTTTTAAGGAATTAGGCAAATTACAAATCAAATTAAAAAAATGTCAGAAAAGAAAATTAAAATTATAGAATGTCAAAAATTAAGATGTAAATTTTATAATGTCAAAAATTAAAAGTAAGTACCTAATGTTATATAATGTCAAAAAAAAATATCTAGGCAAATTACCAATCACATTAATAAATTGTCACAATGAAAATATGTTTCATTTTTTTCCTGAAAATTGGCTCTGGTAATTGCTTTAGTGCTTCAGGAATTTTATTGTAAATGCGAGGTGCTAGGTGCAGTACGCCCTTTTCGAAAAGTGCTGTTTTACAAGGTGGTATTCTTAATTTATTTGCATATTGTGCGCGTGTGGTGTTCCTACACATACGAAAATTAGAATATAAATGTCCATTACTTTGAACAAATAACGCCATTTCCAAAATATACAAGCAAGGCAGTGTTAATATTTTTAGTGATTTAAAGTATGGTTCGCAACTATCCCTAGTGCCAAGCCCGCAAATTGCCCTAATGCATCGTTTTTGTGCTCTGAATATGTGTTCACGCTCACTACAGTTTCCCCAGAAAATTACACCGAACCTCAATACTGACCCTACTAATCCATGATAAGCGGATAGAACTGCATCTCTGTTCACTATTTTGCTTAGGTTAAACAAGGCATATGCTGATTTGTATATTTTTTTACAAATTTCGTTTGATTGATGTTTCCATGTTAATTTGTCATCTATAAGTAGTCCTAAGAATTTTGTTACGTCCGTGCGTTATGCTCTGGTTTTGATAATTTGTATTCAAATTGTCAACTTTTTTAGGATTTTGCGTGAAATGCATGATTTTAGTTTTAGATAGATTAATTTTTAAGTTATTTTTATTAAGCCAATTAATGATGTCTTCTAAAGTACTATTAATGTCATTTTCATAATTTTTACAGTCATCATATTTTACTATAGCGGTACTATCGTCAGCAAAAAGTATCATAGGATTACGAACATTAGTTGGCATGTCATTTATATATACTAAAAATAATAAGGGTCCAAGCACACTACCTTGCGGTACACCACATTTTACCACTCTTGTATCGGACACATATTTTATTTCCATACGTTTTATTGGACAGATCCTACTTATTTCGGTCATCTGTTCACGATTAGTAAGATAAGACTCAATTAATTTAAGAATATTTCCTCTGATTCCATAACGATTTAATTTATATAACAGATTTGTATGATTTACATAATCAAATGCTTTTGTCATTTCAGTAAATATGGCACATACTGGAGTTTTTTTATCCATTCCAGTTATTATAGGCTTAAGTAGTTCATGAATGGCCATATTTAGAGTTTTACTTTTTCGAAATCCTTTTTGTTCTTGACATAGGATATTAAATTTATCAAAAAAACTGTACATCTGCATGTAAATAACCTTTTCCAAGATTTTTGAAAAAATATAAATTAAAGCAATTGGACGGTAGTTTTTTATGTTTTCTTTATCATTTTTTTTATGTAAAGGTTTAATTATTGTTAATTTTAGTGCATCAGGGAATTTACCTTCTGTTATACACAAATTTATTATGTAGGCTAAATGAGGGCATATAATTTCGACTACATGTTTTATTACCTTTGTGCATATTCCATCATATCCTACAAAAATTATTAAATCTTTAAAAAATACGTCTAGTATTAAGATTTAATAATTTTTATTAATGATTCACAAGTCACTGGAGACATAAACATCGAGTTGCTCTTATTGCTAGTAATATTTTTATTTGTACAAGGTGATTCTATAATCTGGTCTATAAAAAAATCATTAAAATAGTTTGCTATTAATAAAGGATCTGTTACTGCTATGTTTTCGTCGAGTGTGAAATGCTATCCCAAAATACGAATGATAAAATCACTGAAGGCCAAATGAACGAAATCCCAAATCACATTTTACCAAAAACATTTTAAGCCGAATCACGTTAATCCAAATGCACGAAATCCCAAATCACGTTTTACCAAAAACATCTTTAATCAAATCACGTTAACCCAAATGAACGAAATCCCAAATCACATTTTACCAAAAACATTTTAGTTGAAATCACGGTACAAAATCCAAAAAAAAAAAACGATCGAAACCACAAATAACCAAAAAATGATCCATGCCAAAGTTTATGTGGATGTTTGGATGGATGGATGTTTGTTACTCTTTCATGCAATAACTACAAAACGGATTTGGTTGAAATTTGGCACACAGATACCAAGTAGATAGCCTGGATTAAAATGTAGGATACTTTTCATTCGTACGGAAACGGGAACCACGCGGGTGTAATCTTATTTTTAACAGGTATATCGCAGGTTCAATCTATAAATAATTATGAGAACCTTAAAAATCCGTAAGAAAATCATCATCATCATCCACTGCTGTAGGTACATAAGCATTCCCCAAATTATATACCTAGGTAAGTATTATTGCAATTACCTACAAGTTAGCTGGTCAAAGCTAACAGGGCATTGGGGTTCATGGTTATTTCTTACTGTAGTTTTGAACAACTAATATAAATTTTAAATGCAATTTTATTTACAACAATTAAATTAACATAAAAAAGTTTTGTTCATACAGCTGTATTAATCTGATTACATACATAATATGTATTATCATAAATATTATTATTATTATAAATATTTTTGTCTTTATTTCATATTTATAATAATACATAATATAAAAAATATCAAATACTTACTAAAAAAATACACTTTGATATCACCGCTCTTTTAAACAAGAAATAAAAATTTGCGCAGCTAACTTGCAGGTAATTGCAATAATACGTACCTAGGTATATAATTTGGGGAATGCTTATGTACCCATTCAGCAGTGGATGATGATGATGATTTTCTTACGGATTTTTTAAGGTTCTGATATCTATTTATAGATTGAACCTGCGATATACCTGTTAAAACTAAAAAACCACATCAAAAAAGTAAGAAATAATTCCTCACCAAATAAATAACGTAAGTACTTTGAAGTCGGGCGTGAAACATGTACAATTTTTTGTTGTTTTTGTTAAAACCCGCCCGACTTCAAAGTACTTACGTTATTTATTTGGTGAGGAATTATTTCTTACTTTTTTGATGTGGTTTTTTAGAAGGCGGTTTTATTTTTTTATAAAAATAATTTTTATTTCACTCTTTTTAGTGCATCGTGCAGGCAATTTGCGTGTTTTCTGGTAAATAGGTATGTGATCAAACTCAAAACCTCTTTTTTCGAAGTCGGTTAAAATACCTTGAGGTATCCCCTTTTTAACAAAACAAGAATCATCTAAATAGGTTTATAAACAAAGGAGTTATGCCTAAAGATAAGTATTAAATTCACATGAAGTGGTAACGAAAACGACAGTATTTTCAAGATTTCCTGAAAACTACTGAACCGATTTCAAAATTTCAAAAAATGGGACCAACTTGGAAACCAACCTGATGTAATAACGTCTGAACCATTTCAATCGGTTCAGCCGTCTTCGAGTAATCGGTGGACATACACAAAAAAAAAATATGAAAAAACATACATACAGACGAATAGAGAACCTCCTCCTTTTTGATTTAGAAGTCGGTTAAAAAAGGTTACACCCGCGTGGTTCCCGTTCCCGTAGGAATGAAAAGTATCCTACATTTTAATCCAGGCTATCTACTTGGTATCTGTGTGCCAAATTTCAACCAAATCCGTTTTGTAGTTATTGCATGAAAGAGTAACAAACATCCATCCATCCAAACATCCTCATAAACTTTCGCATGGATCATTTTTTGGTTATTTGTGGTTTCGATCGTTTTTTTTTTGGATTATGTACCGTGATTTCAACTAAAATGTTTTTGGTATAATGTGATTTGGGATTTCGTTCATTTGGGTTACCGTGATTTGATTAAAGATGTTTTTGGTACAACGAGATTTGGGATTTCGTGCATTTGGATTAACGTTATTCGGCTTAAAATGTTTTTGGTAAAATGTGATTTGGGATTTCGTTCATTTGGCCTTCAGTGATTTTATCATTCGTATTTTGGGATAGCATTTCACACTCGTTTTCGTCTGTTATTTTAAGAATTGGCTCTTTAGGGTTCTGTTTTTTATTTTTGTTAATAATATCCCATGTTGCTTTTGTTTTATTGTCAGATGTTTGTATTAGGTAGTTATTTTGTACTCTTTGTGTTAATTTAATAATTTTGTTCAGTTTACGAGAGTAATTTTGAAATAGATTTTTTTCTTTTAAAGAAGGTGACCGTCTATATTTCCATAGCAATTCACGTCTTTTTTTGCAACATAGTTTTATGCCTTTCGAAAGCCATTTACATTTTTTATTCAAAGTTTTTTTACTGTTTGGGCCGGTAAATCCTACTGTTGCCATCAAAAAGTTAAGACTACCTACATACTGAGGTAACTCTAGAGAGTGCAGTACTAACACTTTTTTGTGGCCACATATTACACTGTGGCTGTCTTCCGTCTCACCTACACTTTGAAAAAATACGTATGGTCATATGAGACAACTCACAGCCACTACATACTAAATGTCAAATTTGCGGGGTACACTTTTTTATTCAGGGCGAAAACTCCAGTTACCTTAGTGTTAAGTCTAGCTCCATGGTTGCCATGGAGACTGTAAAATTAAGAAATAAAAGTGTTTTATAATGAGTGACAGCTGTATCCGGTTGTTTCATAATGACCATTATGAAACAGTTTTATTTTTTAAAGTTGACTGTGGCATAAAGTGTATCATTTCATTACCTATACATTCAGGCATGAGTTCATAATTCAAATACCTATTATAACATGAGTGTAGATAAAGTTATTTAGAAAACATTTAGAGCAAAAAGTGGCCAAAACGGGGGCTTTTGCCCTATATTACTATAGGGCATTGATATTACATATTAATGCGTCGTCAGTGAGATAAAAAACACGTGCACCTAAATGAAATAGAAAGTACTAATCTCATCGATCGATTTTTTAATCATTATAACGTAAGAATACCTATACAGTATAATAATAAGATAGCTGCACTGCAATAGGGATTTTACATTGGGGCACAGATAATAAGAATACAGGATATTTTTTTTATCAGTGCACAAATTTTTAGGATCGACTCAGAATCGATAAGTGAACAACTTTCTCCTAGAAACATGGGTCGAAATACAACAAAAATTTTTGGACTTCCCATACTAATTTGATCACGTGATCAGTCCGATTTGTATGAAAGGTCAAACAAATTTTGTCATATTTCGACCTATGTTTCTAGGTTGGTCACTTACCGATTCTGAGTCAATCCTAAAAATTAGTGCACTGATAAAAAAAATATCCTGTATATTACTATAGACTGGGGTGTTATAAATAACTGAGAGAAAAAAATGTTTTTTTATTTTTTAGATTATTATTTTTATTTGGGGGGTTGCTTATTTTTTTTTATTTCTTTTGTCATCTTCGATTTAAGTACTTAGTAAGTACTTATGCCATTTAAAAGTTCAAAACTTCCATGATCATAAATACTGTCGCTATCGCGAATACAAAATTCATCGAATTTGGCACAGCAGGTGACAGCAGTTCAGAGGCGTGAATAAATAAGAAAATAGACTGGATTTGCAAATAATTATGAAACGCTAATCAAGGAAGGAGGTAAATTGGAAATTAGTTGAAATGCTTAATAGCAGTACCATTTGATAACCGATTAGGTAAGTACCCACTTCATTATGCAATTACGACAAATTACTCGATTGCGATTCAATAAGTAGGTAGGTAGAGAAGGAGACCCCTTTGTGGTCACATGGAATTCTAACGGTTGTTATTATGATTTTATATTATTTTGATGCATTCACGATGCAATTTTGTAAGTATAGGAAAAATGTGATAGTAAAAAATATTTGTTGGGTTGTTATCATTACAATAAAATACCTTATTTTAACTGCCTTTAGCAAAAATGGCGAAAAGTTGATTAGAAAACTTTTAGAGCAAAAAGTGGCCAAAACCGGGGCTTCTGCCCTATTTAGAAAAAATCGACCCGTCTCACAATCAGCTCCGATGGGACTCGAACCCAAGACCTTTCGCTTTCCGGGCGACTGCTCTGTGACGGGACGTCCTCGTCGGCCAGCGGTACACTAGCCAGAACGTCGGAAGTCACCGCCCAATATTTAGTTAGATATATGAATAAAAAGATGTTTATAGGGACTTGACTTTTTATTGTAAAGGTAGTAATAAAGAAAATATAGGAAGCATAGGAAGATTAGGAACTGTAACAACAAGATAAAAAATACATGAATAACAAAAAGTAGGTAGGTAAGTAGGTAGTAGTGGATATGATGATGAAAACTTACCCCTTTCCAAGGGTCAAGGGTTCCACTTATTTAATACTATTACAAACAACTCAAACTGGTATAAAAAACTGGTAATGCTCCGAGAGCTCTGTACGGCTTGGTGATTTTAGTAGAACTGAATCAAAAATGATGAACAGGACACGTGAAACGAAGATTTTGAATTTGAATTGAAAGAACAGGATAGGATTCGATAAAATTAATGGCCAGTATGTAGAACTAGATGGAGTTTCCAGTCATCATAGAGTTTTTAACCATCCATAATGACTGGTACGAATCGACATCGTTACAGCTCTAACCACTAATAACGACTCCGTAGCTCAGTGGCTAGAGCAGTCGCCCGGAAAGCGAAAGGTCGTGGGTTCGAGTCCCATCGGAGCTGATTGTGAGACGGGTCGATTTTTTCTAAATACTTCATTTTCCATTTTTCCTGACAAAACTTTTTAATACGGTCCAGTATATAAAAATATTCTATATAAAACACATTTGCTATAACGGTCATTTGATATAATTTTGTTTCATATAATCATCTATAATTTTGTTTTATATAATCATCAATAAGTCAATTAAATGTATAGGGTAGGCAAAGGAGCAGGGGGCACGGGGGGTACAGTGCCCTCGAAAGGGCATAAAGCGCCACCTGCAGAAGGTGCCAGAGGTCTCGGGTTCGATTCCCGAACAAGACAAATATTTGTGTGCATGAACATGTCTATTTGTCTTGGTCTGGGTGTTTTCTAAGTATATTAAGTATGTATTTACAAACAAAAAGTATTAAAGTATATATTTATCCGTTATCAAGTTCACGTAGACACGGGTTCCCTATCTGAGTGCGAAAGTTGGTAGTGCGATTTTCAGTATAACGAACACGATGTATCGAAAACTCCGTAGTGCTATGTTTTATTATGTCGATGCTTTACAAGTGCGATGTAACGTTTGTGCGAAAAACGTTAGGTCGACAAACCTTACAGCGATGATTCATTAGTTCGTTGATTTGTTTGTTCTATGACATGTTATTTCGAAATTTCTGTTAATGTAGCTTTTTCAGATGTAATTAAATTAAATAAAAATTCCTCCTTTTAACCGACTTTAAAAAAGAAGGAGTTTATCAGTTTGACCTGTAGGTATCTATGTGATATTGTTGGAATTGGATAATATCTGAGTATAGCGTTACATTTAGGCTTCCAAGCACTTTTTTAAAGTCGGTTAAAAAGGAGGAGTTTTGATTCAATATAATTACATCTGAAAAAGCTACATAATAACAGAAATTTCGAAATAACATGTCATAGAACAAACAAATCAACGAACTTATGAATCATCGCTGTAAGGTTTGTCGACCAAACGTTTTTCGCACAAACGTTACATCGCACTTGTAAAGCATCGACATAATAAAACATAGCACTACGGAGTTTTCAACACACAGTGTTCGATATACTGAAAATCGCACTAAGTACCAACTTTCGCACTCAAATAGGGAACCCCGTAGACACAGTTTCTTAAGAAATTAACTAGCGGACTTTGATAATTGGTGTGATTGTAAGAAAATATTTATTTATTTATTATTATCAATCGGGATGGGTCAGTACCTATGGGAAAATTTTAAACATTATGAGATAGATCTTTGCAGGGTGGCTGGCAAGAGCTGGATGAGAGCAGCCACTGATCGTGCTCGATGGCGTACTTGTCTGGGCAAGTCGGACATTTCAAGTCCTAAAATACTGCTTACCAAACAAGATGCGGTTGCATAACACGAAAATTTGCCTACTTACAGTCTTTACAAATCATGCTATCATCATCCATTCCCTTCATTATGAAAGTATTGCGGGAATTCGATCGGAAGCTCATTCAAAGTACTTATTAGAGAAATGATAAAAAAACTCGTTCGTTTTAAAAGCCCATGCAGTGGAGTAATTGGTAGGTACTTAAGGAAACTATTAAAAAAATCAGAAGTTCATTTTAAAAGCGAAATACCTAGTTACTGAGGACTTTCGTCAGCATACCACTTTCAGTCAGCAAGAGAGATAACCAGCAATCATGCTATTCTTGCAAAGTGTTAAAATGTTTTTTACAAAAGCAAGCTTTGATTTCGAAAGCCCTGATATTGATTTGGATACGTTTCATCCGCAGTGTCGTGCGTTTTTACTGACATTGGGCATATTTTTCCAAAATAAAACTTCGCTATTGAGGTTGGTCTATTTTCCTGGAATATTTATTGCTTTAACTCTTTTTGAATTATCTATAGATACATGTAATAAAACAGAAACGGAAAAAAGTCTGTACTTACTTACATTGAATATTTTTTAGAAATAATTACTGCAATGTGATGTGACCCCAAAACGATAGATATTAAAATTTTTGTCTGTTTGTCTGTTTATCTGTTTGTGTGTTTGCTTTTCACGCAAAAACTACTGAACGGATTTTTACACAACTTTGTGTGGGAATAACTTATAACCAGGGTCAACATATAGGGTAGGTACCTTTTATTGCGGGAAGATTCTTGACATCTTAGAAAACGTAGACAAACTTATATTTGCGGATGTATGCACACATTTTGTATGAAATGAACTACAAATATAAGTTTGTATTAGTTTTTTTTAGTGATTTAACTATAAATAAAATAAACAAATACAAAAGTCACTTCACCGTGCGTACGAAGTCGCGGGCAACAGCTAGTAATTGTAAAAGTCGATTGTCGAATTGTATATTTTTTCTCGGGCTCTTATTCATATCCATGCAGAAGGCTTGTGCCCAAAGCCGTGCTATAGCCGATGGCAACTACCCAGACCATCATTGCCGAACTTACGATGCCCTTGCCTGTGCCCAGAAGTGGGGGCAGTAAATGGCTGATGATGATAATGATGATGATTATCTGGTACTACTACTGATCATACGTACAGCCAGGGTTGTGGGTTTGATCCCCACTCAGGACTATATTTTTGTGATGAATTTTTGTGTTACATAAGAGACTGAGTGTATTAGTTTTTATATTATTTAAGTATCACCCGACTGTTACAAAAGGAGGTTTATTATTTTACTAGCTTTTTGCCCGCGACTTCGTCCGCACGGTATAGTGACTTTTGTATTTTAGTTTATGTGTGTCTGTTCCTATAAATAAATTTACTAGATTTCATAAAGGTGTGTTAACACGGCCAATTTGTTTGGTAATAATTGCTTGGCAATATGGAGCAATTAAGAGCAATCACAATAAATTGCGGTAATGTTTTCGGTAATATTACTTCTAATTGCTCCATGTATTCCAAACTTCTCAATGTCTCGAATCTGAGTTTCCGAATAGTTGCACATATTGCCATATAATAGTTTCTAAAAATAATGTAAAGTTTTTTCCGTTACTATTTTATTATATTATAAATGTATGGATACCCTTGATTCTGAAATCCGTAACAACACGAGCTAGGCTAGAGCTTAAACTTGGAGCCACATCAGTATAGTAATGAATGGTGTTTGATATTTTCAAAAACAGATTCGTGTGGCCCTTTCTCTGTGTTTCCTTGACGTTTTGCGCGACGGGATTGGAGCTAATGTTCGTGCTGCATGGCATAGAGGTATTCTTTTTTGTATTCTAAAGAGTACAGCTCACTTTATCGCTTTTCGGCAGCGTATCGGCAGGCAGGCAGCGCATCAGCTCGAAAAACAACGGAAAAACGTTATAATGGCGTGCCGCCGCGCCGTTCTCGTGAGAAGCTGGCGGGTCGAGTAAAAATTTCAACCGACATTCACGAAGTCTCTTTCTCTATCTATCTCTCTTTCGCTCATTGTACTGTAATGACAGTATTTACTTACCTTCAAAAAATTTACTGTAACTAGCGCCAAAAAAGTGACTGGTCACGCACGCACAGCATCTGGCACGAACTCTAGAAGGTATCAGTATAGTCTTGTTTCTTTTAAAAATAATGGAATGGTTCCGGCATGCAGCGCGGGGCGCGTAGCCAGTGTGTTAATCCCCTTATTACGCAGGAGTAAAGGGCTTATTACACTTGGCTAAATTTAGCATCTAATTAAGCATACATTGCTTTCTTTGAGCTCATTTGTAGCAAGTAAATCTATACTTAATATTATAAAGAGGAAAGATTTGTATTTTTGTATGTAACGAATAAACTCAAAAAGTACTGGACCGATTTAGAAAATTCTTTCTTCGTTAGAAAGCTACAGTCTTCCCGAGTGACATAGGCTATATTTTATCCCGATATTCCCACGGGAACGGGTACCACCGCGGGCGGCCGCTAGTCATAAATAAATAAGATCAAGAGCAAACCCATTAAAAGTAAAAAAAAGTGATGCAATCAAAACAAGCAATGTATGCTTAATTAGATGCTGAATTTAGCCAAGTGTAATAAGCCTTTAAAGTGGGAACATTATCAGTCAGTCGCGTAGCGAAAATAGCGACGTCACTGTTTGCTAGTTAGGTAAATTGTAAGCAAATAATGGATTTCAAATACCTACTTAAAATACGCAGAAAAAATTGTGTTATGCGTTGTGTGTGTTGTGCTAATAAAATAAATTTTCACCTTGGCTAGAAAATATGAATTGTTTTAAAAATTTGTCACTCTCTGACATTCACTGCAAAAACTCTACAATTAAAATATAAGTAAGTTTACTTTATCTAAAACGGGTGCATTCCTTTTTCTGACTTCAATCCTACAGCAAAAGGCAATGCCTAAAATTGGCGTCTTTTTTTGTCTCGCGGCCATCAACAAAATGTTTGAACATCAATTCTTGATAGTATAACAAACGATCAGAACCAAGTTAGAACCATTCGTCCGCATATAGAACATTTTTGAGAACCGCTAATGTAACTTTGTCATTTATACAAACACTATGAAAAACAAAGTTAAGTTCTAGCTAGTCTCACTCGGTTCGGACTGAGTTTACAGGTAGGGCAGGCGTACCGGTTTTGGCCACTGTACCGGTTTTGGCAACTTTTTGCTCTAAAAGTTTTCTAAACAACTTTTAGTCATTTTTTATAAAGGCAATTAAAATAAGGTATTTTAAGGTAATAATAACAACCGTTAGAATTCCTTATGTCATAAGATTTTTTTTCAATAAATTCCATTTTCTGTTTGAAAAAAAGTTTTGTATGAAAATTTTAAGAAATTTGTTTTGGATGAAATACTTTATAAACCTTTGTTTTTTACAAGACTGGTTTCTAGCGCATTAGAATATATTGATTTTACCTGGGTTTGGTTTTGATTTTTCGCAAAAACCGGTACATTTGGCACCTCTCACACATTGTGTGTAATATAAAAAAAACTATTATACTTTTATAAATTTGAAAAATGTAACTTTAAAGGTAGACAAGTTACATATAATTTAAGGTATAATTTGTGTCTTAAATACCTAAGTAAGACCATCTAGTAGTTAGTGCTTAAAAGTCAAAAAATCCTTAAAGTGGCCACAAAGGGTACCTCTGCCCTATACTTCCTTTGCAAATATTGTCTGTAGTGCTGCCAACAAATTATTTTTCAATGTTTGGTTGATGGCCGCAAGAAAAAAAAGACGCCAGCTGCCATACAAAAATGGTCATTGTCCTTTTGGACATCTTTAACTTGTATACAGGTTAAGGACTATTCCTTCGCTACCGAATGCTTCTGCTACTTCGTGCTTCTCGGCATCATTCCCGTGGTGTACGGCACTAACATCGTCAACAAGGGCATCATACTGCAACTTGTGGAAAGCATGAATAAAGACTTTCTTTACATTTGTAAACTAAGAACGAACCACAGGTAAGTGTTAAATAGAAATGTTGATCTAGGTAGATAGATAGGATTAGGTACCTACCCTAAGTACTTTCTAACTTTATTTTAAGATTTAATTACCCGACTACGAAGGGTATATGATTTTAACCGGTATGTAGGTATGTTCATCTGTTCCATTAGGTAGGTATAATTTATATTTCATGACAAATAAAGGCATATCTACCTAGATCGACCCAACAGAGAATTAGTACTTTGGCCAAATTTCGATGACAGTGAGTGTAGAAGAGAAAAGTTTAGTAAAGATTTCAAAATTCGACGGCCCATAAGTAAATAAAAAAAAGTGTATTTTACAGGACAGCGCTTTAAAGGAAAAAAAGTAAATATTTTCTTTGTTATTGAACACATTCCTATGAATCTTGGTACAGTGGGGTAAAATACATTTGTGCATTATACGAGGGGTCTCATAAGAAGGCTCAAGGTCACCCAGCGAGCAATGGAGAGAGCGATGCTTGGTATTTCCCTGCTCGATCGAACCGGCCCCCTGCCTGATTCACGAACCGTCGGAAACGCTCCCGACAGCGGAATGTATGCACTGTCTCTGTCACTCACTATAGCATAGACAAAGACAAAACACAGAATTCAAATCCGAATCCGTCTCCGATAGTTTGTGAATCAGGGGGCAGAAATGATGAGATCCGCAGGAGAACTAAAACGACTGACATCGCTCGAAGGATTGCTCAGTTGAAGTGGCAGTGGGCGGGACATATAGCGCGGAGAACCGATGGCCGTTGGGGCGGAAAGGTTCTCGAATGGCGACCGCGTACCGGACGACGTCCCGTGGGCAGGCCCCCTGCAAGGTGGACCGACGATCTGTTCAAGGTCGCGGGAAGCCGCTGGATGCGGGCAGCGCAGGACCGATCGTTGTGGAGATTCTTGGGGGAGGCCTATGCCCAGCAGTAGGCGTCGTTCGGCTTACATGACGATGATGATGATTAAGACTTTAATCTTACACTCACGTTAATCAAACAAAGCAATAAACATGAAAAGCACGCACCGACACCGGTCAACACTCTGTGAAAGAGAGACAAATGACAGGTGTCTGCTTACGCAGAGAGCGGTGCGTGCGCGCCCTCCGGTGTACAAACGGAGAAGTAACTTGACCTTATTCACTGTATAGTTCTAAATAAAACTATATGGAATTATTAGAGAATTCACTTTTATTACAATCATTTAGATTACTCAAGATACATTTTTTATTATTTTTATAGCTCACAATCACAATCTTCGAGCATACCATAGAGACAGTCAAGCGCGTTCGGTCAGTCCTCCACAGACCAAAAGGTGATCATGTCACAGATCATAGAACAACATAACATCCTCCCTTTTCTGAATAAATGATCACATTCACATGGCATAGTCATCGTGCCATCTGGGTCGACGAACTGTACGTTGTGAACGCGTGGTTGCAGAAACGGCTGAAGGCTCAGCTGCAGGAACTGGGTCAGCTGCCGGTATCTCAGTTGTGCTGTCTTCTGAAATTGTTACAATTGAAGTAGGTGAGGGAGTGCGATAATCAGGGGAGCTTATAGGGAACATTTCCTTATCACAATTATTTGTGTCTATGTGATGATTGTGGTTTGAAGGGTGTGTTGGTAAAACATAAGGTTTGAGATAGATCCGGTTCCTTCTATATAATCTTCCGTCAACTTCCACAATATATGATCTTCCAAGTGTAAAAACTATTTTCCCGGGTGTCCATTTATTATCCAGTTCTGGCTGAAGTTTTACAAATACTGCCTGATTTTCCGACAAAGCAGGCAACTGTTGGCATTTTCTATCATAATACTTTTTACTTTCCACCTGTCTGTTGTTTATATAGTCTGGAACGTTTCTCACAATTCTAGGTTTTAGCTGTGAGGTTAGAGATGGGATACTTGATCTTGTTTTGCGATATAGGAATTTCTGGGCTGGACTAGCATCCGAGTTAATGGACGGAATATTTCGTTGGTGCAGTTGTGCATACCAAAGATCTTCATTATTATCTATAGTTTTTAAAATTAGCTGTTTTGCTTTCTTTACAGTTGCTTCAGCTTTCCCATTAGATTTAGGATAGTGCGGAGATGAGGTCACATCATCGAATTTCCATGTTTCTGAAAATTTCTTGAAATATTGGTTTACAAAGTTTGTAGCTCCGTCAGTAATTATTTTTTGAGGAACCCCGTATCGTGCAAAGTTCTTTTTACAGATAGTTATGGTATTTTCTGCTGATAAATCTTTCATGGCATCTATTTCATAAAAATCTGAGTAGTGATCAACAGTCACTAAGTACCTCCGTATACCGTGTAGTTCCTAATCTTATTTCAAATGCATCCATGGAAATAATCTGAAAGGGATATGTAGGTATTTCGTGACTTATCATAGGCATCTGTCTTTGATTATTCGATTACTTAAGACATGAAGTACATGCTTTAACATAAGTTATAATCTGCTGTGTCATTCCAGGCCAGAATACATTATGATGGGCGATGCGAAGGCTGTTCTCTATTCCACTGTGGCTTGAGTGAATCTTCATTAAAAGAAACTGTCTCATTGTTGTTGGTATTAGGATTTTTCCATTTCTAAAAATCAGATTTTTGCTGGTGCTGAGCTCGTGTTTGTATTTAAAATATTCTTTCAAGTCTTTGGGCATGTCTGATTCATATTTTGGAAAACCTTTGATAATGTATTTTATTAAATTCTGAAGTGACACATCAATTACAGTTGCCTTTTGAATCTCTTCAATAATTGAATCTTCTATTTGTATGTATTAATTTCCTGAATATTTTGAATGGTTTTGAAAATCTTGTATTCTTTTGACATATTCTCAATATTATCTTTCTTTTCATGTGTGAAGGTGTGTGGAATAGGAGATCTTGACAAAGTATCCGCAGCAATATTGTTTTTACCTTTTACAAATGATAGCTCTATACCATATTTTTGAAGAGTCATTAGCATCAATTGTAGTCTTTTGGGAGCTTGAGATAATGGTTTATTGAATATATTTATAAGAGGCTTATGATCTGTCCTAACCATTTTTTTTTGACATCCATTTATGTATTGATCAAAACGTGTACCTACTACCAAAAACAATCGCTAACATCTCCTTTTCAATTTGTGCATATTGTTTTTCTGTTTTGGTAAGTGTTCTAGAAGCATAAGCTATGATTTGATTTTCTTGATAGATCACTACACCTAATCCATCACTACTGGCATCACACTCCATGGTAACAATTTTGTTCATTTCAAAATATTTCCTCGTCATGCAGTGCGATTAATATGTCGCAAATATAATATTGCGACATATTATGTCAGATTAATATGTCGCAATATTATATATGCGACATATTAATCTGACACCATGTGGGTCAGGCCGTAGATTTTGCCACAAATAGCGCAATGGTGACGCAAAATTTTCTACGAGTCGGTCGCACAAAGTGGTGCAAAATGGTAGCGCAAAATTATTAAGGAGCACGTACATTAATGTGATTTTATTTAACAAACATGTACTAACAAGAGGTATTGCATCAAACTAGAAAAAGAAACACGATGTTGGTATGTAAGTATGTTTAATTAATAATTAACAATAATGTACCTATGAGTAATTCTTTTTTATATATTGCGCACAATGAAAAGTTAAACAGGATGACAAAAACTAGTAAGTACCTATGTATGATTTGTTCAATTTACAAAAAAAATCATTTAATTTGTTAGATGGAGGTATTTGGTATTATTCATTATTAATTATATAAATATAATACAACTTTAAAATTTATTTCAACTCTTTTCAATGTTTGAGAGTCCATTACTTTGACTCTAGTAACAACCTGCTTGAAGCAGGGCCGCTCCGACCCCCCACAGCGCCTGTGTGCGAAACCTATGAAGCGCCTCTTTTTTTCACGAATCTTATTAAAATTATCTGTTTCAACTTGATTTTATTTCTTTTTGTTAATTTTTGACCGAAATAAATGTTCTCTAGTTTAAAATATTTAGATAATATTTTCCTAAATAGGTAAAACCAGTTCGTTTTCGCTTGCCAATTACTGCGAAAAATAAAACGCGAATAAAATTTTTACATACTTTATTTATTACTACCTGTTGCCCGCGACTTCGTACGCGCGGTGTAGTGACTTTTGTGTTAGTTTAGTGTGTTTGTTGCCTAGATTGCATAACGCTCTTCTTGAAGTCCTATTCTCTACTAAAAGTGTTTAAAGAATATCTAATACGCAGGCTAGGGTATGAACATGGTATGTTGTTATGATATGCTGCATGAACTTAGTCGAGCCCTCATTCATAGATCTGTCCGTCTGTCAAGAAACATTTTCTCAAGAATGCGTGGGAGTTATCAAGCTGAAATTTATATCAAATTAAATACTCAGGTCTGCAATCCCTTAGAGCCGAGAAAAAAAAATCAAACTTCTCTTCTCTTCTTCTTAAACCAAATCAAAAGGGCCACTTGCAGCAATACTTTGCTTCCGTTAAATCTCGATTTTATTTTAAATCCCATTTAGCTACTTGTTGTTACCGATCTCGATTTAAATTTAAACCGCTATCTAGGTCGCCTTAGGCTGTTAAATCTCGATTTACAGTAAGTTGTGATAACTTATCTGTATTTTCATATTGTTTTATACGCAAAAATGCATTTATCACATCATACATAACAGTGTATAATGATAATGATTATTTTGAAGAGCCGTCCTTTGTTCTTCCACGTTACCTACTTGCTAGCTAGATCTATTCTACGCGAGGTTCATAAGACTGAACCACACCAAACGATCCATCTTGGATTGGCCAACCACGATCTAAGATAGGGGATCATGGATCGTGAATCTAATTTATTCTCTTGGGTCGTACGAGGCACGTCCACTCCGACCACTACTATGGAGCTCCAGTGGAGCGCACTCTTGCCGCGCGCGATTGGAGCGCGTATTATCGTTTAGTGTGGGTACGGCTCAGCAGCATGCGCGCTTTCACGATTCAAACAGAATGTTCTTACTTAGTAATGCATTCACATTTATAATATGTGTAGGATATATATAAGATGGTGTAAAACAAACTGCAAAAAGAGCAGGAGGTGTTCAGGTCAAGTGAGTAGAACATAAAAAAAATAGAAAAAAATATCCCAATTTTTTTTTATATTATTTAATTTTGCAAAAAATTCTAATATTATTTTTTGATATCAATTCAATATGTACAATACCAAACGTTTTAATAAAATTATTTCATTTTACGATGAAAACAAGTAATTTCAGAGCGCACGCAGGCTGGGCGCCGCGGTCATCAACCCCGGCGGCGGTCCAACTGCTGATCGGCCAGCCGCTATAGCGATTCTCCTACCGCGCTATTGTATGCGCCCAATTGCTTCCGGATTATCGTTTACCTGTCTCGTGGTTAGTACGAGACAGGTAAACGATAAAAACAAAATAAGTAATTTTGTTTTTACGTTCGGTATTAAGTTAATTATTGAATTGATATCCATAAATAATATTAGAATTTTTTGTAAAATTTAATAAAAAAAAAAATATTTTAGGATTTTTTTTCTATTTTATTTACGTTCTAAACACTTAACCTGACCACCCCCTGCTCGTTTTGCAGTTTGTTTCAAAACATCTTATATATCTATGTAGGATATTATATACGTGTAACAAAAATAATTTCGATAGCGGCGCCGGCGCCCCTATTGTCTTGGCGCCTGTGTGCGCCGCACACTTCGCACACAGGGGCGGCGCGGCCCTGGCTTGAAGTATCACTTTTAAAAGGACCTGCCAACCATTAGGATGCCAAAAATAATAAAAAAAATAGATCTGTCAATAAAAAAAAGTTACATGGGTTTAAAAGTTAGTATGAAAGTGACGAAATTCCAAAACTTATAAAATACAAAATAAAAAAACTTTGGACCTAGGTAAAATCTTTGAGGCTGGTTAGGTAGCAGACCACCGCACCTACCCCTATTTTCGTATGTTTAACGTTATGCCGAACACCCTGTACTTATAGAATATTAATGAAATCTAACAAATCAATTAATAGTAATGCTAGTCATGTTTTTTAGCGGAATTACAGCTAAAAGTAATTTCAAAATAATAAAAAACTTGAAAACCTTGTGTGCATGCACTATTATTCAATAGCGTAAAATAAGTGGCGCAATTTCTACGCAACCGGTATCGCAAAGTGACATAAAGACAGTTTTGCGGAACCGAGGCGCAAATGAAATCGATTATAACTCTTAAAATATACTATTTAACAAGGCTAGTTTAACATATACAGATCACACACATCTAATTAAACCATGCGCAACAACAATTATAAGTTTTAATCAAAAACTTACCTTGAAATCTCAAAAAATGCACTCTGCAAAGTAGGCGACACTTTTCACTTTGATCGGAGTTGACACCGAAATGTCAAAAAATATGGTCGTCAACGCTGCATTGACCATAGAATACGATACTTTGGTGATGCCAGCACTCAAACAAAATCTTAATAAATGTTTTAAAACCATAAAATGGGTGAAAATGGTTGCGCAATATAAGTAGCGCAAAGAAATGGTTTTTAAAAAAAAAAATCTTATTGCCGAAAATTTATCTTTTTTCTTAGGAAAGACGCAAAGATATTAAAGGAATGGCAACCTTATTATTATTTTATAACGTCAAATCAAACAGCTCATCAATAAGTTAAAAAATGATAATTTTATCGATGTTTAAGCTGTACACCTACCACTGCGGATTCGAGGTTTTTATAAAAAATCCGTCACTTTTGGGAAGGAAATGTCAAATAGTTTTCCAAATATATAAACTTATCCAAATAATAGGTCTTTACATATGAAATTGCCGTTTTTTTCTTTTGTACATAAAACTTAACAACTTTTATAATATTAGAAATATATAATTTCTTTAATATTGCGTTACATTAAGACCGTATCGAGCAACTTTTGATAATTTAATAACCACGATATTTGATTATTTACATAGAAAAAACTTATTCCGAAAGTTACGACTATTTTTGTTTCCAGAATTTCGTACTTTATTAGTAGTAACTTAGTGAAAAAAATTTTTTTTCTCTTAACGAATGTGTCATTTAGTAGTTAAAATGTTCATAAATACGTGTGTAAAATTTTGTAAATTTACTTAATATTAGTCGTTAAATAATAACAAAAACGTTAGTATGGAAAAAAAATAATTACAGAAATCTCCATACAAAACGGCAATTTCATAGGTAAAGACCTATTATCTATATCTGCCTTGGTTTGCTATTTCTTAGGAAACACGATGATAAGATTGAGACATTTCTAAGAGTACTATATTTAAAATTATATGAGGCGGAGACTTTTGTACCCTCGAATGTGGCAAAATCTACGGCCTGACCCATGTATAGTTCTAAATAAAACTATATGGAATTATTAGAGAATTCACTTTTATTACAATCATTTAGATTACTCAAGATACATTTTTTATTATTTTTATAGCTCACAATCACAATCTTCGAGCATACCATAGAGACAGTCAAGCGCGTTCGGTCAGTCCTCCACAGACCAAAAGGTGATCATGTCACAGATCATAGAACAACATAACATTCACATTGCTAGTTGTCTCATTCTACGCCAGTTTAGATCGATAATTACTTGTAATTGCTACACTCGCGAGCAAAAGTATGGAATCACCACAGAACAGAAAATGGGAATCACTTACTTGGAATTGACTCTGCGCGATCTTGAGTACTTAATAACTAGTTAAGAATAATAAAAATGGTACCATTTTAAAGGTTAAACTGTTAACTTTAAATTGATACCAAATTCATTTAAATCACATCAGTATTTAAGGAGATATCCCGGATAAGGTGAAGGAGTATAAGAGTAAAAATAATAAATAAAGAAAACAACAAAAATTTACTTAAAAAACTTTTTATTTGTCCTTAAAATCAAGTTTCAATATTTAGTGTTCCCTCCTCTCGCCCTAATAACTGCTCGAAGACGGTTCTTCATTGACCTAATCAGCCTCTGTATCGATTCTTGCGGGATACCTTCCCACTCCTCTATCAAAGCAGATTTCAGCTCATTCACACTTGAAGGAGCAGGATTTCTGGAACGAACCCTCCTCTTCAGTTCATCCCACACGTGCTCAATGGGATTCAAGTCCGGGCTGAGCGCTGGCCAGTCCAATGTGGCGATACCGACTTCTTCGAGGTATTCAGTTGTGGCACGGGAAGTGTGACAACGAGCGTTATCGTGCATAAGGAGGAAGTCATCACCGATATATCCAGCATAGGGAACGACAGGTTCCAGCAGAATATCGGAAATGTAGCGGTCTGAAGTTAGACCGCCTCCTCGTCCCCCGCCAGGAACGAAAACAAGCTCCGTTTTACCGTCGAAGGAAATGCCGGCCCATATCATACAAGAACCGCCCCCATAAGCCACCGTCTCAGCGAAACAGCACTGCGCAAATCGCTCCCCAGGCCGCCTGTAGACCCGACCCCTTCGGTCGCTGCCGTGCAAACACATTCTGCACTTGTCGGAGAACAGGACTCGCCTCTATTGCTCAACCTCCCAATCAAGATGGGAGCGAGCAAATTGAAGGCGAGCTTGTCGGTGACCTGCCGTCAGTTTCGGGCCTATGGCAGGCCTTTTTGGAGTCAAATTAGCTTGCTTAAGTCTTCGACGAACTGTCCACTCGCTGGCAGCTACCCCACGAATATTTCGGAGCTCCTGTTGGACGTCGACACCAGTCAAATGCCGATTTCGGAGAGAGGTTGACACGATAAAACGGTCATCCCTCTCCGATGTGCACCGGCGCCGTCCAGATCTTGGTCTCGGGATAAAGCCACCAGTCTCCCGAAAGCGTTTATAAACTTTCGAAACACAGGACTGGCTTATGTGGAGCCGACGTGCTACAGCCCGCTGGTGAGCCCTTCTTGCAATAGGGCGACGATTTGCGCTGCTTCTGTAGGTGTAGCATCCATTGTCGTCCAAGTTCAAGTGTCAAAATAGCGGAGGTGTGTACCGGTCAACGTGTGAAAGCCGACTGATAAAGAAAATCCGATAACACGTGCTATAGGGGGTCATTAGGCCGCAACTCGCGACGTATCAAACAATTGAAACATATCTTTTTCCTTACTCCTTCACTTAACGGGATAGCTCCTTAAATACCGATGTGATTTAAATGAATTTGGTATCAATTTAAAGTTAACAGTTTAACCTTTAAAATGGTACTATTTTTATTATTCTTAACTAGTTATTAAGTACTCAAGATCGCGCGGAGTCAATTCCAATTAAGTGATTCCATACTTTTGCTCGCGAGTGTACATAAATTTCGTTTTTCTTTGAACTAGGTTAAGGCGATGATTCCCGACCAAAATAGGCACGTTAACGCTTGCTCGGCCGCGCGCTATACACTTCACGCGGACGCAACGGCGGCAGCCGGCAGTGAACTGTAAACTCGCGAGCGCCCCGCGAATCGAAAAACACTTAAAATTAAATAAAAAATTAATAAACAAAAATTTAAACTTATGACGGCCGGAATCCCTCGGCTATCCAAAGACAATTATTTTCGTATATTTTTCATTAACTAAAACCAAGTATACTGCAAGTAAAAGGATGCAAGGAAAGGGTTCTTAATAATAAGCTGCTATCGTACCTTGAAACCAATGACCTACTCAGTGACCACCAATATGGCTTTCGCCGTGGTCGGTCAACTGGGGATCTTCTTGTGTACGTTACGCATTGCTGGGGCAAGGCAATTGAAAAACATGGTGAGGCTCTTGCTGTTTCGCTTGACATTTCGAAAGCCTTCGACCAAGTCTGGCACGCTGGTTTGCTGAGCAAACTCCCAGCGTACGGTATTTCTGCTGACTTTTGTGACTGGATTTCAGATTTTCTGAGTGAGCGGTCGATCAGAGTCGTCATCGACGGCTACTGTTCTAACTTTATGGCTATCGATGCCGGAGTTCCTCAGGGATCCGTTCTCTCTGCGACTCTCTTTTTGCTGCACATTAACGATCTGCTTCTGCCCGGAATTGTTGGGTATGCTGACGACAGCACCGTTACAGAGAGATATCTATCCAGCGCAGAAGCCAGCAGTAAGGAAGTCGGTTCCTTGAGAGAGGCCATGGTAGAGCAAACTAACTTGACTTTAAGCCATGTCGCTCAATGGGGTGACGATAATATGGTCAATTTTAATGCCATCAAAACCCAGGTGTGTCTTTTTACCGCTAAAAGGAGTTCTTTTTACCTTAACTCCTACTTTCCGTGGTTCAACTGTACCAATTACCGACAATATAGATCTTCTTGGCACGAAGTAAACTTCGAACCTTAACTTCGGCGAAAGCATTGAGTGCAAAGCTCAAACTGCGGCCAAAAAACTGGGAATCCTGAATAAGGTTAAGCGATACTTCACGCCAGGACAGCTTTTGACTCTTTACAAAGCGCAAGTCCGGTCATGCATGGAGTATTGCTCTCACCTCTGGGATGGTTCGGCTAAGTACCTTTAGCTGCACTCGACTCAGTGGAACGCAGGGCCAGAAAACTAATTGAAGACGATGAGCTGGTAAAAACCAAGCTCCATAGTCTTACCCATCGACGTAAAGTGGCTTGCTTGTCGGTATTTTACAGGCTGTAATTCGGAGAGTGCGCTTCTGAGCTGCATGAGCTCATTCCGCCATCCCCGTTCTACCACCGAGAATCTAGGCGCACAGCAGGCTATCATCCTTACTTGCTTAACATCCCGCGGATGCGTACCAAGCGCTTTTCTTCTTCCTTTGTGATGCGCACCGCCAAGGAATGGAATACCCTGCCTGCGTCTGTTTTCCCCAAATGACTACAAAAGCTAGAGTGAATAGGCTGCTTCTGGGTAAGCTCGCCCCATCTTAGGCTTCTATGAAGCCAAGAGCAAGCCCATACTATACATAAAAAAATATATAAAAAAAGGTTTTAATATAATAAAATACCTAAATAAATTTCTTTGACCAATGAATAAATATTAACTAGGTAGGTACATCTATGAAATTGCTGATTCTGAGTAAACATTTCCCAGGAGCCATTTCATTGAAGGCCAGCTGTTGATATGGAAACTGTGCTTCGCATGGATATATTTCCTAATGGTCATCGCGGTGATGTACACCTGCATGACGATAGCACCGCTGCTCTACCAGTGCCTGTTCGCGACCGTGGACGAGCATACAGTGCGCCCGCTTATATTCCCCATGTGGCTACCAAAAGATGACCCTTACAGAACACCGAACTACGAAGTGTTTCTTTTCCTTCAATTGTCTTTTCTCATTCTTTACATACAAAGCTTTGGGGGTGAGTATCAGGGTGCCTACCATCAACTCTTATTGCGGATTTGTTTAGAAACTAAACTGATCTGCTTCGCTTATTCGTACCACGACAGCTTAATATCAATGACAGCGATTCAGTGATCATTCAATGACATTTCACAGCCGCTAAGCTGTCATGAACTCTTATTTGACTTATAACTCGACCAAGCTAACATGACACCTGCAGGTTATACTCGTCCCTCTCACTCTCCGGGCATGACAAAATCGAGTGAAAGAGACGGGTAGAAGAAATCCTGACACAAATCGTTCGGTCATTCACATTCAGCAATTCATTTGCGATCCAGTTTTTAGAAGGTCATAGTACGAAAGAAAGCAATTCATTTTAGGAACCTATTCTGGATCGCGCTAGTTTTGAATCGCTGTGTTAAAGTTGATGGTAGGCAGGCACCCAGATCTGAATTTCATTCTCAATGTAGTGCTAAGCATGGATTATGGCTCACGCTGCCCTACGCGGTGATGTACCAACACCTGCATGACGATAGCACCCACAGAAAAAAATCTTTGAGTCGTTCAGTGATTCGTAGATTCGTATTCTGACTGTTATATCTATATCTCATTATTTTATAAGAATTAATTCAATGGGACGAATCGCAGAACAAACAATTTTTTTTTTATTCTGTGATTCGTCCCATTGGGACGAACGTGTGGTGGGACGCATCACTGAACGACTCAAATCTTTCCGTGTTCTGTGATAGCACTACCAGTGTAATTGCAACCGGACGAGCATACAGAGCGCACGCTCATATTTCCCATGTGGCTACCTAAAGATGACCCTCACAGAACAAACTACAAAGTGTTTCTGTTTCTCCAATTGTCTTTATCATTCCTTACATACTTACCTATAGGTACAAAGTTTTCGTGGTGAGTATCAGTGCCCCTCGCAGGAAAAACTTTCGTTCTGTGGGCCTAGGTAGGTACTATGCGTTTTTCTTTCGGTTTACTGTATAGTAAACGGGAGACATTTCGTATGAAAATCTGTAGACAAAATCTCATACAAAATGTCTCCCGTTTCCTGTTCAGTAAACGGAAAGAAAAACTCATGGTAGGCCTGATAATCGTAATCGATACCATTATACGTCATCCGTCAACATAGAATTCGTGCTGCCTTAGGTGCTTACCATAACCACGATAACGAGACAAGTTTTTTCCCTTCTCGTGTATTGAATTTTAGTTCCTTAAATAACCGCAATGGCGCTGTTCTGGATGTCAATTATATTAATACGAATACGGTTTTTTTTTTAGCCACAACGGGTAGCACTTTACCTTCCTCACACCTGATGATAAGTGGTGATAAGGCTGAAGGTGGAAGCGTACTACTCCCGGAATCCTCAATCACTGAGGAGTACACAATAATGCTGAAAACATCATTGTTATGGCGTCAGACTTAGATAAGATGATGGTAGCTAGCCAGACGGAATAAGAACAAGTCCTACCACCAACCAAACCAAATACAATATGTAGCCCCACTGGGAATCGAACCCGGGACCTCTTATTCTGAAATCGGTGGTATGAACCACTAGACCACAGAGGCGGTTACCATAACAAAAGTTTTTCGTGCTTGGGGTAAAGACCTGGATTTAATTCTCATGTGAAACCGTTAATTGCTAAAACAAAGCTTGATGTGCTGTCCAAGTATATCATTAGCACAGAACACAGAAAGATTTTTTTCTTAGGTAGGTACTTACATTCCATGTTCTGTGGTCATTAGTATCTACCTATTGTACCTACTAATGACATAAAAAATGTACTGATTCTGACCAAGGTAGGTACTGATTCAACCTTCAACGCTTTCAGTGTATGTGTACATTCAGTTCCACGTGCTGCTCCACAACAAACTGCTGCTCGACCTGGTGATCATGGACTTCGAGATGATATTCGATGGCTTGGACGAGACGGTGGCTGACCTGCCGCGCCACCACGAGCGCAGGGTCGCCACCCAACTGACGCTGAACCGGCGGATGAAGAGAATTGTCACTTGGCACAACTCAGTTTTTACGTAAGTAAATTGAAATTCTTAACTGATTGACTTTTTTTTATTTATTCACAACTATGTAGCACTTAGCCTTCATCACACCTGATGTTGAGTGGTGATAAGGCTGCAATGGAAGCGCACTACTCCCGGAATCCTCAATCACTGAGGAACTGATTGAGGAAACATCAGCGTGAAACCATCTTATCTGACTGCCGGAACACCATAATTTTGAAAACATCATTGTTGTGGCGTCAGACTTAGATAAGATGGTGGTAGCTAGCCAGGCGGACGACGACCAAGTCCTACCACCAACCAAACCGAATACAATATGTGCCCCCACTTGGAATCGAACCCGGGACCTCTGGGTCTGAAATCGGTGGTGTGAACCACTAGACCACAGAAGCGGTTAAAACTACTATTCCCGCTCCAGGAGAGAGCTCTCCTCCGTACTCCACCACCTCCAGCACTGTCTGTCCCCAGGTTGACATATGAGTTTTTTTCTTTCTTCAACCTTTTTGTTTACCCGCGGGTAAGAATTTGTTTTTCTTTTCCAAACTGTCACCCGTGAGTCGTGCGTGACATCGCATGGGTTCGAATAGAGGTTGCTCAGCTGATTTCGATTTACCTACGCGCGACGAGACGTGTCAATATAAGAATAGAATAGAAAGAATAGAAATCGTCGTCGTATTACTTACTTACGGTACCTAGGTAAGTATCTATACTTACCTAACCTATCTATCAGTGTTTCTGTAATTCGTTGCAAGTACATGGTGATGCAAAAAGTCCCTGCTTCGCTTGCCCATTGTAAATAATCAAAACAAAACAAACTACGTAATTAATACACTCGCGTTCGCAGAAAAAATAGACACTTGCTAAATTTTCATAAAAACATGCTTACTTACGAAGAAGATTGCAGACTATCTATCTAAGATACCTATATACCCAATGTATGTATATACCCGTTATTTCTCTACCTCCTACACTCTCACTAATATTATAATGCAAAATGACTCGTCTTTCGATCTAAAGCGGCAAATAAGAACAAGAACTTCCCCATTTCCTTACATAGCGGAAAAATAATGAAAGTTCCATACATTGTCCTATTCCTATGAAACTCAACAATGTTTTACAGCTTTGAAAGTTTTTCAAAGTTATTCCAAATGTTTATTGGAAAAACAAGCATTTATCCAACACATGTAACACAGAAATTATTCTAGTAAGTAATTCCTCATTTTATTAGTACTTACAAAGAAAGCCAAAACATTTTGAAACTTGTATTTTTTTTTATCTTTTTTTAAATAGTATGATTGTAGTACCTATATCATTGTTTTCGTCACATTTTGCTCTACTTATCTTTTAAATTATTTACCGCTGTGAAAGAGATTGCTTAGGTAGGTACTAAGTAAGTATAGTTATCTAACTATTAAAAAACTAAAACGCGATTGTATAAGTTTTGTACCTACAACAAACTTTTTTATTGTTTACAAGAAAACAAGACTTTCTCGTAGTAGCTATTGTGATAATTTGTACAGAAAATCAAAGACGATGTCATAAAATTTAATGCGGCAAAGTCTTGACAAAGTCCATCAATGCACAGATATTATCGAACTCTACTGTACCTACCTAGGTACTAACTCGAAACAATATTTTTTATGGCAGGTCGATAGAAGCATTATCGTTAGTTCACGGTCCACCCCTGATGTACCAAGTCGGCTTCAGCTCTGTTGCAGTGTGCCTGATGTTGTACCAAATTGCTGATGTAAGTTATTATTATTAAAACACAAACAATAGTAGATTGTTTAGCAAGGGCTGTATGGCACCCATAACAGTCGAGTGTTTTGGCGCACGAACGAAGTGAGGGCGCCGATAGTTCGAGACTGTTATGGGTCCATACGCCCGAAGTAAACACTCTACTTTTCATTTTGAATATGAGGAAAGTAAAAATAAACAGAAATAATCTAAAAAATATTTTTCCTATGGCCGCGGAATTTTCGAAAGACTATAACTTTTTTGTTCATTTTCTCTGTTTTAGGGAAGGCAAGGGAAACTAAGTCCATACAGTCTTGTTTGGTGTTTGACCCGTACTCTATGCAATTCCATGAAATTAATAGCCTGATCTTTTATGTTACAAATAACTTATTTGGTTTAATCTGTTTCTAAAAACGCATTTTTTTAAAAGCAATGTTTTAGATTTAAAATAATAATTCTACGATATTAATTATCCTTACTTATATTATAAATGCGAAAATGTCTGTCTGTGTGTTACACAATCACGCCTAAACTACTGAACCGATTTAAATGAATTTTGGTACAGAGATAGTCTAGAGCCTGAGAAAGGACATAGGCTACTTTTTATTCCTGAAAAATATCACCTTCCCGCAGGATAACGTCGTGTAGTACACGCGGGCGAAGCCGCGGGCGGAAGGCTAGTTTTATATAATAGCAAAACATGGCTGTATAGGCTTCTGTGCCTTTGCCTGCATACCTATGGAAAATAAACGTCCAAAGAGAAACTTAAAAACTCTACACACGTTCCTATCCGACCTCCGATTCGGTCTGCTCCTTGACCAAATCGGAACGTGTGTAGCGTAGATTTGGTCTGGGAGCAGACCAAATCGGCTGTCGGATCGGAACGTGTGTAGATGCTATTACAGATTTTGACATGACTCCTCCTATTCCTATTTTAAATTTCATAACGGCCCTAGGGCCGCCACATACTACTTTCAACCCGCATTTTAGGCAAGATATGAGTTACTTTCAGAATATGAGAGATGAAAAATAAATGCGATGATAAAATGCCCAGGCCTGTGACAAAACATTAAGCCCCCAGTAGGTACCTACAGGATGGCCGATCCCGTTGGCCGACCATGATAGGCGATCATGTACAGTGCCAGTTTGTGTGCATTTGATTTATTTTATTCTTTGGAAGATTTACAGACAAATATAAATTATTATTATAATCAGTAGCTAGTTTAAGGCGATACTCGGAAAAAATGTGCTGAAGCGAGATAGCAATGAGAAAACGACGCGCGCGGGAGCGAGACCGATTTTGCAGATAAGGCAAAAAAAACACAAAATCACTTCGTATTAAAAAACTACAGCGATTTTAAAAAAATGCTTCTATACGATCCTCCATATTATTGGTGTCCACTAATTAAACCAATTTCTAATAGTGTAAGTAACCCCATTTAAGAATAATCTTCACTTTTCGTATTTTTTAGAGGTCTTTTCGAAAAGAAAAAGTGTCGAGGCAAAATCATAAAATCGTGTTTTTGAAACTATACGATTCTAGATAAAGGTATGAAGAAATATATATCTTATTACCAGATTTGTAACAACTGTAACCGTCCTATAGTTTTAAATCAAAAAGTCCATATTTTTCCGAGTAGCGCCTTAAAACAATGCCATTTACAAATCTCCACCAATAGTTGCAACGGCAATCACACGCAAACCGGTCCTGTCAACGGTGTCGGCCATCCTGTAGTGTAGGTACCTACTGGGGTCTTTAACAGTCGGGGACTCCAGCGCCTTGCCACTTTTTACAACGTTTCGCGTGGCTGTCGTCTAGCTATCACCACGGTATCCCTGATTTGTTATTCATAAACCTCTCCGCACCATAACCACAAAACGCCGCCGCTGACCTATTTCCTGTAGTTTTCATAGTCGCTCCGCCGCAAGTCGTCATTTGTTTCTTCTTCTAGCTTCAAGTGGCGGCGTTTGTGGCTGTCGCGAGGACTCGGGTCAGGAGCCGTACTCTGAAACGCAAAATCCGAAACTTCGGTAGCCCCGCCTTTTCACTCCTTCCTTTCACGACTGGGGAGTGACAGGGACGGGTATAACGAAGTTTCGGATTTCGCGTTTCAGAATAGGCCCTCAAGTGCGGCGACGGTAGGTAATATGCATTGTTGTGCTGTAGAAAATACGTTATACAACCACAGAATAAATAATAGTGATACAACATAGGTACATAAGAACCGACATAATATAGGTAGACGACTGGATTACAAGTTTGAAATTCACATTAGGCGAGTATTAACTTTAACTTCGTTTCAGAAACTGGACAAGGGCGTTATAGATATTCTCTTCATAGTGCTGTTTTTTGCTGCATGTGTGCAGCTTTGGATACCATGCTATCTCGGCACAATGCTCAGAAACAGAGTAAGTATCAACATCAGCGTATCCGGACAGATTGAGGTGTGTTGTGTGTGACAGATAATAGATAGAAGACTCTATGACGTATGATCAGTATGATGAATGTGTACACATCTGAAGCTTTGGATACCATCCTATCTCGGCACAATGCTCAGAAACAGAGTAAGTATCAACTTCAGCCTATCTGGACAGATTGAGGTGTGTGTGACAGATGATAGATAGAAGACTCGACGACATTTGATCGGTATGATGAATGTGTACACATCTGAAGCTTGTGATACCATACTATAGGGCTTATTACACTTGGCTAAATTCAGCATATAATTAAGCATACATTGCTTTCTTTGAGCTCATTTGTAGCAAGTGATGCTATCAAAACAAGCAATGTATGCTTTATTAGATGCTGAATGTAGCCAAGTGTAATAAGCCTTTATCTCGGCACAATGCTCAGAAACAGAGTAAGTATCAACTTCAGCCTATCTGGACAGATTGAGGTGTGTGTGACAGATGATAGATACAAGACTCGATGACGTATGATCGGTATGATGAATGTGTACACATCTGAAGCTTTGGATACCATGCTATCTCGGCACAATGCTCAGAAACAGAGTAAGTAACAACTTCAGCCTATCTGGACAGATTGAGGTGTGTGTGACAGATGATAGATAGAAGACTCGGTGACGTATGATCGGTATGATGAATGTGTAGGTACACATCTGAAGCTTTGGATACCATGCAATCTCAGCACAAATGCTCAGAAACAGAGTAAGTATCAACTTCAGCCTATCCGGACAGCTCGAGGTGTGTGTGACCATATAATAGATAGAAGACTCTATGGCGTATGATCGTAATGATGTAAGTATGTGTTGTGTACACATCCGATTCCTGTAAATTATAATTGTGTATATGTCGTGGTCAGATCATTGAATTGATTATTCCATGAAATGGTTGGTCATTTCATGAAATAGTCTTATTTCATGAAATTGTCAAAATCCGCATATCATTGAATGATCAGCGTTTAATGATAGATTCAAGATTCAAGATTCAAATTTGTTTATTCAATTTAGATTGTTAATTACAATACTTGTGAACGTCATAGAAGCTACGCCATCGGTTCGCAAACCCTACAGCGGGAGGCCTTGGAGAAGAACCGGCAAGAAACTCCAAGGGTTGTTTTTTTCTCCCTGTTTTATTTCATACAGAGTCGTCAAATTGAAAAATGACCTTAACATGGTATGACTAAGGTCAGTTTCCATCACAATTACACAATGGGTTATGATAAATACAGTTAAGTATAGGCGAACTAATGATCATAGCGGTGAACAATTTTCAGTTACTTAGGAATTCTACTTAAAGCTTTAATATTAGTTAAAAACAAAAGACAATTCTACTATATACTGCAAGCTGCGCCATACATGTTTCAAATGTAATTTTTAATAAAATGAATAAAAACAAAAGAAAACACATTTTAAGGCAAGCAGATAAGAGCAGACCCATTCCCACTGGCAGCACCAGTTCACGAGCATGACGCATGAACCAGCCATCGCTTCGCTCAACCATATTTTAGGGAACGTAACGAACGTAACGACCAGATAAACGCATGTCATTTCATAAAATGGTCAATCGCTAGTGATCATTTCCTCTTAATAATATGACTAGTCCGGCGGTTTCATCCGCGTGGTTCCCATCCCCGTCCATGGGAATAAAAAAAGCCTTATCTTCTATTTCATCCAGACCATCCAAACTTTCGCAGTGCCTGCCGTGGCCGTGGCGTACGCACCTGTTTCCAAGGTGCCGCTATATCTTGAGGTCCAAGGTTCGATTCTCTCCCGGGTAATTACCTAGCTATTGAAAACGAACTTTTCAATATTTTTTCGTGTCTGGGTGTAGGTAGGTAGGTAACCCGTCGTTGTTTCCTATTGCCATTAAGCATAACACTGAGGCTTAAGCTACATAGCTTGGGATTGCAGCAGGCGTGGCGTGCGACGTAGGCGATGCTTGCTATGGGCTTGCGGCTGGTACGAGAAGTCGCTGGGGCGGCTGGCGCGCGTGGTCGTCGTAAAGCCTAATCAAATCATAATTAAATGTGATGCTAAAATGTTATGCTAAACCTACTAATCTCTGTACGATTTCATCCAGACCAGTCCAACCGTTCTTGAATAACAAACATGCATAATACTTATTATAAATAGGTAAATAAAACGTATCGACGTGATTTTTGGTATGGAGATAATGGGAGTTGGAGAGTGACATAGATAGGCTACTATTATTCCCGAAAACGTATCACATTCCCACGGAATAGCGTCGTGTAGGTAGTACCCGCGGGTGAAGCCGCGGGCGGAAGGCTAGTTTCTAATAATTATTAGTAAGATGTATGAATTGTATAATGTTGATGTATGAACACAGGCGTTCGACGTGGGCGACGCTTGCTGGACGTGCGGCTGGCACGAGACGTCGCTGGGGCGGCTAGCGCGCGTGGGCATCGTCATCGTCATCCTGCGCTCGCAGAAGCCGCTCTCTATCAAGTTCACCGGCCTGCCGAATCTTTCCCTCGAAACTTTCTCATCGGTAGCACAGATAATATAATACTATACTAGTACTGACCGTTAATTTTTAGTTACACAATTTTCTCAATAATGTCCTCTTGTTACTACTTCATTCCCAGTTGCTTTTCTAGAACTACCTAATGTCGTCCTTCTGTTTCCTATTCGGGAAAAACTAAATAAGTAACTTGATATTTTTAGTTGACCGATAGGTACTTTAGTTGCTATCATAAACCGCAAATAACTCACTTAAACGGTGTAACGTGTAGCGTAAGTGATAAGCTGAGTGATAAACGCATGTACTGTTCATCATTTCAGCCGTACGACACCCACTGCTGGGCAAAGGCCTCAACCAAGGATCTCCACAACGATCAGTCCTGTGCTGCCCGCATCCAGCGGCTTCCCGCCTTGACCAGATCGTCGGTCCACCTTATAGGGGGCCTGCCCACGGAACATCGTCCGGTTTACTGTCGCCATTCGACAACCTTTCCGCCCCCAACGGCCATCTGTACGTACTCCGCGCAATGTGTCCCGCCCACTGCCACTTCAACTAAGCAATCCTTTGAGCGAAGTCGGTCATTTTAGTTCTCCTGCGGATATCATCATTAGGTACTGATGGGATCGAGCAGGGAAATACCAAGTATCGCTCTCTCTATTGCTCGCTGGGTGACCTTGAGCCTTCTTATGAGACCCAAAGTAAAAGACCACGTCTCGCTTTCATAAGTCATAACTGGCAACACACACTGGTCAAATACTTGTCTTGAGACATTGAGGAATTCTGGACGCGAATATATGCCAGAGTTTCCCGCCCACTGCCACTTCAACTGAGCAATCCTTTGAGCGAAGTCGGTCATTTTAGTTCTCCTGCGGATCTCATCATTAGGTACTGATTGGATCGAGCAAGGAAATACCAAGTATCGCTCTCTCTATTGCTCGCTGGGTGACCTTGAGCCTTCTTACGAGACCCAAAGTAAAAGACCACGTCTCGCTTTCATAAGTCATAACTGGCAACACACACTGGTCAAATACTTGTCTTGAGACATTCGAGGAATTCTGGACGCGAATATAAGCGAATATAGCCAGAGTTTCCCGAACGCTCCCATTCGAGCTGGATTCGATGAGACATCTCTTTCTCGAAGTTGGAGTAATTGGACTGTCTGTCGCAGGTAAACATAGTGGTCAAAAACTTCGAGTGTAATGTTCCCAACATTAACTGTAGCGGGTGTAACATGGGCATTGGACATGATTTTCGTCTTATCCATGTTCATCTTCAGACCCACTCTTTGAGAACCATGAGATCTTCGAGCATTGTGTTCAGGTCTTGCAAATTCTCAGCCATAAGTACTACATCATCGGCAAATCGCAGGTGTGTGAGGTAGGTACTCGCCATTGATGTTGATGCCCCTTTCTAGTCCAGGAGTTTAAAAATATCCTCCAACGCAGCTGTGAACGATTTCGGAGAAATGACGTCTCCCGTCTGACACCTCGATGTAGTTGAATAGGATAAGAGCTCTGGTTCTGTAATCGGACCAACATGATGGCGTTTTGGTATAAGTACCTCAGCACCTCGATGTACCTGCAGTAGTCTATTTGGCACCTCTGGAGAGACTACAGCACTGCCCAGGTCTCGCTCGATCGTATCAAAGGCTTTCTCATAGTCCACGAATGCCAAGCATAGTGGCAAGTTATATTCTTCGGTCTTCTGTATAACTTGCCACGGCGTATGAATGTGGTCCATATGTTACTATAGCCTTTTCGGAACCCAGCTTGTTCGGGAGGTTGGAAGTCGTCGAACCTGCGAGCAAGATGGGTGGGTTGTTCTTCATGAGAGTCTTATCACCCTTCTTAAAAAACAAGCATCACATCGCTTCTGCCCCATGCCTTTGGCGTTTTGTCCTCGAAGATGTCAGAGTTGAAAAGCTTCTGGAGGACCTTAAGTATCGGCTTACCGCCCGCTCTCAAAATCTATGATGTGATTCCATCACCCGCCGCCTTGTTGTCAGCCATTCTAATCTCGTACAGGTTGACATCTGGGATATCTTGTGTATAGTGTCGGGTAAGCTTGGCTCTTGGGTATTTAGCTTTGCTTTCAACAGTTGTTTGCGTGGAGTACAACAACAAGCTCTCATTGTAGTCGGGATTTTTAAAAAACCTGGTTATGGTTTAAGCGGTATTTTGCGAACCGTTCCCAAGCCCTGACGAGCGCTACACTAGCGACTCACAGCGAGCTGACGACTGTCGGGTTGTACCGCGAATCAAAGGGCGCTCGCAGTGATGCGGTCTTCTCGTAGACACTAGAACCTCGTTCCTGTATCTGTTTTGTTACAGTTATAGCTCGTAAAATTAGAATGCTCTGTGAAAGCTTTCGGGCGACGTGGTCATGAGCCTAAACTGTAACTCGCGTACACACTAGAACCTTGTTACCTACTGTATCACTCAAGTTACGGTTACGGCTCGCTTATGAGTTCTCGGCTATACTGTATCAATATACAAGACGTGTGTACAGCTCCAAGAGCACACTGCCTTTGTGCTCGCCTAAAGAAAAACCGCTAGTCGAGCTTGCTATCGCTGCGAGCTTCTTGCAAGCGTTCGCATTGTGCTCGAAGCGACGATACGTACACACTTGATACTGTATCTGTTACGTTACATGCTACACCTCTAAGTGATACGCGGCTGTATAGGTACAGTACATAAAAGGTAACAACATTTTAAGTGCAGGACATGACAGACGAATCTTCTAGAGCTAATTTCAACAATTTGACGACCTATTTGGCGCAGGGGTAGGATACCTGCCTTCTGCGCCAAAGGTCTCGGGTTCGATCCCCGAACAAGACAAATATTTGTGTGCATGAACATGTCTATTTGTCTTGGTCTGGGTGTTTTCTATGTAAGTATCTTAAGTATGTATTTACAAAAGAAAGTAGGTATATAAGTATATGTTTATCCGTTATCTAGTTTCCATAACACAGTTTCTTAATGATAACTACAATATGAGCTAGATAATTGTAGACGTTGTGAAAAAAAAATGATTAAATTTTCTTCTTTTCAGATCATGAGCACTGCATATTCTTATTTCAATATGTTAAGACAGTATAATTAATTATTGATTAGGTACGTTTGTTTGAACTTATCCCACCGCTGCCAATGAGGAAGTGACTATCAACATTTTGCATAGGTACTCAAGAAACTCAAGATTTTACAGACTGTCCTATAATGAGGACCGACACTTTGTGTTGCTCTGCTCTAGCTGTGGGATGGGTCGATTTTTTCTAATACTTAATTTTCAATAATATTTATTGCAAATATTGTAATGTGAATGCAAAAAAGTAAAAATAAAGTTGTATTTTCCTTCAAATCTGATTTATTGTCTAGGTACTTTAATTTTTTAACAACTCTACTTACAAGTAACTTCTTTTATTCACAAACTTAAAGTGTTTGCACTTGCATTAAAATACAGCTTAATAAATAATTTATTAACACCATTTAAGTGTTTTTTATTTAATATCGTGATCCTTTATGTTCTGGTAGAAGAAAGTATATTGTGACTGGGCCTTTTGTTGTGTGTACAGTTTCTTTGTGCCTTATGAGCTGAGTGGCAGCAAGACCATATAGAAGACAGGGGATACCTAAAAAATTATCCATTCATCATATCACATAATTCATATTCAATCAATTAAAAAGTAGTAAGTGTAATAAATAGGGCTAAATAAACAAAGATTTTATATTTAGGTAATTTTGTGTGGAAATGGAAAAAAGCCTTAGGAAAAATAAATATTACTAACAATAAAATTGTTTTCCTAAACTACGTACTTTACCTACTATTTAGGAAGAAGCTTTCTTTCAGTCCAGCAAAAAAGCGATACCTAATGAAAGTGCTAAAAAAACTTATTGAGATCCTATCTTCATAGATGCTATTCAAATTGACTTAATCCTTATTTAGGAAGCTAATTAAGAAGGTGGAATAAGTAAAGGTTTAAATTAATTTCCAATTATAATTGAATTGTTCGGCATGTGAAAATTGTATAGGTAAATAAAAGCATAAACTTACCTAAATTCACCACCTTCACAGCTCTCATGAATTTATCAGACACTTCAAGATCTTCCTTTTCTTTCTTCGAACAATGATATTTTATGTAAGGAAAGCAGCCAGTCCTTAATATCTGGTAATTAGAGCTTCCAACTTTCCAATTAAAGTTTGACATTCCAAATTGATCATCTTTCACACTACTGTACTGAAAAAAATATTTTATAAATCGCATCATAGATACCTAATAAAAAAATCTATGAATTTTTATGCACTTTAAAATAGGTACTATAATCATATCTAATGAAGGTAACATCAGGTGAGCTGTAACTGATTTTATGTTTTTTTTACATGTCAAGTCCTAACATTCTATGGTTGTGTTTGAGATAAATTATACAAGCTTAGCACGGTGGGCCGTGCCCATTCTGGCGGCCATGACAATGTCGAGAATTTATAAGAATTTCTTTACTTATCACCCCACGCGCCCACTGGGTAGTTGGGTACCCAAAATTGTATGCGCAAACGCGCAAGTGAGCGCGTGAGTGAGCAGAAACAAACCTAATATTATTTAAAATAATTTTAGTAGTTACCAGATAGTATTGTACCATAAGTCAATTATTTGCTTAAGAGTGGTATTCCACTTATCAAAGATCTTTGTCCAATATGAATTTGATCAAAATTATTGAAATTATCAATCAAACCATTCATGAATTCGTCCTCGTCCAATTTCTTTGGTCAAATATTTGATAAGTGGACCACCCTAAGGTACAATACTATCTGCATAAATAATCTTTTGTAACACCACTGTCAAATTTTGATGAATTTTTTCATTTAGTAGGTATACAAATAGAAAATTATGGAAGGTATAGGCAAGTACTTAGTGGATAAACTAAGAATAACTTCACCTTAACAAAGTAAGAAGTCCAAGGTGGTTCGTGACATTGCAATAAATATGCAGTCAATACTTCTGAAGCCGTTGGGCGCGAGGAAATGCAAGCAGCCTGAGGAGCCATTACATTTATTTTTAACATATTTGTAATATTTTTAGTCATTTTTAAGCTAAACATTATAAACTAATCAAATTACATAAAATATTAAAGTTGTTGACATTGGATGACTAACTTGACTGACTGACATGAGCATGACATTGACAATGACAATGACAGCAATACTGATACTGGACTGCGTTCCGTCGTTTTGTGCGTGGTTATTTGGTCAAAATTTCACCCATTTGAGTTGCAACCAAGCGACGGAACGATCGAGTTGTTTTCATAACCTCAAAATTTTTGACGAGGCATGTGTTGGAAATTATTTACTTTTGCTCGTGTTTCATAGCTATTTCTGCAACATTTTGACTTTAATCCTCCTGGAAGATGAAATAGACGAAGTAATTACGGCGATAAAGTAAAAATTTTTCGAGACGTCATTCAAACTTTGACATTTTTCATTGTTCAAACGTCAAATAGCTGTCAGAGTGAAAAACAACCGGTTGTTTGGTTGCTGCACTCCGAGCCACAGAATGGGTGAAACTACACTCTGACAGCTGTCAGAGTAAAATTTCACCGAGCCACGGAACGGCTAGAGCGCGCCCCGGAGTGCGCTCGAGTGCACTCGATCGAAGCGACGGAACGCACGCCAGGCGTGGAATTCGGAATAATTACGGAATACTTCTCAGAAAGTTTCTTTCTATCAGAATTTTTCAAAATAGATTTGATTAAAAATATTGGCAATTCTTTTTATCTTAGGTCAATCTTGCTAAAAAATATCGTATGCCCGAGTCCCGTCCGACCGACCCGACCGACCGAGGCGAACGGACGAACGAACGAACAACTCGTGCGCGCCGCGGCAGTCTATATAAAGCTAGAAACACATTTCGCTGGCGCAGCGCAGCGCAGCGCGATCGGTTTCATACATTTAGTATGGCTAGAAACACATTTCCCTGGCGCAGCGCAGCGCAGCGTATCCGCTCGGCTCCGATTGCGCCAGGCCCCCCACCACTTTCTAGCATTGTATCGTCAGATGGCTCGGTAGCGGACTGCGCAGCGGAGCTCTGCATTTTGCTTTTTACAACTTATGTTCTCCGATTTCTCCGTCAATAATGGGCCAATTTAAAAAATATTTTTTTTGTTTAGAAGAGTCACCAATTCATTATCATGTAGGGTTGTTAATTATACTGTTAAAACAGTATTAAAGTGTTTTTAGTACACTATACTTTTTAATTTTATAACAAAAATAATGTATAATTCTGATTTGAAAATAAATTACACTAAATATTTCTAAAATCGGTTCAGTATTTTTTGAGTTTATCTATTACAAACAAACAAAGAGTATTTATAGTATTAGTATAGATATAAATTGCATCTCGTATTCATTCATCATCATCTTATCATCGTAATCATCAACATATTTTTTTTTGGATTTAATATGTTCAAGTAAGAACAGAAATTGTTTTCAAAATTAGAAGAAAACATAATGCAGATGTTAGCTCGGCAACGACTCGATTGACACTGATCAAAAATTTCGTCAGGATCAGGACGCGCTGCGCCACACTAGTAAAATGTGCACACCCGGGTCGACGCTGCGCTGCGCCAGCGAAATGTGTTTCTAGCTTTAGCCAGAATAAATTCTAAATTCTAGTCTAGTGGCGGGCGGCGCGGCGGGCGGGGCGCGCAGCGGGGCGGGGAGTAGCGGGCGGGGCCCCCGGAGAAGTTTTCGCCCGCGCCCCGTCCCCGCCGAGAAAGATTCATAATGTTTCGGAATAATAATTCGCAATATTTCGATTTTCGATTAAAATTTATAAAGTAAACGTTGTTTCTTTAAAAACGAAGTACTTATTTGCTCAGTGATGGATTGATGTTGAATTGGTTGTTATTTAGCGTAAGTAAAATTTGAATGTTTATTTTATTCCTTACCTATGTAAGGCGAAATTAACAACAAAAGTAGGTAAGTACTGTTAGCATAGCACTAAAACAAATTTTTATTCTTGTTATTGCTTTATTAGGTACTAGCGAACAGTAGTTTTAAATCTGTAATAACTTCTAAAGTATTCATTTACTTATATGATATAGGGTAAAGGACAATTTTGATCTACATTAAATGGCCAAGGTAGGTAACTAATATACTTATTTGGACAAGGATTAATGCCGATTATAGGAGAAATTGGCTTTGCAAATAAAGTAATATTTTTAAATTACTTAAAGATAAAAATAGTTACTGTGAGTCAACCTTAGGAGATAGACATATTATGCTATTGCGGACTTTTTTGTTGGCCTTTTTATTATATATCGTGCAATTTTTTTAACAATCCAAACTTCAGGGGTACGTCATGTTACGTAATAGAATAAATTTCTAAAAAAAAAATAAAAAAAAATGTTTTTCTTTTTTTATGTTTCCCTACTGTATTTTTATCTTACTGTCGATGTTTTGAATATTAAAATAAAACTTTTCTAACAATTTAGAAAATTAAAACAATAAAAACAAAGATAATAATTTATTATTAAATTCCAATTCTTCATGGGTTCAATTTAAATTCGCACAACACTAGCGAGCAATCAGCTGTTAAGGGTTATTGACCTTTGACCGCTCCTTTCGGAATAGTTACCACCCCTTTCTCTCCTAACTGTGCTCCTGGTTATTGAACACATTATTGAAATGGGTTCCGGACATTTTCCGAAATTTTATTTTAAAATGTTAAGAGAGAAATCTCGTTTTTACTTATTATTCAAAACAATAATAATAAAAAAGCAGGACATTAGTTTTTAATCAACCATGCACGGAAGTCGGTTTAATTTTTTTTAACTACCTACATTACTTCTTAATTTTTAGTGTAGATGTACCATAGTAATAGCCCATATCTCAAAAACTACCTACCTACTCAACCGATTTGAATAAAACTTAAAACTGTTGCCTAAGTTGGAATTGGAATACCCCTGATAAAAAAAACAACTCGATATGACTAAGTTTTTGATAAATTTGTCGACAAACATACAAACAAACACACACACACTTACGAAATTACATACATACCTACATACAGGTCAAACTTATAAACTCCACCGGTTTTGGTAATAAATTGGTTATTTAAATTTTTACTTTTTTGCATTCACAATGCAATTTATTATTGTTGAAAAATGGAAAATGAAGTATTTTGAAAAAATCGACCCGTCTCACAACCAGCTCCGATGGGACTCGAACCCACGACCTTTCGCTATCCGGGCGACTGCTCTGACGAGAGCTTGTCTGTAAAGTCAGTTTACGGACGAGAATTTTACGTGATAACAATATGCCGCTGTTTCTCTTCTACTCGATCGCTTAGGCTTTCGTAAACGGAACGTGATGATACTTTTTCGGGAGTGCAGTACTCAATCCCGTCCCGTCAAAATGGCTGAACGGATTTGGCTGAAATCAGTTGGACACACACATATTTTGGGACAAATTGCAACACTTTGTAGCCTGGAGAGGAACATAGGCTACTTTTAATCCCGGAAAAATATCACATTCCTGCGGGATAACGTCGTGAAGTCCGCGCGGGCGAAGCCGCGGGCGGAAAGCTAGTCAATTTATAAGACGTTATCACGTCAAAAACATATTATTTTGTTGTCAGAACAAAATTGGACAGCTCTTCATAAATAAAATCAATCGACATCAAATCGTAAACATTTTACATGTCTACCAGAAATAACTTTTGACCTTAAATACTCTAATTTCGAATTCGAATTTACGAATAAGAAAAAAATATCAAAGTTGAACCGGTAAAATAACCCAAATTAAAAGTAACAAAGTGCATGATTACCAGGAGCTCATAAGTGGTTGTGGCTTGTGCGTAATAAAACGGAACCCTAATTTTCTCTAACCAATAGACCTGCTGACAGTCTCAGCGCGACGCTACCGCGCGCGAGTGAAAGAAACGGCAAATCACTACATAGTATAAAACATAGTCGCTTTCTCTGTCCCTATGTCCCTTTGTATGCTTAAATCTTTGAAACTACGCAACGGATTTTGATGCGTTTTTTTTTAATAGATAGAGTGATTCAAGAGGAAGGTTTATATGTACTTTTTATCCCGATATTCCCACGGGAACGGGAACCACGCGGGCGAAACCGCGGGCGGCCGCTAGTCACTATCACTACATAGTATAAAATAAAGTCGCTTTCTCTGTCCCTATGTCCCTTTGTATGCTTAAATCTTTGAAACTACGCAACGGATTTTGATGCGATTTTTTTTAATAGATAGAGTGATTCAAGAGGAAGGTTTATATGTACTTTTTATCCCGATATTCCCACGGGAACGGGAACCATGCGGGTGAAACCGCGGGCGGCCGCTAGTAAATAATAAAGCTACAAACACATTTCGCTGGCGCAGCGCAGCGTCGACCCGGGTGTGCAAACTTTACTAGCGTGGCGCAGCGTTTCCTGACGAAATTTTTGATCAGTGTCAATCGAGTCGTTGCCGAGCTAACATCTGCATTATGTTTTCTTCTAATTTTGAAAACAATGTCTGTTCTTACTTGAACATATTAAATCCAAAAAAAATATGTTGATGATTACGATGATAAGATGATGATGAATGATTACGAGATGCAATTTATATCTATACTAATACTATAAATACACTTTGTTTGTTTGTAATAGATAAACTCAAAAAATACTGAACCGATTTTAGAAATATTTAGTGTAATTTATTTTCAAATCAGAATTATACATACTTAAAAAGTATAGTGTACTAAAACACTTTAATACTGTTTTAACAGTATAATTAACAACCCTACATGATAATGTATTGGTGACTCTTCTAAACAAAAAAAATATTTTTTAAATTGGCCCATTATTTACGGAGAAATCGGAGAACATAAGTAGTAAAAAGCAAAATGCAGAGCTCCGCTGCGCAGTCGGCTACCGAGCCATCTGACGATACAATGCTAGAAAGTGGTGGGGGGCCTGGCGCAATCGGAGCCGAGCGGAAACGCTGCGCTGCGCTAGGGAAATGTGTTTCTATTTCTAAGTTCTAGCCATACTAAATGTATGAAACCGATCGCGCTGCGCTGCGCTGCGCCAGCGAAATGTGTTTTTACCTTTAACAATACTAATTCCTACTTGCGGCGTCGTCGCCGCGATTTTAACGCGAGTGAGAGAGAGGGCAAATATTTAATAACAATTTAACAAAATCCTTGCGCCAACGGGAACACGACGAGCCTAGTGTGGGTATAAATGGGTGTTGGCCGCCCGGCCGACACTGGGCCATTCGCTAAATGTCATTAGACGGTCCGCCCTAGGGTAATCGTAGTATAAGTTAGTATTTATTTTTTATGTACTTACCGAATGGAAAGTAAAAATTTGGTTGTGTGTTTAAAAACTTCAATTATTCGAGGAACAGAAACAAAACCATGTTTCGTCTCGAAAACTTACATTATTATCCATACTAATATTACAAATGTGAAAGTGTGTTTGTTTGCTTGTTTATTTGTTTGTTTGTTTGTTTGTCCGTCTTTCACGTCAAAACGGAGCAACGGATCGACGAGATTTTCGGTATGGAGATAATTTGAGAGCATAGAGTAACATAGGCTACTTTTTATCCAGAAAAATTATAAAATAAAAATGGTAATTTTGTATAGAAAACCGTTAAACTGTCATACTTCACACAACTGTCATTTCTTAGCCGCTTCCCAAGGAATTTATAAGTACTACGTACAACAGGAAGGTGCACTCCGTATTTTTGTGTATTTAAAAATACACTTTTGACTTTAAGAGATAAGGTTTATATTTCAATACAAAATGTCAACGGTCCAGCTGAGACCGCAAGAACGAGGTGAGGGTGTCCCTTTCTCTAAAATTGCCAGCACTCTTAAATAACAGGTTTAGTAGATTTATGGTTCACAACTTTCGTTATAAAAATTAAATTTCGTAAAATTTCCGCTTCGTATTACTTTTAGTCAATAGAAAACATCGCATATTAATTTAGGTATTACCGTATTGAGCATAAAAATGTATCAGGTCGTTTAAGTTTTTTATGGCTTATACTAGAAAAGAATTTGAATGATAGATTTCAGAATGTTAAAGTAGCAACATTACAAGCCGAATGACGTTTTCTGACTTTTCCGTCTTCGTTGTGTCAAGTTCGCAATTCGCTCGTCGTCGCCCGCCGCCCGTCGCGCATGTTCGTGGCCGCCGTAATGGGATGGAGTGAGATAAACTGACCTCGTTCTTACTATCTCATTAGGACCGTTTTTTAGCAGCAGTGCACCTTCCTGTTGTATTATAAATTCCTTGCCGCTTCCAAAGCATTTCCAAAGAGAAGGTATGTCAACAAAGAGTATTAATCACTGACATTTTTGCCGCTTAGGATTTCTTTTTTTTTAATAAGTGACATTGTGTCAGGCATGTGATACGAAGTTCGTGTCCAATAAAATTTATATGGCAAAACAAAGTTTGCCGGGTCAGTTAGTCTTATCATAATTTAAAGTTTTTACTCTGTTTCATTTACACGTAGGTACAGTTAATAACCTTATGCTCGCATCTTAAAATCAAACAATTGAATTCTATTTTTATTTTCGCACAGACGTTATTATCAACATCATTTTTATGCTCAGGCCCGCACGTTTACTAAAGCGCCCCACAGATGGATCAGTTCGCCTGTCGGCAGCGGCCTGTCAGTACCCCTAATATCAGTTGATTTATATTTATACCGTCAACGTTTACGAAAACTCGGATGAACTGCGCATGTCGGTAAAGCAGTCAAAGGACATGAAAGAGATAGAGCGATAGTTTTCGATTACGAATACAGTTTGCCAAACTCATACTAGGGTTACTGACAGGCTGTTGCCGACAGGCCGACTGATCATCTGTGGGCTCCTTAACTCTTGTATTGATACGATGATAAGGAACCACAGAATTAGATACGAAACTCCGGGTCGTTGAGAGGCCGTGGGCCGGTAGTTGGATCTATCACCCTAGTACCAGGAGCGAATGTGACTGGAAAAAAATGTGCATGATGCGCATTCACACGCACACAAGGAAGTCACTCACACGTCCATCACCGTCAGTCGTTCACGGGAAGCACCGAAAAAGGTCGCACTTTCGGTACCTACTTGTTTAGCTTAAACAGTGAAAATTATTTACGATTAGAAGCAAGTTACTATGAATGATATTCTCCGTGTTCTGCACTTCTGCCTGCCCGTGTTGAGTTAGGTACGTTTGTGATGGAAAACCAACTGATATTCCAGCACGATGATGGTGCAGTGCACCGGCAGCACCGGCCCATTTCGAATGTGATGTTGTACCTACTTAATTACGTTAGTAGTTAAACGACAACTTCTCTCAGTGGATTCTTATTGTGGAAATAAAAAAAACATTGTGTTGTGTATTCAAAATAGTGTGCGTGCAACAGAACTACAAAACGACATGAAAGTTTGCGTAGTCATATCATATGTGGTCATATTGTGAATGTGAGTGAGTACCTACCTACAGTCGTCACAAAATAAGATGCCCGTTTTGACACATGCCAAAGTGACGTGATTAGGCATGTAACCTTACGAGTCTGTGATCGATTCTCGCGATTAATCGATTAAGGTTCTGAGTAACTAATCGATTATAGTAGGTTTGCATTAGACATGCGCAAAATACTTCACTGAAGTGTAAAGAATGATTTGCAACTTATGTGGATTAAGACTAAGGTTATTATTATAAAATGTTAAACTTACTATATAGGTACTTGTACTATTAATAAACATATTATTACAGTATAAATTGACCTTTTATGGTATATAAACTTGAATCGAATCCACTTAAATTGCATAATTTATATAAGAGCGAACGCGCACTTCTGATTTTTAATCGGGCGATAGTTTGGTCGTTCTCGGATTCAGTATAGAGTTATATGACAGTGCGCGCACGACGATTAAACTATCGACCGATCAAACTATCGAAAATGACTGGCCGATAGTTGTACGATCAAACTATCGCACAACTATCGGCCGGGCGGTAATGTGCATGAAGGATTATGTGAGCGCGCGCACTGCATTCAACTAAACTATCGCCTAACTATCGGAAGACTGCGCATTCAGTATCGAAAAATCGAAAATGACTGGCCAATAGTTACTACAACAATAGTTATAGTTACAGTTATACAACTATCGGCCTGTGCATAAGGACTATGTGAGCGCGCGCTCGGATTCAACTAAACTATTGACCAATTATCGGTCGACTAAAAATCACAAGTGCTCGCAGGTTCTCAAAACCAAACTATCGGCCGACAGTTTGATCACGATCGTCTTACGATTCCGACTAAACTATCGCTCGACAAAAAATCACAAGTGTGCGTTGGCTCTAAAAGTGCAAGTATTTTAACTACAGCTCACATCATAGACATGGTCATAGAGTAGCTACATTACTTATTATTGCGGCCTGTACATGTTGGCCCAACTATTGGCCAATACGTCGTACATTGACACTTTTGAAAGAACCTTTTTAAACTTGTTCGTTCCAAAGTGTCAATGTACGATGTATTGGCCAGTGGTTGGACCAACGTGTACAGGCCGTTTATGGTGCACGCACGCTTGTCCGATGCGAACGCTTCGAACAAGCCGAACGAAACGTGTTTTAAGAAATCTCTAGAAAGGTGAACGTGACGATTCGACATGGTGAGGTGTGCAAGGTTGTCGAGGTTTTATTTAAAGAATTTAAAAAAAAATATCATTCGGTTCATTTGAAACGTTCTCCTTGGATAAGTGTGCGTTTGCCTAGAAACCGTTTTATTAAAATCATTATTGCCATTGCTCATAATTTCCCTAATGCTTTAAGTGCCAATCTAGTTTTCACACAAAAAAGATCAATTTTACAAATTAATCTATTAAAGTGGTTATAACGATTATTTCGATAAAAATTGAATGAAGCTGGAGAAATCCTGCACACAACGGTTACAACACTAGTATTTAAAAAAATAAAGACTGAGAACGTAACTGTTTTTCGAGACGTTTCGTAGTAAATCGAATCTGCGTTTATTTTAGAATTAACGCAAAAATAATACGCGGAATACACTTTGCCTTAATTTATGATGCGTTAAAAAATGTAACATATTATTTTCAAACACCTTTGATAAGTAATCAGCATTTATTTGATTTCATGGTTTTCGTAACAAGTTACATTCTAGGGTCATTACCATGTGTCAAAACGGGCATCTTAATTTGTGACGACTGTAGTAAGTACCTACATACAATTTTTGCATCGACTAAACTGTTTTGTCGAGTTGTGTGTGTGGTTCTCGTGATTTCCACACAACTAAACCGTTTAATTAAGCTTTTTTACTTTTTGTCGAGCAACTATCGAGTTCTGTGATATGCGCGCTTCAATGTACCTATTCCTATAAATAAAAAAACATAATATACACAACAAAATAGTTGTTCAACTTAAAGTTGTATGTATGCGCTAGCTCTAGTCTTGAAATTGTGGTTTTACGTAAAAAAAAAAGAAAAAGAAACGACATCGACACTCCGACCGAAATTTTGCTAGGTAGATAAGTACTTAAGTAGTTCATAGTCAAAATTGAATTAGGGTAGACAATAAAAAACTTTTTGCTATTTGCAATTTTATTCATCTTTCAAGGAAATAACTAAGTAAAATCCGATTTGTGATCGATCATCACATCATCAGTGATGTGAGCAAAATGACTTCAAATGATTAGGATTTATCAGAAAAAAACGAACCATCCTCCGCCGGGAATCTAACCCGGGACCTTTTACTTTCCGGGCGAATGCTCTGACCGCTGAGCTACGGATTCGTTAGCTGCTCAGCCGGCCATTTATTTAGTTCAACTTGCTGTCGTGAAACTCGTGATATTGTCGGCGCGGTGTCGCGCGCCGCCACCCGGCCATCGCTCGTCGGCAGTCTGCCGAGTACCAGGCTAACAGAAGGCCGGTAGAGATGGTATGCTATCAGCTGAATAGGGCATTTACCTCGATAGTGTGGACCAACATCAAATGTCGATAAAGAAATAATACTTGGAATAAAGAGTACTTACAAATTTCAATGTCTTAAAGTTTTGCCCAACATAGATGTTCCCTACCTACACTTCACGCTCTTTTCGTATGTAGGGTGAATACGCTAAACGTCGGCCCCCTTACGGATTTTCTCACTTTGGATCGCTCTGGCTCCATCAGTTTGGAACTAAAGATCGATTGTGATGCGTTTTGAGACAGGTTGATAAATCTATTTTATGTTTCTAGGCATAAGGTTGACTTCTCTACTATAAGAAAAAAGTATTTTATTTTATTTTATTTATGTTAAGGAAAACTTACAGCTAGTTAACAGTGTAAATGTAACTATATTACTGAGGGCCATTTAAAAGTTTCCACAGATATTAATTAATTCATTAAGGACGGACATTAATTTTCCAAAAAACTATAATTAAAATCTAATACCTAGTTTTAAAAAATAAAGATTAATTATTAAAAAAAATATTTGCTAGCATACGTTTTAAATGAGTAACGGACGTTTCGAATAAGTCGACGTCGTTATTTTTAGTTATTACATTGAAACACCTACTCGCCCTCGCAATGTATGAATTTTGCCTGTAATTAGTCTTCGCCGCGGGAATGTATAGCGAGCAAGATCTTCTGGCTCCAGCACTCGGAACCCGAAGACCAATGCGCCCCAATAACTCTGGACAGTCGACTGAACCACTTGCAATATTTTGCAGATAAGCAATATCAGCAATGTATCTTCTCTCGCATAACGGGAGTATGTGAAATTTTTGGCAACGCTGTTTATAATCATCTAAATAGGTTATGATCCTAAATTGGAGATAACGTAAGAAACGCCTTTGTATCCCTTCTATGCGAGTGACATAGATATTGTAAGATGGGTTCCAGACTTGTGACGCATACTCCAAATGACTGCGTACAAATGCACAGTATAAAATTTTTAACGTCTTTATTGAGTGAAAGTCAGATGAGATACGTAGAACAAAACCGAGAGCTTTAGATGCTTTGCTGACAATATCATTAATATGAGTGTCAAAGAGCAATTTTGTGTCAAAGGTAACTCCAAGGTCACGAATGCAGCTTACCCTAGTGACGTTGGAACCGCAAAGCTTATAACTAAATAGAAACGGATTGGGTTTGCGCGTGAAGGAACATACGTAACACTTGGATACATTCAGTTCCAGTTTATTCGCATCACAATAGCCTTCAAACCTATGAAGATCGTTTTGCAAAAGTTGCGCGCTAGATTCCGAGTTTATAGGACAGAGGATCTTCATATCGTCAGCGTATAGAATTATTTTGGAGTATTTAAAGCAAGCTGAGATATCGTTTATAAACAGGTTGAACAGCAGGGGTCCCAATAAGGACCCCTGAGGAACCCCAGAAGGGATGTACATTGTTCGGGATAAGTACCCGTTAATTGCAACTGTCTGACACCTATTACGAACATAAGAAGTAAACCATCTGTACAAATTCCCATGAATAGGTACCTAATGATTTCAGTTTTTTGAGCAGCAGCGAATGATCAATACGATCAAAGCACTTACTGTAGTCAGTGTAAATAATGTCAACCTGGGAAGGTTTTGACATATGTTCAGTTAAGTAGTCACTGCATAAGATAAGATTAGAGGTTGTGGACCTACCCTTTAAAAATCCATGCTGATTAGAACTAAAAGCATGTTTTAGAGATGCATACAACTGGTTATAAATAATTCGTTCCATTATTTTCGCGAACAAACATAATTTCGAGATGGGTCGGTAATTCTCGACCACATCTTTAGGTCCCTTTTTGTGCACAGGTGTAATGTAAGCCGTTTTCCAGATCTGAGGTACTACACCTTCAGAAAAGGATCGCCTAAAAAGTATGGTGAGGGGTGTAACTAAGCTTTTGGCGCAGCTAACTATAAAAAATGCTGGTATATTATCAGGACCTGCTGATTTATTCAGGTCTAAGGATCTTAACAACTGGAGCACCTCGGAAGGCAAAACTTTGATGTTACCAATATCCGCGATTGAGTTTTCATGCACGTAGTTATGGTCAACAAAGGGCTCGCCATGGTGAGTGCTATTCAGGAAAGTTGAGTGGAAGTACTCACCAAACATGTTACATATATCTTCACCCCCATCGGACACGCGTTGGCCAAAACGAAGAACTGCCGGATATGTACCACTCTGTTTCTTTGATTTAACATAGGACCAAAAAGCTTTAGGGTTTTTACAGATATTATTTTCAATGTCAGTTATGTAGTCACTAAACATAGTTTCTTCCAACAATTTAGCTCGCTGCCTTAATATGGTAAATGTTTGATCGTCACTTTGATTACCGTAGTTTTTAAATTTTGAATGGTATTTATATTTTTCCTTTAGCATTTTTATAAGAGGCTTTTTATACCAAGGAGGAAATTTTTGAGAGGGAATGATTGTTTTAATAGGAATATAAGTATTTCTAAGATTTTCTAAATATTCATAGAAGAAGGAAATAGCTAATTCAAGAGGTTTATTATGCAATTCCTTTGCCCAGTCAATTTCATTGAGCCGAGAATTAATAGAATCATAATCACCTGAGTGGTATAGATATTTAGTGAAAGGGCGTCCTTTTAAGGTGTGTAATTGAACAAATTCAGCTGAGATACAAATAGCCGGGTGATGCGAGTCTTCCGGTGTTAACGGATATTTACAATGGGTGATTAATACTTCATTATTGGATAGAACTAAATCTAATATCTTTTCATTAATGTTACGAATTTCATTATATTGCAATAAGTTACATAAATTAATACTATCAAAGAAACTAAATTGACTACTACCTTGAATATTATTAGCTGTGAGTGAAAAAGAATCATCAGAGGGTGACCACGTTAAGTTAGGCATATTGAAATCCCCAACAATAACAAACTTATCACAAGGATTTTGTAAAACTATGTCAGGTAAGTGTTCTGAGAATGCCGTTAACTGTTCAGCTAAAGAATTACCTGTATTTTGGTTACATATGTAGACCGTGCAAATATGTAACTTATAGACAGCTCTTGGTTTACGGAGTTGAAGTGTTAGCGTAATCCACAGGTCCTTGGCACTAGAACACCAGTCACTGCGATCTTGCACTACAAACTCACGTCGAACAGCTATAACTACACCACCTCCTAACGATTGATTTGTTTTGCTATAATCTCTGTCGCGCCGCCACACAATATATCGATCGTCAAACAGTTCACTATTGCTTATCCCATCTAATAACCAACTTTCCGTTAGGCAAATTACGTCATACGAGTTTAAACTAACATTTCTATGAAAAGAAGAGGTTTTTGTTCGCAACCCACGAACATTTTGATAATAGATACTAATTGGCATTGTTAATAATTAAAAAGAATCAACTGCATAAATATAATTAAGGTACTAATGCGTCGAGAACGAAAAAACCCTAAAGTCGGCCGTTTACTGCCTATAGTCGGTCGCGTTTTTCCCAAATGTCGGCCGGGTATAGGGTGTTTCAAATTAAGACAATGAAAAATATTAACATGATTTATTTTTTAAGTAAGTATACTTACATATTTAGTTTTTGTTGTTTTTTACACTTTAACAATGTTAGTATAATTAAACTAGGTAAGTACCTATAGTTAAATAACAAAGTTAAACATCACAATACAATTAAATAAAGGTAAATAACTAAGTAAGTACTTATGTCATAAAAATTTGAATTAAAAACAGAATTTAATAATCAAAGAGGTTAAAAAAATACTAAGGTATATCAACAGTGATTGTTAGTTAAACTTTCACGTCACCGTTATAGTATTTAAGAATGATAAAATAACTATGACGTCTTCCTAATAGTATTTAAGAATGATAAAATAAGTCAGATAAAATAAAAATAAAGGTTTATAGTTTTTTTTATGCTGTGGTAAACACGAAAGTAATCCTCCTGTATAGTGGCGGTCGAATTTGAGGATGGCCGACATTATGACCTTTAATATTTCTAAAGTCGGCCCCAGTTTAGTGTACCTAAACTGTGAGGAATAGCAGAACTATTTCCACGAGCAATTATCCAAAGATATACGTCTTCTCATTCTTGCATGGATGTCCAGCTATTTCCATTTTTTTTTAATAGACACCTTGCGTTGAGATTCCACACTTCATCAAACTTTAGCGCCATCTGGTGTCAAATAGTGGCAAAGTATGTCGCGCATATATTGCCATCTCTCTCACACCTAAATGCATAACTATCCTGTCATCTCGTTCATGCAACAGCACCAGAACTGACATCTGGCGTAGAGTAGCTTTCGTGCTTTCATAATGAGGAATTTTCCAAAAGGTATCGTAAGCTTATTTCAAATAGGTGCAAGAGATGGCGCTAGCGAAACTTTTCTTTTTTTTTAATAACAATACAGTGACACAAGCTTTTCTGTTCCGGTGACAGCCGTGACAGAGGAGCCACTTGCAATACGAAATTAGCTGTCAAAATGAACTGTCGTATGAAAACTGTTTTAGTTTCAAAGATAATCACCGGAACAGAAAAGCTTGTTGCACTATACCTTGGACGTTTGTCAGCCTACGCAAAACAAAATTTTTTTTTAAATGTAAATAAATATGTAAATAATCTTGTTATATAAGGTTTTATTACTAAATTACTACTTTTAGGATATGACTTAAAGTTCAACCGTAGGTTTTTATCCATACTTCGCTATTTTTATTGTACCTATAAAAATGTACAATAACTGTCATGTTGAAAAGTTTGTTCAAGTTTGTTTTTGCATCTAGAGAATGAAAATTCAGTACATAGGTACTAACTTCTTAATTAATTCGAGCTATTAATTTCAACTTTTTCATGAAAATGCCACGTTTTCCACATTTTCTTTTCTTTCTGACATTAACAGTTATTAAAAATTAAAATATAATCAAAATCAGGTAAAATAAGAAAAAAACGATAACTCATTAATATATATACGCAACAAAATTCGTGAAACAATACATTCAACTTTCCCGTAAACTGGGGAACGCAAAAAAACATACCATAAAGTGTGCCAATCTTTTCTGTTCCGGTGATTCTTGCAAGTGGCTCCTCTGTCACGACTGTCACCGCAACAGAAAAGCTTGTGGCACTATACAAGAAAATTAAGAAAAAAAAGAAAAGTGGTCGCAGCGACATCTATTGAGCATTATAGAACCTACTGGAAAACTTCTCATTGAACTTCTAGATATTGAGCCTAGATTATCTATGGTACCTAAAAACTTTTATCAATAACTTTATGAATATCTTATCTACAATGAGAGTAAGTAGTTAGTTAAAATCTACAAATCTTCCTTTATTTGGTTTTATATAATTCTTCATTTATCTTTAACTAATTTTCTTAACCATAGACTATATTCGGATCATTCTAGAAAGGTACAAGTGAGCATTGTCTATGTTACTGACTTTGGAAAATTCGAGATTTATGGTGAAGCAAAATGAGTTTAATGAGTTAAAAACAACATTCTAGAAAAATCGTGGCAGAACTTATAAATAGGGCCCAACTCGCCCCAGTGTTTTTTTCTTCTCTCTGAGCCTCTACTTAACTGACTGTGAAAAAGTCACTGTGAACTGTTATTGCATAGACATTTTTGATAATTGTGATACGTAGTTTATCCCTGATAAACCTCGCTAATTGCGTCCTAGCTGCATCATTGTTTGAAACGTTTGTTTTTCGATCCTCTGTGTCCGGGTAAGTCTATCTGCTAAACGGCAAATATATTACCAACATCTCTTTATGTCACTGCTTTGGCATAACGCTGTGTTTTCTTCTTCCTCGACAGTTTTTATTCTTGACTGGACTACCTGTCCGGAGCGAGCACCAGCAAGCTGATACGATACCGGCGGGCCCTCGTTCGCTGACCTTGGGCCTTGAGTGACCGGCGTTCGGAAGCCCTCCTCGGCATACAAATCTCAGGTGTAATCGTTCCTATATTTATCTCTTACTACATTTCTTTCCACTCTTCTCGTTTATGAATTCTCCATAAGCGTGGCGCCCAGTAATCATCTCTGATCTTCTCTTCTCTCATAATTTTAATTTAACTAAATACATATAAGTACTACCTATCCTCCTTTTAATTTGTAACCTTCCTAACTTAATTTAAACTGCACTTGTGAATTTGTCAAATGATTAATATTGAATAATAATCCATATTTGAATTTGTATTTGTATTTGCATATCTAGTCTGACATGTTGTAAACCTAATTTAAGGATAGCGATAGTCTAGGACTTCTATTCACTTAAATTTCTCTTAAAACTTTATTTGTTTAGCTTCCATTCAATTACTTGTCTATGTAATCTTCAACTCAGTGAGAATAACTGTAATTTAAGTCCCTCCGACAGTGCAACAAGTGAGCTGCAAAGTAAATTGTTATCCCCACGCCCTGTATTTCTTATAAACTCGAAAAATCGATTTTATTACGGTTTCACCAAAAACGCTATAAAATACATAAATACGTAAGTGATTTGAATGTTTTGTATGTATGTATAAACCGTTGGAATTAAATTTTCTAAATGACAGTGAAAGCTGCATCAAAATCCGTTGCGTGATTTAAAAGAAAAAAGCTTAGAAACAGACAGACAGATGCATAGAGCGACTTTATTTTATACTATGTACCTACCTACCTAGTGATAGTGAAGTGATGATAAGCCTCGGCACTTGCTACTCTAATAGAAGACGGCTTCTCCGTGCCGAGGTTTGTACCACATAAAACATCATTGTTTGTACCTACCTAGCAGTAGCTTAGCGAAGGGTACATACAAGCCGATTCTCAATAGATTGAAAATATGTTTTCATCCGTTTCAAGCAATTCAAGAACATTAAAAATTTGCTAAAATAATACGTACCTACCTACTTAGGGAGGTACCTACTTACTTCAACACTTAAAACATCTACAGAAATTTTATTTAAGAGGTACCTACCTAGATCGTAAGATATCTATCCATCCATACTTACTTTTACTATGATTGAATTTTTTTTTAGCCAGGTAGGTATTTCTAACTAAGTGTCAACTGCTTTCTACTGCTTTTTACCGATTGCTGCTTTTTTATCGTTACCTACTCCCGTATTTTTCGACGATCGAAATATTCCGAATGTTTCGTAATACTTCGGAATATTTCGTAAGTATTCCACGGGAATGATTTGGAATTATTCCCGACAGCAACTGTAGAGGACCCGCCTAATCACGTAAAAAGGGCTGATCGGATTTTGATGAAATTAAAACACAGAATACCTACATTTTATCCGGGTTATTGGTCCCCTAAGGATTTTCTCGAATGTCCACGCGGACGAAGTCGCGGGCGGAAGCTAGTACCTGATAAAGTAATAACAAGAATAAAAATTAGTTTTATTGCTATGCTAACAGTACTTACCTACTTTTGTTGTTAATTTCGCCTTACATAGGTAAGGAATAATAAAATAAACATTCAAATTTTACTTACGCTAAATAACAACCACTTCAACATCAATCCATCACTGAGCAAATAAGTACTTCGTTTTTAAAGAAACAACGTTTACTTTATAAATTTTTATCGTAAATCGAAATATTCCGAATTATTCCGAAACATTATGAATCTTTCTCGGCGGGGACGGGGCGCGGGCGAAAACTTCTCCGGGGGGCCCGCCCGCCACTCTCCGCCCCGCCCGCCGCGCCGAGCCGAGCGCCACTAGACTAGAATTATTTATTCTGGCTCACTCACTCATCTGCAGGCCCTTGACACTTAGTTCTAAGTCTTGCCGCGAAGCGCTAGTGTTCATGTGATCGTCGCCATGTTTGCTAGGGTGCCGCCATTTTGTTTTGGTTGTCAATGTCAAAAGAACAAACGTCATTACGTCATAATAACCTCTTTTTACACGGGAGTGTTTTGTGTTTATTTATTTGTGATTGTGAGTGAATCCCACAAATAATTTGCGCCCTCCCGTTTGGTCGACCCGACCAGGTCGAATCAAGACGCTTTAGTTTGGTGTTTGTTGACATCTTTGTACATTGGCCCTCGGCCCCCAACCGAACCTTTTGGTTGAGTAAAGAGTCTTCACTAAAGGCTTAAGACGCTTGTTTATTGTGAAAATAAATTGTAAACATTTGATGCACCCTCCCTTGATTGAGGAAAGACGCTAGCTTCATTATAACCTATTACCAACATCTGGGTTGTGGACTAACTATGGGGCGTGTCCGTCGGAAGTGTTGTGTCACTGACTGCAAATCAACAACCAGTGAAACTCATTGCCTTTAACGATTTCCTAGAGAAAAAAGACCTCAGAAAGCTGTGGATGTCATATTTGGTACCCCAGAATTCGTCATTGCTGATGATAACAGAAGACCAACTTTTGAACAAAACTGATTGCCACTCACATTTCGAGAGAAAAATGTTCGATGCACTTCCATGTCTCTTTTCAAAAAATGAGATTTCTTATAATGTGCCGTTGGTCACTGGTAAGTGCTGTTCTGCCCGGGGCGAGTCGTTTGAGGCGGCGAGAAGGCTGGCAGGAGTAGGTACCTCGCTAGTAATAGAGAGGATTAGGGTGATCGGGCTCAATGTCGCCCTAGAGAAGACAGAAGCGGTTGCCTTTCATGGGCCACGGCGGGCTCCTCCAGCAGGCTCAACTTTGGTGGTAGACGGCGCGAGAATTACATTGCGGCCGTCTATTAAGTATCTGGGGCTGGTTCTTGACGGGCGGTGGAGCTTTGAAGCTCATTTTAAAGAGCTTGCCCCAAAGGTCGCGAAGGCGGCCGGAGCGTTGGCGCGAGTCCTGCCAAACCTGGGGGGCCCGGGAGACAAATGCCGCAGGCTATATGCCGGCGTGCTTAGAAGCATGGCCCTCTATGGGGCGCCAGTGTGGGCTGACAAATTAAACGCCGTGAATCGTCGTCTTCTTCGTCAGCCCCAGAGGGCGATAGCAACCCGGATTGTCCGGGGATACCGGACCATGTCCCACGCGGCGGCCTGCGTGCTTGCAGGTACCCCTCCCTGGGAGCTAGACGCTCAGATACTCAGGGAGCTATACCTTGAGCGCCGGACGCTGCTTGCAGGAGGGGACACGGTGACCCCAGAGGAGATGACCGCGGCCCGGCGTTTGGCCCAGGAGTGCCTGATGGATGAGTGGCAGGAGAGGCTGGAGGGGAATCCAGCTGGAAGACGAACGGTTAATGCCATCCGCCCTCTCCTCCGCGAGTGGTGCAACCGCGGGTTTGGGTCACTGACCTTCAGACTGACACAGGTGTTTTCCGGGCATGGGTGTTTCGGAAAATACCTGTGTCGGATAAGAAGGGAGGCGACAACACGGTGCCATGATTGCGGCGCTGGGGTGGACAGTGCGGGGCACACCTTACGAGTGTGCCCTGCCTGGTCCTCCCAGCGCCGCAATCTGCGCACTGTGATAGGAAGGGACCTCTCGCTATCAGGCGTAGCTCGTGCCATGCTTGATAGTAACAGGTCCTGGGATGCGGTAGTCTCCTTCTGCGAGGATGTCATCTCGCAGAAGGAGGCATCGGAGCGGATCCGCGAGCAGGAGGCTCATGCGGATCGGCTTCGACGCAGACGGACGGGGCGGAGGTATCAGCGCTTTGCGCGCCTCATTCCTCTCTAGCGGGGCGGTGCGGTGCGGATCACACGGCCCCCTTCCCCGGTTGTCTTGGGAGATGGCCCCGCTTGCTCGGCCATCTCTCACCGCGTAGGGGCCTGGAAAACCGGGCTGGCAGTCGAGTCGTAGGAGGAGCTTGCCACACCGGACCCTCCAATTTACTACTCCAAGCGACTGCGGTGAGAGCAAGTAGTGAGGGGTTTAGTGGGTATTCCCCCTTCCTGACCCCTCATCGAGTCCTTGCGACTGGATGGAGGGTCAGGAAGCGGCTAGGCGAGTCCAACATAACCACCGTCCGCACACCAACGTGGACGGGGTATGCGTAAAGGCATTCCCCTCACTATAAAAAAAAAAAAAAAAAAAAAAAAAAAAAAAAGTGCTGTTCTAGGTCGCGCCAAACTTTTAGTCCACTCTAAAGTTGCTTCGTGCAGATTGTTCATAGCAAAATATAGGTATCAGCTACTGTTTTTTATTCATTAAAATTATTATCAATTTTAACCTTTTAGCATCTTTTAGTTTTTTAAAATAAGAATAAAAATAAGCGTACATAAATATAAATATTATTGGCGAGATTTGTACCTATGTATGTGTGACTAATGTTTTGTTCTTCTATTACTATTAAATGTATTAATATCTTTTCAGGCTTAAATCTTAAAGAAGAGCATAACATTCATGAAAGTTAATAAACATGAAGATAAACTTGCTATGCCCTCAGAGTCTTACTATATTCTGCACCCAAGAGGTAAACAATTTCATAATATAAATATTTGAATTCTTTTCTAAATTTAACCAATAGTATTTAAATACAAATTTTTTTGAAGAGTGCTTATTATTCCACCTTACTAGTTGGTGTAGTCTGCCCCTAATTGTCTATTTTTGAAACCTATCACAATTCCTTTAAAAGTTTAGTGAGTGTGATAGCGATTTATAGAATTGTGTAACTTTGTAAATCATTTTCATAATGTGTAAGTAGAAAACCATTGGTTGTTTTATTGATAATTATTTTCAATAAAGATTTGGGTTAATATGGGAATTTGCCCTTTTCTCTGTGGAAAAGCAAGCATATAGCAATAAAAAAAGCATATCTTAATAATCTTCTTACATTTTCAGACTTCCCTTCAACATCTGGTTCTAGTCTGTTGACATCTAATATTCCATCTGGATATAAAGAGAGCAATTCACGGGATTCTAGTAATCTATCGATCCTATACAGAGGCCTATAATTGATTCCAAACAAAAAGGTATAACCATATTTGTATTACCAAATTAAATTAGTTTTATTTCTATTTTATACATGACTAGCGGTTCCTCGCGGTTTCACCCGCGTGGTACCCCTTTCTGTGGGAATATCGGGGTAAAATATAGCCTATCACTCGGGAAGAATGTAGCTTTCTAATGGTCAAAAAATTTTCTAAATCGGTCCAGTAGTTTCAGAGCCTATTCGATGCAAACAAACAAACAATCACAATTAAATAACTTTACATACTTTGTCATGTTAAACAGACTCATTCTTAGTTATGTATTTATTACCTTATCTCCTTACTTTATTTAGGAATTCTGTTACTCTCCTATACCTCTAGTAAACTAATAATATAGTAGGTACACACGGCGGCACATCAGACTATACATGTTGACCTTTGCTTAACCTGATGTTTGATGAAATTTATAATTCTTATCTTTATCTTTTACAGAATTGTCTCCTAAAAGGATGCTTTTTAAAAATCTCTGCTGGTCTCCTGGGAAGTTCTTCGACTGTACCTTTCCCGTTGTAGCTATATGATTGCGCCATAACAAAACTGACCATTTTCCTGCCTACCATATTTAATTTTATCAAAATCTGAATGCAGTTCAAAATTTCTCAAAAATTTATAGATTGTTTCAAGAATTTTTTCACGTAGCTGCAACGGTTAAGGTATCTTAACTCTTCATCATCATCAGCTTTCCCTAAGGATGGGAAAGGAGAATGTGCCATGTATGACTCACAACGCGGACCCAATGCGCAATGCGGATTGGTGGGTTTAGACGACTGCAAATGCAACCGGGACCAACGGCTCGACGTGGCTTAAGAGCCATTTCGCAATTAGAGCCATTTGGCAGTTGTCTCATTTTCATAGATTGTGGAAAACACATTGTGTTTTTTAGAAAAGTGTTTCATTATGTCACTACAACGCAATGTTACGGATATTTTGTATAAGTTATTTTATTCGTACAATAAATTGAGTATTGGTTAGAATTAGGAAGAAAATTTTCGAAAACTTTAAGCTCGTAGATCTAGTATTATTGCAGTATTGACAATGTTGAAATATGTTTAATAATGTAATGTATTGCGTTGTAGGGATATAATGAAACGCTTTTCTGAAAAACACAATGTGTTTTCCACAATCTTTAAAAATGTTTATTGTGCGAGCGAGACAATTGCAAAGTGCGAAATGGCTCTTAACCTTGCGTGACAAAGGAGCTCGGGAAGGAGAAATGTTTGGTCACCCATGCGGTATCCCACCATTGCGAAAGTTGCTTAACATCAACAATCGCCGGCCGGCCGAGCGCGTGAACTACTGCGATTGCCCGCCCTTCATGCCCCTTTAGTTGCCACCCTATTTTTAAATATAAAAAATTTTTTTGGCTATGTATGTCCATTTATTATTTCTTTCTGTTTCTTCTACAAGCTTTGTCATTTAAGGGTTGTCTGGAAGAAATCGCTGATAAGCGATAAGACCGCCCCTTTTGTGCAACTGTTTTGTTAATGTTTACATTTATGTATGTTCTGTCTGAATGTGTGCAATTAATAAAGTGGTAATTTAATAAATAAATTTATTTTTTCCATGACCTAGACCTAAACTTAATTTGGCCGGACTATGACTATGCGTTACCTCACTGCGTTAGTTTAAAGTTCTTTTATTTTGTATTGTCTAAAACGCAAAGTAGCGAGTCATGGTCCAACCAATTTTTGAAAAAAATAATCTTAATGTAATGGAAAGCAAGTTCTTTCTATCGATAATATGGCACAACACTAGTATCGATATGGACGTACCCTTCCAGTGTTTTCCCAACACTAGTACCTACTCGCACTGCCATGCATGCCACAGATTAACAGGCGACACTAGCGCTTCGCGGCAAGCTAATGAAACTAGTTTTTACCTTTGTCGTATCTGTAGCTTGCTACATATATAGTGATCTGTGCTCATCTGTCTGTGGCGCCCGCCGCGGCTTGTGGCCGCGGCGCGCACGAGTTGTTCGTTCGTTCGTCCGTTCGCCTCGGTCGGACGGGCGGGCGGGTGGGTCTCGGGCATACGATATTTTCTAGCAAGATTGACCTAAGATAAAAAGAATTGTCAATATTTTTAATCAAATCTATTTTGAAAAATTCTTATGGAAAGAAACTTTCTGAGAAGTATTCCGTAATTATTCCGAATCTTTCAGAAGTTTTGCAACTGTAGTACTCACCAAGCGCGCTGCCTCGCGCGAGGCAGAACGTTTGCCACGTGCGGCGGGCCTCGCACGAGGCTGCTCGCTTGGTGAGGACTAGGGGTCACGAATTCGAAAGTATATTTGAAAACCGGGTTTACGGTTTTAAATTTGTGACAAAACCGGTTTTCCGGTTTTTTCGGTGATTTCGATTTTATTATTTGATGTTAACAAAAATCGAATGTCAAGAATTATTCTTAATTAATCAGCCTTAATAATCATTTGTTACAATAATATTACCAATTAGTGCCTCTTGGAACATCCCTTAAAGTCAAATTAAAATTATATTCATCATCATCATGTCAACCAAACGACGCCCAATGCTGGACATAGGCCTCCCCCAAGGATCTCCACAACGATCGGTCCTGCGCTACCCGCATCCAGCGGCTTCCCGCGTCCGGTGACTAGATCGTCGGTCCACCTTGTAGGGGGCCTGCCCACGAAACGTAGTCCGGTAGGTACGCAGTCGCCATTCGAAAATTCCGCCCAAACGGCCATCGGTTCTCCGCGCTATGTGCCCCGACCACTGCCAGTTCAACGATGCAATCCTTCGAACGATGTCGGTTGTTTTAGTTCTCCTGCGGATCTCATCATTTCTGATTCGATCGCGCAGGGAAATACCGAGCATCGCTCTCTCAGTGATCTTGGGCCTTCTCATGAGACCCATACTAAAGGACCACGTCACGATTCCATATGTCATAACTGGCAACACACACTGGTCAAAGACTTTTGTCTTGAGACATTGAGGTATTTCGGACGCGAATATATGCCGGAACTTTCCGAACGCAGCCCATCCGAGCTGGATTCGACGAGAGATCTCTTTCTCGAAGTTTGACTTACCTAATTGGACCGTCTGTCCCAACTCCCAGGTAAACATAGTGGTCAACAACTTCGAGTGTAATGTTCCCAACATTAACTCGCCATTGATGTTGATGCTGCATCCTTTTCAGTCCAGAAGCTCAAAAATATCCTCCAACGCAGCTGTGAACAGTTTAGGAGAGATGACGTCTCCCTGTCTCACAACTCGCTGTAGTTGGTAACTTTCAGTTTCTGTAATCGGACTGACATTGTGGCGTTTTGGTATAAGTACCTTAGCACCTCGATGTACTTGCAGTCTATTTAGCACCTCTGGAGAGACTGCGGCACCGCCATAGGCTTTCTCATAGACCACGAACGCCAAGCAAAGTGGCAAGTTGTACTTACTCTTCGGTCTTCTGTATAACTTGCAGAAGCGTATGAATGTGGTCTTTGGTACTTTAAGTACCTAGCAGGCAGATGAGAAGGCTTTTTCTACTCTTCTACTTAGTCTGCGGTTATGAATTGGGATGATCTAATATTGTTTTTAATGGCTCAGGATTCTAGAACTGTTTGAGCGCTGCGTGAAACCAGTGTTGCGAGTTAGATCCTATTTCCAGAAATCAGGTAGAGTGGGAATTTTTGGCCAAAAATGTCGACCAAAGTTAAAAACCGCAAAATCGAAATAGCCGGTTTTGTCAAATCTTAAACCCGGTTTCAAAAATTAGCGGCAAACCCGGTTTACTCGGTTTTTTCGATTTCGGTGAAACCGGTTTTGTGACCCCTAGTGAGGACCCGCCTAATCACGTAAAACGGCTGATCGGATTTTGATGAAATTAAAACATAGAATACCTACATTTTATCCTGGTTATTGGTCCCCTAAGGATTTTCTCGAATGTCCACGCGGACGAAGTCGCGGGCGGAAGCTAGTAAATAATAAGTGTGTGCCTCACAATCAAAAACTTAGTTCTGAGTAGCTTAAAGGTACCCAAGAACTTGTTAGGTACCAAGAACTTTTAAGTAAGTACTAAGATGATTTAGGTTTATATACACCCTATTTACCCCCTGGGTTTGATTTTCGGAAAATTACGAAATGGGTTGCCTATTTGTTTTTAGAAGTACCTACGTCTACAAAGTTTCAAGTTGAAATGTCTATTTTACACCCTGATTTTTATTCAAAATTTCACCCCTATTTCAACCTTTTAGGGTTTGAATCATGTTCAGCGTATTAAACATCAAAATCAATGCCATTTTTGCAATCGTCATCCCATAAAACCTCAATAACGACATCCATATCTATTTTTAGGTTTATTTATTCCATTTGTAACGGTTCAGAATCGCACCTGAACTATCTCGAATATTTCTTAAAGATTTAAAGTCGAAATATATTAATGTTACTTACCTCAATAACTTTTTAATAGTATAAATAGATCCTGGTGTAGGAATAAATCACAAAATCAAATTGGGTTGTGTCAACTGGGTTGTATTGAACAAAATTAGCCATTTACCATGTTATTGCGCTGAGAATTTGCTTCATACTTTGTCAACACAGTGTAGATAGGTGGGAGATTCTGTCTATAAGGCTTGGGGCTTGTTTAGTGGTTTCAGATTACTTGAGGTAAACACTGAAAAAGAAACGGGTTAATAGTAGCAGAGCAATTGTGGTCATTTGCATTTAATTTGGAAGTTAACACTTAAAGTTTTATGATTAATCTGAGGAAGTTAGATACAGTAAATTTGTTTGAATTAGCGAGAAAATATAGTTAATAAATACCTGAGATTCAGGGATTGAAACAATGATGTTTCACAACAGTTGGACTTTGTGACAAATTATTTCATATAAGAAGATGCACTTTGTTGAGGGTTTTGTCAATCGAATTTGCTTCACGGGAGTGTGGACAATACTTGTATTTCAATATTGTTTCACGAAATAATCGACACGAACTGTTATTAGTTAGTAAAATTATAAATCTTGGAGCATGTTAATTTAGACATATTTGTAAACTGACAGGTTCTAAAACAGAGTTTGTAGGCATGTTTTCAATACAGGCTGCGTGTTAGTGGCTTACGGTTACACATATGAACTTTGGTTTAATTACATCACATTAGTCTAATTATTATGTTTGGAGCTAAATATTTATTTTATACAATGTTAGCAAAATACTGAAATAGGTTATGACAGATAAACAAGGATGCTCCTAGCGGCAGAGTTGAGAACTAAGACAAGTCAAATGACATCACATAAATATAGCGAGAAGTTTTTACTCACAGAATGTTAAATTAACATTATGTATAACTTAAATAAAAATATGGGTTAAATAATCAAAAGTACAGAATATTGGTTTCTATCTTAGATAAGGTTCAAAGTTTCAAATATGGGGAATGTATATTGGCTAGAGGTGATACGTTCGGAAATTATGTTCGAACAATTACTATTTTGATAATAGTTTTCATTCGTAAATAATAAAAAAGGGATCATACAAAATAATGTGTTTATATTATGTGAGAAGGTAATATTTTGAATAGTTTAGTAAATTCTATAACTTAATATTAGATAGTCTTGTAACTATCAAAGGTTTCTGAACGAAAGCCTAGCGGGGCGTTCAGGATGTTTGAAATGGTTTGGCGTTAGACGCTAGGTGGCCGATGAGATTGTGGGGGGTGAATAGGGATTTTCAATGAAATGTCTCCTATTGGGTAGACAGGAATAGTTGGGTTGCCATGTTGTGAGAAATAAATACCTTATTTATAAAACAGGGAGAGGGGGTAATTATTGATGTATGGTATTCACACAAGATTAAAAGTAAAATACTTTAATTGTTGTAAAGCGGAAAAAGAAATATTTATAGGAAATAAAATTGGGAAAAATGAATAATGATTATTCTAGAATGTACAATTAAGACATTAAAACTAATAAACCTTAGTCAAATTAGTATTTCAAAGTTAAATAATTAGACATGAGACATTTAAGAGACGGATTAGAAATATACTGAAAAGTTTCCATTAAACATAGGGGTAAAATTTCCCTGAGAGTGGGGAGAATTTCTAGTATGTAAGAAAATGACAGGACGCTATGACGATAGAGTAGGGATGTGGGACGCCACTTTTTGGCGCGGTTTGAGTAGGTCTATATAAGCAAAAAGGACGCGACGCCCGGTCTTAGTTCTCCGGCATAGACTTCGAGGCAACACGTATGGAAGACGAAGCACTTTTTGAAGAAGTTTTCATTTTAAATCAAGCCAGAAGTAGTCTTCAAGCAAGTGTACAGTGAGTCCTTGCCACCATAGGGCGTTTATTGGGTTCGCGATCTTTTAAACGTTTTAATTTTGGAATTCTGACTGGTAAATTGGATCCGAAATTAAAAGGTCTAGTTTGTTTACAGAAAGCATTTCAATTAAAGTAAATTATTCCCAAGTAAAATCCTAGAAAATGGGCTTAATTTGAGTCAGAGAGGGTTGGAAGCATAGAGTTTGTTTCTTCAGGAGTACATGCTTATGTCTCCGGGCTCCAGGCAAGGCTCACGGGAGGTCGCTAGGTAAAGAAAGTCTGGCATTGTGGAGTGTCAGATGGGCGTTCAATGGATAACGCTTAGTAATTTCCACATGGTTTGATCAGGCGGGCTGTTTTCATTGACAGTTTTTCAGTTAACACGTCTGATGGCGCGGGGCGTATGCCCCAGATTTGGAGGCAGTTGCGGCCTGATTAAACCATACCTACCTGTAGGGTGTCTATCTGTTCCCTTCCCAAGCAGATGGACCACGGCATGAGCGATAGGATTTTAGGGGGCCCTCTCACCCAAACTTGACAAAATTGGGGCGTCAGAACTGGCGATACAGGCGCCAGGTTTGTGTTTGTTAGGAAAGTCGCATTTAGTCGGAAATTAGGCAGGTAGGTACCTACTTAGAATCACGAGCTAGGTAACTCGAAGACCTTTGTTCTGGCAGAAAGGGGGAGGTCTGCTGGAGCAAGGCTACGAGGGGAGTCTGGTATACAGAGTAGGTAGAATGAGTAGGGTCGCTGTAGGTCTATAAGTAGCATTATGTGTTATTACAAATATATCTACGATCAAATCCGAATATTGTTGACATCCCTAGCCATAGATTCTTGTGACAGACGAACAAACCAATTGGCAATTTGGGGCAATTTGACAGAATGATTATAGATAGTTGGGAAAAGTCCGATTGACAGTTTCCAGCAAAATGGCTGTCTTTTATCTAACAAAATAATGTTACATCTTAGGAAGAGAGATTAGGTAAACTAGTGCTTTCAGTATTTGGGAAATGATTTGTGAAGTAACAATACTAGTGGAACAGTCCAAAGAGCTTGATTAGAGTAATCTTTATAGGTTCACGCATTGCAAAGATATGAAGGTTGAAATAATCTATCAAACATAAGTGGAGAATCTAAATTTACCTATGTATTTGGCTTGACAAAAGGTAATATATTCCTATGATGCAAAAGGCACCTATAATAATCTATAAATTGAGCTGGTTGCGGAAGAGTTCTCTGGATTAGACTACTGCTATATTAGTGTATGAAAAGGATTTTGTTCGGTGGCGGGAGAAGATGTTTAAACTCGAAGGAACTCGGTGTAATGTTGACCAGTGTCTTATGGAAGCTGATGTTGATTCAAGGTTTTCTAGATACTAACCTATTGAGTTGGAACATGGTTCTATCTATTAGCCATAAATTATGTAAAGCTATCGGGGTGAGGCGAAAGCTTCTGTTCAATTTGGTTGGATTCTTAAGTTATTTCCAAGACCAGTTCAATGGTGAGATTAAGGATATATTACCATGAGTGAGATTCTTTAGAGACAAATTTTAACCAACAAGTTGCAAGAGTTCAATAAGATCCGAGTCAGACATGTAGACATAGCTAGGGAATTTAGTTCTACGGGGAAACTTGGTCATAGAAAAGGTTAGGAGAGTCTATATTTATATGTATTTACTATGAATTAGATTTGAGTTCTCTCCTCTCAGGAGTCAGACTTGCTGGTGCTCCTAATTTAAGCTCTCAACCTGTTGGATTTATCCCTATAAGGATTATTCAACAAAAGGAAAAGGATATGTCAATTAACATTAATTTTTAACTGCTGCTGCCATGAAGGAGAAAGATCTCTTCATGTAGACCAGCAAGTCGCTTTGAAGCATTTAGCTTGGTCCTCTTTTATTTATATATACATAAAGAATTGACGAACATGACAGCTTGACTTTATATGTTGAAGTTTGTTTTTATATGAAAATGTAATAAAGCAGCGCCGGAGGAGGGATGTCCAAGTTTGGTGACGAGTTCCACTGTTATGGGCGGCGGAGGTGCCCTGACTTTACCGGTTAAATAATATTGCTGGAGCATTTGTATTAGGCAAAAATGGTGATTAAAATCAATAGTGACTCTCTTCACTTAATTATTATACCAATTTCCATCTCTGACTTTGCAAGCAAAACCATATGCTGAAGCTAATAGGTACTATTATAGATATAGTGTTTCCATCTTCCAATAGATATAACAAATTTTCATTTCTAATTTGCAAGCAAAACCATATGCTGAAGCTAATAGGTACTATTATAGCAATGGTGTCTCCATCTTCATATAGGTATATCAAATTTCATTTCAAACCACACATGCCAATTTCACCTTAGGCCTTGCAAGCAAATCCGGATGCTGTGACTAGTTTCAGTTCCATTGTAACCTAAATTATTAAATTCCACCAGTTTTAATAGACAGTTAACCTTGGGTCAGTAACCAGAGAATTAGCATGGTGGACTCAGCATTATAAAATTATTGGTCGATGCAGTATGCTGGACCTAGGAATCGGTTAGGACCTAAATGTTAAATGTCCAAGCAATGTAGGGGTAAACTAATGTTAGGTTTATACAAGAGTATTAGCTTATTTTAAGTGTCTTGGTCGCTATAAATGAGGCTAGAAAACTAGAAGCAACGACCATAGTAGTATGAACAGCTGTTAAGTTGATGTAGGCATATAGGCAGTTCAAAGTATGAGTTAGTTAGTAGTAGGGTTAGTCTCTGTCGCTTCATTTAAAAGATCATGGGTCTACGCTTTACAACCAGGGTTCTCCGTTACGACGTCACAGGCCACTTCAGAGTTGATTCAGAGCATCCATAGTAGTTATCTATATATTAATCGGACAACAGTTAGGTATTACAGCGTTCAAGCTAGCTAGGTATTTCAGTAACTAATGGAATCCTTGACAGAGGTTCAGTATTAGCATAGAGTAAATACTAGAATGGTTTGTTAGTATATTTAGGTCATCTATTAGGTTAGGCTATTTAGAAAGTATGTAAGGGCGGATGTTACACATTCAACCTCTAAGGGGTTGTTTTTCGAAAAAATACGAAATATGTGTTTGCTTATTTGTTTTACTTTCCACCCATTAGCCTAAATAATAAATTTTATAAACGACTTTCCAGATACAACATTTCATCCTCCTTTTCACCCTTTCGGGGGTGGAATTGTCGAAAACGCTAACACAGGTAAATATTAATTTTCAATTGTCAGCCTAAATACAAAATTTTAAGATCCTAACTTCAAAACTGACGGACTTTCATACAAACATTCTAGGTATCTATGTGCAAAATTTCTAAGGTATATTCTAAGGTATCTATGTGCAAAATTTCAAGTCTCTACGTTCAGCGGTTTGGGCTCTGCGTTGATATCTCAGTCAGTAAGTCAGTCAGTCAGTCAGACAGTCAGGACTTTGAATTTTATATATATAGACTAGCACAGATAATATAATACTATACTAGTGTACTAGCGACCCGGCCCGGCTTCATTTGAATAATTTGTTGGTGTTTCGACAGTTACAGTCATTTTAAATGTGATAACTTCTAAAGTACCTATTCATTTAAATGATATAGGGTAAAGGACAATTTTGATTTACCTACATTAAATGGCCAAGGTAACTTATTTGGATAAGGATTAATACCGATTATAGGAGAAATTAGCTTTGCAAATAAAGTAATATTTTTAAATTACTTAAAGATAAAAATGGTTACTGTGAGTCAACCTTAGGAGATACACATATGACGCTGTTGCGGACTTTTTTGTTGGCCTTTTAATGATATACAATTCCGTAGTAAATTATTTTGATGCATTTGATGATCGCAATGTAAGCGCTCGAAAAATCGATTTTTTACGGCTTCACCAAAAATCATGTAAATTTCTCTATAAAGTACATAAATACGTAAGTAATTAGAATATTTTGTATGTATTTATAAACGGTTGGAATAAAATTTTCTAAATGACAGTAAAAGCTGCATCAAAATCCGTTGCGTGGTTTAAAAGAAGAAAGCTTAGAAACTGACAGACAGATGCATAGAGCGACTTTATTTTATGCTATGTACCTACCTACCTAATGATAAAGTGATGATAAGCCTCGGCACTTGCTACTCTATTAGAAGACGGCTTCTCGGTGCCGAGGTTTGTACCTACCTAGCAGTGGCGTAGCGAAGGGTACATAGGTACAAGCTGATTCTCATCGGCTTACCTTAATATCATAGATTAAAAATATGTTTTCATCCGTTTCAAGCAATTCAGGAACATTAAAAATTTACTAAAATAATACGTACCTACCTACCGTACGTAGGGAGGTACCTACTTTCTTCAACACTTAAAACATCTACAGAAATTTTTTTAAGAGGTACCTACCTAGATAGTAAGATATCTATCCATCTATACTTACTTTTACTATGATTGACTTTTTTCTAGCTAGGAAGGTGTTTCAAAATAAGTGTCAACTGCTTTCTAGTGCTTTTTACCGATTGCTGCCTTTTTATCGTAACCTACTCCCGTATTTTTCGACGATCGAAATATTCCGAATGTTTCGTAATACTTCGGAATATTTCGTAAGTATTCCACGGGAAAGATTCGGAATTATTCCCGACTGCAACTGTAGTAATGACAGCTTGATTGCTCAGGACTACAGTTGCAAAACTTCTGAAGTATTCGGAATAATTACGTAATACTTCTCATAAAGTTTCTTTCCATCAGAATTTTTCAAAATAAATTCGTTTGAAAATATTGGCATTTTTTTATCTTAGGTCAATCTTGCTAGAAAATATCGTGCCCGAGTCCGGCGGGCGACGACGACGACGGATGAACAAACAACTCGTGCGCGGCGCGCGGCGCCCGCCGCAGAACAAATTCTATTCTAGTTGGTGCATGGCAGGCGGCGCGCGCGGCGCGCAGGGCGGGCGGGCGAGATTAGCGGGGCGGGGAGTGGGAGGCGATGCCCCCCGGGGAATTATTCGACCGCTCCCCTTCCCCGCAGAGAAGGATTCATAATGTTTCGCAATAATTCGCGGTCTAAGAAAATATTTCAATTTCGATAAAAATAAACGTGAGCGTTGTTTTTAAAAACGAAGTGCTTACCTATTTGCTCAGTGATGGATTGATGGTGAATTGGTTGTTATTATTATTGTAGCGTAATTAGCGTAAGTAAAATTTGAATGTTTATTTTATTCCTTACCTATGTAAGGCGACATTAACAACAAAAGTAGGTAGGTACCTACTTACAGCAAAACACTAATTTTTATAGGTACCTACTAGCGGCCCAGCCCGGCTTCGTTTGAACAATTTGTGGGTGCTTCGAATCTGTGATAACTTCTAAAGTGTTCATTTAAATGAAATACGGTAAAGGATAATTTTGATCTACCTCAATGATATCGTTTTACCTACATTAAATGGCCAAGGTAACTTATATAGGTACTTATTTGGATAAGGATTAATACTGATTAGGAGACATTAGCTTTGCAAATAAAGTAATATTTTTAAATAACTTAATAAATATAAAAATTACTGTGAGTCAACCTATAGAAATAAGGCGACTTCGGGTCTTTTTTGTAGGCCTCTATGATATACAATGCCGTAGTAAATTATTTTAATGTAGGTAGGTATCTCATACGGTTAAGGGTGGTATTCCACTTATCAAAGATCTTTGTCCAAGAAATTGGACGTCGAATGTATGAAATTGGACGTCAAAGTCGTCCAATATGCGTCCAATTTCTTGGATCCAATGCATACTGGACAAAGATCTTTGATGAATGGAATACCACCACCCTTAGCCAGCAGCTTTCGCAATGTACACTCGACAGCACATCAGGTTAAACAGTTGAACTGCGATAACAGCTTTTATTACGTAGGGTATAAAGGCGGTCTCAAGGTCAACATGTATAGTCTGATGTGCCGCCGTGTGTACCTAAGCGCTCGAAAAATCGTTTTTTGACGGCTTCATCAAAAAACATGTAATTTTTCTCTATTATATAAATACGTAATTAGAATGTTTTGTATGTAGGTATTTATTTATAAACCTTCGAGAATAAATTTTCTAAATAACAGTGACAGCTGCATCGAAATCCGATGCGTGGTTTAAAAGAAGAAAGGTTAGAAACAGACAGACAGAGGCGGAGAGTGACTTTATTTTATACTATGTACCTACCTACTTACCTACCTAGTGATAGTGAAGTGATGACCTAAGCCTCGGCACGGCACTTGTATTGCTAGGTACGACCACTTATATTGTGGTTCGACGGCTATGCCGATTACGGCTATACTCCGTGACTCCGTGCCGAGTTTTGTACCTACCTAGCAGTGGCAAAACGAAAGGGTACATACCTACAAGCCGATTCTAATCGGCTTACCTTATTATAGTTTAAAACCTTTTATCATAGTTTAAAAATATGTTTTCATCCGTTTCAAGCAATTCAAAAACATTAAAAATTCGCTAAAATAATAGTTACTTAGGTAGAGTATAAGTGCCTACTTAAGTACCTACTTCTACACTTAAAACTTCCACAGACATTTTATTTAAGAGGTACCTAGATAGTAAGATATCCATCCATACTTCTTTTACTATGATTGACTATTTTTCTTGCTTAGGTAGGTATTTAAAAATAAGTGTCAAAACTGCTTTCTACTGCTTTTTTACCGATTGCTGCTTTTTTATCGTTACCTACTCCCGTATTTTTCGACGATCGAAATATTCCGAATGTTTCGTAATACTTCGGAATATTTCGTAAGTATTCCACGGGAAAGATTCGGAATTATTCCCGACTGCAACTGTACTCAGGACCGATGTCGCCGCGTCTATGAATGTGTGTGTTCCTACTCCTCCTTCCTACTGTAAGCATTAATTCCGCACACAAATAAAACCTTACAATCAACCTCTCTTGGCGCTGCAGGAATTTAAAATAAACCAATCACACTGTGCAGCAACAATCAAACTACCAATAAATAAGACTGCATTTGAAATTCATTTCTTTCAGTGATGTCATAATAACCTGTCTCGCTCGCATAGACCAAAATAATATTATGTCTGATAGGGATGGCAGAATAAAAGCGAGACAAGAAGATGCATAGTTTTTATTTATAAACTTAGGGGACACTAGTGTAGTGCAGTGGTCGATAAAAGTTTAAAGAAGTTTAAGTCAAAAAGTTTTATTCATACAATTAGATGAAATAATATTATTGTTTAGGAATCGTCTAACTTTTTTACTAGCCTTTAATAGTAGATTGTACAACAAGTGCATAAATTTATTTATTTATTTTTATTTTATTTTAGAAATTTTAGGAAAACTTACAGCTACTTATAAGTACTTACATTAGTTGATGACATAATTATAGAGGGCCAATTAAAAGTTTCCACAGATAGTTAAAAAAACAAATAACAAATAACAAATAGAAACACCTTACACTCCGAGAGCAGTCGAGTAAAAAGTACTAAAGTTCCCAAAAAAAAAATTACTAAAAAATAAAATTGTTTTGCTACATTTTTAGAAAGAAAAAATAATAGATAAACTAATTAACCAAATAAAGATAGATATGATAATATGAAAGAAAATTAAAAATACAATACTCAAATTAGGTTTCAAAAGAAGTTATCATTAATTAAACGTTTTAATTTAGATACTGAAGAGTTGAATAAATCCATGTCAACATTTGTTTTTGCCAAAGTATTGAATGAATCACATGCTCTAACAGAGAATGCGTTTTGCCTATAATTAGTTTTTACATGTGGTAAATACAGTAAGCTGGGGTTTCTGAGCGACTTCGAGTTAGTGCGCAGTCCTATGAGTTCAAGCAGCTCTGAGCAGTCTATTGTGCCATTCGCTATGTTAAAAAGATATGCTAGGTAAGAGGTATTTCTTCTCGTACAGAGGAAGGAAATGAAATTTGCGACATCGTGCCATATAGTCGGGTAGATAAATCCCAGCGCGATACTGAAGATATTTAAGGAATTTCTTTTGAATTCTTTCAATTATTTGAACATAAATATCATAACCAGGGTTCCAAACCTGCGAGGCATATTCTAACTGACTGCGAACGTATGCACAGTATAAGATTTTCAAAGTCTTCATGCTAGTGAACTCTGAGGACATTCGTAAGACGAAACCAAGTGCACGAAATGCCGTACTCGTGATGTTATAAATATGAGTATCAAAGATAAGTTTACTATCAAAAGTTACACCCAGGTCTTTGATAGTATCAACTCTTGTAAGTAGCGTGTTATGTAGAGTGTAAGGGAATTTTATTGTCGTTTGTTTACGAGTATACGAGCAAACATAACACTTGGAGACGTTTAGATCTAATTTATTTGCAGAACAGTAATTTTGGAACCTTATTAAGTCCTCTTGAAGGTCTTGAGCGTCACTAACAGACTGTATTTTGGTTAAGATTTTCATATCGTCTGCATGAAGTAGAACCCTAGTATTTAAAAAACAGGACGAGATGTCGTTAACAAAGATGTTAAAAAGCAGAGGACCCAGCAAAGATCCCTGCGGAACTCCAGAGGGAATAAACGTAGTGGTAGAGGAATAACCACTAAGGACGATTGTTTGGCATCGATTGTGGACATATGACGTGAACCACCTAAATAGATTGCCACTTATACCGACTTGCTGAAGCTTTTCAAGTAAGATCATGTGGTCAATACGATCGAAGCACTTACTATAGTCGGTGTAAATTATATCAACCTGAGAGGGCTCCGACATATTCCTAGTGAGATACTCAGAACATAAAATTAGGTTAGACGTTGTAGACCGGCCCCTAACAAAACCGTGCTGCTGAGGCATTAGATCGTGCCGCAGTGCTGCGTAAACTTGCGTGTGTACGATTTTTTCCAGGATTTTGGCAAATAAACATAATTTCGAGATCGGTCTATAACTTTCAACCACATTCCTAGGACCTCCTTTGTGGATAGGGGTAACATAAGCCGATTTCCACATTTTTGGTACTATACCTTCGGACAAGGAACGGCGATATAATAGGGTTAAAGGGAACTGTAAACTTTTCGCACACTTTACTATAAAAATTGCCGGGATATTATCTGGCCCCGCAGATTTATTTAGGTCAAGACCTTTAAGAAGTTTGAAGACTTCGTCCTCCACCACATCAACCATATTTATATTGGCGCAAGACGGTAATAATTGTGGCGTGGTTTCGTCAACAATACGAGCTTGAGAGGTCGAACTACTAAGAAAGGTTGAATGAAAATATTCAGAAAACATATTGCAGATCTCAGCGCCTAGATCCGACGAGTTGGCACCGTACTTCATGACAGATGGAAATGAGTTTGATTGGTTCTTACTCTTTACGTATTCTTCACTTCGATTGTGAGGAAAATAAATAGAAATATTGCAAAAAAGAAATAAAAGACCGCCATATTGGCGGGAAGACATTCTTTTTCAATTTTTTTTATACATGGCAATTGGCAGCACAGTGACTTTAGTCTAGATCGTAGTCCATATTTAATGCTCTTGAAATACTTATTTCTTAGAAAACTCATTAATTTTGCCTAGTTTGATTAATTTACTAATTTAACATGGATTATGTACAAAATTGAAGAAACAGAATGAATTGCGTGTGTGACTGTTTACCTGACGACCTTGGTCTTAGAGTCTGAGACTTTAGACGAAGATTTTACTTCATGCACTAGAGCATAAAAAGCAATTTTATGCAGCCTATACCCAAAATAAACACGAACTTTACGAGCATGAGAAGTGAAAAGGATATATTTTAACTGTCAAGATAAACACAACGTATTACGAATGATTATTTCGTTGCTAAACAAAATAATAAGTATTATACTAAAAAAATATAGAAAATGCAAATGCCGAAAGAAAATATTCTCACACTAATGTATTGGAATATTTTCCTATTATACATTATGTAATTATGATTGTTATAACAATTATATTGTTGATAACAATGCAACTGCGAAAAATTATTATTATGAAAAAACATTGGTATTTACTTGTAAAGTACTTTAAACTAATCAAGAATTTTGTGACAATGTTCTTGAATCTCTTCCTTCTCGGTATTTTTTCATTTTTGTTTTGACAATACGCGGAATCATGAATCATGATCATTAAAGTACCTACCTTTTTGAAGTCGGTGCCTTTTCATCATGTATGCTCTTGGCTGGCAAGTAGGTAATTAAAATACATTAATTTTCTTTTAAATTCGGGAACTTTATAAAACCTAAATCATGGAAACGATACTTAGTTTAGAGCCTAAACACATAACCACGCTGTAACATCGCACCACTTAAATAACCGGCGCACCAGGCTAGTTTATTATAAAACTTATTGCCTGACAATTACTTACTCACCGGTTGGAGATGATAAAATTGATGAGATTCGTTAAGTAATTTTAAAGATCTACGAGTAACAGACGGCGGGAAACAACTTTGTTTTACTATTTATGAAGAAATGATGATAAAAATGAAAAAAAAAACTAAATTACTTGATAATCGCAATTTTTTTTTAGAATAAATATATTTCATATCTTGCTAAGTTTAAGATTAGTTTATATACTTAGTTTTGGTTAATTTAAATTCACAATGATGCCGAATGAATGGATTATACAAAAAACTTTTCACTTCCAACATCGTACCTATACAAAAGTACTCATAGAAAATTATATTATCGACAAAACAGCCGAACCTCACCGCGCGTCTCTAGTCATAGAAAAAGAGTAAATGCATTTTACTCTTTGCAACAATTCTATCTATAAATAGTAGATCCATTGCACTTTTGAAGGTAAAGTTGAACAGTCCAACAAAAAAAAAACCATCAATGGATTAAAATTTATCAATTTATTGATTTGTTTACGTTACATATTTTAAAATTCGGTAAAACATTCATAATTATGCTTGGTTGTGGTAGGTTACTCCATTTTTTTGCGTTACTTATGTTGTTGCAATAATTTCGATAGGTATGTAATAATAGCACAAACCGGCATTTTGAGAATGATTAAGAGAAACGATGCTCAGCACGGCTGAATGACAACTGAGGACGTCAAAAAGCATCAACCGACGATGTTAATCGTTTGATGGTCCCTGCGACCAATTTTGAGCACAGTGAAGGGCCCCGATATATAAAGGGCGCAAAGCAATCCCCATCGTTCAATGCTCAAGATCCTTCCTTGCCATTTGCCAGCCAGCCTAGCATGGGCATCACAAAATTTGATGCATTCACGTTTCTCGTCGCCCGACTGTTCACTCACCGCTCACTCAGCAAAGTGAGCCAACAAGCCAAAAACTCTCACTGAGCGCAATAAGCCGCGCCGTTAGTGCAAAGCCACTATCTGTCTATTTTATTTTGTTCAGTGAGAGAGTCGAAAAATCGCCAAAATCACCTCATGTAATTAATGGACGCCCCCTGTCTGTTGGGGTGGCCAAGCTAGATGTGGGCCCAGCAGCCAAGCTGAATGTCATCATTTCACATTTTGGTAAGGAACCGTAAAAGGCTGTGCCGTAGTCATCATGATCGTATTTTATTGTATGAAAACCAGAGCAGCGCCTCTTTCCGTCATATAGCCGCTACACACGCTCCTATCCGACCGCCGATTTGGTGCGGGCGAACTTCACTGCAGATCTGATCCGCGCCTACACACGTTCAGACCAAATCTGCCAGACCAAATCGGTCGGCGCTACACACGTTCCGATTTGGTCTGGCCGACCTATAGCCGTTGTTGCAGTGTTGCCAGCCACTGCTAATCTCCCAATATTATTATTTATAAATACTGAAAACATCAATTTGCTTGCAATAAATAAATTAAAAAAAAAACATTATTTTTTAATTTTCTGTTATTTTCATTAAAATACTAAACATGCTAAATATTTACTAAAAGCAGCACTTATTGATAAGGTGTTATGCCCTTTTTATATATATTTAGTTTTACGACAAATTGCTAGTTTTTAAACAAAATATTCTAAAAAAAGAAATAGATAAATAGAATCTTTTCATAAATGGCCATATTTAAACCTTTCGTTCGTTCAGTCCTACGTAAAACTCATGAACGAGCATTAAATTGAATCCTCTGAAAATCCCTTAAACGTAATTTACCTGCTTTAAGGCCCGATTTCACTAATGATATTTAAACGCGATTAACGCTAAACGTGTTTAAAACGTATTTCTGTCCCTGTCACATTCAAACAGATGTCAGAGACAGAACTATGTATTAAACACGTTTAGCGTTAATCACGTTTAAATATCAGTGATGAAAGTCGCCCTAAATATTTCCGCTTTTACATATTTTCTCCCTAAATCTAGGGGAAAACCTCCAAAATTGTCAACACTGCCAAGTTGGTCCGGTCGGAAGCCTACACACGTTCCAATTTGGTAGGAAGTGAAGTTCGTGCGAACCAAATCCGGCCGACCGCGTCAAACACGAATAATAATAATTATGGTCGGACGACTACGCTACACACGTCCAGATTTGGTCTGGAGCAGACCAAATCGGCGGTCGGATCGGAACGTGTGTAGATGCTATTAAAAGGAACTAAAATTCAATGTAAGGTCAAGGTGGCTAATTCCGGCTAGGGGGCATCACCGTCTACTTTGAATTATAGCCGCTACACACGCTCCTATCCGACCGCTGATTTGGTGCGGGCGAACTTCACTGCAGATCTGATCCGCGCCTACAGACGTTCAAACCAAATCTGCCAGACCAAATCGGTCGGCGCTACACACGTTCCGATTTGGTCTGACCGACCTCTAGCCGTTGTTGCAGTGTTGCCAGCCACTGCTAATCTCCCAATATTATTATTATTTGTAAATACTGAAAACATCAATTTGCTTGCAATAAATAAATTAAAAAGAAAAATATTATCGGTTTTAATGTTTTATTACTATAAAAAACAATTTCATTATTTTTTAACTTTCTATTATTTTCATTAAAATACTAAACATGCTAAATATTTACTAAAAGCAGCACTTATTGATAAGGTGTTATGCCCTTTTTATATATATTTAGTTTTACGACAAATTGCTAGTTTTTAAACAAAATATTCTAAAAAAACAAATAGATAAATAGAATCTTTTCATAAATAGCCATATTTAAACCTTTCGTTCGTTCAGTCCTACGTAAAACTCATGAACGAGCATTAAATTGAATCCTCTGAAAATCCCTTAAACGTAATTTACCTGCTTTAAATATTTCCGCTTTTACATATTTTCTCCCTAAATCTAGGGGAAAACCTCCAAAATTGTCGACACTGCCAAGTTGGTCCGGTCGGAAGCCTACACACGTTCCGATTTGGTAGGAAGTGAAGTTCGTGCGAACCAAATCCGGCCGACCGCGTCAAACACGAATAATAATAATTATGGTCGGACCTCTGAGTACTGAATCCTATGGAGATGGCATAATGTTCTATATGAACTATCGGTTATACAAATATGAGCTAAATCGACATTGTACTCATAAACCTGTAGCCATCTTGTTCTATCTTACCTCCAATAGTTCATGTAAAAAGAGACAGCAATATATTTATTCGACCTATTTTTTGGCAACATTGAAACGTGACGTCATCGTAATGCATGATTGAAGCCGGTCGCCATTTAGGTTTCTCGGTATGTGAGCTGTCAACGCGAGTTGTATTTGCAGTGTTTTGTGATAAAAGTCTTTTAATTTGAGACTTTCATGTGAATAAAAGGTATTAATAAGTGAGAGAAAGCTACAAGGAACATGTCTAATTGCAGTGTGGTAGTTTGTGGCATCAAAAAAAGTGAAAATCGTCCAAACATTACATTACACCGGTACGTACTATTTATTTTGCAAAAAAACACCAAAACAATACAATAAATGCCTTGTGTTTTGGTTTTCCTGTGAATAGTTTACTTAGAATTCATACCAAATGTAGCTTACTACTTATTTTGGTGAGTTTTGTTGGTGTATTTCAAGAAAATATAAATCTGTTTGTTTTGCGCTAGAGTTGCCCTTATAGCATTTTTCTTATCGAATTATCGATGTTTTCAAATTTCAAGTGTAAATTGAGTGTATTAATTTTAAACTGTTTTTATTGTTTTAGGCTGCCTAAAAATAACAAAAAAAGAAAAATATGGCTGGATACAATGCGAAAGGAAAATTTAAAGACTCGTACGAAAACTATTTTTATGTGCTCTTTTCATTTAGAAGAACAGTTTCAAACGTCAACGATAGTTTAAGTTTTGAAATAGACGTTAGTTAATTAGGCCACTGGCAAAATCGAAATTATAGTGCGACAACGTTTTCTGTTCCGGTTGCCAAAAACTGGATACTTATATATAACGTGTTTTTTTAATGTCATTTTGCTGTAAAGTTGTTGTCCAACTTACATTCATTCTAGCACATTAAAAGTAAGTATATTTTTTTACCACTAGATGTCGCTTCGCTATATTCTAAATATATAAAAAAAATATGCTTGCTAGTAAAAATCTCGATTCAAACTGTTTATTATTTTATTAAAATAATGCTTGTTTTTTTTTGAAACATTTCTTTTTTTCTATGGTAGGTAGCTAGGTACCTAGTAGGCATTCTCCTTTGTGATTTATATTGTAATGTGTGTTATCTAAAAAAAACAATCCTTGTTGTATAAACATAATAGGTTTTTACAATATGGAGCTTTTTGTTTTATTTCATTACCTTTTTTTACTTAAACAGGTTCTCACGACCTTTGATCTGGAATTCTGTGGAGGTCTCGCATGTGTATAGACGCGTGATTCGGAAAACATAAAAAATTTGATCATAAAATTGCAGTTTCTAAGTAAAGGCGAGCAGAGCCGACAAGTGGGGCGCCCTCTATTAAATTTATTGCTCGCTAAGTATTAATGTATCTACAATCGTACAGATTGAAGCTAAGGTATCAGTTTATTTACAAACTATAACCTCAGTAAAATATAGTAGGTTAGTCTTTTATCTACTACTACTGCAACATGAACTATATTTTACTAAGGTTAGTTTGTAAATAAACTACAGGACCTTATTTTTAATATGTATCTGCGTTTGAATTTTTGATACATTATGTACTTAACAAGCAATAAATTTAATAATAACATGCGGATCCTTGCGGTTTTACCCGCATGGTACTCGTTTCCATGGGAATATCACGATAAAATATAGCTTATGTCACTCAGAAAGAATGTAGCTTTCTAATGGTCAAAGAAATTTCAAAATTAGTCCAGTAGTTTTGGAACCTATTAAATTCAAACAACAACCAATCAAATCTTTCCTTTTTACGATATTACTATAGATGAGGAAGCACTTGGCGGCTCTTCTCGCCTTGAAGCCCCCAGTACAGGATGGCCACTCATGTTCGTCGACCATGATGGGCCACCATGTACAGGGGCGGTTTGCGTTGCTCGCAGGCGGCAATCACACGCAAACTCCCACACCGGGGGCTTTAAGCTCCCAGTACAGGATGGCCGATCAAGTTGGCCGACCATGTTGGCCATCGTGTACAGGGCCAGTTTGCGTTACTCGCAGACGGCAATCACACGCAAACCGCCCCTGTACACGATGGCCCATCATGGTCGGCCAACATGATCGGCCATCCTGTACTGGGGGCTTTACAGTTGTTGCGTCTCACGCGCGCGGTCGGGCCAATGATTGTGTGCACACATGCACAAACACATACACATTGTGTCATTGTCATAAAGAACTTAATTATGTGCAAATGTAGGTATAATTTAAGCACATTATTAAGTTTTATTATTCTAAAAAACTAGGTATATAATTATACACTATAATTCCGTTTTAAATTATCGAGGTGATTACGAAACTGCTTTTATAATTATAGGGTGATATAGGTAGGTAGTCACAAAAATACTTAAATCTATAACTTCATCAATAAATGTATCGATGTACAAATAGGGCAGCACTAGGGAAAAGCGCCATTATGGTTTCTCGGTACGTGTGCTTGTGTGTGTGTGTATGCTTCAATTTTTCGTAGGTATGCCATCTCCATAGGATTCAGTACTCAGAGGGTCGGACGACTACGCTATACACGTCCAGATTTGGTCTGGAGCAGACCAAATCGGCGGTCGGATCGGAACCGATTCTGTTTCATCATAATTTAAAGTTTTAAGCCATTTAGTTAGACTTATTTTACATTCGTGATAGCTTTTAGAGTAAATTTTTAGTGTTTTGTTTACTTTATTATAAATGTGCGCCGCTTGTGTTTCGTACTATATTCCCGCGAAGGACGTTTTAGTCGTAGGAATTCTAATAACATTGTCTTCTTCTTTTATTTTCCATGTACTACTACGGTAGCCGACATGTCACACGATACAAATGACTCGTCTCCGCGACTGGCAATATGATTCTTGATTCGTAATGAAAGACCGGCCAGAGTTCATCCATATATTTTATGTCAACGACATTTTTTTTCGAGAATACTTATAAAATTGTAATACCTACTGTTCAATTTAGAAAATACTTCGTATAACGATTACTGCGCTACCATAGTAACTATGCTGCTACGCTAAGGTAGGCTATTAATTCATGATACAACAAATGTAACTATTTATTATCAAGGTTGGTCCTAACAACCTTGGTGCCCTACCTAACTAGGTGAAGTTTTCGGAATAGCAAAATTTTAATACCCCGTCATAAGTTGTGCTATGGACAATTGGACATAGCGTAGTAAAAAATATTATATTTAAAGTCATGTCAAGAGTAGGCGGACCGCGGACGGAAGACTATACAACATTATATCAAATTCATGGAGATAGCGGCCTAAATAAGTACAAGTTTGAAACAATATAATATTACCATTTTCATTAGCCTCTGTTCATATCAGTTTTCACTAACATCAAACTTGTTTACATACGCCATAGGAATGCTTATTTGCTTACTGTATTAAAAAATAAATGCAGGTTTACACTTTTGTGATAAGTTTTGAGCCACAGGCATGGACCAAAGAATGGCTGTGATCAAACAGCGATGTTAAAATTGCACAATTCTACTTATGTTAACTAACAGCACCTACCTACCTACGTTAACTAACTATTATTTATTTATTATTTATTTATTATTACCGCCTGAGGTACGAGTCCGAACCGGACTGCACGCAGCAGAGCAGACGACATATTGTGGTCGCGTCACTATTCGCGTTTCTATAATATAAGGCATGATGCTATTTATTCTATACTTAATGACCTCACAATACATATACAGAAATAGTGGTAAAATTATTATTTTGCTAGCATGGAAACTCCCCAAGATATCACAGTTTGAAATGAAATGAAATTAAATTAAATTAAATTAAATTTGAATTTTAAATTAGACTCGCCCAAAAATGCTCCATTTATACTACTAAACTGTGACGTCACCGTTTAAGTAGTTTGTATGCAACGCGGAAGAGTTCGGCAGCTCTATTAAAATGTTGTGTTTATAAAAATGGTTTCTAACTACTACGCGTTCATTTCATCATTGCCGCTACCTCACGGCCCGCTTCGTCATACCGCACCCCCTGCGTCGCCCGTGCAGTAATTAAAGCGGGCGAGACGCAGGGGGTGCGGTATGGCGAAGCGGGCCGCGAAGTAGCGGAAATGATGAAGTGAACGGGTAGTAAGTCTTTGCTATATTGCATGGACTATGCATAGGTTTTATTTATTTTAATAAATGTTATACTTTTATAGGCATGGACTTGCCCACCCAACTTTGAAGGGTCATAAAACTTAATAATACGCAATTTATAAAATCAAAAGGTCTACAAGTGAGTCTAAAAGTTCGAAATGTTCACTTTTTCTTTAATATTTCATTATTTTATTCATCAGTAGTAGGTATAATTATTTTATCCCATTTGTATGAAATACATGCCGAAGCAAGTGACAATGTCTCGCAACACTGTTCAATACAATTTCATAGAAACCCGTAGGTAGTGACGCGACGACCATATCGTCTGCTGCTGCCGCGCGCTTCCGGTTCAAACTCGCGCCTTTACAAAAACATATCAATACTAGCTAAACTTATTACTATATTCATAAAGTGCTAAAAACTTATCTGATTCGGTGACAGCAGAGTGGTGGTGGAGGAGCCACTCGCATTGCATTGCAATTTGCAATAAGTACAAAATTAGCTGACAAAATGGATTGTCGGCTGTCAGCAGTAGGTACTACCTTGATTTTTACCTACCTATAATATTTTTCCAAAATTGGAATTTCCAAATAGGTCAAAGAAGTTTTCGACACAAGGCTGGGTTGCACCATTTTGCTTTAAACTTAACTATAACAGATAAACAGACACAAACTTATCCGAGTCAGTGGCCAAATGTTGAACTATGTGCTAAATAATGTAATGTAATTTTTTGTTAGCATATGATTGTGCATCATAGTACCTACTATATTTATATAAGTTATTTGGCTGTAAATTTCCCTAAAATAATAGAATAAATAAATAAATACACATTGTTACCGTTTATATCTGTTACAGTTAAATCAAGATGGTGCAACCCAGCCGTATAAATAATGTACATTTATGTGATTTCGTATGCATTATGCCATCATTCATTTATCATAAAGCCCGAACAAGTTTTCGTTGTCTTTAGAGAGCCAGTTCACTATAAAAAGGGACGCTGGCTGGTCAACCCATCCGTCCATTCAAAATGAACACAAAAACATGCGATATGTAGGCAAGAATAGGCTAGATTTTTACCCGTATTAAATCAATAACAATATTTTTATATTAAATTATAGATACATAAAGAACATAGTTCTCATTATGAATTCAATTCAATTCAAGCCATCATGAGATGCCGGGATTGCCGGGCAACTAACTTTTTTATTTATTACTTACTGAAAAATTGCAAATGAAGTAGGTATTTAGAAAAATATGTAGTTTAAAAAACTATAAAAACACACTTTTATAGGAACAGACTAAAAAGAACAAAATAACCGACTATTCAGTAACTGAAATTAAAAAGCGTGGTGCGCGTTGTGAATATTAAGTACTTGAATGCATGCTTTGCAAAGGGCGCACCACGCTTTTTAATTTCAGTTACTGAATAGTCGGTTATTTTGTTCTTTTTAGTCTGTTCCTATAAAAGTGTGTTTTTATAGTTTTTTAAACTACATATTTATTTTTTACTTTTTAGTTTAATAAATGGCAAGCTATGGATGGATGGTAATCGATTTCACAGTCCATTCATGTGTCTGCCCACCCCGTAAACATTATAACTCAAAGGCGTGATTGTATTTGTTTTACAAATTCAAGTGGAGTCTATTAGTTACCAGATGCGCGAGCCGAACCCTTACTTCATCCTTACTTCATCATCAGACCCTCACCACCAAGTGTAGCGAATAGGTCTCAACAGAACGAAACAAATGAGCCCAAACTCGAGGGGTTTCCTAGTGGTCATTAAGGAGTGCCACTGACTTCGTCTCTGCTCCATCATCAGGCCCTCACCACCTAGTGTAGCGAATAGGTCTCATCAGAACGAAACAAATGTGCCCATCTCAAGGGCTTTCTTAGTGGTCATTAAGGAGTGCCAATGACTTCCTCCCTGCTCCATCATCAGTCCCTCACTACCAAGTGTAGCGAATAGGTCACATCAGAACGAAACAAATGAGCCAGAACTCGAAGGGCTTCCTATTGGCCATTGAGGAGTGCCACTGGCTTTCTCCCTGCTCCATCATCAGACCCTCGCCACCAAGTGTAGCGAATAGGTCTCATCAGAACGAAACAAATGAGCCCAAACTCAAAAGGTTTCGTAGTGGTCATTAAGGAGTGCCACTGGCTTCCTCCCAACTCCATCATCACATCATCAGACCCTGGTCATCAAGTGTAGCAAATAGTTCTCGTCTGAACTCAAACAAATGAGCCCAAACTCGAGGGGGTTTTCTATTGGTCATTAAGGAGTGTCACTGGCTTACTTCCTGCTCCATCATTAGACCCTCACCACCAAGTGTAGCGAATAGGTCTCATCAGAACGAAACAAATGAGCCAGAACTCGAGGTGTTTCCTATTGGTCATTAAAGAGTGCCACTGGCTTCCTCCCTGCTCCATCATCAGACCCTCACCACCAAGTGCGACTCATAAGTCTCATCAGAACGAAACAACGGAGGCCAAACTCGAGGGGTTTCCTAGTGGTCATTAAGAAGTGCCACTGGCTTCCTCCCTGCTCCATCATCAGACCCTCACCATCAAGTGTAGCGAATAGGTCTCATCAGAACAAAAGAAATGAGCCTAAACTCGAGGGGTTTCCTAGCAGCCATTGAAGAGTACTATTGCCCACCTCTTGACTCCATCATCAGATCAGCTCGATGGTAGCAAATTATTGTATTGTCATCGGATTCATATAGACTTGCAAAGTTTCAAATCAATTCGACAATTAGAAGTAGGTTAAAATTGATTTCCAAGATTTTCTTACATTGTGACTTAGTTACAAGTGAAGCTAATAAAAGTGTGGTAAAAAATCGACCCGTCTCACAACCATCCCATCGGAGCTGGTTGTTGATTGTGAAAAATTATTGCATTGTGAATGCAAAAAATTAAAAATTTAAATATTTTATTCATTATGATATTTAATTCTTTTTATGCAATTTTTTTATGTAGGTAAGTATCCTATTTTTAAATTATTTTTAATAGGCTTAAATAAATTAAATAAGTACTTAGTAACTAAGAATAAAAAAGGAACTCATTTCATTGAGCTAGTTTAGGGATTATTTATTGTGTATTACACACACACATACATCTTTGGATGAAAGCACATCACAATTAAATTCGTTCTGTGGTTCTAATCAATGTAGTTCAGTGTAATCTATGGCTTGAAATGACACAATCCAAAGAGGCCTACACATATAGCGTTACAGCCTTCGATCAACAATAGTACCTACTAGATGAAGGCTCACGAACTAAATGAAAACTTTATATGGCACAGACTGACTTTTTTTAAACGGAGAACCGCGCGAGTTTATACATAGTTGGAATGACAGATTTGGCCGAGCGATTCGGCCTTCATCTAAGTACTATTGTTGATCGAAGCTTGGGCGACCGCCCGCGTAGTTACTTTGTGATCGAAGGCTGTAACGCTATTTATGTGTAGGCCTCTTTGGATTGTGTCATTTCAAGCCACAGATTACACTGAACCACATTGATTAGAACCACAGAACGAATTTAATTAAAAAAAAGTATAGAGCTTCAATGCTTTGACGCATTCATATAGGAGCTCCCGAGAGAGCATGTGATTCCAAAAAGATATAAGCTAGCTATGCTAAGCGACATGTGTAAAATAGAAAAAAATTGAATAAAAACGGAAGTATCGTAATTTAAGAGTTTCAATTACTTACTTAAATCGTGGATATTGAGGTATCGGAGCATCACAGTAAGTACCTCTATATACACGTGTTTATGAAATTCAGCAAAATCTGACACAAGTTAGAATTGAGAGTAAAATCGATTCCAATAATAAAAAATAAAGGTAAAATTTTATAAAAAAGTAATATTATATTGTATAGTGCAAAAAACCCGCCTTTTTTAATTACTTTGTTGTTTTTTGTCACATTTAAAAGGGTAACATCACAGATCGCTTTTACCTAACCTACATATCATCCTACCAAAGCTTCTGATTTGAAAAAAATAACAATAGGTACCTATCTACTTAAATATCTTTCTTTTTCATTATTTCACTAACACATTGTAAAATGTACTTGTAACAGAGTACAATAAAAAATTAAGGTCAATAATTATTAATTTGATTGTAATAAATAAATTTATAGAACAAAGTCCAGATATCTACAAAAAAATGCCCCTAGTACTGAAACATTACAGAAGGAAGACCAGTAAATGCCTATGCACACTGCGTATTTGTACGCGCCATCGACGATGCGCGTTATTATCAATACAGACGAGATAGGCCGTTTGTGCACTACCACTGAATTTTACCGATCCGGAAAAAAACGGATGCTTGTATTTAATTAATTACTAATATAAATGATTAATTATTAAAATACAAGCATCCGTTTTTTTCCGGATCGGTAAAATTCAGTGGTAGTGCACAAACGCCCATACGACTGCGAGTTAGACGTACCTAGTGTGTAGAATTTTCTAACTTTTACTTGTCAAACTCGTATGTTTCGAAGACGAAACAATTGCGCATCGACGGTGCGGGTAAAAAACGCAGTCTGCTTAAGCTCTACGACTTGATTGAAGTACACCGTACCTACATATAGAAGTGTACGAAGCAAACGACTTAGCGCAAGAATTTCATATAAGTTATAGTCAACTACTCATACCTATATTAAAAACCCAGAACTGTAAATGTACATACAGTTGGCAGAATATCATTTGTCTAAATCAAAGTGGTATCGGACTTAGAACTCTTAAGATTGGTGTCAGAAGTTCACTACTTGGACTTAGTTAATGAAAATTAAGAGTAGGTGATACTTATATAGAAAACCAGACATTTACAAACCGTATTTACAAAAGCATTAATATATATTTTTTTATATACCCTGTCCTACCTGATAGCGTGATAGATAGCATACAATTTTAAAATAATATAGTTAATTTTAAAAAAACACATGCAGATATATGTATAAATACCTTCAACTTCATAACTTTCTCTGCTGCAAGTAGTTGTTTACTAGAACCATACAAAGCTACCAATTACCTACCTAAGGCGGTACCTAACAAATTAGGTGCAATACTTTTAGAGACATCGCATTGTATAAAAAAATAATTATAAATAGAATTATAAACTAACATAGGTAAACTTTTAAAATATTTTATACTTAAATGTGCCTAATATGAGTGGGTAAGTATCTATGTGCTCTTAAAATGTCGTATGTGTAGTCATCGTCCTTATTCAACACAACCCTAGAGTTTTGATGATGATGATGATTAAGAATGTTATAATGTTAATGCTTACAGACTACTTACTTATATTAGATTGTATTTACTTTTTTGAATATAACAAAAAAAAAAGGAACTTAGTGTGCAATATTTACAAATACTTACACTTAGGTAATTACTCTTATGATATATAGGTAAATATTGTTAATCAAAAATACTTCTTCTTCTTTGGTGCAGGTCCATCGCTGTTGTCGTTATTTCCAGACTCAATCCATTCTGAAATGATATCAATTATACAGGATAAATTTTTCATCAGTGCACAAATTTTTAAGATCGACTTAGAATCGGTAAGTGATCAACTTTCTCCTAGAAACATGGGTCGAAATACGACAAAATTTTTTGGACTTCCCATACTAAATCGATCACGTGATTAGTCTGATTTGTATGAAGAGTCCAAAAACTTTTGTCATTTTTCAACCTATGTTTCTAGGAGAAAGTTAATCACTTACCGATTCTGAGTCGATCTTAAAAATTTGTGCACTGATAAAAAAAATATCCTGTATAAGTCGGCCAACCCTTTTTTTAAGTGCAAAAACATCGTCACTGTCCTTTTATTTAAATAATAAAATTATTTTTATTCATACAGGGTTAATTTTTGAACACCATCCAAATTTTTAAGATCGTCTCAGAATCTGTAAGTGAACAACTTTCTCCTAGAAACATGGGTCGAAATATGACATAAAATTTTTGACTTTTCATACAAATTAGACTGATTACGCGATCGATTTAGTATGGGAAGTTCAAAAAATTTTGTCGTATTTCGACCCATGTTTCTAGGAGAAAGTTGTTCACTTACAGATTCTGAGACGATCTTAAAAACTTGGATGGTGTTCAAAAATTAACCCTGTAATATGCATAGGCATAAGTTCTTATGAATTGAACTCTTCAATAAGGTGTCTTGAGAGCAAGGGGCAAAATCTTTTAACTGACAAGAAAAGCGGGTGAAAAATATTATAATAGCTTTAAAGCCACAGAACAGAAAAACCAGAAAAATCTCTTTTTTTACGTTCTGTGGTGGTCTCTCACCTGAGCGGATGTAACGTTATTGCGTAATCCAGAAGAAGGTAAAGTTTCGTTTTCATTCAGTCCAATTCGTCAAAAAATTCTCCATTTAACTGAAATGAAGTCAAATAGAATCAGCTGTGTTTCACACATAAACTTATTTATACTAGGGGTAATATAATAAGTTTATGGTTTCACAATGTAGTCTGTTATTATACTTATAATATAATCCTCCCTCAACGGTGGTATAGTGACTAGTATCGAGTAAGCATAATGCTACTCTAGAGAAAAGTGCATGATATAATAAAACGTAATTTCGATTTAGGTACTCTCGTATATCTGGTCATTTAATCTACTACTAAAGTGTATTCTTAGCTTGGTCGAATCGGCTCTTAATAACTACAATATTATTTGTCACATATTCGAGGTCTGAGCTTTTCAAACAAGGCATGAGTTTACTGACTTTATAATCCTAAGTACAAGTACAACAACAATACCCCTTAGTGACAAATTTACACGTAGCCAATACTTGAGACACTAAGCCAGTCCAATATTGGTATCGTGTAAATAGAGACAGTCCAGTGCATTGGCATGTCCTCAAGCCAGTGATCAATAGTACTAGTAATAACCCTATTCAAAATAAGTTTTTAGTAAGAATTTCATTTTAATGATAAGCATTTTTGCTGACTGTACTTTTATATTGTATTGTCATCTGAACCAGACCTGTATACAAAATTTCAGCTCCATCGGACACTGGGAAGTGGGTCAAAATAAGCTTGCAAGATTTGTACCCGACTAACTAACTAACATACTAACTAACTAACATAGCAAGTTAATAAAAAGCTTGTAAAAATGTGTTAAAGTTTAGTTAGATGACGCTAGGTCATCTAACTAAACGGCGGGGGGCGCGGGCGGCGGCAAAAACGCTCGTAGTCGTAAACCAGCGCTGCAGCCAGCTGCAGCATAAGCTGAAACAAGGCCGTGTAGGCATAAATATATTTTCTTGTGTTTATTTATTTGTATTGTTTCTCTATTTGTATTATATTTTGCTGAATAAACCTTTTTCTATTTCTAATATCTATTGCCTTAGTGGACAGCCAGTTCACTGTCTCAAGTGTTAGTGCCTAGTGGATTGTCTCAAGTATTGGCCCCGTGTAATCGCTACATTAAATGAAGCGTTTACAAACTTTATAGGCGCCTAAATTCAGCGCCAGTAAGTGCAGTTATTTTACTTCATCAATAACAAGGCTGGCATCATGTCAGCACTAAGTTGTGACGGCAAATCATGACTTTGTCGCGTCGCGATCCAATGGGAACCGAGAGATACGATAATCGCTAAACGATAAAAAAATTTGACGACAAAAAGTTGTTATAATGGGAACAGCTATAGACGATATAGTCGTCTAACGATAAATTAACCGTAACGACATAGTGGAGGCGCGCCCTTAGGCCGTTTGTGCACTACCACTGAATTTTACCGATCCGGAAAAAAACGGATGCTTGTATTTTAATAATTAATGATTTATATTAGTAATTAATTAAATACAAGCATCCGTTTTTTTCCGGATCGGTAAAATTCAGTGGTAGTGCACAAACGCCCTTACGCGGCGGGTGAAAACTCAATGGAAGCGACACGCGTGGTGTGACGAACGCCGCGACGACGCGACTCGCGTGACGACGTTCCACCACCCGCCCCGCGTTGGCCGGGTGGAGCGTCGTCGGGCGATATGTGGCAAGCGACGCGCGGTAAGGAAGGGGAGGGAGAGGTGCGGGGTTTGCGGAGTTATCGACCCCGCGTAGAACAAAATACAAAAAAATTTAAACCCACCTCCGGTAAAGGCTCCAAATTGAATTCATTGAGATCTAAGGATCCAAAGATTTCATCTCCTGTAAAACATAAAAATACATTGCGTTATTTTATATGTCACCGGAAAGTAATAAAAACGGTAAATTTAGGAATTTATATATGACGGACATATACAGGGCGTCCCAAAATTAACTCACATGGAGGGAAAGTACCTTAAATACTGAAGATATAAAATTTTACTGAAAGGAGACTTCATTTTTATTTAAAAAAGAAAACGAACTGCATTCACCAAATTTTGAATAATCACTTGTCTGAACTGGGAATCGAACCCGCTGAATTTAAAAAAAATATTTCTCTAATTTAATTGTACCGATCGAAAGACTCGATTATACCTAAGCATTTCTTCTAAATAACATAGCATCTTAAATAAAAGGAAGACTACGAAATTTAACATTTAATGTTGAATAACAAGTTTGTGCAGCGTTATGAATAGCCTTTTCTGTGACTGTCGTGCTCAATACAGACTTTAACATTTCAATGTAGGTATTACTAATGAGTGAAGATTGGACCAATTATACCTAATTCCCTATCATAAGTGTTTGATAATGTGATAAGTAACACCACCTCGATTGGTTTTAAAAAGTTTGAATAATTTCGTGCGGGTTCGATTCTCGGTTTGGACAAGCTATTATTTAAAAAAAATTTGAATGCAGTTCTATTGTTATTTAAATAAAAATAAAGTCCTATTTCAATAAAACTTTCTATCTACAGTATTTGGTGTGGTCTATGCCACCATGTGACATAGTCATTGGAAGCCCTGGGGGCGTCCCACGACTATGCCATATGTTGGAATAGACCGCACCAAAGTAACTATTCAAACATTTTTAAACCAATCGAGCTGGTGTTACTTAACACATTATAACTTTATCAAACACTTTATGATAATTGCTCCAATCTTCACTCATTAGTAATACATTGAAATGTTAAAATTTTGAGCACGACAGTCACAGGAAAGGCTAGCCATAACGCTGCACAATCTTGCTATTCAACATTAAATGTTAAATTTCGTAGTCTTCCTTTTATTTAAGATGCTATGTTATTAAGAAAAAATGATAAGGTATGATCGAGCCTTTCGATCGGTACAATTAAAATAGAGAAATATTTTTTTTTACATTCGGCGGGTTCGATTCCCAGTTCAGACAGTTGATTACTTAAAATTCTTTGAATGCAGTTCGTTTTCTTTTTTTTAAATAAAAATGAAGTCTCCTTTCAGTAAAATTTTATATCTTCAGTATTTAAGGTACTTTCCCTCCATGTGAGTTAATTTTGGGACGCCCTGTATATGACGAACTTGAATTTAAAAAGACGATAGGTAGGTGTTTTAACACGTAATTTTTCACCATTTACGATTCGTGATGTATGACGTGTATGAACAATGTTAACATTACCCGCAGACGGTCAAAAAATTGTATGCCTAGAATCTAGACCATCTAAACGAAATAGTAGTTTCTGTGACAGTCGCGTAATGAGGGGTATTAAAACACGAGAGGGGATTCAAAAAACCAGTCTTGGCGAGTTTTTAATGTGTCATTTGAATTTTGAATTTTGATAATAGTGGTTTATTTTATGTGACTGATGTCACATAAAAGGGGTTGTTAAAACAGTACGAGTTTAAAAAACGAGTCTTTTTTAATAGTATCCCACGAGTGTTTTCATTTCGAGTTATGTGCAGTCTCATACACTAGGTTCCTGCTTTATCTACACTCGTGTACAATGTACACCATATATTTCAAAAATAAAGCAATAAAATATAGGGCAGGGGTACCGGTTTTGGCCACTTTAAGGATTTTTTCACTTTTAACCGCTTAGTGCTTAATGATCTTAAGTATTTTAGAGAAAATTTAAAATGTAGAGTTATAGATAATTTATCGACCTTTAAGGGTACAATCTACAAAGTAAAAAAAACAATAGTTTTTTTTATTTATAACAAATTCTGCGGAGGGGGTCAAATACACCGTTTGCATTGGTTTTGGCCACTTTCATAAAATTACTATATTTATAAGTTGAGTTTATGCTTAATTGATGTCTTATTAGAGTTCTGGACTAAAACACTACATGAAATAGTATTTCAATCACAGCTAGCTCCTTACTACAATTTTAGAGGTATACCTTTATCACTTGATTAAAAGAAAATTAGCGGATTGAGTCTAGTGTAGGCTAGTGCCTACACTAGCCTCAATCCGCTAATTTTCTAGTACGTTAGCTAACAAAAGTGAGTTGCGAGTCTTTTAAAATAAATGAACTTTATGATAGGTTGGAAACTTTCTACTAATGCCAAAGTGGTCAAAGGTGGAACAATGCTAAAATTTCTAGCCCCACTTTTGGCCACTTATTGTTTCCCAACTTTTTGTAAGAACAGTGAAAAAACAACACTTAATCCATCTAGAAGAAACATATTCCAATATGATATAAAATATTAAATAACCATAAAATTATTTTATTGTAGGAAAAAAATTATTTTACAAAACCTTTACCCTTAACATTTTGCTTAAGAATTTTACAAAATGTTAACTTTGAAACATAACACGTGTTTATTTCTAAAATATCGTACTACATAAAAAAAGCTAAGTGCTGTAATTATTAACTAAAAGTCCAATCTTTTATTCATCATTAATAAATATAAGCAATAATTATTTAATTCCTATTTATATAACTTTAAAGTGAAAAGTGACCAAAACCGGTACAGTGGCCAAAACCGGTACGCCTGTCCTACTTACCTACTTATATATAAATAATATAAAATGTGGATTAGCGCGAAACCCTACCCATAGGACTCTATACCTATACAGGGTAAAAAAACTACTACCTACCCGGCATTAGGCGCAAAGGCGAGGAGTTCCGGAACTGTTATGTATACCACCCTATCTATAACTTCTAAATTCAAAATTCTAATTTAATAAAAGTTTCTTATTGTTGCCGGCTTGGAAGAGTTGGATTGGAATGAGTCACACCAATGAGTTTTGTTATCAGCATATCTAAAAAATATGTAATTCGGAAAAAAAAGAATCTGTTTTTATTTTTTTCCTATCTTCAAAACTGACTGAGATATTAAACGTCAAATTACGGCCTCCGTGGAAAATTCGGGTGAACCAATGGCATTAACGTGTGACGTCACGTCGCACTTCCGTATACCTACATAGAATCCTTTGGCTATATAGTTGCGCTCTCACGGTTTCGTAATAAATTCATTTATTTTTCTAATAGTCGATCAATGAATGGTTAGGAAATTTTGTATTGAGCCCATGTGAAAAAACACCAAATTCAAATAATGTTTTATTTTCGTGAATAATAAATTAAATCAACTTTCGTAATGGCGGGCGGTATTCTGTCAATACATATAGCAACCGTCAAAACAAAATGTACTTGTTTACAACCTTAACTGACTTAGTGGTTAAATATGCACCCTAAAAACTGACAGCCATTTCGATAATTTTGTACTGCTAGTGGCGCCTCCACTACTGGGTCAGATAAGTTTGTGGGATAAACGTCTTTCGGTATCGACAGTAGGTGACAGTTTGAGAGTGCGCCTGCGCGCGGTCGAAATCGAATAGGTACTAATCATTTACCATAACCTTAGAACGAAGAAAATGTACTGTAACTAGCGTCAGAAACGCACGAGTTGCGCGCAGATTGCGCACAGACGGACTCTATGTAGGTACAGTTAGACGGAAATCACCCGCAACAGCCGCAATCGGAGATGTCAGTGCGACATGACGTCATCGCAATAGCGCGCAAGGAAAGCAAATTTACAAAAGCTGGTGAAACTTTACAACGCTGTAACTCTGGAAATCCTGGCCAGATTTCGATGAAACAAAAACTATTAGTATGTGCACGAGTACGCGCATTAAATAGTATTTTTTAAAGTCATATTTTGATGTGTTGGTGTGACTCTACGGTTGCCATGGAGATTGCAAAATTAAGAAAAATAAGTGTACTTTAATCACACTTTATTATAATAATAGATGACATGATGATGATGATGATGATGATAATGACAATAACATAATGACCATTATGTTGCGGTTTTACTTTTTAAAATTTCTTTTAAGTTGACTATGGCATAAAGTGTGCCATTATACGTTCAGATATGAGAAGATAATTCGAATATTATAACACTAGCTGGGCCCGCGACTTCGTCCGCGTGGATTAGTGTCTTAAGGCAGCATTTTTATTTTTTTAGGCTAATACACTTTTTTCCCGCCGCCATCACACAAAAACTTTCATCCCCTACTTTTACCCCCTTCAGCCGGCCTAGCATGATGAGCGGCTTTTATCGCGCGATATGATATGGTACGGCAAGTTGTCTTGCTCACCCCACTAAGGTGTAAGCAAGACGGCATGCCGTACCATATCATATCGCGTGTTATAAACCGCTTATGCTAGGCCAGCAGGGGTCATCAAATCAAAAGCCTAAAAAATAAGTTTCAAGCTTTTATATAGCTTTAAAAATGACGTAATTTCCATACAAACTTTCATCCCGTATTTCAACCCCTTACATCCCTTTTTTCGCATTAAAAAGTAGCCTATGTCCTTTCTCGGGCTCTAGACTATCCCTGTACAAAATTTCATTTAAATCGGTTCAGTAGTTGATAAATTACAAACTCTAAGTCAAGAACAATCTCGTCTAGTAAACACCCAGCGTTACCCAAGTGAATACCAGAAAATGCGCACCGTGCGTCTCTAAAACACGTCCGTTCGCTACGATTTATCGAATGCTATAGGCAGGCAGAGCCGCTCGGGTCTTCATCGCAGCGATCTACTGCGGTGCGGGCTCGAACTATGCGCTCCATGTCCGGGAGGGATCTCCGGGAGCGACTACTCCCGGGTGACTGAATGCCGTCCGTGCGCGGCCGTCCTTCTGCGGACGAATGGCCGATTTGTTTCCTTAACACTGGTGCTGGTAGTATTGGGTTTGAGTTGCCAGAAGATGTCAGAGCCCGTTGAAAAGGGCTGCGAGAGGGTCCCCTCCGGCTTGGATTTGCGACATCGCGCCGAGAATGGTGTTAACCGCTATAGGGTTGGCTTGATCCATGTGGTGGAGGTTTGATTGTGCGGCTTGTCGGGGGTCTGGGTGCGGAAACTGTGTCGAGCCCTGGTGGGTCAAAGGGGGGGTATGGCCCTTGGGTTGCGGGATGAGGCCTAGTAAGCCGACGGGGTTTGGGCGGCGGTGAATCTCCGGGGGGGGGGGGGGGACCGTTGTGGCTGCGGTTGCTGTTGCGGGGGAAGGTGGTGCTCGGGGGGAGCCATCTGGGCAGCTGGGGTGGGGAGTTGCGGGAGATCCGTGCCATCTTGGCTTCCTCGTCTCCTTCTCAGTTGGGTAGTGGCGCTCCTCTGTCCGTGGGAGGGTTGGCTGGGGGGGGGGGGGGGGGGGGTCAGTGTGGTTCCGGCTTGGGCGTCGTTTGTGTCACCGCTGGGTGGCATGGTCTCTTGCGGGTGTACCGGTGGAAGGTTAGGCGGTTCCGCTCGAGCTTCTGTGGGTCTGGGGGGAGGGAGTCTAGCATTCATGCGCGCGCTTTATACGCGTCCCGTTCAACTGACGATTTTCCAGCCTAAGCTGAACCCCATTTAATATCACTTCGATATGATACCACATAGTATTATATTATCTGTGATACCACCAAAGCTCTTTTTAAATTGCTACATATTACGCGATTGACATAAATTGACATAACTTTTTTATTTGTTAATCGATTTAAATGAAATAAAAACTTAATGTTAAGTGAAGGTCATCACAACATATTTCTGAAAACTACATCCAAATTGGTTAAGCTGTTTCTGAGATTAGAGTGCACAAACATACAGATATACAGACATACAGACAAACGGACAAAGTAAAAAAACATTGTTTTGGGTTCTCTTGCGTCAGTTACAGTTTTATTATATGTATAGATAGATAAGTGTAGATGAAAGATTTTATTACGCGCTTAAGATTTTATTAACCTCTTTAGGGTACCGCTAAAATTAATGTACGATGAAGAGCGTGGCCCCCACCGTGCAGTCTGCCTAAACGTGTGCGGCAAGACCATACTAAATGTATGAAAAGTCGTGGAAATAGAAAGTGTCTATCGTTCGCCACCGGTGGCGGTGCCGGTGGTCGGTCGCCCGTTTGCACTGAGCGTAACCACGTAAAATAATTCTGCGTAGATGTACTATCATTATTATAGGTAGTCACATATTAAAATATAATTAAAAACTATGAGATTATTTAGAGCATACTGCGTTTTTTTATGGCGCTACAAAAAAACACTGTGTACGCTCTTCTTAGACTTACGTAGAAAATCATCCAAGGCTTGCTGACATTCAGTCTGTCGGAAGTCCTGCAATGAATAAATTATAATTTGAATTCCATCCAACCACGAGCGTCCAAGTGGCCAGGCCATGGGCTATGTGTAAAAGCCTCTAAATAGAATAAAAAAAACAACGGGTTGCACTCCGGGAGTGCCGGCGGAAGTAAAAAGGGCTCCCTAGACTTTTTCACAAAAAAAAGGAATTTGACAAAAAAAATACGGACTGGATTTGAACCGAGGTCTTCTGGCTTCAATGCCGCTTGTTTTCTAACTTAAGCTATCACAACTTTGGAAACAATGGCGAAATTTGCCTTTGTATTCTTATGACATTGTAACAGTTTTTCGATCGTCACGGTGTCCGTCTTACGATCTGACGATCCCCCAAGTGTAAGTTTTTATGTTAAGGTGTATCGATGAGCTCAGTGGCGCCGCCAATGGAAATAAATCAATCAAATCAAATAATGCATTTTATTAAAGGCTTGGGTTAAAAGTTTCGGTTATTTCGCGGAAATAGAAGAGCAAAATGCAATTTTTTATTGTTTTTTCATGGCCTCAAATATGAACACCAAGTTATGGATCTCGATATTGCCAAATGTGGCCACTTTTGGCACTATTGAGATTCACGGCTTATTGCGTAAGTTTGAGTTCTTAAAAGTATATTTATAAAACGCATTCCACTCTTTCACCTGCGCGAAATAACCGAAACTTTTAATCCAAGCCTTTAATAAAATGCAATTGATTTATTTCCATTGGCGGCGCCACTGAGCTCATCGATACACCACGCAAACTATTTCGATTCCGTATTTATGTTAATTTGTATGAAAACTATATAAGCGCGCTACTCGCCGCTAGAGGCGCTAATACAGTTTTCATACAAATGGACATAGATACGGAATCGAAATAGTTTGCGTTTTTTGACATAAAAACTTACACTACGGGCACAGTTCCTGTTCCGGTGACAGCCGTGACAGAGGAGCCACTTGCAATAGCAAATTAGCTGTCAAAATGGACTGTCGTATGAAAACTGTTTTAGTGCCAAAGATAATCACCGGAACAGAAAAGCTTGCTGCACTATACGGCCCCTGACGGTCACGTGATCCTGACGCGAGTTTAACATTTTTTACCCATCACAAAAAGTGCACAACGCCGATAAATAGGTTTTCACTTAAAAAAAACTTATATCAAAAACAGAATGTTTACTACCACTTAAGAGTCATACAGAATAATTATACCAAATCTTATTTCACCCTCAATCCTGTCTAAAGTTTCCCCTTTAACATTATTGTACTTATTAAAGATTTATTTAATAGTCAACAAATAACTTACTTCACTGTCTGGCAACGTGTTTTGCCTCTGTTTGTCTAAGTATGGCTGTGTTAGAGCTGAAATGAAATTTAGTAATCATGAATATACAGGGTGTTTGTTTAAATATAGGACAAAGATGGAACTAATTCTTTGGGATTCAGTTGAAAATCAGCGTCGGCTTTATTGCTGACTCAATGCTGAACTGAAAGAAAGAAAGAAAGAAAGAAAATAATATTTATTTGGGACATCACAGAAATGAAAAATTAAGTAAACACAAAAACACGTAGGTACTAGGGTATGTCCCAAAACGGTTCCGACTCAGCATAATGCTTGCCCATTGGTACTGACGTGGGACACATTGGTTACTTTTTGTGTTTATTATAAGTTTTTCACTATTATTTTATTTACCTACCTGCTGTTTGTTTTTGCTATGTAATGTTTTTTTGCAATGTCCTATGCCTGGTACCAAATAAAACATTTTGTATTTGTATTTGGACATACTTCAGGGGGTGAATAACCCATCAATACAAACAACTTTTACTATGAGACCAAGTGCCACATTTCGAAAAAAAAATCAGCTGTTCCATACATTTTGTTCCATTCAGTATTCACTTTTGTTGAAACAACTGGTATTTTTTTCGCGATATCGCACTTGGTCCCATAGTAAAAGTAGTTTGTATAAACGGGTACTTTAAGGACTGTATAGGTGAATTACCCAATATTTTCTCGCTATAAGTTACTTATGACGATAAACTGCATGAAATTGATTTATTTAGTTTAAATTCATTTCGCAAAGAATCTTTAAAGATTATTACTAATAAAATATGAAGTGTGCTGCATTTTATTATTATTTTACTGTTTTTGTTTACTAATTTACTGTTTTTTTAAGATACTTTAAATTTTGTACTAAGTTTAAAACTTTTATATCTTTTTGTGAATAATATATATGGAACAATAAGTTTATTAAGTACATAATTATATTGTGTTAATTTATGTATGTAAGTAACTGTTTGTTCCTTAATATAAATAAATAAATAAAAATATTTCTCCGATATTTTTCTTCCTGTTCGCGTCTATTCCCATTACGACTACCCCAAAAATTTTTTTTTATATTAAACTAGCGGCCGCCCGCGGTTTCACCCGCGTGGTTCCCGTTCCCGTGGGAATATCGGGATAAAAAGTACATATAAACCTTCCTCTTGAATCACTCTATCTATTAAAAAAAACGCATCAAAATCCGTTGCGTAGTTTCAAAGATTTAAGCATACAAAGGGACATAGGGACAGAGAAAGCGACTTTGTTTTATACAATGTAGTGATTGAATTCATTTAAAAAAAAAAAAATTTAAGATACTTCCAAAATATTCGTGCATGAGCACGAGGTTTCCGTGACTTTCTGACAGATTTTAAGCTCTACTATGACGTAAGAGAGCACGTGACGGGTCGCGCGCGTATTAAATGAATAAGCATAGACACAAACATTTTTAGAAGCGACAAAGAATGAAAACGTTTTGTTTTTGAAAAATTTAACTTCTATCAAAAATGTATGCAATCGATTCTAACTACTCGCGATTCTGAACAAATGATTTTCTCAGTTTCGCTAAAAGTGTTAACACGTTGTATAGATAGAAGTTATCATAAATAATCATTAATATTAAAATAGTTTTGTTGCTGATTTAATATAAAAAAATATTCTTTTCAGGGCAACTGCCTTAAACCTTTTAGTTCCAGGGCCCATAATTTTTTCCCACCCTTTATATTACAACCCAAGACAGATACTCAGCGAAACTGCAAGTGATACTACGATACTAGTGATAATTCCATAATTATTTACTGACGAATAACACAAAATCTCTAACAGAAATGCTATTTAAGATAGACCACGAAATGCAAAGAAATTTGAGAGTTTTTTGCCGTCGTAGTCCTGATAATTGCAAATCCGTATAACTGACGGCCGGATAATCGAGGTTTCACTGTATATTACTTGTTACGCTGTACATCTTAATACTTATTTAAATTTTTACTTTTTTTGCATTCACAATGCAATTTTTATGGTTGAAAATGGAAAATGAAGTATTTAGAAAAAATCGACGCGTCTCACAACTAGCTCCGATGGGACTATGTGGGGGTAGTAATATCTTCACATTGATGAAATTAACGCTGGCTATACAGCGTGTAAGAAGTATTTGATAAATTCGACGCTTCTCGTAACGACTCCGTAGCTCAGTGGTTAGAGCAGTCGCCCGGATAGCGAAAGGTCGTGGGTTCGTGTCCTATCGGAGCTAGTTGTGAGACAGGTCGATTTTTTCTAAATACTTCATTTTCCATCGTAATACTTCTTTTGCTTTTTTAACCATGGTTGTTCACCCTACCACATACATACCTTTACATCACCCGGATTGACTGGTAAGTAGCGCCTGAGGCATGAAGTCCGTCTATGTATAGTCGAACCGATTGATTCATGACCCATCTTGCTAATAATTTGTTTGCAAGCATCAAAACTATAAAGGTAAGTGTCAATGTCAACCAATTTAAATTTCGACTATGTTGAATTTCAATATCTGTTAGAAAATGAACTAGCTCATGAATCAAATCGTTCGACGGTACAATGTGCACGAAGCATTAGATTAGATAAATAAAAACGTTTCAAAATTAGCCAATAATTACCATTCGAAGTTATTTTGGCTTCTATAGATGAGGGAGAACCTTCGGAGAGTAGCGGATCGTTCTGTGACACTATTGGATAGAAAGGTGGTGTTTTGAAAGATTGGTAAATATTCTGAGCGTATCCTCGAGTGCTTCTTTGATCTACTTGAGAAACTCGTTGTTCGAAACTTTGGTGTTGCAAATTTTGCTTTAGGTGCAATTTTTCGTTTTCTCCTTCGTCGATATTTTGCACCTGCATGACCAACGAGCTACTCCCGCCAGCAACCTACGAACCAATATCATTAATTTATCTTAGCACGAAAAACTATCGTTATCGTTCGAAACTTTGGTGTTGCAAATCTTTATCGTGATATATGAGGTCGTATAAGGAACACAAATTCAATAAAAATTTGATAGCAGCACTTAGATAGCTTTTGACGGATGGTAGGTATTACGATTACCATTAACGACACGCGACAGTTTTTCGTTCTCTAGGGCAACAGTAAAGTATAGTTGATGGCACAGCGTGTCTGTTGTGATCTTGGCGTTCGTAAAATAAGATATTTCCTTATCAATATTAACAAGCAGGCTTATGGTCACAGCAGACATATCAACTCGTAAACAGATCGTAAACGTATCAACTCGAGCGGTTCAGTATTCTTTGTATGAAACCCCCTACTGCAAAGCACACTAATCGGAATCGTAACGTAATCGCCTCGCCTCGGGACCAGGCTCACGAACCGCTTTGCGGGTCGCTCAACTTGCTATCCCCGCGCTTACCGCTAGTCGTCCACGCGCTCACGTCTCTCCGTACCCGTAAGCTTTTTTTTATAAGTATGTTTTTTATATATATTTATTTTCATATTTTTTTTTATGGAACCACTGTGCGGCGAGCCGTAAGCGCGGCGTCGCCTAGCCGTAGCCGAGCCGACGTACCGACGCTGATCCGGTTTGGTTAGATACGTGCTTGCGTTAGGTTGACGCCTGGTCGACGGCGAGGCGAAAGGCGATACGGTGTCGATCCCTTCCCGAGTTGATGTAATGTGCTGTGACCTTTATCACGCAAAAGCCGGTTTGATGAATAGAAAGCTCACCCACAGTAGTTAAAAAAAACATGTTTAACAAACTTACATTTTGCGCGGAAACATCATCAGGTGACACTGAAATGAAAAAAAATGCCTTTAAGTAATGTGAAAAGTATGAGTAAAAGTTCTCGCCATCTCGGTGGCGGCTAGACTCGAATATTTCGGATTTCGACCTCAACATGCTACAGTCGAGACGTTCTGTTCAGGATTTATCTGTGCTTTATAAAATTGAGAACTTAACTATCAATGTAAAACAATGGATTTGATGAGCCATCTCTCGTTTAGAACAAGTGGTAGCAAGAAAAAATTTTAACTGTTGTCATTACCCATTTGTAACAAAAATGTTACTTACAATGATCCTCTGTTTCGAATGTGTAGGTAGATCTTATAATGACCATATAAATTTTATAAAAAAAATTACAGAGCATGGTATTCTTATAAGAAGGTTCTTACTTAGAAGCCGTTTTGATAGTTGATGCCACTGAAATGTAATGCTCGTCAATGTAGTATAATACTTGATTTCGTGTCTGAATTGTTTGTTTTTTTTTCTTATTACATATAACTCTTTATGTCAATAGTGTCCTTTTTTACTATATTTGCAAAGTTGCAGACAATGTACTAAAATGTTATTTCCTTTTATTATGATTTTAATTAAATGTTGTTATTTATGTTATACCAATTCTGTATTTATAGAAACAGATACCTAAGTATTTGTCATTCTATATGACACATTTGTAAATGCTGTGCACAATTTTTTAGAAATACAGTTTTGGTTTTTTATGAAAGCTTTGAATTGTAAAATAAAGTCTTGTTACACACAGTTAAAATTGCAATAAATTATGTTTATGCAAATCCAAATGTGAAAATTGGCAATGGTATTTTTTTCACAAATGTCTAGATCTTTATGATCACCCTGACTGCGTCGATGTCTATATGTTAGTCTATGTTTTCTGATAATTTTACCTCGTTGAGTGTATCGAAGTCATTGAAATTTAATTCTGCTCCGAAATATTTGAGTACCTCGCCCGCTTCGATATTTGATGGTGACTGTACCTACCTCGTACATATAGACAGCGGAAAGATAGCTACCTGTTTTTATAGTAGGGGAGCTCAAGATGGCAAATGGACAAATGGCATAGGCCTATTCGATTTCTGAAATTAGATGGCTGGAAGAAAATCTAAAATTTATAGGGGGGACGGGTGATCAGTCACCTAGGTCGGGACCATTTCACCCAACAAAAAAAAAGGGAATGTATCTATGATGAAGATCTTTCAGTGGAAGGGAGAGGGACAGCGTCTACACACTTGTCAAAAGTTTTGACTCAAAACTGTAGGTAATAAGAATATACCTTCGTCAATATATTTGCTTACCGTACAAGGCTTGTATAGTGCTTTTCTCAAGAAATGCGAGGAAATAAAAAAAATCTGTTTAACTAAATAATATTTATTAAAATTTATATCACACATGTTCGGGCAATTATTAAATGTAAATGTTATTGTTTTCCCGGGCACACTTATGTAATAGGTCTTTACATATGAAATTGCCGTTTTTTTCTTTTGTACATATAACTTAACGACTTTTATAATATTAGAAATATATAATTTCTTTAATATTGCGTTACATTAAGACCGTATCGAGCAACTTTTGATAATTTAATAACCACGATATTTGATTATTTACATAGAAAAAACTTATTCCGAAAGTTACGACTATTTTTGTTTCCAGAATTTCGTACTTTATTAGTTGTAACTTAGTGAAAAAAAAATTTTTTTCTCTTAACGAATGTGTCATTTAGTAGTTAAAATATCCATAAATACGTGTGTAAAATTTTGTAAATTTACATAATATTAGTCGTTAAATAATGACAAAAACGTTAGTATGGAAAAAAAATAATTACAGAAATCTCCATACAAAACGGCAATTTCATAGGTAAAGACCTATTATAAATCGCCCATAATAATATTATTTTAATGATGAAGGTATCATTAAAATACGCCAACAACACAGATTCTGAAAACGTATGCGCCTTTTTTCACTTTTCCAAATCAGATCGTAGGTTTTCATATATCTTTCTTTTGATTTTGCTGGCAGTAAGTTTTCTGTTATTCATTTTGCTTCTGCTCTCAAATTTGGTGGAGTAGGTACATACAATGTCTGTATATGTTTCATTGGCAGAACTCATTTTGATAATTTATTACACAATATAAATAAACTGTATTGATATCAAATCAACCGCTGAAAATCATTCCCGCCGTTTTTTTAATATTGGTTTGTGAGGCCAAGTGGAACGGTCATACAGCCTATTGATACTTAATACTTGCTACGAAAATGCGCAACTTCAATAAGGTCGGTAAAGAACACACTGAAAAGGACGCATTTCAATAATCTGACGATTTGAGTTTTACGTAAGAGTCACAAAATTGCAAGAAAAACCATAATCAAAATCATCACCTTCGCGGTTAATTTGTTTTAAATTATGAAGAAAAAGTTCAAGAATAATGAAAAATACATATCTGCAGATTTCAACAATATATCGTATTTTTACTATTCTTATAGACGCACGAGCGGTACGACTAATAAAGGGCTTATAATTATGTGTTAATAGTACATTACAGCCGAGGACAGGTAAGTAAGAAATTACATTTTCGAGGATGGTTTGAAGCACGAGCCGCAGGCGAGGGCTTTAATCATTCGAGATAAGGTAATTTGCTTACCGTACAAGGCTTGTATAGTGCTTTTCTCAAGAAATGCGAGAAAATAAAAAAAAACTGTTTAACTAAATAATATTTATTAAAATTTATATCACACATGTTCGGCCAATTATTAAATGTAAATGTTATTGTTTTCCCGGGCACACTTATGTATAAATCGCCCATAATAATATTATTTTAATGATGAAGGTATCATTAAAATACGCCAACAACACAGATTCTGAAAACGTATGCGCCTTTTTTCACTTTTCCAAATCAGATCGTAGGTTTTCATATATCTTTCTTTTGATTTTGCTGGCAGTAAGTTTTCTGTTATTCATTTTGCTTCTGCTCTCAAATTTGGTGGAGTAGGTACATACAATGTCTGTATATGTTTCATTGGCAGAACTCATTTTTATAATTTATTACACAATATAAATAAACTGTATTGATATCAAATCAACCGCTGAAAATCATTCCCGCCGTTTTTTTAATATTGGTTTGTGAGGCCAAGTGGAACGGTCATACAGCCTATTGATACTTAATACTTGCTACGAAAATGCGCAACTTCAATACCCGCTTCTGGGTGGTAGATGGCGCTGTACATATTTCCCATACAAAATTACTCGTAAAGGATATTTTGTCTATGATAAATCTCATTTTGTTTTTTCGATTGATGTTCGTGCTAATGCTAAGGGTACATAGCGCTTTTGGTACAATACGAAGTAATATACTCTGTGCGCACCGTATTTAAAAAAAAGTTAACCTAATTATGATATAATAATTACTTATATAATAATAATAATGTGGCTGTATGGTGCAAATGTCCCTTTGCTTTTTCTGTTTTTATACACAGGAATAACGAAAGAAAAAATAAAGAAAAAAATTTGGTAATAATATCTTTGGGTAGTACCTTTTCCGAGGTAAACATTCTAAATTTGAAAATCACTGCAGTAATGAATTTCAGTACTTACTTACTGCACTGATTTTAGTGCAGTAAGTAAGTACTGAAATCATTACTGCAGTGATTTTCAAATTTAGAATGTTTACCTCGGAAAAGTGCCACGTACTGCATTCTTTTCTCAAATATAATATTAACATTTCAGAGCATAAGTGTGAAAGAGTAATAAACTAATCATATTAATAAATATCGGACACTATTACATACATTGTTCCAATATCAAACTTTAGTAGCTTGAGCACAAACTGTTAATTGGACGCCATGTATCCCATCTTATGTTATTCAGCCGCGCTTGAGTAAACCCCTAAATCCCCTCTCGGGCTCCCTAACTATTATTATAATTACATCATGATTGAGTAACAAACATACCAAACCAAGGAACTGACGACACTATACACTAGGTAAAGTATTATGCCATCGACTACGTCGTAGATGGTTCGACTACGTTGTAGTTGTAGCTGCCGCGCCTACGCCGTAGCATAGGCCGTAGCTTCCTTGTTAAAAGTATTATTGCTACATTAACTACATATCAAAGGGATGGATCCTAATACTGAGCTACTTATATAGACAGTTTTAGAAGGTTACTTAAAATTGTATTTAGAATTTAATTAAATAGGCAATGTAGCAATAATACTTAACAAGGAAGCTACGTACGGCCCACAGATCACCTGTAGTAGCCTACGGCCTATGCTACGGCGTAGGCGCGGCAGCTACGACGTAGTCGGGGCAGCTACGACGTAGTCGATGGCATATATCTTATGTAGAGATTGTAACCTCTGTAGGCAAATAAAAACTGTAAATATTAGACATCTCAACCCCTAATTCGTGTAATTCATACAAGAAAAGTAATCAAAAATAAGAAAGTAATTACCATCTTTAGTTTTTTTGTCTAAGAACTCTTGGACTTCTGTAGGCAGGGAAGAACCACCAGGTTGTGTTTTGAAAGTTTGGTATTGAGCTTGGTATCCTCGGAAGCTTTTTTGATTATTTCCTTCCTTCGGGAGTTCCAAACTTTGGTTTTGCAAATTTTGGTGTAAGTGCAATTTTTCGTCGTCTTCTTCCTCAATATTCTGCTCATGCATGACCAAAGAGCTACTCCCGCTAGCAACCTGCGAACCATACGATACATTATCTTCTCGTACAATAAGGTATTTATTTTACTGGTACTTATTTAAATTTCAAATGTTTTTCGAAATATTAGCTACACAAAACAATTTTTTTATTTTGAAATATTTACTAGCTTCGCCCGCGGCTTCGCCCGCGTGAACTACACGACGGTATCCGGCGGGAATTTGATATTTTTCCTGGATAAAAAGTATCCTATGTTCCTCTCCAGGCTACAATGTATTTGTGGTTTAAATTTTAACCAAATTCGTTCAGCCGTTTTGGCTAATCTAAACATCTAAACTTTCACATTTATAATATTAGTAGGATATTATTTTAATTTTTAGTTTTTTGCATTCACAATGCAATTTTTATAATAGAAAAATGGAAAATGAAGGATTTAGAAAAAAAAAATCGACCCGTCTCACAACTAGCTCCGATGGGACTCGAACCCACGACCTTTCGCTTTCCGGGTGACTGCTCTAACCACTGAGCTACGGAGTCGTTAGTCGTTAGTCGTCGTGAGTCGTCGAACGACTCCGTAGCTCAGTGGTTAGAGCAGTCGCCCGGAAAGCGAAAGGTCGTGGGTTCGAGTCCCATCGGAGCTAGTTGTGAGACGGGTCGATTTTTTTCTAAATACTTCATTTTCCATTTTTCTTAGTAGGATATGTTCAAAATTATAGGGCATCAAAGTTTTTATTTAGACAAGGAGAGAACGACTATCTTTGTAAAATAACGTCACCAACTCAGTAGCGTTAGAGCACAGCCTTCTCTATCGCGATAGTTTAGGCTGTGGTTAGAGCCTAGCCTTAGAAGATTTCGTTTTAGAAAGAGACAGCTTTAGTCAATTTTACACAGCTTATAATTCGCTTGTTACAAAATAGATGCAAATTATGTTCCACATTTGGTTACTAATTTTATATTTTTTACTTCAACATTAAATATTTACATTTCAACAACAGCGAAATACACTATTGATGGCACAGCGTGTGTTGTGTCTATGGCGTTGGTAACATAAGATAATTATATCCTCAGTAGTTTTAGGATTTCGAGGGTACCTTTTCACCTTCATTCATCCAAAACAAAATTTAACATCAGGTTTGATGAAGGCTTAACGTTAACCCTTAGTGGATTATATTAAATTTATGGTGCAACTGTTCATTTGATGAGCTAACTGACCATTGAAAGAAACTCAGAATATGTCTATACGTTAACCTATTGCATTGAAGTGTATAATATTATATTTATTCACAAACTTACGTTTTGCGCGCTAATATCATGAGCATGACCCGGTGGCACTGAAAAAAAAAAGAAAAATATGTATAAATAGATAGATACATATAATGTTGTAAACTATAAAAAATAAAAATAAAATTCATTTATTTCGGGCGCAATGCACCCATAAAAACCACAAAAAATACTGATCATTAAAATTAAATTCACAATCAAACATTACAAATTTAAAAGAAAAATTTTAATAAATTTATATAAAACAAATAAACAAAAATGAAATACTTACTCAAATTTATAAGTAAACGTTCTCCACCTTATTCCAAAACGTGGACTAAAATAGTCCTGGTTAACAATGTAAGTAGGTATATATGAACATATTATTGATTTTTGCTAACTATATAAACTTAAAAAAAAAGAAAAGTAAAACTATGATATGAAGTCTGTACCAACCTATGCTGTTTGTGTTATTTAGTTAATTTTTCGGTCAGTTTGTACGTTTTAAATAAAAGGTGATGTCCAAAAATGTATGAGGTCTGGGCCACGTCTCTGTACAGTATACCAAAAAATAGATAAAGATACGATAAACAGATTCTAATAATTCAATTTCTTTAAAATCGCTTTGTTTTCTGGAAGGAACATTAAATAAAATGCAAAATCACATAACAATTCATCATGGCTTGTCATGGCGGAAGAATGAAGGTGTCATTTGATGTTGTTTGTCTGGTCTGTCTTGTGCTGTCACTGTCAGCTGTCGGTCAATTGAATAATGATGACAACAACACACAGCACAGTGCAGAGTAGAATAGAACTCAAGTCAATTACAGTGACACTGACAGTTTTTTTACGAAGAGTTGCCATATTTCACGCCTTATTTCGAGTAAAAAATATTGATTTGTTTTTATTAATAACCATTTAACCGTGCATTCTATAATATTATTTATATTTTTCTCAGAATCAGTAAATTTCTCTCCATCTCTGGGGATGGTGTACACAGACGTGGCCCATATTGGGACATGTCCTTTGGTATATAAGTAAGTCAATAATTACAAGTTAATTTTAGATAGGTTTATGATCAAGTTATCATGATCATAAATTCTATAAGCATGCATGTCAAATTAAGGTAAAAATTAAATTCATTTGCAATTTGTCACTATTTAGATAATTTAGATTTTTATTATTAGTTTTCTTAATTTAATTCTGTATAGCCTCTAAAAATGCCACGAAACTCTGTAATTGGCTTAAGAGTCTAATAATGATAAGTTAGATTAATTGATTTTGTAAAAAAAAGCTGTTTAGTTTCTTAATAAACAAATAAATAAAAATTGGTGCTATCACTTTCATATTTTCCCAAATGAAAGACAGAATTAGTATCAGTTTTAAACCAGGTCTAACTTTAGTCCACGTTTTGGAATAAGGTGGTCTGGGTTTTAACATACTTGGTGGCGTCGGTGACGTCGGTCGGGCGTTGTTGGAAGCAGCTGCTTGCGGTTGAGGTACTGGGGTGTACTGGAACAATACCGGCTCACTAACCGCTTCGTCTGAGCTACGAACCAACTGAACGTATGCGGAAACAGTTTTATTTATACCGACATTATTGTTCGGTGGAAAACTGAAAAGATATAAGATTAAATCAAATATATATAAAGTAATAAATTACCACACATAACGTTTAAAAATGTTGATATAATACCGAAGTCCGATAATATTGCTGTGGATTATTGTGGAAATTTTGGCATATGCTTCCCAAGACTCGTGTCCGTCTTCAGACAGCGTGTACATTCGAACTTTGACGATCTCTGAAACACAAACAAAAGGTTTTGAATATTCTCACAGACGATTAAATACAAAATACAACTATTGGGTTATGGTACCAACACGTCTGACGACACGTCTGACGACCGATTTGGCGCAGGGGTAGGCTACCCACCTTCTGCGCCAGTGGTCTCGGGTTCGATTCCCGAACAAGACAAATATTTGTGTGCATGAACATGTCTATTTGTCGGTGTCGGCCGAACTCACCGAAAACTTTTCTCACCGAAATAAAACTCACCGAAAAAAACTCACCGAAAATAACTCACCGAAAAAATCTCACCGAAAACCAAACTGTTCAGTACACCCCTGCCTATACCGCGGAGTCGGCTAGCGCAGTGGAAGCTGGTATTACTAATATAGACTCCGGACAAAAACTAGGTTTCAGCGGGGATGTAAACTGAACAATTGGACTGCGATACACAGCGCTTAATCTATATTGTGAAGTAAGGTGGATTTTACATACTGTCTGTGGTCCTGGGCAGTGGAGACAGAGGTGGTGTAAGGGAGCGCGCGCGCCCCTGGGGTCCTTTCTTCGTCTTCTTCTGCAGACCTTACCCATTAGTCACATTACTCACAACACAAATAACAGCGTTCACAAGACACTGGGCGTTTCAACACTAGATACACAATAACACACGGAGGAGCCTTTTGTCAAGATATATATTGCCCCTGCAACAACACGTGTGGTGGATGATTATCCTTCAAAGCCTCGCGACCGGCCACTCATCAGGATGGCATCAAAATCGTGGTCGTACAACACGGGATCGGCAGGATAATTTAAGATTTTTCAAACTCGATATGCCAGGCACATTCAACGCGAGCGATTTTTAACAAATTCAGCAAAATTATTCCGACATTTTTTCAAGAAGAATTCCAATCAAGTCTCACTGTCAACTTCAAGTGACAGCTAATGTCAATTTGACGTGACATTAGAGTTGCGTTCAGAAACGTCGATCTTTTCCGAACATCCCCCCGCCCCGGACCGTTAAGAACGGTACGTCAATCTACGGGTAATCGGGAGAGCCCACTAACTGCTCTCTTCAAAACCGAATCTCGAACCAAAACCTCAGCAAAACGAGGAACTCCGTCAGTTCCGGGGTAGAGTTTAACAATGCGCCCCCTTCGCCAACATAGGGGCGGCAGGTTAGCATCCTTAATCAACACGAGGTCGCCAGTCTGGGGTGGGGTGGTTTTATCTGTCCACTTCACGCGCTGTTGTAGGATATGCAAATACTCCATCGACCAACGTGCCCAGAAGTTTTGGGACATCTGTTTCAAAAGTTGGTATCGCGACAAACGATGGGATCCTACATCCTGAATCGGATATTCAGGCAACGCCAAAAGGGGCTGTCCGATCAAGAAATGACCTGGGGTCAACGCTTCCAGGTCATTCGGGTCCGAAGACAACGGGCACAAGGGTCGCGAGTTGAGGACGGCCTCAATTTTACAAAATACCGTATCAAGTTCCTCAAACGTGAGAATAGTTTCTCCAATCACGCGACGCAAGTGTGTCTTGGCAGCCTTTACACAAGCTTCAAAAATTCCTCCCCAGGTCGGACAAGCTGGAGGGCTAAACTTCCAGATTATCCCACGCCGGGAGAGGGTGGTTCCAATGTCTATTTTATTATCAACAAAAAACTTAACTACTTCCTTAAGATAATTACACGTTCCCTTATAATTAGTACCACAATCGGAACGTATCAATGACGGCAGTCCTCTACGGGAAACAAATCTGCTCAAGGCGGCGACAAAGGCTTCGGTAGACAATTCCGAGACAATTTCCAAGTGGACAGCCTTGGTGGACAAACACACAAACACGCACAAGTACGCCTTATAGGTTTTAGCATTACGCAGTCTCGAAGCCTTTACAGTAAAGGGACCGGCGAAGTCGGTGGCGACTCCGGCAAAAGCTCTACATTCCGTGACGCGATCAGCAGGCAAATCACCCATCTGGGGCTGCATGGTCGCGGCCTTCAATCGATAACAAGGCAGGCAACGGAAAACCACAGTGCGAATGGCTCGACGAGCAGACAAAATCCAAAATTCACGCTGCAAAATGGCCAACAAAGCATTACAGCCAGCATGTTGTGCATTCACATGGCGATCTGTTATTATCAGTTGAGTCAAATGTCCGGCTTTAGGTAACAAAAGGGGGTGACGAGCTCCATACGGCAGGTTCGCATTTCGAAGTCTTCCGCCGACTCGCAAAAGCCCACTCTCGTCCAGGAAGGGATTTAATCGCGATACCGCGCCCTTCAACTTGCGACGGCCTAAACGCAAAATTTCAATCTCGGACTCAAAACTATCAGCTTGTACTCTCCGGACCCAAAACAAGAGCGCGTCCCTACGCTCGTCCGGAGTGAGAACCGACGAATCACGCCTCGCGCGTGGGTTTCTGCAATTGTACACAAAACGTCGGATCCAAGCGGTAACACCAAGCAGCTTCTGTAAGGAGCTGTACCGATCCAACAACAAATCCTTTTCCCCGGCGGGGTTAGTCTCCAGGACGCATGCCCGCATATCAGGAACGGCTACGTTCGACAACGCTGGAGAGGGCGGCCACTCCGACTCAGGCCGCATCAACCACTGTGGGCCCCACCAGAGGGGGTGGTTAATTAGGGTTGGGGCTACACAACCCCGAGACGCACAATCCGCGGGATTCATGGTTCCCGGCACGTGTCTCCAAATCAACTCGATGTCGGAATTACAAATCTGCGACACTCGATTGGCCACAAACACGTCCAAGGTGTGCGCCGGAGCCTTCAACCAACAAAGGACGACCTGACTGTCCGTCCAAGCATAAACCTCTTGTATCTTAATAGATCGACCTAATGTGAGCCATACGTGGTTCAACAAACGCATTAGGAGGGCAGCTCCACACAATTCCAACCTCGGGATCGTATGACGAGTCCGAAGGGGAGCGACAGCAACAACTCCGTCAACAGTAACGGTGCGGAGGTACACGGCCGCAGCAAATCCACGTTCGGAGGCATCGGAAAAGCCGTGAAGAGTAACTTTACAATTTTCAGAAGGGAGGAATAGCCTCGGCAAATGCACTTCATTAATCTCGGGGAGGGATGAAACGAAGCTCGACCGATCTCGGAGTAACTCGTCCGAGAGGGGTTCATCCCACGACACACCCGAAGCCCATAACCGTTGCAAGAAACACTTGGCCATAAACAGCACGGGGCAAATCCACCCATTGGGGTCAAAGGTACGTGCGACAGTAGACAATACTAAACGCTTGGTCCAGACTTTCGGTGGTCGTAAATCCACACAATACGTGAAAGTGTCAGAGACCGGTTTGTACTGTACGCCAAGGACGGTCACCACATGGGGATTATCAACATTTTCGAATAGGTGGGGGTCCTGCTGGTGCTCTTCGGGCAAACCTACCAGTACATCAGGCGAGTTGGATATCCATTTCCTCAACTCGTAACCTCCCGACTTCAAAAGGGCGGTGAGTTCGTCTCTCAGGACAATCGCCTCTGAGACAGATGAGGCGCCCGTGCAAATGTCATCCACATAGACGTCACTGGCCAAAATGGCGGAGGCGCGAGGGTATCTCAAGCGCTCCTTCTCGGCCAACTCCAACAAAGAACGAATTGCAACAAACGGGCTCGAAGCCAAACCGTACGTATTCGTATTCAATTCATAAATCAACAAGGGGTCCCTAGGACTCTCTCTCCACAAAATCAATTGGTACCTCCTATCCTCTGGATGGATGACCGTTTGTCTGAACATCATCCGGATGTCAGTCATAAATACAATTTGGTGCCGCCGGAAGTTGGTCAAAATGTCTGAGATCTCCGTGTGCAGCTTGGGACCTACATGCAGACACTGGTTCAAGGACGCTCCAGTAGAGGTGGGAGCCGAACCGTCAAAGACCACCCGAATCTTTCCGGATTTCAAAACGGCGTGGTGCGGCAAAAAGAAGTGTTCAACGGAGCGCCAATCCAAATCGCTCACGGACATGTGCCCTAACTCCTCATACTCCCGCATGAATTCAACATACTTCTGGCGGAAGACCGGATCCTTGCTCATGCGACGCTCCATCGCCACTAGCCTACGTTCCGCTAGCGGTCGGGATTCGCCCAGAGGAGGTCGGCCGGCACGAAAGGGGAGACGGGTGATCAAACGACCAGAGCGGAGGCGACCAGTGTTATTCTGGTAATACAACTCGCATTCATCCGCTACTGGGTCGACCCGCGGGGCTGGTGGAGGTTCCTCAACCTCCCAAAACTTCTGCACCACTTCGGAGAGAGACACATTAAAAACAAGACCGCGATCCTCATCAAGGGAATCCAAAACGCGGCGAGCAGGGCCCATCACAACTGTACCGAGTGTCGTCTGCAGAGCTACCAAGCCATCTGGCTGCAAAACTCGCTTCCCCGTCAACAAAACTCGCCCCAGGACATCGGCTCCAAGGAGAGCATCAATCGGGCCTGGGCGGAAGAAATTTGGATCGGCGAGTGGGGAATCAGACACCAAAGACAACATACTCGGTCCCAAGTCAACTGAAGGTTGACGGCCAACAACTGTGTCCAACACAATCGCCGAGGTCTTAATGCCTGGCGTGGACTTATTACGTGAGGTAAATGTGAAGTCAACATGCCCTAACAACCCGGGGACTTTCACATCGCCAACACCTCTCACGCCTTCCGTGTGGGGGTGCACCTTGAGGCCCAACCGCCTAACTAACCAAGATGACACAACACACCCCTGAGCACCGGAATCCAACAAGGCGCGAACTTCCACAAGGTCGCCATTCAATCCCCTGACAAGTACAGAGGCCGTGGGCAACAAAACGGTCTCTGGAGGGGTGGCTACAATCGACCGTAAACACGTTGATTGCTAGTATGTGGGGTCCCCAGACGTCCCCCCATGGTAAGGGGGTCGCTCATAGCGATCCAGTGGGTCCCAGTCTCCCACATACTGCCTACGTCCAATTCGCCCGGTATCAGGCGGGTTATATCTCCCGGCCCCTTGAAGACGGGGCGGGCGCCGCTCCAAACGCGGGTATTCGGCGAGCGGCGGCGAGAATCGGTGCCTATCATCCACCGTGTACGTCGCCCCATAGTCGCGGGGGCACGGTGACCGATTTTCAGAGGGGGGGTCCCGGGGACCCCCGGCTGTGCGAGGCTCAACACGTTGCGGGGGGCTTCTACGACCTCCCGCAACGCTCGCAAAATCGAACCCCCTAGTTGGGGACCGATTTCCCATGGGGGGGTCCGTGGGACCCCCGCCCGTGCGAGGCTCAAAACGTCGCGGGGGGCCTCTACGACCTCCGGCAACGCCCGCATAACTCATCCCCATCCTTGGGGATCGGTTTCCCATTGGGGGGGTCCCTGGGACCCCCGCCCGTGCGAGGCTCAAAACGTCGCGGGGGGCCTCTACGACCTCCGGCAACGCTCGCATAACTCATCCCCATCCTTGGGGATCGGTTTCCCATTGGGGGGTCCCTGGGACCCCCGCCCGTTTGAGGCTCCAAACGTGGCGGAGAGCGTCTGGGGCCACTCTGGTGGCCACTAGAACTGCTGCGGGATGCAAACAACGCGGGGGGTCCGAGACCCCCACCCATACGCGGTGATCCTGCAGCGACACGCTGCGGCGCTCCGCCGCCCTCTGGGCTGTTCATGCAGAGGTGGGGATGGTGGTTGCCCTTACAAAAGCGGCATGGGTGCGCTTGGGTACATTCGCGCTGCATGTGCAGGCCCAAGCACGAGTAGCACCATGTCCGTTGTCGCGCGATCGCTCGACGGCCTTGGACGCGCTGGTCGAGGAACTTATCACAACGGGTCGTGCTGTGACCCGGTTCCCGACAGTACAAGCAGCGGGCGGTCTCCTGGACGGCGGCATAGCGGCCGGGCGCGCGAGGGGCCATACGCCCCCTACGGGGGGGTCCGGTGGGGGATCTACTCTGTGGCACAGGTCGTTCGGGTCCCATAGGACCGGCCAGAGAGGAATTATCTGCCAGTCTACTTTCTCCTTCCAGGAACGTCAAGAGGTCCGAGAAGGGTGGCAGATAAGTCGCACTATCCCCACCATACTGCTGCTCAAAACGGACCTTAACAGAGTCCGGCAACTTTCCCAGGACAATGTGCAGTAACAAAAACGACCACTGCTCCACTGGGAGTTTTAAGTTTTTCAATGCGTTGTAGGCAACCAACAGCGGATTCAACAAAGCCACTCTCAAGTGCATCACGCTGGCAACGCGGGGTAAATTCAAAATGGCGGCAACATGGTTGTCCGCCAGACGTCGTACGTTCTGGTACCGACGAGCAATCAAATCCCTAGCAATAGGGTAGTTTTCATCCGAGGGAGCCAAATGTTGAACCGATTCAAGGGCCTCCCCTTCCAACACGGATAACAAGTACGCTAACTTCTGGCCCTGGGTCAAATCATCCCGGGCATGTACCAGACTATCAAAAATATTAATAAAGCCCTCCCAGTCCTCTAGACGACCAGCAAAGCGCCTTAAGTCTAAGGGGGCCAATCTAGCAAAGAGAGGGGGCATACTTTTAGATGTGACCGGGGACGGGCCCGGTTCATTCTCTCTTGCCACTTGCAAAGGTCGAGCTACCTGGGTAATTCTGTCCGCAAAATCATAACACTGGTCCACATCCAAATCGACTTCTTGTCGCATTTCCACCTCGGCCTCAACAGTCCTTTCCAAAAATAAGGCATACTGCTCATCAACAACAGCCAAACGTATGGGCAGATCTACGTATCTGTTCAACAAGGCCTCCGTTCTATCCGGTCGATCCAACAACGCGACCGCAGAAGCTAACCACCGTAACTCAGAACGTATTTTGGCTTTAGCAGAGGAGGCCGTCATTGTAACGTCACAAATTTATCAACAACAACAACAAATTCAAAATATTCACTATAACACAAAATCTCCAATATTTGGAGGTTATTACTAACCACAAAATTCCAATATTACAACAACAAAGTATTTATAATGACACAAACTCTTAAATATTTGGAGGTTATCAGAAAACAACAAAACTCACTGACTATTGAAATTCACTCAAAATCACTGACTATTGAAATTCACTTGGATATCAACACAACAACAAGTTAATTTTAATTATTTCAAAGCACAAGTTTCAATGAGTTTCAATGTGTAAACAATGTCTTAAATCATTTAAGTTTCACTAAGAATTGAGTGCAAACTTATTAGCTGACCTTTTATTAACTATTATTTTAGCAACAAACTTGTCAATATTCACAACTCAAATTTGCTAACAAACTAAATAATAATTATTATGAGCAAAGAAAGGCATCTGTTTACATTTTGGAACTTCAATACATGACAATTAATTACAAGACATGGAACCAATAACAAAGGAATGCCCTTTACTTATCAAATGCAAGTTAATTACCATTTACAAGTACAAATTAATCTAGTCCGGACCAGATGGTCATCAAACGGCACTGATTAATAGACAAAATTTTGGCGTGGGCCTCTCAGGCCTTCAAGCTACGCTCTTGCTACCAAGAAATGTTCAGTACACCCCTGCCTATACCGCGGAGTCGGCTAGCGCAGTGGAAGCTGGTATTACTAATATAGACTCCGGACAAAAACTAGGTTTCAGCGGGGATGTAAACTGAACAATTGGACTGCGATACACAGCGCTTAATCTATATTGTGAAGTAAGGTGGATTTTACATACTGTCTGTGGTCCTGGGCAGTGGAGACAGAGGTGGTGTAAGGGAGCGCGCGCGCCCCTGGGGTCCTTTCTTCGTCTTCTTCTGCAGACCTTACCCATTAGTCACATTACTCACAACACAAATAACAGCGTTCACAAGACACTGGGCGTTTCAACACTAGATACACAATAACACACGGAGGAGCCTTTTGTCAAGATATATATTGCCCCTGCAACAACACGTGTGGTGGATGATTATCCTTCAAAGCCTCGCGACCGGCCACTCATCAGGATGGCATCAAAATCGTGGTCGTACAACACGGGATCGGCAGGATAATTTAAGATTTTTCAAACTCGATATGCCAGGCACATTCAACGCGAGCGATTTTTAACAAATTCAGCAAAATTATTCCGACATTTTTTCAAGAAGAATTCCAATCAAGTCTCACTGTCAACTTCAAGTGACAGCTAATGTCAATTTGACGTGACATTAGAGTTGCGTTCAGAAACGTCGATCTTTTCCGAACACAAACTCACCGAAAAAATCTCACCGAAAAAATCTCACCGAAAAAAACTCACCGAAATAAACTCACCGAAAACCAAACTCACCGAAAAAAACTCACTGAAAACTTTTCTCACCGAAAAAAACTCACCGAAAAATACTCACCGAAAACTTCTTGATTTACGACAATTTGAATCATCTAAATCGACGTATCGGGTAGATTTCTGCTCATATTAATGTAAATGTCACCGGAAAATAACAATAAGAACCGCAAGTTTATAAATTTTACGGAAGTCCTGTAGAACACGTGATAGGTTAGAAATTTAAGGCGATCGCGAAGCGCAGCGAAGCGATTGCCTTAAATTTCGTGGTTATTGTTTTTTAGGAAATTTATAAATTTACGGTTTTTATTATTTTCCGGTGATATAAATAAATAAAAAAAAATAAAAAATTAAGACTTAATATACCTTTCACTGTCCAGGCGAATGCTCTAACCACTGAGCTGCGGAGTCGTTCGATGGGACTCGAACCGACGACCTTTTATTGTTCGGGCGAATGCTCTAACCACTGAGCTACGGGGTCATTCGATGGGACTCGAACCCACGACATTTTATTGTGCGGGCGAATGCTCTAACCACTGAGCTACGGGGTCCTTCGATGGGACTCGAACCCACGACCTTTCGCTGTCCAGGCGAATGCTCTAACCACTGAGCTGCGGAACCGTTCGATGCGACTCGAACCGACGTCTTTTTATTGTTCGGGCGAATGCTCCTACCACTGAGCTACGGAGTCGTTAAATATTATCATTTTCAATACTTTTTTTATATTACCTAATTCCTCATTTTTGATTATTTATTTATTCATTTACATTAATGTGATACGTCAATTTAGATGATTCCGATTTTCGGTGAGTTTGGTTTTCGGTGAACTTTTTTCGGTGAGTTTTTTTCGGTGAGTTTTTTCGGTGAGTTTTTTTCGGTGAGTTTTTTTCGGTGAGTTTTTTTCGGTGAGTTTTATTTCGGTGACAAAAGTTTTCGGTGAGTTTGGTTTTCGGTGAGATTTTTTCGGTAAGTTCTTTTCAGTGAGTTTTTTTCGGTGAGAAAACTTTTCGGTGAGTTTGGTTTTCGGTGAGTTTTTTTTCGGTGAATTTGACTGGAACCCTATTTGTCTTGGTCTGGGTGTTTACTATGTATATTAAGTATGTATTTACAAACAAAAAGTATTTAAGTATATATTTATCCGTTATCAAGTTTTCCATGATACAGTTTCTTAATGAAATTAACATGGGCTTAGATAATTGGTGTGAATGTAAAAAGTTCATCATCTCAGCCATTTTATGTCCCCACTGCTGGGGCACTGGCCTTCCTTATGGATGAATAAGGAAAATGAGCCATGACCCACCACGCGGGCTCAGTGCGGATTGGTGGGTATTAACGACTGCAAGTGCAGCGGGACCAACGGCTTAACGTGCCTTCCGAAGCACGGAGGAGCTCGAGATGAAAAGTTTTTAGTCACCCATCCCGTGACCGACCATTGCGAACGTTGCTTAACCTCAACGATCGCAGGCCGAGCGCGCAATCCACTGCGCCACGGGCTCCTCCAAAAAAAAATTAATATAAAAAGTTATTTATTTATTATTTATTTTTTATTAACACGTCATTCGGATAAAAATCCGACCAGCTGTGGTCAGAGTCTATGACCATAGCTGGTTGATATACTCACGCCCGAACAATCCTAATAATTGTTATAAATTTAAAAAAACTTAGAATCTTTCATTATACCTTAATTTAACATAGCTTACCAGGCTTTGAGTCGGTTTTTGTACAGTTCTCAAGTGGCGAAGCAAACACAAAGAAGTCTGCTTTTTCTTTGACGGCACACTCAAATATATCGATAATATTCAAAAAAATATCTGATTCTGAAAAATAAAATGCATTATTAATACGCCGAAACCTTATCATATTTCTCTTGTCCCTTAAAAAGCGCACCTTTTGTCCTTTTGTCCTCTCAGCCAAGGTCGCCTGAAAGAGATTGCTGCTTAGCAATAAGGCAGCCTTTTGTATACGTTTCTGTAAGTATAATACTTACTTATTAACTGTTACTTTCTGTATTCTTTTGTTTTTGTTCAATTAGAACGTCTATAATTTATAACGTACTAGCGGCCGCCCGCGGTTTCACCCGCGTGGTTCCCGTTCCCGTGGGAATATCGGGATAAGAAGTACATATAAACCTTCCTCTTGAATCACTCTATCTATTAAAAAAAAACGCATCAAAATCCGTTGCGTAGTTTCAAAGATTTAAGCATACAAAGGGACATAGGGACAGAGAAAGCGACTTTGTTTTATACTATGTAGTGATTATCATTGGCTCTGAAGAGAAAATTAGGCATGGTAAAATAAGCATGAATCCAAAAAAAAATCCGTACTAATAATTATTGTAAATGTGTTTGTTTGTTAATATTTTGTCCGTCTTTCACGTCAAAACGGAGAAACGGATTGACGTCGTACTATACAAAACTGTCATTTCTTACATGGCCGCTTCCAAAGATTATGTAAACACTGACGTTTTAGCTGACATTTGTGGCAAGCAGTAAACTTTTTCGCGATTAACTTTAAAATATTTTTATCTGTCTATCTATATTAGATGTTGGATGTTGGTGATACGAAGTTCACTGGGGTGCTATACAGGGTGTTAGGGGCACCCTTGCAAAAACTTTAACCATGGTTTCAGGCCTTCATGCTGAACAACGCACATCATGATTTTTTGTCGGAAATGAAAAAAATATTTCGTCTCTCCATACAAAGTGTCCCGATAAGTTGCTAAATTTTAATGAAAAGTCGTTTTTTTTTTCATTTCCGAGAAAAAAAAATTGCTGTACGTTGTTCAGCATGATGGTTGGAAGCCATGGTTAAAGTTTTTGCAAAGGTGCCCCAAACATCCTGTATAATGGCGCTAAGTTCCAAATCTTAGTCCGTTCTGAGTAATAAGATAAGATAAAGATAAAAATATTCTTTATTCACTTAGACATAATAAATAATATGTACTTATGAATCGTCAATATTTTCCTACCACCCATTCAAGACTTTTTTAACTGACAAGAAGAAATTCTTTATTAAACGCGGTAGTAGCAGTAGCCAAGTAATGCTATTCACCTTCCAATGTGTTACATCCTTAGATAGGTAATTTTGAGATTAATAAAAGTTACTATGGCGCCAAATTCTAAATCATAGTCTATTCTGAGTTAAAGTGAGAACTGATTAAAAGTTACCCCTTTCCTGTTGACTGCTATAGAATGCCTCATAGCATTAAGTCCGCCATTTGCATATAGCAATAAAGATTATATAATAAAAAAGTGCGACCAAAATTTTCGTTCTCCTTTGCTTTCGAGTCCCCGATAGTTTTTCATATAGTAAGTAAGTTGTTTAAAGTGAAAGTGACTATGAAAGTTTAAAATCTTATTTTATTATTTATAAGTCTGCTAACGTTAAGGTGGTTGGATCAGCTCAGTAGCGCCATCAATGGAAATTAATCAATTACGTTTTATTAAAGGCTTAGATTAAAAGTCTCGGTTATTTTGCGCAAATAAAAGAGTAAAATGCATTTTATAAATAATAGGTCTTTACATATGAAATTGCCGTTTTTTTCTTTTGTACATATAACTTAACAACTTTTATAATATTAGAAATATATAATTTCTTTAATATTGCGTTACATTAAGACCGTATCGAGCAACTTTTGATAATTTAATAACCACGATATTTGATTATTTACATAGAAAAAACTTATTCCGAAAGTTACGACTATTTTTGTTTCCAGAATTTCGTACTTTATTAGTTGTAACTTAGTGAAAAAAAAAAAATTCTCTTAACGAATGTGTCATTTAGTAGTTAAAATGTCCATAAATACGTGTGTAAAATTTTGTAAATTTACATAATATTAGTCGTTAAATAATAACAAAAACGTTAGTATGGAAAAAAAAATAATTACAGAAATCTCCATACAAAACGGCAATTTCATAGGTAAAGACCTATTATAATTTCAAGAACTCAAACTTAAGCAATAAGTCGTGAGTTTCAATAGTGCCAAAAGTGGCCACATTTAGCAATATCGAAATCCATAACTTAATGCTCATATTTGAGGCCATGAAAAAATACTTAAAAATTGCACTTTACTCTTCTATTTGCGCAAAATAACCGAAACTTTTTTTCTAAACCCTTGATAAATCGTAAATGATTTATTTCTATTGGTGGCGCTACTGAGCTGATCGAACCACCTTAAGTCATAATCGTATCACAATCGCGTTTCAATGGGGAGGAAAACTAACTTTTTATCACGACAGAGGGCGAAGGTGATACTGGAGTGCTGTTTTGTTGATTGGTTGTTATTGTGACATAACGTCACAATAACAACCAATCATAATAGCTGTCAAAATCGATGAAATTTTAACCAATCATCGACCAAAGAGTACATTATTATCCCACAGATAGGTAGAAGTTGGACTCCAATCTCACGAGCGCCATTTACAAAAAACTTTGCCTGTTTCTCCTCATTGTAGTTCAAATGTACCTAGTGCTTTTTACACACTAGTTACAAGAAATGTGTACTTTTTTACAAGCTTTTTATTAACTTGCCATGTTAGTTAGTTAAGTTAGTATGTTAGTTAGTTAGTTAGTGGGGAACAAATCTTGCAATGCAAGCTTAATTTGACCCACTTCCCAGTGTCCGATGGAGCTGTTTTTTTTACAGGTTTGGTTCAGATGACAATACAATATTAAAGTACAGTCAGCAAAAAAGCTTGTCATATAAATGATTTTTTTATTAAAAACTTATTCACAAAACTAACTGATTGTCACACCACACACTACATTCACATCACATCATACTGTCATAATTCTTATAACTAGTGTGTAAATAAGTTTATAGTAAAAAAATATTTTTATGACAAGCTTTTTTGCTGACTGTACTTTAAAATTGTATTGTCATCTAAACCAAACCTGTATACAAAATTTCAGCTCCATCGGACAGTGGGAAGTGGGTCAAATTAAGCTTGCAAGATTTGTCCCCCACTAACTAACAAACTAACTAACTAACATGGCAAGTTAATAAAAAGCTTGTAAAAAACACTATAATTGAAACACGATCTTAGCAGACTCGACACCCTGATCTTTACTTACTTTTATTTCTTATTGGGGTCGAATATACAGGGTCACATATTTCTTTTTCAGTTACAGTACAAAACGCGCTGAACTTAATACGGACTACGTTCATATTCAATTCTTCCTTGTGCTGAAAAAGATAAATAATGAAAATTAGTCTTATTATATCTACTTAATTATAATATGTCTATTACAAATGTTTTGTACCAAGACCAACACATTGATAACTTTAGGGCGAAAACACATGCAAGCGGTGCGGCGCCGCAACGCTGAAATCGGCGGTGCGGCGCCGCACCGCAAATTTAACAACGCTGGTTTCAGCGTTGCACAACGCTAAATTCAGCGGCGCGGCGCGCGACGCCAAATTCAGCGTTGCGCGGCGCACCGCTGATTTCCGCGGCACACTGCCAAAATCAGCTCAAATGTTGACCACACGTTCCAAAATTTTAAATTCTCACAACAATATTTGACCCGATGGTTGAAACGCCACTAGCAATAAAATAATATCGTAATGTCCATGAAGCTCGACTTAATACTGAGGTAACTGGAATTCTCACCCTGAATAAAAAGTGTACCCAGCAAATTTGACATTTATGTATGTAGTGGCTGTCAGTTGTCTCATATGACCATACGTATTTTTTTAAAGTGTAGGTGAGACGGAAGACAGCCACTGTGTAATTTGTGGTGGACAACAAATTGTTCGTACTGCACTCTCCAGTTACCTCAGTATTAAGTCGAGCTTCACGGTAATGTCTGTCAGCTATTATTGAAAGCTTAAACTTTCAAATTTGACCACCGCGCCAGATAAGTTTGCGTCGGTCTGTGCGGAGACTAGCCGGAGTAAAATTATTAATACTTTAATTAAATATTTATATAAGTAGGTACTAGATTACCTACCCGTAGAACTTTTCTATGATCCAAAGACGAAAATATAACGTAAACAACTGAAGTTTGAACCGTGAGGTTACTTTTGACAGGTTATCAAAGCACCACGATTTAAAGCTTCTAGGGGCCTACCACGAGTTTTAAAATGATTGTAAGAACGCTATACGCACTACACCATTTTAAAATTTAAAGTACTGATGGTAACATTCAAATTTCAAAATATCTGTACTAATTAAAAATTAAGGGTGACACACCACCAGTATCAGACTCAGAGGTTTCGGGTTCGATTCCCAGTGGGGGTACATACATACCCAATAAGCAAAGTAATCCTATAAAGATTGATTTTAAGTCTCCCTCTACTAATAACGTTCTTATAAAGAGATTGTTGTAGAATCTTTTACTTATAATATCATTTGACATGTCCTAACATACTCAAAGGCATCAGTTTTTAAATATCTATCTTATAGTTCGCTACAAGATTAAAAATTAAAGCATTTATTAGACACTTTTACTAGTAATAGCATTTCACAAGCGTAGATATTCTTAAAAGCTTTTGCTTTTATATCACAGTCCTGTAGATCGCTGCAAGAGTTTCATAGGACACTTTTAAGAATAAGTCTTTTAAAATTGTTTTTAGTAAGAGTATAATATACCTAGTCCTGAATAATATAATAATCTAATAGTAGCATATTGTAAGAAGATTACAATAAAATTTGCGCCGTTAAAGTAGTTTTGATCGAGACTCTTTTAAATCTTATTATACTCAATACGAGCGCTATGAGATCAAAAAAGCGTAACAGACACTAGATGAAACACTTAATTAGTAAACACCAGCCATTTTGTTGATTTCTCCATTCTCTTGAGGAAATAAGTTTAAATATGAATTTAAACGATTCAAAAGGAGCGGTGGTTGCAAAAGAAAAATGACAAAAACGTATGATGAGTTAGTGAAGCCAGGTTTTTCGGGAATAAATCTGACAGGATCAGAAAGCAAACCAAGCTCGTCGAGTGCAAATTCAGGAGAACTGACCGTGAGTTCTGCATATATTTATCTATCAGCTATATTTTTTCACCCTCATTTCACCACTCAGAAGTTGAAAAAGGTCAACGAACGAATGGATGAATCCTAAAAAGGTAAATAGATTTCAGTGAGGGAACCCTAAGTGATTTGTTTCAAAATGGATAAGAGTTGTCTCTGGACTAAAACTACTACAAACACTGATTTACCTATAATGGTTCGACAAAGTAGGTAGGTATGTACCTACTTAATACAGAGCAATTTTTAAACATGGCGAATATTCAGAAGAATTTGATGAAATAATATTTTTACATCATATCATAATACCACAGATACTAATGTGCTTCATAATTTTCGAGGGGCTTTGGTCAAACTAAACAAATGATGGTACATATTTACAGTAAAAATGAGTTCCCCACCCTCCCATTCACATACTTATTCACAAATACTACAATAGGTATACAGGGTGTTTTTCTATAAGTGCAATACCTCTTAGGTGGTGATTGTGCTCATGAATATGAACAACTTTTACTATGGGGCCAACTCTGCAACTCAACAAAAAAAATCAGCTGTTTAATACAATTTGTTAATACCTACCTGACCAGAATGTATGGAACAGCTGTTTTTTTTGTGAAGTTGCAGAGTTGGCCTCATAGTAAAAGTTGTTCATATTCATGAGTACAATCACCACCTAAGAGGTATTGCACTTATAGAAAAACACCCTGTATTAGTTAATAAAATTTTTAGTTATTTGCATTCACAGTGCAATATTATTTTTGAAAAATTGAAAATGAAGTATTTAGAAAATAGATTCGATTTTTTCTAAATACTTCATTTTAAATTTTTCAAGGTATATTATTAATTCTATAATAAAAGAAAGTGTAGGTATTTATGTTCTTATACAATTTAACTTTGATCGATCACAAAACAAATCGGAACAATTAACTTATAAAATTTACGTTTAACTAATAACTAACATTACTTAGTTACATTATAAACAAGATTGCTTTAGTAAGATATTTTAGTGTAGGCAATGAAGCTCCCACAGTAATTCCTCAGTCAGAAAAAGCTTTACGGCATGATAAAGTATCAATAAATTAAAAGTATTGAATAAATTTCCAAAAAATAATAATAATAGAAGGTTAGGAATTTTTTTATGAAAGTCTTTCATTGGTAACTTTTTTAGGAAAAATTCTCCGTCTAAACTTTCTTCACCGGACATATTCATGTAACGTATAAAAACAATATGTGAAATATTCAAAAAAATATCCCAGCAGAAATACCAAATTTTAATAAAATAATTGGGGTGACTTGGACCGAAAAATGTCTTTGTCGAACTTTTTTACGGAATTATGCGATTTTGCCAAGCGTAGGTACTCTTGTTTGAAAAAAGTTTTGGATTTTTATCAAGTATCACATACTAGTATAAATAACTCATTTGGTAAAATAAATTTGGACTGACAAATTACTCGGTTCAATATATAAGCAGTTTTGTATATTTAGGTATAAATACCTAACTTCCGTGTGAGTTTTTTTTTTTGATAATCATTTAAAAGTTTATCAGCAAAGTTTCATTGACTGAGGAAATAATGTATGGGTCTCCATACAAAGAACCTGTTCATTGCCTACACTATTTGTGTAATATGATAATAAGAGTTTTTGTGCTTGTAATTGTGTAGTCTCAGATTATTATACAGGGTGTTAGGGGCACCGTTGCAAAAACTTTAACCATGGCTTGAGGCCTTCATGCTAAACAACGCAAAGCAAGATTTTTTGTCGGAAATGAAAAAAATATTTCGACTCTCCATACAAAATGTCCCGATAAGTTGCTAAATTTGTATGAAAAGTCCATATTTTTTTTACATTTCCGACAAAAAATTCTTGCTGTACGTTGTTCAGCATGATGGTCTGAAGCCATGGTTAAAGTTTTTGCAAGGGTGCCCCTAACACCATGTAGAAGCAATTTCTTTTTGCAAACACTTTCTCAAGTAAGTTATAGGGCTTAGTACGTTCTTTAAGTTGATAAGAAATACTGCGCGCATTTTTGTAGCATACTACAAGTTTCTTAAAAGAGAGTATAGTAGTCTAGAAGATAGAATCAATTCTTATTGATTTTGCTAGTATTCGGTTTGGTTGGTGGTAGGGCTTGTTGTAGGTCCACCAGGCTAGCTATTACCATCTTATCTAAGTCTAGCCATAACAACGATGTTTCCAGCATTGTTGTGTTCCGGCTATGAGACCAGATAGCCAGTGCCTCAGCAGTTGAGGATTCCGGTATGATGAAGGCAAGTGATACTCCGTTGTAAATAAAAAAAAAGATTTGTACTTAAATCAACATTATTTCAATATTGCGATGACAGCTGGTGGTAGTCGAACGAAGTAGCGGGAGAATAGTAATACTTAAGGCGATACTCGGAAAAAATGTGCTGAAGCGAGATAGCAATGAGAAAACGACGCGCGCGAGAGCGAGACCGATTTTGCAGATTAGGCAAAAAAAAACACAAAATCACTTCGTATTAAAAAACTACAGCGATTTAAAAAAAATGCTTCTATACGATCCTCAATATTATTGGTGTCCACTAATTAAACCAATTTCCAATAGTGTAAGTAACCCCATTTAAGAATAATCTTCACTTTTCGCATTTTTAGAGGTCTTTTCGAAAATAAAAAGTGTCGAGGCAAAATCATAAAATCGTGTTTTTGAAACTATACGATTCTAGATAAAGGTATGAAGAAATATATATCTTATTACCAGATTTGTAACAACTGTAACCGTCCTATAGTTTTAAATCAAAAAGTCCATATTTTTCCGAGTAGCGCCTTAATATTTATAATTCTATATATACCTTCTTTAGCTTCATCTCATCCCATCCAGGATGTTGTTGGCGTAGGTATTGATTCACATCCTCTTTCTTTCTACATTCTATACGTAGCTTACCAAATCTAGAAAAAGAAAATTTCTAAAGAAGAAAATTACCAAACATGGATAAAATAAGCTTTTTAATAATATTAAAAGAGTTCCTGTAGTCATAATAAGTATGTTTATTGTAGTTTAATAATAGGTGTAAAGAGATTTAGGACGCATTCGATTTATTGTGATGCAATCTAGGGATGACAAACTGATGAATAAAATAATGAAAAACGTAAACTTTTAGAGTCGCTTTATTTTATATATTGCATTATATTACTTTTATGACCGTTCGAAATTGGGTGGGCAAGTCCATTTAAAAAAAGTATAAAAGGATATTTTTCAGTTTTGTATGGAGCCTCGGCTAGGACTTTGTACACCATACCATAGGCAAGCAAAAGATAAATATAATAACTGAAAAGTAATTATATCGCACTAAGCTAACGCGTTTGATGGTACAAAAGCATTATCTAGTCTTAATAATTATGCAACCCCGATTCAATATGGCGGTAAAACGTCACCCTCACATTAAAAAATAATTTTGACATTGACAGATTATCATCAGTTGTCAATGTCATAGTTTTTTCCTACAGAAACATCAATGTTTTCGAACGTGGTTGCCAGTGTGACCATGGATGGCAAAGAATTTTTATTTTAAAGTTTATTTTTGTACCATTTATTCAGAAAGACAAGGAGAATTTTAATATTTTATATAACTTTACTATATTTTTTACTATTAGTACGAATAGTGTACAAAGTCCTAGCCAAAAATGTCCTTTAATAAAATAAATAATACCTTTAAGTACCTATTCCGCAAAATGTAAAGCTTTGTCTAAGAAACCATATTGATAAACAGAATATTTAATACAGCTGCCGAGCAAATTTCTTACGCGTTGCATAGGTACAAACTACCTAGGCGGAACGTCATAATTAGGTAGCCAATAGCACAGAATATTATAATAGTACTAACAGAATGGTACTTATTGATAGTCTATGTAAAATAAAAAGGACGCAACTTTATGCTATGTCAATGTGTGTATAATTTTCAGTAAATAATACGTACCTTGCAATGTTATTCGAAACATCAATTTTATTTTCTCCCTTTGAGCTTAGAATATGCAGGTGGTCTTCATTGGACTTTTCTTGCACCAAACTAGCTCGGATATTAACCTTACCATGATAGTTTTCCAACTGTAAACCAGTTAATATTTTTAGGACAACGGTATATGGAGGCGAAGCACATAACTGCGCTGCGGGACGCACCGACTGCAAACATGCAGAGCGCCAAGCTAATAGGTACAATGATTAGGTAATGATTTATTTGATGACTGTGAGGCTTATTTATTAAGGTACAAGCTACGGTTCTTGCCTCTGTTCCGGCAGTGACCACTTTAACTGAAAAAGTCATATAAATAAATCATTTCTTACAATCACACCAATTGGGTATTTGACTGATTTTTTTTATTGACTTAGTAAAATATTTATTTTTTTATTTATTATCTAATATACATAAAAATACAAAAGTTGTTTGCTACATTCACAAAAAACCACGTAGGTTTACATTAGGAATGAGCTGTTCAGCAATCATTCGCTTAAATTAAAACAAATCTAGGCTTAATTAAATATCTACATTTCAACAACAGTCAAACACCCAATTCTATGCCCTATAATCTAAGCCCATGGAAATTTCATCTAGAGATCGTGTCATGGAAAACTTGATAACGGATAAATATAATATAGGGAACCTGTTGTACCTTGGACAGAGTTGTACTTACCTAGAACAATCGTGTTTTTTACAAAAGTCCCGAACTTTAAGCACCGTTGTCTATGGTATTCGCCGGCGCCGTGTAAAGTCATTTATTTTTTCACACTCAAAAGAAAAGTTTTTCGGGCTCTACTTTATGTCAATTTAATTAAAGTGATGCATGTTTGTGATAAGATTTTAAATTATTTTTATGTATTCACAATGCAATTTTTGTAACTTATAGGAAAAACGTGATAGTAAAAAACCACGAGCCCTATAAGTAGCTTCCCGCCTGAAAGCTACTTATAGGGCTCGTGGTTTTTTACTATCACATTTTTCCTATGTTTGTGATGATAACTGATTTATTTAAAATCTAATCTTAGTATATCTAGCTACTAGATGGCATGGGTGTTAGATCCTAACCCCAATCGGAAGTGGGTTTATAAAGGTGGCTAAGTGAAATTGTCGCGATGTTGTACCTTAGTCACCCAACGTATGATGTGCCTCGGTCACTGACCAAGGTAGGGCAGGCGTACCGGTTTTGGCCACTTTTTGCTCTAAAAGTTCTATAAACAACTTTTAGCCATTTTTGATAAAGGCAATTAAAATAAAGTATTTTAAGGTAATAATAACAACCGTTAGAATTAATTATGTCATAAGTTTTTTTTCAATAAATTCCATTTTCTGTTTTAAAAAATGTTTTGTATGAAAATTTTAAGAAATTTGTTTTGGATGAAATACTTTATAAAACCTTTGTTTTTTAGAATTAAATTGTTGTTTTGCAATTGACTGGTTTCTAGCGCATTAGAATATATTGATTTTACCTGGGTTTGGTTTTGATTTTTCGCTATACTTACTAAAGTTTAACTATCAGTAGTAGCCAAAACCGGTACATTTGGCACCTCTCACACATTGTGTGTAATATAAAAAAAACGAATTTACCTTTATAAATTTGAAAAATGTACCTTTAAAGGTAGATAAATTATCTATAATTTAAGATATAATTTGTGTCTTAAATACCAAAGACCATTTAGTACTTAGTGCTTAAAACTCTTAAAAGTAAAAAAATCCTTAAAGTGGCCACAAAGGGTACCTCTGCCCTACATCATTTTAGTCAGAAATAGGTCTACAATCATTTATATACGTTTTTATGATTATAATGGTATGCTATTAAAAAGGTAAAATGCTGCGAAGTAAGGAAAAAATGAAAAGACCTGGTGCTAGATACTTTTTTTTAATTGCAGTAAATTTAGTGAAGGCGAAGAACTTAACGCTTCATGGTGCTTCCCTGGATTTTTGCATTTCCCGAACTACCTACCTTAATAATATGCAGTAAAAGTAACAATTTATCTCAAAATAGTAGTTAAAAGTCTGAGTCTGACATTTTTTTTTAATTTTCTTAAGTTTTTTAAGTTTATTTTTGTTATAATATATCTTAAGTATTTTTTGTGATTTATTTTTGTATAAGTAATCCAGCGATTTTAATAGATGTTTTAGAAAATTTAGGTAATGGATAAGAAAATTGGAAGTTAAGATTACGTGAATCGCTGTCAAAATATTGGCATCAATAATTAGCAAAAAACAGATGTGTGCGGTATTTTACAAAAACAATACCTTCACTTAAATATTCTTGGTAAGTATTGTAAATTATTGTTAATTTCAAATCCTCATATGATTAGGTAACTATTTCAGGCTTAGCATGAAACTGTCGTTAGTCGTTATGTGGCAGTCGTATTATTAAACTGTCCCATATTTATCTTCATTTATGAACTGTACCATCCGTTAAAAGCTGTCAAAGTGATGCTGTGAAATAAGTAGCTATAGAATTCTTGAACCTGGGAGCGAGACAGGATGGATCGAACACAACTTAAAGTTAAGGATTAGACAGAAGCTAGATACCTACTTAGGTCTGTTCTAGTTCCTCAAGAGAATTCTTGAAAAATGCCTTTGGCGTTTTGCCATATGACTGGTAGATACTTACTTTCACTTCTGGATACATCTTGGGCCCTTTTTTTTGGTTTTCACTCTTTTCGTACATTTCGCTGTAGAGGTATCCGTGAGAGCCTTTCTCACTTGGGTAACGATACTTGATGGATTTCTGTGGTTGTTGCGTTATGACCAGCCGTGGTTTGGGAGCTGAAATAGATAAGTCCACATTTATTAAAACTAAAGACGGTGATACAGACAGTGGCGTAGAGTGGACTAAGACTATAGACGTGGGCGAAGTCTCATCAGCGACGCCCCTTTTTTTGTACCCAAGAGACCTATACCCACTGATATTGAAAAAAATTGGCAAAATGTGATTCAGACTCGTCCATGAAGGGGTCCATACCCACTTAACGTACCGATTACATACATACACTGAGCCTAAAATACCGCTCTCATTTTTCGCAAGCAAAAAATAACTTTGTTTATCAATGTTTCTATAAATCATTCACTGATTTGTGACATTACTTATTACGGTGTCACGGATTTGTGACATCAGAACTTTAGAGCAAAATAAATAAATTTAACAAATAAATAAGTAAGTAGCTAAGTAAGTATATATTTTTTATGTTTTGAGCAAAAACGACCTGTTGTATTATTTATTTTTGCACTTTTTTATCTACGTAACTAAGTGTGTTATTAGAATTCATAATATTTGTGTGTAATGCTGGCGAGGTCTTTTGAGGCGGGGTTTTTTTGAGGACGTTGCACCACTTCATCTTGCCTTGCTAGAAAAGGGCAGAGCCTGATGGCTTGTAGCAGAAATAAAACCATCCCGCGTGGAAGCTGCATTTCTCCACATGAAAAGGAATTTGCTGGATATTGGATGTAGTTTGATTCTGATCCACCTCTACTGCCTTTCCGAGCACTGTGGGAGAATTGATGTGAAAAAAAAATTTTTTTTTCAAACTTTATTAACAATAATATTGATATTTAATGGAAAAACTTTAAAAATTCTTTTTTCAATTAATTATAAGCATTTAAAAATTGATAAAATTTGAAAGAAGATCGCCTGACTATAAACGCTCCACGATTCGTCGCGATAGTTGTGACGTCATAATGTTTAAGCTATTTTCCAACAGTACAGTCATCTTTACAGTACTACGGCTTTTACTAGTGTTGCCGAAGACTATAGGCTTTAAGACTTAAATTAAAGCCGTGGTCCTTTTTTAAGGCTATTTTCTAGTAATAGGTTTACTAGAAACAACGACGGGTTTACCACTTACACCAAGACCCAAGGAAATATTGAAAAGTTCGTTTTCAATATTTACCCTACCGAGGATTGAACCCGGGACCTCTAGAGATAGCGGCACCTTGAAAACCGGTGCGTACACCACTCGGCCACGGAAGTCGTCAAATGTCGTCAAATGTCGTCAATGTTAAAAAAAATTAAAAAACCAAGATGGCAGCCAACTTTTTGGTTTGTGGGCTGATTTCGATGAAACTCGGTTTTTGGTACTATTTCGTCAAGAAAAGAGTAACGCAATGTTAAAAAAATTCAAAATCCAAGATGGCGGCCAACTTTTTTGTTTGTGGGCCGATTTTAATGAAACTCTATTTCTAGTACTATTTAGACAAGAAAACAGCAACGCACTGTTAAAATTATAAAAAAATCCAAGATGGCGGCCAATTTTTTTGTATGTGGGCTGATTTCGATAAAACTCGGTTTTTGGTACTATTTCGTCAAGAAAAGAGTAACGCAATGTAAAAAAAAATAAAAATCCAAGATGGCGGCCAACTTTTTTGTTTGTGGGCAGATTTTGATGAAACTCGATTTTTAGTACTATTTTGACAAGAAAACTGTAACGCAATGTTAAAAAATAACCAAGATGGCGGCCAACTTTTTGGTTTGTGGGCTGATTTCGATGAAACTCGGTTTTTGGTACTATTTCGTCAAGAAAAAAGTAACGCCATGTTTAAAAAATTCAAAATCCAAGATGGCTGCCAAGTTTTTTGTTTGTGGGCCGATTTTGATGAAACTCTATTTCTAGTACTATTTAGACAAGAAAACAGCAACGCACTGTTAAAAATATAAAAAAATCCAAGATGGCGGCCAATTTTTTTGTATGTGGGCTGATTTCGATGAAACTCGGTTTTTGGTACTATTTCGTCAAGAAAAGAGTAACGCAATGTAAAAAAATATAAAAATCCAAGATGGCGGCCAACTTTTTTGTTTGTGGGCTGATTTCGATGAAACTCGGTTTTTGGTACTATTTCGTCAAGAAAAGAGTAACGCAATGTAAAAAAAAAAAAAATCCAAGATGGCGGCCAACTTATTTGTTTGCGAGTCGATTTTGATGAAACTTGGTTTTTGGTACTATTTTGACATGAAAACAGCAACGCATTGTTAAAAGAATAAAAAAACAAGATGGCGGCCAACTTTTTTGTTTGCGGGCCGATTTTGATGAAACTCGGTTTTTAGTAATATTTTGACAAGAAAACAGTAACGCAATGTTAAAAATATTTAATAATTCAAGATGGCGGCCACCTTTTTTTGTGAGCCGATTTTAATGAAACTCGGTTTTTGGTACTATTTTGACAAAATAATAGAAACGCAATGTCAAAAAATTTAAAAACCAAGATGGTGGCCATCTTTTTTGTTTGCTAGCCGATTTCGATGAAACTCGGTTTTTGGTACTATTTCGTCAAGAAAAGAGTAACGCAATGTTAAAAAAATTAAAAATCCAAGATGGCGGCCAACTTTTTTGTTTGTGGGCAGATTTTGATGAAACTCGATTTTTAGTACTATTTTGACAAGAAAACTGTAACGCAATGTTAAAAAAAAAACCCAAGATGGCGGCCAACTTTTTGGTTTGTGGGCTGATTTCGATGAAACTCGGTTTTTGGTACTATTTCGTCAAGAAAAGAGTAACGCAATGTAAAAAAATATAAAAATCCAAGATGGCGGCCAACTTTTTTGTTTGTGGGCTGATTTCGATGAAACTCGGTTTTTGGTACTATTTCGTCAAGAAAAGAGTAACGCAATGTAAAAAAAAATAAAAATCCAAGATGGCGGCCAACTTATTTGTTTGCGAGTCGATTTTGATGAAACTTGGTTTTTGGTACTATTTTGACATGAAAACAGCAACGCATTGTTAAAAGAATAAAAAAACAAGATGGCGGCCAACTTTTTTGTTTGCGGGCCGATTTTGATGAAACTCGGTTTTTAGTAATATTTTGACAAGAAAACAGTAACGCAATGTTAAAAATATTTAAAAATTCAAGATGGCGGCCACCTTTTTTTGTGAGCCGATTTTGATGAAACTCGGTTTTTGGTACTATTTTGACAAAATAATAGAAACGCAATGTCAAAAAATTTAAAAACCAAGATGGTGGCCATCTTTTTTGTTTGCTAGCCGATTTCGATGAAACTCGGTTTTTGGTACTATTTCGTCAAGAAAAGAGTAACGCAATGTTAAAAAAATTAAAAATCCAAGATGGCGGCCAACTTTTTTGTTTGTGGGCAGATTTTGATGAAACTCGATTTTTAGTACTATTTTGACAAGAAAACTGTAACGCAATGTTAAAAAAAAACCCAAGATGGCGGCCAACTTTTTGGTTTGTGGGCTGATTTCGATGAAACTCGGTTTTTGGTACTATTTCGTCAAGAAAAGAGTAACGCAAAGTTAAAAAAATTCAAAATCCAAGATGGCTGCCAAGTTTTTTGTTTGTGGGCCGATTTTGATGAAACTCTATTTCTAGTACTATTTAGACAAGAAAACAGCAACGCACTGTTAAAAATATTAAAAAATCCAAGATGGCGGCCAATTTTTTTGTATGTGGGCTGATTTCGATGAAACTCGGTTTTTGGTACTATTTCGTCAAGAAAAGAGTAACGCAATGTAAAAAAATTAAAAATCCAAGATGGCGGCCAACTTTTTTGTTTGTGGGCCGATTTCGATGAAACTCGATTTCTCGTACAATTTTGACAAGAAAACAGCAACGCAATGTTAAAAATGTAAAAAAAACCAAGATGGCGGCCAACTTGTTAATTTGCAAGTCGATTTTGATGAAACTTGGTTTTTGGTACTATTTTGACATGAAAACAGCAACGCATTGTTAAAAGAATAAAAAAACAAGATGGCGGCCAACTTTTTGTTTGCGGGCCGATTTTGATGAAACTCGGTTTTTAGTAATATTTTGACAAGAAAGCAGTATAGCAATGTTAAAAATATTTAAAAATTCAAGATGGCGGCCACCTTTTTTGTGAGCCGATTTTGATGAAACTCGGTTTTTGGTACTATTTTGACAAAATAATAGAAACGCAATGTCAAAAAATTTAAAAACCAAGATGGCGGCCATCTTTTTTGATTGCTAGCCGATTTCGATGAAACTCGGTTTTTGGTACTATTTTAACAAAAAAAAAGAAACGCAATGTTAAAACAGGTCAAGATGGTGATGGTGACTCAACTCAACACTTTTACCAAAGACCAAAATGCAACATATAAGACTACATCCTGTTAACAAACAAGATGGTGGTCAAATGCCTGCCCAGTTTTATGTATAAAAAAAAACAAGTTTCATCAAAATCGGCCTTCAAAAAAAGTTGGCCGCCATCTTGAATTTTTAATATTTTTAACATTGCGTTGCTCTTTTCTTGACAAAATAGTCCAAAAACCAAGTTTCATCAACATCAGCCCACAAACAAAAAAGTCAGCCGCCATCTTGGATTTTTTATATTTTTAACATTGCGTTAGTTTTCTTTTTAAAATAGTACCAAAAACAAATTTTCATCTAAATCGTCCCACAAACAAAAAAGTTGGCCGCCATCTGGGAGTTTTTTATCTTTTTAAAAGTGCGTTGTTGTTTTCTTGTCAAAATAGTACCTACTAGAAATCGAGTTTCATCAAAATCGGCTCACAAACAAAAAAGTTGGCCGCCATCTTGGATTTTTTAATATTTTTAACATTGCGTTGCTGCTTTCTTGTCAAAATAGTACTAGAAATTTAGTTTCATCAAAATTGGCCCACAAACAAAAAAGTTGGCCGCCATCTTGGATTTTTTATTTTTTTAACATGGCGTTACTTTTTTCTTGACGAAATAGTACCAAAAACCGAGTTTCATCGAAATCAGCCTACAAACAAAAAACTTGGCCGCCATTTGAATATAAAGATTTTAAAAATTGCGTCGCTGTTTTCTTGTCAAAATACTACCAAAACCCGAGTTTTATCGATATCGGCCCACAAACAAAAAAGTTGGCCGCCATCTTGGATTTTTTTATTTTTAACATTGCGTTGCTGTTTTCATGTCAAAATAGTACTAGAAATCGAGTTTCATCGAAATCGGCCAAAAAACAAAACAGTTTGCAGCCATCTTGGTTTTTTTTTAATTTTAACATTGCGTTGCTGTTTTCATGTCAAAATAGTACAAGAAATCGAGTTTCATCGAAATCGGCTAACAAACAAAACAGTTTGCAGCCATCTTGGATTTTTTTACATTTTTAACATTGCGTTGCTGTTTTCTTGTCAAAATAGTACTCGAAATCGAGTTTCATCGAAATCGGCCAACAAACAAAAAAGTTGCCCGCTATCTTGGATTTTTTGTATTTTTAACATTGCGTTGCTGTTTTCATGTCAAAATAGTACTAGAAATCGAGTTTCATCGAAATCGGCTAACAAACAAAACAGTTTGCAGCCACCTTGGATTTTTTTACATTTTTAACATTGCGTTGCTGTTTTCTTGTCAAAATAGTACTCGAAATCGAGTTTCATCGAAATCAGCCAACAAACAAAAAAGTTGCCCGCCATCTTGGATTTTTTGTATTTTTATCATTGCGTTGCTGTTTTCATGTCAAAATAGTACTAGAAATCGAGTTTCATCGAAATCGGCCAACAAACAAAACAGTTTGCAGCCATCTTGGATTTTTTTACATTTTTAACATTGCGTTGCTGTTTTCTTGCCAAAATAGTACTCGAAATCGAGTTTCATCGAAATCGGCCAACAAACAAAAAAGTAACCCAACATCTTGGATTTTTTACATTTTTAACATTGCGTTGCTGTTTTCTTGTCAAAATAATACCTACCAAAAACCGAGTTTCATCGAAATCGGCCAACAAACAAAAAAGTTTGCCTTCATCTTGGATTTTTTAACATTGCGTTGCTGTTTTCTTGTCAAAAAAGTACAAAAACCGAGTTTCATCGAAATCGACCCACAAACAAAAAAGTTTGCCGCCATCTTGGATTATTTTAAAAATTGCGTTGCTGTTTTCTTGTCAAAATACTACTAGAAACCGAGTTTCATCGAAATCGACCCACAAACAAAAAAGTTGGCCGCTATCTTGGATTTTTAAACATTTTCTTTTAACATTAAGTTGCTGTTTTCTTGTCAAAATAGTACCAAAAAAAAAATAAAAAAAAAATATAAATTATAAAAAGTAACTAACTAGAATACGTAAGTAATTTGTAAATAAATATTTCATAATACTTACATAAAAAAAAGCTAACAATTTTAACTTCTCGTAACAACCCAACCAAAATTTTGCACGCTCTATGAATTTAACTCTCTGATAGTAGGTACTCATGTGCTAGAAGGGCTAGAAGCTAGAAATTCATCGCCCCTCTATTTAAGCCATTACAAAAGTTCAGTATTTTAATATCAACAACAGTTAAAAAATATTTGTACAAAAATGTTTATACTACAACAATTTTAAAGTACCAAAAAAAAATCTGAACTGGACTTAACAGTATCAAAATTTATTTATATGACGTCATACAGAAAAAAGTTATACCGTTATTCATACCGGTAAACAGTCCCTGGTTCTATATGACTTCCGAGGCTCGCAGCCGTGTGCAGTGCATACTGTCTCGTACTGTCTATTTATAATTTAACGAGAAATTATAATTTCACTAGTGGAATTATAATAATATCACGACTTTGACGATATACCTGCGACATAAACATATTATAAGTTTTGGTCACACATCTAGTGACCGACCATTGCGAACGATGCTTAATCTCAACGATCGCAGTTTGAGTGCGCTAAAAAAACTAAACCACTGGGTAAAAAAAACTACGTGCTACTGCGCTCATGTGAGTCATAATGTAGGTACTTACCTACTATTTTTATCTTTTCTAAATTATCACAATAAATAAATATTTTATTATATTTTTTTAAATCATTTCCTGTAAAGTAAAAGGTGATAAACCCGTTTCCGACACTCCATCCAACCCTTGTAAGACACCAACGATTTTGATGTTCAGTAGGTCCTACCTACCTACAATAACAGTCGAGTCGGCGCGGTAAGAAATTTGTTTGTACTATTATGGTAAGAAGCTAAGCACTTTGTCACAGCAACAGAACTACTTCTAGTTACATCAAACAAATAGTCTGGAAACCACAATTATTACTACGACATAGTTCTAAAATAGCGTCGAGAAAAACCAGGGAAATCCAACTTGTACCGTAGAACACTCATTGATAGATATTGTAACGAAATGTATATCGAAAACATAATACCAGTGCCAAAGAAACATAAATTATTTACCATGATTATCTAACTACTTATCTACAAGCGAAAATTACAAAAAGTATTTAATAAAAAAACAACAACAAGTTGACATGCATTAATTTTTCAAGAAATCTACAATATTTTACTATTTTTTTATGTAAGTGAAAAGGGAAAAACAGAGTCAAAATATTATTCAAACTACCAACAAGATGAAACAATACACAAACTCTCACTTGTTTTTTCAGGGTGCTCTTCGCTTTTTCACCGATAACTAGAACGTTCGAACGTACTATAAGTACAGAGAAAGATTATCACAAAACTAGTTTTATATGTAAAATCCATCATTAGATATTGTCACGAAAAATACAAAAGCAATAAATACCTTCTGAATCCAAAAACGTGGTTGCCGCCATCGGCACCGATGGCGAATTTTTCACAGGCATGTTCGCCATTCTTGACGACCGAGACGAACAATATTTGGCAGCAAGTTGTAAAATAAAAGATAGCCAGAATAGTAAGATAACTTCCTAAAACTAAGTACTTAACACGTTTAGTTGCCGAAAACAGAATACTGAACTCATAAATTGAAGAGACAATTTGTTATTAAGTTAATGCACTAAACTAAACTCTACATAACGTGTTGTCGGCTGGCTGACTGACTGAACAAAATGAATGACAATGACATTCAATGGATCCCGCCCATGCTGTCATGCTGTGCCTGTCGCAGGCGCAGCCCGCCATTGGCCAATCACGCTTATTATCTAGCTGTCATTGTTTTATTTGTTTCAGACTATGCAAATGAATTAATATTAGAGCGACAATATTTTATTTATATTTTTTTATAATAATTAAGTTTTACAGTAATGCTAGCTCTATCCAACATAATTTGCATCAATTTATAGATATTCACGTAAAATATGACTTATTATTAATAAGAATAAGTATAACCTATAGCACACACAACACAACACAACATAAAATACTTATGTACTTACAGAGAAATTACAAACAAGACACTTAATCATAAATAATAAATAATATAGGTACAAAATGGATCATCTTAATATGTATATTCTTCCAAATGTTTATTAAATTTCTCTAACCACTGTTAATTTTTTGCAAGTCATGCTGCCATTTTTAATTTCAAACAAGACAAAGGGATCCGGATTAATGTTGAAACGTCGTTTTTTTTTATTTCTGCTCTACATCAATGCAAAGATACCTATTTAATAAATAGAATAAAGAGATAATGTATTTTTTTACTTTCATCAAATTATAATCTATAGCACACGACACGACATGAAATACATAGTACCTACTTACAGAGAAATTACAAACAAGATAAGACTTAATCTATAACAAAAAATAATATACATAATAGATATGTACGTTATGTAGTACTATTATATGTTCTGTGTAATAGATAATCTTAATTATCTATACTCTACACTAATATTATAAAGAGGAAAGATTTGATTGTTTGTTTGTTTGCATCGAATAGGCTCCGAAACTACTGGTCCGATTTAGAAAATTATTTGACCATTAGAAAGCTACATTCTTCCCGAGTAACATAGACTATATTTTATCCCGATATTCCCACGGGAACGGGTACCACGCGGGTGAAACCGCGAGGATCCGCTAGTGTACGTAAAAGTAGTTACCTATTCTTCCAAATGTTTATTAAATTTCTCTAACCACTGTTCATTAATTTTGCAAGTCATGCTGCCATTATTGAAACAAGGCACTTTTGGGCACTCGTTGTCTATAACTTAATAACCATATGTGCCAAAATAAAGAGAAAAAAAAAGGTAAAGGGATCCGGATTAATGTTGAAACGACGTTTTTTTTAATTTCAGCTCTACATCAATGCAAAGACATTTACTAAAGACAATAGAGATATAGGTAGTAAGTAATTTTTTTACTACGTAGGTGTATATGTCGCAGCCAACTGGTTAAATCCGCCATTCAATTAAATGCCTGGGCCGATCATTTTTTCCTAAACTATTTTATTTTCCCATGAGGTTTAAGGAGTCACAAAAGAAAATAATATGGATTTAACCATCCGCCTGCGACATATACCTACATAACATAACATACTACCCTACATAATTTGTTTCAAGTTAGCAACGGGATTAATAATGACTTTAAATATTTTTTTTTTATTTTAAGCTCTACCTAACATTTTATTACTTACCATTATAGTATACCTTGGTAAAGATATTCAATAGATAGAGATACCTAAGTGCCTACTATGTAAGTAATTTCTTCTGAGACAAAATTTTACTACCTAGGTACCTAGCAGGTCTACTTACTTTTGAAATGTCGAAATCAGTCCGTGTTCTGTGGTCAAAATTCACTGTTAATAGGTACGTTGTTGAATACCTACACATTCAGTTCGCCCAAATCACACGTAATAATGCCAACATTATAACGTGGGATTTGGGATAGCAGTCGATGTTTTATCAACAGGAAAAATGAAACATAGAGAGCCTTAACCAAAAAGTTTGTCATTGTCATACACAACATTATAGTTCCTATAGGTCTTGGCTACGTTTTAGACAGAATATTAATATCGCAGATGCCTGCCTCAGATCTTTTATTGATTGGACAGTGTTTTTGCGGCAATAAATTGTAGTAGAAGATAGTAAGAAGTTATGACTGCCATCTTGGTTTGGCCCTGATGGTAAAAGCCGGCTCTACATTCTCCGCCAAACATTGGCCATGTAAGTACCTATACCTAATATTAACATTGACACTTTTGAAAGCATTTACCATTTTAAACTTGTAAGTGTCAATGTAAGAATGTGGAGGCGGCTGGCTGCGACGTCTATATTCTATTATGATCTCGATTCATCGATTGTTACCTAACAAATTTATAACCACATCGGGAGGTAGGTATCTATCTACCTAATTAAATCGCTATTGATCCAGGGGTTTGAGCTTACAATCAGTCAATAGGTATCTAGATTTGAATATTGCATTATTTTAGTTTGCGTAGCTGTCTATTTCTATTTAGGTAAGTACATGGTTTAAGTAAAGCCTGTAAGTATTAGGTACTGCAGCAAACTCATATAGGATAGGAGGGGGAATGGGAGCCTTCATATTTTGGTTATTTATATTTAATCAAGTCTTTATTTAAAATAGGTACTTACCTATTATCATCTTACATCTACGTTTAGACCAACATTATCTACATACTTACACATCCAGTTTGGGTGGAGAACTTAGTCTCTACGCGCACGGGATCTATCTAACTAACCGTTACTCTTTGCTGTTTATATTACCTATATAATTAATAATACTTTAAATAAACAAATATTAGACACCATCACATAGGTAGGTAACTAGGTACCATAGATAGGTAGGACGAACGACTGGTACCTACCTACCTATCTTACACCCAGACCCGAGGAAATTTGAAAAGTTCGTTTTCAAGATTAACCCAACTCGACTTAAAAATAGCATACCTACTTACTTATTTATATAAGTATACATAAATCACGTACCATATTTCTTTCTTCGCCTGACGTGTTACCATAATGCATGTGTCGCAGTAAGATAGAAAAAGCCGTGATATAGTTATATCCCTAGGGATATAATTATATACCGGAAGATAGTTATACGAAAGCAACAAGAGTTCTGTGGTGTGGAAAAAAATAACCACGAAATTTAAGGCGATATCTTCTCTGCGCTTCGCGATCGCCTTAAGGGCACGATCTTCCAAATGATCGAAATCAACCTATTTTTGATTCAAAAGTAAACAATCAAATATTCTTTATTTTGAGCAGATAAAATATATGTTGAAGTTTCATAAACGATCTTGTTTATTTTGTGGCTAGAAACACGATATTCGTACCTAAGATCTTATCTCGACTATAAAAAAAAAAAACAAAGAAAATTTTGATTAAGTACTTATTTTTTTTTTTTTTTGGGTTTTATACTTAGATTACTAATCTCTAATTCACGAATAATATATAGAAAAATAGTTAATGACATTTAGTAGATTATTCTCAGGCTACTTTTAAAAAAAGTGAACTTATGCTTAAAATAACAACAAAAACATTGAAAAAATGAAAAAGTAAGGTTTTTTCATTACTCTTCACAATCACACATAAAGAAAAAGACAAAGACAGAGTTATTGGCAGATCCTGCCCTTAAATTTCTAACCTATCACGTGTTCTACAGGACTACACTCATACAATTATTTCATTAAACAAATCTAGTAATATAACTATATCACTAGTATTATAATTATATTCCTAGTAAGATAGTTATAAAAAGCGATTCATTACTATCTTACGGTACATAATTATATCCCTAGGGATATAACTATATCACTGCTATAGCTATCTTACTGCGACACATGCACTGGGTTTTAGTAGGTACCTACCTACAAGAACTGATCGTTTTCTAAGGCATGTTGGGATTTGATCAAACCACTAGATTTATCTAGGGAAATTCTAACTTTTTCCCGAGATTTGATCAAATACCTTAAGGCGGGCATTCCCCAAAATAGGGTATTTTAAATTATGGATTACTCGCAAATCACAAATACTTAAAACTTGGAAAAAATATATGTTGTTTTACAGTTATTTATCTAGTGCTTCCGGCCGTATTTTTTTGATTGGTCATATTTTACTGTGTCAAATAAAATCCCAAACATCCGTCTAATCGTAATCCAAATATCGTATTACTTGCAGTATACATGGTTTTAGCTAATGAAAAATATACGAAAATAATTGTCTTTGATTAGCCGAGGGATTCCGGCCGTCATAAGTGTAAATTTTTTATTATTTGAATTTTAAGTGATTTTCGATTCGCGGGGCGCTCGCGAGTTCACAGTTCACTGCCGGCTGCCGCTGCGTCCGCGTGAAGTGTATCGCGCGCGGCCGAGCAAGCGTTAGCGTGTCTATTTCGGTCGGGATTCATCGCCTTAAGAATTTGATCAAATCACTGTTTTTAGCGTTTCCCTGCGACCTAAACAATGCTGCGCTCGCGCCGCGCCGCTCTGTAATTGTGTAAATTGAGACTTCCCAACTAAGCGTGAAGCATGCCCTCCATTCAAAGAGCGCGTGTTGCTGTCTCGCTCGCTTACGTTACTGTTAGTTGAGCGGGACAGCGTTGTAATGTAACACGAACCCTTTGCACCGCCTCCTGTTCAACGAAGGCGTTACCTTTCCTGTGGTTGTTATATACTTTTATATGGTTTTACGCTTGTTTTTTTCTCGCGCTCTTTGTTGCGGTAAAATGTAGATTTTACTTTTATTCAACTAATGGGTTGGACAGCTTCAGTACAATTTGCAAAAAAATAAACGTTATTGTTATTATATTATTATAGCCTAGCCTTCCCCCGCGTGTACTGTACTACTACACGACGTTATCCCGCGGGAATGTGATGTTTTTCCGGTATAAAAGTAACCTATGTCACTCTGTAAGCTCCCAAACTATCCCTATAGATATCAAAAATCACGTCGATCCGTTTCTCCGTTTTAACGTGAAAGACGGACAAACGATTTAGGTAGGTAGGTATGTAGGTACTCTACGTCAAATGTTTGACAGCTAGCTGGTTTGTATGGGAAAAGAAAAGTGTTGTTTTTACAATTTTCCACGCAAATTTTTATGTTTTTTCTCTCGCGAATTTATTCTCGAGTTTTGGAATTACTACTTCTGCACCCAATGGCCTAAATACAGCCGGGTGTATACTTAATGTTTAATTCCTAAGTTATTTATTCTGCAAATTGGGGGCTGATATTAGGGATAAGTACATTTGAACCTAACACCAGCCGGTCATCAAAACTATACGGCATTATATACAGAGGTTGTTCTGTAATATGATTTTATTGTTATTATTTTATAAGTATGTATTGTTTTAAATAGGTACCTACCTAACCTACCTACTGACTGAAATTTTAAATCGTTGCTATCTACCTATTCCCTTTAAATATTATTATTATTATCTAATAAGTAGAATTTAATATTATTAGCTAATACATATAATATTACCTACTACGTGAAGGGTTTCGAATTTCCCAGGGTTTTCACGTTCCCGGGACCTGGGAAAAACTACATAAGTAGGTACCTAAGTATTTACAATTTCGGGAATCTGGATTTTACGATATTTTTATGAAAAACTCGTGGGTACTTACTTGAATGTTTTTGTAAAATGCAACACACAGGGTGTAAAAAGAACCTTGAAAAAGCCGAAGTCTACCTACGCATTTTAATCAAATCAAGAAACATAAAAAAAAATCTGGGAAACGATTATGTTTGTGTTAAAATAAAACGTTTTTAAAAAAAAGGTAACCGCCTTCAAAAAGAATCTTCAAACAAAATTAACAAACACTAAAAAACGAAAAAAATAATTAGAATTTTTAATTAAAAGGATGAAAATGTGTGACTTTTTCTAACTTATCTTGCTACTTAATGAACTGTTTGAAGTCGGTGCCAAGCCAAAAAGAATAAGACCGAATTCATCATCATCATCATCATGTCAGCCGAACGACGCCCACTGCTGGGCATAGGCCTCCCCCAAGGAAATAACTCCTAACTGTAGAGGAGTTTCACCTCTCATCATCAGCTCACCCTAATAAACCTGAAAGAATATAACTATTACGTAGTTCATACGTACGATTAATACCTACTTAAGGAATTATTCTCCAGCTCATAACCGTTAAGGAGTTGTAGCCTTCATCGGCAGCTCATCAATATGAGATGATGACTACCAGAAGCAAATACTTGACTAACTTCAAAAATAAATGGAACGCATAAGGCTTGCCTATATTAGAGGATTTCTCTCAATTTTCCTGGAATTTCATCTCCTGATCCTGACTTGGTGTTAATAAGATCACATTAGAAGTACAAACTTTCGAAAAAAAAATATAATTGAAAATGATCCCCACTTTGATGAAATTAGGAAGTCGTCTAAATAACCAAACTAAAGTCTAAATACGCATTATTCAGGATAACTCCAGAACTTCTCGTCAGTTCTTGATGAAATTTGAATGGGACCACACGAGAAGCGTCACCTTTCAAATAAAAAAAGAATTATCCAAATCGGTTCATTAACTAAAAAGTTCTGAGGGTACACACAAAAAAAAATATACAGTCGAATTGATAACCTCCTCCTTTTTTTGAAGTCGGTTAAAAAAGCGTTTCTATGAACATAAATAAAGACGACGATCGACGCACTGTACTCACGTACAGTGCGTCGATTATTGCAAAAAATTGAAAATATCTAAAACGATCCCAGGAATAACTTTACCATACTTGAAAAACTATTTAAAATTAGTCATGTTTTTTTTGTATTCCTAATTCCTATCTATTTGTACTTTTTACAGATCATGCCACGTACATTATCAAAGAAAAACCTACCGACAAAACTGGGAGTGAGTTTTCTGTACGACAAGACAGGTTTCTGTACCTGTAATGGTGCTAAAAACAAAAACGCAGTTGGTGCAGTTAAGACTTTGAGCAGTAAGCAAACGGTGTTTACAGCTAAGCATGAGAGAGAACTCGTTGAGCACATAAAATATATTGAACCAAAAATGTATGGGTTAACCAAACAAGATAGTATGGGATCGTTTTAGACACCCAGGTGTACAAAATGATCCTTTAGTAGAGGTTTAGAAAATCTCTAATAAATCTAAAGATATAACATCAAACTGCAATAATGGCATGCCAGTATAACAACACTTAAATGACTTACCCAAAACCTTTTCAATGTTTTCTCTTACTATAATATTTTGGATACAGTAACCGATTTCCCTTAGGGGGATCATTTTGGACACCTTTCCCCTACCTACCTATTCTTGTCCCGTCTGTATATTAGGTCTTACTTACATATTATTTTTTATGTGTGTGTGAATGTCGGTGAATGTGCTCATGACCTCATATTGCCATCCCCGTTTTACTATCGGATAGTAGATAGATAGAATAATTATAGTCTTATAGCACTACGGGCTACCACCCCTTCCTGCACGCGTAGCATGACAAACCCGAGAAGAATTTTGTCTACCTCGACAGTCTGTACTAGATTTGTCTACGATGAAATGTCATTTTTGACGTTTCGATATAGACGAGTTCGAGTTCGTCGTGCTACCCGTGCGTTTCCCTAGATTCCGCACAACGCGCTTCTTAACATTATAGGTAATTCGGTAATCGGTATAGGAAATTCGGTGCTGGTTTTCGCACGATCTAACTCCTGATGATGCTTAGTCTAAAATTGGTGAAGGTTGATGGTGTTGCTGCCTTGTTAAATGCAGGAAATGTGCACTGGTATTTTCGTGGTGTGCATATGCACATATTCAATTTTTTGCGGGCGGGCGGGCGGTGCATCTTGCATGATGTGTTATTTTTGCGGAAGTAGGTAAGCTAGGTACTTACATATTTTTCTTTTTTTACAATTATTTATAATTCGCATCACAAAAGAGTGGAACTTCATCGCTGCGCCTGTTATCGAGAACACAACTCTGACGTTTTCAAGCTAAGAGTGCGCAGGCAACTTCTCGGAAAACTCGCTCCATCCATCGTACCTACCTAAAATAGATAGATATATCATCTTGAAAAGTTTAAAATGAAGTACCTACCTAATTACCTATTTAGAAAAATCTTACTAAAGATATCATCTTACTCTTCGAGCAAGGTTGATATTAAGAGCAAACATAGGTACTTATAGCCAAATAAAAAATAAACAAAAATAATTTAAAAAAATTAACCGATTTCAAAGGTACTTACATATTAGTAATCTGTGCTATAGGGCAGCGGTTTAAAGGGCTTATTACACTTGGCTAAATTCAGCATCTAATTAAGCATACATTGCTTGTTTTGATTGCATCACTTGCTACAAATGAGCTCAAAAAAAGCAATGTATGCTTCATTAGATGCTGAATTTAGCCAAGTGTAATAAGCCCTTTAGCCATTCTATTAAAGCTACATCTAGCAGTTTAAAGAAGGGATTTTAAAGTAATAATAACAATCGTTAGAATCCCAAGTGGTATGATTTTTTTTTGATTTAGTTCTGGATTGGATGTGGCTGTGGCCAAATAATGACTAAAATCCCTTTATTATTATTTTATTTTTGTCTTTATTTAGTTACAAAATGGCGAGAATTTAGAACAGCCTAAAGAGTATTGAAAGTGTTTTATAGTCTTATAGGCTTTACTACGTAAGATATGAATTCTACAATGCAGCGTTTTGTAATAGAATAGGTATATTTATAATTTAGGCTGCATATCAGTTTCTATCACTCCACTTATAATATTATAATACTACTAGCGGCCGCCCGCGGTTGCACCCGCGTGGTTCCCGTTCCCGTGGGAATATCGGGATAAAAAGTACATATAAACCTTCCTCTTGAATCACTCTATCTATTAAAAAAAAACGCATCAAAATCCGTTGCGTAGTTTCAAAGATTTAAGCATACAAAGGGACATAGGGACAGAGAAAGCGACTTTGTTTTATACTATGTAGTGATTTAGAGATGTATCAAAATAACTTAATTTAGTTTCACTGCTAGCTTTAACTGAATTAATCGGCTAAAGAACTGCTGAACAGCTGTCAGTTAAAAAGACTAAAGCTGTACCTGTGGCTAGTATTTAATTTTTTTGTGTTATTATATTCTCAGTATTCTCACAAACATAAATTATAAAACTAGTGTATTTATAATGGTCTACAATTACGCCATAAAGAAATTCAAGATTCGATTCAGTAACAAAGACTAAAGCTGTATTGTAGCTGGTATTTATATTTTTAGTATTATAGTACCCTCTCTGACAGAAATTATAAAACTAATGTAGTTACAATGGTCTACAATTACGCCATTGAAACGAAGTTTTGTAACGGTGTTGAAGTGTAACATCGTGCAGAAAAAGTATCGAGTGATACAATGATAACACTTAGAGCTGTAATGGGGAAGTTTCTCATGCAAAATACAGCCTTTATACAGCTTTAAAGATAAAACACTACTTAAAGTGTCACACAATACTTCAAGTGTTATTATAGAATTGTGATATTCTATTAAAACACCCTAAGCTGAAGCGGATTTCTTAATACAGTCTTTATAAAGATTGAGCTGTATAATAACTGATAATTCCCTCTTGTAAAGAGAAAATAATTTTTTGACACTCTTGTAAGTCTCTCAAAGAATTATAAGTTCTAAATAGGCTGTTTAATGGATGATACCAACGCTTTATATGTGCTGCTTGGGTAATACCATTTAGCAGTATGTGCTTCAAAGTGAAAACATTCTTAAAATGGCCAGAAAGGGGTCCCCTCAACTAAAATCTTTAAAAGTTCTTAGGTACCTACTTACCTAACTTTTTGCAGGACGGTGCCATTTTTCATCAGGCATGCTTTTGGCTGGCACCGACCTCAAAAGGATATCAAGTACTTTTCAGTTAACTTAATCGGTTAACTTAAATCGGTTTATTTTTTAAATTACATTTTTTTTAGTTTTGCTGATTGTACCTTAAGATACCCATATCAGGGGGGGCTCACTCCGCAATTCAATCGAATACGCGCTGTCTACCGCGAGGTAGAGAAATCACGGGTGTCACGCGCGCTCAGTTGTGCATGCGACGCCACGCGAGAAAGAAGTTACCTAAGTAGTTTACTTTCGCCACACTTTCGCGCCAAAACACAAGTGTGTTACCTATGATTTTACCCATAGCAAAATGCGTAAATATTAAACATTATTATTGTGCGGCCTTCGGTTGTCTTAACAACGACAGAAAGAGACAGGATTAAAAAATTTAAAATCTTAGAAAACCAGAAAGAAGTTTTTTTGTGTGACTATACTGTCTTACTCTATACCTACTCTGTACTCTGTACTCTGTACCTATCTATAAAACTTAATGATCCGAATATTTGATTTAAGGACCCCGCCCCACCTTAGCGTAGGTAATTACGACGATAATAAAAATCGACAAAGTGATTCTCGCTTTGCAGCGTGACGCTAGCGCTCATCGCCATGGCAACCGTGCCGTGGCGCACATAGGAACTACGCGGACGCGCGCTGCGCCCGCGCTGTTACTTACCTTAGCTTGTTCTCACTTCACGATAGACGTTATAGAATAATTACGCTAACATCAACAATATGTACACTAAACTAAGGTAGGTACCTACCTACTTAATATACGTAAGTATTTCGTTCGAGTAGCTGTAGCACTTTTAAAATAGGTACCTACCAAATTACAAAAAATATAGCTACTTTCTGTCTTAGAATAATATAATAATTGTGAATTATGAATGCTCTAATAACCACTGAGCTACGGAGTCGTTACGACCTGGCCTGGCCACGAAAATGCGCGGGGCGGCGACACGACGACGAGCGAATTGCGCAATCATTGCGCGCTCGCAACAGACGCCTAATCAAATAAGTCAATGAGACGCACCAACGGATGCGCAATTCGCTTGTCGCCGGCCGTCGCCGTCGCCGCCGCGCATGTTCGTTGCCAGTGCCAGGCCGTTAGAGTATTCGCCCGGACAGTGAAAGGTCGTGGGTTCGAGTCCCATTGGGGTAGTTGTGAGACGGGTCGACTTTTTAGCGACCCCGTAGCTCAGTGGTTGGAGCATTTGCCGGACATTGAAAGGTCGTGGGTTCGAGTCCCATCGGAGCTAGTTGTGAGATGGTCGACTTTTCTAATACCTACCTACTTCATTTTCAATTTTTTCAGTAAGTAAGTAACAAAAAAATTGAACTGTGAATGCAAAGAAGTAAAAATAAAAATTCCAGGCTTTCTGTATTTAAAAATCATTTGCGCTATTTGTTATTCCTTTTACTTACTTCGTCGTAACATTGCAGTCGAGTCGACCCTAGTGCGGCAACCAAGACCACCCAAAACCAATTTGGCTTAAGCGTTTCCGAGTAATAGAAGCGTATTACGTACAGCTACGGTTCAATTTCGCTTGTAATGAACGGTAAATTAGTAAGGCAGGCGTGCGGGTGCAAATTATTTTAGACCTAATTGTCGCGTGGAAAAGATTGATAATTCATTGTAACTGTTTCGGAAGTGAGCCTTCTGCTACAAATATTATTCTGTGCCCATATCTCAAAAACTACTAAGCCGATTTTAATCAAACTTGGGACAGTTCCTTAAGTTAGAATATAGAAGTAAATATCGTTAAGAGTATTAATTACTTATTAAAGCCAGCAGGTCGACGCGACGGGGCGGACGTGGATAACTTTATGGGAGGAGATTCCGTTCGAGTTAGGCTCCGCCGGCTGGCTCGTGTTTTCCCGCGTCTCGTCATAGAGGTCGCAGATTCTTAACATGCCTTCCGAAGCAAGGAGTTTGGTCACCCATCCCGTGTAAAGTTGCTTAACGTCAACGAACGCAGGCCGAGCGCTACGCTGCGCCAAAAGCTCGTCTACAATATGGCTTGCTATGGATTTATTCACCGACCAACAAATGAAAGCTGCATGATTTTATATAAACTTCTCGGGTCGGTGTATCTTCTATGTACTTATACTAATATTATAAAGAGGGACGCTTTGATTTTTGTTTGTTTGTTTGTAATGGATAAACTCAAAAACTGATTAAAGGATTTCAAAAATTCTTTCACCGTTAGAAAGCTTCATTCTTCCCGAGTGACATAATAGGCTATATTTTATTCTGATATTCCCACAGGAACAGGTACTACGCGGGCAAAACTGCGGTAAGTCACTAGTTTTACAATTTTTTTTGTATAAAGTTTGTTTAAGTTTAGTTAGTTCTCCTCTCCGACCGACTTTTTGTATTTTTTTTTGTCTAGATTTATAATGTAAAGAACCAGTTAAAATACTTCCATGCCTGGGCAGCATTTGTCCACACCCTGACATTGTCCTTTACAATAATAATACATGTAAGGACATGATGCACATAACTTTTTAGATAATATGTATATGTCGCAGCCAACTGGTTGAATCCGCCATTCAATTGGATGCCTAGGCCGATCATTTTTCCGTAAGCTATTTTATCTTCCCATAAGTTGACGGAGTCACAAAAAAAGAAATAACCACGAAATTTAAGACGATCACTTCGCTGCGCTTCGCGATCGCCTAAAATTTTTTACCTATCACGTGTTCTACAGGACTTCTAGAGGGGTACATGCTGCCATACTTAACCATCCGCCTGCGACATATACAATATCAGAATAGAAACCATAGACAAACTTAAGAATAAACAATTTTTATTCAGTATCTATAAGACTTATGTGCGTCGTACACAATACAAAAAAGCTATTTGTAGTTATTTTCGAGCAAACATACGTAAAGCTGTTATAAACTGTACTTACCTATTTGTTATTTAAAAATAATTAATATTAAAAAGACCTACCTGCATGGGTACCTACCCTCTCCGCACAGCGACAGATCACCACTTGACTTGAGACTGTGAAGTATTTTTAGTCCATGGAAATCGTACATTTTGCCTTGCGTTAAATGAGGTAGTTCTGATTTTTTTGTATGTTAGTAGTGATGAGATAGTAATGACAAATCCAAGTTTTCCACCTCGAAAGCCCTTCGGATCATTGTTAAATATTTAAAAATCCAATAAATTTTCAGTTTTTTTTTCAGTCTTTGTTAATTTTTACCACCAAGGACCTGTGTTACGGCAAAAGTTACTATGCACGCTTTAAAGTAGACTAAATTTGCAATAAAAAGATAATAATTTGGTTTTTGTAAGTCAAATAGTTATTAAGATAGGGCTATTTAAAAGTTTGCTAAAATTCATAAAAGGAAGTATTACAGTTTTTTTTAGTTTTCGTCATTTTGACCCATATTAGTGGGTTTATGGCAAAAGTTAAATTATTAGTTATTAAAGTCCATAAATTTTTTAACAATATGAGACCAATTAGTAATATCAACTTACACTTGATAGTTCCTGAGACAGCTGTTCAAAGTTATTGAACTTACCTACCTCTATAACTTTGAACAGCTGTGTCTCAGGAACTATCAGGTGTAAGTTGACATAATTAATATCATTTAGTTGGAAATTTAATGGACATTAATAACTAATAATAAAGTTTTGCCATAAACCCACTACTAGGGGGTCTAAGTTGACGAAAAATAAAAAAAACTGTAATACTTCCTTTTTTAGGATTTTGCAAATTTTAAAATAGCCGTATCTTAAAAACTATAAGGCATACAAAAACTAAATTATTCTCTTTTTATTGCAAATTTAGTCTACTTTAAACAGTGCATAGTAACATTTGCCGTAACTCAGATCCTTGGTGGTAAAAATTGACAAAAACTGAAAAATAACCGAAAATTTTATGGATTTTTAAGTATTTAACATTGATCCAAAGGGCTTTCGAGGTGGAAAACTTGGATTTGACATAACCATCTCATCACTACTAACATATAAAAAAATCAGAACTACCTCATTTAATGCAAGGCAACACCACTTATTTGGTACGATTTCCATGTACTATTTATATGTAAATTAATACATGGATTTTCCTGTAAATGTGACTATATCTTTTTATGATTTAAACAAATAGTGAAAATATATTTATAACGTTTTATTAAAATAATTGATGCACTGTAGGATAGTTATACTTATTACAAATTAAAGAAAATATCATTGCGAAAAACAAAAATAGAGTATTTGACTGAATTTTTTTCTTGACTTATAATATTGATTGAAATATTAGCAACACACCATAGGTATTTATTTTCAAATATCTTGCATATTTTCAGCGATGTAAAGCATCAAACTTTTTAATCAGACAAGGAGAGCGCTACAAGCCAGTGACGTCACGTGCTGGTAGCGCCATACTCTCGCCATACATTTCGTTTTAGAAAGAGATAGCTAGAGTCACAATTAAGTAGCCCATAATTCGATTGTTATAATACAAATTGAATTTATTTATTCACATTTGTTATTCAATAATGTTATATTTCTGAATGGCATAATTGGCGACGACCGATTTGGCGCAGGTGTAGTCTACCCACCTTCTGCGCCAGTGGTCTCGGGTTCGATTCCCGAACAAGACAAATATTTGTGTGCATGAACATGTCTATTTGTCTTGGTCTGGGCGTTTTCTATGTATATTAAGTATGTATTTACAAACAAAAAGTATATATTTATCCGTTATCAAGTTTTCCATGATACAGTTTCTTAATGAAATTAAAATGGGCTTAGATAATTGGTGTGAATGTAAGAAGTTATTTATTATTTATTATTATTCCCTTTATTACATTTTAAATACTTACAAAATTATATTTCTAAACATTAAATTTTTACAATGTATAACACTAAAAAATATAACATTTAAAAATACAAAAATGCAGTTCCCCAACGGCAGCAAGATCAGGGTCCCGGCTACCGATGGTTAAGGATCCAGAGACAGGAACCTTCTCACTATACGGGCCGTGTCCAGAAGTACTGCCTTCTGCATCTGACTCCCGATCCATCCACCTAACGCAAGCCTCTTAAGGTGTTTATCGAGGCTCTTGGCTATCAGCCCATGGGCAGATATGACTATCGGAACAATAATTGCTGAATCAATGTCCCACATGTCAACAATCTCGTGAGCTAAATCAAGATATTTGTTATTATTATTATTATAATTAAAAATCTACATTTCAACAGTCAAATACCCTATTGTCTCCTAACGGCCAGAATTAATAACCTCTCCACAGATAGGGATAGGTGCGATCCAGATTAGTTACGGCCAGAATTAATAACCTGTGGATAGGTTATTAATTCTGGCCGTATATCAAATGCCAAAATTAAATTGCACTCAAATCAAATGTCTTTGTTTCGATACATAAAATGCAACTACAAAAAACTATTGTCATTCACAATCACAACTGTCTCAGTTTCAACAATAAAAAGTAAGTAATCGCACTTATTTCACTTAAACGTTAATTTCATCAATCAATGCTCAGGTAAAAGTTATCAACAGTAGATTTCTTTATCAGAAAATTTAAATTTTGATTTGTTAAAAGAAGATATTTAAACATATATTTCCAAAGCAAAATAACAATTAATTATATTTGAATGAGCTTCACTCGGTGGAACATTAGATTTTTAAGCTAACGTAGGCACTGTTTACTTCGTTTTTGACGATAGATTTGGCGAAGGGGTAAACTACCTGCCTTCTGCGCCAGAGGTCTCGGGTTCGATTCCCGAACAAGACAAATATTTGTGTGCATGAACATGTAGCCTATGTTCCTCTCCAGGCTATAAAGTGTCTGTGTCCCAAATTTCAGCCAAATCCGTTCAGCCGTTTTGGTGTGATTGGGTAACAAACATACAAACATCTAAACATCCAAACATCTAAACTTTCACATTTATAATATTATATTATAGTAGAATGTATTTACAAACAAAAAGTATATAAGTATATATTATCCGTTATCAAGTTCACATAGACACAGTTTCTTAAGAAATTTACTATGGGCTTAGATAATTGGTGTGATTGTAAGTTTTTCTTTTTTTTTTCTTGTTTGTCATATTTTCTATTTAATTAACAGTTTTTTTAAAGTTTACATTCCTTTTTATCTAATACTTACCGATTTACTATAACAAAATGGCAATATCATTTTAGGCATTGATTCTACCCATAAAACGGCAAAACTACTTTCCCTTAGAAACAGGTAAGTAGGTAAAAAAATTTTTTCGTCGTCCTATACAAAATTACTCCCGGAATCCTCAATCACTGAGGAACTGACTATCTTATCTCTAACTGCCGAAACACAATAATGCTGAAAACATCATTGTTATGGCGTCAGACTTAGATAAGATGGTGGTAGCTACCCAGTTCTTAATGAAACGTAACTTTTTTTATCGGCGAAATTGTGGGCGAACAAAAAACAACCAAATAATTGCCACTCATAATCATAATTATGTTTGAACCGAGGGTAATTTTGAAGTTTTTTTTTATCTTTATAGCGATCGGTCGCTGTAAATGGGTTAGGTAGGACAAGTCCTACCACCAACCAAACCGAATACAATATGATATGTACCCCCACTTAGAATCGAACCCGATACCTCTGGGTCTTAAATCGGTGGTGTGAACCAGTAGACCATAAAGGCGGTTCAAAGAGAGAGAAGGGAGAAGTTTCACGGGTAGAATCGCCCCCTAAAATATTATTACTATTTTTTTTTTACATCTTGTATAATTTTGTTTACTAAGGACAAGTTATTAAAATCAGAAGGTAAATTCATAACTTTTACATGAGTATTGATTGCAATACTTGTACATATGAAACACCTAATCTAGTTTTATGACCCTTAGTCCGTATACCGTCGGATGATGCTCGCAGCCGCCGGTTCACCTATCTCATCCAGGATAGTCGCTAAGGACTTTGAAGTTATGGTGTTGCCACACTCCTGGAATCAATGGTTAAAGCATTTTAATACAAAAATTTCATGTCTTTGACATATTGAAACAATATAAAAATTCTACAATTTAAGCAATATAATATACCGAAGTACTTATTCTTGTTAAATGTTAGAAATATTCGTCAGTTAGGTACTTTAAATGTATGATGTTACAAACGCACTTGATGCTGCTTATAAATTAATCAATTATAGTATTAAAAGACACATTAAGATTGTTTATGTAAAATCTTTTGCCCCACTGAATAGACTGTAGCCGCATCACGTCTACACTGCATGGCAATACACACGCACGCAGTCCTGCTGCGAGCGAGTGAACTAATATTATAATCACATAGGTAAACGGCCCTATTGTTAGCACTTCTCCAATGGCTTTAGCTCGAATGGAATAACTTTTAAATTGTATACCTTCAGGTTGTAGAGCAGAGTGCGTGTAGGGCTGGCAGTGTTCCCGTACCAGGAGAGCAGCGCTTGCACCTGAAGCCGCTCTGCCAGCTTGCGCCAGCCCTCGCTCGCGTCTAGCAGAGGACACACTTATACCTTCAGGTTGTAGAGCAGAGTGCGTGTAGAGCTGGCAGTGTTCCCGTACCAGGAGAGCAGCGCTTGCACCTGAAGCCGCTCTGCCAGCTTGCGCCAGCCCTCGCTCGCGTCTAGAAGAGGACACACTTATACCTTTAGGTTGTAGAGCAGAGTGCGTGTAGGGCTGGCAGTGTTCCCGTACCAGGAGAGCAGCGCTTGCACCTGAAGCCGCTCTGCCAGCTTGCGCCAGCCCTCGCTCGCGTCTAGAAGAGGACACACTTATACCTTTAGGTTGTAGAGCAGAGTGCGTGTAGGGCTGGCAGTGTTCCCGTACCAGGAGAGCAGCGCTTGCACCTGAAGCCGCTCTGCCAGCTTGCGCCAGCCCTCGCTCGCGTCTAGCAGAGGACACACTTATACCTTCAGGTTGTAGAGCAGAGTGCGTGTAGGGCTGGCAGTGTTCCCGTACCAGGAGAGCAGCGCTTGCACCTGAAGCCGCTCTGCCAGCTTGCGCCAGCCCTCGCTCGCGTCTAGAAGAGGACACACTTATACCTTTAGGTTGTAGAGCAGAGTGCGTGTAGGGCTGGCAGTGTTCCCGTACCAGGAGAGCAGCGTTTGCACCTGAAGCCGCTCTGCCAGCTTGCGCCAGCCCTCGCTCGCGTCTAGCAGAGGACACACTTATACCTTCAGGTTGTAGAGCAGAGTGCGTGTAGGGCTGGCAGTGTTCCCGTACCAGGAGAGCAGCGCTTGCACCTGAAGCCGCTCTGCCAGCTTGCGCCAGCCCTCGCTCGCGTCTAGAAGAGGACACACTTATACCTTTAGGTTGTAGAGCAGAGTGCGTGTAGGGCTGGCAGTGTTCCCGTACCAGGAGAGCAGCGCTTGCACCTGAAGCCGCTCTGCCAGCTTGCGCCAGCCCTCGCTCGCGTCTAGCAGAGGACACACTTATACCTTCAGGTTGTAGAGCAGAGTGCGTGTAGAGCTGGCAGTGTTCCCGTACCAGGAGAGCAGCGCTTGCACCTGAAGCCGCTCTGCCAGCTTGCGCCAGCCCTCGCTCGCGTCTAGCAGAGGACACACTTATACCTTCAGGTTGTAGAGCAGAGTGCGTGTAGAGCTGGCAGTGTTCCCGTACCAGGAGAGCAGCGCTTGCACCTGAAGCCGCTCTGCCAGCTTGCGCCAGCCCTCGCTGCGTCTAGCAGTGGACACACTTATACCTTCAGATTGTAGAGCAAAGTGCGTGTAGGGCTGGCAGTGTTCCCGTACCAGGAGAGCAGCGCTTGCACCTGAAGCCGCTCTGCCAGCTTGCGCCAGCCCTCGCTGCGTCTAGCAGAGGACACACTTATACCTTCAGGTTGTAGAGCAGAGTGCGTGTAGGGCTGGCAGTGTTCCCGTACCAGGAGAGCAGCGCTTGCACCTGAAGCCGCTCTGCCAGCTTGCGCCAGCCCTCGCTCGCGTCTAGCAGAGGACACACTTATACCTTCAGGTTGTAGAGCAGAGTGCGTGTAGGGCTGGCAGTGTTCCCGTACCAGGAGAGCAGCGCTTGCACCTGAAGCCGCTCTGCCAGCTTGCGCCAGCCCTCGCTCGCGTCTAGCAGAGGACACACTTATACCTTCAGGTTGTAGAGCAGAGTGCGTGTAGGGCTGGCAGTGTTCCCGTACCAGGAGAGCAGCGCTTGCACCTGAAGCCGCTCTGCCAGCTTGCGCCAGCCCTCGCTCGCGTCTAGCAGAGGACACACTTATACCTTCAGGTTGTAGAGCAGAGTGCGTGTAGGGCTGGCAGTGTTCCCGTACCAGGAGAGCAGCGCTTGCACCTGAAGCCGCTCTGCCAGCTTGCGCCAGCCCTCGCTCGCGTCTAGCAGAGGACACACTTATACCTTCAGGTTGTAGAGCAGAGTGCGTGTAGGGCTGGCAGTGTTCCCGTACCAGGAGAGCAGCGCTTGCACCTGAAGCCGCTCTGCCAGCTTGCGCCAGCCCTCGCTCGCGTCTAGCAGAGGACACACTTATACCTTCAGGTTGTAGAGCAGAGTGCGTGTAGGGCTGGCAGTGTTCCCGTACCAGGAGAGCAGCGCTTGCACCTGAAGCCGCTCTGCCAGCTTGCGCCAGCCCTCGCTCGTGTCTAGCAGAGGACACACTTCGCCCGCGAACTGCGACAGTTCGGGAAGACATCCCTCTACCTCCTGAATGGAGACAGGAATATTCACATTAATATTTGTCGATTAGAAACGCCAACCTTTAATAGGAATTAATAAGCGACTTAGAACTTCAATGCGCTTTTGAAACAGCTCTTTAATACTAGCTAGGGGCAAATAGGCGTACTGTAAACCGCTTATTTTTCAGCGATAGTTGCTGAATCATATCATTCATACGTTTAAGTTACTGTATACGGCAGTTAAGTCTCATTTTATACTGCGTCTTATCGGCGAGGATCTGTAAATGGCTTTCTGTTAATATTGAAACCTTTTAATTTATTAATTCATTTTAAGCAGTTGGTCCATGTAACCAATACATCAATAATTATAACTTACGTTCTCATCAGCAGACTCGAATTCGTCTTCAGGTTCGGACTTGATCTCGTCATCGTCGAGAACCTGCGCGATCGTGGAGTGGGCTTTCATCACCTCCCTTATTGCGGGCTTGTCCTTAGCGAGGTGCCACGCTGACAACTTGTGGTCCTCCTGTTTCAGAGGGTCCGCCTGTTTGGAAGTAAATATTATAGCAAAAATTTGTAATAAGAAATTATAAAAAAATAAAACCGCCTTCAAAAAAATCCACCAAAACGTAAGAAATAATACCTCTAATAAAAACTATATTCACACGTGAAACATGTAAAATTTTTTGTTTTTTGTGTTTTTGTTTAGACCCGCCCGACTTCAAAGTACTAACGTTATTTGGGGTGAATAACTGTGAATATAGTATTAGAGGTATTATTTCTTACGTTTTGGTGGATTTTTTTTGACGGTTTTATTTTTTTATAAAAATAATTTTTAATTCACTCTTTTTAGTGCATCATGCAGGCAATTTACGTGTATCCTGGTTAATAGGTATGATATATTGCACCTACACATAAACCGCACCAAACAAAAAAGTTATAGTTAAACATCCGTTTTAAATTCATATAGAGTGGTAACGAAATTGACAGTATTTTCAAGATTTCCTGAAAACTACTGAACCGATTTCAAAATTTCAAAAAATGGGACCAACTTGGAAAAAAACCTGATTTTATGTTATAACGTTTGAATCATTTCAATCGGTTCAGCCGTCTTCGAGTAATCGTACATAGATATAAAAAAAAACGCGACGAACAGATAACCTCCACTTTTCAATTTTTTAAGTCGGTCAAAAACCACACGGACCCATTGTATATTTTCGAACAGGATCTGTGAGACTATGTGGTTTTATCTATTACATTTTTTCCTTTACTTAGGTAGTGGATGCAAAAGTAATTTGAAATCATTAGGTAAAGATTTATTTTTAATTACTTAGCTTATAAATTCATTGCCCTTTATAACAAAATTAAATATTTGGAACTTGAAAACCGCTTAAAATTGAGCCGAGCTTTATAGTCTGACTAATAATACTGATAAGTATAAGTTGGCGAGCGGTAGAAAAGTAACTAATTTTGGGCCTTGACAACAAAGCTCAATTTTGACATAAAAAGAGGTAAAATACAAGTGCGGTCACTGATTACTAAATAGTTACTGTGCGGTGGCGACGCCCTCGATCGCCAAATTAAGCCTTGTTCAAATATATAATCCATTTTACCAGAAGAAACAGCACAAAATTTTAAATTCAGGCATGTCTCTACTCAAATGATTAAAAACTCTCACTCATTTATAATATCTTGTGGAAAAGAACTCAGCCCGATACTGGCTTTGATATACAATAAGTCATTGCAATCCGGAGTGTTCCCTACCTATTGGAAACTGGCGCATATAGTACCCATCTTCAAGTCTGGTGACAAGTCCGATTGTTGTAATTATAGACCAATCAGTATACTATCCTGCTTTGCAAAAATGTTTGAAAGGCTGATATATGATCCCGTGTACCATCATGTGGAGAGCTTAATATCACCTCAACAACACGGCTTTCTGAAGAATAAGTCCACAGTGTCTAACTTGCTGGAGTACAAAAATTATTTATGTAAAACTTTCGCTCATGGAGGTCAAGTAGATTGCATCTATACGGATTTCCGCAAAGCATTTGATAAGGTGAGCCATGAAATTCTCGCTCATAAAATAGCTGCTTGCGGAATTAGTGGTAATTTGCTGAGATGGCTCCAATCTTACCTGCAAAATAGGAGTCAGCTGGTTGCGGTTAAGGGATACCTATCTCATCCCATTCCTATCACCTCTGGCGTTCCTCAGGGTTCTCACCTCGGTCCCTTATTGTTTCTAATTTTTATAAACGATCTGGTTCTCTGTATTTCCAATCACTGTTTATTATACGCTGATGATTTGAAGATATTTGCTTCAGTAAATACACTCGCAGACTGTATCTCCCTACAAAATGACATAGACGTGGTAAACCAGTGGTGCATCTCCAATAGAATGTCTCTCAACATCACTAAATGTTGTGTTATATCATTCACACGAAAACGCCTACCACTTCACTACAATTATAACGTTCAGTCGCAAATGCTAAATAGGTGTGGTGTTGTAAAAGATCTCGGCGTCCTGTTTGATGCGGATTTGTCATTCAGAGCACATTACGACTCCGTCGTGGTGAGATGTAACCAGTTGCTGGGCTTTATTTTCAGATCGTCTAAACATCTCAAGAACCAGTACTCCTTCATTTTACTTTGGTGCAGTTTGGTACGTAGTGTGTTGGAGTATGGGTCTGTGATATGGTCTCCTTTTTACCAAACTCACATTGAGAGACTCGAAGGGCTCCAGAAAAAATGTCTTAGGCTAGCATGCTATCGATCGAAACTGTCTACTAGGCAACTGTCATACAATGATCTCCTGCAAAAATTCAATCTCACAAGTCTTCAACTCCGGCGATTACATACCGATATTCTTTACCTTAACAAAATATTGAATTCACATATCAGTTCTCCCGATTTGCTCTCAGCCATAAGTATCAACATCAGATACAGATACCGTAATCCTAAAATATTTACACTCGACGTCTACAAAAATAATACCTCCTATTATAACCCTATCGTACGCATGTGCAGAGTGTATAATGAGATAGCGGTTAAATACCCTAGCCTTGATATCTTCGACCATCGGTTCCCTAATTTTAAACTATCTGTCAGGTCAACCGTTCTATCTGAGTGATCGCTGAGTTCCTGCCTTAGTTATTTATTACTGGTATTATTATTGTCATTTATTAATTTTAATCCAATTCCAATTTTAATTTTTTTATAATAATCTGTACATAATTCAATTTCAATTTAATTTAACTCTACTTTTAATTTTATTCTATTTCAATCAATTTTTAATTATTTTATTGTTACTGACCCATTTTAATGTTTTTATTATCTTTTATTTATTAATTTAATCCAATGTTATTTTTTTTTATTTAGATTTTGATATGTAATTCACTTTAATTTAATTCAATCTCATTCAATTTTTTAATATATTTTTTTTAAAATTATATTACCGATATCAATGTTTTTATTATCTTTGTTCACGATTCTAGTTATTTAACCTAAGTTAGTATACATATTTAATCTAACTGTGTGCATTGCTTTGGATTGCGTCCCAGTTCAAAACTTTTATCTTATTATCTTTTTACTTTATAATTGGATGTTATCTGTTTATGTGCCTATTAAATAAAATAAAAAAAAAAAAAAAAAAAAAAATAAAAAAAAAAAACATTTTACGGAAAAATGTCCGTAAAATGTCATTAAGTATGTTTTTGCAGTACCTATAGCGGCGATATCTCCTACCGAGGATGACAGCAGTAACGCTACCGAGCGCGACGCGGTATCGCTTGTTCGCGATATCGCGTACCGATTCGGTATCGCTACCGAGCGCGACAGCGATATCGCTTATATTAAAAAATATAAATTCAAAATTTAATATTTTTTTATTCAATTTAGGTTGAGGTAACAACACTTATACTATATTTGAACAAGGCTTTATACTGGACAAACTATAGATACAAATGTAGTTTAAACTTACCTTCTTCAATAAGAGAAGTTTGACTAATTCCAATGTGTGTTCCCTGATTCCTCCGTCACAGACAACCTGGAGCGCAGTATATCCTCTTCCGTCCAATGCGTCGATTTCACTCTGTTAAAAAAAGTACTTAATATATTATATTATACCCATTCCCATAATTTGATTTTGAAACCCCAGTTTCAGTTTGAGACAGTACTTGAATGCTTAATTTATTCATTTGTTTGAGTGACAGTAACCGACAGTATTTATGCACTCTTTTGCAGAAAAAATGGGCAATTTCTTTATTTTCCTACAAACATGATCACTCCAGAGTTTCTATTGCAGATCATCTACTCGTTATTTCTTTCACTATCTTTTATCTAATTTCAAAATGACTCGTCTTTCGAATAAAATTCCCCATTTCCCTATAACGGAAAACAATAAAAATTAAGATTTAAATTATTTTTATGCATTCACAATGCAATTTTGTAAGTATAGGAAAAATGTGACAGTAAAAAACCACGAGCCCTATAAGTAGCTTCCAGCCCTATAAGTAGCTTCCAGGCGGGATGCTACTTATAGGGCTCGTGGTTTTTTACTATCACATTTTTCCTATACAGTAAAAATTTGTTCACATTTCATACATTGTTCTATGGAACTCGATTAATGTTTGACATTTTTGGAAGTTTGGGAATGTGAAAAAGTTGCTATAAATGGTTATCGGAAAGACAAAAATGTATCCAACACGTTTGACACATGCATCATTGTAGAAATAAACGAACACTTTTATTTAATGGCCATGAAGTGAGCATGTTTGTATGAAAATAAAGCAAAGCCCGTTTTTTTTTCAAATGGGTTTCAAAGTCAAAGTCAATAAATTTTTATTCATATAGATTAAATAAAATTAATGCTTATGAATCGTCCAACATTTTTTTACCTACCACCTGTTATGGACATCTTTTAACTGACAAGAAAAACAGGCGAAAAAAACTCATCAGCTTTAACAGAAGTTTATTTCAGTTTATTTCAAACACATAATGTGATTGAAATATACTTACTCAATAAAGAGAAAAAATTTAACGTCTTTTCACTACTCGTCTGACAAAAAGTGTAGAACTATTGTTATCATAAGCAACAATCTTTCTGTCTTAACCGACGTCCGTCCTTCATCAGCTGATTGACGCTTGAAGCGCTAAGCTATGCACTTACAGGGACACATATTCCAGCAGCTGTCTCGCGACCTCCAGGCAGTCGTCGTAAGCGGCTAGATGCAGCGGAGTCCTGCCGTCCTTCATCAGCTGTTTAACGCTTGAAGCGCTAAACTATGCACTTTCAGAGGACACATATTCCAGCGACTGTCTCGCGACCTCCAGGCAGTCGTCGTGACCGGCGAGATACAGCGGAGTCCCGCCGTTCTTCATCAGCTGCTTGACGCTTAAAACGCTAAACTATACACTTACAGGAGACACATATTCCAGCAGCTGTCTCGCGACCTCCAGGCAGTCGTCGTAAGCGGCTAGATGCAGCGGAGTCCTGCCCTCGCTGTCACGCGCGTTGTTGCTCGCGCCATTTTTCATTAGCTGCTTTATGCTTGAAGCGCTTTTGTGTACCACCGCTAAATGTAGCGCTGTTTGCTTTTCTGTTGAAGGATATTTTTACTAATTTTAAACTATTTGAAGTATAAAGATGGCTGAGAAAGTATTTATTAATTAATTGGATATTTTTTTATTAAAATACTATTTATACATTTGATTTTTTTTAAGTAGAAATGTTGAATCTTAGTTATTAAAGACAAAATAAGATAACACTTTATTGCACATACAAAACCTAATAAATAATATAACCATTTTAATTCAGTTAACTAAGTATAATTTTCTCGGGTTTAAGGAACGCCGTCTTTTTATGTTTCTGCTTCCTTAGCTGGAGCTAACTAAGGAAGCAGAACCATAAAAAGACGGCGAAAGCGTTTTCTACAATCTATTTTTAATAGCCCAAGTTTCTTTTGTAATGATCTCACCGTTATTAAACGCGTTCAAATTGTAGGCAACTGCGTTCCTCCTGAGCGCGTCCAGAAGCGGCTCCAGGCAGCTCTGGTATATGACCGCGTTGTGGATCACGTTGTTGCCCTCGAAATCTTCCACCATAGGGTCGCAACCTGGATATCAAATCAATACAAAACTTCAATAACATTCAATACTTATATTATGTTAAAGTAACTTTTTAATTTGAATACTTAAATCACGAACTTTGACTACTCAGTATGAAATAAGATGGAGAGAAAAAAACAGCCCTTGACGAGTTTCTTGCCATTCTTCTCGTTACAAGGTCTCCCGCCGTAGGATTTGCGAACTATGGCGATGCCTCTTTGACGTTCACACGTGCTGTATCAGCCTAGACTGAATACCTAACTAATTTTCAATAAAGTAAAGTAAGTATTTATTTGGTGTTTACAATAAAAATTACATGGTTCAACAACATGTTATTGTTACAATGGTTCCTTAAATCTAGATATATACCATTAGAAACAACTGAAAGGGGTGACCAGCTCAGCTAGTGTTGCAGCTTGTGGCCACAACGCTGATTTTCAATACAACACCTCATGAACAGCCCCCTTGCAAACCGTCGAAAACGTTCCCGACGGGTGAAAGTCAATGTCACATACTTCAGAATCAGAATCGACAAAGCACGGAATTCGAATCTGGGACCGTACTCTGAAACGCTAATCCGAAACTTCGGTTAGCCCCGCCCCTTTCACTCGATTCTGTCCCGACTAAAGAGTGAGAGGGACGGGTATACCGAAGTTTCGGGTTTTACGTTTCAGAGTAGGCCCTCTGATTCCCTTTCCGAACGGTTGTGAAATACGGGGCAGGTTAATTATTCGCACATGAGTGATTACGACGATTGATGATTGTAGACGAGGTTTTTCTTCTTGGGTTTTGATTGTAAGCAGTGAGCAAAGTTGCTACAATGGAGAACGAATACTGTGAGATTTAAATAGAAACTCGATAGCTTTTTTAACAATATCAACTTAACTGTGTGATCTTTTCCAACATCTGACTCACCTTTAGACACAAGGAATGGAATGACATTGGGCATATCGTGGATAACAGCCAAGTGTAAGATAGTTTGGTTCAATTGATTGGTCAAGTTGAGCAAATGCGTCATTTTCATGCTGTGAATCAGTTTGACGATGAACTCCAAGCTTGGTTGTTTGCTGCACAGTGTCATGTGTAAAAATCTGAAAATTAAACTTTTAATACATGAAAATATCGATGACCCTCCACTTATGATACCCACTATTAATATGCCATTGTTATATCTGGGGGCACAGTAGTACCCCCGCCAAGACGAGCTAGGTGAAACTCGAGGGCGCTACTTATTCCTACCTTTTCTCGAACAATTCGTTGTTTTTTTGAACCCCCATAACTTGAGTTTGGATTATACTAGATACTTACTTTAACAAAATTCTCGGGAAATGATCTCCATAATAGACTCATTAAGCATAAAGTTTTAAGTACCTACATAGCTCTTATACTTGCGATTTTATTCATATCTAAAAAAACATCTTAACGCTAACGACCGCGATTTCGTCACTGACTCACTGATGATCATTAACATTATTAGGTTATTTTCTGAAGTCCTAGAAAGCTAAAATTTGGTAAGATATATAAACTCGTATATACAGTACAGTGTGCCCCTCGATATGGTGCACAAACGAAAAGGGTGTTGATTATACCCGCTTTTATCAACAAATAAATAAAAAAATATATAAAAATAAAAAAGTATATTTTACATCCGATTATTTAAAAAATATTTATTTTAAAGTATGTTCTTTTGACATTAAAAATAAATAGTTTTCGAACTAAAAGAAATATCGTTATTTATGCATGAAGTGCAACTTTATTTGGTTAATTCACGCTATACAACGTTGACTTTTTTAGTTGACGTCCGCAGTTAACTGTGCATAGTAAGTGAACGGGACGGGATAGACCGTTGATTATTTTTTTGTTACAAAGCAGATTCAATGAAGAACAAGAAAATATGGATAAAATAAAAATTTATAATGGGATTATTTTGCAAAACCGCTAATAATGAAAAAAGTGTAAAAAAATTCTCGAAAATGTTTGATTCTGTCTTTTTTATGTCATGTTAGTCATCTTTTATAAATTCATTTTACTTTTCCACTTATTTGCCAATCCTTCACAAGTATTTAAGCGTTTATTTCATGACGATATCTCTTTTGGTTCGAAAACTATATGTTTTTTATGACAAAAGGACCTAAAAAGAATAATATTTTTTAAATACATTGTAACACAGGCAATTTTTTTTTTTAAATTCTGTTTTATTGTTGATAATTTTACCCCTCTCCACACCCTTTTACTAGGGCCACTAGGGGATGTAATCTTTTATGAGACTTCCTAAATTTTGATGCTAGAGATCTGACATTTTTATAAGAACTCCTTGTTATCACTACATAGTATAAAACAAAGTCGCTTTCTCTGTCCCTATGTCCCTTTGTATGCTTAAATCTTTGAAACTACGCAACGGATATTGATGCGTTTTTTTTAATAGATAGAGTGATTCAAGAGGAAGGTTTATATGTACTTTTTATCCCGATATTCCCACGGGAACGGGAACCACGCGGGTGAAACCGCGGGCGGCCGCTAGTAAATAATAAAATATACATATTTCAGTATTTTTCGTAAATCACTCCCTTAAGTGAAAAAAACAGAAAACAAAACATTTCCATGTCAAATGTTGGCAAGACTTCACCTTAGTCAAAATATGTGGCGTGGTCGTTTCGTTACCGTCACTTGGGCGTAAGTTGAAAAAAAAAATATTCACAGTTCATTACTTTTCCATTATACAATAGTTCCATCTAGTAGTAACAAAACGGCCAAACCGCATATTTTGACTAAGGTTTAGAATTTGTGAAGTTAGTGTTAGTTAGTCTGCATGAGAACTGATAACTTTTTGACAGTGCGAGCCATGTGGTCTCTCGTCTTGGCAGCATTTTACATAAAGATGTTTTGGTGGAATTTCACTTCTTTTTGAGGGGTTGGTTTACTAAAAATACCCAAAATATGTATTTTATTATTTATGGCAAGGAATTCCTGCATCGATTTTCAGATCTGTACCTACCATAAAACTTGCGGAAGTCCCTTTAGAAATTCTATCTAATTTTAGGGGTTATAAGTTCCAACTTTTAGGATTTTTTATTGTATGCTTAGATACCAAAGTTCTGCTTCCTAGGGCTTCAGGAAGTACCTTAATAATTTTGACGATCAGTAAGTGTATATTATAGACATCATAATTTTTTTTATCTGGTATAATAATAATGGTATTTGACGACCGATTTGGCGCAGGGGTAATCTACCTGCCTTCTGCGCCTGAGGTCTCGGGTTCGATTCCCGAACAAGACAAATATTTGTGTGCATGAACATGTCTATTTGTCTTGGTCTGGGTGTTTTCTATGTATATTAAGAATGTATTTACAAACAAAAAGTATTTAAGTACTTATAATATTTATTCGTTTTCAAGTTCACGTAGACACAGTTTCTTATGAAATTAACTACGGGCTTAGATAATTGGTGTGATTGTAAGAAAATATTTATTTATTTATATTTATTTATAATCACAACAGAACTCTATTATGAGGGTTAAAAAACACGATGAAGCGTTTCGAGAGAAGGAAGGTGGTGCCCTTGAGTTTCACTTAGCTCGTTTTGGCGGTTAGTTTCAGTGGTTAGAGCAGTCGCCCGAACAGTGAAAGGTCGTGGGTTCGAGTCCTATCGGAGCTAGTTGAGAGACGGGTCGTTTTTTTTCTAAAACCTACTTCATTTTCAATAACAAAAAGTGCATTCTGAATGCAAAAAAGTTAAAGTAATTTGAAATAGCAATTATTTAATCTTTATCGATTGTCAACTGGAAAGGTATTTCTTTCGTGTAGTAATACATTGATGAAATATACGCTGGCTTTACAGTGCGTAAGAAGTAGGTACCTATTGGATAAATTCGACGCTTCTCGTAGCGACTCCGTAGCTCAGTGGTTAGAGCAGTCGCCCGGACAGTGAAAGGTCGTGGATTCGAGTCCCATTGGAGCTAGTTGAGAGACGGGCTTTTTTTCTAATGCTTTATTTTCAATAACAAAAATTGCATTGTGAATGCAAAAAAAGTTAAACCAATTAATTCTGTCCAAACTGCAACTAACCGATACAATAACATAAAAGTATACTTATTGTATTTTTAACACCATCTAAATTTATATAATAATGTCTTTGAAGAAAATACGAAACACGTGTTTTTCTTTTTATTATCACACAGAAGTAAAATATAAATTATAAGCCTTTCAAAGTTATCCTAAATAAGTAAAATTGCGCGCGCTGAGACCATGCGCCGGCGCCCCGTGCGTAGTAGATGATTACGCGGTACGCCCCTCCCCTCCCCCGCGCCTTTCGCATTTCAAGACTTTATTTTTTTTATAAATGGAATCTTTGAATGATACTTAGTAGTCCAGTCAACGATTGCTCTAAAAAGATTATAGAGGGAAATGCTTAGGGGATGCTTTATACAGTTAAGTTTTCCATATCTTGTATAGTTTTTGAGATATTCGCTCTTGAAAGTCTGTAGTTTTGGAAAAAATATTTTTGCTTCTCATTTCACCTTTTGACTGGATAACTTATGCTGGCGATAGGGTTGTATGTAGAGCATTAAATTCTAAGATAAAGATATCGACAACTTGACTGAGCAAATTAAATCAGCTTTCATTTTGCATTTGGTGCATGTCGCTAGGAAGCATAGTTTCTAAGATATAAACCAAAAACCGAAAAATGAGACCTTCAAACACCCCCCTCCCCCCGGCTTAAGAGCTATGGGCGGGGACTTTTGATATGTTTACCTCCTAACTACTCCAAACAAAGTTACGAAGTCAAAAATTGTGTTTCAAGCATTTCGCTCTATTCGTTGACTGGACTATATATAGTGCCTTGAACAAATTTAGATGGTGTGAAAAATAACCCTGTTTAAAGAGTTAAACAGTTACTTACGTATCTCCATTCGATAGTCGCATGTCAAAAAGCTTTTCCAATTTAGCTTTGGCAACAGGTTTTTGGAATCCAGTCTTGACTCGTATCATGTCGCATAATTCCTTTACCAGCTACAGATAATTACAATTAAACTTAACTAATGCGGCATCATTGCAAAAGGATGCCTTAGTTATTTTCGATATTGCAATAAAACTATTACAATTAGATGAATAAGTTTATCGAAGTATATGTTTTGATAAACCAGCGTTGTTACAAACCTTAGTGGATTTTTACGCTGTTTCTAATAATTAAGTTAATGTAAATCGTTGATACAATAAATAAACAAAAAAAATCTGTTCCATTAGAGATTTTATTTTATTTTTATGCATTCACAATGCAACTTTTGTAAGTATAGGAAAAAATGTGATAGTAAAAAACCACGAGCCCTATAAGTCTTAGCTTAATCCCGCCTGAAAGCTACTTATAGGGCTCGTGGTTTTTTACTATCACATTTTTTCCTATCTGCTCCATTAGGTTTTTCAAGATTTCAGGATAAATTCCTTCACCGAAAACACACGTGTTTCGCCCCAATCCGGGGCATTGGGCATTGCAAAATTCAGCACCGAATGATTTTGTTGAAAAAATTAAAAACCTAACAGAACAGATTTATCAAAACATATACTTCGATAAACTTATTCATATAATTGTAATCGTTTTATTGCAATATCGAAAATAACTAAGGCATCCTTGTGCAATGAACTACACACATTAGACTAGTAATGGTAGTTATTCGTTGATTGCACCTGTAACGACAATCTTTTCTCAGAAACAGTGGCTTTGCACAATTTTTCAGTTATTAATAATTATATCAAATAATATTTACAAAAGTGATGGTCACACAATAGACTCACATAACGACACATGGCAGGTACCATTTTTTTTTAAGATCCAACATTACGTTTTGTAGCCTCAGGCCAAAGATAGCTCTATTAACCCGGCGAGAATGTGGTGACAAGATAAATAATTATTTGTAGTGTGTGGCGGGGTGTGACCTACCTAATTACAAAAGGGCATGTAAAATAAGTTATTCACTGAAATAACATCAAATAAGTACTGAATATTATATTAGGGGATTTTATAAGCGTAATAAAATCCAAAAATAATTTACATTCTTTATTGTTTTAGGACCTAGGACCGATCGTTGTGGAGATCCTTGGGGGAGGCCTATGCCCAGCAGTAGGCGTCGTTCGGCTGACATGATGATGATGATGATTGTTTTATTAATTTACTCGGGAGATAAAAAACTGGTGTATTCTCATATTTCAATAATAACAAAAATCAACAAGTTTTACTTAAACAAAAAACTTTAGGAACTTACATAACACGAGATCTTGTAATTCTGTCTTTTTGTCTGTAATTTTAAAATAAAATAATGAATTTTCTAGGCATAAGGCTTTTCCTTTTTAGCGCAACACTACGCTCACGCCACTTTCTACTTCGGAAGCCCCTTCCCCTCCAGAAACACGAAGACGCAAAATGTAGCATAGCAAATTAGAAAAATAAACCCATGTAAACTGTTCTAGGGGTTTCTCATACCCACCACACTCTCGCCCCGCCCCGCCCCGGGTTAATTGTTGAAGCCCTATTTTTAATGTTTTATTGTCGTTAGTAAGTTGGCAGCTTGAATTGATTTCTATTAATTGCATTTCTACATATATATCAAAAACTTTAAGATACCATGTTGCTAAGCTCACCAAACAATGTTGCTTTTAAGTTGTTAAAGGCTGGCTATCCCTACAAGCGATGAGTTATGTGTTGTTTGATTAGTATTCACGATATTTGAGTTGTGAGAAATTGTTAAGAATGATATCGCATAAACTACTCAACTAAAGGCAGGCCTGTTTCACTCCCCGTGTCGGCTCGAAAACATACCTACGCGCGGCGGCAACGCCGGCGCCGGCGGTGTAAATCCATAGAAATTAGGTCCGCAAAAGAGCTAGAATATATGCGATAGAAAGAGATGCAACGAGTGACCGTTAGTAATTTGCGCCGTACAAGCTGAACTTACTTTATTGCGTTATAGTTAGAGTTGCTATTTATTTAAATGACTTAGCGGAGTGCACTGTCTGTTACATAGTAACTATTTAGTAAGCTGTGCTAAAGGTGCGCGTACACGGCATTTTTTTTTTTGGCAATAATGGCCTGGCAACTGTAATGGAACAATCTGGAGACCATCTCCATAATAATATACTGGATCAATTAATTAAGTGAAGCGATGTTGCTCCACGCTTCGTGGTATTGTGTGCCCGTGTCGTATCTTAGCAACAGGTTGCAACTACGTTTTGACATTTTGCCATTGCCTGATGTGGTCGTGACGTCATATTTGGCGGGGATTAACAGGAATTATTGCGCAATGTTTGTTGCTCGTGTAAGCGCGCCTGAAGAGAACTTACTAAACATCATGGGGAGTCTCGCTTTCATACTTTTGACATTTAAGGCTCATAAATATGCCTGCCGTTGATATGGAATCTTAATACAAGCAAAAGGGAGGGATCCCTAGAACTCAAAATGCATTAAATTCTTTTAAAAAATTGATTTGACATTCATATTTGGCGGGGATTAACAGGAATTATAGCGCAATGTTTGTTGCTCGTGTAAGCGCGCCTTAAGAGAACTTACTAAACATCATGGGGAGTCTCGCTTTCATACTTTTGACATTTAAGGCTCATAAATATGCCTGCCGTTGATATGGAATCTTAATACAAGCAAAAGGGAGGGATCCCTAGAACTCAAAATGCATTAAATTCTTTTAAAAAATTGATTTGACATTATGATATCAAATCGACAGGCAAATCGACAGGATGATGTTTAATAAGCTTTCAAAGTTGAGTAGCGGAAAAGTATTCGGGAGTGAGTATCTGAATAAAAGTTGAATATTAATGACTGATTGAATTTTATAAGTAACTAAATGAAATTTGTCAGTTTTGGGTGATTATGATTTATTGTGATAATAATGAATAGACAAAAGTTGTTTTAAGTGTTCTCTTTTATAAAAAAATAAAATATTAGGTAGGTATAACACTTTTTTTTAAATATTTCAACATAGAAAAAAAATGGTTTTATTAACACCATATTTACCAAAGAATAATGGTAAAAAAATAAAACAGATTTGTGTGTAACAAAAACTCAAATAAAATTTTAAAAAAATATCTACTATCAAATACCATTTAACAATAGCTCCCTAGCTAGCCCCTGCCAGAAGCCCCTTTTATGTACATAAAAAATCCCTGTATCAGAAGCCGCTCTTCACATTATTTAGGAACTTTTATTTTACATTACAAACATAGTTTTAAGGATAAACCACATAAAAAATAAAAACGATTTTAAAGATTCAATTAAGTATAAATAAAAAAAAAGTTTCAATATAATGTGTGTATGCGTGCGAAATATCATACTGTCTTAATGGGTTATTTTACAATACGCTACGCTCACTTTGGATGCGAATACGTAAACGTACATACCAACGATGTTATACGAATGGGGTATCTCACTGTTGTTGAAATGTAGATATTTAATGATGAAGATAAAAAATTACATTACAGAATACCAAATGTGAAAAAATTAATTGTACTTATCTGTTTTATAACAAGCGAGTAGTGAGCAGTTTAATTTTGACTGTAGCTGTCACTTTTTTAAAACGAAGTCATCTATGGCGAGACAATGACGCTACTGACTTGGAGACGTCTCAAAGATGGTCGTTATCCCTTTTGTTCAATTAGTAAGTTCACAGCCTTCTCTAGCGTCTTCAACAAGCCATGCCACAGCCATCTCTATCGTCTTCTACAAGCCATGCGCATAAAGTTGGCAACGTAGTTTTAAGTGAACCGATTTGACACCGTTTGCACCGTTTGACAGGTAAACAGCGAGTAAACCTCGAGTACTGAATCCTATGGAGATGGCATATCTTCTAACATCTATACAAATAAATAAAATTGGAGTGTCTGTTTGTAACATCAAATAACCGCTTTTTACTACGTGCATATGATTAAATATACGGTACATATACCAAAATGACATGTTTTACAATTTTTATCTGTCTGTCTGTTCCGGTTAATCTCTGAAACGGCTGGACCGATTTTGACGGACCGATTAATACGACAATTAGAAGTAGTTTAAAATTGAATTCAGAGTTTTTCTTACATTGTGAATTTCTGACTTAGTTACACCTCACTTTTTCGTAGGTATGCGACCTCCATAGGATTTAGTACTCAGAGGAGTAAACCGGTTCACAGCAATGTTGCCGTTCCGTATCATAGCATGGCTTGTAGAAGACGATAGAGACGGCTGTGGCCATGCGCATAAAGTTGGCAACGTCGCATTTCTAGTTTTAAGTGAACCTATTTGACACCGTTTGACAGGTACACAGCGAGTAAACCTCGAGCACTGAATCCTATTGAGATGGCATATTGTTCTAAGTATATGAGCTATCCGTTATACAAATATGAGCTAAATCGACATTGTGCTCATAAACAGCTATCTTGTTCTATCTTACCTCCAATACTCCATGTAAAAAGAGACAGCAATATATTTATTTGACCTATTTTTGGCAACATTAAAACGTGACGTCATAGTAATGCATGATTGAGGCCGGTGACGTCGCCATTTTTGTTTCTCGGTATGTGTAGGTATGCCTCACTTTTTCGTAGGTATGCCATCTCCATAGAATTTAGTACTCAGAGGAGTAAACCGGTTCACAGCAATGTTGCCGTTTCGCTTCATGGCATGGCTTGTAGAAGACGATAGAGAAGGCTGTGGTAAGTTTGATGTCCTATAACTTTGAAAATATTCAAGACTAGCGGCCGCCCGCGGTTTCACCCGCGTGGTTCTCGTTCCCATGGGAATATCGGGATAAAAGGTGGAATATCGGGATAAAAGGTGGAATATCGGGATAAAAAGTAGCCTAAGTTACTCCTTATTACATCAGCTACCTGCCAGTGAAAGTCCCGTCAAAATCGGTCCAGCCGTTTCAGAGATGAGCCGGAAAAAACAGACAGACAGACAGACAGACAGACAAAAAATTAAAAAAATCTTATTTTGGTATATGTACTGTACCTATATATAATCATATGCATGTAGTAAAAAGCGGTTATTTTAATATTACAAACAGACACTCCAATTTTATTTATTTGTATAGATAATCCCTAGTAATATTATAAATGTGAAAATGTGTTTGTTTGTTTGTTCCGTTTTCACGTCAAAATGGCTGAACCGATTTTGATGAAATTTAGAATGGAGATAGTTTAAGGCTCTAGAAAGGACAAATGCTACTTTTTACCGTGTGAATAAAGTTCATTCCCATGGGAAAATAACTTTTATTACGGGCAAAGCTGTGGTTAGAATACTATAAGAGAATTGGTATTTAAGGTGTCAGTTTGAGTTCTAGGGAAGAATTATATTTATAATAGAGACAGGTTGAGGCCCTGGGAAGGACATACCTTACTTTTTACCACGGGAAAATATCTCGTTCCCATGGGAAAATCACCTTTAGCGCGGGCAAAGCTGTGGAATGGAATTGGTATTTAAGGTGATAGTTTGAGTTCCTGGGAAGGATTATATTTATAATACAGACATTTTGTGGCCCTGGGAAGGACATAACTTACTTTTAATCGCAGGCAAAAATCTCATTCCCATGGGAAATTCACTTTAAGCGCGGCAAATTTGCGGGCAGAAATTGGTATTTATATGTGTGAAAAAACATAATAAATAGGTACCTACCTAATAAAAAATATCAGTAAAATACCCTATCGACGGACGTACTATGCGATTATTATAAGAATAGGACGGGTTGTTGACAAACTTCACTCTGAAAAGGTACAGTTCGCAAGAAAGTGCATACAAAATAAAATTATTATTTTTCCATTTTCAAAACGAGTTTTTTATTTTTTTAAATCAACGTGCAGAATCTAGCAGACCAATCCTTTTACCATGATAGACCAATTCAATTTTTCACTAAACCCCCAATTTATCAATTTAATTTAAAGTTGATTATTAAATTATTTTCATAACTTGAATTCCTGTTTTATTTAAATACCTACTTAATCCAGTAAATAGAATCAAAATTCAATTTATTCTGTGTTACTGAAGCATAGTATTAAAGTGGGGTATATTGGGCAGAACAATGTATGAAAAAATGGTTTTAGTTAAATATCACAAAATTTTAATTCGATTGTGATTCAAATTACCTGTGCCCGTAGTGTAAGTTTTTATGTCAAAAAACGCGCTACTCGCCGCTAGAGGCGCTGATACAGTTTTCATACAAATTGACATGAATACGGAATCGAAATAGTTTGCGTTTGCTTGACATAAAAACTTACACTAGGGGTACTGATCATTTTCATGAGTCCTATACTTTCCGAAAAAAATAAGTTAATGATTTGTATTTATCTGCAAATTATTCATTTATGTTTTGGTTTGCACGAACATCATTGTTTATCGTAAGCTATGACATGATCAGCCCCCTGATTCACGATAAATTTCTTCTTTTGCACACCTTACTGAAGTGAAGTGAAGTTAGTTTGACAGCACTTTGACAGCTTGACGTCACAACATGGCGGTGTCCCTATCCTATTCTTATAATAATCGCATAGTATACGTAGGTACATTCAACAATACCACCAGGTATACACCGTAAGGCTCAACGCCAGTTTTAGTATACTGCACTAAAGCCCTTTTGCAACGGACTGCACTCTGGTAAATCCACCAATAGTGTCACAGATGGGCAGCTCAACCAAATGAAACACAAATAATATTTTTATAATGTTTTTAAGACAAAAGGTCATTTGGGTTGACCAGCAGCTACCTGGGATCTAAAACTTTCAAAAGTACGAAAGGAGCATTGTCGTCTCTTTAGAATGGGCGTTAAATGGGATAAAACAACAACAGATGGGTAACGGTAGTGAGTGCCCAAAGCAATAAAGTTTTAAACAAAAAACAATGCCACCTTTTGTAAAATCTCAGACAACGCATGTTATTGAATCTTCGTAGGTAGAAAAAACAAATGGGGCGGGGCTAAGAATGGGCAGCCCTTCTTTTTCCATGCAAGCGAAAAAGTTTTACAAGTGTATATCTGGTGATTTTGTTCATTGTACATACAGGTCGCACGCATCCGATCCACTTGTAAAGTTGGGATCATTCATGCCTGTTCGAACGAGTCACATTTAAAGTGAGCGTAGCCCAAAGCACTAAGCATTAAAATAAATGATTGAGAAGTTTTTAAAGGAAATTAGCGTGATTGTTTCCGTTTACTACACATGATGTTATTGATATGATAAGCAAGTGTGTTCTCTTTGGCTATCGGTGGTGGTATTACCTTCTTGACTTCATTGCCGTTCTCGGCGGTGTAGAAGGCGGAATATTCCCCGGCGCTCTTCATTTTGTCCGCGTGTTTTTGAATATCTTCCTTAATATCCGTTTGCTTTAAAGGACTGGAAACTTCGGATTTCTTAAAAAAATAACATAGCTTTGTTTAAAAGTCTAAAAATAAAACAAACAGAATTTCGCCTTACACTTCTAAGAAGTGTTCTTTTATGAAAAGTTATCTTACGAGCCGTGAATACTATTTTCTCGTATTTGTGATCTATATTGCTATCGCTACGCTTATTTTATAATAAGATATAAGAACATTATGCGCACTTGTAAAAGACGGAAAATGTAAAAGCGGCAGACGAAAAAGTAAAAAATAATTACCACAGGTCTTCCAGAATCGGTTTTTAGCATGGCGGCAACAATATCCATTCTAAAGGAATCGTTCTAAAACAAAGAAACAACTATATTACAATACAATATGTACTTTCAAAACATCAGGTAGCATTATGATCAGCTCCCTTACTCTTGAAAAATTCATGTCAAACATTACTTACTGATGACGTTTGAAATTAACTCCATTCAATAGCAATGCAATTTCATTAAGTCATTCAAGGTTAAGAGGGCTGGTTTTTTCATAATCATAACACATAATGTTTTATTTCTTAAATTCAATATAAGAGAAAAGTTGTTTAATAATAATAATAATAACACTTTACTAGGTATTTAAATTAATTTACTAACAGGTATTTGGGGTAAAAGACTATTTTTTTATTTCAATATTTATAGTCACACACTTTAGTATAATATATTTTCTGTGGTAACACTTACCTCCTCGTTTAAGCTCTCAATGTGGGTATAGGACTTCAAATACTCTGTAAAAACACGTAGAAGTTGAATTTGAATGTCTATGTTCAAACTGTGATTTAGCATATTACATTTAAATTCAGTACCTATTTGAGATATATGTAGGAAACCAAACAAAATAGTTTCATATTGAGTAAAAGTTTTTATTAATTTCATTTAAATTCTGTAAGTAATAGTACCTACATTGTACAAGTCCTAAAACAATAGCAAATAAAATGTATTTAATTAATATATTTTTTTTCATCTTTTATGTTTTTGGGCGAAAACTTACTTACCTACTTATCTCTCATCTTAGGAGCCACAAAATAATTATTTTTGCATTCTTGCATTTCACAATGCAATTTTTATTAGTGAAAATGAAGAGCATTCGCCGGGACTGTGAAAGGTCATGGGTTCGAGTCAAATCGGAGTCGATGTTTTCTAATAAGTACTTACTTCATTTTCAATAATAAGCCACAAAAAATATTTAAACAACTTAGTTAAAATTACACTGGAAATGTTTCGGACTAAGAAAAAAAAGCGTTGTATCCCAATTAATTATAAAAAATGAGTCAAAGAGAGTTTTTTTTTTACTACAAAGAAGCATCACAACGTCTTCTTCGACCAACTAACCTGCCCAGTCCGTTTTACAGAACTGTTCCCTGTCTTCAGCTGGTACGAAGTTGTTGTCCTTCAGTATCCTGTCCAGTTCAGCCGAGTCGAGTTGCAGGTCAGGCGGATGGCTTGGCATGGCGCTGGGCAGCATCGGACTGTCATAGAAGTTACTCTCGGTCGGACTGCCAGTTTGCATGCCGTACAGAGCCTCGCCCAAATCGCTAGAGCTCATGGGACTCGGGATTGCTATTGGGATTTGGGGTATCTGGGGAGAATAAAAGAAATGATTTTATTTACGACATGTCATTAAATAATTTTAATACTTTAATTCCATAATTAATTAGTTGATTGTGATGATGGTGACATTTTAATTTAGTTTCATGTTTTATTTAAATAGAAATTTAGTTTCATGTTTTATTTAAATTGATTTAACGCTGAAATATTGTACAACTCATAAATATTTGCATGCTGTGTAATATTATGGTTAAATAGGCTAAGTTATATGTTTTATTTTAGAACACCAAATAATTGTAAGCCCCCTATTTATAGCAAATAAAGTTATTTGAATTTGTATTTGAGAACAGGGGTCTGCTGGCCTAGCATGCACAAGAAGAGAAAATTTCATCGACTCTCATCCGCGACAGCGTGTTTGTCTGGCTTATCTATATATATAAAATTGAGTGGACATAACTCACTCATCACGAAATCTCGAAAACTACTGGACCAGCAAAGATGTAATTTGGCAGGAAGGTAGATTATGCCTAGGAGACGTCCGCTAAGAACGGATTTTAGGAAACTCCCCCCCCTAAAGGGGTAAAATGGGGGGATTAAGGTTATATGAAACTTCTTCATTAATGGATTTAGAAGCATGAAAATTGGTACGTTGGATACTGGTTATGACTGAAAATGATCTGAGTAAGCAAAGTAAAAAAATCTCCCCCTTAATAGGGTAAAATGGGGAGATAAAGTTTATATGGAACTTCTTCATTTCTGAACTTAGAAGTATGAAAATTGGTATGTTGAATACTGATCACGATTGAAAATTATCTGCCTAAGCGAAGTTTAAAAACTCCCCGATAATGGGGTAAAACGGGCGGATTAAGCTTATATGGTACATCCTCATTTTTAAACTTAGAAGTATGAAAGTTGGTATGTTGGATACTGGTTATAAAAAACCCATAATAGGGTAGAAAGGGGGGATTAAGGCTTATATGAAAACTTCCTCATTTCTGGAGTTAGGAGTATGGAAATTGGTATAAAGAATACTAGGTCATCATTAAAAATGATCTGCGCAGGCAAAATAAAAAAAACACCTAATAGGGAAGAAAGGGGATAATTGAACTCTGGCCGGGAAAATTTCATACGGTTTTTTTAACTCGAAAAAAGTACAGTTCCCTTGGGATACAGTTTTTGTATGTTCACTTTATTCAATGAAGCATGGGTCCCATGACAGCTCATTTTCGTGCAAAGCAAACAATTCTTTATGCATTAGAATAAAACTCAAGAATATCAGTATTACACATTTTTTAGCAAAGTATTGACTTAATTTTTTGCATTTTGGTAGTTCAAGAGTAGGAGAATGTCCGAATATTATTCATACGATAGTAGCTCCTGTTTGTCTAGGTATCGTTACCTTCTTATGCCTAAACCACGGGTAGCGTGCTCGGCCTGCGATCGATGAGGTTATGTTACTTTTGCAATGGTCTATCATGGGATTGCTGTTAAAAAATATATCGTGCTTTGGAAGACACGATAAGCCGATGTTTCTGGCTGCATTTGGATTGGTTAGTACACCATAACTTCAATGGGCCCGTGTGGAAGGTCATGGCTCATTCTCCTTATTCATCTATATGAAGGCCTGTGCCCCAGCAGCGGGGACATTAAAATAGATTGATGATGGTACTGATGAGACCTTAGAGAATGCATATCTACCTACTTTTTGACACAAAATTTTGCGATTTAGTACCTACTCGCGGACGTAGTCGCGGCCGCCGGCCATTCATATTCCTATTTCTACTATCCCTACTATTATTATAAATGCGAAATTGTATATGCTCACGTCAAAACGGCTGAACCAATTTTGATGATATTTGGAATAGAGATAGTTTGAGACAGTGCTTCCGGGTGCTCCTACTAATTACTCCTACTGATAGGAGCACCGGGACACCCATGTCCTGATGCTAGGAAGGACATAGGCAAATTGTAACCGCGGGAATAAGGCTCATTCCCATGGTAAAAATAAGTTTTAGCTCGGGCAAAGCTGTAGATTGGAATTGGTATTTAAGGCGATAGTTTGAGTTCATCGGAAGGATGATGTTTAGAATAGAGACAGTTTAAGGCCCTGGAAAGGACATATTTTACTTTTTACCGCGGGAAATCTCATTGTAAGGAAAAATCACTTTAAGCGCGGGCAAATTTGGGGGCAGAAATTGGTATTTAAGTAAATAATTTGAGACCCTGGCAAGGATTATAATACCATATTCCCACGGGAAAATCAATAAGTAAGTATTATTTGTTTGTCCGTCTTTCACGTCCAAGCGGAGTAACGGATCAATGTGATTTTTGGTACGGGGGCAGATTGGGAGCTGGAGAATGACATAGTTTATCCCGGAAAATATAACATTCCATCAGGATAATGCTGTGTAGTACACGCGGGCGAAGCCGCGGGCGGAAAGCTAGTCTTACTGATATAACAAACTCACGTTATTATATTAGACGTTCAAGTCCGTGAAAATATGAGAATTTTTGAATATTTGTTCTCTATTACTGCGATGCTTTTTTAATCATGTGGAATGAATAAAACTTATAAAATAAAATAATTCACAGGATTAAAGAACTAGTAAGTGTTATAGTTAATATAGTTTGTGGCAAGACCTTGAACTTAAATGACCTTCCGCTGTCCGGGTGCGACTCATCGCACATTCAGCTATTTCTGCGTTGGGTTTTACCAGTGAATTGATAACTGTTTAACTCTAATAAAGTTAATTTAAATAAATCTAAATATCTTTTAAAATACAATGGTAATCTCTGTTTCTTTACATAAAAAATAAAAAAAACTGAATTCTTTTCAGGAAGATTTATGTTAAACTTAATGATAACGAGAAGATAGGGTAGTACTTTATTTATCCCTTTTCTTCTAATTTTTTGGGTCAGCCGCATTTTACGATAGAAAAGCTGATGAGTTTTTTTCGCCTGTTTTTCTTGTCAGTTAAAAGATGTCCATAACAGGTGGTAGGTAAAAAAATGTCGGACGATTCATAAGCATTAATTTTATTTAATCTATATGAATAAAAATTTATTGACTTTGACTTTGAACTTAAAACGTTATAATGTATAGGGTAAACAGCGACATTGTTGGCATTCCACCAATGATTTAACTATATTGACACTGTAGTTGGAGTTTAGCTCGACAAACCAGGAGAAAAATGATGAAGTACTCAAGTTCGGTGTGCATTAAAATGTCATCATCATCATGTCAGCCGAACGACGAAAATTAAAACTAATTAAAATGTAAAATGGTATAATTTTAAATTGGCACTTAGGGCCAGTTTTTTGATCCACAGTTAAATGAACTAATTGTTGATTAAAATTTAAAAATCACGACGGCCAAAAAGGAATTAAAAATTAAAAAATCAAGCTCTCATTGCAGTCAGGCTACTGTGAAATACTTAAATTTAAAGGGTCCCCCGACTGCTTCGTGGTAAGTTGTGTTTTTTTAAGTATTTTTACATCTAATATATAGAATTCTCGTGTCAGTGTTACTTGCCATACTCACTCATCCGAAACGGCTTGACCGATTTTGATGAAATTTTATATGTATATTCAGTAGGTCTGAGAATAGGTAGTAAACTATTTTTCATCCCGAAATTCCATGGGAGCGAAGCCCCGGGGCGCAGCTAGTCTCTCTATATAAAACGAAAGGCGACTGACTGATCTATCAACGCACAGTACAAACTATTCACTAGACGGATCGACCTGAAATTTGGCACGCAGACACTTATTAAAACGAAGACATTGAATAAGACAGGATTTTTTTAACTCTCCTCCTAAATATGTGTTGCGAAGCCCCGGGGCGCAGCTAGTCTATATATATAAAATCGAGGGGACATAACTCACTCATCACGAAATCTCGAAAACTACTGGACCAAAGAAGATGTAATTTGGCAGGAAGGTAGATTATGCCTAGGACACGTCCGCTAAGAACGGATTTTAGGAAACTCCCCCCCTAAAGGGGTAAAATGGGGGGGTTAAGGTTATATGGAACTTCCTCATTAATGGATTTAGAAGCATGAAAATTGGTACGTTGGATACTGGTTAAGACTAAAAATGATCTGAGTAAGCAAAGTAAAAAAAACATCCCTTTAATAGGGTAAAATGGGGAGATAAAGTTTATATGGAACTTCTTCATTTCTGAACTTAGAAGTATGAAAATTGGTATGTTGAATACTGTTCACGATTGAAAATGATCTGCGTATGCGAAGTTATAAAAAAATCCTTAATAGGGTAGACAGGGGGGATTAAGGCTTATATGAAAACTTCCTCATTTCTACTGATACTTAGGTCATCATTAAAACTTATCTGCGTAGGCAAAATAAAAAACACCTAATAGGGTAGAAGGGGGGGGGGGGTTAATGTTTATATAGGGTGGGTGGGGTATTAAAGATACGGAGTTTGGATGTTTATGGCTCAATCACAACTACTTAAACGGCTAAAGCGATCGGGATAATTGAACTTTGGCTGGTTTGTTAACTTTATTCAATGAAGCATGGGTCCCATGACAGCTCATTTTCGTGCAAAGCAAACAATTCTTTATGCATTGGAATAAAACTCAAGAAAATCAGTTTTACACATTTTTTTAAAAGTATTGACTTGATTTTTTGCATTTTGGTAGTTCAAGAGTAGGAGAATGTCCGAATATTATTCATATGATAGTAGCTCCTGTTTGTCTAGGTATCGTTCGTTACCTTCTTATGCCTAAACCACGGGTAGCGTGCTCGGCCAGCGATCGATGAGGTTATGTTACTTTTTCAATGGTCTATCATGGGATTGCTATTAAAAAATATATCGTGCTTCGGAAGACACGATAAGCCGATGTTTCTGGCTGCATTTGGATTGGTTAGTACACCATAACTTCAATGGGCCCGTGTGGAAGGTCATGGCCCATTCTCCTTATCTATCTATATGAAGGCCTATGCCCCAGCAGCGAGGACATTAAAATGGATTGATGATGGTACTGATGAGACCTTAGAGAATGCCTATAGTACCTACTTTTTGACACAAAATTTTGCGATGTAGTACTCGCAGACGTAGTCGCGGCCGCCGGCCATTCATATTCCTATTTCTACTATCACTACTATTATTATAAATGCGAAATTGTATATGCTCACGTCAAAACGGCTGAACCAGTTTTGATGAAATTTGGAATGGAGATAGCTTGAGACAGTGCTTCCGGGTGCTCCTACTAATTACTCCTACTGATAGGAGCACCGGGACACCCATGTCCTGATGCCAGGAAGGACATACCTAGGCAAATTGTAACCGCGGGAATACGGCTCATTTCCATGGTAAAATAAGTTTTAACTCGGGCAAAGCTGTAGAATATAATTGGTATTTAAAGCGATAGTTTGAGTTCATGGGAAGAATGATGTTTTGAATAGAGACAGTTTAAGGCCCTGGAAAAGACATATTTTACTTTTTACCGCGGGAAATCTCATTGTATGGAAAAATCACTGTAGGTAAGCGCGGGCTAATTTGGGGGCAGAAATTGGTATTTAAGTTAATAATTTGAGACCCTGGCAAGGATTATAATATCATATTCCCAAGGGAAAATCAATAAGTAGGTATTATTTGTTTGTCCGTCTTTCACGTCCAAACGGAGTAACGGATCAATGTGATTTTTGGTACGGGGGTAGATTGGGAGCTGGAGAATGACATAGTTTATCCCGGAAAATATTACATTCCATCAGGATAATGTCGTGTAGTACACGCGGGCGAAGCCGCGGGCGGAAAGCTAGTATATTTATAAAAATCTTCGGTGCGATGTAAAAACACGTCACGTTTTGTTTACATCCCATCTCGTGAGTACATTCCGATACCATTCTTTTTAACCCTTTGCACGTGTTTAGAACAATAATAACTTGTGTTCGTAAATGGTACAGTACCTACCTACTTGTACAATGAAATCAGAGAAAGCTGTCGTAAATATTGAAATTGCCAACAAATGGGAACAATAAAATATAATACTTAAAAAACTTTGGGTTCTTAAAAGTCTTTTTTCTTAAGTTAAGTAAAAAAAGCCATAAATTATCACGAGAATGGTAACCATATGGGTCGGAATGGCCATAGGATTCGAATTTCGGATCCACAATTGGACGTAGTTTCTGAAAAACGTTCCAACACACAACCAGGTCAAAATAGAGTTAACAATACCAAGTAAGTCACTTGACTTCTATTTAGTAGCTGTAAAAATTTGGTAGATCTACTAGCACTCTAAGTATGACATTTTGATATATTACCCTAACCTACATAACATACTTTGTATGGAGAGACCAAATAATTATTAAGCTAAAAGAGCCCAAGCTGTGTGGAACAAGTAAAATATAAGATATGGGCATAAACAAATTTCTTAAAAGTGATCCAAGCTGTCTGGAACATTTTTTTTTTTTAAATCTGATTGACTTTATAATAGATGATTCACTAAAACGTTCCAAGCCTCCTGAAACGTTTTTGTTTAAAAATTATATATACACTCTCCGTAGTGTAGACATTTCTTAACAGAGATCCAAGTCGTTTGAAACATTTTTCATTTAAATAATTGTTACCAATCTCAGCAAAATAGAAGTTCATTAAAAAGTCCCAAGTCAAGTTAAATGTATTCAATCAATAAAATATACCCCAACTTCACCAAATATCTTCATTTTTATTTAGTAGTTAATGTTTACTAATGCTAAATAGACATAATTCCAACAAAATAACATAAAATTTTGAACAAATTTAATTTGTTTTTTACTAACTACTGATACTTTGATGTCGTAAATGATATAAATTTGACCCAGTTTTAGAGTTCCAGATTTGATAATATATAAAAAGACTGCTGTAGAACGTTTTTGATTTATTGCATACTCATGTTATATTTATTACTTCAATTTATAGAAAAAGTTCCAAACTACATGAATTACAAAGTAAATACCTACAAATAAAACAAGATTAATAGAGAAACGTGTGGTAAAAAAGGAACTAGGACGTAAGTTCTTCTGCAATTTAGTGTACAAAATCGAATAATACAGGTTCACCAGCAAATTATTCAATATAATCGGGTTCTTCCATGCCCTTCAGGTTCTTTTAAGGACGTGCAAACCTTAGGTTAAAGACTGAACATTGACTTTAGGTCATTTAATTTACCCTAAGTATTCGGCTTCCCATCTGGCCAAAGTAGAACAAGAAGTTGTGAACTTAAAGGAATCATGCTTCACTTTACAAAAATGCAAAACAACGATTTCATGAGCACAGAGAAACTAGAAAATATCTAAATAGATATGTTCATTTATAAAAAAAATTAATTAGCTAAAAACTAAACATATCCAATTAAGAAAGGAGAATGTACACATTGTATTTATGGTTAGGTGGTTCCTTAAATTAAGCTCACAACACAACACCTTGTTCAACTGTAGCCGAACAGTAAACCTATTACTCAGGCTAAATAAAATTGCCTATTCGTTTAAAAAATCAAGAAGGGCATGGAATGAACTGATTAAATTGAAGGAATTTCTTGTTGACCTGACTTTACGTTGAAACCAAGATGAAGAAGAGCTTTTGTCCTAGTAACATTGTGTTTTTTCTATAATGCTTTTTTAGTTGTTTTTTTGTCATTTATGTTGCCTGGAACGTTTTTTATAAATTAAAATTTGAAATGTGTCGTGAATGTTGCAATTTATCGAAAACGTTCCACGGCAGTTTTCTAATAAATAATTAAAAAAGTATTAGCATTTTTAATCCAAACTAGGGCCAAATTAAAACTTTATCATAACATGTAAACAATACAAAAGGATCAGTGGTAAAAAATATATATTTCGTAAAGAAATACTGAATTGAACTTTATTCTCAATCATCCCAAAAGGATTTTCTGGTGAATCTGACTTCGATTTTAAAGACTAGGATGAAAAAGAACTTATGTCTTAGTTAGATTATCAAAGTTTTTCTATAAATCTTGTTTTATTTTTATAGAAATGCCCAAAATAAAGAGTGTTTTGTTATTTTCTTTGTCATGATCGTTGTTTGGAACGTTTTTAATAAATTCAAATTTGAAATGTGTCATGAAAATTGCAATAAATCGAAAACGATCCACAGCAGGGTTTTTATAAATATTAAAAAATTTATAAACATTAGAAGTCTAAAATAAGGCCACATTAAAACTATATCATAACATAAACAACATACAAAAGATTCAGTACTAAAAATAATATATTTCGTAAAGAAATACTGAATTGAACTTTAATATCAATTATCTCAAAATTATATGTTTGTGGGATGGAACGTTTTTCAGAAACTACGTCCAATTCAGTTAGAATGTTTCAGAAAGTATTTTTTTTTGTTGAAAATCAATTATGTAATAAATGTATGGCGCAGAAATAATGCATAGCTGCTTTCAGCAGGTTGGTGGTTTGACATTTTTTTTAAATATGTTTGTATCTTGACTGAGTTTTTTTATTATATTTATTATATCATGATTATGAATTTACAAAAACAATATAATCTGTTATCCAGAGCCTAAATACAAGTACTTAGGGCTTTTAGCGTCACTGCCATGGACTCTCATTGGGATAGAGCTATTGATGTAACTTACCTTGCGTAAGACTGTGTTCATGTTATGTTGTTAATTAATGTAGGAAAATTCAGTAATTTTTACAAAAAAATGAAATGAAAATATTGAAATCGAAGTAATAGAAAAAATCGACCTGTCTCACAACTAGCTCTGATAGGACTCGAATCCACGACCTTTCACTGTCCGGCACCGCAGCTGAGTGAAAAGAGTGAGACGGGTCGTTTTTTTTCTAATACTTTATTTCCAATTTTTCAATAGGTGCCTGATAAAAATTAAATTGTGAATGCAAAAAAAAAACACTATTTACCTGCGAAATACTAAACATCTGAGCGTTTGTCAGTTCTTCTTCTGGTTGCTCGTTCTTTTGCTACACAAATGAAAGATACAATTATAAATTTTAAACAGTTCGAAAACCACTATTATCAAAGGAGACATGTCTGAAATTTATTCTGACTTACATTCATAAATAAAACCGTGGCAGGAACATCGCCAGTGCTTTTCAAAGAACTTTCTGCAAGAAAAGAAATATGTTTAAAGATATTTAGTTAATCATACTACTAGTCTCTAGTTGAATACGAGCATAGCATACTATCCAAGACGTTATTCTTTTTGCGAAAAAATATCTTTAAAGTCATTGTTATGTTTGTAACCAAAGTTAGTGGTAGGACTTGTTCGACGTCCGCCAGACTAGCTACCACCATCTTATCTAAGTCTGTCTGACGCCATAACAACCTACAACAAAACATATCGTCTAATGGGCGCCATACAAGTTTAAAGTCAAGCAGGATTGCCCTCATCAATACGTTAACACTCAGAATAAAGTAATAACACTTGATTGCTAACGAAACCTCAACCACTTTTAACTTAAAAAAAACCCACTTGTGATTTATAGCTTCTTAAGTGCATAGAGAAATTATGAGAAACATATATTCTTGAAATAATTTATAGTCGCATTTACACAAAGGCTTATTATTCTTATGTAGGTAACTCAAACAATGGCTTTGAGAGTTCCATAAACCCTCAAACAATTAAGTAGGTGTACTCCTATTATGTCGACGACAAAAAGCGACACTGTCAAGCTAGTTTTTTTTTTAATTATCATTTATCTATGTAACACGCAATGATCTAGGTACTGTATTTAAACAACTTTTAATAACGTTGTAAAAATAATTTATATCCGTTTAGTAGTTTTTGCGTAAAAGAGTAACAAACATACATATGCCTCACACACTTTCGCATTTTTAATATTAGGAGGTTAATTATAACGATTTTAGTAGCTCACCCGTAGAACTGTATGAAGAGTAGGCCGAGTTGGCTTTCCTCTTCTTATTCAGCTTGAAGTTAGGCGCGGCTTTATACCGGAACTCCTTTGGCTCGCTCGTACGTCCGTCGGTTGGGCGCACCAGCTCTATGAATACTTTTTTATCCACTGATGTGTAAGGGTCTTGATATGGCGGCGTCCTGAGTAGGTACAAAATATTTGGAACTACATTTTAACATTTATACAAGTCGCAATCAAATTACATCTTATTCTGTTAAACCCCGCTTACTGATGGTGCACGTCCGTCGCTTTGAAGAAAAAGTCACATTGCCTAAACGCAAAGACAGTAACATTGGATGTTTCGGATTCACCTTTGTCTTAAGCCCTTTAAGCAAGTATTTTTTATTGATTGTTATCAAATAACAAACCTGAATACTATAGCGTACTGATGGTGCACGTCGCTCTGAAGGAAGTGTCCCGTTGCCTGCCACACTTCTTCGCCATTATCATTCAACTCGTACAAGCGAACCATTATGTTCTCTGCAAAAAGAAACCTCTTTTAATAAGCTGGTAGGTGGACTATGTCATGTTACAATATTTGTCATATGACTTGGGGGGCAGATAGTTTTGTCCTTCAATGTGGCAAAGTTCTATGTAGTTTACATATTATTGCTCGTGCCTGTACATAAACAAGTAAGTAATTAACGCCCGAATTCTCGAACACAAATCATCTTTGGGAGCGTCTCAAACATCATGGCATCTCTTTCATACGTTTGACATTTAAAGTGACAGGGCGATGTTTGAGACGCTCCCAAAGATAAGTAGCGTACGAGTATTCGGGCATAAATCACTCAAATACTGCAATGTTTTAATTTTTAACAGGAACTTTGCACTTAGGTAAGTACGTGAAATGATATGCGCAATACTCAATGAAGAAAACAAAATTAAAAAAAAGATTCCGACGAACTGAGAACCTCTTCCATTTTTTGAAGTCAGTTAAAAAGCCGCTTCAAGTACGCTTCAAGTCGAGATCATATTAGGCATCATACAGGCATACCTAAATACAATGACCCGCGTCCACTAGACGAAAAAGACTTTATTTTTTTATTGTAATTACTTACATAAAAAGTCAATATGGACCCAACCTATAAGTACATATTTTAAATAAAATTAGGCCCAAATAAAATAACAACAGTTAATACTATTTATGTTATTACACAATTATTTTTAAAGTTATAAAAAAAAACTTTATTTCTTACACAGTAAGATTAAGAGTTATACCTTGTTTGAAAATTGTAAACACAGTAGCTAATGCCGCAAGAAGATATCTATATCTGATTTAACCTACATTTCATAATCCGCAGTTTTGAGAAATACAGTCGAGATTAACAACAATATCTAAGTCCGATAGCGATTCAGAGAAGTTTAACTACTTCCTATGTTATTTCCAGAAAAGGGGCGGTATATTTTATCATTTGTTCGATAGGGGCGTGGCTTAAGCCAGCGCCAAGCGCGACGATGCGTGCAGTGGGCGGAGGGAATTTGACGCCGCAGTTGAATAGGTAGATAATGTAGTTTTTTTCTTTCTTTTGACATTGAAGTGCGAACGAGACAACACTATCAACGTGTACACAAAAGAATGGAGGACGGTTCGTGATGATAATAAAAAGTTACTATCTGACGTGAATGAGACTATAATGCTTATCTATCAAATTGACACCCCTTGGCCAGGTAACGGCCGCACTCATTTATTTTTTTATATTTAGCCATACAAATATATTAAGACATAGCTGAAGGGTCTATTTGAGTAAGCGCTATTATCTTTGTAATTACATACAAGTCTAATTAACCGACTTCTAAATCAAGAAGGAGGAGGTTCTCTATTCGTCTGTATGTATGTTTTTTTTTTTTTTGTGTATGTCCACCGATTACTCGAAGACGGCTGAACCGATTGAAATGGTTCAAACGTTATTACATCAGGTTGGTTTCCAAGTTGGTCCCATTTTATGAAATTTTGAAATCGGTTCAGTAGTTTTCAGGAAATCTTGAAAATACTGTCGTTTTCGTTACCACTTTATGTGAATTTAATACGTATCTTTAGGCATAACTCCTTTGTTTATAAACCGATTTAGATGAATCTTGTTTTGTTAAAAAGGGGATACCTCAAGGTATTTTAACCGACTTCGAAAAAGGATGTTTTCAGTTTGATCGCATACCTATTTACCAGAAAACACGTAAATTGCCTGCACGAAGCACTAAAAAGAGTGAAATAAAAATTATTTTTATAAAAAAATAAAACCGCCTTAAAAAAACCACATCAAAAAAGTAAGAAATAATTCCTCCCCAAATAAATAACGTAAGTACTTTGAAGTCGGGCGTGAAACATGTACAATTTTTTGTTGTTTTTGTTAAAACCCGCCCGACTTCAAAGTACTTACGTTATTTATTTGGGGAGGAATTATTTCTTACTTTTTTGATGTGGTTTTTTTTTAATAATACTTACCTAGTCATCATAAAACTAATTTATTACTATGTCATTAAATGTTAAGTGCCTATTTCACAATTTCCGATTAGGAGATACTTTCTACTACAGTTTTGTAGTAGAAAGTTTTTTTAAAGGAACTCTTAACTTCCACATTCAAAATTTCAGGGTCAATATCTCGTTGTATTTTTAGGATGATTGATTAAAAATAGCAACTTATTTTAACAGTGCTTTAAAACCAAGCGCGAATAATATTTATCAGTGTTTTGCTTAGCATTTAAGCCTCTCGAGAACAGATTTTGTTTAATACTGAGTGTGAGTGTGTATAACTTTTTTGCATTTACAATGCAAATATTGAAAATGAAATATCAGACAAATATATTCGACCCCTCTTCCAAGTAGAGTAGGTACACACTGAGTCTAATACTATCGTTTTATCCAATGCGAGATGTAATGAATACCTACGCGATGCAATAACGCGGGCTTTTTTTAATTGGTTAACATATTCTAGGTGAAAATTAAGTTTATTCGAAAAAACCGATCCGTCTCACATCTCAGGTATGTACTCACCACTTACTAATCTATTTCTGTGTTACTAATATATATACCTACTTACTTACTTAATTTTCAGGGGAAAAAAAAATATTCTATATGTTTCAATTACTTAAGTATATTTTTTTTCTCAAGATGGTTTTAATCGAAATGAATAGTAGGTAATTATTAAACTGTTTGCAAGTGAATAAATCCTAGTTTATGACATAATAGATAACGATAAGAACAGTTTGACATTGACTTGATCAAGGAAAACACTTAACAGGAAAATCTATTAAAAATTAGGTAAAAATAAAAAAAATCGGTATCTATACCTACTTCATATTTTTTTCTCAATGATAAAGATAGGTTACGTAATTATTTTTTTCATTCAAGAACACAATAAATCTCTCCTAGCCTAATCTGCCTTTGGAATAAAAAGACGACGATTGTTATGTTCAGATTTAAAAGAAAAAATCAAAAAAAATCTATATAAGTAATCTAAATTGATTAAGTCTGCAGTAAAGTAAAGTTATATATAACAAATTACAAAAAAAGTTGAGGCTTAAATTGCCGATAATGATGATCATGAGAGCCTTCATCATGAAATCATGAAATCTTGTTTTTAGTAATTACTGCTCCCTGAGATTTTAGCCGCGTGGTACCTACCCGTTCCCATGGGAATATCGAGGTAAAATATCCTATGTCATTATCCTATGTCCGATTATCATTTGAACCCCAAAACTCCCAAATATATTGTGAAACATTAGTAGAGTTTCATAGAACAATGTATGGAACGTGAACAATTTTTTTTTTGTGTTTTCCGCTGTGAGAAATGGGGAAATGTTTGTTCTTATTTGAGGCTTTTATTCGAAAGACGAGTCATTTTGCACTTCGATACACTATTATCGATTAGGGTAGAGAAATAATTAGTACTTATAGGTCGATGATCTGCAATGGAGGCATGAGCATGTTTGTATGAAAATAAATCAAGTGCCCGCTATTCCTGCAAACGAGTGTTTCAGTTTTATAATTTTTGATTAACTGACTCAAGGCGTACCTACCTATCATTGAGAAAAGAAAGTGGCAATGGATGGGTCACGTACTCTAAGCCGCAGAACTGATGGCCGCTGGAGCAGGAAGGTGCAAGAAAGTTAGAGACCAAGGAACGGCGCCAGAAGCGTTGGTCGGCGGAAGGTTAAATGGGGAATTCATTCATTCAGCATTAAATGGCCAAGGTCACGAGACATAATTAGATGCAAAAAACCGATACCAAACAGTTCGGCCGTTCGGCGTGCATATGAGGAGGCCTACACTCAGCAGTCTGTGTCGTAAATGTGGAGATGACAATGCTATCCATTTTTCATGTTTTCGTAAAGTTATTGCTTAAATGGCGCCAAAAGTTTACATCATCGCCCCGTCTCGTCTTGCGTCCCGTTGATGTTGATCTGACGTTGTATGGATCAAATGATGTTGTAACTTGAATCTTTTTTGGGGCTATTAAACTTTGTTTGTAACTTTACAAGAAATTATTTAATTTGATAGCTTCAAAAAACTTCTAAGAACTAGTGGTAGTGGCAACAATGTTTTTATTTATTTTTGCCTTGTCGTCTTCACGTAGGGTTGCCAGTCGTCTGGATAAAGCCGGACAGGGTCCAGCTTCTTGGATGCTTGTCCGGTTTTTACCTGCACGTTTTACCCTTTACCGGCATGAAGTCCTTGGTTTTTATTTTAAGGTGCATGTAGTCGTGAAACTATCATTTTTGAGGCCCTAAAACTCATAAATTAGCCTACTGATGAATCCAGAATTAATATATTATTATATTAAATATTGATAGGTATATAAACTTCAATCTGAGCATTAAAAAAACATAGTCTTTAAGATACTATTAAAAAAAAACATTAAAATGAAGCTGTTTTCAACAAAATACGCTACTGCTTCTAAACTACAAGTGATATTTTCACGTTTCTTTCAGGAAAAGATTGCTAACTTTTTTAACTTAAAACTGAGCAGTTTTCGTTTTAAAATAATACATAGTTTTGACGAAACGTGTGTTTAAGCTGTTTTGGTGCGGTTAGCGGGCGGGAAAATTAGGCCACTTTTCTATGCCCAAGGTCGTTGGCGATACCACGGGCCTTATGGTGTCGCCCTTGGTACCCAAAAGTCCGGGTAAACTAGCTGGCTAGTCGGGCTTTTCGGTTTCAAGATCTGGCAACTCTATCTTCACGTTGTAGGTATAGGCTGAAGAAGAAGAAGTTTAGCTTGCACTCACTCTTGTTGACTTTCTCGACGAGCAGGAAGACATCTTCGCCGCCGCTTGCTCGGCCACAGCTGCGGCTGATGCGGCATATCTTCAGGTCATTCGTCGCCGCGCATTCTGAAAGTGGAGCTTGGGTTAAACATGTATTCTAAGTACTTATTTGGTGTAAATCACAGATTACAGGGAAGAGGTTGGGCGTTCATTATACTCGACATGATAATTTTAACCAATTGATAGAAAGAAACAAATGGCAGCATAACAACATGTAAGCTGACCCCGCCTGTTGTACCAAATATATGGAAACGCCAGCTCGGCTCCGCGCAGCTCTGTTTAGGTAGGTAAGTATACCTATATGGAAACGCACCGTAAAGTATTGAATATGAAATATTAGAAATATTGAGCCGTCTCACAGCTAGCTCCAATCGGACTCGAACCCACGACCTTTCACTGTATGTCCGGGCGAATGCTCTAACCACTGAGCTAAGGAGTCGTTTTTCTGATACTTCACTTTCAATAATATAAATTGCAAATTCCCAATGCAAAAGTAGAGAAATCGAATAAAAGCTAAAACTACTACTACTACTAAACTAAATAAAATAAGAAATAAGTAGCTTTGAGCATTACCTGTCCATTCCCTGACAAAGTCATATTGTTGACGTAAGTAATCACTATCACTACATAGTATAAAACAAAGTCGCTTTCTCTGTCCCTATGTCCCTTTGTATGCTTAAATCTTTGAAACTACGCAACGGATTTTGATGCGTTTTTTTTAATAGATAGAGTGATTCAAGAGGAAGGTTTTTATGTACTTTTTATCCCGATATTCCCACGGGAACGGGAACCACGCGGGTGAAACCGCGGGCGGCCGCTAGTTAAGTATAATTCTTAATTTACCCAGCAAAATTATATTGAACTCGACAAAATATCGCTTTTTACTAAATATTGACTGAGTATAAACTTTTTATTTACTAATTTACTAGTTTTTTTATCTAGTGTACCTATTAGTTAATTATTAAGTTTGCTAAAGCTCTAATTTATTTATTAAGTTTAGCAATTGTTTATTGTTTAACTGAACGTTTTGTAACTAAATTAGTTTACAAACACTTGCAATTTTACAGTCAATAGGTAGTTAGTAGTTAGCCTATAGCATGTTAGCAGTAAAACCATTCTAGGGCGCTGTTATCAAAGATATTTTATTAAGAACTAGAGGTCGCCCGCGGTTTCACCCGCGTGGTTCTCGTTACCGTGGGAATATCGGTATAAAAAGTAGCCTAAGTTACTCCTTATTACATCAGCTACCTGCCAGTGAAAGTCCCATCAAAATCGGTCCAGCCGTTTCAGTGATAAGCCGGAACAAACAGACAGACAGACAGAAAGACAGACAGACAAAAAATGTAAAAAAAACTTATTTTGGTATATGTACCGTATAAATAATCATATGCATGTAGTAAAAAGCGGTTACTTTAATTTTAATATTACAAACAGACACTTTTATTTATTTGTATAGATTAACCTAGTTATTCGAAACTTAACGAATCATACTAGGGCTCGTGCTCTGCTTTGTTCGTTCAGACTGTGTTCTATAAAAATAAAATCATTTCAATCAAAAGCTTCGTTTTCTTACATATCAAAACTACGACTTTTTTTAGTCAGAGAAATCATCTTTTTCTTATTTGTCCTGAATTATAATTAGAGGTTTTAGAGGCTATATGATTGGTAATAAATAAATCAGTTTGCATTTTAAGTATAATAATAATAATAATACTTAATATTAATAAATAACTATCCAGAATACTAAGACCTAGTTTAAGTTAAGTATTTTTATATTATTATTTAAAACTGGTTAATGAAGTAATCAGAATACGAATAAATAGTACCTACCTATATCAATCAACACATCTTAATTATAGTAATTGATAGTAAACCTTGATTTTAGTCTTTATTACGAAAGTACATCTGAAACTGAAATCCTAAAAACATTATTTCTGTTTTATTGACTAAAAATAAAAGTATAAAAATTAAAACAAAGCAAATAAAAGACTTTTCTTAGTCACTTTCAGTAAAATACTCACTCATATTGAAAATTGGTCTTGAATATACTGGGGGGCAAATCTCCTTGTCGGTGGTGATGTCATGGGCACTGAACCTTAGCCGCACTATGTTCAAGTTGATGCTTTTCGCTTCATTCTCACAAAACACTCGCAGCTAAAAAAGAAATAATAATGTTGTAACACCACGTACCACAGTTTGGGCAGTAGAACATAGTATTGTTATGGTGTCGTACTTTGAACGTAGCGCCGAGTTGCGCGGGAGACCGCCGCGCAGGGTCATCAGTACCGACTGAATGATACGTACAATCGTACGAAACCTAAGTTTGCGCTTGCGCACTTAATCATTGTTTGTCATTCAACACCCTATTCTTTGGGTGGTAGCGTCTGCATTCCTACCTACGTAGTACTTATCGTTTCGATAGGCGGTACGTTTGTGTGCAGTTCAGAATACGTCATGGTTTTGTAATTTATTAGTTGTTATGGTAACAAAAAGCTTTTGCATGGGACGGGGTTGAGTCACCTTTATCTTCGACATAGTTTTACAGTTGACTAATACAACGTCTTGCCATCAATGTGTTGGTTTGTTAAATATTTTGACACACACATTAAATTTGATTTTATCAAATCGTTATCGTTTTACTAACGTAAAAAACATATTTGTTCATAATTTGCCCCCTATGGTTATTGGCCCCGAAGACATGGGGCATGTTTGACATGTTTTTATTATTATTTTATTACTAGCGGATCCTCGCGGTTTCACCCGCGTGGTACCCGTTCCCGTGGGAATATCGGGATAAAATATAGCCTATGTCACTCGGGAAGAATGTAGCTTTCTAATGGTGAAAGAAATTTCTAAATCGGTCCAGTAGTTTCGGAGCCTATTCGATGCAAACAAACAAACAATCAAATCTTTCCTTTTTATAATATTAGTATAGCAGCTTATTAAAGCTGTATAACTAACTAAACATTGCTGAAATACAAAAGCACAAAAGTAAAAACTTACTAAATGTGGAATTATATGAACTAACTAGCGGCCGCCCGCGATTTCACCCGCGTGGCTCTCGTTCCCGTGAGAATATCGGGATAAAAAGTAGCCTAAGTTACTCCTTATTACATCAGCTACCTGCCAGTGAAAGTCCCGTCAAAATCGGTCCAGTCGTTTCAGAGATTAGCCGGAACAAACAGACAGACAGACAGATAGACAGACAGACAGACAAAAATTGTAAAAAATGTTATTTTGGTATATGTACCGTATATTTAATCATATGCATGTAGTAAAATGCGGTTATTTTATTATTACAAACAGACACTCCAATTTTATTTATTTGTATGTATGTATGTATGTATAGATGTATAGGTTATACTAAAAAGATAAACTCAATAATAAGTTTATTCTTAGTTTAAGTTTAACCGTCGAAACAAGTGTAACACCTACCTATGCTTCCTAATCGCTTAGCCTAAATAATAATAGATGACCTAAATATACTAACAAACCATTCTAGTATTTACTCTAAGCTAATACTGAACCTCTGTCAAGAATTCTATTAGTTACTAAAATACCTAGCTAGCTTGAACGCTGTAATACCTAACTGTTGTCCGATTAATATATAGATAACTACTATGGATGCTCTGAATCAAATCTGAAGTGGCCTGTGATGTCGTAATGGAGAACCCTGGTTGTAAAGCGTAGACCCATGATCTTTTAAATGAAGCGACAGAGACTAACCTTACTACTAACTAACTCATACTTTGAACTGCCTATATGCCTACATCAACTTAACAGCTGTTCATATTACATGGCCGTTGCTTCTAATTTTCTAACCTCATTTATAGCGACAAAGACACTCAAAATAAGTTAATACTCTTGTATAAATCTAACATTAGTTTACCCCTACATTGCTTGGACATTTAACAGTTAGGTCCTAACCGATTCCTAGGTCTAATATACTTTGAAAACCTGGTGAGTTATTTTGCTGAGTCCACCATGCTAATTTTCTGGTTACTGACCCAAGGTTAACTGTCTATTAAAACTGGTGGAATTTAATAATTTAGGTTACAATGGAACTGAAACTAGTAACAGCATCCGGATTTGCTTGCAAGGTCTAAGGTGAAATTGGCATGTGTGGTTTGAAATGTAATTTGATATTCCTATATGAAGATGGAGACACAATTACTATAATAATACCTATTAGCTTAAGCATATGGTTTTGCTTGCAAATTAGAAATGAAAATTTGTTATATCTATTGGAAGACTGAGTCACTATATCAGATCTATAACCGTACCTACTAGCTTAGGCATATGGCCTTGCTTGCAAAGTTAGAGATGAAAATTTGTTATATCTATTAGAAGATGGAAACACTACATCTATAATAGTACCTATTAGCTTCAGCATATGGTTTTGCTTACAAAGTCAAAGATGGAAATTGGTATAATCATTAGGGTGAAGAGAGTCTATTGATCTTAATCACCATCTTGGCCTAATACAAATGCTCCAGCAATATTATTTAACCGGTAAAGTCATGGGCACCGCCCCGCCCATAACGATGGAACTCGTCGCCTGACTGGGACATTCCTCTCCCGGCGCTGCTTTATTTAATTTTTATATAAGAAACAAACTTCAACATATAAAGTCAAGCTGTCATGTTCGTCAATTCTTTCTGTATATATAAATAAAAGAGGACCAAGCTAAATGCTTCAAAGCGACTTGCTAATCTACATGAAGAGATCTTTCTCCTTCATGGCAGCAGCAGTTAAAGTTAACGTTAATTGATATATCCTTTTCCTTTTGTTGAATAATCCTTATTGGGATAAATCCAACAGATTGAGTGCTTAAATTAGGAGAACTAGCAAGTCTGACTCCTGAGGGGAAAGAACTCAATTCTAATTCATAGTAAGTACATATAAATATAGACTCTCCTAACCTTTTCTATGACCAAGTTTCCCCATAGAACTAAATTCCCTAGTTATGTCTATGTGTCTGACTCGGATCTTATTGAACTTTTGCAACTTGTTGGTTAAAATTTGTCTCTAAAGAATCTCGCTCATGGTAATATATCCTTAATCTCACCATTGGACTGGTCTTGGAAATAACTTAAGAATCCAACCAAATTGGACAGAAGCTTTTGCCTCACCCCGATAGCTTTACATAATTTATGGCTAAAATAGAATCATGTTCCAACTCAATAGGTTAGTATCTGGAAAACCTTGAATCCACATCAGCTTCCATAAGACACTGGTCAACGTTACACCGAGTTCCTTCGAGTTTAAACATCTTCTCTCGCCACCGAACAAAATCCTCTTCATACATTAATTTAGCAGTAGTCTGATCCAGAGAACTCTTCCGCAACCAGCTCAATTTATAGATTATTATAGGTGCCTTTTGCATCATAGGAATATATTACCTTTTGTCAAGCCAAATATATAGGTAAATTTAGATTCTCCACTTATGTTTGATAGATTATTTCAACCTTCATATCTTTGCAATGCGTGAACCTATAAAGATTACTCTAATCAAGCTCTTTGGACTGTTCCACTAGTATTGTTACCTCACAAATCATTTCCCAAATACTGAAAGCACTAGGTATCCATTGGTCACCTTTTCCTTTTCAAATCTATTAATTTCTTACATACCTCACTGAATATCATATAACTTGTAGACTACATTGCTACAACGCACTAATCATTGACCTAATCTCTCTTCTTAAGATGTAACATTATTTTTGTTAGATAAAGACAGCCATTTTGCTGGAAACTGTCAATCGGACTTTTCCCCACTATCTATAATCATTCTGTCAAATTGCCCGGGTTTGTTCGTCTATCACAAGAATCTATGGCTAGGGATGTCAACAAAATTCGGATTTGATCGTAGATATATTTGTGATAACACATAATGCTACTTATAGACCTAACAGCGACCCTACTCTTTCTACCTACTCTGTATACCAGACTCCCCTCGTAGCCTTGCCCCAGCAGACCTCCCCCTTTCTGCCAGAACAAAGGTCTTCGAGTTACCTAGCTCGTGATTCTAAGTAGGTACTTACCTGCCTAATTTCCGACTAAATGCGACTTTCCTAACAAACACAAACCTGGCGCCTGTATCGCCAGTTCTGACGCCCCAATTCTGTCAAGTTTGGGTGAGTGGGCCCCCTAAAATCCTATCGCTCATGCCGTGGTCCATCTGCTTGGGAAGGGAACAGATAGACACCCTACAGGTAGGTATGGTTCAATCAGGCCGCAACTGCCTCCAAATCTGGGGCATACGCCCCGCGCCATCAGACGTGTTAACTGAAAAACTGTCAATGAAAACAGCCCGCCCGATCAAACCATGTGGAAATTACTAAGCGTTATCCAATGAACACTCATCTGACACTCCACAATGCCAGACTTTCTTTACCTAACGACCTCCCGTGAGCCTTGCCTGGAGCCCGGAGACATAAAAATGTACTCCTGAAGAAACAAACTCTATGCTTCCAACCCTCTCCGACTCAAATTAAGCCCATTTTCTAGGATTTTACTTGGGAATAATTTACTTTAATTGAAATGCTTTCTGTAAACAAACTAGACCTTTTAATTTCGGATCCAATTTACCAGTCAGAATTCCAAAATTAAAACGTTTAAAAGATCGCGAACCCAATAAACGCCCTATGGTGCAAGGACTCACTGTACACTTGCTTGAAGACTACTTCTCGCTTGATTTAAAATGGAAACTTCTTCAAAAAGTGTTTCGTCTTCCATACGTGTTGCCTCGAAGTCCATCCCGGAGAAATAAGAGCGGGCGTCGCGTCGTTTTTGCTTATATAGACCTCCTCAAAAACGCGCCAAAAAGTTAGCGTCCTACATCCCTACTCTCTCGTCATAGCGCCCTCTAGCGTCTAACGCCAATCCATTTCAAACATCCCGAACGCCCCGCCTGGCCTTCGTTCAGAAACCTTTGATAGTTACAAAACTATTTTATATTAAGTTATAGAATTTACTAAACTATTCAAAATATTACCTTCTCACATAATATAAACACATTATTTTGTATGATCCCTTTTTTTTTATTATTTATGAATGAAAACTATTATCAAAATGGTAATTGTTCGAACATAATTTCCGAACGTATCACCTCTAGCCAATATTTGAAACTTTGAACCTTATCTAAGATAGAAACCAATATTCTGTACCTTTGATTATTTAACCCATATTTTTATTTAAGTTTTACATAATGTTAATTTAACATTCTGTGAGTAAAAACTTCTCGCTATATTTATGTGATGTCATTTGACTTGTCTTAGTTCTCAACTCTGCCGCTAGGAGCATCTTTGTTTACTTGTCATAACCTATTTCAGTATTTTGCTAACATTGTATAAAATAAATATTTAGCTCCAAACATAATAACTAGACTAATGTGATGTAATTAAACCAAAGTTCATATGTGTAACCAATAAATATGCCGAACACACATTGTGCCACCAACACGTAGCCCGTATTGAAAACATGCCTACAAACTCTGTTTTAGAACCTGTCAGTCCACAAACATGTCTAAATTAACACGCTCCAAGATTTATAATTTTACCAACTAATAACAGTTCGTGTCGATTACTTCGTGAAACAATACCGAAACACAAGCATTGTCCACACTCCCGTGAAGCAAATTAGACCGACAAAACCCTCAACAAAGTGCATCTTCCTATATGAAATAATTTGTCACAGACCAACTGTTGTGAAACATCGTTGTTTCAATCCCTGAATCTCAGGTATTTATTAACTATATTTTCTCGCTAATTCAAACAAATTTACTGTATCTAACTTCCTCAGATTAATCATAAAACTTCCAAATTAAATGCAAATGACCACAACTGCCCCGCTACCATTAACCCGTTTCTTTTTCAGTGTTTACCTCAAGCAATCTGAAACCACTAAACAAGCCCCAAGCCTTATAGACAGAATCTCCCTCCCATATACACTGTGTTGACAAAGTATGAAGCAAATTCCCAGCGCAACAACATGGTAAATGGCTAATTTTGTTCAATACAACCCAGTTGACACAACCCAATTTGACTTTGTGATTTATTCCCACACCAGGATCTATTTATACTATTAAAAGTTATTGAAGTAAGTAACATTAATACATTTCGACTTTTAACTCTTTAAGAAATATTCGAGATAGTTCAGGTGCGATTCTGAACCGTTACAGCCGACCCCAAAATTCTTCAAAGGTGACAGTACCAAGTATTGGATCCGGAGTAGAATTTTTCTTTCTATCCAAATCTCTAATATTTCTTTTTACACATATATTTATATATATATAGACATGTTTTTTTTTTTTTTAATATCTATATATATATATTATTATTATTTTTATATCAATATATATATATATATATATATATATTTTTTTATATATATATATATATCCCTTTCTCTTATTATTTTCCCAAAATCAAAGAATTGAATCAATTTGGACCAAGAAAAACACAATGCTCTTTGTCCTACCAAAGGACATTGCGGCCTCCGACCCCTATCGAATCAATTTTTAGTGAGCCCTAGTGATTATGTAATTAAGAGTGTAGAGTGTATTTAGACCAAAATAATATCAAAAGTTATCAAGCGAGTTTTTAAGTGTTTTTTATTGCTTTATCCAAATTCATCGTATGTATATCCAACACCAGAGACGTACAAAGCATGGTGGAAGGTACGGGTTGTGAATCCGTAGTTTAGAATAAACTCGCCTTGGTGTATAAACTGTAATCCAACCTTACGATTACATGGCGTTCTAGCGCAGCATTTTATACCCCCAAAGTGCCCCTGCATATCTCTGTACGCCCCCTTCTAAATGAAGCATATACAAAGACCTTTTTGTCAAAAAGCTTACTCAAAACTCTGGAATAGCCTCCGATATCACTTTGGAGAATGTATAGTTGTCGAGTTAAACATGGCCCGTCCTGACCCACGGGAAGTGTAAATTTTGTACAGGCGTTTACACCGGGACAAGATACAAACATAAACACTGTTTGTATATATATATTTTTTTTTTTTTAATTTATCCTAACACCAAAGTCCCACTGTACAAAATTCAAGTCTGTTAACACGTGCTCTACGCCTATCCCTATCACGTGCTGTTGTGTGCGGATCTTATCTTTTGGGTTAATAATAATGGTTGTAATCAGGCTTCCCAATTTGTTTACACTCATGGCCTCATATTTTGAATCTTTTTTTTTTTTCATATATAAAATAGATATATATATATATATACACTTACATATATTTTTTTTTTTTATATATATACAGATTCCACTCTTCGTCACTTTTTAACAATTCCGTCCTTCCTCAAACTCACATCCGCGCCACCATGAACATAACCAACGTTTCACCTGATTACTTTTAGTATATTACCCTAAAAGCTATTAACATTAATTTGTAAAATTAATACTACCGATCCTCATAGTACTGTCACTTCATCTATTTTCCTTTCCCCTCCCTATAAATATAAGAACTCCTCTTTTGTTTAATTTATTAACAAAACCTTACGCTCAAATTTGTCCGAAATTAATAATTTTTTTTTTCTATAGTTATTCGGTTCATAAAAAATGCATGAATTGACTCCAACACATGATTGGACTATCTAACATGACCGAATACTATCCCTTTCCTTCGCTAATAATGACCCAAAGCCAACTGTACATGTTCGACCAACATTTCCTACCCGTTAGCAAATGTCAATTGTCTATCTAAAACATGACAATATGACACCAATTGAATTAAAGCTCTGTAACAAAATTTAATAACCCAATCCTAACTTTTACCATAATTAAGAACGTAAAACCCCTATCGTAATAACAATTTCAACCTTGAAACACATCACTACCATCACTGTTGCATCGAACTATAAAACCGACCTAAGTAAATATATAAATACCCCCAATATATATTAATATAGGTATATACCGCAGTACCGACCAACCTATCAACGCTTACCTTTTTTTTCCATCTAACAACTTCCCTAACCTAGCCAAACTACTAAAAGTCTATTCCCACTACTCTCTATCCGAATACTATCAGCGAATTTTGCTGACCTATCAACACTTATCACCTTCTTGCTACCATCTATTAAGTCCATTACGTGTCAGAGCTCAATTCATGTTAGGTACATAAAAATTAAATTATTAATCAACTAACATCCCTATATAACTCTTTTAAATATTAATTGTAAAATTCACATTATTAACATAACTTTAACATTTTAATCCTGATAAGTAATATTAAGTTTTTTATTTTTTTTTCAAAAGTTCTACTAAGTGTCTTCCTTAACTATGTCTATAAAAAAACTATAAGACCCCTTATTCCCTCAAATGACATATTTGGTTTTGGCTTATCCTAATTTTGGTTTTTACTCCAATTCACGTTTGGTGTTAACGTCTAATTTAATTTAGGTTTAAGTCAAAGTTTATTCATGGAATTCAACTTTAACCTTTCGACCCCCCACCTTTAAGTAGTACCTGACCTTATGCCCTAATTTTTAAAGTATAGAGCATGAGAATTGACTTCCACTAAAAAGCGTATTTGTTTAACAATTAAATTCCTTCTACTTCAAATTCGCAACCAACCTTTACACTATAGTACAACCTATATTGGTTCCTTTAAGTTTCCTATAACTATAACCTGCCTTTATCCCGTAAAACATATTCTTAACTAATTTATCTAATTGGAAAATACACCATATTTCAAAATTAGTAAATAATTTTCCCCATTATAAACCCCGTCATCCATCTCTAACTTTGGTTACTAATAATGATATTAATTAATAACGTTTATTTCACTTATCCCGCTCATATCCTTCTATGTTACAAAATAAGTAGGTACCTATATCATAAATACCAAACATCGACGGGTATCGTCACACTTCCAAGCCCCAAAGCAACACTGAACAGTTTGTCTACGACAATCACCTGGGCAGGAATCGAACCCGAGACCTCTACATATAGTGACTTCCAACCCATTCGACCCCAGTGGTCGTTAACCTATCATATGGACGTCCCACTTAATATAATTTTCTATAGCTAATTTAATTCTAAGGTCTTAATACTAACCTAAATAGAATTCCTAGTAACTTTAATTACATTAATTCTAAACCCTACTAATTGATTAACCTGCAACTAGAATTCCTAGTAACTTTAATTACATTAATTCTAAACCCTACTAATTGATTAACCTGCAACTGTAGTTACACTTTTCCACGACCCCCAATCCAACATACTATAAAATTTAACTGCACTATCTACTGATATTATAAAAAAACCAAAGTCAACAATAAAGGTTAACTAATTCTAATAATATTTAATCCGTTACATCAATTCAAATGTCTCATCGTTTGCCTAAACTGGAGCCATCATATTTTTTTTTTTTTTTTCCTTTCCCTATAATTGCAAGTACCAATCTCTACCCTATGGATGATAGTCGAGTATGATGTTCTCTCAATGCAACTAGTAAATTTTTAATCTAATAATTTTATGTACAACTAACATTCTAATAAAATATTCCCCACAATGGTACTTTTAGCATAGCAACAATTTCCTTATTTCTACTACCAGCAACTTTCAGTTGTCTCACTGCTTGTCCGAATAAATAAGAATAATAATAATAATAATAATCCCTAATAACGCCCAAACCTCGACCATATGTTATTTCTTTTCAAACATAACGTACCTATAGTCCTATCACAAAGTAATTTGTTAAGATTAACCAATGGTACAACTAAGAATGTATATCTAGTTACTAATATAGAACCCAGATTGATAAAAAGAACAACAAACCAATCACGTCGCCTGTATGAAAGTTCTTTTCCTTATCCATTCACCACCCCCTATTCAACATCATCATGTCAAGTGAACGAGAACCACTGCTGGCATACTATGTTTCAATTAAATCCATCTGTTTTTTTTTTATATAGAGAATATACAATTAGTCTATGAATATTCCCGGCATACCTGTAACACTAATGCTACCCATAACTAGTTATAAATAGTCAACAGTTGTTCACTACATCACGCCAGCGACCCCAAACTGTCAGACAAACTGACCGACACACTTGGTTCTTACATTATTTACCTATTTAAGCTAATTTGTAATATTTACTACCTACTTTTAGACATAGCAACCTATAAAACTTAACTGGATACCTAAGAGAAGCAATATTAGTTAGGCAAGCAATCTCCTATAATTCTCATTGACATAAGAATAGTTACTTGATTTATTTTATAACATTGTTGTATTCCTTCTTAAACCGTCGTTGAATTTTCTAACTCAAATTTCAACGAAAGGTAAAGAATTATTTAACCCTATTTTATTCTTGTTAAGTACCTATTTATCTATAATGTTCCGGACTAACACACCACCCCACCCTAGTCTACACTACTTATCCATCCAAACAACAACTCCTACTTGAAATCAAAACCACTGTAATTATAATAAAATTTCTGCAAGTCTTATAACCAACATCTAAGTTTCTTTTATGTTCCCGGATGAAAATTTTGATTACTTACCTAAACCAAGTAATTTTTCCCTTCTTGTTCATATATTAGATTGTTTAATAATTATGAAATTATCCTATTATGGTTTTTCCAAACTCACTGAACCATTTTAGATGAAATTCTCTCTACTTGCTGTTCAAATTAGAAACCATTGAATCTAATGTTTCTAATCTAGCCAATCCAAAATCTTCACTAACAAATTCCTTTTGGTTCATATTTCATGAATTCCAATACCTAACTATTAGTAAAAGAAACCATTCTTTTACCCAAATAGCTATTTTTCAAGTTTTAAGAAGTAAGAAGTAATGTTACCTCATTGTCCTAACTTGATACAAAACCCACTAAATATTGGTACCTTACCTTTTAAATATATCCATAACTACATTTAACAAGCTAAGCTAACATTATTTTAGTTTGTAGCAATATAATTTTCTTCCACTAAGTTAGGAGTCTAATCATTACCCACTGACATATCTAATTTTGTTCTTTAAAACTTTATCACCGACCCCAAAATACAAAATAATAGTTTTATCATTCATCGAGACAAGATTTCTCTTTAATTCTGAACTATTTTCAACTTTTAAGTTAACCGAGCGTTTGAAAAATCAAACCGTCCCTACTAAGTTATCCGTTGACTTATTTAGCATTGCAAATACCGTTCCCTTCAAACAAAATTACCCTCTTTGAGTCTAAGCTGTCCATATACAAGTAGGTACTAATTGTGTCTAATTCTAAAAATTTTCAACAATTTAATTAAAACTAAATCTCTGATTAACTTACCAAAATGGTTGTTATCAATCTATAAGCCAGAAAGGGTCTCCCCTCTCTTATGTACACCATGAAAAGCCAGACCTCATAACACTTCTTCAGTTTTCATTATCCACTTATTTCCATGAGAAATCACTCTCATCAAGACACATTTTCCAACCAAGCCAAACTTCTTTAATTATTTACCCCTTTGAAATACCTTGTACAAACCCCCCAACTTAATATCAACTAAAATACTATTCTCTTACTTCAAATTCATAACTCTTACAATGATTTACACTAAAACCTATTTGCATAACTATTTAATGTCCTTTTTTTTTTTTTTTTTTTTTTTTTTTTTTTTTTTTGGTGATATTTTCACAATAATGATAAACACAACCACAGATCTATCCTTCAGACAGTTTCAGCATTTTCAACAATTTCACAAACTTAGATGACACTCAACCTTTAATAATTCATAAATTTTCTTGATGAAAACAAAAACATTCCTAACAACAATTTTTTTTTTTTTTTTTTTTCATGTTTTTTTCCCAATGTTTTTGGCTTGGATGCGAGTTCTTTAAGCCATGTCTGGATTTATATCCTAACAATAAAAATAGCGCACCACAGAACAACGTGATCGCCCCCCTCCCAACTTCAACAAACCTGTCATCTGTCACTTTGACACCAATAACTAATATCTGATCTGTGCCAAACTATGGTCTCACACTGATGCACGGGTTTCACCTGCATATAATGCCACCAATTAGCGCGCCGTTTGATATAATACGTAGATGCGTTCGGGTTTTAGCGCACTAATTTGATACCATAAACGCGCCAGGACGCGCATGCCGTTATCAACGCCGTTAAGTATTACGCCCCGGTGTGTACTATTATTTACAAGGAAGGCAGACCCGCTAATTCACCTAATGTATGTCATTATCTATCCCAAACATTTTTAAACACGCCTTTAAACTACAATCTCGGACCGCACATCACATAGTCTATTAATTTACCTGATTCTGACACATAACATAACCCATTTTAATTAACATTAATAAGAACCACAATTTTTCGTAACCTACCGGTAGCGACATCTATCACACAGTAGCGTAATTACCCTGTTAGCTAAAAGAATTTGCCCCTTTTAAAACAAAACAAGGTTTTGCTATAATTCATTTATCAATAACATTCAGCCTTATTTACCATTATTATTTCAGTTACTAACCAAATTCCACTCGTTCGAAAATACCCGTGGCGACCTCCGTTGAGTAAAAATGTAACTACTGCCCTAACTTTCTTGTGATGCCGTGCTAATGGGCGATTTCCTGAAAGCTCGATCACTAGATGGCGCTGTCCCACCTATCTATGCAGTTAGAAGGTACGAAACATGAAATTTTACTTTGACCCCTTTTTTTTTTTGTAAAACGGAACGTCAGACAGAAGTTATTTATTTACCTTAATCTTTAAAATTTAACTATTTCGTTTCTGTTCCTCACAGTAGTACTTATTTAATTTATTATTAGTTTCCTTTGGGTTTTTAATTTAAATATGATTCATACCAAAATATACTAGCCGCTACACACTTCGTTCAACGCCATCTAGCGAAGCTTTTGGAAGCTAGAAAGTCTATCCTGTCACTCATGTTCTTAAATATCGACCTTTCCAAGAAACAACCTCAAAATCTAATTTTGTGAATAGAGGGCTACCGGCTAAGAAATCTGGATATGGGTATGGGCTTCAACTGTCATTTGAATTCCCTATTCTGATAGATTTTTGTTGCTTTGTTCTGTTGAACGTTGCTAGCTAGTTATCGTTATACCCGACGTCACAAAACAAGGAACCGATAGCGACTATTTTCTTTATAAAATTGACTCAAAGTTCCCAAAAACGTATGAAGTTCATACCCATAAAGTAACGCGGTAGCTCCCAGTCTTTACTAAACATCAAACCCGTACTACTTGTCATATAACGTGTCTCTATAATTTATTTGTATACAAATATGCAAGCCCATACAAAGTTTGTACTTAACAAGGTCCATACAGTTTCCCATAATTTTTCCGTTCGCCTACCCAGAGCTAACACTAAGGAGAGAAACAACCTTGTCAATGACAAATGTCATTCTCCATGTGTTCCCCATACATGCTCTTTGATTAGCTCCATATAACCTCTACTCAAAAGTCTTTCAACTATACAATTGTGCTATACAAGTTTGTGAATTCACCTGCCCGGCTTTCGACAATTAAATTACCTAATTATTGACGAATTTCAACAGAGATAATATTGGTAATCTATGAAACCACAATATGATGTTACTCAAGAATTATAACTATTGTTCTTTTTAATAAAAAGACAATTAATAGTAAGTACTTGTTTAATTATGTGATTAATTATTTATTCTCTAACAGAATGCAATCCAACTTAGCATTTCATCTAACTAAAATTCAACATTACTACCTATGAAATCTCTGAAAAGATAAACATTTTCTTATTTTTGAATTTGCTAGCATATTACAATAATGAATTATTTCTTCCATTTCAGAAAACAAGTTGCTATACTTAACTAAACCTAATCAAGACCTATGAACAGTTCTCAAAAGACCCTTATTAAGAAACATCCTGCCCGGGGACGCTTAACAGAAGTTTAATTAAATAATTAATATTAACCCCGTCGCTTCAGTTTTCCTTCTGCACTAAACAACAAATTGTGGCTATTCCAACTCAATGTAAACTAGCCACTTACCTTCAGAAATACTCAGAGCTCCAATGTAATTTATATGCTAAACTCATTAAAAAGGTTTGTAAATATTGTCTTATTTTCTTATTCCTATACAAGATTTGCTATAATATGTGTTAATTTTTAATCCTGGTAACGGCACTACTAAATTGTAACACCTACCTATGCTTCCTAATCGCTTAGCCTAAATAATAATAGATGACCTAAATATACTAACAAACCATTCTAGTATTTACTCTAAGCTAATACTGAACCTCTGTCAAGAATTCTATTAGTTACTAAAATACCTAGCTAGCTTGAACGCTGTAATACCTAACTGTTGTCCGATTAATATATAGATAACTACTATGGATGCTCTGAATCAAATCTGAAGTGGCCTGTGATGTCGTAATGGAGAACCCTGGTTGTAAAGCGTAGACCCATGATCTTTTAAATGAAGCGACAGAGACTAACCTTACTACTAACTAACTCATACTTTGAACTGCCTATATGCCTACATCAACTTAACAGCTGTTCATATTACATGGCCGTTGCTTCTAATTTTCTAACCTCATTTATAGCGACAAAGACACTCAAAATAAGTTAATACTCTTGTATAAATCTAACATTAGTTTACCCCTACATTGCTTGGACATTTAACAGTTAGGTCCTAACCGATTCCTAGGTCTAATATACTTTGAAAACCTGGTGAGTTATTTTGCTGAGTCCACCATGCTAATTTTCTGGTTACTGACCCAAGGTTAACTGTCTATTAAAACTGGTGGAATTTAATAATTTAGGTTACAATGGAACTGAAACTAGTAACAGCATCCGGATTTGCTTGCAAGGTCTAAGGTGAAATTGGCATGTGTGGTTTGAAATGTAATTTGATATTCCTATATGAAGATGGAGACACAATTACTATAATAATACCTATTAGCTTAAGCATATGGTTTTGCTTGCAAATTAGAAATGAAAATTTGTTATATCTATTGGAAGACTGAGTCACTATATCAGATCTATAACCGTACCTACTAGCTTAGGCATATGGCCTTGCTTGCAAAGTTAGAGATGAAAATTTGTTATATCTATTAGAAGATGGAAACACTACATCTATAATAGTACCTATTAGCTTCAGCATATGGTTTTGCTTACAAAGTCAAAGATGGAAATTGGTATAATCATTAGGGTGAAGAGAGTCTATTGATCTTAATCACCATCTTGGCCTAATACAAATGCTCCAGCAATATTATTTAACCGGTAAAGTCATGGGCACCGCCCCGCCCATAACGATGGAACTCGTCGCCTGACTGGGACATTCCTCTCCCGGCGCTGCTTTATTTAATTTTTATATAAGAAACAAACTTCAACATATAAAGTCAAGCTGTCATGTTCGTCAATTCTTTCTGTATATATAAATAAAAGAGGACCAAGCTAAATGCTTCAAAGCGACTTGCTAATCTACATGAAGAGATCTTTCTCCTTCATGGCAGCAGCAGTTAAAGTTAACGTTAATTGATATATCCTTTTCCTTTTGTTGAATAATCCTTATTGGGATAAATCCAACAGATTGAGTGCTTAAATTAGGAGAACTAGCAAGTCTGACTCCTGAGGGGAAAGAACTCAATTCTAATTCATAGTAAGTACATATAAATATAGACTCTCCTAACCTTTTCTATGACCAAGTTTCCCCATAGAACTAAATTCCCTAGTTATGTCTATGTGTCTGACTCGGATCTTATTGAACTTTTGCAACTTGTTGGTTAAAATTTGTCTCTAAAGAATCTCGCTCATGGTAATATATCCTTAATCTCACCATTGGACTGGTCTTGGAAATAACTTAAGAATCCAACCAAATTGGACAGAAGCTTTTGCCTCACCCCGATAGCTTTACATAATTTATGGCTAAAATAGAATCATGTTCCAACTCAATAGGTTAGTATCTGGAAAACCTTGAATCCACATCAGCTTCCATAAGACACTGGTCAACGTTACACCGAGTTCCTTCGAGTTTAAACATCTTCTCTCGCCACCGAACAAAATCCTCTTCATACATTAATTTAGCAGTAGTCTGATCCAGAGAACTCTTCCGCAACCAGCTCAATTTATAGATTATTATAGGTGCCTTTTGCATCATAGGAATATATTACCTTTTGTCAAGCCAAATATATAGGTAAATTTAGATTCTCCACTTATGTTTGATAGATTATTTCAACCTTCATATCTTTGCAATGCGTGAACCTATAAAGATTACTCTAATCAAGCTCTTTGGACTGTTCCACTAGTATTGTTACCTCACAAATCATTTCCCAAATACTGAAAGCACTAGGTATCCATTGGTCACCTTTTCCTTTTCAAATCTATTAATTTCTTACATACCTCACTGAATATCATATAACTTGTAGACTACATTGCTACAACGCACTAATCATTGACCTAATCTCTCTTCTTAAGATGTAACATTATTTTTGTTAGATAAAGACAGCCATTTTGCTGGAAACTGTCAATCGGACTTTTCCCCACTATCTATAATCATTCTGTCAAATTGCCCGGGTTTGTTCGTCTATCACAAGAATCTATGGCTAGGGATGTCAACAAAATTCGGATTTGATCGTAGATATATTTGTGATAACACATAATGCTACTTATAGACCTAACAGCGACCCTACTCTTTCTACCTACTCTGTATACCAGACTCCCCTCGTAGCCTTGCCCCAGCAGACCTCCCCCTTTCTGCCAGAACAAAGGTCTTCGAGTTACCTAGCTCGTGATTCTAAGTAGGTACTTACCTGCCTAATTTCCGACTAAATGCGACTTTCCTAACAAACACAAACCTGGCGCCTGTATCGCCAGTTCTGACGCCCCAATTCTGTCAAGTTTGGGTGAGTGGGCCCCCTAAAATCCTATCGCTCATGCCGTGGTCCATCTGCTTGGGAAGGGAACAGATAGACACCCTACAGGTAGGTATGGTTCAATCAGGCCGCAACTGCCTCCAAATCTGGGGCATACGCCCCGCGCCATCAGACGTGTTAACTGAAAAACTGTCAATGAAAACAGCCCGCCCGATCAAACCATGTGGAAATTACTAAGCGTTATCCAATGAACACTCATCTGACACTCCACAATGCCAGACTTTCTTTACCTAACGACCTCCCGTGAGCCTTGCCTGGAGCCCGGAGACATAAAAATGTACTCCTGAAGAAACAAACTCTATGCTTCCAACCCTCTCCGACTCAAATTAAGCCCATTTTCTAGGATTTTACTTGGGAATAATTTACTTTAATTGAAATGCTTTCTGTAAACAAACTAGACCTTTTAATTTCGGATCCAATTTACCAGTCAGAATTCCAAAATTAAAACGTTTAAAAGATCGCGAACCCAATAAACGCCCTATGGTGCAAGGACTCACTGTACACTTGCTTGAAGACTACTTCTCGCTTGATTTAAAATGGAAACTTCTTCAAAAAGTGTTTCGTCTTCCATACGTGTTGCCTCGAAGTCCATCCCGGAGAAATAAGAGCGGGCGTCGCGTCGTTTTTGCTTATATAGACCTCCTCAAAAACGCGCCAAAAAGTTAGCGTCCTACATCCCTACTCTCTCGTCATAGCGCCCTCTAGCGTCTAACGCCAATCCATTTCAAACATCCCGAACGCCCCGCCTGGCCTTCGTTCAGAAACCTTTGATAGTTACAAAACTATTTTATATTAAGTTATAGAATTTACTAAACTATTCAAAATATTACCTTCTCACATAATATAAACACATTATTTTGTATGATCCCTTTTTTTTTATTATTTATGAATGAAAACTATTATCAAAATGGTAATTGTTCGAACATAATTTCCGAACGTATCACCTCTAGCCAATATTTGAAACTTTGAACCTTATCTAAGATAGAAACCAATATTCTGTACCTTTGATTATTTAACCCATATTTTTATTTAAGTTTTACATAATGTTAATTTAACATTCTGTGAGTAAAAACTTCTCGCTATATTTATGTGATGTCATTTGACTTGTCTTAGTTCTCAACTCTGCCGCTAGGAGCATCTTTGTTTACTTGTCATAACCTATTTCAGTATTTTGCTAACATTGTATAAAATAAATATTTAGCTCCAAACATAATAACTAGACTAATGTGATGTAATTAAACCAAAGTTCATATGTGTAACCAATAAATATGCCGAACACACATTGTGCCACCAACACGTAGCCCGTATTGAAAACATGCCTACAAACTCTGTTTTAGAACCTGTCAGTCCACAAACATGTCTAAATTAACACGCTCCAAGATTTATAATTTTACCAACTAATAACAGTTCGTGTCGATTACTTCGTGAAACAATACCGAAACACAAGCATTGTCCACACTCCCGTGAAGCAAATTAGACCGACAAAACCCTCAACAAAGTGCATCTTCCTATATGAAATAATTTGTCACAGACCAACTGTTGTGAAACATCGTTGTTTCAATCCCTGAATCTCAGGTATTTATTAACTATATTTTCTCGCTAATTCAAACAAATTTACTGTATCTAACTTCCTCAGATTAATCATAAAACTTCCAAATTAAATGCAAATGACCACAACTGCCCCGCTACCATTAACCCGTTTCTTTTTCAGTGTTTACCTCAAGCAATCTGAAACCACTAAACAAGCCCCAAGCCTTATAGACAGAATCTCCCTCCCATATACACTGTGTTGACAAAGTATGAAGCAAATTCCCAGCGCAACAACATGGTAAATGGCTAATTTTGTTCAATACAACCCAGTTGACACAACCCAATTTGACTTTGTGATTTATTCCCACACCAGGATCTATTTATACTATTAAAAGTTATTGAGGTAAGTAACATTAATACATTTCGACTTTTAACTCTTTAAGAAATATTCGAGATAGTTCAGGTGCGATTCTGAACCGTTACACAAGTAGGGCAAAACTTGGCTATCGGTGATAGTTTGATTATTTCAATGCTGAAATTTATTTTCCAATCAGATAATTTAGTAAATGTACTGTGTCTGAGTTCGTAATATTGTCTTTGATAGCGCATATCTAAAAATATTGTAAATACTATAATGTAAGTACATATAAATCTCATTTGATTATATATACACCACCTAAAATAAGGTAATTTAGTGATATTAGACTTATATTGTGTGATATAAGCTTAGTTGGTTGGTCTTTTAAACACAAATATACAAACATGCTCATAAACTCTCCCCCTATCGGGTCCTGTGTTTGGTTTTCCCATTTTTTATAAATTTCCAATATAGGTATTCCAATATTTATCCCGCCGGTCAATTGACAATGACAAGATTAGTGATAATTGAGGTTAGACGTTAGATTACAGAAGATGCAACTAACCTAACCTAGGGGTAAAGGTAAAGCTAACTAACCTTTTTTTTTTGTTTATAGTAAGGGCAAATACAGTCTTTTCGTATACCGCTAACGGCATGTTGGACTCAGTCAGACAAGGCCTGTCTCTCGCCGCGCCCAGCCCTCCCGCCAAGCCTAATAGGCTTCGCGTCAGGGCTGGGTGGAAAGGTAATTAACCTAACCTAACCTACCTATTTGAATTTCTGTCAGTATTCGGATAGTCTTTGTAGTAATCTATACTTTAACTCTAGCGCCATAATATATCGAACATGACTTTAAACTGTAGATCTATATAGTAACTTTGTTATAAAGCACGAATACAAACTATCACAGAATTACTACATATCACCGATTAGCCAAGTTTTGCCCTAACATGTAACGCTCAATAGACTTCTAATCTTAACAGGCGGTACTTCATACTTATATGTATTTTTTTATAACAAACCAACCTTTGTTGTTAAATAATCAGGCGATGTTATCCTAATTTGTACCTACCATTAAACTTGAACTGACAAGAGTTTTTGTCGTTGTCTAAAGAAAATTACTTAATTGAGTGATTTAATATGTTCTATTTAAAGTTAATGAAATATTCTAACAAAAAACTAATATAGTTACATAAGTAATTACATAGTTGTTTTTTAACGTTGAAGTAACGGCGACTTATCAAAAACTTATGACAAGTAAATAACATTAGAAAGCCTTGATAAGACGAAGTGAAAACAAGAAAAACAAATAAAAATGGCAAGTAATTAAATAGTACTTACATATTTATTTTTATTTAATTATTTATTTACTAAAATAAAAAGTTATTTTGCCAGCATAATATTTACCATTTAATAGTACCTACTTGTCAGAAACTTCACCGTAAACTTGACATCAATTTTAGTTTTAACCGCCTCTGTGGTCTAGGTGGTATTAGTGGTACACACCACCGATATCATACCCAGAGGTCCCGGGTTCGATTTCTAGTAGAGGTACACATTGTATTAGGTTTGGTTGGTGGTAGGGCTTGTTCAAAGTCCGCCTGGCTAGCTACCACCATCATAGCTAAGTCTGACGCCATAAATGTTTTCAGCATTGTTGTGTTCCGGCAGTTAGAGATAAAAAAGGCCAGTTCCTCAGTAAATGAGGATTGAGGAGTAGTTCGCTTCTACCTTCAGCCTTATCACCAATTAACAACAGGTGTGATGAAGGCTAAGTGCTACCCCGTTGGGTATTTAAAAAAAACAATAAAATTTAGTTTTCACAATGTCAATTACTTATAAGTACTAATATTTAGGATTAAGATAATAGCACAGATCATAGTTTGGATGTAAGGTGTCGTCTCTGGGGATACCGAACCGATTTTGAAATTTCTTTCACAAGTAGAAAGTTACAAATTTAAAATTAAAGTGGCGTCTTAGTAAAATAAGTAATTTAAAAACAGTATTAAATGCGTATCATGGCTATGTAGTATCAAATATGAGATATGGAATCCTACTGTGGGGAAAAAATAGACTCTTTATTGCACAAAAACAGTGTATTAGGGCCATTTCTAACGTAGTTGCAAACCGCTCTTTAAAAATCTGCGATTATTAACTCTTCGTTGTTTGTACATTTACGAAACCTCAATTTTTGTGAAAACCAATATCCATTTGTTTGTGCGGCGACGACAAAACTGCTTATTCAATGCCAGGTACCCAAACAAGCTGGTGATGCCAAACTGTAAAACTATTCAAAAAATTCATATACCATGGGTGTAAAAATTTATAATAATATGCCTGAAACGATAAAAGAATTGCCTATTAATTTATTTAAGCGTGCTTTACATACCTTGTTAATTGAAAAATGATTTTATAATTTGACCGATTTTTTGAATGTAAATAACAAAACCTATTTGACATTAAAAATGGAAAATGAAGTATTTAGAAAAAATCGACCCGTCTCACAACCATTTCCATTTCCATTTTTCAACCATAAAAATTGCATTGTGAATGCAAAAAAGTAAAAATTTAAATAACTATTTGACATTAATTAAAAATTTTCTAGAAAATATTTGACATGCCAACACTTAACTTGTTACCGTGTAATATTGACTTTAACACTTTTGACATCTAGCTTATTCAACCTTTCAAATATTTAATAATTTTATTTGTACTTTTGACATGAAGCGCCAATCTATTTGTAATGATATTTAGTTTTTGTATTTTATTTTTAATATTGTTTAATGAATGTTTCAGTATAATGGCACCTAACTGTATTTTATAAAGTAAAATTTTGCATGCTGGAAACGGCTAATTGTGAGGTCTAGAACTCAAATGTAATATCTTTGTAAACCACATTTAAGGCAAATAAATTTATTTCATTTTATTTCATTTACATCATTCCTCATATTCCTGAGTGACATTTTAATATTTTAAAATGTGAAAGTGTCTTTGTGGGTTTGTGTTTGTCCGTCTTTCACGTCAAAACGGGTCAACGTGTCGACGTGATTTTTGGTATGGGGATAGTTTGATTGAGAGCTGGAGAGTGACATAGACCACTTTTTATGCAAGAAAAATATCATGTTCCCGCGAGATAACGTCGTCGTCGTGTAGTCCACACGGACGGAAAGCTAGTACCTAGGCTATATTTTACCAAGAAATACCACGGAAATAGGTACCTAACGGATAAGATCGACAGCTAGTTTACTGTAGAGGTAGTTTTGGTAATGAAGAAAATATGTTTTGTGCGCCGAATTTCCTCCTCATGACTCCCGTAGTAAGGTTTGCTCGCTCTAGCACATGATAGTTCGCAGCGACAAAAAAGAATAGCAGCATAGGAAGGAATGTGACCTTCCGTGCTGCCTAGCGTTGCCAAGTGTCCCGATTTTAGCGGGACGTCCCGCGAAACAGCCGATTTTTACAATGTCCCGCCGGGACAGGTATGTGTCCCGCATTATGATATTTCTCAGTTAGACAAAGAAACAAAACAATCAGAGTAATATTTAACCGAATATACATTTTAATCAATTATTTTGAGTACCTATTTTAATTGTAGTTCGCAGTGTTTTTGTTTTCGCAGTGTGCAGCTGTGGACTACGTTGTAGGTAGAAACAATTAACGAAATTGAAAATTTTGAACATTTTAAGTAGGTAGTAAAATTCTCAGTTTTATTTTGGGCAGAGAGTATTGTCTCAAATGAATATTAAATGGACAGACGTGCGAAATCGCAGTTTACAAAAACTTATCCGATTGGAGTTGCTGTAACATTCAATTTTCAACTATCTTGTAAAATTCTGAGTAGTAAAAAAACGAACAATTGCTGAAAAAGCAAAAAGTGAATCGAAATATGACAAACAATATTATTTAAAAAAGGAACGTTATCAATAAAAGCAATAATTCATTAAAATATACTTTAAATTTTTTTATCTTTTTATTTCTTGTTGTCCCGCGGCAAAAAAAATTGTCCCGATTTTTTTATTCACTTAAGTACATGTCCCGAATTTCTGAAAAAAATACCTGGCAACCCTAGTGCTGCCAGATGTGGTCCAATCCAACCTTTAAGTTAAGGTATCGCTGAGTTTCACTTATTTGCATCGTTACGGGCAGGCTTCAACACAGAAATTATATATTTGACTTTATGTAATGTGTGTGTGTCTGTTTTTTTTTATTATGATTACATGGGCTCACATTTGACCTCAATCTGGCCCAAGGGCGAAGATCAGGTCTCAGATGGAACGAGTTCACCCAGAAGAAGCCTGTTCACTTGCACCTTGGTTCGATCAGCTCAGTAGCGCCACCAATAGAAATAAGAAAATCATTTACGATTTATCAAGGGTTTAGAATAAAAGTTTCGGTTACTTTGCGCAAATAGAAGAGTAAAGTGCAATTTTTAAGTATTTTGTCATGGCCTAAAATATGAGCATTAAGTTATGGATCTCGATATTGCTAAATGTGGCCACTTTTGGCACTATTGAGATTCACGACTTATTGATTAAGTTTGAGTTTTTAAAAATATATTTATAAAATGCATTTTACTCTTTTATTTGCGCAAAATAACCGAAACTTTAAATCTAAGCCTTTAATAAAACGTAATTGATTAATTTCCATTGGTGGCGCTACTGAGCTGATCGAACCACCTTAAAGAGGTTTGAGTTGTATGTAGGTACTTGGGAAAACAGACGCCGGCAGGGCATTCCACTCCTTGGCTGTTCGGAAGATAAAAAAGGAGAAATTTTTAATAACGCTCCACTAGATTTCGGTGTCTACAATCGCCACAAGCTTTCCGGAATAAATATAATCTTTATTTCTGCACGTCTTTATTATTAAACACTACCGCCACTACCGGTCAAAACAATAGCTCGTTATACCAGGCCCATGCGTGCTTTGCTTACCTATAACATCTAAGCTTTGCTTACAAGCCCGTAGAACGCTAACATATGTAAGTATTACGAATACACTTGCAAGCAAATAAATCGACCGACTGTATTTCATACGCATTCTCACTTCGCGGTCTTATTCTTTTTCCTGTTTTTCTGTTTCAATCTGCATCCAGTGCTTTCCACTGTGAACAAATGCGTTTAAGTGTAGAGTGTGTCTCTTAGCAGGAGCATCTCCTTCTTTATTTTACGCTTGATGTCTTTCATTCTGAGGTGCTTAATAGCTTTTAGTTATAAGCTGTGATGCCAGTGCATGGTGTGTTGGTGTTTCTCTGATGTTTCTCTAGTGTACCTAGTCTGTCCCGGAATCTCTGAGCTGCACTGGCTATTTTCACATTAACTGTAGTCACTTCTAGGTATTATTTATTTTTGTTTACAATTACATAAGTACCAGGGTACTACACCAAATTGTTCGAAGGATCATGTTTTGAGCTATTTGGAGACATGTTACCATTGATTTACTGGCACATCATCAAAGTTATATGAATTAGTTCCAGCGTGGTCTAAGGATTCTACTAGGTATATAACAATATTATAAATGTGAAAGTTTTTAGATGTTTGGAATTTGGATGTTTGTTGCTCAATCACGCCAAAACGGCTGAAATTTGGGACTAGCCTTTGGGGTAGCCTGGAGAGGGACATAGGCTACTTTTTATCCTGAAAAAATATCACATTCCCGCGGGATAACGTCGTGTAGTCCACGCTGGCGGACTATTCTTATAAAATAATCGCCGTATTATAAATAAAATAAATATGTAAGATATCTGCAATGTTGTATAAATGATGTTGAACTACCATAGTAAGAGGAACAAAAAACTGAAAGCGTTTCTTGATTTCCTAATATGAGTTCCATAAAAAGTTATATGAAACCTGAAAAGCGTCTCCGTTTTCTCTATTTATCTCAAAGTTGAGGGGTTTCTGAATTCTTGATTGACATAAAAATCTTTAAAATGCTGTTAAAACTCTTATAATTACGATCGTATAAAAATAAAAAGGCGGGTCGATTTTTTTGCTCGCAAGTTTCTTGTAATACGATCTCGTTGATTCCTCAAAACATTTCCGTATTATTCCTACCACATCCTTATTAACTGTGTAAATATTAAGGTAGGTTCTTATAATAAGTACCATCGATTCAGGGGTCGATTGACAAGGCTTTTGAGTTCAATTCCCACCAGGCACAAACCTTTTTAGTGAGCATGACCATTTGAGAAAATGGGGGAAGCAATAAAAAAATAGAAATAAACAAAAGTGTCGAAGTTTACCATTATACACCTCTTAATTTTAATTAGGTAGTACAAAAATTTTAGGGGATGATAGTGTCCATCAATACGAAAAAAATTTACCTGTTCCATACAAAAGTACAACATCGACTCGACTGAAATGTATGGAACAGCTGTTTTTTTTTCGCGATTCCGTCGATGGCCCCATAGTAGAAATTGTTCGTATTGATGGACACTATTATTCCCTAAAATCTTTGTACTAATTAAAATTTAGAGTTGTATTAATTTTATTCTGTGCTCTTGTTTCAGAAAACCGCGCCATTGACCACCCAAGCTATATTGCGCGTACCCCAATAATCACTACATAGTATAAAACAAAGTCGCTTTTTCTGTGCCTATGTCCCTTTGTATGCTTAAATCTTTGAAACTACGCAACGGATTTTGATGCGTTTTTTTTTAATAGATAGAGTGATTCAAGAGAAATGTTTATATGTACTTTTTATCCCGATATTCCCACGGGAACGGGAACCACGCGGGTGAAACCGCGGGCGGCCGCTAGTCAGATATAAACTAAAATTATATGAATAATAATCTTTGTGTGGCTTTCAAACTAGGTAACAACAACAGTGATAGACAACGGATAGACAGTATATCAAAAACTGTCCTTGAGATAAGTAAAAATGGCCTATAATCGCGAGGACGCGTTTGGCACGTGGATTGGCTCGGCGCGTGTAAAGTGCGAACATTTGGGTGGCCTACTCTGTACACGTGTAGCTAGTACGGATCTCTCGCAATCACAATATCACAATGACGGCAGGAAGTCCCATGGCCATTAATGATAGACGGTGGATTCCGCGAGCTCGGGCATTTGGCAGTCACTCAGCTGACAGATCTTAAGTACTTATCTATACTACCTAATATTATAAAGAAGAATGATTTATTATTATTATCTAAGTATTTATTTACTTATAGGAAGACCAACAGCCAATCTCACAGAATAATAGATACCTACACCATATAAATCAGAAAACCAATTACAGGTCTTCACTAATAGCTATAAAAAACTACACTATAATCCTACTTTCCTACTAATATTATAAATGTGAAAGTTTAGATGTTTGGATGTATAGATGTTTGGATGTTTGTATGTTTGTTACTCAATCACGCCAAAACGGCTCAACGAATTTGGCTGAAATTTGGGACACAGATACTTTGAGGTCTGGAGAGGAACATAGGCTACTTTTATCCCGAAAAAAATTACACATTCCCGCGGGATAACGTCGTGTCACAGAATAAATAATAGTGCTAAGGCACAGAAGACTCACTCTGCAAGCTCATTCAAATAAAAATAAATCTTTCTGCGTGGAAATAAAGTCCAATTCCGGTTGCTTTGTCATCGCTTGCCTACTGTTATAATAACCTAGAGTTCGCGCATGCAAGCAAAACTGTACCCAATATCTACGCGCGATCGTTTCTATTTCTATGAATGTCTCAAACAGCTCGCTCGCTGGTTAGGGTTGCGAGCGACTTGCGAGTTCGGTTTTGTTGTTTATTTTGTTCTTTCTTTTATTTATACATCCGTAAACATAACAGTATCTAATATACGGATTAGAAGAACGTTTAGAAGTCATTGTTCGGTGCACAAAAATCACAGAAATGATCGATCGTTTTACGCGCGAACGTAGAGCGTACGAGCCGAGCGGCATCCTTCTGCCATACGCCTGCCCGGCAGGCGCGCCGGCCGAACGTACCTAAACTGCGGAGTGACACCCCCCTGGTCGTGTATACCACGCGGGCGAAGCCGCGGGCTATGGCAAGATAGTTAATTAATAATAAAATTTTAATATGGTCTACAATAACATATTAGGGTACTTTTTACCCCGGGAAAATACTCAATCCCACGGGAAAATATCATCTAGCGAACGCGGGCAAAGCCGCGGGCGTAAAGCTAGTGAGTAAATAATAAGTTGTTGTTTTTTTACCAATTAATAACTTATTTGTTCTTAATCATTAGTAAGGTTGCTAACAGGTATTGCTGGTCGTTTTTTAGCCGATATATGCTGACCAAATTATGTTAAGTTGATTTTAATGCTTAGGTAAATAATTGTATTGTGAACGCATTAAATTAATTTAAAATCCAAAATAGCTAATTAGCTACGTACTTGTTGTTTTTATGAACGCGGTATTTTTAGGATTATCTGTAAGGTGTCTATGTTATCTAGGCTAGATAGCAGTATAGCACCCACGCCACTGTCACTAGAACCAACACTGGTTTCAAAGATTTTATAATCGAATGTTGATAGAGAATACGGTATTTTACTGATTTTTTTTTATTTATTTAAAACGTTTTTCGAAATATTAGCTACACAAAACAAGTTTTTATTTTGAATTATCTTGAATATTTTCAAAGATATAGGACTTCAAACTTTATAATTAGACAAGGACAGGACGCTATCTTTGTGACGTCAGTGCGTTAGTAGCGTCATAGTCACGCCATAGAAGATTTCGTTTTAGAAAGAGACAGCTATAGTCAAAATCAAACTGACTATAATTCTTTTATTATAAAACAGATTCAAATTATATTTTCACATTTGGTATTCTTAATTGCAATATTTTTTAACGTCATCATTAAATATCTACATTTCAACAACAGTAAAATACCCTATTGTAAGTAATCATTTATCACATAATTACCAGTGTTTACCAAAGTGTATACCAGGAGCTCCGCGCGGTCACTCAGGAAAAATGTAGGTTTCTAATGATAAAACAATTTTTTAAAATTGCTCCAGTAGTTTTCGGGTTTATCTATTACCTACAAACAAACAAACAAACATTTTTTTTCTCTTTATAATGTTAGTAAGTATAGAAGTATTGAATATGAAGCTAAACCTAACATAACGATTAAGGGCATTTAGTTTGTCTATTTCATTTTATTCTAAATCGCTTAGAGTTAGGTATACTTAAACTGATGAAAAGCGAAGACATTACAATAATTTTTTTCGAAATTTCAAATTTCAAAAATATTTATTTAAGTCTTTTACTAAATAAATCGTTATTAATTCTTTAAGTTTTTACTTTTTTGCATTCACAATGCAATTTTTATTATTGAAAAATTTAAAATGAAGTAATTAGAAAAAATCATCCCGTCTCACAATCAGCTCCGACTCGAACCTACGACCTTTCGCTATCCGGGCGACTGCTCTAACCACTGAGCAAGTGGTTAGAGAGCACCGAGTCCCATGGGAGCTGGTTGTGAGTTGGGTAGAATTTTTCTAATTACTTCATTTTAATTTTTTAAATATTTATTTAGTTACTAGCGGCCGCCCGCGGTTTCATCCGCGTGGTTCCTGTTCCCGTGGGAATATCGGGATAAAAAGTCCTTATAGTTATTCCTTGTTACATTTTTACCTGCAGGGAAAACCCCGTCAAAATCGGTCCAGCCGTTCCAGAGATTAGCCGGAACAAACAGACAGACAGACAGACAGACAGACAAAAATTGTAAAAAATGTTATTTTGGTATATGTACCGTATATATAATCATATTATGCATGTAGTAAAAAGCGGTTATTTTAATATTACAAGCAGACACTCCAAAGACACTCCAATTTTATTTATTTGTATAGATGTATAGACTAGTTCCACAAAGCATATGGTAACATAACATATTAACAAAATTTTAAAATAAAAGAAAACAAAGTGAATCTAAAATGACGCTGCTACAGCTCAGCACAAGTTGGCAGCATGAATATTGAATATTTCGATTCATCATCATTTCATCATTTCAGCCGTACGAGACTCCGACTGCTGGGCATAGGCCTCCCCCAAGGATCTCCACAACCCATCCCCTTTCGTTATTTATCTTGGCATTTAAAAAAAAACAGAAGTTTAATGTACTTAACAATTTTTTTAAGATTTCCAAAGACGTGGTCACAGTGACTTTTGCTGCTTTTTTCTATAAAACAATAAGATACGTCTCCTATTACAAGCGTAACAATGCATAAAAAATCTTGTCATAAAAAAGCTTTGTCATAAAAAATCCATACTAATATTATAAATGTGAATGCGTGTTTTTGTGTCTGTCCGTCGTCCACGTCAAAACGGAGCAATGGATTCACGCACAGATCCACGTGATTTTTAGTATGGGTTAGTACTATTATACAGGGTAAATTTTTGAACACCATCCAAATTTTTAAGCTCGTCTCAGAATCTCTAAGTGAACAACTCTCTCCTAGAATAATGGGTCGAAATATGACATAAAATTTTTTACTCTTCATACAAATCAGACAGATCACGCAATCGATTTAGTATGGGAAGTCCAAAATTTTTTGTCGTATTTCGACCCATGTTTCTAGAAGAAAGTTGTTCACTTACTGATTCTGCGACGAGCTTAAAAATTTGGATGGTGTTCAAAAATTAACCCTGTATATTCTGTAGTCCGGGGATAGTTTGAGAGCTGGAAAAATATTACATTCCCGCGGGATAACGTCGTGTAGTCCACGCGGGCGAAGCTGACAAACAACGAGTCACTTCTCGAGCGAAGCCGGTACGGTCTATTTGTATTAATAAAAAAAACGAATAAGAGAATCACATACATTTTTTGCATCGACGTGCGCTTTTTCCGCTGCCTGCGAATATTTTTTGAACAGCAAACCTGGGACATCCTTCTTTGCTGTGTGAATGATGCCCATACCGGCGAACCTGTGAAAAAATTTAAGATGAATTTGATGCTTTTTAGGGTTCCATAGCCGAATGGCAAAAAACGGAACCCTTATAGATTCGTCATGTCTGTCTGTCTGTCTGTCCGTCCGTCCGTATGTCACAGCCACTTTATTCCAAAACTATAAAAACTACACAGTTGATACTTGGTAGGTAGATGTATTCCGTGAACCGCTTTACGATTTTAATACAAAAATAATAAATAAAAACAAATGAAGGGGGGCTCTCCATACATAGAACTGAAACTGAAAAATTTTTTTTAATCAAATATATTCGTGTGGGGTGTCTATAGATAGGTCTTTGAAAATAACATGGAGGTTTCTCAAATTATTTTTTCTCAAACTCAATATTTTGAAAGATAGAGCCTTCCAAAGTGGTAAAATGTGGTGACCCCTTTCTTAAAGTGTCTTACTTTTGAAATAAAAGAGTGGAAAATGTAGGAAAAATATATGCTGTAGATTTTAATAAAAACTTTCAACGAAAATTGGTTTGAACGATACATAGTGAGTACTTTTTGAGATATAACACATTTTCAAAAACCGCAAATGTAACTTTGTCATTCATACAAACACTATGAAAAACAAAGTTATATTTTGCTGATAAAAAAATATGGTGGAAATTTGGCAAGGTATAGGCAATCGGTACGTTAAGTGTGTAGTGATGTAACGAATATTCGCATTCGCATCCGCGAATATTCGCTTATTTCTTGATATTCGCATTCGCATTCGTATTCGCAAACACTGTGCGAATGTTTTGCAAATATGAACGCAAGAAAAAAATATCCACTTTTCAGAAGTCGGTTGGGGCTTTTTTGTGGATTCGTAAGTTCATTAAGACTCTTGGACTTCCAAAACCGCTGTAATATATAAAAATTGCTGTTCCATCTAGAAACTCACTTTTGTTTAATCTTGAGACGTACCTTTCCTATATTCTTCTCGTCTTGAGTAGAATTCGAGTGATGAAAAGGTGTTGCGATCTTTGTACATTTTGTAAGGCGCCTGTGACAGTTTCTTGAGAATTTTTAGACTTTCTTTCAATACGTTTTGAATCTTATGTGAAACATTCGCATTCGTATTCGCATTCGCGAACATCAGCGGCAGATATTCGCATCCGCATTCGCATTCGCGAATGTTTAAAAATTAACATTCGTTACATCACTAGTACGGAACCCTTCTTGGGCGAGTCCAACTCGCACTTGGCCGATTTTTTAAAGATCAAGTTATGTTGAGAGCTAACCATTAAAACTTATTTAGGTAGTCGTTTCATATTTTGCGATACATAAACGAGCTACCAAATGAAAGAAAACATAGTTTAAATAAGACTCGCTTTGCCGCTACTACTACGCTTTACTTGATGTCGTGAGGTCATCATGTGCATACAAAACCCGCAGTGTATAACAAACTCACGCTGCATCTCCTTCCACCGGAGCGGAAACCGCAGAAGTGTGATAATCGCCTAAATAAGGGTCAGAGTCTCGGAAAGTCCAAAGGTCGACATAATATCTCACCCGACTTTGTAGCTGCCGTGTTCAGGCACGACGTAGCTCACGTCCCGGTCCTGCTCCTCCTCCAAGAGCTTGTGTGGGTGCTCCTCAACCGTCTTGTGCTGAGCAAAGCTGCACCGGTTCACTGCGCGGCGGGTGTAATTCACTAAGGGTCTGAATCTCGGAGTATAAGTCCAAAGGTGACCATTCCTCACCCGACTTTGTAGCTGCCATGTTCAGGCACGACATGAGGTAACTCACGTCCCGCTCCTGCTCCTCTTCTAAGAACGTGTGTGGGTGCTTCTCAGCCGTCTTGTGCTGAGTCAAGCGACACCAGATCACTGCGCGGCCGGTGTAATTCTCAAGCTAAAAGTCAGAATCTCGGAGTATAAGTATAAAAAAGGACGACATATCTCACCCGACTTTGTAGCTACCATGTTCAGGCACGACATAGCTCACGTCCCGGTCCTGCTCCTCTTCCAAGAGCTTGTGTGGGTGCTCCTCAGCCGTCTTGTGCTGAGCCAAGCGGCACCGGATCACGGCACGCCCGGTGTAATTCACCAACTAAGGACAAAAATGTGATTAATAAAATTGATGAATTGACAATAACGATGACGACGACGACGAATTTGACGACATCCGCGGTTGAGTGGCGTACATTGGTTTCAAGGTGCCGCTATGTCGGAGGTCGATACCCGGCCCAGTAAATGCAGCAAACTAACTTTTATCGAGTAATAGGTATGTACCTACTCGAGAAAAGTTCGTTTAAGGTCCGTAGTTTAGACGTCTCGAATTCGATTTCTGGACGGGTATAATTGTAGGAAACAAATTTTTTTCGTGTAAGTACTTAAGTAGGTTTTAGGTAGTAAGAGTACCCTTGACCCGTCGTTGTATCCCATTACAATAACACAAGCGCTTAAGCTACTTAATTGGGATTGGAAGTTGTATTGTGATGGATGATGTTCAATCTTTATTATCATCCATTTTTGTCGTCATTGTGTCAAGCAAGTGGAAGCAAATACTGGAGTCCAGTAGTTAGTTGCTTCCACTTGCTTGACACTATGACGACAACTGGACACAAGTGGGGTATGTTTCAGCGTTCAGGGAAAACATAGGGTGAATGCTCCAAAAGTCGGCACTTTAAAGGTTGGTTCACCTTTGATAATTCGTAGACGCGTCATTTATGAAGCAGATCCAGTACGATAAAAAATATTTTAAAAAGCTTATGTTTTTCTTTTTTTTTAAGTTCACAATTAAAACGTGCTTTTGTTTATAGAAGTATTTATTTTATAACAACTTTAAAAAAAGTGCCATTTTTCCTAAGCTCAGCACCTATGTGCCTATCTTCGGTATTTGTGTTCGCAAAGTCGGCCCTCCCTTTTTTAAATGATGCCTCAAGGAAAAAATGTATTATGGCCTGACTTTGACTGCGTTTTTTTTTTAGATATATATTAAGTATTATAGCTAAAATAAGGATCTTTCGTGGGCATGAAGAACATTCAGATCATTGTTTTATTATTTAATGACTATTTAATAAAAAATGTGATAGTAAAAAGCCACGAGCCCTATAAGTAGCTTTCATTTGTAAAAATGTTTCTTTCGGATGCGAGGGTTTCCTCACATTGATGAAACAACGCTGGCCTACAGCGTAACAAGTGATAGCAAAATTCGACGAGTCGTGTAAGCCTTTCGTTAGCTTAGTTGGTCAGAGCATCGGGCCGGATTCCCGGAGGCGCGGGTTCGAATCCCGCCTGAAAGCTACTTATAGGGCTCGTGGCTTTTTACTATCACATTTTTCCTATACTTACAAAAATTGCATTGTGAATGCATAAAAATAATTTAATATCTTATTTAATGATTATTTAGCTTTAGATTGCAAATAAAAAGTAATAGTAAAGTTATTTTTCCTCCAGAAATTAACTAAGTAGGAACATAGATCATTGAATATACCTACCTTCTCAACCTGCCTAAATACAGAAATAAATCAAGCGAATCAATCAAGCTTAATAAATATAGTAATGCAAGTACTGTTACTTGGCGGCAGAAATAGGTGGGTGTGGCTTGTCCTACAAACAGTCGGACAGTTTTTTATATAGATAATACAGACTTCATCCCATGGTACCGACCTTAGGAATTAATGAATTTCTTAAGTCGGCACCCCCTGCCGACCTCAAGTACTCCATACTACCGATTTTATCTTAGCCCGGCACCCCTGTTTTCTTTTAAAATATGCAATTAAATCGTGTTAAATCACTTCAAAATTATGTCAAAATATTATGAAGAACCTATTACATTGCAATAACAACCGATTGCATGACGACCGATTTGGCGCAGGGGTAGGCTACCCACCTTCTGCGCCAGCGGTCTCGGGTTCGATTCCCGAACAAGACAAATATTTGTGTGCATGAGCATGTCTATTTGTCTTGGTCTGGGTGTTTACTATGTATATTAAGTATGTATTTACAAACAAAAAGTATTTAAGTATATATTTATCCGTTATCAAGTTTTCCATGATACAGTTTCTTAATGAAATTAAAATGGGCTTAGATAATTGGTGTGAATGTAAGAAGTTATTTATTTATTTATTTATTTATTTATAACAAGTCTTAGGTACTCTATTACTTAAATGATGACTTACCAAATGAGGCTCGGAAAGTATCAATTTTGTAGCAAATTAGTCCACGGATGAACTCGCACACGTTCAAGTGAAAACTGTCTGCCAGCGCAGCGGTGCCGAGCAGCGTTGCCATACTTTACAATTATTTACCCATCGGTGTAAACTTTGTTATAAAAAATACCCACTATGCCTAAACAGTACAGTACTAAGGCACTGTTATCGACAGAAATAGAATAGAGTGCCGACTTTTGGGGGAGGGGTTGGGGGTCGAGCTTAGGAGCATCCACCCTACACTGTGTATGTTTGAACTACTGATGCAAGCATTCAGTGTATGATACACATTGCTTGCATCTAATCCAACTCAAGATTAAAAACAAAAAAAGTGTCTACGTTTGCGCAACGCTTCACGCACGCACTTCATGTAGCATGACGATCTTGTAAAGGTTTCTTTAGTACAAATATTTCTATATCGATTTTGGTATTGGATGCAAAATATAATGATATGAATTATGATACTATAGGATTTAGGATGGCAAAAAGTTCAAACATATTTTCTGTTTAGTTATAAAAATAAAGTTATTCGATTTACATACATTGATCAGTTTCCGGCGAATATTATAAATAGCACAGTGCAATGATAATGAAAGTGTTGTTTTTCTTATCGCGAGCAATAGTGTCTGTGTCCCGCTCACACCAACTCCAATCTTTAGTAATGGTCGCAATTTCACTTTGCTCATACGAAGGTTATAAGCAAGTTATATTAAGTGGTTATTATATTAAATAAATAAAAACTCACCTCAACAGTGGGGTGCGTTTTCGTTTTGCTGTTGGCATAAGACTCTCCGAGCAAACAGCCGTGGGTACCGACCATTTCACTCTTATACCGGAACCTAAAATGGTTTTGAGGCTGCTCCACGATCCGAAGGTACGGATTTCCTGTAACAAATCAAAAGTTGTTTACATACCACAATGTTGCAAACAGAAATAAAATACACTATTATACCAACCTAAAATGTCTGCGATCATCATTTTTAGGCGATAGTTGTCAAGATACCAGTAACTTTATCAGTTGTCAAAATACTGTAGCTTTGAAGGCAAATCGTACGTTCTTTTCTGGTCACCGTAGGTATTATTTAAGTGATAGGTGTTACACTAATAAGTTAAACTGGTGAGTTAAGTGTTTAAGAAAGTGGAAAGTCTATACTGTCTTTATTTTGGTAAATTAGAACCACGAAATACGGTACATGTTGGGCTAATACTAATGATTATTATCAAATCGTTATCTGGCTGATAGGGCTATGAACCGCTGAGCAAACGTATCGTCAGTGAATAGTAGAAACATTTCATCTTTTTGGGTGTTCAATATTAGTTTTAGTGGTTCGGTTCTAGGAAGATATTTTGCTGCACCATGCTCCAGTGTATTAAGGCTGTGACCATGCTTTGGATTTAATATGAATCACAAAATCACATTACAGTGTAATCTCAATAACTTGAATTTTAATGGAAATGCTAAATAATTCAAAAAAAATTATAGGATCATATTTGTTGCCAGCAAATATTGTTAATCGCTATTTATTGTGGTAAGCACAGTACAGCACAGCATGACAATATTTTTTTTGAAAATAAGCGATTTGTTAGGTGTAATAAGAATAAAACCCGTCATGATGTTATGACGAGAAAGATGGATTGGGTGTCATGCTCACTAAAACATTTCTACGGTGGTGGCGTGTGAGGCGGGTCGTTACGTTCCCTAAAATATGGTTGAGCGAAGCGATGGCTGGTTCATGCGTCATGCTCGTGAACGGGTGCTGCCAGTGGGAATGGGTCTGCTTTTATCTGCTTGCCTTAAAATGTGTTTTCTTTTGTTTTTATTTATTTTATTAAGAATTACATTTGAAACATGTATGGCGCAACTTGCAGTATATAGTAGAATTGTCTTTTGTTTTAAACTAATATTAAAGCTTTAAGTAGAGTTCCTAAGTAACTGAAAATTGTTCACCGCTATGATCATTAGTTCGCCTATACTTAACTGTATTTATCATAACCCATTGTGTAATTGTGATGGAAACTGACCTTAGTCATACCATGTTAAGGTCATTTTTCAATTTGACAACTCTGTATGAAATAAGACAGGGAGAAAAAAACAACCCTTGGAGTTTCTTGCCGGTTCTTCTCCAAGGCCTCCCGCTGTAGGGTTTGCGAACCGATGGCGTAGCTTCTATGACGTTCACAAGTATTGTAAATAACAATCTAAATTGAATAAACAAATTTGAATCTTGAATCTTGAATCTTGAACTTACTGAAATCTGGAAACTTTTTAAAGACAGCGTTAAAAACAAATCTTAACAATTTAATCAAAATGTAACACTCCTGTATCATTATTTTGTTTACAATCTCAACAGTGACATCAACTTGTAAGTTATGTGTGTGCACGCGGGCATTTTCAATTTAAAGTGTACTCTACTTTAGAAATTGGTTTCACCCGCGGGGTTCCCGTTCCCGTGGGAATATCGTGATAAAAAGTACATATAAACCTTCCTCTTGAATCACTCTATCTATTAAAAAAAAATCGCATCAAAATCCGTTGCGTAGTTTCAAAGATTTAAGCATACAAAGGGACATAGGGACAGACAAAGCGACTTTGTTTTATACTATGTAGTGATGTTATTTTTTTTTACAAATTTAACCATAAATTAATAGGACATATAATTAATTATAGAGAAAACTAAAAAGGAACGCGGAATTCGCGGTATTTTTGCGATAATATCGAAACAAAACTGACTTTGTAGCGAAACTGGTTCCATTGTGTGACTTAATTTAAAAGCAAAATAAAAGGAAACTGTGAGACTAATGAGCCTTTTTTAAATTTATTAATGCTAATTATACATGTGATTTAATGATAAATCAAAGAAAATAGCTTTAGTTTTAAGGATTAACACAAAATTAATATTTTTATGTTCAGTTATGTGACTGTGTCACTTTTTAGTGAGTTATTTTTTAACTTTACTTTAAAATCAAAATATTTTATGTGATATGTGTAGCTTTTTCGAAAAGTAATTACATTTACTATAATCATATTTTAGGGCCGCACAAATTTAAATGGTAAAAATCGCCTAATTTCATATATTAACTCCATAAATTTGAAGGGACAGTTTGACAAGGTTGCGTTCACATGGTTTAAAGATGGCCTAAATACCTTTTACAAATTATAGTTTTTATAAGAAAGATAATTCGATCACTCAATGTTAACCGTACTTCTCAATATGGAACAATTTGAGTTTATTAAGTATTTATTCAGTTAAAATAAAATAATTGGTGAAATAATCGAAACAAGTACCTAGTTATAAAAGATGAATAGTACTTATAAGAAATAAAACAATAATTTTAAATATTCTTTTCTAATACTTTTATTACTCTTTTAGTTTCTTTATTTTAATTAGTCTTATTAAAACTTGTCAGTAAATTAATTAATAGGAACTGTCTTAGGTTATAATCACATTATTTCAGATCACAAGGCAAGACATTACAAAATTGGGGCCAAACTTGAGTAGACCTAGCACCTTCGCCGCTGCTGTCTGTAAATTTGATGAGGAAATAATAAAAAATAACAAATTGTAATTTTAGTAAATCATTAATTTGGTCAATAAGGATTTCCAATATGAAATAAGCTTTACGCTTTCCGACCTGTTGTGACTTGCCGTTCCGATATTATGTGACCGTAGAATAAGTCACAAAACGGAAGTCACATAATGCTACTTTCTTGTAGTTTTAAATTGTTTAAAAATTAGCCATCGCACTTAGCACTATTAACTTTTTGATATCAAATACTATATAAACTTTGTAATGTGTCTAAAATAACAATAATTAAAGAAAAGGGAATTTTAACGGCAAAAAATGGTCACATAACCTGAGCAAAGAAATCGAAACACACAACACTTCAACAGTTAAGTCCACGCTGTCACGAAAATCAGTATGACAATGTAATCAAAATAGCGTCTCACGATGAAGGACGACTGGTTTTTGCTATTTCGAGCGGAATTTTTACACAATGAGAGGATTTTTTTGTTAAAAAAGCGGTCACAAAACTGAATGTTCCAGTTAGTCAAAATTTTCGATTTTAATTAAATAATTTATTTTTGATAGAAATTATGTAAAAAATATATAATAATGAAATTTTTAACTGATAAATTAAACATTCAAAAATTGAAAGGGTATTTACTAAACCTCTCGCATACATGGTAACTTTTGGAAAAAAATATTTTCTGACGCCTGTTGGGAAGGGGACATGCAGATTTGATGGGCTTCAACACTTTAAAATCTTCGTTAATGTTATATTTAGTGAATTATCAATATAAAGCCAACTTACATATATATTTAATAATATGCTTATTTCACTTAAATTAATTGATTCTGCTAGAAGTCATTCATCCCAAAAAAATAAGCGAATAAATCTGAGGGACAAGGCAAATACCGCACTTTTTTTTGAAATTGCCCACGCTCACGTATTAAATGCGACACAATATGTATGATGTGTCATCGGAAAAACGCAGGTAACACTGCACCTTACTTACTTTAACAAGAATACAATAAATACAGCAATGCTTATTATTATCCAAAGGCATTTTCTGTTTTTCTGGTCTGTAAAAAATAGTTTTTCGTTTGAGAAAACGCGTTGTGCCTTACATTTTGATTACTGACACACGATTGATTTCTGTTAGAGATGGCTAATTTTCAGTCCATGTTTACACTTGCGAAATCTCTTGTAATTTACCTACACATTTAGTAACTCCTTCTACAGCGTGTTTTTTAATTTTATTTTTTTATACTTATTGCTCCTCGCTTCGTGGCAGGCCTTTGTTTGCTTTTTCTTTTTGTTTGTTTTTGCCCTCGTTTGGGGCTATTTTCTTTTCATTTTTTCAACATTTTGTGTACTTTAAATTTTTTAGTTATTGTAGTTATTTTCTATGTTTAGTATTCTGTTTGGTTCTATGTTTTATTTACATTCTGTTTCTTTTTTATTACTATTGTATGTTAGTTAGGTACTTCATACTTTGATTACTAGCTACAATGCCATTGCAACTCAGTTCAGCCGTCTCGAGGGAAGCCAGTCCTCTCCAAGCCGGTTTAATTTGGAGAATTTAATGCAAGATCTGCAGCGTGGTTTTCTTTTCCGCGCTTCGTGACAGGTCCTTATATATCTATGCTTCTCATTCATTCTAGTTCTCGCTTGTATGCATCTCGTACTTTTATGCCTGATACTGTTTTCTTCTGTCATCCATCTCCATTTAAACTATAACTGGTGGGATTCCAGCCTATTTCTACCCTTTTTTATTTATTTTCTTTATTAAACAGCGTAAATAAGGTGGTGACTTTGCTTCACAATTACTATTACTTTACAATTTTCTTTCTTGTTTACATTGACTTTGCTTACTTTCATTGACAATTATTGTTTCTTATAATTGTTATACTTGTAACTACTTGTAGGTACTAATATATATTCTGTGACTTGGGTTTCTTTTACATTTTGGTTACTCACCTACTTGATATTTATTGCTTACATGGCATTGGAAATGTAATCTTTCTCGACTAGGCCATGTGCAATCTCTCAGTACACGCCAAAAATTCACGTATTTTATTAAAAATACTTACTCAAAAAATTCAACATCCCTAACAAAAAACCACTTGCGCTCGCGCTTGAACTCGCGAGCGCCCCGCGAATCGAAAATCACTTAAAATTCAATAAAAAATTCAATAATAAAAAATATGTAGTTTAAAAAACTAAAAACACACTTTTATAGGAACAGACTAAAAAGGACAAAATAACCGTCTATTCAGTAACTGAAATTAAAAAGCGTGGTGCGCGTTGTCAATATTAAGTACTTGAATGCATGCTTTGCAAAGGGCGCACCACGCTTTTTAATTTCAGTTACTGAATAGACGGTTATTTTGTCCTTTTTAGTCTGTTCCTATAAAAGTGTGTTTTTAGTTTTTTAAACTACATATTTATTTTTTACTTTTTAGTTTAATAAATGGCAAGCTATGGATGAATGGTAATCGATTTCACAGTCCATTCATGTGTCTGCTCACCCCGTAAACATTATAACTCAAAGGCGTGATTGTGTTTATTTAGTTTTACAAATTCAAGTAGAGTCTATTAGTTACCAGATGCGCGAGCCGAACCCTTACTTCCTCCCTGCTCCATCATCAGGCCCTCACCATCAAGTGTAGCGAATAGGTCTAATCAGAACGAAACAAATGAGCCCAAACTCGAGGGGTTTCCTAGTGGTCATTAAGGAGTACCACTGACTTCCTCCCTGCTCCATCATCAAGCCCTCACCACCAAGTGTAGCAAATAGGTCTCATCAGAACGAAACAAATGAGCCCAAAGTCGAGGGGTTTCCTAGTGGTCATTAAGGAGTGCCACTGACTTCCTCCCTGCTCCATCATCAGACTCTCACCACCAAGTGTAGCGATTAGGTCTCATCAGAACGAAACAAATGAGCCCATCTCGAGGGGTTCCCTAGTGGTCATTAAGGAGTGCCACTGACTTCCTCCCTGCTCCATCATCAGACTCTCACCACCAAGTGTAGCGAATGGTCACATCAGAACGAAACAATTGAGCCAGAACTCGAAGGGCTTCCTATTGGCCATTAAGGAGTGCCACTGGCTTTCTCCCTGCTCCATCATCAGACCCTCACCACCGAATGTAGCAGATAGGTCTCATCAGAACAAAACAAATGAGCCCAAACTCAAAAGGTTTCGTAGTGGTCATTAAGGAGTGCCACTGGCTTCTTCCTAGCTCCATCATCAGACCCTCGCCACCAAGTGTAGCGAATAGGTATCGTCTAAACGAAACAAATGAGCCCAAACTCGAGGGGTTTCCTAGTGGTCATTAAGAAGTGCCACTGGCTTCCTCTCTGCTCCATCATCAGACCCTCACCACCAAGTGTAGCGAATAGGTCTCATCAGAACGAAACAAATGAGCTAGAACTCGAGGTGTTTCTTATTGGTCATTAAGGAATGGCACTGGCTTCCTCTTAGCTCCATCATCAGACCCTCACCATCAAGTGTAGCGAATAGGTCTCATCAGAACAAAACAAATGAGCCTAAACTCGAGGGGTTTCCTAGCAGCCATTGAAGAGTTCTATTGCTCACCTCTTGACTCCATCATCGGATCAGCTCGATGGTAGCAAATTATTGTATTGTCATCGGATTCATATAGACTTACAAAGTTTCAAATCAATACGACAATTAGAAGTAGGCCCTTTCGACCCGGCGCCTATCGCATATATGAACGAACGCACCGCCGGCGCTACTAGGTAAAAATAAATCGCTAATCGAAAAAAATAGCCGTGTTTTACGAAAAACCTGATAACTTAGGAATTAGGCTATATTTTTTCATTATGTAAAGTGTGTTTGGCTTATGAATGTTTTATCTATTTTCAGGTACTAAATTATACTATATTACTATAGTAATATATTAGTTCTACATGGTATAAGTGCAGCAATAAGCTATTTGACTGAATTCTTTGAAGAATTTTTTTGAAATTTTTTGACATTTTTTTAGATGATTTGATTCCTATAACTTCCTCTGTAAAACACTAAAATAACACTTTTTATAACAGTAAAACACAATTTACCTTGCTTTTTGCTTCGAAATAATAAGATTACACATATTATAAAATATTATAAACATTTGCAGAGGCAGAGCGAAAAAAATGAGACTTTCTTTTTTCTATATCAATTCGAACGAAACATGCAGAGGGATATGAATTTTACAGCCTATAGACAATGTATGCAGCTTCCATATAAAATCAAGTGTCCCATACACGCATAGACTCCTTCATGGAGTAAAAAAATGTAATCTGTGCCAAGTCTGTGGCGGACCTTAAGGTCCTTACGGGGGTTGACGGAACGGCAATATCACGGCAATATGGAGGACCTTAAGGTCCTTATCGGGAACTTAGGGAAATTAAATTCCAAGATTTTCTTACATTGTGACTTAGTTACAAGTGAAGCTAATAAAAGTGTGGTAAAAAAATTACTTATGACGGCCGGAATCCCTCTGCTATTCAAAGACATTTATTAACATATATTTTTCATTAACTAAAACCAAGTATACTGCAATGCAAGTAATAGGATATTTGTATTACGATTAGATGGATGTTTGGGATTTTAATTGACACAGTAAAATATCACCAATATGATCAACAATATGATGATTCGAACTGCTTAGATCAAATTGCGTTTGTTTTTCAGATCTTTTTGACTACTCTAGACGCTTATATCAATTTGACGCTGACTGCACCTTCTGTCGGAGCCCTCTCCATGCGAGTTTTTCTCGCACTTGTCCACGGTTATTTTATATCGCTGTGAAATTGATATTACAGTGTTTCTATAAAAGTTGCTTGAGGAGTCGGAATACGAGTTAGTCTTATTCTACACATACCTTGATATCTTGTTTCACAATGTCCGATTAGGAGATACTTTCCAGTTTAATTGACAGTTTTGTATGGGCTATCTGTCAAGTAACAGCTAATGAGAACTTACTTAGACATTGTGAAACAGGCCTATATTATTTAATATACCAATACTCGTTGTAGAGGATCAAAAGGCAAACTTACACTGGTGGATGTAAAAAACGGATATAATACAATGACACCATTTTTTAATACTTTTATTTTAGTTTTTAATTTTACTCTATTTGATAATTTACCTCTTTCTCATCAGTCTATAATGATCTTAGTAACATCCTGTATCAACTACAAATTTGTAAACACTTTTTGAACGTAAACATTTAATCCTGCACATCAGGCTTTCACAGCTGCAACTGTGACCACATACTGTATGTACGTACGTAGTAAGTAAGTACATACTGTATACCAGTACATACTGTATTAACAGTTTTAGCCCAGCAGAGCGATTTAATTTTGATTGAACCGACGACTCAACCAGGTAACACGTGCACATTACGGACTGAATGACGTGAAGCTAATAGAGTCGAGATTCAAGATTCAAATTTGTTGGAAGAGGCTGTTAGTAAGTTACACTGGGAAATCATTGGACTATCAGCCCCTTGATTCACAAACCGTCGGAAACGGAATCCGATTCGAATTCTGTGCTTTGTCTTTGTCTATTCTATAGTGAGTGACAGTGACAGAGCATACATTCCGACAGTTCGTGAATCAGGGGGCTGAAGTCCGAACAGGGAGTGAGGACTCGATTATCCTGCAATCCGGTAACTTGCTATACCACCGGGAGGGCGACCAACAGTCCATTGGTGGTGTCGGGTTCATCGTCCACAAATCCCTGGTTAACAACGTGGCTACCATCAGGAGTGTGTCGAGCAGGGTAGCAGTAGCATACCTGATACTCAGAATATTGAAACGGTATTCGCTGAATGTCATACAGGTATACGCTCCGACCTCGACACATGACGAAGCCGGGTCGAACCCGGGGATTCTTAGCACCCCCTGCCCCGCCGTTACCATAGTCGCTACCGTAGCTAGGAATAGCAGGGCCGCCGGGGACTGGGGGCCGATTCATCTGGCGTGTAGCCATTTTGGGGGGGGTTGCCATAATCGCCACGCTTGGCAGGCGGGTTAGCGATCGCAGTAAGGCCTGCTGTTTCAGGGAGATGCTACTGCCCATCTCCTGATGGCGGTTTTCCCATAATTGGACACCATAAAATAAAAGGTTTCTATTATATTTCAGGCAACTGTCAGGCAATGCATAAAAAGCTCGGCTTAAAAATAAAATACAAAACCTTAAAAAACAGTCTGTTCTGGTAAGTATGTCTCCTTACCTCAGGACGCCTGAAGTAAGGTATTAGGTTCAATTGTATAGTACAAGAAATAAGGCAGCTTTTTAGTCCTCACCGCAGGATCCTCCTTTAGGCAGCATTTTAGTTAACCCTTTGACGCCGGCATTTAATAATGATGTCTTTTGATAATGCAGTAAATTCAGACATGCTCGTCGCTCATCATTCATATGTGACTGTGTTAGTAAAAGGTACAACTTTCGTGATTCTAGTTTCCGAGATATCTTTGTGAAGTGGTTACCATAAATCAATTAAGTATTAACACCATAGAAAACATGTACATAAATTAATTACCCATCAAAAAACGTTAGTTAAGTACTTTTAGAAGCTCGTAAAGTTTCGTACTGAGGGTACAACTTTAGGACGCTACTATACAGACAGTAAAACGGTAAAACTCAGTGTTTTCATACTGTACACGCCAGATACACGAAGAAAAAAAAACTATATCTATCTATATGTACAACCATCATTTTTTATTAATGGTTTTAGATGGGTAATTTTATTTAATTTTAGGAACTATCGACTACATATCTCGAAAGTTGTACCTTTCCAGATTCACAATCACATATTAAGTTAACCAAAGTACTGTAATGCCATTTAGTTAACTGAATTACTGTTCGGGAACCTTAGTCAACTTCTGTAAACCGCATTGCGGTTTTTTATACCAAGTAAAAAAATACAAAATTAAATGATGGCCACCCATACAATGGAACTGAAACTAAAAAAAATATTATTTTATCAAACGTATACAAGTGGGGTGTTTATAGATAGGACTTTATAAATTGCATTATGGTTTCTCAAACCATTTTTTCCCAAAATAATTATTTTGAAAGATAGTCACTTTCGTTCCGTTCAGTGGTAAAATGTGAGTCCACTCCCCCTTCTAACTTGTACTTAATTTAAGCGGTATTCTTTGTGATGGAAAGTAACCTTACTATTATGTGAAGGTCATTTTTGAAATTTGACGACTCTGTATAAGTTAAAACAGGGAGAAAAAAATAGCCCTTGGCGAGTTTCTTGACGGTTCTTCTCACTACAAGGTCTCCTGCCGTAAGATTTGCGAACCGATGGCGTAGCTTCATTGACGTTCATAAGTGTTGTTAAACAAACCTTAATTGAATAAACAAAATTGAATTTTGTTTTTTTTTGAATTTTGAACTTTTAAAATAAAAAAGTGACAAATCTAGAAATAATAATATGCTCACCGTGAACTGCCAAACTATGAATCTAACTGCCCATTCCATCATTTTACTGGCCATTCATTTATTACACTGCTTGAATAATTTTGAGCCTTCATTGTAGGATGAATTAACTGCTAAATTTATTTTTATTACTATTCGTGTTTTACTGCTGTACATAGTAAATTTACAACCACCCGAAAATCAAATAACTGCTCAAATAATTTTTCAACTGATTATAATTAATAACATACTTACCAAATGTTTAAATAACAGTTGGAAAAATTATTTCCCAAATAAAATTATTTCTTTAGACTTTCAACGGCCTTGGTCGCCTAGTGGTACAAACCACTACTGGTATCAAACCATAAACATATAGTATTCAGTTTCCCATCCTTGATTGGTGGGAGGATTTGTTATAAGTTTCAGTGCTTCCTTTATATCTAAGTATTAGGTCTGCTGCTATAAACTACGCATTTCCGGCAGGTGGAACTTGAAGAGGGGGGGTCCCCCGACCCTCCTCTCCCCCTCCCACCACCTAAAAAAACCCTAGCGAGGCGACTTATTTTAAGATTTTTACCAGAAATAATAACACTTAACAGTTCAAACTCAAATTCTGGTTTATTCGACATACATTTTTGTAATTTACACTTATACATTTGTACTCCTGAAACGATTCTCTAGCAGCGAAACCTGCTTTTAAAGGGTTTGTCAATAGAAGTAAATTAAATATAATGAACCCATTTCTTACAGGAAAGAAAGAGATTGTGGAATAAATTCAACTGGTTGGTTAAAGGGTTAAAAACAGTTAGTAAGTAGTAAAATATGAGGGAATATATTGTCATACAATAATTGCTCGGTCGGAGTGTCATCTTAACTATTAGATTAATTGAGGATATAAATATAAGTACTTAGTGTTGTCTGGTCTTGTGGTATTTCTATTTAGTGCATATTTTCAAACCAAATCAGAATATTGCAAAGATGAATGAAAATATTAACTTCTAGTTAAATTAAAACATGTAATTATGATAATAAAGATACAATTCTAATGTACATTATGAGTAAATTGTATTATTAGCATAAGTTTGGGTCAGTTACTTAGAACAAGGAAAACTTTAAGATAATAAATCATAATTACCATATTCACCACAGCTTAGTCCTGTCATTGATGAAGCTAGCTGGGGCACTTGCTGCGACGGAGAGCTGTAAGGAGAATCCAAGAGAGACAATGGAGACTCGATATTATATGATTCCGTATCGTCACTTGCTGACATTGCGAACACCATTAACAAATTTACAGGATCACTATCACTTCAACAACTTCACAGTCATGTCCAAAGTGCTCTAAACACAAATGCACTTACAATCCAAAATTCCAAATAAACTGGTGCTTTTAGAAGTAAAAACACTGAAAACAAAGCCAAATAACTAAAATGGCAAACCGCGAACCGCGTTGAAACAAACAAAACCACTTGTGATGGTCTGTCTGCCAGCAACTTGACTTGACGTTTAGTTCATAAACTTTTTGCGTCAACGTCAATGTTATCTCACAGTGTTGTCAAGTTAAACAGATGAAACTCCCTACTCGAACAAGATTTTTGGCATTTTGGGTAACCCGTCAACTAACAACTTATGCTTAACAATGAGAGAGTTTCTTTTGACGTTTCATCGTGCAGTTCAAAAATTTGTACTAGATGGCGCTACCCCACTATAGCGACCTAACTTTTTCTGAAGAAGTAAACGAAAAAGTACCTAATAGAAAATAGCAAAGAAAATAGTATGTCTGTAGTAAGGCGTACATTAGACGGTCATGCAACAATCAGTCAATTCCATCACTCATGACTATCTAACCAATCGGTATAGAGGAACTTCGGGCAGCGTTTATGAATGGTTCATTTTGATTAGCTAAAAGAATCGTGAATGATAGCAAACTGACAGCAAAACCTTCAGTCTAATGGGCGCCTAATAGGAAGACTAAAGCGGCCCATTCACGGCAGGCCGTCCCGCCCTAGTTTACATTAAAAGAGCAGCTCGGCGGCCTAGCGACCTGGGGGCTACCGCGTAACTTTATGGGTATGAACTTCATACGTTTTTGGGAACTATAAGTCTATTTTATAAAGAAAATAGCCGCTATCAGTTTCTTGTTTTAAGACGTCGGGTATGACGATAACTAGCTAGCAATGTTCAATAGAACAAAGCAGTAAAAATCTATGGGGGGCTACCGGCTATCGGCTACCCAGAACCTCTGGTAAAAGTACTGGGCCCAGTTGGTTTTCCGAGCGAGTCAACGGTTTACACAGGGCGAGTAGGCAGACGAGTCGAGTTACAAGTGGTGGGGAACAACTTGGCCGAGCAACTATGCTCCGCGCGAGACCACTCGACTCGCTCAGTAGGTCTAGCACAACTTAGCGCGACTCTTAGTCGCGCTCCTTTCAACCAATCAGCACTTCGCCTTAAGTCGCGCGCGCTATCTACGAGCGATCTGATTGGTTGAAAGTGCCCGCGACTCTTTGTCACTCGAGTCGCGCTCAAGTTGTGCTAGCCCTACCCAGTTTACTCGCCCTTTCGTTTACATTGGTCGAGTTAGCCTGCTTTTTGTCGCTCGCTACTCAACTCGGCCGCCTACTCGACCAATGTAAACTAGGCTTTTACGCAGGATGGTGAATGTTGTCGCAGGAGGCTTCTGCAACAACATTCACTATCCTGCGTGAGGCGAGACGGATGGCGGTGCGGCCTGCCGTGAATGGGCCGCTTTTAAAATAATCAATCATCGACCAAAGAGTACATTATTATCCCACAGATAAGGTAGAAAGTGAACTTCAATCACAAAAACCATACAGATTAATTTGACAGTACAACCGACCAACACACAAGTCTTTTTAAGGCTCAATGAACTAATCCTTTGCCATAAATGCTGAAAAAAATAGGTTGTATTAGAGTTACAGCGCCATCTAGTGCATCGAAAAATTACTGCAGGAAACTCCCCCATTCTATTATAATAATAATTTCTTTGTTTTGAATCATAATCATTTTACTAGGTAAGTAATATAAAATCTCAGTACTTTGTCTCTTTAAAATTAACTTCTAATAATTTTTATTTTTTATTCACAATCGCAATGCAATTTCTATCTATTAGGTATTGAAAATTAAGTAGGTAGAGTCTGTCAAGCAAGTCGTGTCGTGTCCCTAGCGAATGGCACCAAATTTAAAAATCCTTATTTAAAAATTCTTTATTACTTACATGTTTAATTAAGTATGTAATTTATTACATCAAAATTATTTCGCTATTTTCTAATAACCTTATAAAATAAACATCAAGTATCAAATAGTATATTTCATTACGAGTGCGGAAAGCCTGTCATTGCAAAGAGTTCCGACAAATGTCTACCCGAGCCGAGGCGCAGCCGAAGGTGAGGGTTGACTGACAGTCGGAACAAGTTGCAATGACGGTTCCGCACGTGTACTGAACAACTATTTTTAATACAGTTGCGAAAAAATGAAGCAATTTAATAAAATAATTAAAACACAATAAACTTAAATAACAAATCGTAAAAGAATATAAGCAGAGATTTTTTTTGTTTTCTTCACCCATTCTGGGTGGGCAAAGGGAACTATGCCCATACAGTAGATTTTTTTTATTCATATGAAATGAAAATGAAATCAAATGAGATGAAATGAAATGAAACCTAACCTAACAAAAGCAATCCGAATCCTACAGGAGTATTTCTCACTTTTACTACATAAGTACTACGTTTTCCATTAAAGGCACAATATTGCACTAATTCCACCATACTAAGTACCACAATAAAAACTAGGAAAAATTAAAAAATAAGGTCCGTCATTCGGTACGTCGTCCGGTACGCGGTCGCCATTCGAGAACCTTTCCGCCCCAACGGCCATCGGTTCTCCGCGCTATGTGTCCCGCCCACTGCCACTTCAATGATGCAATCCTTCGAGCTATGTCGGTTGTTTTAGTTCTCCTGCGGATCTCATCATTTCTGATTAGATCGAATTAAATTAAATTACTAATATTAATTTAATGTTTAAATTTTAATTAAAATTACTTTTAAATCTGATATTGAAACATAGCTTATTTTTAGAAATATTTGCATGAATCGTAAAAACTTCTATGATTTTTTTTTTGTAAAAACTCCGTGGTTTCATTTTTTTATTAGAAAAAATCGACCCGTCTCACAACAAGCTCCGATGGGAATCGAACCTACGACCTTTCAGCTTTCAGGCGAATGCTTTTGACGCGTTGAATTTATACAATACTCCTTACGCGTTGTTAGCAAGCGTTTATTTCATCAATGATAAGATATTAATACCATTGACACCCGAAAGGAATACGTTTCCATATATTTATTTACGACAGTCAGAACAGTACTGCTGTTATCAAAACTGGTCAACCTAGCAGAACACGCACATTGTCTCTTTAGAGCCAACGCGCACTTGTGATTTTGAATCGGGCGATAGTTTAGTCGGAATCGTAAGACGATCGTGATCAAACTGTCGCGTCGGCCGATAGTTAGGTTTTGAGAGCCTGCGCGCACTTGTGATTTTTAGTCGACTGATAGTTGGTCGATAGTTTAGTTGAATCTGGGCGCGCGCTCACATAGTCCTTCATGCACATTACCGCCCGGCCGATAGTTGTGCGATAGTTTGATCGTACAACTATCAGCCAGTCATTTTCGATAGTTTGATCGGTTCTATACTGAATCCGAGAACGATCAAACTATCGCCTGATTAAAAATCACAAGTGCGTGTTCGCTCTTAACTTAAACTAGAACATTGGCAGAATCGTCACGTAAAGAGACGCAGCAATACATATATTAGGCAATCGATAAAGGTGAAGTATGTAATTGCTATATCCAAATTATTTTTACTTTTTTGCAATCACAATGCCATTTGTATTATTGAAAATAAGGTATTAGAAAAACATAAGCCTTCTGTCGCAGGCGGGTAAAAAATTAACCCGTCTCACACAACTAGCTCCGATAGGACTCGAACCCACGACTTTTCAGCGTCTGGTCTGGGCCAATGTTCGGTAGCTCCCAGGTGTAACATAATATTATTATGACAGGACAGACGTGAGACGGAAATCCAAATAAAGTAAATAATAATAAGTAATTATCAAACTTTCACATATAAAAATAGATGCCCTACCTAACCCATAATGTTTGTTTGTTACACATAAAAAATTTGCCGTTACGTAATATTACCCCGAATAATGGTAAAAGCAAACGATATGGTAACTTCGTTCTGTCAAGGTTAAAATGTCGTGTGGTGCCGACTCAGGGGAAGAACCAAACACACCGCTCAACGTGTGAGTCATAAAAAGTCCCGTGCCTTTCGGGCAAATATTAACATCATATTGATAACCTCTCAGTTGCTAAATAGTTACTAGGTAATTGAAGAGTGCGAAACGTTGAAACATATACCTACCTAGCTCATTTCATTACTTACCTTTCATATTAAATATTTTGGCGACCGATTTGGCGCAGGGGTAGGCTACCCACCTTCTGCGCCAGTGGTCTCGGGTTCGATTCCCGAACAAGACAAATATTTGTGTGCATGAACATGTCTATTTGTCTTGGTCTGGGTTTTTACTATGTAAGTATATTAAGTATGTATTGACAAACAAAAAGTATTTAAGTAAGTACTTAATCCGTTATCAAGTTTTCCATGATACAGTTTCTTATGAAATTAAAATGGGCTTAGATAATTGGTGTGAATGTAAGAAGTAATTTATTTACTTATTTATTATTTATTTATTTAACTCATTCATATTTTATTTCTTTCTTTCTTCCCAAGGCTGCATGGAAGAAATTGCTATGTAGCAATAGCAAAAAGGTCGCTTATTGTGTTTTTCTTGTTGTCTTTTATTTCTCTGTAAGTAACTGTTTTTGTATCTTGTCATGTGCAAAAAAATATTAGGTAAGTAGGTACTTAAGTAGTTAGGTTACTTATTTGATTGATGATTCACTCTACCTAAGTATTTTTTTTAAACTATACAATAAAGTGAAATTCGACTATTTCAGATAAACTAATCCTTAAAATGTAAGTACCTACCTACTTTCCAAAAGTTAACCGTTTATTCGATATTCCCCAACTCCCCAACATGTACCTATAGAAATCCATCGCGGGCGGCGCGGGCACAAAGTACGGGCGTCATCGTCAGATCGGGGCTTCTCGCCGGCCATGATACAGGGATGGGTAAGTACCACACCAACCCCTTCCAATCCATTTATTTAGATAGGTACAGCAGACAGCAGTAATCATGGAGCTAGACTTAATACTGAGGTAGGTAACTGGAGACACTTTTTTGTGACCACAAATTACACTGTGGCTGTCTTCCGTCTCACCTACACTTTGAAAAAATACGTATGGTCATATGAGACAACTGACAGCCACTACATACTAAATGTCAAATTTCCACACTCGTGGAATACTATTAGAGAAATACCCCTCCCTCATTATGCGACAGTCACATAAACTACTATTTCTTCAGCCACCCGACTAAACGCCGGCCTTACTTACGGAGCTATTGCATTCTCTTTGCGCCCCGGCCGACGACGAGATGGCGACGAACGCCTGCAATTTTTCGTCACCAATGTGCCGCTCGTGTGTATGAGCCTTTAAAATCAACCACTCTATCTGTGGGCTCAACTTACACTGGGGCGTAGAGTCGAAGCGTCAATCTGAAATTTCAAATATCAAATTTACCTTTATCTCTCTTACACACAAATACAAATACGGCACATAGTAAGTATTTCTTCTAGGAAAAACGTCGAGGCGCGTCTTTTATTTCTCAGAAGAAGAAATATGTGCATTACTTTGTGGAGATAAAGGTGAATTTGCCATTTCAAATTTCAGATTGAGGCTGTGGGCTATTTGCAGCGGCTTCCCGCAACCTTCACCTCAGAACTGTTTCGATTTGGATAATTATTTTTTTATTTGAAAGGTGACGCTTCTCGTGTGGTCCCATTCAAATTTCATCAAGAACTGACGAGAAATTCTGGAGTTATCCTGAATAATCGAATAATGCGCATTTAGACTTTGCTTATTTAGACGACTTCTTATTTTCATCAAAATGGAGATCATTATCAAAAATTTTTTTTTCTAAAGTTTATACTTCTGACGTGATCATATTTTCACCAAGTCAGGATCAGAGGAGAAAAAATCCCAGGAAAATTGAGAGAAATTCTCTAATATAGGCAAGCCTTAAGGTCATAGCCCACTTATACCGCACCGCTCCCACCCAACCAAAGTATGAGCAGCCAAATATGGACTTAATATCGTTCACTGTAGATGCACTTTACAGTAACAATATAACATAGCAGACAGCGCGCGGTAAGCGACCCTGCCGCAAGCTATAATAAAGTGCGTCTACAGAGCACTCCATTAAGTCCATATTTGACTGCTCATACATTGGTTGGGTGGGAGCGGTGCGGTATAAATGGGCTATAACCTTTATGCGTTCCATTTATTTTTGAAGTTAGTCAAGTATTTTGTGGTCTAACTCGCACTTGGCCGATTTTTTGTTTCGCATAGTCTGTCTGGATATGCGGTTAACTACACGTTACGCATTCGATCGCAGGACACTGTGTGTGATTAATAATAATTTATGTTATGTTGTATTAGTCCTTGAATCTTAGTAATGTAATGACCGCGGTGCAGGGACTTTTCGTTATCCTCTTCCAAATGTTTGGTACATTCTGACTCAGCACATGCAACTTTAGTTACATTGATGTTTTTAACTTCATCCAAATATACTAATACTTACTCAAAAATTAAGTTTTTCAGGGAAGTTCGTAAGAATGGATTACGAATTTAGACTACCTATTTAAAAGGGAATTCATTGGCTTTTAACTTTATTTTTCATTCAAAATTTTAATTATAATATCTCAATATATAAACCTGTAACTTTGCTCTATTACTTTTTACCCGACTGCGATAGAAAGAGGGTTATGTTTTCATAAAAAATCTTGTCGCAATACCGAAAAATAGGTCGATAAATTGGTTGGGGTCCGACTTTTCACAAAAATTCTGTCTCGATACCGAAATTTCGGGGTTGGGAGGTGTTATTGTTGATCGAAGGTTGGGAGTCCATTATTTCTAGTCCAACTGATGGACTACGAAAATAATAATAATTTATTTATATTATGTAGAACAGATAATTATTACTTTGATAACGTAATAGTACCTACATAATCTTTTAAAGGCTTCTACTCAGCTTTTCTTAATTTCTATTGGTTATTTTGAGTGACATAACTTTAGGTCTTTCCGGGAATGCAGTACCTAGGTATTAATTTAATAATTCATGTGTTCACAGTAAATAAAAAATCTAAATAATTTACTAAATTAAATGTATATTTTTCAAAAATACTTTCTTAGTTAGATATAAGGCACAACAAGCAGGCACATACTGAGCATTTCATTGTACTTAGATACTTATGGAATTAAAAAAATCGTATAGGAATATAAAAATACATCAAACATCAAAAATTAACAAAATATCAAAGACAATTTCATTGTTAGACCTTTCTTACTTAATGCTATTATTTATCACATCTTTAGCCAAGGAATGTATGTATCTAGGATTTATGTAATTTTTTTATAAATCTTTATATAGGTACGTACTACGCCTTATCTTTCTTTACAACATCTTACTTAAACATTATTGAAAGTAAAAAATATTGTTATCATTTTCCTTAACAAATAAAAACTTTGATAACAACTCATGCAACAGCTTTAAAAAAAATTGCTTACATACTATTAATAGGCTTGCTATCGTTTATAAGGAACTTTATCATAATAAAATGTGCAAAAAAGCATCAAAAGTGCAGATTAGTTTTAACATAAAGACAAAAAAAAAATACGTAAAAGATCTTCAGATAAGACAGATTTAATTGCCGGAGATTCTATTACTCATATTCAGATCTTGTATGTAACAGATTGGTACACAGAACACTACAGTCTGTAAAATATAGCATGGTTAAATGACAGCTTATTCGTGGCAAAGCAAAACGTTGCTTCTGCACAACAAATATGGTCTAATTTTCTAGCATAAGCTACATTAAAAAATGTCGGATGCTGTTTTTTTATGCTATTGGAAGCATAAAAAACTTTATCTACACTCATGTTATTTATAATATTCGAATTATGAAGTAATGCCTGGACGTATATTGATACACTTTATGCCATAGTCAACTTTAAAAAATAAAAGTGTTTAATAATGGTCATTATGATACAACCGGATACAGCTTTCACTCATTATAAAACACTTATTTTTCTTAATTTTACAATCTCCATGGCAACCGTAGGATTTACCGGCCATGACTTCCACTCTTTCAGGCCCTTCTTTAGCCGGCAACAATGAGAAACTTTTTAAAATTAGAATTTTGAATTTAGAAGGTATAGACTCCTATCAGTGGGGTTTGGCGCCAATCCACATTTTATAATTAATATTTTTTTGCTTAATTTTTGAAATATATGATAAATGTAATGAGTGTAGATAAAGTAGTGTATGAGACTGCACATAACTCGGTATTAAAACACTCGTGGAATACTATTAAAAAACTCGCCAAGGCTCGTTTTTTAAACTCCCACTCGTGTTTTAATACCCCTCCTTATGCGACAGTCACATAAACTACTATTATGTTTTGCACGAATGAGCTGTTATTTTAATCATCCTATATTTTACGGACTGTAGGAAAGATGTTAAAAGTAGTAAGTAGGTGCGGAGCTACCTTTGCTCAAAAAAGCAATTTTCTCTTTGTACAATTTTGAACTTCCTCACGTTGTTATAGCAACGCGCTTGTGTTCGGTTCACGTCATTCAATACATACTTAATTCGTAATATATGCTCCTTGTTACCTCTTTCCTGTGTTCTGGGGGCCGATTCTCAGGCAATCGAGAAAAGTTCACATTTATAGCTCGAAATTCAAATATAACACAGTTTTTGTATTGTCAGAAATTCACAATCGAAAAAGTTCGATCGAAAACCAGTCGAACGCTACGAATGCTAAAAACCAATAGATGTTCGTATACGAACTTAGCTGTCAAAATGAATTTGTTGACATGTGAGACAGCTTAGTTTGTTTGAAACGTTCTAACTTTTCAATAGAAACCACAAACAAAATGTTCGACATACGAATTACCACACTGAAAAAGTTCGAATGCCTGAGAATCGGGCCCCTGATCCGATTCAAACTTACATCGCGAGACGATGCGCAGTCCACAAAAGGGTATTTTACTGTTATTTTTTTATTTACTTATTTAAAATTATTTTTTCAGCAACAAAAACAAGTAAGTAAGTAATTAAGTATTTTTTTAAATTATGTTGGAATTTTTTAAAGTTACTTATAGAGCATCAACCTTTCTAATAAGACAGAGAGAGAACGATTATCTTTGTGACGTCACCAAGTCAGTAGCGTCATAGATAGTCTCGCCATAGGAGATTTCGTTTTAGAAAGAGACATAGTCAAAATTGAACAGCTCATAATTCGCTTGTTTTAAACAGATTCAAATATTTTTTTTACAATTAGTATCTTTAACTTCATCATTAATTAAATAAGGTCAATGTGGGGAAGTCCGTCTAGGAGGTAAGTCCGTCTAGCGCCAATAACTTCCATTTTTGAATGACCAGCTTCTTATGCCTCGGTCGGTAAAACAGTATTACGGAGCTAGTTCGAACTGAGAATCATAGACGTCGCTAACATCATTAGGTTGAAAGAAATTGGTAGGCGATTTTTTTTCGCGTTTTGCACTTGAAGCTGGAGTGTAACGTCTCTTCAAAAAACTAAAAAAAAAGTAGAAAATCAATGGAGTTCTTGGAGTTTCTTTGATTACGCAAGTCATTTAGTGGTCCATATACTTATTTCTGGTGATGAATTCATTTATATCGCTTGAGTTTCGTAATTATTACCTGCAACAAATGTCTAACCACAAAATGTAATAGTTGGGAAGTCCGTCTGGCATACGTAAGGCAAGTCCGTCTATGACGGTCTTGCCTCAATTGCAGATATTGTCAACCTTTTCAGCTGCACGTATTTTACCTGCACGATAAAGCCGTGATATAGTTATATCCCTAGGGATATAATTATGTACCGTAAGATAGTAATGAATCGCTTTCGTATATCTACCTTACTAGGAATATAAAAATTGAATTAAAAATAAAGATTTATGTTTTACTTTTTTTCTTCTTTCTCTGTTTTCATCTGCGATCAGTCGTTATAGACTATGAGCAAATTTGATGAATTTTGATCAATTTGATGATGTTTTACTTGGTATTTTATTTTACAAAAAAGGAAATTGGATACATACAATTTTATTAAAAATGTTTGCAACCACTGTCACCAAAGATATAAAATAAAATAAACAATGACTTGCCTTAAAATAAAATAAACTCAATTATCTTTGAAATGTAAACCTTATAGACAAATACATAAATCACACATTTCAACGCTAGTTTTACGTCACTGCTAGAAACTGTTTTCATACATATTGGCTCACAAGTTATGGATATAGTGCTAGTAGACGGACTTACCCTAAACTGCACGGGAAGTCCGTCTACACGCCGTGTTTTAAAAAATAGCATATAAATCTAAAGATAATTGCAATTCATACTATTTTAAGACCAATATAGGTAAATAAATATATTACCTATAATCTCCGACGACACAAGTCACTTTAGAAAGCGTATCTCGATTCAATAAGTTCAGTTGAACTTAAATTTTAGAAAAGTATGCCGGACTTCCCCACATTGACCTTATCTACATTTCAAAAACAGTGAAATACCCCATTTAGAGGCACGCGGGGGGAGAGGTGGGGTCTCTATACTGCGCATAGTGGCTAACTTCACGGCCAATAAGATTGAATCGAACTGTAACTGCCTTAGTGATGGAACAATCTGAGATTGGTGTGCGCCAGAGTGATCTTGTGCTCGTTGCATGCATCTACCACTTCTTTATCGTTGTTGGACCCCGATGGACTGCCAATGTATTGTACGCCGCACTGTAATGATATAAAATATATAGAAAAACGTTATACCTACCTTAACAATGTTATGTTGAACTAAACTTTATCCACCTTGTTCCAAAACGTGGACTAAAATAGTCCTGGTTTAAAACTGGTACTAAACTGACGACCGATTTGGCGCAGGGGTAGGCTACCCACCTGCGCCAGTTGTCTCGGGTTCGATTCCCGAACAAGACAACTTGGTCTGGGTGTTAACTATGTACCTATATTAAGTATGTATTTACAAACAAAAGTATAAGTATATATTTATCCGTTATCAAGTTTTCCATGATACAGTTTCAGAATGAAATTAACATGGGCTTAGATAATTGGTGTGAATGTAAGAAGTTATAAAAATAAAAAAAAATTGGTGCAGTCACTTTCATTTTATCAGTTTTAAACCAGGTCTTACTTTAGTCCACGTTTTGGGATAAGGGGGTATAACTTATATAGATTGATTGTGTGAAGTGGGTCCACTCCACTGGTATTATTTAAATAATACTAGTCTACTAATAACTAATCTAATAAAGATAGACAGATAAAGATAAAGAATCGCGAAGCGTGTCTAAATTCATCAAAGAAGATTTATACCTGCACAGCCCTGTCGATGTTGTCTGAAGGGGACGAAAGCGTCTGACGCTAACGCGACCTTGTTCAGCTTGTTCAGTCAAAGATTGTCATTCCTCCAGGGAGTTCCATTGTTCTAGACTCCAGGGGCAAGTCTGATCCTGTTTAAAATGACAAAAAGAAATAGTCATACCTGCACAGCCCTGTCGATATTGTCTGAAGGGGAAGAAAGCGTCTGACGCTAACGCGACCTTGTCCAGCTTGTTCAGTCAAAGATTGTCATTCCTCCAGGGAGTTCCGAGACCAGACTCTGGGGGCAAGTCTGATCCTGTTAAAATGTCAAAAAGAAATAGTCCTACCTGCACAGCCCTGTCGATGTTGTCTGAAGGGGACGAAAGCGTCTGACGCTAACGCGACCTTGTTCAGCTAGTTCTGTCAAAGATTGTCATTCCTCCAGGGCGTTCCATTGTTCTAGACTCCTGGGGCAAGTCCGATCCTGTTAAAAATGTCAAAGAGAAATAGTCATACCTGCACAGCCCTGTCGATATTGTCTCTGAAGGGGAAGAAAGCGTCTGACGCTAACGCGACCTTGTCCAGTTTGCGCAGCCAATCCGCGCGCTCTTGCTCCGTCAGCATCGCTGGGGGTTCTCCCTCGAATAACGAGTTCCATTGCTCTAGGGGCAAATCGGATCCTGTTGACAAAAAAAGAACAAAAATTATGAAATAAAAAATCTGGACATTAAGAAAGGATTTTTGGAAAATCTCTCCTATGGGGATGAACCCCTAAAGGGGTAAAAAGGAGTCAAAGTCTCTGTATAAAACTTTTGTAAATATCTCAAGTCCACGGGGAAGAAGCCGCGGACGGAGCGCTAGTATTTTATAATTTTATTGTATAAAAATGAAACCAGTTATTATACTGTATACAGGGTGGAAAAAATATATGGGCCCTGGATAGCAGCTGCCTCTAACTAATCCTTTACTGAAGGAAAGATTTTTTATTTTTAAAATAAAACAAAACTACTATACTTTTTCAAAAAATCTGCATTTCGATGCGATAAAACTACAGAATGTTTTTTATTTATTTGACCCGGTTCTATTTCTGGGCGAATCAAGCGAAATTTAGAAAATTTTTGAATGCAGTTCTGTTTCTTTTAAAAATAAACTAATGTTTCCTTCCAGTAAAATGAGCTAACTAAAGAATTAAAGGCTACCCAGACTACCCTCCAGGGCCCATAATTTTATTCCACCCGACGACCACCGTGGTCGAGTGGTGTACGCAGCGGTTTTACCGCTGTATCTGGAAGGCCCGGGTTTGATACCGGTCGGGTAAATATTGAAAACGAACTTTTAAATATTTCTTTGGGTCTGGGTGTATGTGGTAATACCCGGCGTTGTTTCCAATTGCCATAACACTAGTGCTCAAGCTACTATTATTGGGACAATGTATGTGATGATAACCCCTGTTTAGCTGTCCCACTGACCCACCCACAGCGCCGCCTCGGTGCCGCCAGTCGTACAGTGTAGCTGTGTGTCACTGACCCACGGTGCCGCCCACGTAGTTGTCGACGGCGTTGGCGACGAGCGCGCGCGTGACGCCGGCGCGGAAGGCCATGGCGGCCACGCGCGGGTGGCGCCGCGCCCACCACAGCGCCGCCTCGGTGCCGCCAGTCGTACAGTGTAGCTGTGTGTCACTGACCCACGGTGCCGCCCACGTAGTTGTCGACGGCGTTGGCGACGAGCGCGCGCGTGACGCCGGCGCGGAAGGCCATGGCGGCCACGCGCGGGTGGCGCCGCGCCCACCACAGCGCCGCCTCGGTGCCGCCAGTCGTACAGTGTAGCTGTGTGTCACTGACCCACGGTGCCGCCCACGTAGTTGTCGACGGCGTTGGCGACGAGCGCGCGCGTGACGCCGGCGCGGAAGGCCATGGCGGCCACGCGCGGGTGGCGCCGCGCCCACCACAGCGCCGCCTCGGTGCCGCCAGTCGTACAGTGTAGCTGTGTGTCACTGACCCACGGTGCCGCCCACGTAGTTGTCGACGGCGTTGGCGACGAGCGCGCGCGTGACGCCGGCGCGGAAGGCCATGGCGGCCACGCGCGGGTGGCGCCGCGCCCACCACAGCGCCGCCTCGGTGCCGCCAGTCGTACAGTGTAGCTGTGTGTCACTGACCCACGGTGCCGCCCACGTAGTTGTCGACGGCGTTGGCGACGAGCGCGCGCGTGACGCCGGCGCGGAAGGCCATGGCGGCCACGCGCGGGTGGCGCCGCGCCCACCACAGCGCCGCCTTGGTGCCCGCCAGCCGCGTGCAGTGGATGCGGGACTGCTGGCCCGCGCCGATGCCTATCACCTGACGAACAATACATAATATGAATGGGACAAGAAAGAAGTGAATTATAAGTGTTTTTGAGACTAATACCTAAGACATCCTTCAACGCCCCAGAAATGAGACACAATAGATTTTCCATTGTTCTCCGGCCCTATTCGGCCGGTCAGATGTCAATGGAATTCGTTGGCGACGAATGGCGTCGTCGTATTTGACCATTTTTCATGGCCCTGAGTATTATTTTGAACAGGGATTTACATTTTAAAAGTTTTGAGTGAGCGGTAGGAAAATGTTGACGATTCATAAGTACATATTTATTGTCATGTGAATAAATAAATAAATATTTTGTTATTAGTCAGAAAGTCGGATGTGACATGTGACACCTAACGACCGATACAAATTATGTAGATATAAGTAACACGTCATGTTTTTAAACAATTCGCCCATAATTCAGATAATACTCACTTGACCTGCCCATCTCTAGCGAAGCAGACGGAGTTACTCTGAGTGTACTTCAGAGCAATAGTTGCCACGATGAGGTCTCTCACGGCGGTCTCGGGCAATGCCTTGTTCTGGGTCACTATGTTCTTGAACAGTTCGCCAATAATACAGATAATACTAACTTGTCCATCTCTAGCGAAGCAGACGGAGTTACTCTGAGTGTACTTCAGAGCAATAGTTGCCACAATTAGGTCTCTCACAGCAGTCTCGGGCAATGCCTTGTTCTGGGTCACTATGTTCTTGAACAGTTCGCGAGTGATCTTGACGTCGTTCCGTCTCTGCTCCAGAGTGAGACCGAAGATGGTCTTCTGCTCTAATAGGTCCGGTTCGTAGTTGGGGTCCATCTGGTAAAATTAAGATATTTATTAGAATTAGTTTAAAAGGAACGATTTATATTAGATCGTGCCAGGGGCATGCTGTACATAAGATGCGAACGGGCCACGGGTTTGAGCTAAAGGCTAATCGGACAGATATGTCCGATTAGGAGATTATCGAGGGATGCCTCGATATGATCTTGGCTGAGATCTCGTCGCATTTATCTGATAACGCAATTATTTCTACGTGCAAAGGCAATGCCTAAAATTGGCGTCTTTTTTTTTGTCTCGCGGCCATCAACAAAATGTTTGAACATCAATTCTTGATAGTATAACAAACAATATTGGCCAAGACAGTATAGCTGTAAACTCAGTCAGAACCAAGTTAGAACCATTCGTCCGTATATAGAACATTTTTAAAAACCGCAAATGGAACTTTGTCATTCATACAGACACTATGAAAAACAAAGTTAAGTTCTAGCTAGTCTCACTCGGTTCCAACTGAGTTTACAGGTATACTTCCTTTGCAAATATTGTCTGTAGTGCTGCCAACAAATTATATTACAATGTTTGGTTGATGGCCGCAAGAAAAAAAAGACGCCAGCTGCCATACAAAAATGGTCATTGTCCTTTCGTCTTCACCTACCTGTAAGACACAGTAGCTGCCTCCCTTCTTCTTCTTGAGGATTTCCAAAGCTTCCTTCGAGTAGCCCGGAGCCACTATGCCATCAGACACTTCCCTCGATATTATCTTGGCTGTGATCTCGTCGCATTCATCTGACAACGCGATGAAATCTCCGAATGAACTCATTCTGTCGGCGCCACGAGCGCGAGCGTAAGCGTTCGCGATGGGCGTCAACTTTGGAAGAAGATCGGCTACCATGCACACTTTGGCCTGTAAAGAAAACGAAGTTTAAGTACCAAATCACTTATGTATAATTTTGTTGACAATAGTTCAGATCGTTTAGCTAGAATCTAAATACCTACAGAGCGTAGAAAAAAAACACCAAAATACCAATACCACCAAATTGTTACTAACTAAACTAATAATTTCCAAAAAATACAAGTTCTCAGCGACTGAAAAGATTAGAGTGCAGAAAAACTTGCAGTGCAGTTTCGATTTATTGGCTCGACCATTGGTCTTATGGTCTTATCATGTTATGGTATTTTTTTATTTCATCCACAACGGGGTAGCACTTAGCCTTCATCACACATAGCAAGGTCTCCCGCCCCGTAAGATTTGTGAACCGATGGCGTAGCTTCATTTACGTTCACAAGGTGTTGTTACCTCAACCAAAATATTTATTTTTTATTTTACCTCCTCTTCAGTCAAAGTGACACCGACGGCAGCGCCGGCCGGCGACACGTGCTTGAAACTGGTCGCGGCGGGGAGCCCCAGGGCTTCCTTCAGCTCCTTCACCAGTTGCCACGCGTTGAGCGCGTCGCACAGGTTGATGAAACCGGGAGACCCGTTCAGGGTGGTTAAGGGCAAAGCGTCGCGAGTGGTGAACACCTGCGCTGGCTTCTGGTGGGGATTCATTCCTGTATTAAATTAGGAAGAGTTGAGGATGGTGATGCGACTCAAGGAGGGATTTTCTGACAGATGATTAAAAAAGAAAAAAGTTAGTTCCAAAAAACTCAACAGATGGCGTTCATCAGACATGGGTTTGCTTTTTTTTAATTTGCTGGCAAGGAGTCTACGTTAAGACGGTCAATGTTAAAAAAAAACACTTGCAGAAGGAAAAAAAACATTTACAGGACTGAAAAGGCTTATCTACAACTCGCGGTATGGTCGGTATGGTATTGCAACGCAAAACAAGAGGAATAGAATTATTTGACATTTCTTTTCTTCCGTCAACGTCATCTTTTTTTTGGCCTTGCACCTTCTTGCACAAGTTTGAAATACAAGTGTAGGTCAGATCAGATGAGATACATGTCAGGTCAGCGCCATCTATCGAGCTAATAAATAAACTTTTTTTTTTATTTGCTGGCAGAAAATCTCTCATTATGTACTGATAAAAAATAATGGAAAAACTAATTAGAAATTGGATAAAGCTTCGTTCAAATTGAGGCGAATCCCGCGCGGGACGCAGGACGCGATTCGCTCGCGCCGATTGCTTCAGCTAACTTGCATGGACGTGTACACATTGGCGCAAATAGTCGCACGTGCTGCGCGATATATACGCGGGATACTTAGTGCCTGATGATAAGTGTGAAACTCTCCAAATTCTTTGCGTTGAGTACTCAGCTCATGAACCTATTTTCTTCTTTTCTTCATCACATCTTGAGATTCTTCTTCAGTTAATGCTAGTAACAACAAAACCTCAGTTTCGGTATCAAAGGACATGTTTTGCTATTGAAAAACCAAAAATAATAACGCGCGGGATTCGCCTTAATTTGGAAGGCTAAGCGAGCGAGCGAATCGCGCAGATTCCCGTCCCGCATACCGCGCGGGATTCGCCTCAATTTAAACGGAGCCTAAATCAGAAATTCAATAATTTTTACTTTCACTCTAGGGGACCAGTCTGTTTTTTTTATTTATTTAAATTGTTTTTATAAATATCAGAAGCACAACGCAGGTATTTATTTTCAAATATTTTACATATTTTCGAAGATATAGATAGAGCATAAAACTTTCTTATGAGACAAGGACAGCGCTACCTACGTGTGACGTCACACGTAGGTGGCGCCATACTCCCGCCATATAAAATTTCGTTTTAGAAAGAGATAGCTAGAGTCAGGGTTGGTCACAATTCAGCAGCTTATTACTAGCTTGTTATCAAACAGATTGAACTTTTTATTTTCACTTTTTATACTTCAATCAGGCGTCTGTAACTCGATGTACTTGCGCGCAAATCTCGCCCTCACCGCATTAGGTCCGCAAAAGAGATAGAATATATGCGATAGAAAGAGATGCAACGACTGGCCGTTCGTAATTTGCGCCGTACAAGCTGAATTCCACTTTATTGCGTTATAGTTAGAGTTGCTATTTATTTAAATGGCTTAGCGGAGTGCAGTATCTGTTACTAGTAACTATTTAGTAATCTGTGCTTCAATGTTATATATAAATGTCACTTTTAAATATTGACATATCAATAACAGTCCGATCACAGCCATCTCTATCGTCTTCTACAAGCCATGCGCATAAAGTTGGCAACGTAGTTTTAAGTGAACCGATTTGACAGCGTTTGCACCGTTTGACAGGTAAACAGCGAGTAAACCTCGAGTACTGAATCCTATGGAGATGGCATATCTTCTATACATCTATACAAATAAATAAAATTGGAGTGTCTGTTTGTAACATTAAATAACCGCTTTTTACTACGTGTATATGATTAAATATACGATACATATACCAAAATGACATGTTTTACAATTTTTGTCTGTCTGTCTGTTTGTTCCGGCTAATCTCTGAAACGGCGGGACCGATTTTGACGGGACTTTTATTGGCAGGTACCTGATGTAAAAAGGAGTAACTTAGGCTGTTTTTTATTCCCGATAAATATCACATTCCCTCGGGATAACGTCATGTAGTCCACGCGGGCGAAGCCGCGGGCGGAAAGCTATTTGTTCTATATGAACTATCCGTTATACAAATATAAGCTAAACCGACATTGTACTCATAAACCTGTAGCCATCTTTTTCTATCTTACCTCCAATACTGCATGTAAAAAGAGACAGCAATATATTTATTCGACCTATTGTTGGCAACATTAAAACGTTACGTCATAGTAATGCATGATTGAGGCCGGTCGCCATTTTTATTTCTCGGTATGTGTAGGTATGCCTCACTTTTTCGTAGGTATGCCATATCCATAGGATTCGTACTCAGAGGAGTAAACCGGTTCACAGCAATGTTGTCGTTCCGTATCATAGCATGGCTTGTAGAAGACGATAGAGTCGGCTGTGGTCCGATCCATTATTCGTGATTATCAAACTTCGTAAGTTAGTAATCAAATCAAGTATAATCCTTTCCAAACCGATTGTCACTGCGCATAAACTATAAACGAACATGAAGTTCGTCACTTATCACTGGACGTGACTTCACGTCACTGGACTATACGTTGACGACCTCGACGTCATGCAAAGATAAATATAATCACCATATCTGAGTGTGAGTTGCGATTGCCCAGCTGAGTATTGCTTTCTAAAGTAGTCGGAAATGGCCAGATCATACTCCGAAGTATGTGTGAATGCCTTTAGCGCCAAACTCTTTCTGTAAAAGATTTTATTTATGTGTTTATGAAGTTTAAATGAAAAACAGCAACGGTAATCATATTTTTTAAGAAAAATAAAAGCTAGCTAGAATTTAGGAACATTTTTTAAATCATGGTCTTACCTAGTTTCCAATGAGGTTTGATGATCTTTAGTTTTCTTCAGTTCTTCAATGACTTTATCATAGTCTGCAGGATCGCACACAACAGTCACTCTGTCGTGGTTCTTCGCAGCTGCACGCAATAAGGTTACACCACCGATGTCAATGTTCTCAACAGCATCAGCTATGGTTACTTCCGGCTTGGAGACGGTTTCCACGAACGGATAAAGGTTGCATACTACAACGCTGATCATGTCAAACTTCTGGCGCTTCATGTCTGCCTGGTCGGAGTCTGTCAGCCTGTCAATGGTATCGTTATTGCATACATTGAGATGAAAGACAATGGCATATAAAAAAACAGATCCATTTGTTAGTAAACATATCTTACATCCTAATGTTAGTGACATACATACTATTATTTTGAAACTATTTTCGTGCCTGTTATACAAGATCGCACACAGTGGACTAGAACAGGAGAATCAAAGTGACTTCCTATAAACTTGAGAATGGAATTGGAGCTATCCCATACCCTGCAGAGCAGCGAGGCAGTTTTCTTCCGCATAATAGCGTAGAAGTCATCGACGATATGATATGCTTGTGCGATATATTTTGGTTCAATGTTTTGACGCGTCAAAAATATAGGCGAATGTCTACAGACTTGTTGAAGTCTAACAGCAAATGTGAGCTACATTCGATAGTCGACATCCCTGAGCTGCTCTGCTTTATAGTAGAAATGACGTTTGATGGAAAAGGTATAAAGGAGGTATCTACCCCCGTTTTAAACTGTTTCCGAATTGATATTGCGATAAAACTTTTAGGAATATTCTTAGCTTCCAGTTTGCCTTCGTCTTAGACCCCAGGCACGTCACTGACGTAAGAGTGTAGATTCGCTTTTTTTCTACAAAACTAAGTATTTTATATGCAACAAAAAATATGTAGGTACCTACCTGCCTAGCCTAGCATGACAATCATTATATCACGCGAAATGATATAGCACGTCATGCTGTCTTGCTTACACCTTAGTGGGGGTACCTAAGCAAGACAGCATGACGTGTTATATCATTATCGCGTGATAAAAGCCGCTTATGCAAGGCCGGCTGGCCAGTTATGCACTTTAAAAGCAACAAAAAATATATCATCATCATCATCATCAGCCTATTAACGTCCACTGCTGGACATAGGCCTCTCCAAGAGTACGCCATCGAGCACTATCAGTGGCTGCTCTCATCCAGCTCTTGCCAGCCACCCTGCAAAGATCGTCGCTCCACCTAGTCTGAGGGCGTCCTACACTACGTTTGCCGATTCGCGGTCTCCACTCTAGAACTCGCTTACCCCAGCGGTTATCGGTCCTGCGGCTTATATGGCCGGCCCACTGCCACTTCAGTTTGCTAATCCGGTGGGCTATGTCGATTACTTTGGTTCTCTGTCGGATTAACACGTTCCGGATTCTATCCTTTAGAGAAACTCCAAAAAATATATACCTGGCCAGAATGCCACCATGTACAGCCGGATGCAAGGACTTGACTCGGCCTCCGAGCATTTCTGGCGCCCCCGTAATGTCCGAAACATCGAGGACTTTGAGACCTGCATTGCGGAGGGCTGTCGCTGTACCTCCACTGCCCACCAAACCCAGGCCTATGTCTGACAAGCATTTGGCTAGGGGCACTAAGCCAGTCTTATCCGAAACACTGAGTAAAGCTGGAATAAAGAAACATTATGGTCAGAGTCATAGCCAAATAAGCCTCAATTAAACAGTAATAGCTACATAATATAATGTTGTAAGTTATTTAAAGTTACATTCTTTTAAGACTTTTTATTTGGCTATTTAAGTGTCAATTACACTTATCTATATATATAAAATATATTATAAATGTCTGTCCGTCTTTAACGTCGTAACGTGGCAACAGATCGACGTGAAGCCGCGGGCGGAAGGCTAGTATCAAAAAATAGTACCTACCTACTTAATGATAGTAAATTTTTTTAAGTTTAAAATTATTATTACTTTTTGCATTCGCGAATGTAGAATGATTTTCATTAAAATTAAGTATTATCAAAATTACACTGTCTCACAATTAGCTCCGATGGGACACAACACAAGCCAAGGACCTTTCACTGTCCAGGCGAATGCTCTAACTACTGAGCTACGGAGTCGTTTTGATTCCCAGCATAGTTAATTGCGAGATAGGTTGGTTTTTTTCTAATACTTCATTTTCAATATTTAATCGGTTTTTTTCCAATAGGTAGGTAGGTACATAAATATAATCGGTTACCTACAGTTAGAACCCGTTCTTAGCACTTCTTACATGACATCCCACACGAATATTTTTGATTAAAAAAATATTTTTCAGTTTCTTTTCTATGGAATGGAAGCCCCCTTATTTTTTTTATTTTTGTATTAAAATCGTAAAGCGGTTCACAGAATACCTACATCTACTTACCTACCAAGTTTCGACTCTCAATCTCAAGTCTTAATAGTTTTGGAAGGGTTCCGTTTTTGCCATTCAGCTACGGAACACTAAAAATTACTATCAGTGAAAACTAGATTCTAACTAGACAAAACGCGTTGTTTTGAAATTATTCAGTTAAAACCGTTTGGGGTCAGCGCAGACAGACCGGAAAAATCCTCGCGGAAATTTTTGAAGTCATTGAAAAATGAACCATGTCAGCATAGCCTAAAATACAAAATTGTATGAATATCAACAGAGAAAAAACCAAAATTTAACCAAGTTGTTAAATAAATTGCGTGAAAAAATCGGTGAAAATGTTTTATTTATATCAACAGAACAGTCAGCATCGCGTCGCCGTCGTCGGTCGCCTCGCGCGCATATTATTTTGTATTTTATACCATCGTCACTTGGTTCATTTTTCAATGACCTCAAAAATTTCCGCGAGGATTTTTCCGTTCTGTCTGCGCTGAGTGCTGACCCTTAAACCGAATATTGTAAAATTATTAAGGTGGAACATGTTTGGTTTCTGTAATTACTAGCTATCCGCCCGCGGCTTCGCCCGCGTGGACTACCTACAAGACGTTATCACGCGGAAATTTGATATTTTTCCTGGATAAAAAGTATCCTATGTTCCTCTCCTGGCTACAAAGTATTTGTGTCCCAAATTTCAACCAAATTCGTTTAGCCGTTTTGCCATGATTGAGCAACAAACATCTAAACTTTCACATTTATAATACTAGTAGGAAGTAGGATGGCAGGACATAATAATATGGAAGGTGCGAGGAGCGAAGCGACGAGCATGTTAGATTTACCGACTTTATACAATAGACTCCCCACACCCATTCTAGTTTAATTCGGCTCGCGCGGTTGGTTCATGTAAACCTAACATACACTAAACAGAAAACCTTTCTATGATACTGGTTAACAATGACCAAATAAAAAAGCAAAGGATCTTCGACAAAAAGTACAGAATAATGTGCGTCAAGTTAGCAGCCTCACAACAGAATTAGATGGTTTTGATTATGTCAAAAAATACTGTATAAATAGTGTTAAATAGTGATGTATATTAAATAAATAGTGTAACTTTGATTCAAAAGATATTTGAGTATCTTAGTGAGGCTGCTAACTTAACGTCAAGTTAGCAGTCACCTCAAGAAATACAGTTCGTATCAATGTGATTTATATGTCAAAAAATACTGTATAAATAGTGTATCGTAAACGCAAAATTTCAAAAGTAGTGCTTTAATACAAGCCGAGATATTAGGGTCTCTAAGTGGGCTGCTAACTTGACGTTTCTTGCGATGGAGATTCCAGGGAAACAGGTACAAGTTTTAAATAAATAAATACTTGAAAAAATACTGTGTGAAATAGTGAATCTTAGGATATAAATAAAAAAAGAATTCTTCTTTGCTATTTTCAAAAAATCTAATGTAAACTTCTACATAATAATCTGAATATATGCTGACGATCAATGTTGAACTTTGCTCCTTAGTAATAAGGTTCAAACTTTATTTCAATCGTGAAGTGCGTACTATCGAGCAAAAAAGTGAAATATATATTTTTGATTGTGTCAATACATACGTATAATCGGTTTAATGCTATTGATTAGGTATTTAAACAAATATATTTCTACCCACTTTTTAACCGACTTCAAAAAAAGAGGAGGTTCTCCATTCGACAGTATTTTTTTACGTATGTTTTACCATAACTTCGCCAGTTGTTAACCGATTTTAATAATTCTTTTTTTATCTGAAAGAAAATAGGTAGGTAGTTTATGTGTGGTATCATGAGAAAGTTAAAGTAGTCAGTTCAGTAGTTTTTTCACAATCCTGAAAAAACACATAGTTTTTGACTGGTAGTTCCTGCTTTACACGTCAATATCTTCGCGAACTATTGACCAATTTCAATGATTATTTTTTTATTCGAAAGAGTAAACTCCTGAGGTAGTCACATTGTTACCAAGTTAGGATCTGATGGTGGAATCCAGGGGAAATCGAGGAAAACCCGTAAATTTTATGGTAATTTACGTATTTTAAAGATTTTCTAAAGTTTTTTAAGTTGCATCTGGTAGTCATCATCACATGCTGATGAGCTGGTGATGGAAGGTACAACTCCTCAAATGTCGTTGATATGTAAAGATTTTTAGTTGTATTCTTTCAGGTTATTTAGATTAGATCGTTCTTTCATAAATAATAACTAATAAATAATAAATAATAAATAATAAATAATAAATAATAAATAATAAATAATGAATAATGAATAATGAATAATAAATAATAAATAATAAATAATAAATAATAAATAATAAATAATAAATAATAAATAATAAATAATAAATAATAAATAATAAATAATAAATGAGTGTTTGTACCAAAATTTTGAAGTCTCCGGCATTTCGGAAGCGTCCCATCTTGCAGCTCTCAATTTATTTCTCCGTTTACGCTGTTTGCGTCGATTATGTAGCTTGTATATTTTGTTTGTTTATAATATACTAGCGGATTCTCGCGGTTTCATCCACGTGGTACCTGAACGAATGTAGCTTTCTAATGATCAAAGAATTTTCTAAATCGGTCCAGTAGTTTCGGAGCCTATTCGATGAAAACAATTTAACAAACAAACAATCAAATCTTACCTCTTTATAATATTAGTACTTACTTATAGATAATTATATAATTTGTACCGCTTTAATTGTTTTCTGTTTCCCAACGGTTGACTGGCAAAAAATACTTTTAGTATTAAGTCCGCCTTGTATATTACATTACCTATGTATTATGCACAAAAGTTTATTAAATAAAATAAAAAAGAAATAATAACAAATATGCTAGCCCCAAGCTTATTTTTCACATACAAAAGTTCCAGCTAATTGAACTTTTGTCCAACGACACTTGGATCGCTTATTTTGACGTTTAGTCGTTGAAATCCGATCGAAACAAAGGTCATCTAAATAGTAGAATACCTTCGAGTTACGTTTTGAAACGATTAAAGGACGATTAATGTACCAGAATACACTTCGACGACACTTCGATAGAATCGCTGCCGCTCAAGTTCTATCGACAGTTGTGAATACGAATATGGTTTCAACGACTAAATCGCTACGATATCGTCACGGTTTATATTACGAGAATCGGGCTACTGGTCAAGGTCGCGGGAAGCCGCTGGATGCGGGCAGCGCAGGACCGATCGTTGTGGAGATCCTTGGGGGAGGCCTATGCCCAGCAGTGGGCGTCGTACGGCTGAAATGATGATGATACGATAGATTATGTATCATTTAAAATGACTGGAATAAAAAATTTGACAATATCAGTACGTCTAAAGAAAACTGTACACGACTGTACCTAAATTCGAATGTATGGTAGAAGTTAACATTAGATTTTTTGAAAATAGCAAAGAAGAATTCTTTTTTTATTTATATCATAAGATTCACTATTTCACACAGTAATTTTTCAAGTATTTATTTATTTAAAACTTGTACCTGTTTCCCTGGAATCTCCATCGCAAGAAACGTCAAGTTAGCAGCCCACTTAGAGACCCTAACATCTCGGCTTGTATTAAAGCACCACTTTTGAAATTTTGCGTTTACGATACACTATTTATACAGTATTTTTTGACATATAAATCACATTGATACGAACTGTATTTCTTGAGGTGACTGCTAACTTGACGTTAAGTGAGCAGCCTCACTAAGATACTGAAATATCTTTTGAATCAAAGTTACACTATTTATTTAATATACATCACTATTTAACACTATTTATACAGTATTTTTTGACATAATCAAAACCATCTAATTCTGTTGTGAGGCTGCTAACTTGACGCACATACAGAATAAGCATCAGATCCAGAGAAGACTAGAAACTAGAACATGACAATCTGGATAGCACTGCAGTATGCTACACAGATGGGACAAGAAAGGAATCAATTGGACTATCGGGAGCTGGGGTATACATAGCTAAACCCAACACTACAAGAACTACTTTTAATCTGGGCAAGTACGCCAGCGTGTTCCAGGCGGAAGTATTCGCGATACTGGAGTGTGCGAACATGATTAAAAGTGAGATAGGCAATTATAACGTAGGAATAATAATAATATATTGCGACAGTCAAGCTGCCATCAAGGCCCTTGACAAAACGGAGACTACTACTACTAGCCTTGGTGAAAGAATGCAAACAAAGCATTCAGGAACTTGCTAACTTGGTTAGGTAGAAGTTGCCTTGGTACCCGAACACGAAGATAACGAAGGCAATGAGGAAGCCGATGAATTAGCCAGGGGAGGAGCCGATGAACCCTTCATTGGCCCTGAACCAAGACTACCAATCGCATATAGAATTACTAAGAACATTATCGAGACCAGAACAATCAAAGAAACCAACCAAAGATGGATGAGAAGAAAGGACTGCAGACAGTCTAAGATCTTCATCAAATCGGTTGACAAGAAGAAAACTAGAGAACTTCTGAAACAGAGTAGGAGAAATATAAGAACGATTATAGGTGTACTTACTGGGCACTGCCGACTAAACAGACACCTATCAGTGATTAAACGGACAGAAGACGCTATCTGTCCGCAATGCAAAGAAAGTGAAGAAACAAGCTACCACTTCAAGGCAGAGTGCTCGATGTACGTATCACTGCGCTGGGACCTTTTTGGAACGGACAAGCTTAAGGAAGAGGATTTAAAGCAGTTAATGATAAGTCAACTCAGCAGGTACTGTAAGTGCACAGGTAGTTTCAAGGGTCCGACCTGCCTCCCCCCTTCTTTTCAGCTTTTTAGGGGACTTGGGGAACTGGGTGACTGATCACCCAACCGGACGGGCTTCGCTGGCGTCCCCCCTATTAATAATAATAATTAACCTAAGATGCTTGTCGCTTTGCCTCTCAGCTGCAGGCTGTAGACTAGTCCACATTTTAAAGCATGGTCATTATTACTTTAACTCACGATACGTAACCATAATGAAAAACGGGAATTTTAATATGTTTAAATTTGTTTCACTCTCGAAAACAAATTTAAGCATGGTTAAAACCTCATTATAATTATAGTTTTAACTGATATTTATTTTTGAGCCGCAGTTAATTCTACTTTTAACATTGGCATTTTCGGTGGAGATACGACGACGACTACACCAGCCGCACAAGCGGCTACCACCGACACCGCCGAGCCGGCCGCAGCGGAGATGCAAATCGACGCTGCTGCTGCCGGCCCCTCCGGCAGAGAGGCTCCGCCGACGAGCGAGGAACTCCAGCTGGGGCTCGACGAGTTGGCCTTGGAGGACGTTGTCTGCGAAGATGGCGTCCCCTTCTAAGGCCCAACTCATTCAGACAAACCTCCAGCACAGCATAACCGCAACGGCTCAACTCCGACGCTGGCTGGAGACTAACAAAACGACGGTCGCTCTGATCCAGGAGCCGTGGATCAGGGGCGGCACTGTGCGAGGACTCTCCAGTATTGGAGGTAAGCTCATACATGCCGCCAGTGGTGATGTAAGATCGTGCATATACACATCAAACGATATCGAAACACAGCCTTTACTAAATTTCTGTTCCAGAGATTTAAGCACTACTAAGCTGAAAATTAACAATGGAAATAACAGCCAGGAGTTGGTCCTGGCATCAGCATACATGCCTGAGGGGGAGCGAGCGCCACCTGAGGAGGTCGTATTGCTTGCTCGATACTGCAGGGAAAACAACATTGAGCTGATCATCTCAACAGACTCCAATGCCCACCATCCGTTGTGGGGAGAGGAGAAAAGCAACACTAGAGGTAATGATCTTGTAGAATTTCTACTTACAACCAATCTAGAAATAATTAATATAATAAACAAACCGACTTTCGTCGCAAAGAGATGTAGAGGGACGATTGTCGACCTAACACTTGCAACACCGCTAGCGGCATCTTTGATAACGGGCTGGCACGTCTCAGATGAAGCCTCATGCTCAGATCATAGATGGCTACTGTTCAACTTACAGGTACCTACTGTTACTATTGGCCCTAAAAGGTATCCAAGAAAACAAACAGACAACGTTACAGAACACTCCTAGCAGAGCAACTTGACATAGGCTGCGAAAGGTGGGACCTCTCGACCGCCGCGCAGCTAGAGGAACAGGTAGTAAAATTCACAAACACCATAATACAATGCTTTGAAGACGCCTGTCCCCTGAGAGTTCCCGGCTCGGCAGGCTCCGGCAAACACCAATGGTGGGGTCCGGAGCTTGAAAGGCAACGTGAACTGGTCAGGAAAAGGCTGAACAGGGCAATGAACACCTGCGACGACCACGACTGGGACCGATATAAGGCTGCTAAGGCAGAATATAAACGCAAGATAAGGTATTGGAGGACCTCATCCTGGAGAAGCTTCAGTAATGAGATAAGCTCCACTAAACAGGCAAATTGGGTAAGGAAAGTTTTGTCTAACCAGGGTCCTGGCCCGCTAGGCAACCTGAAGAAACCCGATGGCACGATGTCTCGCTGCCAGGAGGAGACAAATGCTATCCTAATACAGACCCATTTTCCGGACTGTCAACTAGTACAACAGGTAAGCTGGCAAGACGAACCTGTGCAACCCACCGAAAACTGTTGGCACCATGCCGAACAGGTAATAACACCTGAAAAGGTAAGAAGTGCTATTAAGAGCTTCTGCCCTTTCAAGGCGGCCGGAACGGACAACATCTTTCCGGCATTACTACAATGGGGAGAGAAGCAGGTAGTTCCAGCCCTCACCCGTCTGTTACAAGCCTGTTTGGCGCATCGCTACACTCCGCACCTATGGAGAGAAGTCAAGGTAGTGTTTATACCTAAACCAGGTAAACCCGACTACACTAATCCAAAGGCCTTCAGACCGATCAGCCTCACAACCTTCCTGTTGAAGACTATGGAAAGAGTCTGTGAGTGGTACCTACGAAGTGGAGCGTTGGCTAACCTCCCACTACATAAACATCAGCATGCTTACAGCGCTGGAAAATCGACAGAATCAGCTCTTCATCAACTACAGTCGTCACAAATTAAGATGCCCGTTTTGACACATGCCAAAGTGACGTGATTAGGCATGTAACCACACGAGTCTGTGATCGATTCTCGCGATTAATCGATTAAGGTTCTGAGTAATTAATCGATTATGGGTAAGGCTCATATTTTTTGCACTAATCGCACAAAGGAGATCACAACGGAATGTGTCACTACTGAAATTATGTGTTACAACGGAATTTGTAAACCTTTGTACACAAAGACTGTGTTTTTGCATTTTAGAAAGGGGTATTTAGTTCGTGTGTTTATGTTTGTCTTTTTTAGTGTTTTGTTTATTCAGTTTTCGTTATTCTGTGTGTAATAAATTGATAAAATAATTATTATTATTAAATAAAAAATATGAATTTCTGTGCATATTTTTTTATTTTTCCATATTAATAAACTTATTTTTAGCTCTTAGCAAATATCACAAATCAATTAAGATGCTTAAGGTTGTTGCTATCGCTCGGTAAAACTCAAGTCTCAAAAAGATGGCGCTACTTACGCAAATTTGGATTTTTTAATTATATAAGTAAGAAAGTTTTCCATTTTCATACTTTAATATCATCCAGGTATCCATCCAAGTATTAGTTATATGTGCTTAGAGGTCGTAAAAATATGTAGTGATAATAAATGAAATTAATCTTAAATTTAACAATTTACACTTCCCTTTATAATTTCCGTTGTGACACGTCGCACAAATTTGTGTCACTTTGTCGCACAACGGATAGAATTTTTAACACGTCCTAACCTAAAAAAAATCATAACTTAAACATTAATGAGCTTATCCTTCGAAATTTGTCACAATTCATAAAAGGAATTAATGTTTTACTTGATTTTTAACTCCAAATCAAGATAGCTATTTAATTAATGATAATACAAAAGAATAAACCTTACCTTTTCTTAACGACACTCGGCAGGTTCCAGCACTTTTTTCCAAATGACACGATAAAAAAGATGGTGGAATCGTTCAGAAATGTGTCAAGCATGATGGGCCAGTGTTGCCACTTTAAATAAATGAATCTTTATGGTAGATTATTATAAAGTCTGAGAAATATCGCGTCGCACACCTGAAGTATTACAACTGAACAGAATTTGGGACACCTATAAATTTGTGAATAAAAACAATACAACTGATAAATTGTAGCCTATTTTAGTTTTAATTTTGTAGCTATGATCCAATAGAACCAGTTATATGCGAAAATAAAAAGTTATAGTCATAAAAAACTGTAAATACCAATCATTTGAGTCGAGTAAGCGTTTGCGGACATCAACAAATTGTATGGCAGAAAAAAGTAGCCCTTTTTTGACATTAATGTATTAAATGTAAACAATAGGAATATATTTATAAAAAAAATAAACATAATAAAGAAATATACGTCCTTTTGTGTGTTTTTATTAAAAGTGGAATAAAAATAAAAATGAAAATTATTTTTATATTCAAACTCTTGGGACAGCAAATTTTTACAAAATGTGCAAAAACTATGAGCCTTACCCTTATAGTAGATTTGCAAGTTATGTGGATTAAGACTAAAGTTATTATTATAAAATGTTAAACTTACTATATAGGTACCTACTTATACTTTTAATAAACATATTATTAAAGTATAAAGTGACCTTTTATGGTCTAGAAACTTGAATCGAATCCACTTAAATTGCATCATTTATATGAAAGTGCATGTATTTTAACTACAGCTCACAGCACAGACATGCTCATAGAGTAGTACATACATTACTTATAGCGGCCTGTATACGTTGGCCCAATCATTGGCCAATACGTGTCGGTCATTGACACTTTTGAAAGAACCTTTTCAAATTTGTTCGTTCCAAAGTGTCAATGTACGATGTATTGGCCAGTGGTCGGGCCAACGTGTACAGGCCGCTTATGGTGAACGCACGCTTGTCCCATGCGAACGCATCGAACGAGCCGAACGAAACGTATTTTAAGAAATCTCTAGAAAAGTGAACGTGACGATTCGACATGATGAGGTGTGCAAGGTTGTCTAGGTTTTATCTAAAGCCCCCAGTACACGTTGGCCGACCATGGTCGGCGACCATGATCAATACATCGTACATTGACACTTTTGAACGAACAAGTTTAAAAAGGTTCTTTCAAAAGTGTCAATGTACGATGTATTGGTCATGGTCGCCGACCATGATCGGCCATCGTGTACTGGGGGCTTAAAGAGTTTTTTCATTCGGTTCGTTCTAAACGTTCTTCTTGGATAAGTGTGCGTTTACCTAGAAACCATTTTATCGAAATCATTGTTACCAATTCATAATTTCATTAATGCTTTAAGCGCCAATCTAGTTTTCACACAAAAAAGATCAATTTTACAAATTAATCTATTAAAGTGGTTATATATAACGATTATTTCGATAAAATTGAATGAAGCTGGAAAAATCCTGCACACAACGGTTACAACACTAGTGATTAAAAAAATAAAGACTGAGAACGTAACTGTTTTTCGAGACGCTTCGTAGTTAATCGAATCTGCGTTTACTTTAGAATTAACGCAAAAATAATAGGCGGAATACACTTTGCCTTATTTTATGATGCGTTAAAAAATGTAACATAGTATTTTCAAACACCTTTGATAAGTAATCAGCATTTATTTGATTTTTTGGTTTTCGTAACAAGTTACATTCTAGAGTCATTACCATGTGTCAAAACGGGCATCTTAATTTGTGACGACTGTAGTCGGTAAGATAGAGGAGGCTCTCCAAAATAAACTTATCTGTTTAGGCACCTTCATTGACATAGAGGGCGCTTTCGATAAAACTACATTCACCAGCATCGAGGCAGCACTAAGGAGACACGGTGTTGATAAACAACTCATAGACTGGATCGTGAACATGTTACGCAATAGAACGGTACAGGTGTCAGGAGACGTCACCCAAAGGGCTCTGGTGGCGAGGGGATGCCCCCAAGGAGGTGTGCTCTCTCCACTTCTGTGGAACTTGGTGGTAGACGACCTGATATCACATCTAAACTCTAACTACTTCTATACTATAGGATATGCGGACGACATTACCATATTAACCATAGGTAACCAGGCCGGCATAACCTGTAACACCATGCAAGCAGCCCTGAAAAAGGTTGAAGAATGGTGCCAACGAAAAGACCTGACCGTCAACCCTACGAAGACGGAAATGGTAATGTTCACGAACAAGCGCCTGGTAGGCGATTTCCGTCGGCCGAAGCTGTTTGGAACTACACTACAACTATCTAACGAGGTAAAGTACCAAGGCATAATCCTAGACAGCAAACTAAACTGGAACAGCCACTTGGAGTATAAAACGCAGTCGGCCAGCGTCATACTATGGCAGTGCCGGAAGATGATTGGCAAACGCTGGGGTCTAGCACCCAAACTATTCCTCTGGCTATACAACACGATCATAAAACCCCTGGTAAGCTATGGATCTGTAGTATGGTGGCAAAAGGCCGCTCCAACCACTGGCGCAAAAAAACTACAGGGACTACAACGTCAGGCCTGCTGCGCTCTCACAGGTTGCATGAGCACAGCCCCCACAGCGGCTCTAGAGGTAATGCTGAACCTAACACCACTGCATCTCCACATTCAACAGGAGGCAGCCAAAACAGCTCTAAGACTAAAACAACTGGGATCTCTAAAATTCGAAAGGGTAAAACATCTCAGTGTATTACTGAAGGACTGGCTAAACGACCCTCTTATCGAAGCAGTATGCGACAAGGTCAAGCCAACCTTCATTTTCGACAAAAAATACAGAATACACCTGATAGACGACATCAGCTCAGGAAAAACACACAAGGCTCTCCTCATTTACACTGACGGCTCCAAGACCTCATCGGGCACAGGGTCGGGTGTCTTCTCAGAGGACCTCAACATACAAATTGCATCCCCCTTAGGCTCATACAACACGGTCTTTCAGGCCGAGTGCATGGGCATAATAATGGCGGCTCGGGCAATCGAAACAAGAGAGATAAAAGACCGCGACATCTTAATTCTCTCCGACAGTAAATCCGTCCTACAAGCTCTCCAGGGAAGTCGCATCACATCGAGCCTTTTACTTGAGTGTCACCACGCCTTAAATACAGTAGGTGCACTTAATACTATTACTATCCAATGGATCAAAGGTCACAGCGGATCACGTGGAAACGATGCAGCCGACGAACTGGCCAGACGCGCATCCGGCTCGACGCCTGTTGGCCCAGAGCCGATCGCGCCCATCCCGACGAGCTGGTATGCAAATAAGATCCGTGAACGCACTACAGAATTACACCAACAGAACTGGAGCTCGCTGGATTCGTGCAGACAGGCGAAGCTCGCACTGCCGCGCGTGGACGCGCGTTTATCCAGGGCCCTGATACAACTGTGCAGACCGCAACTTCGCCTGGTAACAGGTGCCATTACTGGTCATGGACAATTTAACAGACATCTTTTTAATTTAGGTGTCACCGACAGTCCCCTATGCAGAGGATGCATGGAGGAAGAAGAAACAGCTGCCCACGTACTGCTGGAATGCAGGGGGGTGGCCCCCTACCGGGCGAGGTACCTCGGCTCGCCGGGCAGCGTCCAGGAAGCGATCACTAATGTGAAAGCTCTTGGAGCGTTCCTGGCTGAGCTGGGCTGGCTGGAGTGATCTGGCCGCGCACCCTCCGGACGCAAAATAGGCGCAATAGACGTCGAGTTGCGGAAACCGCCCGTATTGTTAAGAAGAAGAAGAAGAAGAACATTGGCATTTAGTAAAAACTAGTTTAAACAAGTGAAAATGCGTTTTAACTTAAAACTAGTTTTAACTGAACCATATCTACATTACTAATAAAATTCTTAATTACAGTTACTAACCTAATTTTCCGTTGGCTGCCATGTCTGATGGTTTTGAATCTTTATGATAAACTGGCGTGCTGAATATAACTTATAATGAGTAGATATTGTATCACAGTTGACCTCACGCAGGGGTTCCTGATAAAGATATTAAGTTGTTTGTAAAGTGGACAAACATGTATAGGGTTGCCTCCTTCATCACATAAATGACATCATTTGTTTTATATGTAGGATATTTATCTTGGTGATCTTTTAATGCATTGATTGTTATCAAGATTCAGCCATTACATAGTAATAGATGAATATAACAGGGTATTGTGCAGAAGCTTATGAAAAATATAGGTAAATATCATATCAAGCAGAAGTCCAATTAAGCCTACCCCCTCCCTATTAAATTGATTGTCAGGCTGGCTAAGTCGTAGGATTTATGTGTAAAAGTAAATCTTGTCTTAAAATAAATGTAAAAATTTTAAAGAAAAGCATTTGACAGTGCTGTTAACAAAGTGGAGGACACAGAATGAAAATAGCATTTAAAAAATCATAAATAATTCAACTAATGGATAATATCCATTTTCTTAATTTTATTAAGGTTTTGATAACCCTTATTTATTTACGTCAAAGTTTAGATAAATATGATGTAAATAATGGTATTGTTGCTGTTATTTTATCTGGTGTTTGTTGAGGTATTATTATTTTCGTCATATATTTAAGACTATCTAACTATTTAAGTGAAATATGAAAAATAGAGAGAGTTTAGACTCTGACTCTGAATAGACTTTAGCGTCTATTACTTACTTAAAACATATATTAATATTTCAATCAAAACTTGATTATCAGCTACTACAACATATACTTACTTACATAATTTTTATTTAATCTATCTAAGATAGATTGTAGATTTATGTTAAAAAAAAATAATAGATCATCACAATGCATCCAAATTACAAATAAGTACTGAATTAAGAAATATAGCATTAAGAATATTATTTATAGTTATTAAAGCAAGATCCCAGGAGCTGTACATACCGGATATCGCTCTGAAGTTTGGCAAGTATACCAGGCTTCAAATTAATACAGATACCTAAATCGAGCAACAATTAGGCCAAATTGGCAAACCCCGATTCATGATCGTCAAACATTGTTATCTTCCAAACAACTTCGGCAAATAGTACAATACGAATGTTCATACTTTAATTTACCTGTTTTAAGTTGAAGCCCGGCAGATATGCCGGTTAGCTGGTAGGGTCCCAGGGCCGACAGACCTTATTTATTTTCTGATGACTAAAATGTGTGGGATTAGGTAGTGTTTTTGAGTCTTTTAAAAGTAAGTATACTCGCTAGCTTGGGCAGACGGTCAATTTACAGGTACCTGGTGCTCAAGGTAAGGAACAAGAATAGTAGGTAACTTTTAAAATTTCTGTCTTGATTTATATATATGATACTCAGAGAGCTATGCATCCAAATCAATTAGAGGGGCCAAACATCCCTCCAGCCAGACGTAAGTACATAAAGCTTCGCTTTAAGAGTGAGGGCGAGCGTGATAATTCTATTCTAGTTTTACGAGTTATGACACAGCTTTACAAAACTTCTGAATACTTGTAAAAAGTGGTACGCCACTACAGATTATTATCTTACATGACATAAGATAAGACGCTGAAGAATACACAATACACATACACATGTAGTTGTAGAAAAAGATTAATTTTAAACTTAAAAACTAACCTCAAAATTACCTCTCAAACAAACATGTTCGTTTTTAATAGAACAGGCTAGGGCATGGCCCGCTATTATTTCTCTCTCGGCTGCTTGCACAAATTATATAGACTAGTACAGATAGGAATCAAGCCTTATAGCGGCCGTTTGTTAGTGAATGACAGCTTGCCCCGTTGATTTTGACAACATAGTGCTGTCAATACTATCGACGCCCTTGATACGTTATCGATAAATGTGTAAATCATCGACATTTAGTTACAACCCTAGTGATATTAATTTTTAAATAAATCCTGCAAGTAAAAAAAACTCATTTGTTGATGAAAAAAAGGCGTTTATTACTACATAGTTTATTTTATTAAATACAAAGTACATAAGTGTAAGTTAAGATTTACAAAAAGCAAAGAATGAGAGTAATGAAATTATTACTCTTACTTACATTGAATTTATACATAAACTAAGAATTAAACACTCAGTTGCAGAAAGCTCTCATCAAATCTATTGCTGTCACTTATTTTCTTGACAACGAAAAAGTGACAGCAATAGATTTAGTGAAGCATTAACAGAACTTTAATGGAGCTTTCTGCAACTGGGTGCTAAACACTTTAATAGCCAATAAAAGAAAACATAAACTGCTTGCAAATATTTTTTACGCACAAACGCTATTGCTTTCAATGCAAAACACAATAACTTAAAATAGTTAAACATTATAATACAGTATGTAATAATATAGCGACTAACAGTAGTAATTTGCACCATAATTATTCTGTTTTGATAATTTATTACTGCAGAAATAGGCAGACATGGGTATCTTCGCAGCACTCCATGGACCTCTTTGACACTCAAGTTATCTGAAAAGATTAGATTTTGTTACTAAGTATAGATTTTAGATATTGTTACTACTGCCATAACATTTCCTAAACAAATAAGTGAAAGCTGAATAGTTTGTAAATCAAGAAAGAGTAGTGTGGCTAAAGCACATTGTTTGTTGTGCCGGTATGCACATAGTTATGGATAATCAACGTTTCTAGATAATAGTAAATAAGTAGGTAAGCTTTGTGCATAAGACTTATAATATGTATATAGTGTGTATAAGTAAAATCTAAGATAGTAGCAGTAACAGTTTAATAACACAGTCATAAGACAATCACAATAAACCGTCATTCGTACCGACACCACAACAATTTCTTATCCTGCCGGAACATTTGTTATAATTCTGTTCCGTTTGTCAAAAATATGAATTTGCTGATAAGTCAGTTTTAAATGCTTCGACAAATTTATTAAATTACATTGTTATTTTCTCTCGATTTAGTATTAACAACTTTACTAACTCCACACAATTGAAACTAGTTAAATGTGTCCCAAGGTACCTTATCTACTGTAAAGCAGTACCTAATAGTATATCACAATATGATATCACTGCTAAATGGATATTGAAATTATTATGAAGATTTTTCAACAAACTAATCAATAATTAATTTTAATATACAAAGGTTAGGTACATTCATATATAAAAATTAAACAAACATTACCTTTCATTCATAACTTTCTGAAAATCTTCTTTGCTCCGGATTGTGAACTGTATTTTGTATTTTTAAAATGCGCTTCCTCTCCTCTTCCACCAAGTTGCGTACCCGACCGACAGGATCCATATTGATCTTAAGATTATAAGCTTTTACCACCTTATGTACACTATAGTTAGCAATAAATGATTGAGTAGGTATTGAGTATTTTCTTATGATTTGTTCTATGAAATACAAAGTTGCCTCTTGGAATTTGCCTGAAACAACAAACTCAAATATAGGTAGGTAGGTATACCTACAGAATTATTGATACATAAAACTACGTAAATAGTATTTACTCACGTACCGTAGGCACCTTCGAATACCGTAAGTATACATTATATCAAAAAAACAATACAAAATGAAATGTTGAATGCAATAATAATAGAAAGAAAACCGAAATGAATTTTGTAAAAAACTGAAAAAACATAAACTCAGTGTTGCCAGATGCCCGTGTTGCATTCTCCGAAATCCCGAAAATCCGAAATCCTCAAAACGCTGATTTTTAAGAAAAAGCCCCACAACAACCCGAAACACTTGAAAAGGCGTTCTTCTATCTCACTGATTACTCGATTAAGCTTTTTTTAGAGTGTGGCAGAGTAGATCACTTGCACCAAGAACACTGATTGCTATATATATAATCAGTTCCAAGCGCTAAAACACACTTAAAATATTATTTTTGCCATGAAAAAATACCCCACATCCCCCCAAAGTCAAAACTCTTCCTCCCGAAAATGTCCTCCACTGCCCAAAATAATCCCGAATTTGGAGGGTAGTCACCCCAATCCGGCAACACTGCTTAAACTATACGTCAAAAGTGACCGTATTAATTTTAGCCAATGGGATTCACTTGCGGCACAGAAACAAAATGGCGGTCTTAATTATAGCCAATGAATGGACCGGGGAAATTGCAGTCACTAAGTTTTGACCCAATCTATGGGTGATTCCAACGCCTGGCTGCTTGGCAACGAGTGAGATAGAAGATGGCTTTGGCTAGGGTCTAAAACCATAGTGCCTCGAATCGAATAAATATTCTCGTCAATCGTCAATCTCGTCATTACAGTCGTCACATCACAAAAGAGGCCCGTTTTGTTTTGATTTGACCATTTGAGTCTGTGGTCGATTCTCACGATTAATCGATTAAGGTTCTGAGTAATAAATTGACGTAGTGATTACATGCTCTTTGAATTGATTATAGTAGGTTTGTAACTTATGTGGATTAAAAGACTAAACTAATTATTATAAAGGTTGAAAGATGTTAAACTTACTATATAAGTACTTATACTTTTAATAAACATATTATTAAAGTATAAATAGACCTTTTATGGTATGAATCAAATCATAATGTGTGTCTCAGGGCAGGGTTTCTGTATTAAAACCATTCAATATGTAACAACATTTATGTAAGTACCCAGTACATGTCGCTTCACTCACACCATCATCAGTCACAATATCAATTAAAACCAAACGCCACCTTAGTCGTCCCGTCTGTCAAGACAGACTCGTCATTGAAGGAGTTATCTTCGATTCAGTGAGTCACTATATTTCATTAGCACAATTATTATTTTTTAATATATAGTACCTACTCTGTGATTATTATTCTTGTAGAGAAAAAACCATGCATCCACCGTTTGTTGAGATTCGCCACCAAGGACCAAGGCAGAATCCGCGGTATCCGCTTGTCAAAGTGACAGCTCTGTATGACGTATTTGCGCAGACTATAACACCATGTTCTATAGTCTGTGCTATAGTGCATGTATCAAAGATGTACTAATAAACTACATCTTTGGCATGTATTGTATGTAATCGTACTAAATGTACTAACTATGCACTATGCTAACACTAAATCGTGTACTAAATATTACCGTTACAGTCGGCCATCCTTCAATAACGAGTCTCTTCGTTATAGTAGATTATAGATAACTATAACAACAATCTAAGTTGTGATAAACTGTCTAATAATAATATATTCGAGCATTAATAATTATAATAATTTTAACAAATGTTATTGCTACTAACCAAATAACCACTATTTCACATACAAACTTTATCCCCCTTATTACAAAACGCAGACTAAAATTAGTACAGGGATTAAACCTCTGAGTACTGAATCCTATGGAGATGGCATATTGATCTATATGAACTATCGGTTATACAAATATGAGCTAAATCGACATTGTACTCATAAACCTGTAGCCATCTCGTTCTATCTTACCTCCAATACTTCATGTAAAAAGAGACAGCAATATATTTATTCGACCTATTTTTTGGCAACATTGAAACGTGACGTCATCGTAATGCATGATTGAAGCCGGTCGCCATTTAGGTTTCTCGGTATGTGAGCTGTCAACGCGAGTTGTATTTGCAGTGTTTTGTGATAAAAGTCTTTTAATTTGAGACTATTATGTGAATAAAAGGTATTAATAAGTGAGAGAAAGCAACAAGGAACATGTCTAATTGCAGTGTGGTAGTTTGTGGCATCAAAAAAAGTGAAAATCGTCCAAACATTACATTACACCGGTACGTACTATTTATTTTGCAAAAACACCAAAACAATACAATAAATGCCTTGTGTTTTGGTTTTCCTGTGAATAGTTTACTTAGAATTCATACCAAATGTAGCTTACTACTTATTTTGGTGAGTTTTGTTGGTGTATTTCAAGAAAATATAAATTTGTTTGTTTTGCGCTAGGGTTGCCCTTATAGCATTTTTCTTATCGAATTATCGATATTTTCAAATTTCAAGTGTAAATTGAGTGTATTAATTTTAAACTGTTTTTATTGTTTTAGGTTGCCTAAAAATAACAAAAAAAGAAAAATATGGCTGGAACAATGCAAAAGGAAAATTTAAAGACTCGTACGGAAACTATTTTTATGTGCTCTTTTCATTTTGAAGAACAGTTTCAAACGTCAACGACAGTTTAAGTTTTGAAAAAGACGTTAATTAGGCCACTGGCAAAATCGAAATTATAGTGCGACAACGTTTTCTGTTCCGGTTGCCAAAAACTGGATACTTATATATAACGTGTTTTTTTAATGTCATTTTGCTGTAAAGTTGTTGTCCAACTTTCATTCATTCTAGCACATTAAAAGTAAGTATATTTTTTACCACTAGATGTCGCTTCGCTATATTCTAGATATATAAAAAATATGATTGTTAGTAAAGATCTCGATTCAAACTGTTTATTATTTTATTACTTAATAATGCTTGTTTTTTTTTTTTTGAGACATTTCTTTTTTCTATGGTAGGTAGGTACCTAGTAGGCATTCTCCTTTGTGATTTATATTGTAATGTCTGTTATGTAAAAAAAACCAATCCTTGTTGTATAAACATAATAGGTTTTTATAATATGGAGCTTTTTGTTTTATTTCATTACCTTTTTTTACTTAAACTGGTTCTCGCGACCTTTGATCTGGAATTCTACGGAGGTCTCGCATGTGTATAGACGCGTGACTCGGAAAACATAAAAAATTTGATCATAAAATTGCAGTTGCTAAGTAAAGGCGAGTAGAGCCGACAAGTGGGGCGCCCTCAATCAAATTTATTGCTCGCTAAGTATTAATGTATCTACAATCGTATAGATTGAAGCTAAGGTCGTGTAGTTTATTTACAAACTATAACCTCAGTAAAATATAGTAGGTTGGTCTTTTATCTACTACTACTGCAACATGAACTGTATTTTACTAAGGTTAGTTTGTAAATAAACTACAGGACCTTATTTTTAATCTGTATCTGCGTTAGAATTTTTGATACATTATGTACTTAACAAGCAATAAATTTTATAATAAATTGAATAACATGCGGATCCTCGCGGTTTTACCCGCATGGTACTCGTTCTCATGGGAATATCACGATAAAATATAGCTTATGTCACTCGGAAAGAATGTAGCTTTCTAATGGTCAAGAAATTTCTAAAGTCTAGTAGTTTTGGAACCTATTAAATTCAAACAACAACAAATCAAATCTTTCCTGTTTACGATATTACTATAGATGAGGAAGCACTTGGTGGCTCTTCTCACCTTGAAGCCCCCAGTACAGGATGGCTACTCATGTTCGTCGACCATGATGGGCCATCATGTACAGGGGCGGTTTGCGTTGCTCGCAGGCGACAATCACACGCAAACTCTCACACCGGGGGCTTTAAGCCCTCAGTACAGGCCATGGCCGATCAAGTTGGCCGACCATGTTGGCCATCGTGTACAGGGCCGGTTTGCGTTGCTCACAGACGGCAATCACACGCAAACCGGCCCTGTACACGATGGCCCATCATGGTCGGCCAACATGATCGGCCTTCCTGTACTGGGGGCTTAGCCCCTCAGTACAGGATGGCGTTACTCGCAGACGGCAATAACACGCAAGCCGCCCCTGTACACGATGGCCCATCATGGTCGGCCAACATGATCGGCCATCCTGTACTGGGGGCTTTACAGTTGTTGCGTCTCACGCGCGCGGTCGGGCCAATGATTGTGAGCGTACATGCACAAACACATACACATTGTGTCATTGTCATAAATAAAGCACATTATTAAGATTTATTTTTCAAAAAAACTAGGTATATAATTATACACTATAATTCCGTTTTAAATTATCGAGGTGATTACGAAACTGCTTTTATAAAATATAGGGTAATATAGGTAGGTAGTCACAAAAATACTTGATCTATAACTTCATCAATAAATATATCGATGTACAAATAGGGCAGCACTACGGAAAGGCGCCATTTTGGTTTCTCGGTATGTGTGCTTGTGTGTGTGTGTAAGCTTCAATTTTTCGTAGGTATGCCATCTCCATAGGATTCAGTACTCAGAGGATTAAACAGAGTTTAAACCACGGATTAAGTAAAACGTTATTACAAAACAAAGTTTATCATTAGTCCGTGGACTATCTATGGTACTAAAGTTAAACCGCCGAGACCCCTAGTTTATCTATGGACTAAGTTTGACGTTTGAGGTTATCTTTGATTTTGTTCCGTGCGTATTTCAATTGATTTCAATTTATTTCAGTGGTTTTTCTTTAACAAATCATTAAAAATTGATTTTTAACATACATTTGGAAGTTCTTGATGTGTTAGCGACGTCTATCTAACCAGTCATCAGCAAAACTTGTAAAAAAGTACCAGAAATTTTATCACAGATGTCCCGAAGATTTATAAAAATGCCTGCTACTTTAAATGAACAGGAGAAAACTATGGAAGAATTGCGCAGTAGGAATTATTCTACAGTCATAGGTGCAATTGACTGTAGGTACTCTGGTGCTCTGAATAAAGAAAATAAATGCCGATGGGGGCCAGATATTTTTCAAATAATGTGCAGGTAAATTACGAAAATATTTCTATATTTTAATTATCTTATAACTTCCAAGTGAGGCATAAATCATTATATAGATAATATTTCTTAGCTGAGATTGCTCGGGCCTACCATGAGTTTACTGTGATGCATGCGCTAGTGACTAAATGTATGCCTAAACTGAACAGTGCTTTTAGTGGTTATTCAAAGAACTCATACATTTGTCTTACGCCATCGCTAGCGAGTAAGTCACAGAAAACTCATGGTAGAAGTTCTCCTAATTAGGTAGATTAACATAACTAATTTCTATTAAAAACAGCTCTAAGAGGCTGTGTTGCTGCATCATTTTATTGCTTGTTAAAACAGATTTTGGAAACCTGTTATAAGAGTAGAATGTTAAGTTCTAATATGCTTTTACTTTTCAGGTGGTTTGTGATGTGATGCAGACCTGAAAATAATGGACTTAGTTACCAGGTGGTGTGGCAGTGTACATGACTCTTAGAATATTCTGAGAATGTAGATTAAAACAGAGGTTTGAAGTTAGTGCATTCTCTGGAATATTACAAGGAGACAGTGGCTATCCCTGGACCCCATACTTATTTACTCCAGTGCTGAACCCTTCTACACCACAACAGGAAAGATACAACAGGTGTCATATCCATACTCAGAATACTGTCGAAAGGTGTTTTTGCTTGTGGAAGCAAATTTTTCGGTGCCTATTGAGAGGCATGTTTGGAGACATTGATACTGCAGTCCTCCACAATATTGCCATAGATATGAGGGAAGTCTTGTGTCCTGGTGAGAAGAATATTGAAGACTGATCTGCATCTTGGATGGTTTTAGTACAAAACCATATTAGAAGAAATATTAGAAGGCAATTTATTGAAACTCATTTTTAAATATTCAATTTTAATATGTATGTAACTAATACAAAATTTTCCTATGAATATCAGTCCTTCAAATTAATAATAAACATTATAACAATTTTCATTTGTCAATTTTCATTCTTGTTAACAAGTAGGTATCTGAAAAGATAATTTTATATCAGTATCACAACGGTCATGTTTGTTGTAATCTACTTATACATCTATACAAATAAATAAAATTGGAGTGTCTGTTTGTAATATTAAAATAACCGCTTTTTATTACATGCATATTATGATTATATAATAATATACGATAAACATACCTACCAAAATAATATTTTTTTAAATTTTTGTGTGTCTGTCTGTCTGTTTGTTCCGGCTAATCTCTGAAACGGCTAGACTGATTTTGAAGGGACTATCGCTGGCAGGTAGCTGATGTAATAAGGAGTAACTTAGTTTACTTTTTATCCCCAAAATATATCACATTCCCGTGGGATAACGTCGTGTAGAACACGCGGGCGAAGCCGCGGGCAGAAAGCTAGTCTATACTAATATTAAAAAGCCGGAGTTTGTTTGTTTGGTTGAACAGGCTAATCCCAGGAACTAACTACCGACTGGATCGATTTAGAAGACGATATGCCCATGGGAACGGATACCACGCGGGTAGAGGATCGAGGATCCGCTAGTTTTATTATAAAACTAGCTTCCACCCACGGTTTCACCTGCATGGTTCCCATATATAATATTAGTTAGGATTAGGATATTGTAGTACACAAGGACATTTGAACTATTGTAGAAGGATGTCATTTATACCTTTTAATTAATTAATTAATTTTAAATAAAAGTAAGCACAAAATTAGATGTTTAGTCTTTGTTTTTTATACTTGTAAGAGATGAATTAGGTACTTTAAAGCACTTGACCCAAATATTATTAAATGATATCTAGTTAGTAGTAGTTTATTCCTGAATTAAAATTAAACAAAATTAAAAATTTACTAAATGGAAGTGTATTGGATTGTAATTTTATCATACACTGTTTACCTTGCACCCCATAAAAATTTGTTCTGAATTTTTATCAGTAATGAATGTTGTTTCTTCAGTTAGGCACTTCGTAACTAGCCAGGTTTAGGGTCAACAAACACATCTTTTGTATTTGTAGTCATTGGAATCTAAAATGAGTAAAAAATCAAATGTTTTCACACTGTTGTGAATGATAGAATGATTGCACAGTGCATTGGCATAAACAAGCAATTTTATTTACCATTGCATCACTTTCATAGTTGTTTACTTCATTGACAATGTCATGAGGAGCAATCGCCATTATTTGCATGTCTTGTGCAGAAGGTCATGGTGGTTTTCCACCACCTCTCGTCGTTGCTAGCTCCCTTCTGTGAGCAGACAGGCCAGTTATCTCATTAAATCTAAAAAAGTAAGCATCATTTTTAAAAATACTATTTCAGAAACAATTTTATTTGTGCTTTCTTAGACACTGGTAAAAGCAATGGTCAGAGTGTCCAATAAGTATAAGGTTTAAGTGCACTTACTTGACTGACATGTTCTTCCACTCTTTTGTTTTCATTAACGACTAACGTAACATAAACAAATTACAAAACGTATCATTTCATTTGATTTGGCCGTCATCGTACTCATCGTGTCGTGTCAAGTCGAGTCCTAATTTGTGGTCGAGTCGCGCCCAAAGATATTATAATATAACAAGATTGTGCACTATGAAAATAAAAGCAATGTCAATTCGATTCTATGCAGTTACAATAAGGTTTATTTTCGTATGACATTTCGATAAACGGAAAAACGAGCCGAGCGAGAGGCTCCTAAATAGGATTGCATCCCTGTCTACTGGGCTGCCACCATGAAATATTTTTGGTTGTAGTAGAACTTAATTCAAATTCATATTTCCTGTTCTCGAGAATTTTCAAAATATTAATTAATTAAAAGGAATGTTAAGCTGATAATAATAAAGTCCATATCATTTGTATTATTTAAAACCTTGAAAAACTATTTTTTTAATGTAAGAGTCGGTGTTATGGTAGTTTTAATTATAATAAATTTGCAACACTTTGCGTCTGGACAATTTTAATAAAAATAAAAACATCATCAATATGGCGACGGCAAATTAATTTATGTGTGTAAAGTTAGTGTGTGGATCTTAATTATCATTTTAAAATTACGTTTAAATCAATAAAAACGGTTCTCACTTGATGTGTGAAAGGATGCAAAAGCGAATCATTTAAACGGAGCGGTGTATCTTTTCATAGGTAAGTATTTAGCCAAACTTTTATTCTTGCGTATAGTAGGGTGTCCATTTCGTTTTTAGTCTATAGACTGGAATTTACTTTCTTACTTAACCCAAACATTAATTTTCATTGTTTCAGATTTCCTAAAGATGAAGAAATTAAAAAAGGTTGGCTTAACCTCATATCTGAAAAAATTACACAATACTCAGCGGAAGAAGAAAAAGAAGAAGAACTTTATCAGAAAATAGGCATGAAACAAAACTTATTAAATGTATTATAACATCTGTATCTTAATTTAAGGATAAAAAAGTAGGTACGCAAAAAACCAATCTTTAAAATTAATTGGACACAAAGCCTCCATGCGTCAAAAGATCCGCAAGAAAATTTTGTTTAGCAATGTATAGTCTAACTAATAAACAGATTTTTATTACCTACTGTACGTGGACTTTCTATTTCTATCCATTTTAGCAAAATATGCCTATCAGAAATACAGACATACATTTCATATAAGTACATACAGGTCAAACTGACAACCTCCTTTTTTGAAGTCGGTTCAAAAGTAAGTATGCTTATAAAGCATATGTATGCGTCGTATGTATGTATGTGTCGATTGTCACATTATTGCCTCATAATCATAAGTGGTGCAAATGCTTTGCCTCGCGGAGTCCTCATCCTAACTAATATTATAAATAGAAAGTGAGTTCGGATGTTTAAATGTATGTTTCTTTAGCTACAAGAGCTCCCTAGGAAGCGTGATGTTCGAATCCTACGTGAGCCAAGTCTGGTTAACTATAAATTGTCCTCGTAAAAACCAAATCGTGTAGTCACTCACGTCTCTCTCATTAGAGAGGGACGCACACCATAATAGGCCTATCTCGCTCGGCTCGGCTGTAACTCATGAGTGCGCAATCTTGTTATATTATAATATCTTTGGTCGCGCCACGTAGCCGTTCCGTTTCATGCAGGTTAGTTAAAAAGTATTCCGATTAATCATTATAAAACTTGCTAAGAGTATTACTTGTGCTCGTTCAAGGGATTAAAACTTAGAGAAAGAACAGTAATATGGTTTGTTACCATTTGTTTCGTTATTGTTTTAAAGTTATGTATGCATCCAAAGTGTGAAGTTCATATCAACGCTTAGAGAAACGAAATGTCGTATAACTCTGTCGAGCTAACATAACGCCTGCAGGTTATACCCGTCTCTCTCACTCTCCGGGCATGGCAGAATCGAACGAAAGAGACGGGTATAACCTGCCGGTCTGATGTTAGCTAGATCGAGTTATATTGAACGAAGTCTGTGTAAAAGAATGAATGAATGATAATTTTTGTTTTTAATATTTGTTTATTAAATAAACCACGGTTTAAAATGGTTTTATCTTGTCCTCCGTTAGTCTACGATTTGTAATAAGGACACATTTTAAACCCGCACTAACTTTAGTACGGTAACAATCGTAGATTTATTAGTCTCAGTTTAAACCAGTTTTAAAGCATTTTTTTGTAATAAGGCTGTATAAGTTTATAATGTTATACGTATACATTTGATAGAGTTTTATTTGCACTTGATTGGGGTAGTAGCATGTTACAGGTAATTGCAGATGTCATACATTTTGTGGCTTCTCCCATTTAGCCAACTATAGTAAGGTGCAAATCTTGCATGTGTTGCAGTAAAGTTATTATCCACAAAAAGTCTACAAATCATTATTACCAATCGCCTTGTGAAGAACACGCCTAAAATAGTTCACATAGTTCTGTCAAACTTTGTTTATAGTTAATTTCTCAACGGTGTCGTCCATTTTGGAAATAGAAATGTTTAAGTTTTCTTTCACATTGCATACATTAGTAATTAGTTAAAATAAAAGTGTCATCCTTTAATTAATTACTTAATACAGATTAAATATGAAATAAGGAGTGAAAACAAGATTATGATTATATTGAACTGATTCTAATTTAAATAACATTCACATTCATTTCGGCTTATTTACTGCCGAACGACGCCCACTGCTGGGCATAGGTCTCCCCCAAGGATCTCCACAACGATCGGTCCTGCGCTGCCCGCATCCAGCGGCTTCCCGCGACCTTGAACAGATCGTCGGTCCACCTTGTGGGGGGCCTGCCCACGGAACGTCGTCCGGCACGCGGTCGCCATTCAAGAACCTTTCCGCCCCAACGGCCATCGGTTCTCCGCGCTATGTGTCCCGCCCACTGCCACTTCAATGATGCAATCTTTCGAGCGATGTCGGTTGTTTTAGTTCTCCTGCGGATCTCATCATTTCTGATTCGATCGAGCAGGGAAATACCAAGCATCGCTCTCTCCATTGCTCGCTGGGTGACTTTGAGCCTTCTTATGAGACCCATAGTAAAAGACCACGTCTCACTTCCATAGGTCATTACTGGCAACACACACTGGTCAAAGACTTTCGTCTTGAGACATTGAGGTATTTCGGACGCAAATATATGTCGGAGCTTCCCAAACGCTGCCCATCCGAGCTGGATTCGACGAGAGATCTCTTTCTCAAAGTTGGACTTACTTACCTAACTAGACCGTCTGTCCTAGGTAAACATAGTGGTCAACAACTTCGAGTGTAATGTTCCCAACATTAACTGGAGCGGGTGCAACATGGGCATTGAACATGATTTTCGTCTTGTCCATGTTCATCTTAAGACCCACTCTTTGCGAAGCATTACCGAGATCTTCGAGCATTGTGTTCAAGTCTTCCAAGGTCTCAGCCATAAGAACTACATCATCGGCAAACCGTAGATGTGTTAGGTACTCGCCATTGATGTTGATGCCGCATCATTTCCAGTCCAGCAGCTTAAAAATATCCTCCAACGCAGCTGTGAACAGTTTGGGAGAGATGACATCTCCCTGTCTCACACCTCGCTGTAGTTGGATAGGATTAGAGCTCTGGTTCTGTAATTGGACCGACATGGTGGCGTTTTGGTATAGGTACCTCAGCACCTCGATGTACCTGTAGTCTATTTGGCACCTCTGGAGAGACTGCAGCACGGCCCAGGTCTCGATCGAATCAAAGATTTTCTCATAGTCCACGAACGCCAAGCAAAGTGGCAAGTTATACTCTTCGGTCTTCTGTATAACTTGCCGCAGCGTATGAATGTGGTCTATGGTACTGTAGCCTTTCCGGAACCCGGCTTGTTCGGGAGGTTGGAAGTCGTCGAACCTGCGAGCGAGACGATTCGTAATGACTCTCGAAACCAACTTATAGATATGGCTCAGAAGCGAGATGGGTCTATAGTTCTTCAAGAGAGTTTTATCACCCTTCTTGAAAAACAGCATCACATCGCTTCTGCCCCATGCCTTTGGCGTTTTGCCCTAGAGGATGACAGAGTTGAAGAGCTTCTGAAGGACCTTAAGTATCGGCTTACCGCCCGCTCTCAGAAGTTCTGTTGTGATTCCGTCATCACCCGCTGCCTTGTTGTTTTTGAGCTGCTTGAGAGCCATTCTAATCTCGTACAGGCTGACGTCCGGGATATCTTCGGTATAGTGTCGGGTAAGCTTGGCTCTAGGGTCTTTAGCCTTGCTTTCAACAGTTGTTTGCGAGGAATATAGCTGTCCATAGAAACTCTCAATCTCCCTCAGGATTCCAGGTGTTGAGGAAACGATGCTACCTTCCTCAATTTTCAGCCTCGTCAATTGGCTTTACCCGATAGACAGATCTCTCGCGAACACTTTGGAGCCTTTGTTCCGCTCAATGGCTTCTTTAATACGCTCGGTATTAAATTGGCGAAGGTCGCGCGTCAAGGACTTAGATATCTGTCTATTGAGCTGCCGATAACGATGGGCATCCGCTGAGTTCTGCAGCTTCATTTCGTGTCACTGATCCATGAGTAGGAGAGTCTGACTGGAGAGTTTCTTCAATTTGGGACGGCGGGTTTTATATTTCTTAGACCCTACCGTGCGGACAGTATCCACCACCATGTTGTATAGATCGTCCACGTCTGTGCTGTTCTCAAGGACTTCGAAGCGGTTTTGAAGCTCGAGTTGAAAGCACTCGGGGTTTTGAATTTGAACTGGTAGGTATTGGTCGGAGCGTGGATTTTATCAGTCGCGATCTTTCGAGCTTGACATCGATATTCAATGTGCCTCTTACCATACGGTGATCGCTTCCTGTCTTAACAGCGTTGATCACACTGACATCATTGAATATGTGCTTCTTCGTTGACATGATAAAATCGATCTCGTTTTTGACTTTACCGTCCGGACTGATCCAGGTCCATTTGCGGCTTACGGGCTTCCTAAAGAAGGAGTTCATCATATAGAGGTTCTCCCTCTCCATGAAGTCTGCCAGCATCTGACCTCTATCGTTCTGTTGCCCAAATCCAAATTGCCCCACTCTCAGCTCATCACCGCAGCGTTGCCCCAACTTTGCACTGAAATCCCCCATCACAACCGTGTAGTGGGTTTTATAGCTATGCATGGCTTTAGAGATCTCCTCATACATAGCCTCCACTTCGACATCGTCGTGTGTCGAGGTCGGAGCGTAGACCTGGATAACATTCAGCGAATATCGTTTCGATAATCTGATTATCAGGTACGCTACCCTGCTCGACACACTTCCGATGGTGATCACGTTGTTCACAAGGGACTTGTGGACGATGAACCCGACACCACCAATGGACTGTTGGTCGCCCTCCCGGTGGTAAAGTAAGTTACCGGATTGCAGGGTTATCGAGTACTCCCCCTCTCTTCGGACTTCAGATAACCCAATGATATCCCAATGTAACTTACTTATTGCCTCTTCCAACTCTACAAGCTTTGCGTCGAGCCTCAATGTGCGCGTGTTGTAGGTTGCCAGGTCGAGTCGTCGGTGTTGGTAGCCGGAGCCTACCCGGAGATTTTTAGCACCCCCTGCCCCGCCGTTACCATAGCCGCTACCGTAGCTAGGAATAGCGAGGCCGCCGGGGACTGGGGGCCGATATGTTGGTTGTGTTGTCATTTTAGGGGGGGTTGTGCCATAATCGCCACGCTTGGCAGGCGGGTTGGCGATCGCAGTATTGGCCTTTTGTAACTGGAGACGCTACTGCCCATCTCCTGATGGCAGTTTTCCCTTAATCGCCTCATACGACACCCACGGGAAGAGAGGAGGTAGTGCTATTCTATTTATGTGCCGGCACTACACGGCACGGCATTGGCTTCATCCAAATTGAAAGACAGAAGTGAACCGTGTAATATCGTCATAATACATATTCGTTTACCGCGTGATAGACAGTGGACACGAAATATCGATAACTAGATGCAGCCCTAGTGTAAAACGAAAATTATTTCTTTACACAAAATATTCGTAAATTCTGCATTATACCGACATTATAGCGACCTTTCGCTATCCGGGCGACTGCTCTAACCACTGTTATGAGACGGGTCGATTTTTTCTAAATACTTTATTTTCCATTTTTCTATAATAAAAATTGCATTGTGAATGCAAAAAAGTAAAAATTTAAATAACTTGCAATAGTAATTTCTTCTTAAGCGATTGTCAAATATCTGGAAAGGTATTTCTTTCGCGTGTGGGGGTAGTAATATCATCACATTGATAAAATTAACACTGGCTATACAGCGTGTAAGAAGTATTTGATAAATTCGACGCTTCTCGTAACGACTCCGTAGCTCAGTGGTTAGAGCAGTAGCCCGGATAGTGAAAGGTCGTGGGTTCGAGTCCCATCGGAGCTGGTTGTGATGTGAGACGGGTCGATTTTTTCTAAATACTTTATTTTCCATTTTTCAACCAAAAAACCTCTAAAAACAACTAAAATTTAACCAAGTTGTTAAATAAATTGCGTGAAAAAATCCGTGAAATTGTTTTATTTATATGGACAGTTCGCGCAGAAATCTAAGATGTGTTTATGAGATATAAGTAATAAGCAGTAAGCACTATTTGAGACACATTTTTAAAAACAGCAAATGTAACTTTGTCCTTCATACAAACACTATGAGAAACAAAGTTAAGTTCTAGCTAGTCTCACTCGGTTCGGCTCTAGTTTACAGGTATATAGGTATACTTTCTTTGCAAATATTATCTGTAATGCTGCCAATAAATTATATTTCAATGTTTGGTCGATGCCCACAAGAAAAAAGAAACGACAGCTACCATGTACACAAAAATGTTCATTGTCCTTTATTTAATAACCCAGGATGATGTCGTGTAGTCCACGCGGGCGAAGCCGCGGGCGGCCGCTGGTTCGGAATAAAATAACATAACATTTTTTGTTTTAAAAACTGACAAGGTTCGATTCCCGAGGCATTGAAAATCTTTATATGCAGTTATTCTTAACTCTAAAATCAACGACATGGTTCCTTAGAACAAATATCTCTATCTCTTGTAGTTTAAAATTTTCCCATACTGGGGCCCGATTCTCAGGCATTCGAACTTTTTCAGTGTGGTAATTCGTATGTCGAACATTTTGTTTGTGGTTTCTATTGAAAAGTTAGAACGTTTCAAACAAACTAAGCTTATAGTGTCTTATCTATGGCTGTCTCACATGTCAACAAATTCATTTTGACAGCTAAGTTCAGGAATAATACATCTATGGCTAAGTTCGTATACAATGTTTTTTTTTTTTTTTTTTTTTTTTAATTGGCTCTACCCGGTTTGGGTATTAGCCACAACAAAAGGTAGGGAAACGTTATAAAACAAAAGGATTAGGTACAAAAACGGAATTTGGAAATTTGGATAGTGGAGAGGATACAAATAATATGTAAATATAATACATAAAAAAAACAATAACTTAAATTCTTATGTTGTTGGAAGTTATAAAATCAGATATACATTTATACACATTAATATCATTGGTACATAAAAGACTTACAATACTGGTAGGAAGAGGAATTCTGAGGGATATAAGGGATTCATAAAAGGGAGTATGATCATAAAGAGGGCACGAGAAGAGAATATGGTTAACTTCTCCCACACCAGTGCCACACACGCAAATAGAATCCTGCACAATTCGTAATCTAGCCAGATGGGCAGGAGTGCACGTATGACCCAGTCTCATTCTTATGATGATTGTGGATGAAACTTTACCAAGCTTCATTCTGCTAAACCATGGCTTATTAGGGATATTTGGTTGAATGAGTTTATAAAAGCTACCTTTAACTTGGCTGCTAATCTGCCATTGGGATTCCCATGATTCTCTGAGTGAAACGCCTGCTTGGGCACATAGATCATGGCAATAATTTTTATAAGGAAACAGGTCTCCAGAATCTATTGCTTCTTTTGCAAGTTGGTCGGCCTTATCATTACCAGCAACATTGCTGTGACTAGGCACCCATACAAATGATATATCATAACCTTTCATTGAACATTTTTGAAGTAAACAACGGCAGTCTATAATGATTTGATGGCTTAGATTACTTTTAAAAGGGAATTTTTGTAAAGCTTCAAGAGCGCTCTTAGAGTCAGAGAAAATAATAACTTTTTTTAATTTATAAAGTAAAACGTACTCTAATGATTTAAAAAGACCGTAGCATTCACCAGTAAATACTGAAGTTTCGGGTGGGAGTTTTACTTTTTGAACAATTTGGTAGGTACTGTTTATGAAAAACGCCAACGCCAACATGGCTATTACAATCGAGCTTTGAAGCATCACAATAGATATGATGATAGTCATGCCATTCATCAGCTAAGAAATAATTAAAATTATACTTTAGATTGCAATCATTTTTATGAAAATCTAAATTGAAGATAATGTTAGGTATTAGAATTAACGATTCGTAGTTTTGTGAGAAAATTGGAAGATATGATGATCTATGCGTTGGAGCTTGAAAAGAGCGAAACTTACTAAAACTAACAATAAGACATGGTACTTGTTTATGAGACCAGCCCCCCTACCGCGTAACTTTATGGGTATGAACTTCATACGTTTTTGGGAACTTTAAGTCAATTTTATAAAGAAAATAGCCGCTATCAGTTTCTTGTTTTGTGACGTCGGGTATAACGATAACTAGCTAGCAACGTTCAACAGAACAAAGCAGCAAAAATCTATCAAGATAAGGAATTCAAATGACAGTTGAAGCCCATACCCATATCCATATTTCTTAGCCGGTAGCCCCCCAGTATGAAGAGGATTCCACGAGTTCTAAAAGTCTACTTAATTTGTTATAGAATGGGTGATTGTATAACTGTAAAGCTCGAAATAAATATCGGTCACATAAGTATTGGCGTCGTAGTCTTAAAGGAGGATCAGATGTCTCAACTTGTAAAGCATTCGTGGGACTCGATTTCATGGCCCCAGTGACAATGCGGAGAGCTTTTGACTGTATAATATCCAGTTTGTATATTCCAAGGGCGCTACAAGGTTCAAGAAAATATGTCCCATAATCTAAAATACTTCTGACTAAGGAATTATAGAGTTGTTTCAATGAGGAGGGATGAGAACCCCACCAAACTCCAGATAAACATCTTAAAATATTTAAGATTCTTTCACATTTGGCAACAACGTAGTAACAATGAGCTAGGGCAGTTAGTTTACTATCCAAGATGATACCTAAAAATTTGACTTCATTTTCAGTTGGTAACATTACATTATCGTAGTATACGGAAATAGGTGGAGGGCATCGCATTCTTGAGAAAAGAACTATATTACTTTTTGCTATTGAAAGATTTAGACCATTGTTTTCAAGCCAAGTTTTGAGACAATTTAAAGCGTGAGTAAGTGAGTTACACAAGTTTTCAATAGATTTGTTTGTACAATAAATTAGCAAATCATCAGCATACTGTAGTATGCTAATGTTATCGGGAAGGGAACATTCTAGGTCGTGGGTATAAATATTGTACAAGAGTGGGCTGAGCACGGAACCTTGTGGGAGCCCGTTCCACACTAACCGTGACTTCATATTTACAGTACCTGGATTTAAACTGATGGTTCGTTCAGACAAAATGTTAATAATGAAATTAATTATTATTGGAGGCACCTGTAATTTAATAAGTTTGTTCTGGAGAATACTTAAAATTACATGATCATAGGCGGACGTGATATCAAGGAAGGCTGCCAAGAGAGATTCATTTAAAGAAAAAGCTATTCGGATATCAGTAGTTATAATTCCGATGCTGTCCATCGTACTTTTATTTTTTTCTAAATCCGAACTGGCTGTCACTCAACAGGGTGCCTACCATCAACTTTATGACAGCGATTCAAAAATAGCGCGATTCAGAATAGGTTCCTAAAATGAATCGCTTTCTTTCGTACTCTGACCTTCTAAAAACTGGATCGCAAATGAATTGCTAAATGTTAATGACCGAATGATTTGTGTCCTTTTTCTTCTACCCGTCTCTTTCACTCGATTCTGTCATGCCCGGAGAGTGAGAGGGACGGGTATAACCTGCAGGTGACATGTTAAATCGACCGGGTTATAAGTCAAATAAGAGTTTCTGACAGCTTAGCGGCTGTGAAATGTCATTGATCGATCACTGAATCGCTGTCATTGATATTAAGCTGTCGTGGTACGAATAAGCGAAGCAGATCAGGGGGCCGATTCTCAGGCAATCGAGAAAAGTTCACATTTATAAGCTCGAAATTCAAATATAACACAGTTTTTGTATTGTCAGAATTTCACAATCGAAAAAGTTCGATCGAAAACCAGTCGAACGCTACGAGTGGTAAAAACCAATAGATGTTCGTATACGAACTTAGCTGTCAAAATGAATTTGTTGACATGTGGGACAGCTTAGTTTGTTTGAAACGTTCTAACTTTTCAATAGAAACCACAAACAAAATGTTCGACATACGAATTACCACACTGAAAAAGTTCGAATGCCTGAGAATCGGGTCCCTGTTTAGGTTCCTAAACAAAACCGTAATAAGAGTTGATGGTAAGCACCCTGTCCTCTACTTTCAACGAACCACTCTAATATGCTATGGAATTGCGTAAAGTCAATCGTATTCATTTGACAGTTCATATTGTATCATAATAAATGTCATTCCATACAAATTGCAGCCGATTGAATACGATATGAACCGTCAAATTAATACCACCCAGACACATCGTATAAGACACGCGTCCCGGATCAAAGATGCTTTTTTGATACCTATCACGAGTGTGATACAATAGCGCCATCGATTACTGAAGAAGATCTAAATGAGGTACTTTGTATTGGCTGAAAGAGAAAATGTTGACACTTCTGCCAATATGTATCGAGAGGGGTTTTCCTATGATAATACTGAAGGTGTTTATATTGTGGCTGGTATAATGTGAATCAGAAATGCGAAAAATCATTAATTATAATGTCATTCGAAAAGTTGTCAATCACATAATATTAGAAGCGCAATGTGAGTATGCGGCAGGGATGGGCCCCCATCCATGGTCAGTGCAAACATATTTTGGTGGTAATAAATGGACTAGGTAATCGATTTCACCAAGCATAAAAAAATAACAACGTATGCCCAGGGCCGCTCCGCCCCTGTGTGCGAAGTGTGCGGCGCACACAGGCGCCACGGCAATAGGGGCGCCGCCGCTATCGAAATTATTCATCGAAAAAATTATGCTAAGCGAGATAGCAATGAGAAAACGACGCGCGCGGGAGCGGGATTTTGCAGATTAGGCAAAAACAACACAAAATCACTTCGTATTAAAAAACTACAACGATTTAAAAAAAAAACCTTCTATACGATCCTAAATACTATTGGTGTCCACTAATTAAACCAATTTCCAAAAGTGTAAGTAACCCCATTTAAGAATTTTCGTATTTGTTAGTGGTCTTTTCGGAAAGAAAAAGTGTCGAGGCAAAATCAATAAATCGTGTTTTTGAAACTAATACGGATCTAGATAAAGGTATGAACAAATATATATCTTATTACCAGATTTGTAACAACTGTAACCGTCCTACAGTTTTAAATCAAAAAGTCCATACTTTTTCCGAGTAGCGCCTTAACGCCGATGATTTGTGTGAAGAAATTATGTCATCTCAATGTTTTTTCAAAAAATTTAATAATGATGTGGCGAAAAGTCAAATAAGACCAAAAAAATAAGAGTGAAGGTACATTAATTCGCAAAAAGCTGAAATTTGGTGAAATTGTTCAAAACATTATTATAAATTAATTTAAAAAGTCCTCATCGATCCGGTACCTGGAAAAAAAAACTCGAAGTCAAAGGTAAAAAAATGGGTATATCGCGATTTTTAGAAAAACGATAAGTTTCATCATAAAAAAAGCTCAGACAAAAATTGTAGACCATGTAATTATCTACAAAAAGTATGTAAATACTTTTTCCTTAAGAGCCACCGTTTCTGAAATATGACGATTAAAAAAGTTGGAAACGTTGTAATCAATCATATATGCATCATATATGCACATTTCCACACGGTACCTATGAGGTAAGTAGCGCGTTTTTTAAAGTGTTTTCCCCGGTAGGCCTATTCCATGGGTATGTTGTGATTCTAAACGATTGCATTATAGCAGACTAGCTATGCACCTGCGGCTTCGTCCGCGTTGACTACACGACGTTATACCGCGAGAATGTGATATTTTTCCGGGATAAAAAGTAGCCTATGTTCCTCTCCAACATACAAAGTATCTGTGTACCGAATTTCAGCCAAATCCGTTCCGCCGTTTTGGCGTGATTGAGTAAGACACATCCAAACATCTAAACTTTCACATTTACGTTATCCCGCGGGAATGTGATATTATTCCGGGATAAAAAATACCTATGTTCTTCTCCAGGCTCAAAGTTTCTGTGTCCCAAATCCGTTCAGCCGTTTTGGCGTGATTGAGTACAAACGTCCAAACATCTAAGCTTTGCATATGATGACGATTACACCTTTCCAAATTTTTTTAATCAATATAGGGCAGAAGCCCCGGTTTTGGCCACTTTTTGCTCTAAAAGCTTTCTAAACAACTTTTCGCCATTTTTGCTAAAGGCAATTAAAGTAAGGTATTTTAAGCTAATGATACCAACCGTTAGAATTTTTTGTCATACGATTTTTTTTCAATAAATTCCATTTTCTGTTTTAAAAAATGTATTGTATGAAAATTTTAAGAAATTTGTTTTGGATGAAATACTTTATAAACCTTTGTTTTTTACAATTAAATTGTTGTTTTGCAATTGATTGGTTTCTAGCGCATTAGAATATATTGATTTAACCTGGGTTTGGTTTTGATTTTCGCTATACTTACAAAAGTTTAACTATCAATAAGTGGCCAAAACCGGTACATTTGCCACCTATTACACATTTTGTGTTATAAGCAAAAAAGTATTTAACTTTTTTAAATTTGAATTATGTACCTTTTAAGGTAGATAAATTACCTATAATTTAAGATATAATTTGTCCCTTAAATACCTAAGACCATTTAGTACCTAGTGCTTAAAAGTAAAAAAATCCTTAAAGTGGCCACAAAGGGTACCTCTGCCCTATCTCAGAAACGGTGGCTCTTAGAAAAAAGTATTGAGCCATTTTTTATAGATAATTACATGATTTACAATTTTGTCTTTGCTAATTTTACGATAAAACTTACCGTTTTGCTGAAAAAACGCGAATTTGACATTTGACCTCGAATATTTTTTTTCATGTACCGGATCGATGATAGGGCTTTTTAAATTTCATTTATAATTATGTTTTGAACAATCTCACAAACTTTCAGCTTCTTGCGAATGAATGTATCTTCGGATGTCTAAATTGACCGGACTATACTTTATATTCTTACACATTTTAGACTCTTGTTGTTTTTTTAACATAGAATACGTAATAGTTAGATTAGTATTATTAGAAAAAAGTCAGTTATTTGTTATTAATATATAAGTATACGATTAGATTAGAACATCATAAATAAAGAATGTAAAAATTTAGGAAAAAAAGGAAAGTTTTTAGGAAAAACCTATTTAGGAAAATACTATCTAATTAAGTATATAAAACTAGAGAACATTTATTTCGGTCAAAATTAACAAAAAGAAATAAAAATAAGTTCAAACATTAAGATAATTAAGATTCGTGAAAAAAAGAGGCGCTTCATAGGTTTCGCACACAGGCGCTGTGGGGGGTCGGAGCGGCCCTGCGTATGCCCCCAGTACACGATGGCCGATCATGGTCGGCGACCATGATCAATACATCGTACATTGACACTTTTGAACGAACAAGTTTAAAAAGGTTCTTTCAAAAGTGTCAATGTACGATGTATTGGTCGTGGTCGCCGACCATGATCGGCCATCCTGTACTGGGGCCATAAACCCATCTGCACAGAGACATTCCAAAGCTTTCTTAAGCCAACACAATGCATAGAGTAGGATAAGGTTCGCGCACATTATGTCAGGGCGCAGCGGGCCGGGCCGCAGCGCAAAAATCCGTCCAAATCGCTCGTATGTATTTTATATGAACTATCGCACACTATGCCGGGGCGCAGCGGGCCGCATAATCCGCCGCGGATTTTGTTGCGTGCGTGCGATGCGATGCGGCCCGCCCCGCCCCGACACAGTGTGCTATAGCAAGCGGATTTTTCTCGTACTACTCGGTCAGATAACATGACACCTACAAATTATACCCGTCTCTTTCACTCGATTCTGTCATACTCGGAGAGTGAGAGGGACGGGTATAACCGGCAGTAGTAGAAGAAATTGGATGTTTGAATTTGGTTGTACTCAAAATCCGTCAATGCGCTGCGCTGCGGCCCGGCCCGTCACTATGTGCTATACTCAAATCCGTCAATGCGAGGCGCTGCGGCCCGCTCCGCTGCGCCCCGGCATAATGTGCGCGCTCCTTTAATTAGTACTTGCACGAGTACGCGCATTAAATGCAGTAATTTTTAGGCTAAGCCCGCACAGCGATTAAAATTCGCGCGATTAAAAATCGCGATTTTGTAACTCATGGAATTGTATGTAGGTACACGCACTCGCGATTAAAAAATCGCGCGAATAAAAAATCGCTGTTTGCTGTGAAATAATCGCGCGTCTTAACCCGGCGGGAGGCGTGCCCATTTGTAGAAAATATTCTGTCGCTATCGGGTAAAAGTTATAAGCTATAATACAGGAGTGTTTTTTTCCATTTTTAAATATTATCTGTATGTTTAAACTTTGAAGTAAATAAGTAAAAATTAAAGTATACTTATTTTATTATATATTTTTTTATTATCATTTTAAAAATTTTACAAAATATAAAACTCTTGCGTTACTGGCTGACTGACAGACAACGCACATCAGAAACTACTGGGCGCAAGAAACTGAAATTTGGCATGTATTTTCCTTGGGGAGTGTAGGGGAGCACTTTAAGAGGATTTTTGAAAATTCAATTACAGAATTTTGCAATTTTGCAAACTTATGGCTTAGTATCTGAGGTCGAAAAGCTTTGAAATGTCAAGCCTTGAATCTTATCGACTAGATTTTAATGGTAGGTAGGTATGTACGTGCAGTTGAAAATGTCAGTTTTCTGCATAGTTTAATTTACAAAATACTAAGAATTTTGCGAAAAACCGGATATATAGACATAGATTATGACATTTCTCAATCTTACTTAATAAAGATAGGATTTATGGTATTATATCATTGTGTAACTATCCGTGTTCTTGCAAAATCTAGTATTTTCACAAAAATCGATTAATCCATTCATCCTACGACATAATATTAAAGGCAACGACCGTTACTGACTGATCTATCGACGCAAAGCTCAAGTCACTGAATGGATAGCGTTGAAGTTTGGCATGCAGATAGTTATTATACCAAGGCATCCGCTAGGAATGTACTTCTCAAAATTCACATTCTAAGGAGATCGAGGGAAACGGGGTCAAACGTTTGAATGGAGAAATAGGAAAGAATATCCATACTAATATTATAAAGAGAAAAGATTTGTATTTTTGTTTGTAACGAATAAATTCAAATACTGGGGGGCTACCGCGTAACTTTATGGATATGAACTTCATACGTTTTTGGGAACTTGAAGTCAATTTTATAAAGAAAATAGCCGCTATCAGTTCCTTGTTTTGTGACGTCGGGTATAACGATAACTAGCTTGCAACGTTCAACGGAACAAAGCAGCAAAAATCTTTCAGAATAAGGAATTCAAATGACAGTTGAAGCCCATACCCATGTCCAGATTTCTTAGCCGGTAGCCCCCCTGGACCGATTTTGAAAATTCTTTCACCAGTAGAAAGCTACATTCTTGCCCGGTAGCATAAGCTATATTTTATCGAGATATCCCACGAGAACGAGTACTACGCGGGTAAAACCGCAATGAAGCCACTACTTGTTAATAAAAAGATCTAAAGTGTGAACTCCGTTACTCGGAGTCGAACTCGAGTAAGTGAAGCCGCGGGTGAAATTTAGCTTTAAAATATGTTTTTTTACTTTCAAGTTTAATTCTTGATAGTTTGGAAACTATTTCATTCTTACATAGTACAAATACAAAAATATAATAGTAATTATTATGTTTCACTTATTATAAAATCTTATACTAAATCGTTTCGTCCGCGGCCGCTGGGTTAATTTGACGTCCCGCTCATCACACGCATGCGTACTATAGATAGTCAGATAGAACTACGAGTACCAGTATTCTATCTTCATATTAAAGGTCTGAACGCGACGGTATACCTACTTATGTTATGTTATGACTCATCTTGACGTCGGTTCAATAACGCGTATTACCTAATCGTCGTCGGTCGGTACCAGTCAGCCGCAGTGACAACCAAACGGTCAAACGCTGTTTTGACGAACAGAAAATACGTAATTTATGTACTTAATATTGTGTTTTTTGGATGTCTAAATGGATGTAAAAAAGGTACATCGAGGTGCTGAGGTACTTATACCAAAACGCCACCATGTCAGTCCGGTTACAGAACCAGAGCTCTAATCCTATCCAACTACAGTGAGGTGTGAGACAAGGAGACGTCATCTCTCCGAAACTGTTCACAGCTGCGTTGGAGGATATTAATATAGGCTTCTGGACTGGAAAGGATGCGGCATCAGCATCAATGGCGAGTACCTAACACACCTTCGGTTTGCCGATGATGTAGTTCTTATGGCTGAGACCTTGGAAGACCTGAACACAATGCTCGAAAATCTCAGTAATGCTTCTCAAAGAGTGGGTCTTAAGATGAACATGGACAAAACGAAAATCATGTTCAATGCCCATGTTGCACTCGCTCCAGTTAATGTTGGGAACATTACACTCGAAGTTGTCAACCACTATGTTTACCTGGGACAGACGGTCCAGTTAGGTAAGTCCAACTTTGAGAAAGAGATCTCTCGTCGAATCCAGCTAGGATGGGCAGCATTCGGGAAGCTCCGGCATATATTTGTATCCGAAATACCTCAATGTCTCAAGACGAAATTCTTGATCAGTGTGTGTTGCCAGTAATGACCTATGGAAGTGAGACGTGGTCTTTTACAATGGGTCTCATAAGAAGGCTCAAAGTCACCCAGCGAGCAATGGAGAGAGCGATGCTTGGTATTTCCCTGCTCGATCGAATCAGAAATAATGAGATCCGCAGGAGAACTAAAACTGGATGTCTCAATTTTCATAAAACGCATTCAACATAACATTTTTTGAAATAACAAGAAAAAACTCCAATCAAGCTCGAAAACTAATCTACAAAAAACACAACATGTATCTTTATCTCAAGACAAAGGCAAAGGTTTTCAATCAATGTGTCTTGCCTTCTTCACCTATGGGATGGAGACAACCACCCTGACGGAGAAATCTGCCGAAAAGCTCCATGTCGCACTATGGCTATGGAGGGCTATTCTACTGCTAGAATTCTTATCCTGTGATTATATACGCACACATGCACGCATGCTACGCACACATACACACAACAGCCAGTCAGCCCAGTGATGCCAGATTGAGGAGATTCTTTCAAAATTTGGAATTTTAATATTTCTAGTGCGGAATTATTTTATCAAAAGATGTAATCTGAGAAAAAATAAGATTTAAAAAAATATTATTTTCTATCTTTGGAAAAGTATTTATTGATTGATTACTGTATTAATTGTTTGATTACTCGGGGTTTTAAATTTAAGCCGGTATTGGTCGGAGCGTGGATTTTATCATTCGCAATCTTTAAAGCTTGACGTTGATATTCAATGCAGACCATGCGGTGATCGCTTCCTGTCTTAACAGCGTTGATCACAATGTCATCATTGAATATGTGCTTCTTTGTCGACATGATAAAATCGATCTCGTTTTTTACTTTACCCTCGGGACTTATCCAGGTCCATTTGCGGCTTACGGGAGTTACGGGCTTCTTAAAGAAGGAGTTCGCTCTCTCCATAAAGTCTGCTAGCATCTGGCTCCTTTCGTTCCGTTGCCCAAATCCAAATTGCCCCACTCTCAACTCATCACCGCAGCGTTGCCCCAACTTTTCATTAAAATCCCCCACCATAACCGTGTAGTGGGTTTTATAGTTATGTATGGCTTTAGACATCTCCTCATACATAGCCTCCACTTCGACAACCTCGTGTATCGAATCGTAGTCGGAGCGTAGACCTGGATGACATTCAGAGAATATCGTTTTGATTTTCTGAGTATCAGGTATGCTACCCTGCTCAAGACACTTCCGATGGTGATCACGTTGTTGACAAGGAACTTGTGGACGATGAACCCGACACCACCTAGGGACTGTTGGTCACCATCCCGGTGGTATAGTAAGTTACCGGATTGCAGGATAATCGAGTCCTCCCCCTCTCTTCAGACTTCAGATAACCCAATGATATCCCAATGTAACTTACTAATTGCCTCTTCCATTAGCTTCGCGTCGAGCTTCAGTGTACGCGTGTTGTAGGTTGCCAGGTCGAGTCCTCGGTGTTGGTAGCCGGATCTTACCCCGGGGATTCTTAGCTCCCTCTGCCCGCCGATACCATAGCCCGCCGCTACCGTAGCTAGGAATAGCGGTACCGCCGGGGACTGGGGGCTGATTTACTTGTTGCGTAGCTATTTTGGGGTGGTTTGCCATAATCGCCACGCTTGGCAGGCGGGTTGGCGATCGCAGTATGGCCTGGTATTCAGGAGGCGCTGCTGCCCGTCTTCTAGAGAGTTATTGCTACTAAATGATTATACAATGGGTTATTAGTAAAAATAAGAATAGTGCTAAAGAATATTAAACCAAGGATCATTAAAGCAAATGAAATTAGGTAAGTATTACAAGGAATATTATGAAAAAACAAGACAATACCTTTTTTATACTTACTAGTATTTTGGGGGATTTCAGAGAGATCTGGGGGAAAGCCAGACGTTCGTAATCTGGCAACACTGTCGTTGGTGTATTTCGCGATTTTTTTATCGCACTGCGTGGTAGCAAAAAACTCACGATTAAAAAATCGCGCGAATTTTTAATCGCGCGATTAAAAAATCGCTGTGCGGCCTTACGCTTATAGTCATATTTTGATGTGTTGGTGTGACTCATTGAATTGTAGACTTGTAAAAATGGTTAAACAGGGCCCTGCCGGCCCTGGCCAGTCATGTCATGCACAAATTATATAGACTAGTAATGTCATGTCAAGTCAACAAAATGTCATTTCATTAATCTGCGATATACAAAATCAAAACGTGATGTTTTTTCGTGTTGTTTTGTTTGGTCGGTCGTAGAATTTCATTATATAATGTTCAGAGGATCTGACAAAAACCTATACATAAATTGCGGACTAGTGAAAGTCACCAGTTTATGAGATATTGATTGAATCGGTATAGAAGTTAATTAATCTGTATGTTAGAAAGCAAAATGTTCTTTATTTGTTATATATTACTCACAAGGTTCTAAATACAACACTGTTTCGATAGATATCATATATCTCTGCAAGATACATGTTTTGTAAAATATTAATAGTTGGCCAATAAATCTTAGAGGTTATGTCTCAAAGTCAAGCAGCAAAGCCTCCAGGCAAGAGTTGGAGAGAAATAAACCAAGAGCGTAAGGTCTTAAAGCGCCAGCGCAATGAGGAGAAAATAATAAAACGGGAAAAGAGACAAGCCCTCGAGAAAGAACAAGAAAAAAAGGTCCAGGAAGAGGTAGAAAAGGAGAAGAAAAACTCTGAAATATCAACCATAAGTATAGCTATTCCTGGATCAATATTGGAAAATGCTCAATCTGCAGAACTTCGGACATACTTAGCAGGTCAGATCGCAAGAGCTGCATGTGTGTTCTGTGTGGATGAAGTGATAGTCTACGATGATGTAGGAGATAAACTTGACACTAAAAAGTCTAAGGTAGAAGATGTAGATGGAGTGAAACTTGCTCGCAAGAGCTGTGTGCAGTTGGCACGTATACTGCAATATTTGGAATGCCCACAATATTTGAGGAAACATTTCTTCCCATTACACAAAGATTTAGAGTTTGCTGGTTTGTTGAATCCTTTGGATGCCCCGCACCACTTACGAATGTCTAATGATTTCAAATTCAGGTAACTGCTTATGCTTTCTTTTGAACACTCTTTTATTAGCTTGACCTGTATGTAACGGACTCTTTCAACATAATTTTCACAAATTTTTGGATGTCTAATCAGCTTGAAAATTTGCACAGAGGTCAGTGTCAATAAAAATACAATAATTTCATACTTTTGCTCTCTCTGATTAAAGCCAACAGGCTAATAGTAGATAATAATAAAAATAGAAAAAAAATTAGTTTCGTTCTGATGTCGTAACTAGGATCATCAGGATAAAAAAAATATTCTGCTGTTTTATCATTCTCACTATGCGAAACTCATTAATTTTGTAATTATCTACCAAAAATAATTTTAACATAAAAAATTAGTCATACTCATACTTGATTATTGGACTTTCTATTGCTGTAACACAAACCCTTTTATACTTACAACTTATTTTCTACTTTTTAGTTGGGTTTGCTATTAAAGCAGGTTTTTTATTGTTTTTCAAATTAGATTTTTTACTTTATATCGCTTATACCTACATCCTTTTTTTATTGCAGAGAAGGCATAACAATGAATAAGAAAGTGAAACCAGGTCGAGGGTCTCAAGTAAATGTTGGTCTTCTGCAAGATGTTTCAACTGATAAATTACTAAATCCAGGTATCCGGGTTACAGTACGAATGTTGCCAACACAAGAAGGTGGTAAAAAGTTGAAGGGTAAAATAGTCAGTCTCACCACACCACGGGCTGAAACCGGAGTGTATTGGGGATACACAGTTAGAATTGCAAACAATTTGAGTCAAGTATTTACTCAATCACCTTATAAGGATGGGTATGTTATATTTATTATTGAATAGGTACTGTACTCCATTTCTATAGGTATGTACTATCTTTCTATTTTGTTATGCAGGTATGACATGACTATAGGAACATCTGATAGAGGGGCTTCCATAGATGATTTGCCTATAAAAGGTCTAAAATTCAATCATGCCTTGATAGTGTTTGGTGGACTGCAGGGAATAGAAGCGGCTTTGGAAAGTGATGAACAACTACAAGTTGGTGAAGCTAGCCTGCTCTTTAACCACTATATCAATGTCTTGCCTAACCAAGGATCAAGAACAATTCGTACTGAAGAGGCAGTGCTTGTCACTCTTTCAAGTTTACGAAACAAATTAGTACCCAAAAACGCGCCAATCCTTTTCAAGGAGTCAGGGATTGCAACAAGTTCTATATTCAGTGGAAAGATGGATGTGTCTGATAATTCAGGAACGAAAATAAATCATGATTTAAGTAGGTTTGACTAGAATAAAAACTTAGAAACAAAATATAATGTTTTATTAAACATTCAAATATAAAAAATAGGAATGGAAGACTTAAGTCCTTAATTAGGAATGATTTTAAAGATTAAAACTAAGTTAATTCTTATCAATAGCTTGTTGTACTGTATCTCGAAGGAGTTTGATTGTTGATGCTTGATCAGCTGCACCAATGACAGCTGTGCCAGAAACAATCATATTGGCTCCAGCCTGGAACACAAGAGAACATCGTTTCATTTTCTATCTCTGGGTGCATCCCAGTTGTCTGAAATCAGTATCTATACTAATATTACAAAGAGGAAGGATTTTAATTTTTTGTTTATAATAATATTAATAAGAAAAGACTTTATTGCATTTAAAAACGACATAATGCAGAGAAATTACAAACAAAAGTAAACACACAAAAGGCGGCAAATTATTGCTATATAGCAATCTCTACCAGGCAACCTTGGGTGAAAGAGAAAAATAAAATAAAAAATATAAAAGGGGAATTGGTGCAAAAAGAAAAGAATAAGGTGTAAGTACATAAGATATATGAATACAGATAGAAAGAGAACAAAAATAAATAAGTATGATAACTATAAATTCGGAGATACAGAAAGGATGTTTGTATGTTTGTAATGGATAAACATTAGACTGATTTTAAAAATTCTTTCACCATTAGAATGCTGTATTGTTCCATAGTAACAGAGGCAATGTTTTCCTGATATTCCCATGTGGGCAGGCACCATGTGGGTACCTAATTTAATACCCCAGTTTCACAAGCTAGTAGATTAATATCAAGGAAAGTATATAGGTACTCACATTGGCACAACAGTTGATGGTTGATAGACCTACTCCTCCATCAACCTCAATATCCAGTAATGGGTAGTGTTCCCTAAGGTACTTGACTTTTGTCATTTGGTTCTCCATAAACTTCTGACCACCAAAGCCAGGCTCCACAGTCATTATTAAAACCATATCAGAAATTTCTATGTACTTCTCAACCTCGGATACAGGAGTACCAGGTTTAATTGCCACACCAACCTAAAATTGCTATAACTGTCAGTACTTGTACTTAGGTAGGTACCTAATTGCTTATTTAACCCAATTGCAACTAAGTCCTTGGTAAAAGCAATTCCTTACCTTCATACCATTTTCTTTAATTTTCCTACAAACATCTTCAACATTACTGACAGGCTCAATGTGAAAAGTATATTGATTAACACCAGCTTCAGCCATTGGTACTATCCACTGAAAAAATATTCATTATTTTTTTCGTTAAGTTAGGAGCAATCTTTGAAATATACCTCTTTAAGAATCACTGGTATTCAATTTATAATTTATTTATTTATAAGAGGTACAAAGTAACATTGGGTCAGCATTAGAAATACAAATGACCTCCATAAAAACGACAAGGTTAAAGATAACTTTGGAATAACACAAGATTAATGTTAGTACATGCATTTATAAAATCCAAAATATCTGAATTTCACTTTCAGGCGTTTAAATTCATTTTTTTCAATTTATCATTTTGTAGTAAATCTTATAAATTAGTTCTAGATAAAAGTTGCCTACTTGTTCTGGGTTTTGTACCATCATGTGTGTTTCAAAAAATGCATTCTTTATTTTGGACCTTAGACATTTAACAATAGGATGTCCAAAAGTTAAGTTTGGCACGAAATGGCCATCCATAACATCCAAATGTAGATAATCAGCACCATTATTGAGAAGTTTTTGAGATTCTTCGTATAACTGAGAGAGATCTGCGTTAAGAATTGAAGGTCCAATAAGTGCTTTTAAACGATTCATTTTAATTAAAGTATATCTATAAATTAACTTTATGTATATTTTTTTGAATTTAAAGTTGAAAGAAAGAACGAAATAACTTAGTAAGAGTACAAAATATATTAATGTACTGAAAATATAAACTTTTTAAAAGTTTTCAGAGGTTATGTTCAGTTCACAGACTAAGGAAGGTCGTCACAAAAAGGCCCGTTTTTTTTTTTTTTTTTTTATTGAAGCTTTGGCTACATGGCCATCTGCTTAAACACTAACATAACTGACAAAAGTTAACAATCTTAGATTAAGTAAAATCTAAGGAAACAGATTAACAAAATAACAATTATTAAATACAAGTAACAAATTGAAAAAAAGAAAAAGAAATAACATAAGTACTGAATATGAGTTAAAACTTAATCTTAAAATGAAAATCAATGATATTTACAAAGGACCGAATGTGTTGATGTAAAAATTATATACAATTTTGTACAATTCATTATGTTTTAGCAAATCTTGCACACTTTTTGGAAATTCGTTTTTTATACTTTCATCACAAGAACATATTAGTAAAAGACGTTCCAAGTTAAAATATTTACAGTCAAAAAATAAATGCTGTAAGTCGCAATTTGGGACAGAACAGTATTTACATAAAGAATTATTGCTAAGTCTAAGACGTTGAAGATGAGATGGAAATTTACAATGACCTATTCTTAATCTACATAAACTAGTAACAAAATTTCTGCCACGATAACCTGCTTTTTCAAACCAAGCTTTCGTACTGGGTACGGGGGCAATTTCAGCATGCCATTTGCCCTTAACCTGACGAGTGTTTTCCAAATCCAAAGACCACCGCTTAAGCAAATTTTCTTTCAAATGAATTACTAGGTCGCTGCATGGTACGTTATATTCACTAATTGTAACCAAGTTTTTAGCAGATCGTGCGAGTTTGTCTACCAACTCATTGCCGAGAATGCCAGAATGCCCTGGTACCCAGCAGAATTCTACAAAAATATTGTTACTATGTAGTAGATGAACAAGATATCTTAATTCATAAATTAGATAATTAGAATTATTACTAATACACTTTTGTTCTAAAGCTTGTAAAGCACTCATAGAATCACATAGTATTAAGAATTTCGAAAACTTAGAACTAAGAAAATTTTGAATAATGTATTTACAGGCAAAAATCAAACCAAGTATTTCAGCAGAAAAAATTGAAAAATGTTCATCACACGAAAACACTTTACCAAATTTGTTATTTGAGTCATAAAAAGCAAAACTAGTGTAAGAAGAAGATTTGGATCCGTCTGTATAAATTTTAATATGATCACTTTTCTCGTCCAAGAACTCATAAAAATCTTGTTTTGTATTAAATCTAGTAAGACTTACAGGAACATCTAGTAACATTGTATGAAAGCTGTAAGAGAAACAGGGTATAAGATACGACCAGCGTACTGTGTCTTGAAATTCAAAGTTTAAGTAAGCTATGGATTCGCTAATGGTAGGAGAAGCGGGTAAAGGGTTAATGTTGTAATTTGGAATGGAAATGTTCTGTAGGAAGCGACCTAATAAAACATTATCATGGCTGACTAATTTCAAACAAAATTTTTCAGTGAGGTAGCTTCTTCTTATGTTTAACGGGGGAACCCCAGACTCTACTTCTAAGGAATTTATTGGAGACGACATCATAGCGCCAGTCATAACACGTAAGGCTCGATTTTGTAAAACATCTAGTTTACGGAGCAATTGATTAGATGCATCAGCATAAAAAACGCAGCCATAATCAAATTGACTACGTACTAAAGAGAAATATAAATTTTTTAGAGTTTTCGGATCAGAACCCCAGTTTACGCCAACTAAAGACCTCAGAATATTAAGACGCTGCTCGGCTTTTTTGCAAATGTACTCAATGTGAGGACCCCAAGATAATTGTGAATCGAGTACGATACCTAAATATTTTTCAGATGTTTTAAATGGTATGAGAGCGCTATTGTAAAATATACGAGGGTTAGATGATGTATTATAAGAGAAAAGCATAACTGAACTTTTATCGACATTTACTTCAAGCTCAAGAAAACTGGTAAGATATGTACATAAAACTGAGAGGCAATTATTCATTATGCGTTCTCCTTCTGAGAGATCATCACAATCCAAATAAAGTAAGAGATCATCAGCATAGAAAGAATACTTTATAGAGTCTGGAATAATTTTCATAAAATTTACAAGACATAAAATAAAAATCAAAGGAGAAATTACAGAACCTTGAGGAGTACCTTTGAAAGAAGAACAAGGACCATATAGATTATTGTTAACTTTAAGTGATAAAGAGCGATCATTCAAAAAATTATAAATCCAAAACAAAACCGAACCGGGAAAGCCTAGTTTTTGTAAACATTTAATCAAGTATTCGTGTTTAATGTTATCAAATGCGCCTTTGAAATCTAAGAGAACCGCTAAAGTGAGTTTATTTTTCCTTAAATTGTTTTGAACGTCACCAATTAGACAACCTAAATTAAACATGGTATTTTTACCCTTCATCATCATCATCATTTCAGCCGTACGACGCCCACTGCTGGGCATAGGCCTCCCCCAAGGATCTCCACAACGATCGGTCCTGCGCTGCCCGCATCCAGCGGCTTCCCGCGACCTTGACCAGATCGTCGGTCCACCTTGTAGGGGGCCTGCCCACGGAACGTCGTCCGGTTCGCGGTCGCCATTCGAGAACCTTTCCGCCCCAACGGCCATCGGTTCTCCGCGCTATGTGTCCCGCCCACTGCCACTTCAACTGAGCAATCCTTCGAGCGATGTCGGTCGTTTTAGTTCTCCTGCGGATCTCATCATTTCTGATTCGATCGAGCAGGGAAATACCAAGCATCGCTCTCTCCATTGCTCGCTGGGTGACCTTGAGCCTTCTTATGAGACCCATAGTAAAAGACCACGTCTCGCTTCCATAAGTCATAACTGGCAACACACACTGGTCAAAGACCTTAGTCTTGAGACATTGAGGAATTTTGGACGCAAATATATGCCGGAGCTTCCCAAACGCTGCCCATCCGAGCTGGATTCGACGAGAGATCTCTTTCTCAAAGTTGGACTTACCTAATTGGATTGTCTGTCCCAGGTAGACATAGTGGTCAACAACTTCGAGTGTAATGTTCCCAACATTAACTGGAGCGGATGCAACATGGGCATTGGACATGATTTTCGTCTTATCCATGTTCATCTTCAGACCCACTCTTTGGGAAGCATTGCTGAGATCTTCGAGCATTGTGTTCAGGTCTTCCAAGGTCTCAGCCATGAGAACTACGTCATCGGCAAACCGCAGGTGTGTTAGGTACTCGCCATTGATGTTAATGCCGAATCCTTTCCAGTCCAGTAGCTTAAAAATATCCTCCAACGCAGCTGTGAACAGTTTCGGAGAAATGACGTCTCCCTGTCTCACACCTCGCTGTAGTTGGATAGGATTAGAGCTCTGGTTCTGTAATCGGACCGACATGGTGGCGTTTTGGTATAAGTACCTCAGCACCTCGATGTACCTGTAGTCTATTTGGCACCTCTGGAGGGACTGCAGCACTGCCCAGGTCTCGATCGAATCAAAGGCTTTCTCATAGTCCACGAACGCCAAGCATAGTGGCAAGTTATACTCTTCGGTCTTCTGTATAACTTGTCGCAGCGTATGAATGTGGTCTATGGTACTATAACCTTTTCGGAACCCGGCTTGTTCGGGAGGTTGGAAGTCGTCAAACCTGCGAGCGAGACGATTCGTAATGACTCTCGAAAACAACTTGTCGATATGGCTCAGAAGCGAGATGGGTCAGTAGTTTTTCAAGAGAGTCTTATCACCCTTCTTGAAGAACAGCATCACATCGCTTCTGCCCCATGCCTTTGGTGTTTTGCCCTCGAGGATGACAGAGTTGAAGAGCTTCTGGAGGACCTTAAGTATCGGCTTACCGCCCGCTCTCAGAAGTTCTGTTGTGATTCCGTCATCACCCGCTGCCTTGTTGTTTTTGAGCTGCTTGAGAGCCATTCTAATCTCGTACAGGCTGACGTCCGGGATATCTTCGGTATAGTGTCGGGTAAGCTTGGCTCTAGGTTCTGTAGCCTTACTTTCAACAGGTGTTTGCGTGGAGTACAACTGTCCATAGAAACTCTCGATCTCCCTCAGGATTTCAGGTGTTGATGAAATGATACTACCGTCTTCAGCTTGCAGCCTCGTCAGTTGACTTTGCCCTATAGCCAGATCTCTAGCGAACACTTTGGAGCCTTTGTTCCGCTCAATGGCCTCTTTAATACGCTCGGTATTAAATTGGCGAAGGTCACTTGTCAAGGACTTGGAGATCTGCCTATTTAGCTGTCGATAACGAAGGGCATCCGCTGAGTTCTGTAGTTTCATTTCGTTTCTCTGATCCATGAGTCGGATAGTGTGGCTGGAGAGTTTCTTTAATTTAGGACGGTGGGTTTTGTAGTGCTTGGACCCTACCGCGCGGACAGTATCCACCACCATGTTGTATAGATCGTCCACATCGATGCTGTTCTCAAGGGCTTCGAAGCGGTTTTGGAGCTCGAGCTGAAAGCACTCGGGGTTTTGAATTTGAGCCGGTATTGGTCGGAGCGTAGATTTTATTAGTCGAGATCTTTCCAGCTTGACGTTGATATTCAATGTGCCTCTAAGCATGCGGTGATCGCTTCCCGTCTTTACGGCGTTGATCACAACGACATCATTGAATATTTGCTTTCTCGTTGACATAATAAAATCTATCTCGTTTTTGACTTTACCGTCCGGACTAATCCAGGTCCATTTGCGGCTTACGGGCTTCTTAAAGAAGGAGTTCATCATGTAGAGGTTCTCTCTCTCCATGAAGTCTGCCAGCATCTGGCCCCTTTCGTTCCGTTGCCCAAATCCAAATTGCCCCACTCTCAACTCATCACCGCAACGTTGCCCCAACTTAGCATTAAAATCCCCCATCACAACCGTGTAGTGGGTTTTATAGCTATGCATGGCTTTAGAGATCTCCTCATACATAGCCTCCACTTCGACATCGTCGTGTTTCGAGGTCGGAGCGTAGACCTGGGGGTCTACCGGCTAAAAATATGAAGTTCAGATCCATATTTCTGATTTCAAGCCCAGACCCATAAAATGGGCTTCAATTGGAGCTACCGGCTAACTGTTTTTCCGGATCTGGATTTCGCGAGTGAATGTAGTCGCGTCTTGTTGCATCATTTCAAATAAATACCAATATTTAACAAAATATTATTATTTCTCTGCATTTTTTACTCTTATTCTTTATATTTTAAATGACAACGGACAAAGTCAATAAAAACAATTAATTTAGTTCTTCATAGTATTAAAAACAAGTATTCCTAAAATAAATAATGTACGTATCAATTAATAACCAAACGCAAATGACAAGCCTTTCTACAGTATTCCACTTATGAAAGTGTCCATCGTTCCAGCAGCGCCACGGTCTCCGATTTGCTTGAAAAAAATACACCATGCAGGCCAATTTTTTACCAGTCGGGAAAAAATACGATTGATTTTTTCCCCCCACTGGATCCGAGGATATACGGGGATTTCTGTGGCGCTGCTGGAACGACGTCGTCCTGGCAGCGCCCCGCTATTTCTCATTAATTACAAAAGCTATAATAAATCTAATAAGACACATATTTTTTCCTTTTTTTTCCATTTCACATAAGCTAATGTCCACCTGTAAATGTCGACAGATTCAGGAGTAATCGTAGGTCACTTGGGGCGCTGCTGGGACGACGTCGTCCCAGCAGCGCCACGGCCGAATCTCAGCAATTCGATTTTTTTACTGAAAACAGTGTGCCTGTATATTTAGTTCCTTCATCATAGGGTACGGAAAAAATTGAATTTCTACATTTCATCATGGAATAATGATTTTATAGGCATCGAAAAATTATAACCTCAAAAAAAATTTTTTTTGCTCTAACGCCTTTAATTGATGTATTAAATAGCATTTGCGCATTCTTTTATCTTCCTATAAAGGGAAAAAAATAAACCACTCTCGCAGCATTAACTATTCCAGAGAAATCCTAGGTTTAGATTGTGTTCATACATTTAGGCATCGTTCCAGCAGCGCCACACCCAGTACAGCATGATCCAGGGCACCTGTCACCAAACTGAGCATGCCAATATTTACTACTACCATAGCGAACACGGGAAAAAATCTGATAACGAGTATAACACAGCGAATTTCCGAGAAATAAGCCTTTGATTCAATATGCCATACAAATGGTACATTCGAGTAGAAAAGTTTTATTTAAATTCTTTTTAGTGCCACAAACTTGGGGGCTTTAAGCCGTGTGATTGCCGTCTGCGAGCAACGCAAACCGCCCCTGTACACGATGGCCCATCATGGTCGGCCAACATGATCGGCCATCCTGTACTGGGGGCTTCATACTTCATGTTTACCGGGCTTGTCAAGCATTGCATTGCATCATTGGGGCACAATATCGGTATCGCTATGCGGATCGCAGCTCAGCATTATTATGGTGCAAATAATGCAATCCAAGCAAAGTAATATCACAGTTTAAGCAATCTTTCTATACAGTTGGACGACGCCCTTGAAGTTGGGCGATGCCGACGCCTGTATAGGTATTTACGTAAGTACGTAAGGGTTGTCACTTTAAAATGTGACGGTGGACCTTTAACGACCCCGGGTAGGTACATTGGTATTGCGATATTAAATTAATAAAATAATTTAATAATGCAAATGCAATGTCAAAAATATTAAAAAATTCAAGATGGCGGCCGACTTTTTTGTTTGTAGGCTGATTTCGATGAAACTCGGTTTTTGGTACTATTCTGACAAGAAAACAGCAACGCAATGTCAAAAAAATTAAAATCCAAGATGGCGGTCAACTTTTTAGTTTGTGGGCCGATTTCGATAAAACTCGATTTCTGCCCCCCTAGCATGACCAACAAAATGGGATATGATATGATAAGTTATCCGGTTTAACTGTCAAAAGACTATGGGTTTTGACGTTTGAATGTCGATAAGTCGCTTTATCATTCGATAATATCGCGTTTTGGGTGGTCATGCTAGGCTTAATGGTACTATTTTGACAAGAAAATAGCAACGCAATGTTAAAAATATAAAGAAATCCAAGATGGCGGCCAACTTTTTTGTTTGTAAGCCGATTTGTTTCTGGTACTATTTTGACAAGAAAACAGCAACGCAGTGTTAAAAATATTAAAAAATCGAAGATGGCGGCCAACTTTTTTGTTTGCAGGCCGATTTCGATGAAACTCAGTTTCTGTTTCTATTTTGACAAGAAAACAGACACGCAATGTTAAAAATAGAAAGAAATCCAAGATGGTGGCCAACTTTTTTGTTTGTAAGCCGATTTTGATGAAACTTAGTTTCTGGTACCTATTTTGACAAGAAAACAGACACGCAATGTTAAAAATAGAAAGAAATCCAAGATGGTGGCCAACTTTTTTGTTTGTAAGCCGATTTTGATGAAACTTAGTTTCTGGTACCTATTTTGACAAGAAAACAGCAACGCAATGTTAAAAATATAAAAATTCAAGATGGCGGCCAAATTTTTTATTTGCTGGCCGATTTCGATGAAATTCAGTTTCTGGTACTATTTTGACAAGAAAACAGCAACGAAATGTTAAACATATTAAAAATCCAAGATGGCGTCCGACTTTTTTGTTTGTGGGCCGATTTTGATAAAACTCAGTTTCTGGTTCTATTTTGACAAGAAAACAGCAACGCAATGTTAAAAGTATTAAAAAATCCAAGATGGCGGCCAACTTTTTTGTTTGTTGGCCGTTTTTGATAAAACTCGGTTATTTATACTATTTTGACAAGAAAACCGTTCTTAACACAATGTAAAAAAATACAAATGGTCAAGATGGTGGCCGTTTTTTGTTTTTGTTTCTCTCTTTTCGCTTATTAAAATGTAACAGGTTTTTATTTGAAAGCTTGAGACAGAGTCAAGTATCATCATCATCATGTCAAGTAAAAGATTTAACTAATTATTAATTTGCTTTAACACAAGCACAGTAAATTACGACGTAACATCCTTCGTAATTTACTGTGTTTTTGACAGCTGTAAATCCTATTAAAAAAAAATAAGTACTTAAATAAAATAATAATTTATATTAAGTTACAGAGTTTAAAAAAAATAATGATTGTGACATGGGATGATTTTGATATATAGACGAAGGCGCTTCAAAGGTTAAGAAATATGAATCGGCTTATTTCCAATCTGAATATTTTTTTTAACAAAACTTCAACCCATTCAAACGTCAGGAGTAGATCAAATTTACCTTGCAAAATTTCATGGCAGACAGACAGACAGATACAATTATAGGTGAAACTAAATAAAACATATAATATATTTTATTTTGATACTTCTAAAATGCTTACCATAATTATTTATTTTATTTTATTTCGCAATACACCAAAATGTACCTGCCGCATTTTAATTTTGTTACAACCCTTCCGTAGTTACGGAAATACCTATACAGACGTCGGTATCGCCTAACTTCAAGGGCGTTGGCCTAAACAAAACATTGGTTATACTGTGGTAATTGTAACATTTATGTATATATAATTTAGCGTTGCTGTTGCCTTGTCAAAATAGTACCAAAAATCGAGTTTGATCTAAATCGGTTTACAAATTAAAAAGTTGGCTGCCACTTTGATTTTTTTTATTTTTTTGACATTGCGTTGCTGTTTTCTTGTCAAAATAGAACCAGAAACTAAGTTTGATCAAAATCGGCTTACAAACAAAAAAGTTGGCCGCCATCTTGGATTTCTAATATTGCGTTGCTGTTTTCTTGTCAAAATAGAACCAGAAACTGAGTTTCATCGAAATCAGCCTGCAAACAAAAAAGTTGGCCGCCATCTTGGATTTTTATACTTTTAACATTGCGTTGTTATTTTCTTGTCAAAATAGTACCAGAAACTAAGTTTCATCATAATCGGCTTACAAAAAAAAAGTTGGCCGCCATCTTGGTTTATTTTTATTTTTGACATTGCTTTGTTATTTTCTTGTCAAAATTGTACTAAAAACCAAGTTTCATCAAAATCGGCTCACAAACAAAAAAGTTGGCCGCCATCTTGGATTTTTAATATTTTTAACATTGCGTTGCTGTTTTCTTGTCAAAATAGTACCAGAAACTGAGTTTCATCGAAATCAGCCTGCAAACAAAAAAGTTGGCCGCCATCTTGGATTTTTTATACTTTTAACATTGCGTTGTTGTTTTCTTGTCAAAATAGTACCAGAAACTAAGTTTCATCAAAATCGGCTTACAAAAAAAAAGTTGGCCGCCATCTTGGTTTATTTTTATTTTTGACATTGCTTTGTTATTTTCTTGTCAAAATTGTACTAAAAACCAAGTTTCATCAAAATCGGCTCACAAACAAAAAAGTTGGCCGCCATCTTGGATTTTTAATATTTTTAACATTGCGTTGCTGTTTTCTTGTCAAAATAGTACCAGAAACTGAGTTTCATCGAAATCGGCCTGCTAACAAAAAAGTTGGCCGCCATCTTGGATTTTTTATACTTTTAACATTGCGTTGTTGTTTTCTTGTCAAAATAGTACCAGAAACTAAGTTTCATCAAAATCGGCTTACAAAAAAAAAGTTGGCCGCCATCTTGGTTTATTTTTATTTTTGACATTGCTTTGTCATTTTCTTGTCAAAATTGTACTAAAAACCAAGTTTCATCAAAATCGGCTCACAAACAAAAAAGTTGGCCGCCATCTTGGATTTTTAATATTTTTAACATTGCGTTGCTGTTTTCTTGTCAAAATAGTACCAGAAACTGAGTTTCATCGAAATCAGCCTGCAAACAAAAAAGTTGGCCGCCATCTTGGATTTTTTATACTTTTAACATTGCGTTGTTGTTTTCTTGACAAAATAGTACCAGAAACTAAGTTTCATCAAAATCGGCTTACAAAAAAAAAGTTGGCCGCCATCTTGGATTTTTAATATTTTTAACATTGCGTTGCTGTTTTCTTGTCAAAATAGTACCAGAAACTGAGTTTCATCGAAATCGGCCTGCTAACAAAAAAGTTGGCCGCCATTTTGGATTTTTAATATTTTTAACATTGCGTTGTTGTTTTCGTTTCAAAATAGTACTAGAAACTAAATTTCATCAAAATCGGCCTACCATAAAAAAGTTTGCCGCCATCTTGTTTTTTTTTTATTTTTGACATTGTGTTGTTGTTTTCTTGTCAAAATTGTACTAAAAACCAAGTTTCATCAAAGTCCGCAAACAAAAATGTTGGCCGCCATCTTGGATTTTGGAAATTGCCTTTTTTTAATAAGCGAGATGAAGATTTGCACGCACTCACACTACATGTCGTATGCACCATAATAATAATTAAAAAAAAATTATAACGATAAAGACGTGATAGCCCTGGAAGACTTGTCCCGAGTTACTATGAACGGCGTTGTATGTAACTCGGGACAACCACTCCCCCGTCTCACCCCGCAAGCCCCGCACGATTGACCTGTCTAGACGTCTCCGTCGGCCTACTGTATGAAAAGTTAACTGTGGTAATATTAACGTAATAAAGACCGTACTAGCCAAAAAAAACGTTGGCCATTTGTTTCCACATGCCATAGAGAAAGGTTAACCTATGGAGTGTAGGATAGAAGCATGATAGAAGTGGATAAACCACATCATCCATCATAGCCTGATTACACCTACCGAGTAGAGTGGGGAGACAAGTACTCTCGGCTCGGCCGAATACTAGGTACATGTAAACACAGTACTCGGCCGAGCTCGGTACAACATTAACTCGGTCCCGTCAGATACTTTTGATTGGGCAATCGATACTTAGATTTTTTGCAGCCCCAAAAATTATCTACAATACAATGGGTGATTTTCTGAAAGCTCGCTCACTAGATGGCGCTGTCCCACCTATGCAGTTAGAAGGAACGGAACGTTATAAATTTTACTTTGACGCGACTTTTGTTACGTAAAACGGAACGTCAGACAGATGTTATTTATTTACCTTAATCTTTAAATTTACCTATTTCGTTTCTGTTCCTCACAGTAGTACCTATCAGTACTTATTTAATTTATTTTAGGTTTCCTTTGGGTTTTTTAAAGTAAATAAATTAAATATGATTCATACCAAAGTATACCATGTACATACTTCGTTCAACGCCATCTAGTGAAGCATTTGGAAGCTTTTTTTTTAAATAGCCTCAGAAAATTGCTCATTAATCGATTCGGAATCGATTATCCGGCAACAATCACTATATACCTACGTCGAATAATAAGAGCGATAAAAATTTAATTAACGGATTTATTTGAAAATGAAATTGTCTTAATTTTATGAGAACACAGAATCCTAAACTTATACTAGGCTCCTCAGAGTTATCTGATATGCAGTGTAGTCTCATTAAATGATCTCGAAGATTTGTTAGGTACCTATGTTTCCACAAAGCTTTATTTTCTTTATGAGACTGAGGGTCGTTTAGGAATGATTTCTATGATGATTAGTAGGACAATAAAACAATCACTTCGACACAATTCACGAGTTAAAACAAATAGCGTGCGCGCTGGGTACATACGCGCCATTAGTCGTGGGCGCAGGTCGCGGGCGCGGGCGGCAGACTGTCATGTACTCTAGCGAGCCGAGCTTCGCGGCGGGCGGATGCGGAAGCCGCGAAAATCAATATTTACGAGCATACGTTCCGGAACGCACGGGTTGATTGCTATTGGCCTACGTTCGGAAACGCACGGGTTGCTATATACTCCCCCTCTAGTCTAGGAATACGCCCTCGTGCCTAGACTAGTATTCTTCAAACAACTAGTTCTAGTCCCTATATCTCGCGGGTCTACCGCGTTTTCTTTTTGGAATCAAGGGTTTAGGAGGGTTCACTTCCTCGCTTACGCCATGGTAGCGCGAGAGGTCCTGTGAATGGTAGCGGCCTATCACTACGTCCTGTTGGTCCGTGCTTGTAACTTCAAATGTGGTCGGACTTACCTTCCTTGCAATTTGATAGGGGCCATCACGGCGTGGAAAAAATTTGGCCGTTAAGTTTTCCGTGCCTTTGCTGAGCAGGTGGGATTTTATAAGAACTAAGTCACCAACCTGGAAATCCTCTGAAGGTCGACGGGAAGCATCAGCGTACTGCTTAGTCTTGTCTTGCTGAGCCTCTACACGTTCTCGAACTGCTGACAATGACTTTAAGAATGACCTGAGGTAAGGGGTTATTTGGGGTACAAAATTATCTTTGTCCGTAACTGGGCGATTGTCATGAAGAACCTCTGTGGGGGATCGCAATTCCCTGCCAAAGGTAAGAAAAGCAGGTGACATACCTGTGGTGCGGCACTTCGAACTATTTAGAGCGAAGCGTATAACCGGCAACTTCTCTGGCCAGGAAGTGTGATCCTCTTCCACGAGATGTGCTAACATCGCCTTTAGGTCTCTATTTTTACGCTCGGCAGGATTCGCCTCAGGGTGATACAAAGGTACAAAGTTTTGTTTGATACCTAGTACAGACATGCACTCGCGCATAACCGCGGACACGAACTGGACCCCGTTGTCTGAAATGATCCTGCGAGGTAAACCGAATCGCATAAAATGCTCCTCAATGAGGGTACGAGCACAGGCGTCAGCTGTCGCATCTTTAAGAGCGTACAGTTCCGTCCACCTAGTTGCTGTGTCAACTATTAAAAGAATCCACCGCTCCCCCTGGTCTCCTACTGGTAACGGGCCGAATAAATCCATTGCAAGTACCTCATTACGTTGGTTCATGACCGGTGTTTGGAGTAACCCTTGGGGTTTGGTGTTCGCGGCCTTATAGCGCTGGCAGTGAATGCAGGCTTTGATATAATCGGTGATTATTCTCCGCATCCCTGTGAAATAATATAATTGACCTACCTTTTGGTACGTCCTATCGACACCTGGATGGCCGGCTGTAGGAGAGTCGTGTAGCTGGTTCAGAATTTCATTAATTTGGCCAGCTGGAATAACTAATTGAGGGGTTTCGCACTCAGAGTCCGGGTTAAAACGGAACAGGACGCCTTGGTCCATGAGGTACCCCCTTTCTGACCATCGTTTGGCAGCGAGATCGTTGGTGCTTTCAAGCTCCTTCAAAATCTTTTCCAGTTCAGGGTCAGCGAGTTGCTCCTGGCGCAGCTGAGCTGGCGTCTTCGTTGGCAGATCGCAGATAACAGAGCAGATACCACAACCGTCGCGGGACTCCCCGGTACAGGTGGGTCTACTCAGCGTGTCTGCCACGACGTTCGCCTTGCCTGGTGTGTACTCGAATTGGATATTAAAAGCTTGAAGTTTAAGTGCCCAACGAACTAACCTTCCTGCTGGCGATTTTAAAGAGAGCAGCCAACGCAGGGGCTGATGGTCACTGCCAATGATGACTGGCTGGCCGTCTAGGTACGGTCGAAAACGCTCTACTGCCCACACTACTGCAAGCGCTTCGCGCTCTGTAGTGGAGTAGTTGCGCTCCGCCGAGTTAAGAAGTCGACTAGCGTATTCAATCGGCCTTTCCTGATTTCTCTCACCTTGTAACAGCACCGCGCCTAAGGCGTAGTTGCTCGCGTCGGTGCGTAATATGAAAGGTTGACTAAAATCAGCTTGCACAAGTATTGGAGCCGTGGTCAGGAGACGCTTCAGCTCATTAAATGCTTGGGTCTGTTCAGCACCCCAAGTCCATACCTGGTTCTTTCTAGTCAAGCGTGTCAGTGGTTCAGCAACTTTGGAGAAGTTTGGAATAAACTTCCTGAACCATGAACACGTCTGTAAAAATGTTCTCAAATGTTTTAAGTTACCTGGCTCGTTCATGTCCAGTACAGCACTCACCTTCTCTGGGTCAGTGGAAACACCATGTTGGGTTATCACGTGGCCGAGGTATTTAACGCTTCCTCGAGCGAAGGCACACTTCTCCCTGTTAACATGGAGGTTAAACTCGGCGAGACGTTTGAAAACGGCCTCCAGGTCTTCCAGGTGCTTCTGGAAACCACCTTCAGTTATCAGGAGCAAGTCATCTAAATAAGCGAGTAATATTACGTCTTGCAGAGCTGAGCAGGAACGGAGCCGATCAATGAGCCGTTGGAACGTTGCTGGTGCGTTTTTCAACCCGAACGGCATTCTCTTAAAACGGTAAGTACCTAGAGGGCAAATAAAAGCAGTTTTGTCCCTGTCAGCTTCCTGGACCCCCAACTGCCAGTACGAGGACCTGAGGTCCAGGGTACTCATAAAGCAGTCCCGTTTGGTGCTCTGCAGCAGCTCGTCAATGCGAGGCATTGGGTATGTATCGGACTTGGTGACTGCATTCAAACGCCTGTAGTCGACGCAGAAGCGAATAGAACCATTAGACTTCGGCACCATCAGCGCCGGGGAACACCAAGCCGATTCACATTCCTCGATGATATCCTCCTGAAGCATCTTATCTATCTCTACCTTCATTTGCTCCTTCTTCGAGGGGTTCAAACGGTAAGGAGGCACCGCTATGGGTGGATGGTTACCTGTTTCGATGCGATGCACTGCATATGGCGTAGGACCTCCCCCTGGTTTAAAAACATGCGCGTGCCTGGAGAGAACATCAGCCAGAGCAATCCGCTCTGCTGGATTGAGTTGACGGCCTTCATCATCTCTCAGGACCTCTGTAGCAGCACAGGACATGGTATGCGAAGTAGGTTCAAACGATAAATTATATTTCATAAAATTGTTATCACTAAAATACCAAAACCCTTTATGAAAATCAATAACAACTTTAGCGGCAGTGATAAAGTCTATACCTAACAATGTTTCATTATTTGTAGCGTCGGGAAAAATCAAAAACGGAATTGTAATATACGCCTGTTCTAATTGCACCGTTAATGTGGTGTTAAGCACCTCCATGGTTCGGACTACGCCGTCAGCAAGTTTTACTTCGCGCGCGGAAGGTTGGAGGGGATGACCCAGACGTAGAAGAAGAGCATATAGCGTATGACCGGCGATACAATGTTTAGCAGCCGTGTCTATAAGTGCGGTACCTTTGTGGCCCATAATACTAATGTTAAAGATGGGACGCGAATCGCGAATAGGCATGAGCATAACCGAAGAATTCGAACCGCGCGCACACGCTACTTCTTCATTCGTTACTTGTTTATTTAAACAAACACAATTTAATACATTGAAATTACATTTTGATAAGCATTGTTCATTACATAAAAAATTACGACATTTATTATTCGATCCGACTATCCGATCCGACGGAACCGACCGCGATTGGACACTGTAAAATTCACTTTTATCACTGTTTACGTTCTCGCGCACTTCTGGGTAAATATGAGTTTGGGACTCACCTCTGCGCTGGCTCTGCAACTTACGACATTGTTCATATGAGTGTCCGAACCGTTTGCAGTATGAACACACAGGGCGGGGCTTTCTCACCGCAGTGGCGGGAAAGGCGGCGGCGGGGTCATCGTCCGGCAGCGGCGGCCTTGGCGGCGCCGGTTGCCGCGCCAGCTGCGGCGTTTGGCGCGCAGGCGGCGTAGGCGGCGGCGGCGGCGGCTTCGGCGGCGGCGCCCGCGGCGCGGCTGTGCCGGCGCCAGGGCGGCGCGCAAACGCGGCATCGGTCGCCGGCGCGAAAACACACGGGGTCATCGACCGCTGTACAGTCGAACTAGTCGTTGCACGGGGAACCGTTTCTTCAATATTTCGAGCGTGACGTATTAAATCCTTGAATGTCTCGCATTCCTCTCTTCTTAGCCGTTTCCTTACTTTCACATTTAAAAGTCCGTAGATCATGTCAATCTTGGCTTTCTCCGTAAGGTCATCTTCGGGAATCTTTGAAAATAAGGCGCGGCTGCGCGCAACGAAAACGTCCGTGTTTTCATCGTCGGTTTGCGGGTTGCTAAATAGTTCCACGTAAATTCGATGGGGCGGGCGGCGATCGCCGAAGGCGCTGATAAGGTTATCTTTCGCCTCTGACCACGAGGTTATTGTGCCTTTTATGCCCTGCCACCATATCGCGGCTTCTTCGTTGAGGAGAAAAGCGAGGCCGCGAAGAATGTTTGGGCCTGACACCTGCGCACATTCACTATAGGCTGCTATTCACTATCAGTGCTGCGACGCTCTCGCTTGAAAAAACATCGGCGCGGGTGGCGGTGGTGGCGTCGGGGTCGCGACTCGACGGTGAAGTTTGCACGTCGGGAGGGGACGCGAACCGGGAAGCCGGGGAGGGTGGTCGAGGATCATCATCTCGGTCACCCATGCTCGCCGTTCTGCTCCGCGTGACGACTGGCGGCATCTTAATTAGGACGCTTTTCGATGAGCGGCACGCGACACAAAAAGTTTTTGCACTTGTGAAAAAAAAATGGCGATTTTGGTGTTGGACGCGACGCAATTCGCGATTGATTTCAGTCCTATTTTACGTTGGGCGCCACCTATGAGACTGAGGGTCGTTTAGGAATGATTTCTATGATGATTAGTAGGACAATAAAACAATCACTTCGACACAATTCACGAGTTAAAACAAATAGCGTGCGCGCTGGGTACATACGCGCCATTAGTCGTGGGCGCAGGTCGCGGGCGCGGGCGGCAGACTGTCATGTACTCTAGCGAGCCGAGCTTCGCGGCGGGCGGATGCGGAAGCCGCGAAAATCAATATTTACGAGCATACGTTCCGGAACGCACGGGTTGATTGCTATTGGCCTACGTTCGGAAACGCACGGGTTGCTATAAAGTTTTATTTTTCTTTTACAAGTTTTGCACGTGGCCCCCAGTTCCCCCTCTCTTCTCAAAATGCGTCCAAATACGAAATTTACTTTTTAACAACGACAGATAAATAAATAAACGGCCCTAAATTACCGCCCAAATAACTCTACAATTCAAAGGTAACTGTACTGTCATTGTCATGTCACTATATGACACTACAGTCTGTAAAATTTGGCATGGTTGGAATAGCAGCTCATTTGTGCAAAGCAAAAAGATGTTTATGCTATTGGAATAAAGCTCAAGAAAAACCGCATCAGATATTTTTTATGACAATGTAGCTTACGCTAGAAAATTAGACTCTATTCCTTGTCAGGCTATGATGGATGATGTGGTTTACCCACTTCTATCATGCTTCTATCCTACACTCCATAGGTTAACCTTTCTCTATGGCATGTGGAAACAAATGGCCAACGTTTTTTTTGGCTCGTACGTTCTATATTACGTTAATATTACTTTGCTTGCATTGCATTATTTGCATCATAATAATGCTGAGCTGCGATCCGCATAGCGATACCGATATTGTGCCCCAATGATGCAATGCAATGCTTGACAAGCCCGGTAAACATGAAGTATGAAGCCCCCAGTACAGGATGGCCGATCATGTTGGCCGACCATGATGGGCCATCGTGTACAGGGGCGGTTTGCGTTGCTCGCAGACGGCAATCACACGCAAACCGCCCCTGTACACGATGGCCCATCTTGGTCGGCCAACATGATCGGACAGCCTGTACTGGGGGCTTAAAGCCCCCAAGTTTGTGGCACTAAAAAGAATTTAAATAAAACTTTTCTACTCGAATGTACCATTTGTATGGCATATTGAATCAAAGGCTTATTTCTCGGAAATTCGCTGTGTTATACTCGTTATCAGATTTTTTCCCGTGTTCGCTATGGTAGTAGTAAATATTGGCATGCTCAGTTTGGTGACAGGTGCCCTGGATCATGCTGTACTGGGTGTGGCGCTGCTGGAACGATGCCTAAATGTATGAACACAATCTAAACCTAGGATTTCTCTGGAATAGTTAATGCTGCGAGAGTGGTTTATTTTTTTCCCTTTATAGGAAGATAAAAGAATGCGCAAATGCTATTTAATACATCAATTAAAGGCGTTAGAGCAAAAAAAATTTTTTTTGAGGTTATAATTTTTCGATGCCTATAAAATCATTATTCCATGATGAAATGTAGAAATTCAATTTTTTCCGTACCCTATGATGAAGGAACTAAATATACAGGCACACTGTTTTCAGTAAAAAAATCGAATTGCTGAGATTCGGCCGTGGCGCTGCTGGGACGACGTCGTCCCAGCAGCGCCCCAAGTGACCTACGATTACTCCTGAATCTGTCGACATTTACAGGTGGACATTAGCTTATGTGAAATGGAAAAAAAAGGCAAAAATATGTGTCTTATTAGATTTATTATAGCTTTTGTAATTAATGAGAAATAGCGGGGCGCTGCCAGGACGACGTCGTTCCAGCAGCGCCACAGAAATCCCCGTATATCCTCGGATCCAGTGGGGGGAAAAAATCAATCGTATTTTTTCCCGACTGGTAAAAAATTGGCCTGCATGGTGTATTTTTTTCAAGCAAATCGGAGACCGTGGCGCTGCTGGAACGATGGACACCTTATGAAAGATCTTAGTCCAATATGCATTTGATCAAAGAATTTATCAATGAAACCATTCGAAGTTGTCCTCGTTCAATTTCTTGGATCAAATATTTGATAAGTGGAATACCACCCTTAACTTTACTTTTTGAATTATGTAAATAACACAAAATTAATAAAATATAACGAAAAAGGCATATCTTTGAGGGTCAAGTCAACTATGGTTTCTCTTCGATTTGTGTGCGCTAATTACGTGAACAATTTGACAAATGACCCCGTCATGGCAAAATTTTGTAGAAGTTATTGTTTGGTCATTTTGTGGTTAATGTTCTTCATTTCCTCTTATGATACTACCCGTAAGGCTCATTATCAGAGCAAGGTTGCAGATATTTATCAAGATTTAAAGAAAAGCAGACCGAATGTTCCTTATAAGTTTAATATTGACATGATGGAATGGACGGCTACTCCAAGATAAGAACATTGTTTATAAGATGATAATTACAGAGAAAATCATTCAACAGAACGTTTAAAAGATAAACAGTACAAAGTATACCGTAATAATGTCTTGAATTATGTGTTGTGAACTTGTGACAATAACAACTTGGTTAATAAATGCATGATGATACCATTTTGATAGTTCTTTATTTCTGGTTTTCTTGTACTTACCTACTTATACCTTTGTGTTTACATAAATTATTAGTATATTGTGACAAATTCAGACTAAACAAAGCCAATATTCTCAATTAAGAAGTGCCACAACACAACCCTTCCAGAATTGAAAATAAGCAATGTTTAGTTTCTTGAATTCATATTTTAACACTTATTTATGTAACATAGGTAGGTACTTATTTTTATCATTATCTTTATTTTATATAAATTTGCTATGAAAGAGAAAGAAAATTACTATCATTTATGAGGATGATTAAATAGTTAGACCTGTAAATACATAAGTTATTTATTTCTTCAGCGGCCAAATGTTATTTTATTTTCTATGATTTTTCAGTTTAGCACATTTTATGTTTTCAGTTGCTAACTTAAATATAAATAAGTGGGTTTTTGACATTACAATTTAACAGTAATTAAGAAAATTAACAAATTGTCTATCAACTCATAATTTTATCTGGAAAATATGAGCTTTAAGCGCTGTCTCCTAGAGTTGCACACAAAAGACAGGTATAGATGTGCATTGTAGCTATGCTATATTGTACTTAGTAAGTACAACATAGCATAGCATATTATGTAGTTGTACTACTTACTACAAAATACTTTTACAAAATAGCACATAACGTGGATTAGGTACTTTGAATAGAAATTGCTAAATAAATAGGTTAATAATATGGATTATTTATTCAGTAATTCTGAAATAATTGCATCGTCCCGAAACGAAAAACAGACAAACTAGGTAGAGTTAGTCTGTTAAGTATAGAGTATCTAACAAATGATAACAGATGGGAGCTTTTATTGAAATTTATAACTTAAACTTCTATCGATAAGGTTAAAAATAAAAATTTATTTGTTCGACAGAAATGATTAAAAATAAGCAATGATTAAACTGTTCAAATAAAATAAAATTCCTTTATTTCAGACCATTTCTTTGCTTACTGACTATTTTAGTACAAAATCACAATATTAAAATTAAAATTGAAAAAGTAAATTATAATAGGCTATTTATTTTAACATAAAGTTTCACCTAGCAAAATATGGAGAGACTAACTTCTCTCCACTCTCCTCAGAATGCCTTTGAAATAAGAAGCCAGATGCACTGCAGAAACGTGGAAGCGCCAACAAGGATTTAAAGATGTTACTGTATAACACACGCAGGGCATTGTAGGAAAGCTGGATAAAGTTTGACCACAGACTACTGGTATAAAAATTTTGACAATAGGCTTTAAATAAAGTAAAATTTACTTCTACTGTACACCAAGCAAACCTGTGTCTCACCATGTTACCACTGACCAACAAAGCCCTGCATCCCTATCCATCTATATCAGAATAAATTGTCATACAGAGTTTCAGTTACTACCTATATGCCCAAGGTATTTAAACTGACTTACACGGCCCAAAGGAATCCTGTTCAAAAGTAACAGGGGCACATTTTCAAGTCTCTTAATGTTACCCCTGAAGATCATGAATTCACTCTATTTCTCGTTGTACCTTAGGCCGTGCTTCCATATATAGTCCTCGCAGGAGCTTTTTGGGCCACCCAGCGATCGGCAGAGCAGCACAGCACCATGTCATCAGCATAACTGATATTATTCACACAGACATTATCTATATAACAACCATGTGTGCTGCTCAGCCCAGCGATGAGCTTGTCCATATATACATATATAAGAGCGAAGTCAGCCCATCCTGTCTAACACCACATAAACTCTTCAGAGCATGTATTTCCCCACTTTACCACATTTTTCTGATTACCATACCAATGTGCCAGTAGGTACATTTATAACCTCAGCCAACGAGAAACATCTTTAAGTTTTGTCCAAAGGTCCAAAGCTTATCATAACTTCATAACACACAAGATCAAATGCTTTGCTGAGGTCTTAAAACATGCATTTATAGGAAGGAGTTAGCTTTATAACATAATAAATAACAGAGAACTCATTATCACTTGTAAAATAATATGTCAATCAAATGCACTTTCCGTAGACAATATCCACAAAAAAGTCGCTATTGATCATAGATGTATACATCTATGCTATTGATAATATCACACAACACAATTACTCCAAGGAGGATAATAAGTATTATCTAGCACTTCAGCACACTTCAGCCAGATTGGTGGCTAGGCTAGGCTAGTGATTTGGTTTAATTTTTGTGTTTCGGATAAAAATCCTCAAAGCAGTAAAAACAAAATATATAACCGTACCTACATAAAATAAAACTTTCCTATTTTTGATTTACATAGTATCTTCATTACTTTAATTAAAAGCCTAATTTTTATCAAAAGTAGGTCAACAATTTATCTTTAAAGTTATGTAAATTCCGATAACGAAACAAGAAACGAAAATTTGAATTTCGCGGGTAAAATTCCATTACATGACTTCGAGAGAAAGGAACAGCGAAATAGCAATTTGTGTTTGTCTCTTTCGCTCCATCTTTTCGCTCTGCTTTTAAACTCTCTTCTGCTAAAGTTCAACGTTTTACAAGTGCTAGGGGTATATTTACTATAAATGAAGTTGATTACACTCAAAAGTAGCAAGTTATTTCACACAAATTGAGAAATTAAACTTTTCCATGAATCTTCCGATACCAAAATACTCGCCTGCTTCATTTGACATAACGATATGAATCTGGGTTTCGAGTTTTTACTTTTTAATTTCTACAAAATACCGATTCTGGGCTTCAACTGTCAAAAATGTATAGAGAATTTTCTTCGTCATTCACTCTTTTTCTGACATATGGGTATGGGAAGAAATATGAAGTCCATGGAATTAGGCGGTACCGCCAAGTTCAGATTATGGGCTTCAAATGTCAAATAAAGCCCATATCCATATCCAGATTTTTTAGGCGGTAGACCCCCTGGATAACATTCAGCGAATATCGTTCCGATATTCTGAGTATCAGGTACGCTACCCTGCTCGAAACACTTCCGATGGTGATCACGTTGTTGACAAGGGATTTATGGACGATGAACCCGACACCACCTTGGGACTGTTGGTCGCCCTCTTGGTCCACCACCTTTTTACCCTTGCGGAACCCAAATTGGTAGTCGGGTATCAGCGAATTATGTTCCACAAACCATTCTAATCGGTTTTTAAGCATCGTTTCAAACAGTTTGGCTAAACTTGATGTTAAAGAAATTGGTCTGTATGAATCTATACTATTGCTATCCTTATTAGGTTTTAATATCGGAACAATAAATTGGATTTTCCAACTGGATGGTATAATATTATGTGACCAAAGTTGGTTGAAGATTTCTAAAAGAATGGTTTTCGCATTTTTCGGTAATTTTTTTAAAACAGAATTAGGAATAAAATCGGGTCCAGGAGAAGTATTCTTTTTCTTAGCTAAAGCGGCTTCTAATTCATAGAACTCAAAAGGATTTTGTATCCATTTTGCAGATTCTAGTCCTTCAGATTCAAAGCATGAATCTAACTGGATATGAGAGGAGGAAGAACTTGAATCAGAAGCTAGTTTGTTCAAATAAGCAGAAGCATTTCGTGAATTATTTAGAAAATGTGATTTGGGACTAGAGCCAAATTTTGCAAATTTGAATTTTTTTATATAGTTCCAAATCAGTTTACTAGGAGTCAATCTGTTAAAAGAATTACAAAGATTAGCCCAACTCAAACTTTTTTGTTCTGATAATATTCTTTTCTTTTTGGCATCAAGCCGTTTGTAAATAATGTAATTTTCTGAGTTAGGATACTTTTTGTAGGAGCATAATGCAATTTTAGCTTCATTTACTGCACGAGAACATAAATCATTCCACCAGACAGTAGCTTTGCGCTTTCTATTATGGCAAGTTTTTCCCCCTTTCTTAGGAAATGTCATTAAAATACTACAATATATAAGTTTTGAATAAAAGAATTATAGTTTAAAATAGGATCCGATTTCATTGAAAACGTTGAAAAACTATCTTCACAAAGTTCTTTGAACTTTAACCAATCTATTTTATTAAAGTTAATTTCAGATAAACCAGAGGTAGAAAAAGTATCAGTGTTTGAGGTTATATTTGGAGGTGACGATGGATCACTAACAAATTGTAAAGGGGTATGGTAAAGAATACCAATGAAAATAGGAAAATGATTGCTACTAAGAAGATCGTCATGTACATAGAAAGAACAGTTAGAACTCACCGCTGGAGACGCCCACGCCAAATCCAGAACGTTGCCACTTTGACCATGGGGTGCCAAAGTAGTAACAGTGTAGTCATTCAAGCAAATAAGGTTCTGTTCATCTGCAAATGAATCAATTTTGTTCCCTCTATTATCAATGTCGCGACAACCCCAAGAAGTGTGGTGAGCGTTGAAATCTCCAATAAGTAAAAAGTACTTGCTTTTTATAAATGAGAAGGAGTTTCGGAGCATTTTTATATTAAATTTGCCGTTAGGGGGAGGAGGAATATATACACAAAGAACATCTATTATCATGGAGCCAACATTTATTGAGATCAATAGATTTTGAAAGTGATAATTTGATGGAGTGTCAATAGTTTTAAAAGTATACTTATCTTTTATTGCTACAACAATACCGCCATGAGGACGATCAGAATCGCGTCGAATTATCTTATACCCTGGAATTCTAAGAGACTTAGCGGGATTTAGCCAGGTTTCATTCAAAAGTATTAAATCAATATCAAAGTCAAGTGAAGAAATGAAATGTTTAAGTTGATCTAATTTAGGTGTAATACTACGGCAGTTCCATTGAATGATATTGAGTTGCTTAATACCAAAACCAGTGTCCATAAATTAGGAGGCAAAGTTGGAAATAAGCAGTTCTTTGATGAGTCTAGACGAGATAGTGTCACCAGATTGTGATCCTTTTTTACTAAGGTCAACAAGTGTTTTAGTAAGAACATTTAAAACATCATCGGAGTTTAAAATGTCAGTATAGAGCATACGTTTTTGAGGCACATTTAATAACTTTAAGTTATTAAGCTTAGACTGACTTGGGACTGGTTCAGAGACTGAGGGGGGGATGTCAACAGAAGTAGATTTGATTTTGGCCGTTACAGTGGCATATGTTTGTTTACCATTTATTTTATCTTTCAATTCTTGATTTTTAGCACTTTTTATTGGACAAGAGTTACTAATAGCTACGTGCTTACCATTGCAATTAGTGCATTTAATGTTTTCTTTATCATTACAGTCCTTAAAGAAATGGTTGCCAGCACAGATGGAACATACTTGTGAACTTCTGCAGGAACCACGACCATGGCCGAATTTGTAGCACACGAAGCACTGACGAACTGGTTTAACATATTCCAAGACATCAAACCATATGTAGTCATATGTTACATGATCTGGTCTTGTTGAACTCAAGAATGTAATGAGAACTGTTGGAGTTGGAGTCATACTGCCGTCAGGGTTCTTCCTCATAAAACGCTTCACACCAATTATTTCACTGCTGGCTTTCATATTGTTTAATAAATCTTCTTCTGAAATATCTTTTGGAGTTTTAATTATACCAAGGCTTTCGAGATGGTCATAAGGGATTCTTGCTTGCCATTCGTTTTTTTGTAATAAGTTATTATTTAATAGTAGAGTGTTAGCATCTTTTTTATTACTAAAAATGCTTTTAACAGGAAATTACCAACAGGCTTGACATACATAAGACCTGCACAAGACTTCAATATAGAGTTAGCTTGCATCAAGTCGATTTTGGTGCCTTGTTTTGAAGAAGATAATAGAATAGGATATTCTTTTTTAGAGTCTTCAGTATAAACATGCACATAGTCTTTGAATAAACCCCTAGGGCTGTGTGTAAAATTTGCCGCCATTTTAACAGGAGGAGAATCTTCGCCTCCGTTTGCTTTTCTCTTGGCGGCGGTTCTGCCGCCACTTTCCTCGTTCATTGAAAGATTTTTTTATAATGTAGCAATGAAACGAATATAAATGTGCTGAAATAACACTAATTAGTTAGTTAAAAGACGCGAAAAAACTATTTTTAGCAAAAAATTTCAAAGTTCCGCCTTTCCACTTTGAATGTTCGCGCCAATCTCCCAAAAAGGCCCGTTCCGTTTTGATTTGACAGATGTCTTTGCGACGTTACTAGTCATGTAACCATACGAGTCTTTGAATGATTGTTAATGAGAATCGATTATACTAGAATTCAAGTACACCTTAAGTAGATTATTTTAAGCTACTTGCAGTAAAATACTGTAAATAGCTTATCCTTATCCTAATCCTTACTTATTATCCATACTTCCATACTTATATTATAAATGCGTCTCTGTCTGTCTGTCTGTTACACAATCACGCCTAAACTACGGAACCGATTTGAATGAATTTTGGCACAGAGATAGTCTAGATTTAATGCGAAAAAAGGGCTGTAGGGGTTATAGTAGGGGATGAAAGTATGGAAATAACGTCATTTTTAAAGTTAGAAGCTTAAAACTTATTTTATAGGCTTTTGATTAGATATAAATAAATACGACATTCAAAGTTTGTAAAAAAACTACCCTAAAGATGGTAAAAACAGGGAATGAATTATTTCGTGTGATAACGTCGGCAAAAAAGTTTACGTTACGGCCCAGAAAATAAAAATATAGAAGAAATGCAGAGAAATTAACACAAGTAAGAAACTTGCCAAGCACCGCGCTTCATGCCCAATAAGCGGCGCAGCGCGGCGCAAGTGGGGGAATATGCTACTTCACGCTCGCCGAATGGACGCGAGTGGTGGCGAGCGCGAGATTTTACGCTTGGACGAGGCGTTTGGACGAAGCGCTCGGATGAGGCGCTCGGCGAGTGATGCCGAGGCGAGTGGTACCCCTCTTCACGCTTGGTTAGCTCAGCTGCTGCCGAAACTTCAAAGACGGAGGACGTGATGGAAATCGCTGCTACAACAGCTTTGTGCGCGCGCGTTAGCTAATTATAATTAGAAAGAAAGAAAGAAAGAAAAGAAAGAAAAAATATTTATTTGGGACATTACAGAAATGAAAAATTAAATAAAAACAAAAACACGTACTAAGGTAAGTCCCAAAACGGTTCCGACTCAGCATAATGCTTGCCCAGCATGGCCAGCGCTGATCTTCCGTCGGAACCGTGTTTGGTGAGGCTGCGAAGTTTACACAAAAAAAAACCGACACAAAAACAAACAAGTCCGAAACACAGACGCTAATTACGTACGCACTTACCTAATTTACAAAGACTACCGGCTAAATAATATGGATATGGACATAAGCTTCATTTGAAATTTGAAGCCCACATTATGCCCATATATGGACAAAATATGGGCTTCAAATGTAGACCAATATGATGTATATATACTATACACAAAAATAGAACAGTGTAATTAATGTGGATTTCGATTACAAACGAGCACGAGCGTGTAGAGGGCGCGCTCGCGCTCGCCACTCGCCGCTTTGATCTACACCAAAATACCGATAATATAGCGAGCGGCGACGAGGTGAGGCGAGGGTACACGAGTCGACACAAGATCGACACGAGATCGACACGAGCGTGTCGTCTCTTCACTCTCGCGCTCGCCGCCACTCGCGTCCTCTCGGCGAGCGTGAAATGCCGGTATAATTAACTCAACACTGAGCGTGCACGGCACGAGCGTGTAAAGGTCATTATTTGGGACACGTTTTTCAAGCGGCATCGCATATAAATAATGGAAATCCATAAGTCAGCAAGCCATTTATTTTTTTGCGCAAACCTTAAAACCTCTATTAACTGGGTAACTGATTATTATTCAATTATTGTTATAAATTAATATAATTAAAAAATAAAATACCCCCATTCTTTGATTTTCGTGGAGTGTCCCAAGCCCCGATCTGGTCACTTCGTAAATAATATATTTTAAACTAAACGCTACATGCTTACCAAAAAAATAACACTAAGTCCTAAGAAGTTTCCAATATTATAAAAAATCTGACTATAGTTCTAAAAAAACTACATTTCCTAAAAAAATAAAAATGTAACTGTCCGCTGGTAGTTGGTGATTTGCGTGGATCATTATAAATTCACTAATACATCTCTAAATTCGCGGCCCTATGTTGCGTCATTCTAATTCAAGTTACAACTAGTCGCGTTCCGGCGGCCAGGCAGAGAGTTTGTGTGACAGTGCGTCGAGTTTTCGAAAAATAGAGGTAAGAACCTCGTTGCGTGGGTTTGGTTTCTCAAAACTTTGATTTGCGTGGTTCAATTTTCTCCAGTCTCTGTGGATTTATTTATTTAATAAAATATTGTAGTGAACAAATATAAGGTATCAAAACCTATATTCAAAACACAGTTTATTTGCTTAAAAGGTTTTTGTATATTTTTAGCATAAAGGATTTATTTTGATTTACGTGGTCGTGATTTGCGTGGTTTACGTGGTAGTTTTGACCAACGCACATTAGTTTTTGACCATGCAAATGAAATAACTTTGAATTTTGTACTAGTTTATGTATATTATTTATTTAAACGAATTTGAATTTAACTAATAAATGCAAATTCGTTTAAATCAAACTTAAAATGTTATATTCAATAGGTTTAGATATAATCACACAGGTCACATTGAATAGGTAGGTTTTTTGGACTGAGTAATTGGTAATCTACCTATTTTTTTACCTTATGATAATACAATAACTTTTTTCAATATTAGGTAACATTAAGTAACTCATTTGAGAATGTTAAATTACAATTTTCTTTTTCGTGGGGGTATTTTGTGATTTGCGTGGCCTCCACTTTTTTAACCTCGGTTATCTCTGTAAGTATATCGCTCTCCGAGGTGCCTCTTCTATAAAAAATATTACTTTTACGTATTGTTTAAGAGTTTGATGTCAAATTAGAAAATATATTGGATTTGAAAATTGCCACGAAAGTCACCAAAGAATGCCTTACTCGAAGAAGCACCCGTAAAGCCTCGCCGCGCCGTTTTGATCTACGCCAAAATAGCGAGCGGCGACGAGTCGACACGAGATCGATATGAGCGTCATCGTCTCTTCACTCTCGCGCTTCAAATTACAATAATTCAAGTTGTATAGGTAGGTACACGATTTTTTGTTTTTTCTGAAAGCTCAGTCACTAGATGGCGCTGTCCCACCTATGCAGTTAGAAGGAACGGAACGTTATAAATTTTACTTTGACGCGACTTTTTTACGTAAAACGGAACGTCAGACAGATGTTATTTATTTACCTAAGTTTTTAAATTTACCTATTTCGTTTCTGTTCTTCACAGTAGTACTTATTTAATATATTATTAGTTTCCTTTGTGTTTTTAAAAAGTAATTAATTTAAATATGTTTCATACCAAAATATACCATAGACATGTACATACTTATTCAACGCCATCTAGTGAAGGAATTGGAAGTTTTTTTTTTTAATGGCCTCTCAGAAAATCGCTCATTAATGCTCTACGTGAAACAAAAAAAAGTCGGTTAGGTTAGTACCTAATTAATAAGATAAGATAAAGATAAAAATATTCTTTACTAGCTGACCCAGCGCGACTTCGTTCCCGTGGCCCTACCCCCTACTCCACTCTACCCTACCCGTACTCTTCCCCTACCCTACCCCTACCCTACCCTACCCTACCCCTACTCCTACCCTACCCCTACCCTACCCCTACCCTACCCCTACCCTACCCCTACCCTACCACTACCCTACCCTACCCTACCCTACCCCTACCCTACCCTACTTTTACTCTAGCCTACTTTTACCCAACCCTACTTCTACTCTACCCCTACTTACCCCTCCTTCCCCTATTTTCTCAAGGTTAAAACCTTCCTTAGACTTCCACGAACATTTCAAGACCAAAATTAGCCAAATCGGTCCAGCCGTTCACGCGTGATGTCGTGACCAAGGGAAATAGGGATTCATTTTTATATATATAGATTCACTTAGACATAATAAATATGTACTTATGAATCGTCAACATTTTCCTACCACCCATTCAAGACTTTTTTAACTGACAAGAAGAATGGGCGCAAGAAACTTGCCAGCGTTTCTTAGTTAGGTAACGACATTTACAAAAAAAAACATATCGTTACTAATACAACAATTGCTTAGTATAAAAATACATCATATTAAACAGTGATTATGTTATGTGTTACATCATGACCATGCATTACGGTCATTCAAATAATCGTCTACTTTATAGTATCCTTTGCTCATCAGCGACTCTTTAATGTAACATTTAAATTTATGCAATGGTAATTCAATTATATGCTGTGGAACTTTATTAAAAAAGGCTATGCTTTTCCCCAGAAATGAGGCTCTGGATTTTTCTAGCCTAAACTTGGGAACGACAAGTTTATCTTTATTTCTTGTGTTAAAGCGATGAATATCGCTCTGCTTTACAAATGTATTATAATACTTTTTCACATAAATTATATTTTCATGGATGTAATGTCCTGCAACAGTTAAAATGTTTATTTCTTTAAATAGATCTCTTAAAGAATCTCTCGATCGGAGGTTGTAAATGGCGCGAATAGCCCTTTTTTGGAGCACGAATATACTTTGGATGTTAGCGGCTGAGCCCCACAACAAAAGGCCGTAGGACATAACACTATGAAAATAACTAAAATAGACTATTCTAGCCGTTTCAATATCGGTTAAGAGCCTTATTTTCTTAACTGCGAATGCAGCCGCTCATATCGAATGCAGCGAATGCAGCAGCGAATGCAGATCCTCATATCGAAGCCTTGGCGAGCCGCAGCTCGCCAAGGCTTCGATATGAGGATCCCATTGTAGTCGCGAGTCTAATATAATACCTAGGAATTTTGTGTTGTTAATGAATTCGACCGTATCGCCGTCTAGTCTAATATAAAAATCAACTTGTCTTACATTAGGTAACGAAAATTTTAAACACTTAGTTTTCTTTGAGTTTAATGATAAATTATTACTATTAAACCAATGTGACACTTTTGAAAGAGCACTATTTACTTCGTCAGAACAGTCATCACCTCTATCTACTTTAAAGACTAGAGATGTATCATCGGCAAATAGCACCGTCTCACATAAATTCTTCGCGTAGTAAGGAAGGTCATTTATGTATATTAAAAACAACAGCGGGCCCAATATTGATCCTTGGGGTACGCCCATAGTAATGGGAGCTCCGGTAGACTCAGTTTTATTAATAACTACCTTCTGAGTTCTTTCATACAGATATGAATGCATAAGGCTTACTGACATTTCAGAAACACCATAATGTTTTAACTTCCTTAATAGTGTTTGGTGATCAACACAATCGAATGCCTTGGAAAGGTCACAAAAAATAGCGATTACATCCTGCTTGTCCTCTCAGGCATCAAGTACATGTTTTAGAAATGCAACCCCAGCATCAGTTGTACTTTTACCTTTTGAAAAACCAAACTGTTTCTCATGCAGTATACTATTTAATTTAAAATATTCTAAAAGTTGAGCATAAATTAATTTCTCAAATATTTTACTTATTGCTGGTAGTATGGGGATATAGGTCTAAAATTTGCTGGGTCACTTTTGTCACCAGCTTTAAACAGAGGAATAATTTTACTATTCTTCATTAAATTAGGAAAGACCCCTTCACTTATACATTGGTTAAAAATTATTGCTAATGATGGAGCTATCACATCAATTATTGATTTGATGATACTTGTAGATATGCCCCAGAGATCTTCTGTTTTCTTAGTATTTATTGCTTTGAATGCTTTAATAATATCTTCGGTAGTGACATAGCTAAAACTAAATGTTTCCTGGCACTTGTTCACACTAGATTCCATAAGAGAGACAGCGGTGTTGGGGCAAGAATTAAGTCTGCTAGTAGTTTCTAACGGTATTCGAGCAAAGAAACCTTCAAAAGCACTAGCCACCTCAATATCCGATTCAAAAGTCTGATCACTAATTTTTAATTTAAATGAATTAATTTTGCTTTTTGTTTTGCCAGTTTCTTGGTTTATAATACTCCAGGTAGCTCTTATTTTATTTTCAGATGATTTAATTTTATTTGAAATATACCTAGATTTTGCCAAAGCACATACTTTCCTAAATGTTATTGAATATTTCTTGACATATTCAATGAAGCTAGGATCACAGGAAGTCGTTTTTTGTGCATAGAGTTCAAATAACTTTCTTCTGCTATTATAAATACCAGGTGTGGCCCAGTCACTAAACTTCTTACACTCATTACACTTTATAACTTTTTGTTTAAAATTGTTACTAAATTCTTTTTCAACAATATCAAATAATGATTGATAAGAGTTATTAGCGTCAGCAGAAGCTGGCAAACATTGAATTTTATCTTGTACATTATTTCTAAATTTATTAATACCACGTTTCGGTATTGGCCTGCAAATAACTTCGCGTTTAGGAATAACATTATAGTGCTCAAAAGAAGCAAGTTGTCCATTGTGGTCGGATTTAATAATATTAATTACCGATTTCTCAACTAAGTTACAGTTGGAAAAGATGTCATCTAAGCAAGTAGCCGATGTTGGCGTAATTCGCGTCGGTTCATTAAAAGTGTGAAGCAAATTAAATGATTTAAAAAGATTAAGGAATTTACTGGAGAGTTGTGCTAATTTAATATCTAAGATGTCTATATTAAAATCTCCACAAACTACAATTTTTTTATTCTTACGACAGCATATTTTCAAAACATCCTCCATAGTGGACTCAAAGACTGTGTAATTTAAGATTTTAATTTATTTTTATGCATTCACAATGCAATTCTGTAAGTATAGGAAAAATGTGATAGTAATAAACCACGAGCCCTATAAGTAGCTTTCAGGCGGGATTTGAACCCGCGCCTCCGGGAATCCGGCCCGATGCTCTGACCAACTAAGCTACCGAAAGGCTTACACGACTCGTCGAATTTTGCTATCACTTGTTACGCTGTAGGCCAGCGTTGCTTCATCAATGCGAGGAAACCCTCGCATCCGAATGAAATATTTTTACAAATGTTTAACAATCGATTAAGATGAAACAGCCATTAAATTAAGATTTTAATTTATTTTTATGCATTCACAATGCAATTCTGTAAGTATAGGAAAAATGTGATAGTAAAAAACCACGAGCCCTATAAGTAGCTTTCAGGCGGGATTCGAACCCGCGCCTCCGGGAATCCGGCCCGATGCTCTGACCAACTAAGCTACCGAAAGGCTTACACGACTCGTCGAATTTTGCTATCACTTGTTACGCTGTAGGCCAGCGTTGCTTCATCAATGCGAGGAAACCCTCGCATCCGAAAGAAATATTTTTACAAATGTTTAACAATCGATTAAGATGAAACAGCCATTAAATTAAGATTTTAATTTATTTTTATGCATTCACAATGCAATTCTGTAAGTATAGGAAAAATGTGATAGTAAAAAACCACGAGCCCTATAAGTAGCTTTCAGGCGGTATTCGAACCCGCGCCTCCGGGAATCCGGCCCGATGCTCTGACCAACTAAGCTACCGAAAGGCTTACACGACTCGTCGAATTTTGCTATCATTTGTTACGCTGTAGGCCAGCGTTGCTTCATCAATGCGAGGAAACCCTCGCATCCGAAAGAAATATTTTTACAAATGTTTAACAATCGATTAAGATGAAACATTTTCCTATACTTACAGAATTGCATTGTGAATGCATAAAAATAAATTAAAATCTTAATTTAATGGCTGTTTCATCTTAATCGATTGTTAAACATTTGTAAAAATATTTCTTTCGGATGCGAGGGTTTCCTCGCATTGATGAAGCAACGCTGGCCTACAGCGTAACAAGTGATAGCAAAATTCGACGAGTCGTGTAAGCCTTTCGGTAGCTTAGTTGGTCAGAGCATCGGGCCGGATTCCCGGAGGCGCGGGTTCGAATCCCGCCTGAAAGCTACTTATAGGGCTCGTGGTTTTTTACTATCACATTTTTCCTATACTTACAGAATTGCATTGTGAATGCATAAAAATAAATTAAAATCTTAATTTAATGGCTGTTTCATCTTAAGCGATTGTTAAACATTTGTAAAAATATTTCTTTCGGATGCGAGGGTTTCCTCGCATTGATGAAGCAACGCTGGCCTACAGCGTAACAAGTTATAGCAAAATTCGACGAGTCGTGTAAGCCTTTCGGTAGCTTAGTTGGTCAGAGCATCGGGCCGGATTCCCGGAGGCGCGGGTTCGAATCCCGCCTGAAAGCTACTTATAGGGCTCGTGGTTTTTTACTATCACATTTTTCCTATACTGTGTAATTTGCTCCAGGGGGGCTATATACACAGATTATAATTATTTGTTCAAGTTCCACGCATGATATCTCGCAAATTCGTTCAACAGAGAGGGATACTATATCCTTTCGCTCTTTATATTGTGTGTTATTAGGTAAAATTATTAAAGAACCCCCCCTTATTGTAGTTTTTCTATTAAATGAACTTACAACACTATAATTATCCAAATTTAACAATAATTCATATTCTTTTAACCAATGTTCAATAACACATAACATAACACATCAATATTTTCACAATTTAAAAATAAACTTATTTCTAGGTCTGTGCCAGCAGAAAAGCCTTGGATATTCTGGTGTACTATTTTTAAACATTTAGGCCTTCCTCTTGTCAATACTGGGCTAGAGTATGCCTCCGTTGTCTCTAATGGTAATTTAAATTAACCATGTCAGTATTTGGATTCAAAAGAATCGAATTATTTGGAACAGATTCCAAAGTTACATTAGAAGTATCAAAGTTAAACTGCTCAATAGAAGCAGAGGTTATACTAGCCAAGTTGTTGGCTAATTGTTTAAAATAAAATGATAGCGATACCGCTATTTGTCGCTTAAGATAATTAGGCAGATAATATTTATCTTTAGTCAAGTTAAATTTGTATAACAATGTGTTGATGTCAATTAAATGCATCTGCTGACTATTATGATAAGCTATTGTGCTTAAGGTTAAGTTTAAGTTATGTCTAATTTTATTTTCTAGCTGTGAAAAACCTTGACTATAATATATCATATTATAATAATATCTTTTAAATACATAGAGTAGGTACGTACATTACTTATTATAGCGGCCTGTAAACGTTGGCCCAACCATTGGCCAATACGTACATTGACACTTTTGAAAGAACCTTTTTAAATTTATTCGTTCAAAAGTGTCAATGTACGATGTATTGGCCAGTGGTTGGGCCAACGTTTACAGGCCGCTTATGGTGAACGCACGTTTGTCCCATGCGAACGCATCGAACGAGCCGAACACCGGCTCGGCCGGCTCCAAACTATCGTCAGGCCTATTTCACTCCCCGTGTCAGCTCGAAAACGCGGCGGCAACGCCGGCGTTGTAAATCCATAGAAATTAGGTCCGCAAATGAGCTAGAATATAAGCGATAGAAAGAGATGCAACGACAACGAGTGGCCGTTCGTAATTTGCCTGCGCCGTACAAGATGAATTCTACTTTATTGCATTATAGTTAGAGTTGCTATTTATTTAAATGACTTAGCGGAGTGAACTATCTGTTACATAGTAACTATTTAGTAATCTGTGCTATCGTCCAACCTTCCACGTGTGGAGAGGTAGTTCGTGAATGTTTGACGGTGTTGGAACGTGTTGCGGTGAGATCGGTCCGATGGCGGTAAATCGTACCCAGATCAAAGGAGTTGGCCAAGTCGCACAAACAGACCCTCCACACATGTGTGTCGTCGTGACGTGTCGTTATGAACTTGCAAAAAAATATTTTATGCACACAAAGGGTACAGAGCAGAAGCACCTATCACTTCAACGTCCTAATAGTGAATGAGGTTGGCCGAAGATTGGCCGATGTGTGGAGAGTCTGTTTTGATCGATCGTGAGTTGGGACAAGATTGAAGGATGTTGGAGTGTTGGAATGTTGGACGATAGTTTGGAGCCGGCATTAGAATTCTCTAGAAAGGTGAAAGTCACGATTCGACATGGTGAGGGGTGCAAGGTTGTCTAGGTTTTATCTAAAGATTTTTTTCTAATTCGGTTCGTTCGAAACGTTCTTCTTGGATAAGTGTGCGTTTACCTAGAAACCATTTTTTCGAAATTATTGTTGCCAATTCATAGTTTTACTAATGATTTAAGCGCCAATCTAGTTTTCACACAAAAAAGATCAATTTTACAAATTAATCTATTAAAGTGGTTATAACGATTATTTCGATAAAATTGAATGAAGCTGGAGAAATCCTGCACACAACGGTTACAACACTAGTAATTAAAAAAATAAAGACTGAGAACGTAACTGTTTTTCGAGACGTTTCGTACGTAGTTAATCGAATATGCGTTTACTTTAGAATAAACGCAAAAATAATAGGCGGAATACACTTTGCCTTAATTGATGACGCGTTAAAAAATGTAACATATTATTTTCAAAGACCTTTCATAAGTAATCAGCATTTATTTGATTTTTTGGTTTTCGTAACAAGTTACATTCTAGGTTCATTACCATGTGTCAAAAATCAAAAATCAAAAATACCTTACAAACCATAAACTTATTAAATTACCCCTACAGTCGTCACAAATTAAGATGCCCGTTTTGACACATGGTAATGACCCTAGAATGTAACTTGTTACGAAAACCAAAAAATCAAATATATGCTGATTACTTATCAAAGGTGTATGAAAATAATATGTTACATTTTTTAACGCATCATAAATTATGGCAAAGTGTATTCCGCGTGTTATTTTTGCGTTTATTCTAAAGTAAACGCAGATTCGATTAACTACGAAACGTCTCGAAAAACAGTTACGTTCTCAGTCTTTATTTTTTTAAATACTAGTGTTGTAACCGTTGTGTGCAGGATTTCTACAGCTTCATTCAATTTTATCGAAATAATCGTTATAACCACTTTAATAGATTAATTTGTAAAATTTATCTTTTTTGTGTGAAAACTAGATTGGCGCTTGAAGTATTAGTGAAATTATGAATTGGCAACAATGATTTCGATATTCGTTCGGCTTGTTCGAAGCGTTCGCATCGGACAAGCGTGCGTTCACCATAAGCGGCCTGTACACGTTGGTCCAACCACTGGCCAATATATCGTACATTGGCACTTGTGAACGAACAAGACGTTTAAAAAGGTTCTTTCAAAAGTGTCAATATACGACGTATTGGCCAATGGCTGGGCCAACGTGTACAGGCCGCTATAATAAGTAATGTAGCTACTCTATGACCATGTCTATGCTGTGAGCTGTAGTTAAAATACTTGCACTTTTAGAGCCAACGCGCACTTGTAATTTATAGTCGACCGATAGATTAGTCAGAATCGTAAGACGATCGTGATTAAACTGTCGGCCGATAGTTTGGTTTTGAGAACCTGCGAGCACTTGTGATTTTTAGTCGACCGATAGTTGGTCGATAGTTTAGTTGAATCCGGGCGCGCGCTCACATAGTCCTTCATGCACAGGCCGATAGTTGTCCGATAGTTGTATAACTGTAACTATAACTATAGTTGTAGTAACTATTGGCCAGTCATTTTCGATGATTCGATACTGAATACACAGTCTACCGATAGATGGGCGATAGTTTAGCTGAATGCAGTGCGTGCGCTCACATAGTCCTTCATGCACATTACCGCCCGGCCGATAGTTGTGCGATAGTTTGATCGTACAACTATCGGCCAGTCATTTTCGATAGTTTGATCGGTCGATAGTTTAAGCGCACTGACGATTGCCACTGCTCTATAACTCTATACTGAATCCGATAACGACCAACCAACGCCCGATTAAAAATCACAAGTGTGCGTTCGCTCTTATATAAATTATGCAATTAAAGTGGATTCGATTCAAGTGAATATAACATAAAAGGTCAATTTATACTTTAATAATATGTTAATTAAAAGTTTAAGTACCTATAAAGTAAGTTTAACATTTTATAATAATAACTTTAGTCTTAATCCACATAAGTTGCAAATGCAAACCTACTATAATCGATTAGTTACTCAGAACCTTAATTGATTAATCGCGGGAATCGATCACAGACTCGTATGGTTACATGCCTAATCACGTCACTTTAGCATGTGTCAAAACGGGCATCTTAACAGGCGTTGGAATCACCCATAGAATAGGTCAATAGTTAGTGGCCGGTAGCCCCGATACCCATTCATTGGCTATAATTAAGACCGCCATTTTGTTGGGGTGCCCCCATTGGCTAAAATTAAGGCTGTCACTTTTTTCAAGAAAACGTTCATTTAGTTTGTGTTTTTTTTACTCATTTCGGTTTTCTAGTATTCTTTAGATGTTTTTCCACTTTTTCTCAGATATTTCTTTACAGAAATATGGATACATTATTCGAAGATGCCTTCGGTACACGTAAGTAAATCTATTTACGTAGTTTTATGTAAAAATTATTTATTACATTAACCTAAATTTGGGTTTTGTTGTTTTAGGTAATTCCAAGAGGCAACTTTATATTTCTTAAAACTAACCAACAGAAAAGAAAATACAGTTCACAACTTAACCGGAGTAAAGAAGATTCGGTTTCTCAGAAAGTTATGAAATTTATCAAAGGCTAAAAAATCGCAATAGTTTTTACAAGTGTGTCATGCCTGGCACCACGGAGGCCTCTTCAACCAAAGTTAAACTGTGGGAAAACTCTGCTACCCTTCCACACCCATATGTGCTCATCCAGGAAAAGCTCTCTCCTGGCCTTGAACTTCCCAGATCATTATGGAGATCTTTAAATAGACTCCGTACCCAAGTTGGTCGAAGTAAAGACAACCTGTCCAGGTGGGGCTTCACCAGTAACACGGATCTCGCGTGCAGGTGTGGTTACACTCCACAGACCATGGCCCACCTCATTGATTGCTCTGCATGCATGCCCGGACACCTGCACGCGTGAGGACCTCATGTTGGCTGCAGATAACGCGGTGAGAGTGGCACAGTTTTGGGCCAACAACATATGATTTTGTACTTGTCATTGACATGTTGAAGAAGAAGTTATGAATGAAAGATAGGTAATGTTTGTTTATTCTTTTTATATAAATGTAAGTAGGTAAGTATGTGTAATTAATTATTGATTAGTTTTCTTAAAAAAAACCTTTCTAATACCTTATTTCAACATATATTTAGAACTGATATCATATGGTGATAATGGTAAAGCACAGTAGATTACTTGGGATTAAATTTAAATAATCAGTTGTCACATTTAACAAGTTTCAATTTAGTGAAGTTGTTAATACCAAGTCAAGAGAAAATAACAGTGTAAGTAATTCAATAACTTTGTCAAAACATTTAAAATGCCTTATCATCAAATTCATATTTCTGATTCTGACAAACAGAACAGAATTATAACAAATGTACCGGTAGGATAATATATGATTGTTGTCGGTACGAATGATGGTTTATTGTGATTGTCTTATGACTATGTTATAACTGTTACTGCTACCTACTATCTTAGATTTTACTTAATTATATATACTACCTCTCATCAGTCTATGTACAAAGCTTATCTACTTAATAATAGTTATTAACTATAAACATTGATTATCTATAACTTGTGCATAGCGGCACAACAAACAAAATGTGCTTTATACACACTACTCTTTCTTGATTTACAAACTTTTCAGTTCAACTATCACTTATTTGTTTATAAAATGTTATGGCAGATTATAGTAACAATATGTAGAATCTATACTAACCAAATCTAATCTTTTCAGATAACTTGAGTCTCAACGAGGTTCGTGGAGTGCTGCGAAGATGCCCGTGTCTGCCTATTCTTGCGGTAATAAGTTATCAAATCAGAAATATGGTGCAAATTACTGCTGTTAGTTGCTATATTGATTACTTACTGCATTAAATGTTTAACTATTAGAATTAGGTTATTGCGTCTTGCATTGAAAGTGATATTAACAGTAAAAAATGAAATGGCAGATACTAAATAAAACTACTTACTAGAAAAAATTGCATTAGCATTTGTGCGTAATAAATATTTGCAAGCAGTTTAATTTTTCTTGTGGCTGATAAAGTATTTATATTTCTTTGTTAATTTAGTAAGTAATTTCATTACTCTCATTCTTTGTCTTGTATAAATTTCAACTTATACTTATGTACTTTGTATTTAATAAAATTATAATTTCAAGTAATAAATGCCTTCTTTCATCAAATGTGTTTTTTATTTGAGCAGAATTTAATTAAAATAATATATTACTAGGGTTGTACCAAACGTCGATAATTTGCACAACTATCGATAACGAATCAAGGGTGTCGATAGTTCTGGCAGCACTATGTTGTCAAACTCTAATCGGGGTCCGTCATTCACTAACAAACGGCCGCTATAAGGCTTGATTCCTCTTAATTTGTGACGACTGTAGTATAAATAAGTTTATGTTACAAACCAAGAGGTTAATATTTTGATTCTTTTACATTAGGTACCTATGCATTAGGTAAAAGTTTTTTTGTTTAATTATGAATTTTTAATTATGAATTTAATTATGAACAGGAAAAACTAAAAACGTCGTGTATAAAAATGTACTTAAATAGGATACTTATATGACGACCGATTTGGCGCAGGGGTAGGCTAATCCACCTTCTGCGCCAGTGGTCTCGGGTTCGATTCCCGAACAAGACAAATATTTGTGTGCATGAACATGTCTATTTGTCTTGGTCTGGGTGTTTACTATGTATATTAAGTATGTATTTACAAACAAAAGTATTTAAGTATATATTTATCCGTTATCATTATCAAGTTTTCCATGATACAGTTTCTTAATGAAATTAAAATGGGCTTAGATAATTGGTGTGAATGTAAGAGGTTATTTATTTATTTATTTATATTTACAGTAAAATACTGTAAATAGCTTATTTTAATGTTGTTTAATTTGCAAAATAACTAGGTACTTAGTCTAAAACATTAAAAATGCTGCCGAAAGTCACTAGTCCACGCGGACGAAGTCGCGGGCACAGCTAGTAATATTATAAATGCGAAAGTAACTCTGTCTGTATGTGTGTTACGTAATCACGCCTAAATAACTGAACTGATTTGAATGAAACTCCATACAGAGATAGTCTAAAGCCTGAGAAAGGACATAAGCTACTTTTTATTGCGAAAAAACGTTTTAAAAAAAATGTAACCGCCTTCAAAAAGGATCTTCAAACAAAAATTAACAAACACTAAAAAACGAAAAAAATAATATGATTTTTTTAACTCAAAGGACGAGGATACGTGACTTTTTCTAATTTGTCTTGGTACTTACTGAACTGTTTGAAGTCGGTGCCGTCTAATAGGTATTGAGGTGAATATGTCCTACACCTCACGCTTGGGACCGGGTTTTTTTTAATATGTTTGTTGTTTTACTCATTATATTTCGTTCTTATTCTTTTTGGCTTGGCACCGACTTCAAACAGTTCAGTAAGTACCAAGATAAATTAGAAAAAGTCACGTATCCATCGTCCTTTGAATTAAAAAATCTTAATTTTTTTTATCGTTTTATAGTGTTTGTTATTTTTTGTTTGAAGATCCTTTTTGAAGGCGGTTAAATTTTTTTTTAAAACGTTTTATTTTTTGATTTTTAGTGTAAATAATCGTAGCTTAAGAAACTTCATGGTAATTAATAATCACCATGTAGTTTCTTAATCTAGTTACATGATAAATTGTTGTAAATATCCTATCCGTTACGGAATTCAGCTTTCCATCTTTAGCTACTTAGATAACTTGAAAGAATACAACTGAAGGTCCATTCGTGCATATGGTATTTATAAAACATCATATAACTCCTAACTGTTGAGGAGTTTCACCTCTCATCATCAGCTTACCCTAATAACCTGAAAGAATATAACTATTGGTCCATACGTACGATTAATACTTAAAGAAATATTCTCCAGCTCCTAACCGTTTAGGAGTTGTAGCTCCTATCACCAGCTCATCACTATGAGATGATGACTACCAGATGCAAATACTTGACTAACTTAAAAAATAAGTGGAACCCATAAGGCTTGCCTACATTTGAGAATTTCTCTCAATCTTCCTAAGATTTTATCTCCTGGTCCTGACTTGGTGAAAATAAGATCAGGCCAGAAGTACCTACCAACTTTCGAAAAAAATATATTTTGAAAATGATCCCCGTTTTGATGAAAATATGAAATCGTCCATATACCCAAATATAGTTTAAATACACATTATTCAGGATAACTCCTGAATTTCTTGTCAGATCTTGATGAAATTTGAATGGGACCACACGAGAAGCGTCACCTTTTAAATAAAAAAAGAATTATCCAAATCGGTTCATTAACTAAAAAGTTCTGAGGTAACACACATAAAAAAAATAAAAAAAAAAATATACAGTCGAATTGATAACCTCTTCCTTTTTTTGAAGTCGGTTAAAGAAGGGCTGTAAGGGGTTGGAATTAGGGGATGAAAGTTTGTATGGAAATAACGTCATTTTTAAAGCTAGAAGCTTGTAACAAAATTTTTAGGCTTTTGATTACTTAGATATAAATTAATACAATGTTCAGAGTTTGTAAAAATGTTACCCTAAAGGGGGTAAGAATAGGGGATAAAAGTTTTTTCACTTCTCATGCCCGTAAAGTTCGTGTTTATGTTGGGTATAGGCTGCATAAAATCGCTTTTTATGCTCTAGTGCATAAAGTAAAGTTTAAGACAAAGATCGTCAGGTAAACAGCCACACACGCAATTAAACTTCGTTAAATAAATTTATTATTTCATTCTGTTTCTTCAATTTTGTACATAATCCATGTTAAATTACTAAATTAATAAAACTAGGTAAAATTAATGAGTTTTCTAAGAAATAAGTATTTCAAGAGCATTTTGTTAACTATGTATATTAAGTATGTATTTACAAACAAAAAGTATAAAAGTATAACTTATATTTATCCGTTATCAAGTTTTCCAAATTAACATGGGCTTAGATAATTGGTGTGAATGTAAGAAGTTATTAATTATTATTTATTATTACTATTTATTATTTATGGACTACGATCTAATGCTAAAGTCACTGTGCTACCAATGCCACGTTTAAAAAAAAAGAAAGTTTTCTCGCCAATATGGCGGTCTTTATTTTTTCTTTTTTGCAATATTGTTATTTATTTTCCTCACACTTTATGTGAAAAGCAGAGTGTATAACTTGTACATAAAACCCATTTTACCCTCGAATTGACTATCCACCCTCGCCTACGGCTCGGATGGATATATACATCTCGGGTAAAATAGTACGTCTTATGCACTTGTTGTACAATCTACTATTGTGTGATGACATCGGCAAAATAGATTAATATAGGTACTTAAATAAGCTTCTTGCTGTAAAATACTGTATACAGTTCATTTCAATATATTGCAGGCGTACCGGTTTTGGCCACTGTACCGGTTTTGGCCACTTTTTGCTCTATAAGTTTTTTAAACAACTTTTAGCCATTTTTGATAAAGGCAATTAAAATAAGGTATTTTAAGGTAATAGTAACAACCGTTAGAATTCCTTATGTCATAAGATTTTTTTCAATCAATTCCATTTTCTGTTTTAAAAAATGTTTTGTATGAAAATTTTAAGAAATTTGTTTTGGATGAAATACCTACTTTATAAACCTTTGTTTTTTCCAATTAAATTGTTGTTTTGCAATTGACTGGTTTCTAGCGCATTAGAATATATTGATTTTACCTGGGTTTGGTTTTGATTTTTCGCAATACTTTTAAAAGTTTAACTATCAGTAAGTGGCCAAAACCGGTACATTTGGCACCTCTCACACATTGTGTGTAATATAAAAAAAACTATTTTACTTTTATAAATTTGAAAAATGTACCTTTAAAGGTAGATAAGTTATCTATAATTTAAGATATAATTTGTGTCTTAAATACTTGACCATTTAGTACTTAGTGCTTAAAAGTAAAAAAATCCTTAAAATGGCCACAAAGGGTACCTCTGCCCTACCTATGTGATTTATTTAAAAAATATTTAGCCTAAAAAATTAAAATGCTGCTGAAAGTCACTATTCCACACGGTCCACAAGGACGAAGTCGCGGGCACAGCTAGTCTTCTAAATAAGCCCGTTCTTAAAAAAAGGAATGTGAATAACGTCTAATATTTAATGAATAACTTAACACAATTTAAAAAGTTATTTAAATTTTTACATTTTTGCATTTACAATGCAATTTTAATGATTGGAAAATGGAAAATGAAATAGTTATATATAAAAAATCGACCCGTCTCACAACCAGCTCCGATGGGACTCGAACCCACGACCTTTCGCTATCCGGGCGACTGCTCTAACCACTGAGCTACGGAGTCGTTACGAGAAGCGTCGAATTTATCAAATACTTCTTACGCGCTATGTAAAGATACCCCCACACGCGAAAGAAATACCTTTCCAGATATTTGACAATCGCTAAAGTGTTGTGAGACGGGTCGATTTTTTCTAGATACTTCATTTTCCATTTTTCAATCATAAAAATAGCATTGTGAATGCAAAAAAGTAAAAATATAAATAGCTCGATATCATGTCTGCGTATTATCATGCATTATTAACCATTTGTCAGTGCACATTTGGGTAACCGTAACCTATGTTTGACTGAAAGTTTGACGAAGCCATCGCGATCTTGTAATGCCATGAATCTTGTTACTGATTTAAATCTATAATCGACATAAATGATTATAAATCTAATATTTAGTTTTATTTTTACACCTTTATTCGCCGTTGCTTTAAATTATTGTGGTGCCGATGTTTGTAATAATACGAAGCAGCACACCCTATGTAAATATCAGGTCAGTGCGACGATTTCGAGTCTTTTAGACTAATTCGAAATCGTTATTACGTTATTACAAGCTTTATCAAATGTACACAAGGTAGGGCTGAAGCCCCGGTTTCGGCCACTGCCTCGGTTTTGGCCACTTTTTGCTCTAAAAGTTTTCTACATAACTTTTCGTCATTTTTGCCAATGGCAATTAAGATGAGGTATTTTTAAGCTAGAATTCCTTTAGTCGTACGATTTTTTTACAATACACGCCATTAACTGATATATTATTTTTGTATGAAAATTTTAAGGAATTTAATAAGCATGAAATTTAATATACCTACTTAAACCTTTGTGTTGCACAAGTTAAATTATTGTTTTGCATTTGATTTTCTTCTTGAACATTAGAATATAATGATTTAATGTGGGCTTAGTTTTGATTTTTGTTATATTTACAAAAGTGTGAAGTAAGTAGCACCTTTCGCACATTTTATCATTGCTTCCTACTAATATTGCGAAAAATATAAATGGGAAAGTTTGTGAGTGATTGATTGATTTATATTTTAATTTTTACTTTTTTGCATTCCCAATGCAATTTTTATTATTGAAAAATGGAAAATGAAGTATTTTGAAAAAATCAGCCCGTCTCACAACCAGCTCCGATGGGACTCGAACCCACGACCTTTCGCTATACGAGCAACTGCTCTAACCACTGAGCTACGGAGTCTTGTATCTTGTGTTTATATTTTGATAAAGTCACTTTTCAGTTTGTGTATGGTTGCATGGATGATGGATGATGTGCTACAAGCTGCACAACTACGACGCTGTAGCACAGAATAAATAATGCTGTAGCTGCTACAGCATTACATTCGTAGCTTGTAGCTCGTACTACCACAGAATAATGCTTGACCTATGAGCTACAATGCTACGAGCTTCGTAGTCGTAGCGTAGCACATCAAGTTTTACCATCAATGTAGATGTAGATCTTGAGTGCAGCTGACGACTAAAACCTTATTGTTGATTCGTTACTAATATTTCTAAGAAGCTATAATTATTGGTTTTATTCTATCCTAGCTTGCCGCTCGCGGCTTTGCTCGCGTGAACTACAGGGTGTTTTCCCGTGGGAATGACGCAGAAAACACACAGAAAATAAAAAGTTGCTATGCTATTCTAGACCATTTTCAATCTCTGTCCCTTTATACTGGCCCGTTCAACTTTCGCATTTATAATATTAGGAATATTTTTACGTAGAAATAAACACCAAAATAAATATGATTAGATTTAATGCACGAAGAGAAGTAGCTGACTCAAAACAAAAACCCAGCAGCAAAAAAGCAGTAATATAAGTAAATAGTTTAATACCTTCAATAATGTTTCTTGAATTTCAGTCACAAGAACCGGCAAGACAGTGTTCTTATTATGAGAGAACCATCAAAACAAACGAAGACAAAAAAGCTCTGCTTGAAAAAATTAACGAAAGGAGGAACAAAATAGCTTCTGGAGGTGTTCGTTCTTTCCCTTCGGCGGAAAACATGTTGAAATTGGTAAAGTTACAATGATCTATATATTTCCTGATTTTGCTGACATATTCCTTTTGAATGAATAATGAAGGTGTGTTTATGGAACTACATGGGGGGCCAACATAGTTAGTTTGATACTGAAATTATTTAAAACTAAAAAGATTTATAGGATTGGCCTGCTTTAAGATCACTTTAATATAAACTTACTTAATTGTTTTTCTTTTCTCAGGAATGGAATGAAGAGTTGGCAAAGTCGGCTCAACGGTGGGCCGACCAATGTGTAAAACAAAATAACTCGACAGACTTCAAGGACACATGCCGAGATTTAGGTATAAATACGTTAGCAAGGCTCAATGCGTCAATACCAGCACAGTACTCGTACATCCAACTATAAGGTCTTCATACCCGACTGAAAGTCGCAGGATATTGCCCCCCCCCATAAAATATATAGATATACTGTTTAAGGAGATAACCATGGCCACAAAACTGATTATCTGTGAAGTATTTTTTTCTTCTGAGATAACTTACCTCCGAATAATATTTTTCTTCGCAGATAATTATTTAGTTATCTGTAAGGAAAATAAATTCCTTGGAGATAACTAGTTATCTTAGAGGATTTTAATTTCCTCGCTGATAATAACTGTAATAAAAACCATTTATTTTATAAATTCTTTATCACACATACAACAATAGGTTGCGTTATGATCAATTAAATTATTAATCATTCATTATGAAGCGTACATTACGACTTGATATGTACGATTCATTATTTCCCTATTTTTTACAGTTTCGAGTGAAACAACGTTGTGTTTTTTGTCAATATGAGTTTGCCTGTAACAAACTACGACTCTAATTAAATGATTACAAAATTGTTAAAGCAAATGAAACAAATTAATTTACTCTTTTGCTAAATGGACCTGCTAAAGCGACCTTTTAGAAAAAGTAACGTAATTATAAAATTAAATAAATAAATAATTCAAAATTGCGTCATTTATTTCTTTTATTTATTCAACCAAAGCTTCAAATAAATTCTTCAAAATGCTATCAAAAATAAATCATAATGCATTTATTTTAATTTATCATAATTAAAAAATAATGTAACCCTGAACACCTCATGAGAATCGTTTTACGAAGAACTTGAAATCAAAAGTCGCTTAAAGGGTTTCCAGTGAGGCGTATGCAGCTGAGTACCTACAGCTCCTGTCCTAGCCTAGGACATAAACTGTACTCAGCTCATCATTATCTTCAATCTTATCGTAACTTCAGCTATAATTGGTGACACACTGACACATTTCCATTTATATTTGAAGGGCAGGTACCCGTGGGACAGAACATAGCTACAGTGTACGGCGAGGCACCAGGGTTGTCACCTTTGTCTCTGGTGGACGTGTGGTACACTGAACTGCTAAATGCTAACGCTTCGGTAATTTATCGGTATAAGACGTAAGTAACACTAGGAGTGTCTTTTCAAAAGGGCTTATTTCATCACTAACAGTTTTTTCAGAATTGGAATAAAAAGGTTTAGTTATAAGCCTGTTTCATGCAGAAGGCACTTTTTGAAAGCGATTTTCTATAGGAAATAAGCTGTTTAGAAACAAACCGATCGAGAAATTCGAAAATCGATCGAGAACATAGCTTTAGAACGAACTGCATCAAAACAATTTTTATTCTTTTAAAGTGAAATAAGACCTTTTGAAAAGACACTCCTATTAGAGCCTTTATGAACTTATTAGTGCCGCGCGGAGTTCACTGCTAAGGATACATTTGCCTACTCCACGGCTGTACGCGAGGATCGGTCTTGCGTTGCCGGCAACCAACGTTTTCTAACAACTTTCACTAGAAGCCCTGCTCTAAGTCAACGAAAAACGAAATTACGTTAGCCCCGTCGCTTTTACTCGATTCTGTCATGTCCGAAGAGTGAGAAAGACGGGTATAAAGAAGTTTCGTTTTTCGTTGAATAAGTCGCCGTTTACATAACCTTAGAGTCTGGGGGACATTTTTTATTCACAAGGCACATAGCACTTAGCCTTCATCACACCTGATGCAAAGTGATGATAAGGCTGAAGATGGAAGCGCACTACTCCCAGAATCCTCAATTACTGAGGAACTTATTATCTTATCTCTAACAGAACTGCCGGAACACAATAAAATGAAAACTGGTGAAATCATCGTTGTTATGGCGTCAGACTTCGATAAGATGGTGGGAGCTAGCCCAGCGGACTTTGAACAAGTCGTATATATTATGTCGCAGGCGGATGGTTGAATCCGCCGGATGGTTGAAACCGCCGGATGGTTAAGTATGGTATAGCATGTACCCCTCGGAAGTCCTGTAGAACACGTGATAGGTTAGAAATTTAAGACAGAATAAATATCGTGGTTATTTTTTTTTCTGTGACTCTGTCAACTTATGGGAAGATAAAATAGCTTACGGAAAAAATTATCGGCCTGGGCGTTTAATTAAATGGCGGATTCAACCATTTGGCTGCAACATATAATTGAATGGCGGATTCAACCACACGTCGATCAGTTGCAGCTCCGTTTTGACGTGAAAGATGAACAAACAAACACACTTTCACATTTTAGTTTATAATAATAATAATTAAATACAACTCTACGCACTTTCTTGATATCGTGCATGCGAAAATGGAGAACGGTCCTTTTCTATCCAGGATCTCGACGGATTCTAGGTCAGGGCGATCCTATAAATAAATAAACTAAACTAAACTATAAAAATAGAGCGAGGTATCTTCCAGGGTGACGGTTTGAGTCCATTGTGGTTCTGTCTGGCCTTGAACCCTCTGAGTACACTTCTCGAGAGTTCAGGGTTAGGCTATCGTTTACGGAGAAATGGTCAAGTAATATCACACCTGCTGTACATGGATGACCTGAAACTATTTGCCCATAGCAGCTCTCATTTGACAGCGTTACTGAAGGTTACTGAAGCTTTCAGTAATGCCATTAAAATGGAATTTGGTGTGGACAAATGTGCAGTCATGCATGTAAAGCGTGGTCAGATAATGGAATCTACGGGTATACAACTCTCGGATTCTATTCATCTTAGATCTCTCTCCGTAAACGAAACCTATAAATATTAAGGTATGTCACAGGCATTAGGCATCAACGATGCTGACATGAAACAGTCGTTGCGTGAGCGTTTCTTGGGGCGCCTTTCAAAAGTCCTTAAAAGTCTTTTGTCTGGCGGAAACAAGGTTCGCGCATACAATGGATGGGTCATGCCGGTACTGATGTATTCAAAAACGCAGTATTAAATGGACTCAAACTGAACTGGATGCCCTGGATAGAAAAGTTCGTACATTGCTAACAGCACACCGCATACATCACCCACGTTCATCGACCATGAGATTGTATATCCCGCGGAAGTGCGGTGGTCGTGGCTTCTTAAATGCTAAGACATTGCATAACCGCGAGATATGCAATCTTAGGGAGTATTTTCTCCAAGTCGATATGGGGTCTCATAGAGATGTAGTTGCTGTTGACAATGGACTGACTCCTCTATTTTTAGCAAAAGAAAACTGGCGCAAACCTGTAGTACTTAGTACTTCCGACCGCAGCACTGTGTGGCAAAGCAAGGAGTTACATGGCAGATTCTACCGGGCTCTCCATGGGCCCGACGTAGATTTATTAGCCTCAGTATCCTGGCTCCGTTTCGGTGACCTTTTTGGTGAAACCGAAGGTTTTGTCTGTGCAATTATGGATGAGGTTGTGATGACGAATAACTACCGAAAGTATATCCTAAGGGATGGCACAGTGGATATTTGCCGAGCGTGTCATCGTCCGGGTGAATCCCTTAGGCATATAATCTCCGGTTGTTCTCGTCTCGCAAACGGCGAGTATTTGCATAGACATAACCAAGTGGCCAGGATAATACACCAACAACTTGCTCTGAAACATAGTCTTGTGGCATCCGAGGTGCCGTACTACAGGTATGCACCAGAACAGGTCCTTGAAAATAGCCATGCCACATTGTATTGGGATCGATCTATCATTACAGACAGGACTATTGTAGCTAATAAGCCTGATATTGTATTGATAGATCGACACGAACGCCGCGCGATAATTGTTGATGTCACTGTTCCCCATGACGACAACCTTGTGAAAGCTGAAAAAGATAAAGAAAACAAATATCTTGATTTAGCTCACGAGATTGTTGACATGTGGGATATTGATTCAGCAATTATTGTTCCGATAGTCATATCTGCCCATGGTCTGATAGCCAAGAGCCTTGATAAACACCTTAAGAGGCTTGCGTTAGGTGGATGGATCGGGAGTCAGATGCAGAAGTCAGTACTTCTGGACACGGCCCGTATAGTGAGAAGGTTCCTGTCTCTGGATCCTTAACCATCGGTAGCCGGGACCTTGATCTTGCTGCCGTTGGGGAACTGCATTTTTGTATTTTTAAATGATATATTTTTTAGTGTTATACATTGTAAAAATTTAATGTTTAGAAATATAATTTTGTAAGTATTTAAAATGTAATAAAGGAAATAATAATATTAGAGGAGCATGCCTATAGATAGCCCAAACTGATTACAAACATCGCCATAATCAAGTCGCTGCAATAATTCATCAACATCTAGCTTTTCAATACAAGCTTATTAAGGGAAAAAACAGCATAGGTAGGTACTACAAATATACACCTCAAACAGTACTCGACACACCACACTATAAACTCTTTTGGGACAGGACAATAATAGCCGACAAGACTCTGCACTATAATAGACCAGACATTACATTCTACAACAAAACAACCAACACTGTAATTCTGATTGATGTGTAGCGATCCCAAATACGCATAATCTCACCAACACATAAACGGAAAAAAATGCCAAATATACAGACCTATCAATAGACATACAAACTCAATGGAAAGTAAATTCTGTCAGACCAATACCCATAATAATCTCAAGTACCGGAATTATACCCAAAACATTATACACAAATCTGAAAATTGACATGCACCCACTTTCATTTCAACAGTTTAAATTTTTGTCTGTTTGTATGTTCGCTTTTCACGCAAAAACTGATGAACGGATTTTTACCAAATTTTGTGTAGTGATAACTTATAACCAGGGTCAACATATGGGGTACCTTTTATTGTGGGAAGATTTCTTGACTTGTAAAACGTAGACAAACTTATATTTGCGGACGTATGCACACATTTTGTATGAAATGAACTACAAATATAAGTTTGTATTAGTATTTTTAGTGATTTAACTATAAATAAAATAAACAAATACAAAAGTCATTTCACCGTGCGTACGAAGTCACGGGCAACAGCTAGTATTAATATAATAATATTAAGTAAGTATGGATTAGTATTGGATTTGTGCAGAAAAGTGTGCGATTCGACTCGTTACGTGTGCCGCCCACTGCCATCAGCAGCTGTGCAATTCTTCAAGTGATGTCGCACATTTTAATATTTTTTTCAGTTAGCTCGAATTGTCAAGTTTTAGCACAGTTTAACTGTTTTTCAGCATTTTAGTTAAAAAGTAGATATCAAGACGTGTACCTACTCAAATAAAAATATTGTATTCAATCCTTCATAGTAGATGCTACAGAGGCTTAAAATTAACTTACATGAACTTACCTACTTTTACACTCTGAATTCATTAGTATACTTAAGTACCTAATACCTAAAAGTTCGCTGCATTAACCTTCATTAACCTTCCAAACTCAATTTAATGACTCAAGTCTAAATAAAGAAATAAAATCAATTGAGTAAAAATTAATGTGTAAGTGCCCTAACACATTGCGACCGTTTGCAGTGATAAAACGAGCGTTTAATAGCCGCACGTGTACATCGTGAACACTGCTTTTGAGTAGCGTGTGTGTGTGTGTAACGATAGCCGATTTGCGACCTTATACCTACATATATTATACTGCGTCGCGACTTTACTATCGCTGCAAAAAGTCGTAATGTGTAAGTGTCCCAAGAGTTAATGCGTTAATACCACTAATACCTTGTTAAAATATAAAAGTTTTAATTCCAGATCATCCGATAAAGGGCACTTGCGTTACGACTATTTCACCCAATTAGTGTGGGCCCTTACCAGTGAGGTCGGTTGTGGCGGTGTGAAATTCAAAGTAAGTATAATGCTGAACTTTCCGTTCGACTACAATAAGGGCGTTTGTGCACTACACTGAATTTTACCGATCCGGAAAAAAACGGATGTTTGTATTTTAATAATTAATCTTTTATAATAGTAAGAATTTATTTATTTCGTGTAGTTTAGGGTTTGAAACATTGAAACTATAAATTCTTACTATTATAAATGATTAGTTATTGAAATACAAGCATCCGTTTTTTTCCGGATCGGTAAAATTCAGTGTAGTGCACAAACGCCCTAAGACTTACATTACCTTGCACTTCATTCCTAAGTTCAGTAGCGTGTGCGTAGGTCTGCATCTTCAAGCGAATATCGCCAAAAAGTGGTTGACCGGGAAGCTTTTTGATCGTACTTAGGTACTTACTAGGGATGTTACGGAATTTTGTTTTATCGGAAGTCGGAAACAAAGTTGTTTGATTTGGTTTACAGTCGAAACTGGAGTCTGAGCTTGAGGTGGAGACATAAACATTAAAAATATTTAAGAATTATTCAGCCGCTTAATGATAAGTAAAAAAAAACATCTACCTATGTGTCGAAACAAAAAGTACGAAAATAATTACGATTCCGAAAACCATTACCATAACGATAGTTTCACATGTTTTGGTATTTTGTATAAATTGATCGCGATCGCCGAATACTATAATATAATAATGGAATGTGTTTATACCGTCGAAATCGAAATTAGAGGTGTGTGTCTGTTAATGAGACGATCCAACTTTCCGAATCGGACTCTAATTACCGCCCGTAACATCCTTAACGTACATACCATACGAAGCCCTTTGTAATTATCTCTACATGTTCCTTTAATTATCAACAATTATCTATTCTGTTCTCTAATCACCTAACGGGTTAAGGTACCAATAAGTTTAATCGAAAATACAGCTATATCTATTTAACATAATAATATATTAACCACCTGGTCTTGTGATTCATATCACTGGTTTTAGAACACGAGGTCCCAGGTTCGATTCCCAGTGGGGTACATATTGTATTCGGTTTGGTTGGTGGTAGGACTTGTTCTAAGTCCTCCTGGCTTGCTACCACCATCTTATCTGAGTCTAACGCCCCATAAAAATGTTGTTTTCAGCATTATTGTGTTCCGGAAGTTAGAGATAAGATAGCCACCTCAGTGATTGAGGATTCCGGGAGTACTGCGCTTCCACCTTCAGCCTTATCACCACTTAACATCAGGTGTGATGAAGGCTAAGTGCCACCCCGTTGTGGAATAAAAAAAAACAGCTGGATGTGTAGTGTGTATCTAGTGTAGATACAACAAGACGCATTATATTGACCATGATGTAGCTTGTATTTTATACTGTGAGGTAGCCTTTTAATTTCAAACTAGAGTCCGCGGGCACACTTGGCGTGTGTCAGAGGGCGCTGATCGTCAAAAATAAGCCTTATTTCCATGTCATAATTAAGTTCCAGAAATTGACACGCGCCAAGTTATGTGCTAGCAGGCAATGGCCTGTCAGTTGGCCGCAATCGGTCACACACTCACAGAATAACTAGAGTGCTCGTCAGATAAGTCTGCGCGCGGTAAAAATCGAATACTAATCTTTTCTAGTATTCGATTTCGATTCAAAAAAATGCACTGTAACTAGCGCCAAAAACGCGCCAGCCACGCGCAGAGTTATCTGACACACACCGTTAGTAATATTATAGTATTCTTTGGTATAACATTCAAAAACCGAATATCATGCCTGACAGGCCGTTAACTGCTGGCGGACTGATAGTCTGTTTGGATATTTAGAATAGTGACCCATAATTTGACCTGAAACGCTGCAAAATTTCTTTAGTTTTTTATGACGCTATATATTAGGTATAGATAGTACACACACTACTACATATTGATGGATGTGAAAAAAGTGTGCAATAGGATCGTAGTAGGTGGCGATAAATAGTCTGTGCCATCTATCTCAGAAACTATGAGTCCCAGCAACATGTTCACTATGTGCAAAATGAAAGCTAATTAATTAAATTTGCTACAAGTTCTATAGTTACAGTCAAGTTCTTCGATATCTTGTATAGTTTTCGAGTGTCCGCTCTTGCAAGTCTGTAATGATGGAAAAAATATTTTTGCTCCACATTTCACATTTTGACCGTATAACTTTCCAACGATGATGCACCGAAAAACTAAATGCTAGCCATAGAATCGTAGAGCGTTAAATTTTCTTCAATAATATATTAATCTACTACTAGCACTACCCCCGCGACTTCGTCTCCGTGGAATTGAGTTCATAAAGCTTCATACAAACCTTGAACCCCTTTTTTACCCCCTTGGAGGGGGAATTTCCAAAAATCCTCTCTTAATGCTATCCTACACTCCCCAAGGAACATATATGTCAAATTTCAGCTTCTTGCACCTAGTTGTTTAGGCTGTGGGATGTCTGTTAGTCAGTCAGTAACGCAAAAGTTTTATATATATCTGTTTCTGTATTTGGATGCAACTTTTGTTAACCCAATTCCATACAAAACTATACAAGATATTGTAAAATTTTATTAAATAAAACTTGTAGCAAATTTAATCAGCTTTTGTTTTGCACATAAAAAACATGTCGCTGGGACGCATAGTTTCTAAGATATAGTCCAAAAACCAAAAATGAGACCTTCAACCGACCGGCTCGACCTTCTGTGGTACCACAGTGCCCCGACTCAAAGGCTACGGGCCGGGATTTTTGATATGTTTACCTCCTAAGTAGTCCAAACAAAGTTACGATGTCAAAAATTGAGTTCCAAGGATTTTCTGCTATACTGTTTTTGAGCGTTCATTTACTGGACTAATAAGGCACATGAAGTTTGACATTTTGTGTTAAAACCTAAGACACTAAACTGAGCACGTTTGTATGAAAAAAGCCCATTTTGTTTTGAGTAGTAATGTTAAATCGGAGAACTTTACCGCCTTGCAATAAAGTCATTACTTAACTTTTGATGTTTGACATTAGTTAGGTCAAATGCAATGGCGCAGAGGTCTTGTGTCTCCAGATGTCGGTCACAGTGATCGCAAGAGTTCGGGTTCAACCCTCGCACAAGACAAAATTTGTCTTGTGCGAGGATATATTTGCATGTCTTGGTCTGGGTCTTGTATTGTGTTTTAAAAGAAAATGAATTTAAATATGTTTGTCTGTTCACAAGTTCTTAAAAAGCTTACTTAGGGCTAGATAGTTAGTGTAATTGTAGGAAAATTATTATTGTTATTTATGTACACAGGAGCGTTATGACAACAAAAACAGAACTGTGAACAGATTGGTGTGCAATTTTGCGCCTAGTGGTAATATATTAGGAGAGGAGGTGTTTAGCGCCGGTCCACCTTGCTCTAGATGTCCCGACGGCAGTATCTGTGATTTAGACTACACATTTCTCTGCAGTAAGTTCATTCAAAGTAGGTACCAATATTAAATGATACCAAAAACCTAGTGTCTATGAAGACACTTAGATTGAAATTAGTTTTATGCATTCACAAATTATCACAATGCAATTCTGTAATTATAGGAAAAATTTTGATGGAAAAAAGCCACGAGCCCTCTAAGTAGCTTTCAGTAGGCCTACTCTTATACAACGAAAAACTTCGTCGTCCCTGTTTTTTCTCCGGGCATGACAGAAACGAGTGAAAGCGGCGGGACTAACGAAGTTTCGTTTTTCGTTGAATTAGGGTAGACCTGCAGGCGGGATTCAAACCCGCACCCCTGGGATTCCGGCCTAATGTAATGCTCTGACCAACTAAGTTACCGAAAGACTTACAAGACTCGTCGAATTTATCTATCACTTTTGACGCTGTAGGCCAGCGGTGCTTCATCAAGGCGAGGAAACCCTCGCAGCGGAAAGAAACATTTTTACAAATGTTTAACAATCGATTATGATGAAACATCTATTAAATTATAATTTAAATTATTTTTATTCGTCGAACTCGTTAAATTTTAAGGCGCTACTCGGAAAAATATGGACTTTTTTATTTAAAACTATAGGACGGTTACAGTTGTTACAAATCTGGTAATAAGATATATATTTCTTCATACATTTATCTAGAATCGTATAGTTTCAAAAACACGATTTTATGATTTTGGCTCGACACTTTTTATTTTCGAAAAGACCTCTAAACAATGCGAAAAGTGAAGATTATTCTTAAATGGGGTTACTTACACTATTGAAAATTGGTTTAATTAGTGGACACCAATAATATTGAGGATCGTATAGAAGCATTTTTTTTAAATCGCTGTATTTTTTTAATACGAAGTGATTTTGTGTTTTTTTTGCCTAATCTGCAAAATCGGTCTCGCTCCCGCGCGCGTCTTTTTCTCATTGCTATCTCGCTTCAGCACATTTTTTCCGAGTATCGCCTTAACCCTGAAGGCCAGCGTTGCTGCATCACTTACAGCAGTTACAGCGCTCGTATTATTTTTCTATCAATATTTTTCCTGTAATTACAGAATTGCATTGCGAATGCATAAAATATTTTTTATATACTTTCGTGTAACATAAGTATGTCTTGATATTAGCTTAAACGATAAATGTCTCTCTCTATCTCTCAGGTTTCGAAAAAAGTAAAATAAATACTGATGATACCGACACACAAATCAATGTTCAAATTAATGATACTAATGCTGTATTTGAACACATGTCTTGGACGCAGAATATTACTGAATCCAGTCCGATATCAGAAGATGAAAACGTAACATTCGATTACATATCTCATTATTATGATTTCACAAGGCAAACGATCACTATACCATCTCCGAGCTCTAGTTCTTGTAAAGAATTATTGGCTGTAGATGAATTCATTGAATTATTAAAGAAAAAGTTGAGCAGCGACCCACTGTTGAAAGAATTTCTTATGTCAACTACAAGTTCAATGCAGAATGGAAATGGAGATTTAGCATTTACCGACCCAAATGTCGCTGTGTTTGTAAGCAAGATATACAGCAAAAAGGTACCAACAACAACCACAAAATTACCTGAACAGGAGTACGTGAATTCCACTTTACTCGTTGATTTAGTTGAAGCTGTTATATTTAGAAGTGGTGGTAAGTATTTTTATTTGAATGGAAGCCAAAGATTTTCGTGAAGTAAAGCTAAGAATTTGATTGAAGCTTAATATTTATTTTCTTGCAGAAAAAGCAGTACCAACACCAATGCTAGAAGATATTAAACAACCTTTTATGGATGTGAGTCCAGTAAAAATTCAGGCAGAACTTGCTGAAGTTAAATTGAACCACGATTTCACCGGACATTACTTTTTCCCTGAAGATAACACAGAAACTATAGAACCTAACACGGAAACTATAGATGCTTACGACGAGACCAACAAAATTCCGGTGTCTGATGTTGTATCGGAAATAGAAAACTTAAAGAGGACTGAGAGCACAAAAGACTTTTTGGAAGATATTATAGAATCAGACATTGGAACTGAAAGTACGACTGTATTTTATACCTTTGATGACAAATCGTTAGAAAAAAGGCCAATGGAAGATAAGACAGATATTTTTAAAAACTAGAATCATTCATATACTTATTTTTCAGGGTCATCTGAGAGACGAAAGCGGGATAGAGTGCTAAAAAATGATTATTTCGATTATTCAGTGGAACGAGTTCGATCGACTCCAAATCGTAGAAAAAAATCCCTGGAAACAATTGATATTTCATGGGGAAGCCACAATTTTGTGAAGTATAGCGACTTGTTACAAAAATTAGCAGCAGATTTGAAAGTATTGAGATTGAATGAGAGATTTCACTGTTCTTACAACCGACACTAACAAAGTTAGTTAAAAAATTGAATTATATTTTAGTACAAAAATTTGTTATTTCATTTATATTTGAACGCGATCAAAGTAAAGAAAAAGGTAAAATAACATTAACACAAGTAAAGGTAACATAAAAAAACTCAAGGATAAGGAAAGAAATAAATTTATTTCATCTGTAATAATTTATTACGATACTGTATACAAACATAAACGTAATCAAGATAATAGAGCCTTTGATAATGATACTACTGTTATTGCATACGCATGGATTTATATGATTCGAATTATGTTTCCTTTGCCATGTTTCTATAACTTTTTGCAAAACCAAATAATATAAATTGCCGTATGATATAATTCTATTAGATCGTTTTTCTTTGTAGCCTGTTGTATCTCTATCGAGCAAAATCAGCTCTTTGTCTTTATTTCGTTTTATTCTATGATTATCCTCTAAACACAAACAATTTTCAGTAGGAGTGGGAGTTGTAAAAATGTCACTAGATATATATGTAACTTTCGCATGATCACTTATAAAAAACGAGGTCATTGTGAAAGTGTCTGCATTTGGATACGATGTCGTTTCTTCATTGGAATCTCGCCTCTGGACATTTAGTGCTCGTTTTTCACAATAGTCTTCATCATCGCCTAATTGTCCATCACCTGATCCAGCGCCATTGTTAGTGCCATCATCATCACCATCACCATCACGAATAGTAGAAAACTTATTTCTATCCATAAACTCTCGAGTACATGTTGAAGTGCGAGTACAACCATCAACATACCCAGGAGGTGTTCTAGACCCACGTTCAGCACCCCCTCCCACACCAGGACCACCGATTACACTTCCACTGGAATCTGTTATTGTTACTGCTGTCCAGGTACATGTCAACTTCCTTGTACAATATTTTTTTCTTTTAAATGGAGTATTAGTAGTGTACTCTGATGGAGTCGTACCTTTTTTATCTGGCGTTGTCGTAGCATTGCCCTGACGTCTAGCATTAATAATGGTACTAGCTTCTGTAGATCCAAATTTCCTAAGATGCATTAATTCGTCAAATGACAAATATTTTTCCGTGATTGCATTTTTGTGTAACTTGGCTGTATTAGACCCATCTTTCAAATTTACTGTTATTATTTCTGTAGTTTGCGGAGCTTTTATACGTGTAGTTATTCGTTTAGTTTTCTTTTTTTGTAATGTAGTATACTTTATAGCCTTTAATTGTCCCGACCTTTGGTTGTTAAACTCGTCCATTTGCCAAAAAGGTTTGAATGTCATTTCATCTGCCGGATTACGTCTTTTTCTCTCTCTGGAATCAGAGGAATCGTAAATATAATCTGAATCTGGTTTATTACTGTTTTCATAAGGAAATAAACCTTTAACATGGTCATCTTGTGTGGTATGTGGAAAATATTTTAAAATATTACCCATAGTCGTTGAGCGTGGCCAAGGTTCCTTTGATGAAGGTGCAATGGCATCTTTGGAATGAAAACGCCTGCTGTCGCTTTCACCACTGCGTATTGCCATTTTAGGGAGTAAATCATAATAATGTAATTCAGAAGGCGTAGTTTCGCCAGCTTTAACATCGTTGCTTCGTCTTAGCCCTGGGGGGCATAAAGGTTGAGAGCAATCCGTCTTTAAACATTGACAATTAATGTTACACTGGCATCGTGGTGGTGGTGGAGGACAGGTTGTTGTAGGGATACAGGGACATAAGACAGGATTTGCATTCTGAAAATAGACTTCAGCTACTGGAGGTGGTTGAAAAGGCGTGGCCAGCGGCATACAGTTGTCGATAAAGTTTTGCCGTCGTGAGCCATCATTTTTTATTTCTGGCAGTAATGGCATTTGAACGTTACCCATTTGAACATTTCCAATTTGACTATTACCTATTTGACCACTACCCATTTGACTATTACCCATTTGATCGTTATCTATTTGACCATTACCCATCTGAACATTACCCCGAGTACATTCATTGCCTTGATAATTTTTCCTGTAGTTCTCATTTCGAGTAGTTGTAGTTTCGAAGATCTTGGTGGAGAAATCAAATTTTCTAAAATTTTGATTGGCAGTTTGTTCCATTTCTGATCTAAAATTATTTTCATGTAAATCGTGTCCATGATAGACTCTTGAATGTCCTCTTTCTTGTTGGTACTGTTGAATTCTTTGATTTCTTGAAATATTTACTGGGTTGCGCCACTTATTGTACATCGGCATGGGTGGTATATTCCTCACTGAAATATAAATGTACATTTAATATTGAAACTTTGTAGGGAAATTAAAGTAAATAAAGAGAATTCTTGTTTTAGGAAAAAAAACCACCAGCCCCTGCAAGTAGCTTACAGGCGGGGTACGAACCCACGCCCACAGGAATCCGGCCCGATGCTCTAACCAACAAAGGGTTGGAGTGAACGAAAGCGTGCGCAAGGACTTTTCAGTAATTACAAGTGAATGTCATATTCAGTTAGGTTAGGTTAGAACTGTGAAAATAAAGCGCAAAGCGAGCGTGCCTCGGCAGCGGCCGGCGAAGCGCCAGAAAACCATTTGATTGCATTTTTAGGCAAAATTATTAACTAAGACTTTTTATTAACATCCTTTGAGACACATTGACCCAATTTTTCTATAATAGGGTATTTTACTGTTGTTGAAATGTAGATATTTAATGATGACGTTAAAAATATTGCAATTAAGAATACCAAATATATTTGAATCTGTTTTATAATAAAAGAATTATAGTATGTTTGATTTTGACTATAGTCTCTTTCTAAAACGAAATCTTCTATGGCGTGACTATGACGCTACTAACCATGAAGTTTGACTTAATACTCTGGTTACCTCAGTATTAAGTCGAGCTTCATGCTACTAACCCACTGACGTCACTAAGATAGCGCCCTGTCCTTGTCTAACTATAAAGTTTGAAGTCCTATATCTTTGAAAATATTGAAGATAATTCAAAATGAAAACTTGTTTTGTGTAGCTAATAATTCGAAAAACATTTTAAAGAAATAAAAAAAATCAGTAAAATACCGTATTACAGAATAGCACTGTGAGTGCATAAAAATAATTTAATGGCTGTTTCGATTGTTAAACATTGTTAAACATTTGTAAATTTTTTTCTTTCGAATGCGAGGGTTTTCTTTGATGTTGTTGAAGCAACGCTGGTCTACAGCGTTAAAAAGTGATAGCAAAATTCTACGAGTCTTGTAAGGCTTTCGATAGCTTTGTTGGTCAGAACGTCGGGCCGGATTCCCTGGGGCGTGGATTCGAATCCCGCCTGAAAGCTACTTGCAGGGCTGGTGTTTTTTTTTTCTATCACAATTTTTCCTATAATTACAGAAAAGCATTGCGAATGCATAAAAATAATCAAAAAATCTCCATTTTTTGTTTTTGTTCTAAAAAACCTTTAAAAACGAATTTAATCCCAAAACTGTATATCTGCTTTATTGTATCTAAACATATAAAAAGAATAGAAATATATCATCATCAAGAATAGAAATAGAGATCACGAAACAAATTAACTCGGTGACAGCTGAAAGGTCTTACCATAGCTACTATTTAAAAATACGTGTCTTGTTTTCTGGTTTCTTTGGTCGTTGGTTTGATTGAGATCAGATTTTACATGTCTCAAATTATTTCTAACAGGATCAATTTCTTGTTTGGATGAATTATTGGATAAATTGAGAATTCTAAGTAAACTGCTCACTGGGGGGTTGTTCGGTGTATATTTTCTCACTGGAACATAATATTTCTTTAGTTAGTTCAACTAGAAGTCACGATAACTTAAACAAGAAACTCATTAATTAAGTAGTATTAAATGTAAGTTAGGTTTGTTTGTTGATATTGGATTTTGAAACTCATTTACTTAATTCACCTTTGTTTGGAATCAAGTGCGAGCACAGTCCATTGAACTCTCTGTCTGGCTCCATATTTTTTTTGCATTGCGTTGCTGGGTAGCCTATTGCATACACTGGTTTGCCATGGTTATTGCCTTTGGGTGCGAAATTGCATACTAATCTCTCTATCATTGTGTTCTTGTTCTCCACCTAAATAAATAGAACAGGTTAATGGCTGAACAAGTGAACACCTATCCTTACTTAACTTTAAAAGGTTTCTCTAACATCATTCCGTCGCTTTTAATTTTAATGACACGCCATGATGTTGAACCCTTGTGACTGGCTCGATGGCGCAGTGTTACTGAACTTTAACCTATTTGGCCATCGATTACCATCCCGACCCGACAGTTATTTAATAAGTATTAGTGATCGTATTATAATAATTATATTTATTCCATGGAAGAAATGCTACGTAGCAATAAGGCCATCTATTCTGTGCATCTTTTATATTATCTTCTTTTTCTTCATTTAAGTCTTGTTAGTTTTAAATTAAGTAAAATTGGAAGACAGTGACGTAAGCAATATTCGTCCATTGGGCTCTTTTTAAGCGCGCGCTTTGGTAACGCGTGTTTTGATAACCTCTAATCTCGCTAATTACGACCGTCCAAGGAGTGTTTGTGTTTAGCGTTAATGCATGTATGTGTGTATGTATGTGAGTTTCTTTATTTCACCATAGCTTTTGAATGCCTTAACGGATTTTAATGTATGATGTATCATTAGGAACGTTATGTCACCCCTAGCTATACGTATATCATCATCATCATCATCATTTCAGCCGTACGACGCCCACTGCTGGGCATAGGTATATAAATATTTTTAAATATTTAATACAGCGGACGTGCGGGGCGCCTTAAAAACATAAATTTTCCTTCATGGGTATCAAATGAAAGACCTCAACGAGTACATTTCAAAAATATATAAGTATTTTATATACATAATCAGTAAATGAAATAAAATAAAAATTTACTATATAAAAATAAAAATCACGACTGCTAAAAACGACCTAAAAAGTAAATAAAAAACAAGCTCTCATTGCAGTCGGGTGACCTTTTAAAGGACAATAACCATTTTTCTATGGCAGCTGGCGTCTTTTCACCACACTTTTATTAGCTTCACATGTAACTAAGTCACAATGTAAGAAAATCTTGGAATTCAATTTTAACCTACTTCTAATTGTCGTATTGATATGGAACTTTGCAAGTCTATATGAATCCGATGACAATATAATAATTTGCAACCATCGAGCTGATCTGATGATGGAGCCAAGGGGTGGGTAATAGAACTCTTCAATGGCTGCTAGGAAACCCCACGAGTTTGGGCTCATTTGTTTCATTCTGATGAGACCTATTCGTTATACTTGGTGGTGAGGGTCTGATTATGGAGCAGAGAGGAAGCCAGTGGCACTTCTTAATGACCACTACGAAACCTTTTGAGTTTGGGCTCATTTGTTTCGTGCTGATAAGACCTATACGCTACACTTGGTGGTAAGGGTCTGATGATGGAGCAGTGAGAAAGCCAGTGGCACTCCTTAATGGCCAACAGAAAACCCTTCGAGTTCGGGCTCATTTGTTTCGTTCTGATGTGACCTATTTGCTATACTTGGTGGTGAGAGTCTGATGATGGAGCAGGGAGGAAGTCAGTGGCACTCCTTAATGACCACTATTAAACCCCTCGAGTTTGGGCTCATTTGTTTGGTTCTGATGAAACCTATTTGCTACACTTGGTGGTGAGGGCCTGATGATGGAGCAGGGAGAAAGTCAGTGGCACTCCTTCATGACCACTAGAAAACCCCTCGAGTTTAGGCTCATTTGTTTCGTTCTGATGAGACCTATTCGCTACACTTGACACTTTGACTTTGACTTATTGATTTTGGCACTTGGTGGTGAGGGTCTGATGATGGAGCAGGGAGGAAGTAAGGGTTCGGCTCGCGCATCTGGTAACTAATAGACTCTACTTGAATTTGTAAAACTAAAATACATACAGTCACGCCTTTGAGTTATAATGTTTACGGGCTGGGCAGACACTTGAATGGACTGTAAAATCGATTACCATCCATCCATAGCTTGCCCTTTATTAAACTAAAAAGTAAAAAATAAATATGTAGTTTAAAAAACTAAATAAACACACTTTTATAGGAACAGACTAAAAAGTACAAAATAACCGTCTATTCAGTAACTGAAATTAAAAAGCGTGGTGCGCCCTTTGCAAAGCATGCATTCAATTAACTTATTATTGACAACGCGCACCACGCTTTTTAATTTCAGTTACTGAATAGACGGCTATTTTATACTTTTTAGTCTGTTCCTATAAAAGTGTGTTTATTTAGTTTTTTAAACTACATATTTATTTATTTTTTATCTTGGGGCCATCAACAAAACATTGAAGTATAATTTGTTGGCAGCACTAACAGACAATATTTGCAAAGGAAGTATACCTGTATAATAAACTCAGTCCGAACCGAGTGAGACTAGCTAGAACTTAACTTTGTTTTTCATAGTGTTAGTATGAATTACAAAGTTACATTTGCGGTTTTTTTTAATGTTCTATACGGACGAATGGTTCTAACTTGGTTCTGACTGAGTTTACAGCTATACTGTCTTGGCAAATATTGTTTGTTAAAGGTACTATCAAGAATTGATGTTCAAACATTTTGTTGATGGCCGCGAGACAAAAAAAAAGACGCCAATGTATTCCATTCCACAGCGTTGTACCCCGACTGCAATGAGAGCTTGTTTTTTACTTTTTATTTAGATTTTGGCAGTCGTGTTTTTTAATTTTTAATTATTATTTCGCAAACATTGCAGCGCGCTTCTAGTCAAGCGCGCGTCAGAAGTTTCGGCGTTAGCCGCGCGCTTTCAGATACATGGGTCACCCCATATAGGGCTGTACATTTGATCGCACACTTTCCTGTAGAATCAAATGGACGCACGTCTAGGAATAGTCCTAAAAAAATTAATTTTAATTTTAATTATAACCGTAATATCAGCCCATACACATGATTTTATAGAAATTCTATAATAATAATTAAAAAACTTAAGGTGAGGATTCCCTAATATAGGGTATTTTAAATTATGGATTATTCGCTAACCAAAATTACTGAAAATTCAAAAAAAATAAAATGCTATTTTAAAGTCTTTTATCTAATGCTTCCGGCCGTTATATTTTCCATTAATGATACTTTACTGTATTAAATAAAATTCAAAATTTCCGTCTAATAATAATTCAAATATCATATTACTTGCAGTATAGGGCAGGCGTACCGGTTTTGGCCACTGTACCGGTTTTGGTCACTTTTCACTTTAAAGTTATATAAATAGGAATTAACAAATTATTGCTTATATTTATTAATGGCGAATAAAAGATTGTACTTTTAGTTAATAATTACAGCACTTAGCTTTTTTTATGTAGTACGATATTTTAGAAATAAACACGTGTTATGTTTCAAAGTTAACATTTTGTAAAATTCTTAAGCAAAATGTTAAGGGTAAAGGTTTTGTAAAATCATTTTTTTTCTACAATAAAATTATTTTATGGCTATTTAATATTTTATATCATATTGGAATATGTTTCTTCTAGATGAATTAAGTGTTGTTTTTTCACTGTTCTTACAAAAAGTTGGAAAACAATAAGTGGCCAAAAGTGGGGCTAGAAATTTTAGCATTGTGCCTTTGGCCAATTTGGCATTAGTAGAAAGTTTCCAACCTATCATAAAGTTCATTTATTTTAAAAGACTCACAACTCACTTTTGTTAGCTAACGTACTAGAAAATTAGCGGATTGAGGCTAGTGTAGGCACTAGCCTACACTAGCCTCAATCCGCTAATTTTCTTTTTATCAAGTGATAAAAGTATACTTATAAAATTGTAGTAAGGAGCTAGCTGTGATTGAAATAATTCAATAATTTCAAAATCGTTTATTCAATTTAGGTTTGTTTAACAACACTTATGAACGTCAATGAAGCTACGCCATCGGTTCGCAAATCCTACGGCAGGAGACCTTGTAGCGAGAAGAACCGGCAAGAAACTCGCCAAGGGCTATTTTTTTCTCCCTGTTTTAACTTATACAGAGTCGTCAAATTTGAAAAATGACCTTCACATAATAGTAAGGTTACTTTCCATCACAAACAGAATACCGCTAAAATTAAGTACAATTTTGCTTATTACCTAAAACAGTAAACAATTTTCAACCAAACAAGGAATCAAATAGTTTAATGAACACACTAATCTTAATCTTATTCACATTATATTATAGGGTTAATAAAAAGGAAACTGCAAGCTGCGCCGCATATTCAAATCTATAAGTATTAACAAATAAAAGGAATTTTTGAATAAATAATACAATTAATTAGAAAAATTGCCGTAACTGTTAGACACGGGTACCAAAATTACCATGAGACACACCAGCTCGCTCATAAATCTATATAATACTATTATAAACCATATCCCGAACACCTTTAACACAAGTAGACATGAGCAGACCCACCCCACTGGCAGCACCCGTTCACGAGCATGACGCATGAGCCAGCCATCGCTTCGCTCAACCATATTTTAGGGAACGTAACGAATACTACTATTTCATGTAGTGTTTTAGTCCAGAACTCTAATAAGACATCAATTAAGCATAAACTCAACTTATAAATATAGTAATTTTATGAAAGTGGCCAAAACCATTGCAAACGGTGTATTTGGCCCCCTCCGCAGAATTTGTTCTAAATAAAAAAAACTATTGTTTTTTTTTTACTTTGTAGATTGTACCCTTAAAGGTCGATAAATTATCTATAACTTTCTCTAAAATACTTAAGATCATTAAGCACTAAGCGGTTAAAAGTGAAAAAACCCTTAAAGTGGCCAAAACCGGTACGCCTGCCCTACTTGGTTTTAGTTACTGAAAAACATATGAAAATAATTGTCTTTTAATAACCGAGGGATTCCAGCCGTCATAAATTTATTTTTTTATTATTTCATTTTTAATTGAATCTTAAGTGTTTTTCGATTCGCGGGGCGCTCGCAATTTCACAGTTTACTGCTGGCTGCGAAGTGTATCAAGCGCGGCCGAGCAAGCGATAACGTGCCTATTTCGGTCGGGAATCCTAGCCTTAAGTCCATGTTGTCTTAATTTTGGATACAATGCAAGAATATAGTTCCATGCGTCAGTCTATTTTGTCTTGTCTCTTAGTATTAGCACAGTCTACTTAATTAGGTGCACTCAATGTTCTTTTTTTCTCTGTCGCTCGTCGTACTTTGTAGTGATAGTAGAGGAGACACACACAAAGCAATTACTTCGAAATCCATATCCCAGCTGAGCCAGAAGTAAACTCACCCTTCCAAGGCTTGTCGCACGCCATGCAGAGCGTAGGGTTACCAACTTTTTTTCTATCAAATATAGTATTTTCGAAGCTGTTACCTCTAAAAATATAGTAAATGGCAAAAAATTAAAAGAAAAAAATAGTGGTTGAAATATTTATTTTATAAATGAATTTTTGTTGCTGCTCTACGCCTTAATTCGTGCGAATCGGCTTTACACCTATAATAGCGTTCGCGCCCCTTCGCGGTATGCGCGCGCTATCCGCGGGCTTTGTAGAGCGGAGCGGGCTATAGGTAGGCAGAATATAGTAGTTTCACTTGCTATATATTCTTTTTCAAAATATAGTATTTGATATCCTAATATAGCAGGATTATACTACATTATATAGTAGGGTTGGCAACCCTAGCAGAGCGTTGTGTGTGTACGGTACGCTATTACGGTATCAACACTCGCCAAAGGCAACGTCGAACTCCCAATATCAGTCACAACACGAGCAATAATATGTATACAACACAGGATTATGTCATATTATTATATTGAATGACACTGACGTGACTCGTGCTCGTGACTAAAGTCACACTAATGATTTTTGTTATCAGCATATCTAAAAAACATGTAACTCGAGAAAAAAGAATCTGTTTTTATTTTTTTCCTATCCTCAAAAATGACTGAGATATTAAACGTTAAAGAACGGCCTCCGTGGAAAATTCGGGTGAACCAATGGCATTAAGGCTTTAAGAGGGGTCAAATGCCTAAAAATTGGCATGTTTGAAGCAAAATATCTAAATATCTGTCTATTAAATTCAAATAAAAAAAATTGACAATGAAGAACGACTACCTAATAAACATTTTTAATTGAAAGAAATTGTATTTTCTTAAACCACTTTTTATAAAAAAAATCCCCAATGAATCCCTATTTCACTCATAAATTGCAAAATTTCTCTAAATCGGCTCAAGCTTTTTATTTAGTTTTTATACCAATCGAAAGGTCTTAACGATGCGAATAATTTTAATTGAGAGTTTTATTATTATTCCGTATTTAACTGGTGAAAAGTAATTTTAACACGAAAATTGAAGTGTATTCGCGCGAGAGTGCCTGCCCCGTCGCCCTGTAGTCACCCGCGAGCCCTGCCGGCAGTCAGTTTCGGTATTTCATCGAGAGTGGACTGCGCGCCGGTTTCGAAGCGACTTCAGTAAATAATTTTATAGATTTTGAAGAGTTTACACTCATTTTTACATGTACATATTAATAGAAATACTTAGTACAGTTGATATCTTTAGCTTAATAACTGTAAATACTGCTTTTATGCAAAATTATTGTTTTTAAGTAATCATAGAAAAAATATGACTAGACGGTTAAGATTAGATGACACTACGACATATTTTTGTCCTTTGGACTGCAGGATGCAGTCGCGCTAATGTCAGAGTTAGTGATTTCTCTTTCTTGGGATGTGCTTAAAAGAAATTGCAAGTACAGTATACTGTAGTAACAGTACCTAGTTACTTTGCATGTGGCGAATTAGGCTATACAAGGTACCTATTTTTTTTATCATCCCGGATAATTTTAGGGATTATTCTACTCATGAAAACAAACAACTTTTATTACGGGACCAACACTGAAATCGCGATAAAAAAATCAGCTGTTCCATACAAGTAGATTACACCCTAAAATTAGCCGAGGTGATAAAAAAATTAAAGTGTATCTATTGCCAAACTTCATCAAAATTGGTTCAGTTATAATTATACGTAGTATCCGACCGCAAGACCTTAAAATCGTCCAAGTGCGAGTTGGACTCGCCTATGTAGGGTTCCGTACCCACTTAACCTACCTATTGCTTAAACCTAGCCAAAACTCTACTATAATTTTTCGTCAGCAAAATATAACTTTGTTTTTCATAGAGTTTGTATGAATGACCAAGTTACATTTGCGGTTTTTGAAAATGTGTTATATCTCAAAAAGTACATACTATATCTCGTTCAAACCAATTTTCTTTGAAAGTTTTTATTAAGATCTACAACATATATTTTTTCTAGGTTTTTCACTTTCTTATTTAAAAAGTTAGAGGGGGGGACACACATTTTACCACTTTAAATAAATAAATAAATAAATAAATATTTTCTTACAATCACACCAATTATCTAAGCCCGTAGTTAATTTCTTAAGAAACTGTGTCTACGTCAACTTGATAACGGATAAATATATACTTAAATACTTTTTGTTTGTAAATACATACTTAATATACATAGAAAACACCCAGACCAAGACAAATAGACATGTTCATGCACACAAATATTTGTCTTGTTCGGGAATCGAACCCGAGACCTCTGGCGCAGAAGGCAGGTAGATTACCCCTGCGCCAAATCGGTCAAAAACTTTGGAAGTATATATCTTTTAAAATATTGACTTTGATAAAAAATGATAAAAGAAACCTTAATATCATTTTTAAATACCTATCTAAAGACACCTCACACTAATATGTATTATGTAAATATTTTTTATCAGTTTCAGTTCTATGTATGGGGAGCCCCCTTAATTTTTATTTTTTTTAATTTTCTATAAAAATCCTAAAGCGGTTAACAGAATATACTTTGAAACCTAACAAGTTTCAAGTCTGTAGTCGTTATAGTTTTGGAATAAAGTGGCTGTGACATACGGACGGACGGACGGACGGACGGACAGACAGACAGACAGACATGACGAATCTATAATGGTTCCGTTTTTTTGCCATTTGGCTACGGGACCCTTAAAACGGTACGTACCCGAACCAATTTTCCGCGTCAAACCAAATTGAGTTAGGTACCCTACACAAATAACATACATTATGGATGAACATGAGCGGAAAGTAAAAACCTATGTGTACTTTCGATGTACAAGTATTTATCTTAATTTTAATAAATCAATGAAACCTACTAGTAAAATAAATAGCTTTTAACTTTTTTTCATACATCACCACTTCACCACATTGCGCGATACTCCAGCAGGAAAGTAGCTTCTACAAGAAAACGAGTTGATAAACCGAACAAAGCGGAATGACAACAGAATATTTGTATTTCGTAAAAAAAAACATACAGTCGCGTTCGTTTCTTTTCATGCGTTTTCATCTTTTTATTGGTCAGTATGGGTAAATAGTGCATTAACATTGAAATAGATAGTCTGATTCATTATTCTTAGAAATTCTTACCTCTTAATTTAGTCGGCATACAATACCTCAAAAATGGTATTGGGAGGTAAGTAGGGCATAGAAAAGTATGCCTCTTGGGGTAAATTATAAGTTTATACACGATAATTTTTTAATCAGTGCACAAATTTTTAAGATTTAATCGGTAAGTGAACAACTTTCTCCTAGAAACATAAGTCAAATCGAAATAAGACAAAAAAAATTGACTCTTCATACAAATCGGACTGATCAAGTGATTGATTTACTATGGGAAGTCCAAAATTTTTTGTCGTATTTTGACCCATGTTTCTAGGAGAAAGTTGTTCACTTACCGATTCTGAGTCGAATTTAAAAATGTATGCACTGATTAAAAATTTAGCTCGTAGGAAAAAGATATTAAAAAGAGATTATAAATAAAAGCAAGCATCAGAAGTGTTTAAATGAAAACAAGTTATTTCAATTATAAACAAGAGTAACGGGACTCAACGCGACATTTATTATGAAGTACATATTATTATGTACTTACAGCTTGATGTTTCGGCTGTGTTGCAACCAAAGTCTACATAATATTTAGTTTCTTAATTCAAGTTTAACTTCGTTTGAATTCACAAATTGTTAAAAAAAATCTTAATTTTATATTTTTTGTACGTACTTATGTAATAATGTATAAAAAAAAGTAAATTGAAATAACTTATCAGAGTTGCAACAACCGTGGTCACAAGCAGACTGAGTCTGCTTGTGACCACGGTTGTTGCAACACAGCCGAAACGTCAAGCTGTAAGTACATAATAATATGTACTTCATAATAAATGTCGCGTTGAGTCCCGTTACTCTTGTTTATAATTATAATGGAACGCGAAAGTTTAAAATCTTATAAGTTATTTCAATTTACTTTTTTTATACATTATTACATAAGTACATACAAAAAAATATAAAATTAAGATTTTTTTTTACAATTTGTGAATTCAAACGAAGTTAAACCAGGGGGGGCTCAATCCGCAATTCAATCGTCTACGCGCTGTCTACCGCGAGGTAGAGAAATCACGGGTGTCACGCGCGCTCAGTTGTGCATGCGACGCCACGCGAGAAAGAAGTCACCTAAGTAGTTTACTTTCGGCACACTTTCGCGCCAAAACACAAGTGTGTTACCTTGTGGTTTTACCCATAGCAAAATGCGTAATATTAAACATTATTATTCTGCGGCCTTTGGTTGTCTTAACAACGACAGAGACAGAGACCGGATTTAAAATTTCATAATCTTCTTAGAAAACCTGAAAGAAGTTTTTTTGTGTGACTATACTGTCTTATTCTATAAGTATCTATAATACTTAATGATCCGAATATTTGATTTAAAGACCCCGCCCTACCTTAGCATAGGTAATTACGACGAAAATAAAAATCGACAAAGTGATTCTCGCTTTGCAGCGTGACGCTAGCGCTCATCGCCGTGGCAACCGTGCCGTGGCGCACATAGGAACTACGCGGACGCGCGCTGCGCCCGCGCTGTTACTACCTACTTACTTACCTTAGCTTGTTCTCACTTCACGATAGACGTTATCGAATAACTACGCTAACATCAACAATATGTACACTAAACTAAGGTAGGTACCTACCTACTTAATATACGTAAGTACTTCGTTCGAGTAGCTGTAGCACTTTTAAAATAGGTACCTACCAAATTACAAAATATAGCTACTTTCTGTCTTAGAATAATATAATAATTGTGAATTGTGAATACTCTAATAACCACTCAATCAATCAATCAATCAAATATTTATTTATTCACATAGACATAATAAGCATGTACTTATATGCATAAGTCAATATTTTTTGACTTCACTGAGCTACGGAGTCGTTACGGCCTGGCCTGGCCACGAAAATGCGCGGCGGCGACACGGCGACGCGAGCGAATTGCGCAATCATTGCGCGCTCGCAACAGACGCCTAATGAAATAAGTCAATGAGACGCACCGACGGATGCGCAATTGCGCCAGGCCGTTAGAGTATTCGCCCGGACAGTGAAAGGTCGTGGGTTCGAGTCCCATCGGGGCTAGTTGTGAGACGGGTCGACTTTTTAGCGACTCCGTAGCTCAGTGGTTAGAGCATTTGCCCGGACAGTGAAAGGTCGTGGGTTCGAGTCCCATCGGAGCTAGTTGTGATTGTGAGACGGTCGACTTTTTCTAATACCTACTACTTCATTTTCAATTTTTTCAGTAAGTAAGTAACGAAAATTGAACTGTCTATGCAAAGAAGTAAAAATAAAAATTCTAAGCTTTTTGTATTTAAAAATCATATGCGCTATTTATTATTCCTTTTACTTACTTCGTCGTAACACTGCAGTCGAGTCGACCCTAGTGCGGCAACCAAGACCACCCAAAACCAATTTGGCTTAAGCGTTTCCGAGTAATAGAACCGTATTACGTACGGCTACGGTTCAATTTCGCTTGTAATGAACGGTAAAATAGTTAGGCAGGCGTGCGGGTGCAAATTATTTTAGACCTAATTGTCGCGTGGAAAAGATTTATAATTCATTGTAACTGTTTCGGAAGTGAGCCTTCTGCTACAAATATTATTCTGTGGTTAAACTTGAATTAAGAAACTGATGATTATGTAGACTTTAACTTTTCTGAAATATTTTACTAACAAACAAAACAAAAAAAAACATAGGTTAATAATAAGTTTCTTACAGAAATATTTTAGTTCAATAGTAATTAAACTAAAACTGAGCAACTTTTGTAGCTATTAACAAGGATATAATAGGGTTTTAAATTTTTCTTTTCTAGGTTGAATGTGTAAAACACATTCAACCAAGAAAAGAAATATTAAGAATTTTTAATCCACAACGGGGTAGCACTTAGTCTTCATCACACCTGATGTTAAGTGATGATAAGGCTGAAGGTGGAACGGCACTACTCCCGGAATCCTCCTTTACTCAGGAACTGGCGATCTTATTTCTAACTGCCGGAATCTCTCTATCTGATCCCTAACTTTTTTCAAAATATTCTATAGCTTATGTTAATTAAATCGGTCGGCCTATGAAATCGGTCCAGTCGTTTTTGAGTTTATTCGTTACATACATGAATACATACAAATCTTTTCTCTTATTATTATTATTATATATAGGGGAAAGGTGTACATAATGATCCCTCGAGGTAAAATGATTCCCTACAGTTTCAACGAAAATACTAGTGCCATCTTTGCGATTTATTGGCTAGTCTTCCCTGTACTTCATTCAGTAGCCCAATAAAGTGTCATGGCGGTGTGAGTACAGTGCGTCGATTTATTGCAAAAAAATGAAAATAGGTACCTGTCCTCAATCTAAGATAAGCCTGCAATCAAAGTTAAATTGTTGAAATTCTTTTGTGGATATGTGAATGAAAGTTTTCCTGGTAGTTTTAATTGATATTCAGTAACATTTGAAACTCGTTTTGATCTCACCAAGATAATGTTTTGAGGTCATACTTCGACAATTCTTGTAAATTCAACATTCGGGGTAAAACGATCCCCTTTAGTAGTAATAAAACGATCCCAGAAATAATTTCACCAAACTTGAAAAACAATTTAAACTTAGTCATGTTTTTTATTGTATTCCTACCTATTTGTACTTTTTTCAGATCATGCCACGTACATTCAAAGAAAAACCTACCGACAAAACTGGGAGTGAGGTTTCTGTACGACAAGACAGTTTTCTGTACCTGTAATGGTGCTAAAAACAAAAGTCAGTTTGTGCAGTTTGGACAGTAAACAAACGGTGTTCACAACTAAGCATGAGAGAGATCTCGTTGAGCACATAAAATATATTGAACCAAAAATGTATGCGTTAACCAAACAAGATAGTATGAGATCGTTTTAGACACCCAGGTGTACAAAATGATCCTTTATTAGAGGTTTGGAAAATCTCTAATAAATCTAAAGATATAAAACCAAACTGCAATAATGGCATGCCAGTATAACAAACAATACTTAAATGATTAGCCCATAACTTTTTCAATATTTGCTTTTACTATAATATTTTGGATACAGTAACCGATTTCCCTTAGGGGGATCATTTTGGACACCTTTTCCTAATATAAAAGTAATAAGTATAGTATAAGTGTAGATGCACTAAATTTAAGCACGAACTGTTCAGTTAACTCGTTTCCCTTTAGAAGTTTATTTCGTGCTGGAGTAACGCACACTCTGTGGTAGAATAGCTTAGTGATTTATTAGCCCATAGGTTTCATTGATTTATTAAAACAAAGATAAATTCTTGGGGTACATCGAAGGTACACATAGGTACAACTTCTGCCGTTCTCGTGGGCTGCGTAGTTTTTAGGGTTCCGTATCCAAAGGGTAAAAACGGGACCCTATTACTGAGATTTCACCAGGCTGTATCTCATGAACTGTGATAGCCAGATAGCTATAGATATAAATTTTCACAGATGATGTATTTCTGTTGCCGCTACAACAACAAATACTAAAAACAGAATAAAATAAATATTTAGGGGGCTCCCATACAACAAACGTGTTTTTTTTGCCGTTTTTTGCTCGATATTAATAACGGCAATAGGTAGACGCTTGAATTATTCACAGAATATGTGATTGTATATTCACCTTAAAAATAAATATAGTCATGCTTTACATACATACATACATACTAAATGGGTAAGTTAAATAAAAGCTTGTATGTAAGTAATATGAATTTCGGCCGACGAATTGTCTTGGCGTCCACAATATACCGAAGGAAGACACGCATGACTCGGTGATGCGCATCTAATATAAGCAGTATTCCAGAACATAATACTTATTCCCTCTGCACTTAACTAGTCATTGAACTATTCTTAGCAGTACCGAACATTTCCGCTAGATGGCGGCGACGTCGACAAAAGAATATGCGAGCTCCGAATCGTCAAGGTCACTCACTCCTCTTAAGGCCTTAACGTGTGACGTTACATCGCACTTCCGTATACCTACATAGAATCCTTTGGCTATATAGTTGCGCTCTCACGTTTCGTAATAAATTTATTTATTTTTCTCATAGTCGATCAATGAAATGGTTAAGAAATTTTGTATTGAGCCCATGTGAAAAAACACCTTCAAATAATGTTTTATTTTCGTGAATAATAAATTAAATCAAATTTCGTAATGGCGGGCGGTATTCTGTCAATACATATAGCAACCGTCAAAACAAAATGTACATACAACCTTAACTGCCTTGGTGGTTAAATATGCACCCTAAAAATGACAGCCATTTCGATAACTTTGTACTGCTAGTGGCGCCTCCACCACTGGGTCAGTTAAGTTTGTGGGATAAATGTCTTTCGGTGTCGTCAGTAGGTGACAGTTTTAAAGAGCGCCTGCGCGCAGTCCAAATCGAATACTAATCATTTACCATATAACCTTAGAACGAAGAAAATATACTGTAACTAGCGACAAAAACGCACAAGTTGCGCGCAGATTGCGCACAAACGGACTCGATGTAGGTACAGTTAGGGCATTTGTGCACTACACTGAATTTTACGAATCCGGAAAAAAACGGATGCTTGTATTTTAATAATTAATTATTATAAATAATAGAATTTATTTATTTCGTGTAGTTTAGGGTTCGAAACATTGAAACTACACGAAATAAATAAATTCTTACTAATATAAATGATTAAATTATTAAAATACAAGCATCCGTTTTTTTCCGGATCGGTAAAATTCAGTGTAGTGCACAATCGCCCTTAGACGGAAATCACCCGCAACAGCCGCAATCGGAGATGTCAGTGCGACATGACGTCATCGCAATAGCGCGCAAGGAAAGCAAATTTTCAAAAGCTGGTGAAACTTTACAACGCTGTAACTTTGGAAATCCTAGCCAGATTTCGATAAAACAAAAACTATTAGTACTTACTTGCACGAGTACGCGCATTAAATGCAGTAATTTTTATAGACATTTTTTTATGTGTTGGTGTGACTCCTGCACTGCCCAACTGCTTATTTCTAATAGAGTGATATTTCTCTCACGTGGCTAATACGGGTAAAGGAAGTGAGAAAGGAAATTAAATCTCTCGTCGCGCGTCTATCAAGTATTTAATCTTCTATCTGACAATTTCACATCGACACTTGTCTTATATAGGTATTTGTACTAGGCACATATGAGCGAAGTTATCTATTAATACAGGCTTGTTATTTATAAATACAAAAGAAACGTAATGTAATGTCGGAATGTAATAATAATTTTATCCTATAGTGAAAAGCAAGCTTTAGAAATATGTTTATTATGTTACTGTTATTGGAGAACGTATTCCGGTAAGACGACCTCATAATGACACTCCTTGCAAGAGCTATTAAGTACACAAAGAATGTGTTTGATATCAAAAGGTGCCTTTGATCAGCACACTTGCGTTACACAAGAGCTTCATCAGAATAGATAGCTAGAAGGTATCATCGCATTGTTATACATAAATGTTGTTATTTCGCTCAGACGGTAACATAATGAGTGAGTATTCCGAGTGTGAGCAAGGTGTGGCGTCTTTAATTGCTTTGAAAAGTAAAGAAAATGAAACGGCTTTTTCTAAGTTGTAAGACATATTTTTGTAAGTTAGTATAGAAACAAAATTATTGGCATCACACGACACTTAACTTTTGTCAATGTTATCTTTATAAATTTATGTGTTACATTGTTGTATTTTTGGTGTTGTGTGACAAAAAATAAAAGCTTTTTCTTTCTTTCAATATGAAAAGGTTACGTCTAGAACTTTAACATCCTAGTTCCTACTATCATACTAATCCTTCTAATATTATAAATGAGAAAGTTTAGATGTTTGGATGTTTAGATGTTGTTATTTTTATTATTGAAAAATGGAAAATGAAGTATTTTTGAAAAATCGACCTGTCTCACAACCAACTCCGATGGGACCCGAACCCACGACATTTCGCTATCCGGGCGACTGCTCTGGAGCTGGTTGTGCGACGAGCTGCGACTTCCCATTGGAGCTGGTTGCGAGACTGGTCGATTTTTCAAAAATATTTAATTTTTCATTTTTCAATAATAAAAATTGCATTGCAAAGAAAAATGGAAAATAAAGTATTTAGAAAAAATCGAACCGTCTCACAACCAGAGGGCCTACTCTGAAACGCAAAACCCGATACTTCGTTATACCCGTCCCCCGCACGCTCGAGTCATGACAGAATCGAGTGAAAGAGACGGGGCTAACCGAAGTTTTTTAGAGTACGGTCCCAGCTCCGATGGGACTCGAACCCACGACCTTTCGCTATCCGGGCGACTGCTCTAACCACTGAGCTACGGAGTCGTTACGAGAAGCGTCGAATTTATCAAATACTTCTTACACGCTGTATAGCCAGCGTTAATTTCATCAATGTGAGGATATTACTACCCCCACACGCGAAAGAAATACCTTTCCAGATATTTGACAATCGCTAAAGAAGAAATTACTATGGCAAGTTATTTAAATTTTAAATTTTTTTTTTTTTTTCGTGGGTTCGAGTCCCATCGGGGCTGGTTGTGAGACGGGTCGATTTTTTCTAAATACTTTATTTTCCATTTTTCTATGATAAAAATTGCATTGTGAATGCAAAAAAGTAAAAATTTAAATAACTTGCATTGCAAATTTAAATAAACAGTCAGTTTTCTTATTACAAGCTTTTTATTAACTTGCCATGTTAGTTAGTTAGTGGGGGACAAATCTCGCAAGCTTAATTTGACCTACTTCCTAGTGTCCGATGGAGCTGAAATTTTGTATACGTACAGGTTTGGTTTAGATGACAATACAATATTTAAGTACAGTCAGCAAAAAAGCTTGTTATCAAAATGAAATTTTTACTAAATACTTATTTAATTTAATTTATTCTATTTAGATGTTTTATTAAACAAAAGCTTTATGTGATTTTTCTGTATCTTGCATCTTTAGGAATGTGTATGGGTTTTTCATTATATTTGTCAGCGATCCCTTAACAAAAACGTTTGACGTCTAGAGACAATCGCTTTGTAGGAACGCGGCATCCAAGAATTTTAGCATTAGAGGAGATAAATCAGTGATTTATTTCCTAGCCTTTTGTGTACGTTTAGCAAAATATCTCAGTTATTTTCATGAATTGATATATTTTCTACCAAAACAGATGATTAATTATCACATGCCGCTATCTATGGATTAGTTAAAATTCGATTTTGTTCAAAAATTGAATAAAAATTTTGATTTTTTACATATTAACTAGGTAAGTGTTATGCTGGCTCCAACTCCATAGTATCGTCCAACGTCCGAACCGATCGTCCAATCATCGATGTGTGGAGGGGTGGTTCGGGTGAGTTCGGTCGAGCTCGATCGAGTTGGTTCGAGATTACAGGAGTTCGGGTGAGTTGGCGAACTCGCACAAACCTGCCGTCCACACAGATTTTGAAATGCAAAATTAAATATACTACATGCATAGGGGAAAATATAATACAAAGTATTTTTTTGATCAGACAAAATAAATAGATTATTAAATACTACCTACATATTTATTTAGTTCTTGTTTTTCCTGGAATTAACAAAGTTCTACTTTAGTAGGCAAACTTGTGGGGCTACCGTTCAAGTGTCGTCGGCGTCGGTATCGGCTTCATTTGACAGATGGATGTGATACTTTCATTGCTACTTCTTTGCTGCACCAAGAAAAGTAGCAATGTGTCACATCTTTCTGTCAAATGAAGCCGATACGGATGCCGACGACACTTGGGCGGTCCATTCCAAGCCATTATAAAAAATATATTTAGCAAAGCAGACATCCAAGCCATCTTTATATCACATAATAGATTATAAAAAAAAACTTTGCGCGGCCGGTGACAATAGACCGGAGTACGATTTATATGCTCGACCGGCGTTTTTTCTTTTGCGATTTCTTAGAGAATAAATTTTGTTCTGAAATGAACAAGTGGTAAGTATACGAAATTGACTGTAAAACTGATAGGATTCACTACTTTCATAAATATGCGGTCTTTAAAAAAAAACCTGTCAAAAGCAGTGAAAAAAAAATAAGACCGAATAGTACTGCACTGGAACGGCAAAAGTACGTACTTATCTTGAATCAAGCTTTATATTTTTTTTAATGAAAGTAATAATCAATTGATAAGTTTTTTTTTAAATCACCGGACAAAAAAAAAGTCAAGTAATAAAATTTATATTTTTAATGTACTTAAGTAATTTACTTAGTGCTTAAAAGTCAAAAAACCCTTAAAGTGGCCACAAAGGGTACCTCTGCCCTACATGTTTTTTTGTCGGGGATTTTTAACATTTTAAAATTTTATTTTTATTACATCCTTTTTAAATTACACACAAAATTAAATAAACCACATTGAAATCGCTTCATCCGTCTAGGCACTACAAATATAAGTACAGACAGAACATTTTTTTGCCGCTATTTTGTTTTTTTATTGTACCTAAATTTGCCCAGGGTGTACATTATTTTGTCAAAGAACCAGCTCTGTATCTTTTACCGTTTTGGCAGGCAGTTGACCATCTCCATAAATGGCTGGATGCATTTACTTCAAACGTAGCTAAGAACCATCTCGGTTAATTTAGCTTTCAATTAAGAAAAACCGCATCAAAATCAGCCCAGTCGTTTAGGAGCTACGTTGCCTCAGAAACACAGACAGATATACGTCAAACTTATAACACCCCTCTTTTTGCGTCGGGGGTTAAAAATAAATTTGAACATGCATAATCAATCTGCTAAACATTCAGATTTCGTGACTGTACGTTTGCCAAGTTTCAGTGCTAAGAGCTTATACATACCGTATAAGCGTATTTTTTAGGGTTCCGTAGCCCAATGGCAAAAAACGGAACCCTTATAGATTCGTCATGTCTGTCTGTCTGTCTGTCTGTCTGTCTGTCTGTCCGTCCGTCCGTATGTCACAGCCACTTTATTCCAAAACTATAAAAACTACACAGTTGATACTTGTTAGGTAGATGTATTCCGTGAACCGCTTTACGATTTTAATACAATCAGGGACTAAAATATCGATAAAAAAATATATCGATATAAAAAAATATCGATAAAATTTATCGATATTTCTATTATCGATAATTATATCGAAAAAAATATCGATAATTAATAATCGATAAGGCCTTGCTGCGTCATATCATGTATGCATGTTGCCAACTTTACGTCCGTCTGAATATTGATTGTCTGGTGTGGTGTGGTGTGTGTGGCTCACACACTCACACGCCACACACATGGGGCGCGCCGTTGCTGTTATTTATCTTTTACTTATATTCTTTTAGCGTACTATCGTTATGATTAATAAATATGTTAGTATTGTTTTATAATAAGTGATTGACATGCGTTAGAAAATGAATCCTTATAACTGAATAAAAAAATTACCGGATAGTCAACCATTTTTTTAAATTTTTTGATGTCGTTTTTTTATTTTACTTAGTGCTACTTTTGGCGGCGCATCAGATATTGAAGATGACCATAATTATATTATGACGTGCCAGATTCTTTGATGGTAGATTTTTATTGATGACTAGCTTTCCGCCCGCGGCTTCGCCCGCGTGGACTTCACGACGTTATCCCGCGGGAGTGTGATATTTTTCCGGGATAAAAAGTAGCCTATGTTCCTCTCCAGACTATAAAGTATCTATGTCCCAAATTTCAGCCAAATCCGTTCAGCCGTTTTGGCGTGATTGAGTAACAAACATCCAAACATCCAAACATCTAAACATCCAAACATCCAAACTTTCACATTTATAATATTAGTAGGATATCCACCATATTCCATCCAATCATCCTTAGAACGTATGAATCTGCTTGGGGGTGAAGCTGATTGCGAAAACTGAATAAAAAAATTACCGGATAGTCAACCATTTTTTTTTTACTTTTTTGATGTCGTTTTTTTATTTTATTAGTGCTACTTTTGGCGGCGCATCAGTTATGCCAGAGCTTCACCTGCGTCTAATGCCATTAATTAGCGCGCTATTTGATATAATACGCAGTTGCAGTATCTTAGCGCACTAGTAGGTCTTAGCGCACTAATTTGATACAATTAGCGCGCTAGATTCTGCATTCTGCTAGACGCGCATGCCCCAGCATGATTGAAGATGACCATATATTGGGAGTGAAGCGGATTGCGAAAGTGATGTTTATGAAAACGGTGTCCCCTTCACTCCTGTGTGGTGCAAACTGTATCTATAGTTATAAACGAAACCGATTATAATGCTTTACTCTATACTTACATAAATCAGGTACGTATACAAGTACATATCGCGAACTTATGCGATACCGCGTTGTCGGTACGCGATATCGCTGTCATCCTCGGTAGCCTCACCGCTATACTGTAAAAACGTACTAAATGACATTTTACCGAAAAATGAATTAAATACATGTCTGAATTTAAAATTTTGTTCTTTCGTCTGGTAAAATGGATTGTAATTTATATGATCAAAACGATAGTTTAGAAGTTATGTAGAGGAAATACGTACTTTACCTCAATTCAGTTCAGCAAAACGTATAAAACAGAATTAATTGCATGATTGCCTTATTCCTAACAATGAGTAGGGGAAGCCTAGTGTGGGTAAGACGAATACTCAATTTTATTAAAAACCTACAATAGATGGCACTATTGGACGAGCTCGGGTCGGTAAAACAGTCATTCTAAAGCGCCATGACAACCAAAACAATAGTTGCGGTAATTCGTTGTCAATGAAAAGAAAAATAAAGGCTTTTTGCTGTTTTATTACGATTTTTTTGCAAGGGTTGAGTATTTATTTTTTGTATTATCCACTCAATGGCTACGCACGCTTAAATATGCTTACAGGACAATGGTTGCTCAGCACAGCTCCGCTCCGCTCCGCTTTGCTCGCTTGGCTTTAAATTAAGTTTTACTCAAAAACTGGATTTTCATTCCGGAAAATTCCCATCCAGTAACTCTGTTACTCGTTGGGACAAGTTTGAAAGAAAAGCAATCCCTACCAGTCACACAGTGACTCGTTGGGACAAGTTTGAAAGAAAAACAATCCCAACCAGTCGTTGAGTTGAGTGAGCTAACAGACATTAGTACTTTATTGGCTATGCATGCCGGCCAGGGTCTATACAAAAGTGCCAATCATTCTTTGGTTGGGAGATTAAAATTAAAATATGTTTTATTTTAATTAATAATGTCACGGAAGTATTCATTTTAACTTCGTGTCCTAAACAATTAATAATTGTCCTATTACACCAAAAAATGTATTTAAATTAATATTTTAAAACATAAAAACCTACTAAACTTTATTTTAAAATTTTGCTTTTTATTAACCGGTAAAAACGCTCTTCGCCATGTTCTGACGTCATAAAATTTGTAACCAACTACTTGACAGTGTTGACAGTGTCAAGTGGTTGTTTACTTACCTTAGGGTAGTTCCACTTAACAAAGATCTTTCTCCAATATGCATTTGATTAAAGAAATTGGACGACTTTGACATTCAAATTTATACATTCAACATCCATCTTTGATAAGTGGAATACACCCTTACTTATATGTAGAAAAAGTGAAAGTACGTTTATTTGTTTGCAAATTTAGAAATCCAATGACGTCACAACATGGATGTTAGTGTTTTCATCAGTTCAAATGAAAAATTAAAAAATATATTTTTAAAATTATTTTTACTTATCAATAGATATTGTACTTTTAGATACAAGCGGATTCATGGTTGAAGATATTGTCCGAGTGTCTGCGTTTTTGTGAGAGGATATGTTGAATGCAAGGGAATGTAGATTAATATATTAATTTTGTGTTTTTTTTTAATTATTATTGTAGTAGTAACGCCTAATTGAATTGAATGATGTCTTTAATTAATGTTATTGGTGTATGTAACCGTTTTAATTCAAGTAAATAAATAAATAAATAAATTTATTTCATGATATTGCTATATTACGTTTTCCTAAGCCAAATACTAAAGGAAATATTCATTCGATGTATCAAATTAAGTATGAGTCAAGTAGCCTATTAATAAATTATTTTTTGTTTTAAGTATTAATGATGACATTGAAGTATTTATTTAAATTGTAATAGCATTTATTTATTAGAATTTTTTTGATTGGTTAGTAAACAAAGAATAAGTACTTATTTTCATTTATTATTGAAGGAGGTAATTTATTATATATTTTAATAGACGAATGTTATGTACTATTAGATGTAAGTTTTAATCTGCAACTTGGCAACATTAATTTATTTTTGTATCGTGATGGATATTTTTAATGGAATATCTTGTCGTTTTGTATAAAATTCGCTATGTTTGCGTACAAATTTGCAAACTTCGTAAATATACAAACACGGCAGGGCCAGTATTAAATAAATATTTTCTTACAATCACACCAATTATCTAAGCCCATAGTAAATTTCTTGAGAAACTTTGTCTATGTGAACTTGATGACGGATAAATATATACTTAAATATTTTTTGTTTGTAAATACATACTTATTATACATAGAAAACACCCAGACCAAGACAAATAGACATGTTCATGCACACAAATATTTGTCTTGTTCGGAAATCGAACCCGAGACCTCTGGCGCGGAAGGCAGGTAGTTTACTCCTGCGCCAAATCGGTCGTCAGGTCAGGGGAGGCTCACTCCGCAATTCAATCGAATACGCGCTGTCTACCGCGAGGTAGAGAATAGGCGGGTGTCACGCGCGCTCACCGCTCAGTTGTAAAAGATAAAAAAGATAAAAATATTCTTTATTCACTTAGACATAATAAATATGTACTTATGAATCGTCAATATTTTCCTACCACCCATTCAAGACTTTTTTAACTGACAAGAAGAATGGGCGCAAGAAACTTGCCAGCGTTTCTTAGTTAGGTAACGACATTTACAAAAAAAAAACATATCGTTACTAATACAACAATTGCTTAGTATAAAAATACATCATATTAAACAGTGATTATGTTATGTGTTACATCATGACCATGCATTGCGGTCATTCAAATAATCGTCTACTTTATAGTATCCTTTGCTCATCAGCGACTCTTTAATGTAACATTTAAATTTATGCAATGGTAGTTCAATTATATGCTGTGGAACTTTATTAAAAAAGGCTATGCTTTTCCCCAGAAATGAGGCTCTGGATTTTTCTAGCCTAAACTTGGGAACGACAAGTTTATCTTTATTTCTTGTGTTAAAGCGATGAATATCGCTCTGCTTTACAAATGTATTATAATACTTTTTCACATAAATTATATTTTCATAGATGTAATGTCCTGCAACAGTTAAAATGTTTATTTCTTTAAATAGATCTCTTAAAGAATCTCTCGATCGGAGGTTGTAAATGGCGCGAATAGCCCTTTTTTGGAGCACGAATATACTTTGGATGTTAGCGGCTGAGCCCCACAACAAAAGGCCGTAGGACATAACACTATGAAAATAACTAAAATAGACTATTCTAGCCGTTTCAATATCGGTTAAGAGCCTTATTTTCTTAACTGCGAATGCAGCCGAACTGAGTCTACTCGCCAAGGCTTCGATATGAGGATCCCATTGTAGTCGCGAGTCTAATATAATACCTAGAAATTTTGTATTGTTAATGAATTCGACTGTATCGCCGTCTAGTCTAATATGAAAATCAACTTGTCTTACATTAGGTAACGAAAATTTTAAACACTTAGTTTTCTTTGAGTTTAATGATAAATTATTACTATTAAACCAATGTGACACTTTTGAAAGAGCACTATTTACTTCGTCAGAACAGTCATCACCTCTATCTACTTTAAAGACTAGAGATGTATCATCGGCAAATAGCACCGTCTCACATAAATTCTTCGCGTAGTAAGGAAGGTCATTTATGTATATTAAAAACAACAGCGGGCCCAATATTGATCCTTGGGGTACGCCCATAGTAATGGGAGCTCCGGTAGACTCAGTTTTATTAATAACTACCTTCTGAGTTCTTTCATACAGATATGAATGCATAAGGCTTACTGACATTTCAGAAACACCATAATGTTTTAACTTCCTTAATAGTGTTTGGTGATCAACACAATCGAATGCCTTGGAAAGGTCACAAAAAATAGCTATTACATCCTGCTTGTCCTCCCAGGCATCAAGTACATGTTTTAGAAATGCAACCCCAGCATCAGTTGTACTTTTACCTTTTGAAAAACCAAACTGTTTCTCATGCAATATACTATTTAATTTAAAATATTCTAAAAGTTGATCATAAATTAATTTCTCAAATATTTTACTTATTGCTGGTAGTATGGATATAGGTCTAAAATTTGCTGGGTCACTTTTGTCACCAGCTTTAAACAGAGGAATAATTTTACTATTCTTCATTAAATTAGGAAAGACCCCTTCACTTATACATTGGTTAAAAATTATTGCTAATGATGGAGCTATCACATCAATTATTGATTTGATGATACTTGTAGATATGCCCCAGAGATCTTCTGTTTTCTTAATATTTATTGCTTTGAATGCTTTAATAATATCTTCGGTAGTGACATAGCTAAAACTAAATGTTTCCTGGCACTTGTTCACACTAGATTCCATAAGAGAGACAGCGGTGTTGGGGCAAGAATTAAGTCTGCTAGTAGTTTCTAACGGTATTCGAGCAAAGAAACCTTCAAAAGCACTAGCCACCTCAATATCTGATTCAAAAGTCTGATCATTAATTTTTAAGTTAAATGAATTAATTTTGCTTTTTGTTTTGCCAGTTTCTTGGTTTATAATACTCCAGGTAGCTTTTATTTTATTTTCAGATGATTTAATTTTATTTGAAATATACCTTGATTTTGCCAAAGCACATACTTTCCTAAATGTTATTGAATATTTCTTGACATATTCAATGAAGCTAGGATCACAGGAAGTCGTTTTTTGTGCATAGAGTTCAAATAACTTTCTTCTGCTATTATAAATACCAGGTGTGGCCCAGTCACTGAACTTCTTACGATCATTACACTTTATAACTTTTTGTTTAAAATTGTTACTAAATTCTTTTTCAACAATATCAAATAATGATTGATAAGAGTTATTAGCGTCAGCAGAAGCTGGCAAACATTGAATTTTATCTTGTACATTATTTCTAAATTTATTAATACCACGTTTCGGTATTGGCCTGCAAATTACTTCGCGTTTAGGAATAACATTATAGTGCTCAAAAGAAGCTAGTTGTCCACTGTGGTCGGATTTAATCATATTAATTACCGATTTCTCAATTAAGTTACAGTTGGAAAAGATGTTGATGATGATGATGTTGTGCATGCGACGCCACGCGAGAAAGAAGTTACTTATTTTACTTTCGCCACACTTTCGCGCCAAAACACACGTGTGTTACCTTAATGGTTTTACCCATAGCAAAATCCGTAATATTAAATATTATTGTGCGGCCTTCGGTTGTCTTAACAACGACAGAAAGAGACCGGATTTAAAATTTCATCATCTTCCTACAAAACCTGAAAGGTACCTAAGTTTTTTTGTGTGACTATTCTGTCTTATTCTAAGTATCTATATTACTTAATGATCCGAATATTTGATTTAAGGACCCCCGACCCACCTTAGCATAGGTAATTACGACAAAAATAAAAATTGACAAAGTGATTCTCGCTTTTATACCTACATAGCTAGGTTAGGTACAGTCAGCGTCAAATTGATATAAGCGTCTAGAGTAGTCAAAAAGATCTGAAAAACATAAACGCAATTTGATCTAAGCGGTTCGAATCATCATATTGTTGTAATCGCGCAAGGTGTTCAAAATATCTAGGCACTCATTGTTTCATATTTATATAAGCAGTCAGAGTGTTCAAATTTATCTAAGCAAACAAGGCTATCAAAACATCTGTGCATAATGTACAACGCCATATTGCACAGATATTTTGAGAGCTTTGTTTGCTTAGATGATTTTGAACACTCTGACTGCTTATATAAATATGAAACAATGAGTGCCTAGATATTATGAACACCTTGCGCGCTTACAACAATATGATGATTCTAACTGCCTAGATCAAATTGGTTTTATGTTTTTCAGATATTTTTGACTACTCTAGACGCTTATATCAATTTGACGCTGACTGTACCTACGAATAATTATTATTAGGGAAAAGGAATCAATTGGAATTAGCTGTAGCACTTTTAAAATAGGGACCTACCTACCAAATTACAAAATATCTAAGTACCTACTTTCTGTCTTAGAATAATATAATAACTGTGAATGCTCTAATAACCACTGAGCTACGGAGTCGTTACGGCCTGGCCACGTAAATGCGCGGCGGCCGGCGGCGGCGGCGGCGGCGACACGGCGACGAGCGAATTGCGCAATCATTGCGCGCTCGCAACAGACGTCAAATCAAATAAGTCAATGAGACGTACCAACGGATGCGCAATTCACTCGTCGCCGTCGTCGCCGCCGCGCATATTCGTGGCCAGGCCGTTAGAGTATTCGCCCGGACAGTGAAAGGTCGTGGGTTCGAGTCCCATCGGAGCTAGTTGTGAGACGGGTCGACTTTTTAGCGACTCCGTAGCTGAGTGGTTAGAGCATTCGCCCGGACAGTGACAGGTCGTGGGTTCGAGCCCCATCGGAGCTAGTTGTGATGTGAGACGGGACGACTTTTTCTAATACCTACTTCATTCTCAATTTTTTCAGTAATTAAAATTGAATTGTGAATGCAAAGAAGTAAAAAGAAAAAATCTAAACTGTCTGTATTTAAAAATCATTTGCGCTATTTGTTGTTCCTTTTACCACTTACCTGCTTACTTCGTCGTTACTTATTGCAGTCGAGTCGACCGGCGACCCTACGCGGCAACCAAGACCACCCAAAACCAATTTGGCTTAAGCGTTTCCGAGTAATAGAAGCGTATTACGTACAGCTACGGTTCAATTTCGCTTGTAATGAATGGTAAATTAGTTAGGCAGGCGTGCGGGTGCAAATTATTTTAGACCTAATTGTCGCGTTGACAAGATTGATAATTTATTGTAACTGTTTCGGAAGTGAGCCTTCTGCTACAAATATTATTCTGTGGTCAGGTATCGTCAGGTAAATATATTTTAAAATACTGTTTGCAGCTTTCAGTTTCTTCGATGTTGGCTATAATGCGAATCAATTTCTTTTGCATGGTGAGTAGCACCGCCGCGTCCGTACTGTGGCCCTACAGCACCACTCCATTCAGGCATGTATTTAACAAATTTTTCGGTAAATTGTCATTTAGTACGTTTTTGCAGTAGGTATAGCGGCGATATGTCCTACCGAGGATGACAGCGATATCGCGTACCGACTCGGTATCGCTAGCGAGCGGGAGAGCGATATCGCTTATATTTGAGCAAGGCTTTAAAAGGGTTAAAATTAAGGATATTACGATACCGTAGTACCTACCGTATAGTAAATTTTTACTATCATTAGTTATCGTCAACATTACGATACGATATGTGTACGATTCATTATTTTTCCATATTTTTTCAGTTTCGAGTGAAACAACGTGGTACCTATTTGTTTTCTCAATAAGAATTTTTGATCACAAAATTTCTAAAGTAAATGAAACTAATTAGTTTTACTTTCACATGCTAAATAGACCTTTTAAAAAAAATTACGTTATTATACATTTAAATAAATAAATTAATCAATTTAGTTTTTGTTTTACTTAGACTTAATATTGATATAAAAACATATAGGTATTCAAACAAAGCTTCAAATAAATTCAACAAAATGCTATCAAAAAGAAGTCGTAATGCATTCGTATCGTAATTTGTTATCGTATTGGGTCATAACGATGTATTCGTCATTCGTATTGGTAGGTATCGTAATAGCCACAAATAGGGTAAATTACTAAAATACGCAAAGAACGCATTTTACTTGGCAACTATCTGCCGCTCAAAACTCAAAACAAAATCAAACGCTTGTCGTCGTGCCGTCGCGACGTTGTCGCTCCGACGGTAATCCCCTGATCCGATCCTCTCGCCCTGCTAAGTTTGGCAACGTCGCACTCGCACGTTTCGTACATTATCGATATTAAAATATCGATAAAATTATCGATATTTTAATCGCTACTTTGTATCGATATCCAACTATCGAAATTTTATGCTTATATCGATATTTTTCAAATATCGATATAAGTCCCTGAATACAATAATAAAAAATAAAAAAATTAAGGGGGGCTCCCCATACATAGAACTGAAACTGAAAAATTTTTTTTAATCAAATATATTCGTGTAGGGTGTCTATAGATAGGTCTTTGAAAATAACATGGAGGTTTCTTAAATCATTTTTTCTCAAACTCAATATTTTGAAAGATAGAGCCTTCCAAAGTGGTAAAATGTGTGTCCCCCCCCCTCTAACTTTTGAAATAAAAGAATGAAAAATCTAGAAAAAATATATGCTGTAGATTTTAATAAAAACTTTCAACGAAAATTAGTTTGATCGATACATAGTCAGAACTTTTTGAGATATAACACATTTTCAAAAACCGCAAATGTAACTTTGTCATTCATACAAACACTATGAAAAACAAAGTTATATTTTGCTGACAAAAAATTATGTTGGAATTTTGGCAAGGTATAGGCAATCGGTACGTTAAGTGTGTACGGAACCCTTCATGAGCGAGTCCAACTCGCACTTGGCCGATTTTTCATTTTACATTTAATTTTATATTCATTGTAGGTCGGAGTGAGCCTGGTGACTTGTCACACAGGGGGATTGCATCCTACCTAGTGCAGGCACCAGTTCTCTCCAATTAAGTTAAATAACTCCATTAGCTATACTGCGCATAAACATTGTAACCTTGATGTAACTTTTAGAGAGAAAAATAAATATGATTTATTATTTTATTTATTATATTATACCTATATACCTACTACTTTAGCATTGCTCGTGGTAAAGCCCCAGTTGTGTGAACAACATTTATGGTCTCGAGCTCATCTGTGCTTCTGAAGGCACGTTTATCCGTTGCAAACAGTATTGGGCTAGCAGGAGGCTTATAATATTCGCCTAAACCATCACTATAAATAATACTGACGAATTTACTATAGCATAATGTAAGTTACTGTAACTGATGATTATGTCACTAATCAATAGTAACTAAATATAAAAGAAAGAAAATTATTTTCTCAGAAAACACTTCTTATTATAAGAAAATTTAGAGCTTCTTTCATATACATTGTCACCCTGTGTAATAAATAAGAAATGGTATAAAAATAATATTGATATGAGATTAACATGTAGGTAATAATTTAAGTTCCTGGGAAATGTATATAAATATTTCCAGCAATGTGATTTATTAAAATTACTAGCTTTCCGCCCGCGGCTTCGCCCGCGTGGACTACACGACGGACGGTATCCCACGGTAATGTGATATTATTCCGGGATAAAAAGACACCTATGTTCCTCTCCAGGGTACAAAGTATCTGTCCCAAATTTCAGCAAAATTAGTTCAGCCGTTTTGGCGTGATTGAGTAACAAACATCCTAACATCTAAACTTTCACATTTATAATATTAATAATAAAGTAGGATTTATAAACCCTTTTACTAGCGATTGTTTCCATTGAAAAGTTTCCCAGTACCGTATTGCAAGTAGTGATGTACGCCTGGGAATATTGCCACTGCCGGCAATTTTCCACTCCCAATGTGCCCGGGAAATTTCCGGGCACATTGGGAATATTGCCCAAAATTCCCAGTAGACTTTTTGTCGTTTTGTTAAATTATATAAATAAATAATGTATTTTTCTTCTGTGTCTTACAATTTTATAATTTGTTGATAATTATGGCAAGATTATTTTGTTTTGTTTTCTTAGTTTGTTGAATAAAAAAATAAACCATTTTATATCAAACTGTTTTTCATTTCATATGTGCTTACCTCTCATGTTGGTGGCTATTTATAACGTAATTCAATATAATCAAACAGTTTTAAAGTCTTATTTTAAATTGTCTTGCATGGTAAAATATTCATCTACAAAATGCTGCTTGGGAATATTGCTGGGAACTTTGGGACAGTGCCGGCAACGCTGCCGGCAAAATTTCCAGTCCTTGGGAACGTGCCCGGGCACGGTACATCACTAATTGCAAGTGGCTCCTCTGTCACGGCTGTCACCGCAATAGAAAAGCTTGTGTCACTAATCACTATAGCCACAGCCGTCTCTATCGTCTTCTACAAGCCATGCTATGATACGGAAAGGCAACATTGCTGTGAACCGGTTTACTCCTCTGAGTACGAATCCTATGGATATGGCATACCTACGAAAAAGTGAGGCATACCTACACATACCGAGAAATAAAAATGGCGACCGGCCTCAATCATGCATTACTATGACGTCACGTTTTAATGTTGCCAACAATAGGTCAAATAAATATATTGCTGTCTCTTTTTACATGCAGTATTGGAGGTAAGATAGAACAAGATGGCTACAGGATTATGAGTACAATATCGGTTTACCTTATATTTGTATAACGGATAGTTCATATAGAACAAATAGCTTTCCGCCCGCGGCTTCGCCCGCGTGGACTACATGACGTTATCCCGAGGGAATGTGATATTTTTCGGGGATAAAAAGTAGCCTAAGTTACTCCTTTTTACATCAGGTACCTGCCAAAAAATCCCGTCAAAATCGATCCAGCCGTTTCAGAGATTAGCCGGAACAAACAGACAGACAGACAAAAATTGTAAAACATGTCATTTTGGTATATGTATCGTATATTTAATCATATACACGTAGTAAAAAGCGGTTATTTAATGTTACAAACAGACACTCCAATTTTATTTATTTGTATAGATGTATAGAAGATATGCCATCTCCATAGGATTCAGTACTCGAGGTTTACTCGCTGTTTACCTGTCAAACGGTGCAAACGGTGTCAAATCGGTTCACTTAAAACTATGTTGCCAACTTTATGCGCATGGCTTGTAGAAGACGATAGAGATGGCTGTGCTATAGCCGTAGAGTGTGTGTCAGATAAGTTTGCGCGTGACTGGCGCGTTTTTGGCGCTAGTTATAGTGTATTTTTTTGTTCTAATGTTATAGAAAAGATTAGTATTCGATTTTTACCGCGCGCAGACTTATCTGACGAGCACTCTAGCTCGCAAACTGTCACAATGACAATCGTGATCTACGCATGGTATTCGCACAGCCGTCTCTATTCTCTATCGTAGAAGACGATAGAGAAGGCTGTGGTATCCGGGTATAATAGAGGTCAGTGGGTATCCGTGATCTATCCGTCAAAAGCTGTCAATGTGCTTTTGTCAAATATCTATTGAATTTTAGTTCGTTATTATACGACCGACAGAGGCGCTTCTCTGATTTTAATACAATATAATATGCACTATAACAATAACGAGGGTTTTTCATGCTACGGTTACTGTACCCCTAGCATGAAAAACTATTATTGCATCATACAATTGATTTTTGGAATAGATGTATTTAACTATAGCTAGAACGCTATAGGTATTTTAAAAGATGAAAAGATTAGCCTAACTAATCGGAGTGTATGAGTAATGTCAGGTTTCTATAATCAACGACTCTTCACTATACTTCTTAAGATACCGTCCGTTTTCCTTGAAATAGGAACGGTTTTAGCACAGAACATGGAAATTAATAGAAGTCGCATGTGGGCGGGGCAGCGGAATCAAGCTTTTGAGTAAACACTCCGAGTCGATCGTCTTTTGATTTCACGTCTCTCAGTCAGTCACGGACTTTCAAGCAGTAATTTTGTAAGAAATTTTATACTGAAGGGCTGGTTGAGAAGAGAAAACAATCTTTCCGTGTTCTGTGGGTTTTAGCTTACTCCTTGTAGCTAAAAACAACCATTCGGAAGTAAGACAGATTGTTTTACAAAGTTTTATTTAACTTGCAGTATTTATGTAGTACTTACTTACCTATGTCCGTTCGGGTTAAATCTAATTTAATTAGGTACCCAGTTCCTCCCAGTACCCGATGGAGCTGATATTTTGCATTCAGGTTTTGTTTGGATGACAGTACAATATTAAAGTTCAGTCAGCAAAAAATTTGTCATAATATGAAGTTTTTACAAAAAAAATATTCAAATATATACGATTCAAAACAAAAAATCGCCCAAGTGCGAGTCGGACTCGCCCATGAAGGGAACCGTACCCACTTAACGTACCGATTACATACACCTATCAAAAATACCACTATCATTTTTCGCCACTATAAAATTACTTAGTTTTTCATAGTGTTCGTATGAATGACAAAGTTATATTTGCGGTTGTCGAAAATGTGTTATACCTATCTCAAAAACTTGTAAAGCCTACTTAGCTGTGATGGTTTTCCTTTTAACTTCGTCATATATACAACTATCGTGAATTTCTTCACGTATCCAAAAACAACCATTTGGCTGGAAGGCACCCCCTTCCAGGGGGACAGTCAGGGACACTTGACTTTAACAAAACTTTGCACTTTAAAGCATAATAATTCACAAACGTATGCCTCAATCAAAAAACGGTTTTACAAACCCACAATTTTTTTTAAATTGCTCTCCAACGACACCCCACAGTCCCACACTATGGGGTAGACAAGAAAAAAAAAATTACTTACATCCCCAATTCACGTGTAGAGGAAGTAACCAAAAAAAAAATTAAGAAAATTTTACTTCATCACTTTGTCGGCGTGATTTATATGTATATTCATACCAAATCACAGCTTTCCTAAGAGTCTGTGAGCTGGCCTGGGGACAGACAGACGAACAGGCGGACAGACGGACAGACGGAAAGTATAAGGGTTCCTTGTTGACTACGGAACCCTAAAAAGGGGCCACTGGTCTTTTTTCATACAAACGTGCTCACTTTACTTTTCAAACGAGATTTGACAATTGGGCGTTTGGTCTCTTCCTAGTATAGTATTATATGATCTGAGGTCTCTTCTGACGTAAGAATCATTGCAGAGATGCAAAAAGTTACTCATCTATGAAACGCTAAAGTGTGCACGTTTGTATGAAAAATGCCCAGTGGCCCCTATTTTCTTTTGAGTAGTATAGAATCCAAGTATAACTTGTTATGGGTACTTACAGATATTAAATTTCATGGCTTGTAAACATATAGGTACTTACGAAGAATTTAGCTCTGCCGCACCCCACTCTGTCAGTTTCTCCCCAGATTAATTGAGTAAAGTAATTTGTCTTCCAATCTTGTGAGCTGAAAACAGGCAATTTTCCCGTTGTCAACATTATGTTCTTGTACTTAGCGTAAAATTTACATTCGAAAGGCTGGATTAAAACCACTTAAGCAATCTAATAACAGGTAAAGATAGATTATAGAATCTTGTTGATTGAACAGAGCACTCTAAAGCTTTCTGTATATTTTTGGAACGAATGTCGACGACATACGTACAAATACACAACTAAATTCTAATTAGTACACATTTTAGAGAATTTATGTGTCCATCAATCTTCAATCAACAATAACACCCATTAATCAATACGAACAACTTTTACTATGGAGCCAGGTCAGCCCCGAAATCGCGAACAAAATCAGCTGTTCGATAGAAAAGTAAACTTAATCTCGGCTAAAATGAAACAGCTGATTTTTTTTTTCGCGATTTCGTGCCTGGCCTGGCCCCATCATAAAAGTTGTTCGTACTGATGGACACTTTCATCCATATATTTGTACTAATTAAAATTTCGTGGTGTAGTTTATGTTATAATTACCTATATCATATATAACCCGCTTTCATATGCTTTAAGTACATCAATAAAAGTAGAAATAAACATAATAGAAATAGTTTCCATAGTTATTCTTTTGATGATAATGTAGGTAATGAGATTCCGCTCGTTTCATTTATTTCCAATTAAATTTTAACTTATACCATTGCATTGTAATTTCTTCGAATACTTAATGAAAATTTTATGAATTAACTGTGCTCAAATTATAATATTTGCAATGCATTCTTAATTTGAATTTAATTGCACAACAATATTAATATGTATTAATTAATATTAACATGTTTTAGGGATTATATCAAATTAATGTTTAATAAATGTACGTATTTTTTGGTTTATTTGGTATTTTTTATTCTTATCGGGACGTGAGATTTCTCTAAGTATATTGGTAAAGGTACTTAAAGCCTAAAAACTTGGCAATAAGGCCGCAGTTACAATTAGTCTGATCTTCAAGTTTGTTCTTTACGTGTTTCCACCCCTTTTGTCATTATACAAATGGAAATCTTACCTACAAGGTCAAATTGATTTGATTCTGCTATTTTAAGATAACCTTTTTGTTCTTTCATCTAATCTAACATCTTTGGTAATCTAAACGTTAAAGTCACAGAACACGGAAAGAGTAATTACTTACATATAAATTATCTTAATTTTGTTTATAATTTCAGAAACACAGTAGCTCGGCTTGAAAATGTATGAAACGGAAAAACACAATGTGCCAATGAATCGTACTTTGGGTAGATACCTATGATACTCAATAATCGTACTTCAAGATTAAATATTTTTGCTAATGATTTTATTAGAAGACCTGACACTAACTAATTTAAGGTAAATTATATACCTAACGTATCGGATTCCAAGTCCAGTATATTATTTTAGCTGAATATTGTCCCACACATTGGCCCTTTTTTATAACAGTGAGGGCAAACACAATTTTACATATACCTAACGTCATGCTGGGCTCGGTCAGCTCACAGGAAGGCATACCTACGTCCTGGGACTCCTTTGTCTGTTCGCTTGGGCGCCTCGTCGAGCCGGAAAGTGAAAGAGCCTCTTACCCATCTCTTCATAAGGTTACCCACTCATGGTGAGCTGACCAAATGGGGTGATTGAGAGCAGGCACCACTATCAGCTAAACCCCTCACTACTTGCTGTCTCTCTCCGTCGACTGGTCACGTGGGATGTGGTGACAATGTCCCCTCCGATCTGACGGGTGGCCTGGATATCCATCTCCCCTCCGATCTGGCGAGTGGCCTGGATATCCGGGCCCCTACGCGGTGGGAGACGACCGAGCGAGACTACAGACACATACGTTGGCCCTGAATATAAGTACAGCGGACATGAACAAACATGGACTTTGAATTTTCGATTATTAAAGTTAGTTAGTTTTGAAATCACTTTGTAGGGTTGTTGTTTAGGCCTACCCCGCACAGCGATTTTAAATTGTAACATATGGAGTTTCGTGTAGTTCACTCGCGATGACTCGCGATGAAAAAGTCATGTGATTTTTAAATGGCGGCGAATCAAATGTGTAACATATTCTCGCGCGATTCGGGGGGAACGCTTTGCTGTCCGCAACGTGAATCGTACCTGTTGTAATAAGATGCACTGCCTCTGTAGTCCAGGCCCATAGTGTACCATACGTCGATGAGGCTTTCGATATGCATGCCTGGGGTCGGGCCAGTCACGCTGGCTATGTTCTGTCCGACCTTCGCGTCAGCTGTAATGATAGATGAGTTTGGGAAAAAATCCTTTCTAAAACGTTGGAGTAGGGATGACGGCTTCAGCCAGAAACGATATTTTTATACTATTAGCATTACGAACAAGCTGGCTCTTTGTAACTTTTTTTGTGTTAATTTTTCAAGATTTTGCATAAAAGTTTTCGTTATATTTTATATCCTTAAAAGTGTTAAATTATAAAAAGTGTGTGCTAAATCTTTGAAGTAGGTAAGTAAGTACTTCTTTAAATAAATTAATTGTGCATTAATTTTTTTTACAAGTTATTGTATTTGACTTCATACACTTAGAAACAGAATAAGCTTAAAAGTTTGCTTTTATTCATAGCCCATTGTTATTATTAGATTCAAATCCAAAGAAATGTTTCTGAGAATTTTGTTACGAAACGCAATTAGAATATTTAATAGAAATTTTAATCACTGTTATATTATTTGATACACCCACCACAAGAGTAGGTATACTATGCGTTCGAAGAACATAAAAAGACTAGTGGCTACCCGCGGTTTAGCCCGCGAGATACACGTTTCCGTGAGAATATCAGAATAAAATGTAGCCTATGTCACGCGGAACGAAAGTAGCTTTCTACATACTGGTTGAAGAGTTTTCAAAATCGGTCCGGTAGTTTTTATAGAGTTTATTACAAAAAAAAACCACTAAAATATAAATCTTTTTTCTTTATCATATTAGTATAGATAAAGATGTGAAAGTGTGTTTGTTTATCCGTCTTTCTCGTCAAAACGGAGCCACGGATCGACGTGATTTTAGATATGGGGATAGTTTGGGAGCTAGACAGTGACATCGACTACTTTTTTCACGGATCACATTCCCGCGGAATAACTTCGCGAAGCCACGGCTAAATGGCTATAGTCCGGCATAATATTCAAAGGGCATCATTTTACTTCTTGTCAGTTAAAAAAGTCTTGAATGGGTGGTAGGAAAATATTGACGATTCATAAGTACATATATATTATGTCTAAGTGAATAAAGAATATTTTTATCTTTTTATCTTATCGTACTAGGAGAACCTGGTTTCACTCAGTAACTCGATGAGGTAAAATAGAACCCCCGATGTGGCCCCTAAAAATGGTTGGACTGGGAAACCCTCCAACAACACGCTCGGCTGACATAATTATTTAGACTCTATTATTAGATACTAAGACAAACGAAAAGGTTTCGTTCGGTAACCACATGAGGTAAAATGATGGTCCAAAGTACGTAGCATAACTTTTCACAGCCAAGGATCCTCCAAGCTGAGCCCCGGCAGACCAACATTTTTCCTACCTATTTTAGGTCTACTTTTCGTGGAAGTTGACAACCGCCTCTGTGGTCTAGTGGTTCACACCACCGATTTCAGACCAAGAGGTCCCGGGTTCGATTCCCAGTGGGGGTACATATTGTATTCGGTTTGGTTGGTGGTAGGACTTGTTCTTAGTCCGCCTGGCTAGCTACCACCATCTTATCTAAGTCTGACGCCATAACAATGATGTTTTCAGCATTATTGTTTTCCGGCAGTTAGAGATAAGATAGCCAGTTCCTCAGTGATTGAGGATTCCGGGAGTAGTGCGCTTCCACCTTCAGCCTTATCACCACTTATGTAACATCGTGTGATGAAGGCAAAGTGCTACCCCGTGGTAAAAAAAAAACAGGTAGTAATATCCAGTAACTCGATGGGGTAAGTAATCGTGCGGTGGCCGCCCGGACTTCTAGTAATTACCTAAATCTCTGCAGTCGTCTTTGTTATCAGGCCGCGTTGACTGCTCGCACTGGTCCACCCACCTCTGAGCAAAGGCCGCCAGCTCTTCAGACCAACGCTTGTAAAAATATCATCAGTCATTAGTGATTTGGGTTGATATAATACCTTTTCCACGAATTTGATAATAATAAATAATAAATAAATGAATAAATAAATAATAAATATTTTCTTACAATCACACCAATTATCTAAGCCCGTAGTTAATTTCTTAAGAAACTGTGTCTACGTGAACTTGATAACGGATAAATATATACTTATATACTTTTTGTTTGTAAATACATACTTAATATACATAGAAAACACCCAGACCAAGACAAATAGACATGTTCATGCACACAAATATTTGTCTTGTTCGGGAATCAAACCCGAGACCTCTGGCGCAGAAGGCAGGTAGTTTACCCCTGCGCCAAATCGGTCGTCGAATGTGTTAATAGCACCCAACTTAGGTGACAAAGTCGGACATTTTATACACAGAGCTCGGTTTTATAGTGTGACCCATATTTAAGGCGATACTCGGAAAAATTATGCTAAAGCGAGATAGCAATGAGAAAACGACGTGCTCCCGCGAGACCGATTTTGCCGATTACGCAAAAAAAACACAAAATCACTTCGTATTAAAAAACTATAGGTAGCGATTTTAAAAAAATGCTTCTATACGATCCTAAATATTATTGGTGTCCACTAATTAAACCAATTTTCAATAGTATATGTAACCCCATTTAAGAATAATCTTGATGTTTCGTATTTTTTTGAGGTATTTTCGAAAAAAAAGTGTCGAGGCAAAATCATAAAATCGTGTTTCTGAAACTATACGATTCTAGATAAAGGTATGAAGAAATAGGTATATATCTTATTACCAGATTTATAACAACTCTAACTGTCCTATAGTTTTATATCAAAAAGTCCATACTTTTTCCGAGTAGCGCCTAACGCTTACGAAAATCAGTTGGAAATATCTCGACAAAAGGCTGAAATCCATACAGTAATTATGCGGTAAAAGTTTTTCATAGCACTATTTCATAAATATATTTGTATTGGCATTTTAACAACTTTATTGTATTTATGTGCTAAAACGGTTACTTACCATTTTTTCCATGTTGGCAGCTTGAGGGAGGTGTTTTGCTAAGCCTTTAGCGATAAAGTTTCTTCTTTCGTTAATTCTATTGATTATTTTAACAATATCATCGTTTGTAAGTAAGCCTGCTGCATCGTAATCTTTACACCTGGTACTGGCTCCCGGCATCTGAATGAATAGAAAATATTCTCCTTATCCATCCATAAGAAAGGCTTCTGCTGCAGATGTGGTCCATTAAATGGATGATGAGATGAGTTTCTAGGGTTGACTCTATTCTTTTAAATGTTGACATACGATAGAATTATTTAAACTTCAAAGTTAGGTACTAAACTAGTAATCACTATTGATATTGTTTTTCACTACATTATTATCCACAAACGTAAATGTGATTTCGCTTCAAGTAGGAATGGCGATTGGCGATTGGCGATTGGCGATCAGCGATCCGGAATGCAACCGAGTGACAGGGGTCACGATACTCAGCCATGAGGGACCGACTGAGGAGGACGAGGAATGGATATGGACAAAGAAACTTACGGTATACTTGCAAAGTGTATGATTAGGGCATATTTCACAATAATTAACAGAACTCAAAACAATATTAAAAAATGCGAACAACACAAACAATTTCACTACCATAATAAATCATAAAATATATCAAACATAAATGGCATGGATATGAAATCAAATATTAACTCGTGGCTCCCTAGATTACTACAATGCTACTTGTCCCGAGGTTAAAATGGAGAGTTCAATATCACTCTGTTATGTTTTTTATGTTTCAAATATTTACGTTAATAGTATTTATCCTCGGTCAAGTAAATAGTCGTGTTATCAGAGATAAAACAAAGACCAAAGATTTTTTTATTTCTACTAGTACACAAAATGATTGGAAATTTGAAGGTAATAAAAATCTTGAAATCCCTTACTAAATTCAATGAGGTTATTACCAATGGTTAAGGCATAAATACTTTAGGTATTTTAGTAGTAGAAGTCTAACTGTTTATGTTCTGTTGTAGATGATGTGCCTAAGAATATCACGAGTTTCAAAACGCATATGCCTCTATTCCAAATAATAAGAAATCTTACAAAATCAAAGAATCACAATTTGAAATCTAATGTATTCGACAAGATGTTGTCAGAAGAAATGCTATCAATGAAACAGCATTTTTACAAACTAGATAAAAAAATTACAACCGTATCTATGCCTTCACAAAGCAACGTACCTACACCAACTCTCGACATAAAGCAAAGGTGGCCAGCCATTGAAACATTACAGTATTTGAAAAATGAAAACGATAGTCAACAAAAAGATAAATATAATGACACTAAGAATATTAAAGACAACGAAAAGGAAAAAAAAGTTCTAGAGCTTCGAAGTTTGCCTGAAATGACACCACATTCTGCTCATCCTATTTATTTGTATCATGGAAGTAAAATGTGTACTTGCAAAAATGATGCTGTTGCGTGTGCAACACATGCTGAAGGTAACACTGTTTGTACAGAAGGGAATAAAGAACATGATCATATTCGCCAAGCTTCAGACTCATGCAGTCACGCGCCAGACAATCAAGTTTCTGACTCATGCAGTCACGTCCCAGACAATCAAGTTTCAGACTCATGCAGTCACGTCCCAGACAATCACGAAGGTGGCCATTCTTGTACACAAAGCTGTTCTTATGTGTGTACCCATAAGCAATGTACGCACAATGAATGCACACGGGCAAGTGATCAGCTATTATATTCCACAGTCTATTATGTTACGTACCAACCTTTCTTCCTTGGCATTACCCAACCTCCTAACCAAATATACTACCATCCCGATGTGGTAAACGAAATGAAATTTACCAAAAAGACAAAACATAAAAAAACTACCACTACTCCCAAAAATGAAGATTTGTATTACAATGACAATAATAGTGATGAATCTAGCGAGGAAGAATTTTTGAATGACAAGGGACCTCCAGAAAAGCTCTTTGACAGAAGACCCTCTAATGTAAATGAAGACATAGGTCAATTGCAAATCAAAGAGAAAGATGATTTTGTACAAGATAAAATTATTGACGAAATAGTAAATGATTTGAGAAAGTACTACAGAGACTCGGTTATCACAGACTGTTTTTGTTCGTTCATGTCATCTTGTTCTACTGTTATTTCTATAAGAATTTACATTATTATTATTCTTAGTTTGTTGATTTTTGCCTTGTAAATCAGATATAATAAATTTTGAATTAGTTCTCGAGTTTTATGATGATGCAAAAGCCAAAAGAAAAATTAAGTAAAATGATTTTAAGTAACAAATTTATAAAATTCTAAATAAAATGTTTATTTGAAATTTAATATTATTTATATATTATAATTACACCCAAATACTCGAACGTATAACGCTGTTTGAGACGCTCCCAAAGTTAAATTTTGGTAGCGTCTCAAACATCGCCCTGTCCCTGCATTTAATCCATGTAAAATTCAGTTCGCAATCATTTTACCCCCTTCTGCACTAAATATGTACTAATTATAAATCAAAACCACTGTTAAAAGTAATATTTGCTTTATTTGTAACATAATTAATCATGAAAAAAACTTGGGAGTGGCCATGTGCAGTAGAGTTACTTAGCCATTCCCAAATTTTTACTATCCCACCCTCTAAATTTTGTACTGCGCATCGTCTTGCACATTTACGAAATGCCAAAAAGTTTAAATCAGGCTACCAGGGGCCTATTTCTCGAAAGATACAAGTTTACAAGTTCACAAGCTTCGAAATGTAACATGGACTTGTAAATTCTGTTTCTCGAAGTAAATAACAAGTGGTTTTTTACGGTAACAAAAAAGAGTGTCATTGGAATACCCTAAAATATGGTTGAGCGAAGCGATGGCTGGCTCATGCGTCATGCTCGTGAACGGGTGCTGCCAGTGGGGTGGGTCTGCTCATGTCTACTTGTGTTAAAGGTTTTCGGGATATGGTTAATAATAGTATATTGATTTATGAGCGAGCTGGTGTGTCTCATAGTAATTTTGGTATCCGTGTCTTACAGTAACAGCAATTTTTCTAATAATTGTTTTATTTATTCAAAAATTCCTTTTATTTGTTAATACTTATAAATTTGAATATACAGCGCAGCTTGCAGTTTCCTTTTCATTAATCCTATCGTATAATAATACAATGTGAATAAGATTAAGATTAGTGTGTCCATTAAACTATTTGATTCCTTGTTTAGTTGAAAATTGTTTACTGTTTTAGGTAACAAGCAAAATTGTACTTAATTTAAGCGGCATTCTGTATTGTGATGGAAAGTAACCTTACTATTATGTGAAGGTCACTTTTCAAATTTGACGACTCTGTATAAGTTAAAACAGGGAGAAAAAAAAGCCCTTGGCGAGTTTCTTGCCGGTTCTTCTCGCTACAAGGTCTCCTGCCGTAGGATTTGCGAACCGATGGCGTAGCTTCATTGACGTTCATAAGTGTTGTTAAACAAACCTAAATTGAATAAACGATATTGAATTTTGAATTTTTGAATTTTGAATGACATATAATTGCATTGGCTGATAAATATTTTTCATCTCTCATATTCGAAAAGTGATGTATATTTAAACTGAGCAGCGGGTTCAAAACTCTGCGTTGCACCCTAGGGTGTAAAAGTTTTTTTAAAAATAGAACTGAATTTGGTTACAGTCAAGTTACCTCATCGGCAATGAAAAAGTTTTCTACTGATGTTGTATGGGGTGGGGGGGCCGGAACTTTTTCAAAAATGAATTTTATAAAAATGAGAATATCTCAAAAACGGTGCGTCGAAGCTAAAATCTAACAAAATTTTCAACCCCCTTTGGTACCGCGGAGATAGATAGGAGGCATCCGATGGACATATATTTTTTTATTTTTTGTTTAATTGAACTTCAAATTTTTTAAATATAATAGAAAAAATAGAGAAGGCGATGCCCCCCGCCACCATTCTTTTATTTTTATAGGAAGTTTTAGTTGTTTTTGTTGCTTTTCTTATATAGGGGGATGAAAAGCAAAGTGTATTTACTTTCCATAAATTCCAAATGAAAAGTAGAGTGTATTACTCGGCCGCAAAATTATTTTCACCTCGGGTGACGTATATTGAATCCCTCGCTGCGTTCAGGATTCTACTTTAGAATCCCTCACTACGCTCGGGATTCTACTATAGAATCCTTCACTGCGCTCTGGATTCAAAATAGCGCCCTCGCCGTAAATATGCTATTTTGCTCCCTTGTAATACAATCTACTATGCTATTACTACTATTTCTTAAAGGTACAAGTCTTGTAATTCCGAACTTACAAGTGTAGCGTTTCACGAAACTGTACATAACACATATGTAGAAAAATCTGAATCAAATGATCAACCTCACAAGTAAATATTTTCAAGTGTAAAACTAATTCCGTTTCTCAAAGAATTACGTTGACACTTGTAACTAGTGACTTTCAGAAATTATTCTAGCAGTGTCGGGAGACTCGTTATTTTTATGTTTCGCTAATTATTTAATTATATAATAATACTGAAACGAAACTAACGTGTCAAAATCTTTATTCCTTCGTTTGTCAAACATTGTTCATCCTGAAGTTGAATGATTGTCCATTAATTAAAATTAAAAAGAAAATAATAAAATGGCGCCTGTATCACACTCGTGATGTTTTATGTTAATAGTGTTTGAAACTTTCAACGATTTTAATCATCTCTGTGAAAAGTTATCGTCGTCAGTTTTTCAGAGAGATCGTCTAATCGAACTTGGAAAATTGCATGTGATTATAGGTTCTTATTTACAAGGCTTGTAATGTTTTTGTGAAACACATTTTACAAGCACTTGTATTTTTACTCTAGTAGAACATCAGAATCACAAGTTGGCGGCCATGTTAGAAGAAATCATTCACTATAATTACGAGTGTTATGTCAGTGACATTGACATTAAGATAAATATTTATCAGCCAGTGCATTTATATGTCATTAGGTATTACAATGACACTCTTTTTTGTTACCGTAAAAAAACACTTGTTATTTACTTCGTGAAACAGAATTTTTCAAGTCCATGTTACATTTCGAAGCTTGTGAACTTGTAAACTTGTATCTTTCGAGAAATAGGCCCCTGCTATTGACCTGTGTGACGTGTGATTGTAAGTCTGCGCGCGGTTAAACGCGGTCGAAATTGAATACTTTTAATTTACAATAAACAAAAGAATGTACTGTAATCGCTTAAAACACCCTAGTCACGCGCAGACATCCTTCACGTCACGGACGCTACATCGCAGTTCTGTCTGTCAACATCACAACTGAATTAATGCATGAACAAACATACAAATTTCTTGGACTAGAAGCATATGCAATTCCGATTCTTCCACATTGATGATACTTTCAGCGTTATGTAAACTTGAACGAGTTTAACAAATTCTTACTTTTTTTATGACGACCAAAAAGTTTCAGTAGATAAAACACAAAAATAGCTTTCTATGGTCAGTATTTTCATATGAAAAAAAAAGTATTATACGGAAAGTATCACATAGAATCGTTGACGTTATGAAAAGTTAAATAACAAGTAGGTACTTATCTCTCGATAAAGTGATTTGGGGTTTGGTTTGGTATATCCGAACGAAATCAGAATGGAAGAGGCTTCCATTGTATTGGAGGCGTCGTCGGTAAACAAAACATTGTTACTATTCATGTCCGTTAATAAGTTTGTCAACACCATCCTGCATTGCATCTGATACAGTATTATATTATCTGTGATCTGATGGAAATAATAACCAAGTTATTATATCCATTCGTGGAAAAAACTAAATCCGTGCTTATAAAAGAGCGAATAGAATTCAGTTTTGCGTTCTGACCGCAACACCGCACTGATTTTTAACTGACTTCAAAAAAAGGAGGAGGTTCTCAATTCGACTGTATGTTTTTTATGTGTGTTACCTCAGAATTTTTTAGTTAATGAACCGATTTCGATAATTCTTTTTTTATTGAAAGGTGACGGTTCTCGTGTGGTCCCATTCAAATTTCACCAAGTACTGACGAGAAGTTCTTAAGTTGTCCTGAATAATGCGTATTCCTTTAGTTTGGTTATTTAGACGATTTCTTATTTTCATCAAAGTGGGGATCATTTTCAAAATTGTGTTTTTTTCGAAAGTTTATACTTCTGACGCGATCTTTTTTCCTCCAAGTCAGGATCAGGAGATGGAATCCCAGGAAAATCGAGAATAATTCTCAAATATGGGCAAGCCGTAGGTATGCGTTTCATTTTTTTTAAAGTTAGTCAAGTCAAGTCTCAAAGTGATGAGCTGGTGATGGAAGCTACAACCCCTTAACGGTTAGGAGCTTGTTATTTACTTCGTGAAACAGAATTTTTCAAGTCCATGTTACATTTCGAAGCTTGTGAACTTGTAAACTTGTATCTTTCGAGAAATAGGCCCCTGCTATTGACCTGTGTGACGTGTGATTGTAAGTCTGCGCGCGGTTAAACGCGGTCGAAATTGAATACTTTTAATTTACAATAAACAAAAGAATGTACTGTAATCGCTTAAAACACCCTAGTCACGCGCAGACATCCTTCACGTCACGGACGCTACATCGCAGTTCTGTCTGTCAACATCACAACTGAATTAATGCATGAACAAACATACAAATTTCTTGGACTAGAAGCATATGCAATTCCGATTCTTCCACATTGATGATACTTTCAGCGTTATGTAAACTTGAACGAGTTTAACAAATTCTTACTTTTTTTATGACGACCAAAAAGTTTCAGTAGATAAAACACAAAAATAGCTTTCTATGGTCAGTATTTTCATATGAAAAAAAAAGTATTATACGGAAAGTATCACATAGAATCGTTGACGTTATGAAAAGTTAAATAACAAGTAGGTACTTATCTCTCGATAAAGTGATTTGGGGTTTGGTTTGGTATATCCGAACGAAATCAGAATGGAAGAGGCTTCCATTGTATTGGAGGCGTCGTCGGTAAACAAAACATTGTTACTATTCATGTCCGTTAATAAGTTTGTCAACACCATCCTGCATTGCATCTGATACAGTATTATATTATCTGTGATCTGATGGAAATAATAACCAAGTTATTATATCCATTCGTGGAAAAAACTAAATCCGTGCTTATAAAAGAGCGAATAGAATTCAGTTTTGCGTTCTGACCGCAACACCGCACTGATTTTTAGCCGACTTCAAAAAAAGGAGGAGGTTCTCAATTCGACTGTATGTTTTTTATGTGTGTTACCTCAGAATTTTTTAGTTAATGAACCGATTTCGATAATTCTTTTTTTATTGAAAGGTGACGGTTCTCGTGTGGTCCCATTCAAATTTCACCAAGTACTGACGAGAAGTTCTTAAGTTGTCCTGAATAATGCGTATTCCTTTAGTTTGGTTATTTAGACGATTTCTTATTTTCATCAAAGTGGGGATCATTTTCAAAATTGTGTTTTTTTCGAAAGTTTATACTTCTGACGCGATCTTTTTTCCTCCAAGTCAGGATCAGGAGATGGAATCCCAGGAAAATCGAGAATAATTCTCAAATATGGGCAAGCCGTAGGTATGCGTTTCATTTTTTTTAAAGTTAGTCAAGTCAAGTCTCAAAGTGATGAGCTGGTGATGGAAGCTACAACCCCTTAACGGTTAGGAGCTTGTTATTTACTTCGTGAAACAGAATTTTTCAAGTCCATGTTACATTTCGAAGCTTGTGAACTTGTAAACTTGTATCTTTCGAGAAATAGGCCCCTGCTATTGACCTGTGTGACGTGTGATTGTAAGTCTGCGCGCGGTTAAACGCGGTCGAAATTGAATACTTTTAATTTACAATAAACAAAAGAATGTACTGTAATCGCTTAAAACACCCTAGTCACGCACATCCTTCACGTCACGGACGCTACATCGCAGTTCTGTCTGTCAACATCACAACTGAATTAATGCATGAACAAACATACAAATTTCTTGGACTAGAAGCATATGCAATTCCGATTCTTCCACATTGATGATACTTTCAGCGTTATGTAAACTTGAACGAGTTTAACAAATTCTTACTTTTTTTATGACGACCAAAAAGTTTCAGTAGATAAAACACAAAAATAGCTTTCTATGGTCAGTATTTTCATATGAAAAAAAAAGTATTATACGGAAAGTATCACATAGAATCGTTGACGTTATGAAAAGTTAAATAACAAGTAGGTACTTATCTCTCGATAAAGTGATTTGGGGTTTGGTTTGGTATATCCGAACGAAATCAGAATGGAAGAGGCTTCCATTGTATTGGAGGCGTCGTCGGTAAACAAAACATTGTTACTGATCACGCACAATTGTGATGACCACATCTACTGTGTTCCACAGTTTATTGAAACGAAGGTTTCCCATGCAAAATTAAGTAAATTAAGCTAATCCTACCTTACTAGAAAATAGTGTCCGTAATCCAGGGGGGCTGAACGTTGTCTCGCCGGCGCGCGCGCGCCCTGGCAAAACGATCTCCACACAACCCCCGATGGGATACTCTTACAGCTAACACTCTTATACTACACAATGCCCTAATAGGCCGCTAAAACTTTCCCGGCGCTTTTCAAAGCGAACACACACGGGTTACACGTCCGTACCCCGACCGGAGCCCTAGTAGGGGCAAAACGTAATCTCGGTCCCAATATGGGTAGGTAGCTAGCGCGGCACGTCGCTACAGAAACACGCGAACTTGTCTCACGGCTGCTTACGGCCAACTGCTCGCGATGTCGCGCGGGCGGCGGTCGGCGCCGAACCCACGAACGCACGCGAATGAATGAATCACGCGCGGCGTGAACATCCCCCCGTCCCGGACAGTAGCAAACTGTCCGCCAACTCAATCTAAGGGCAGGCGAGAGAGGGTAGCGATCGCTCGCTTCAAAACAGAGTCCCCCACCAGGACCTCGGCAAACCTGGGCACACCATCCGACCCCGGATGAAGCTGAACAATGCGTCCTAAACGCCAGCGGAGGGGCGGCAGGTTTGGATCCTTTACCAACACGAGGTCTCCAGTCTTGGGTGGGGTCGTCCTATCCGACCACTTAACGCGTTGCTGCAAAATGTGCAAATACTCCAGATGCCAACGGCGCCAAAAACTCTGCGTAAGCTGCTGGAGCAATTCAAATCGCGAGAGCCGTCCGGAGGGCACTTCGGAATAAGGATATTCCGGCAAGGCGTTAAGCGGTCTGCCAATCAAAAAATGGCCCGGCGTAAGGGCCTCTAAATCATTCGCGTCCGAAGACAACGGACACAACGGACGCGAGTTGAGGACCGCCTCAACCTTACAAAATACGGTCGCGAGTTCCTCAAACGTGAGGACCGTCTCCCCAATAACGCGACGAAGGTGAGTTTTAGCGGCCTTTACAGTTGCTTCAAAAATCCCTCCCCAGTGGGGGCAGGATGGCGGGGAGTACTGCCATCGTACCCCTCTGCGAGAGAGTGTGGATCCGATCTCAAAATTATTCCTATCCAAAAATTCACAAACTTCCTTTAAATACCTATCGGTGCCCTTGAAATTGGTTCCACAATCGGACCTGATTAACGACGGCATTCCGCGGCGAGACACAAAACGATTCAACGTGGCTACAAAGGCTTCTGTGGTGAGGGCACTAACCACCTCCAGGTGGACCGCTTTAGTGGCCAAACAAACAAATACACACAAGTAAGCCTTTTCCGTTCTAGCATTACGAAGCCGCGATGTCTTAACGGTAAATGGCCCCGCAAAATCCGTTCCAACTCCTGAGAAGGGCATCGATTCGTTCACTCGATCGGCAGGCAAATCACCCATCTGGGGCTGCATCGTATCGGCGCGCAAACGATAACACGGGAGACAACGAAAAATAACGGATCGGATTATTCTCCGCGCTGACAAAATCCAGAACTCTCGTTGGAGGAGCGCGGTCAAAGCATTACAACCGGCATGAGCATTCTTTACATGTCGGTCTGTAATCAACAGTCTAACTAACGGTCCATCCTTGGGGAGCAACAAAGGGTGGCGTGATCCGTACGGCAGGTTGGCATGTCTGAGCCTACCTCCGACACGCAGCAATCCGGTACTGTCCAAGAAGGGATTCAACCGCACCAAGGGTCCCTTCAACTTGGACTTACTTGAGCGCAGGGCTTTCAGCTCCGGTTCAAACTCTCGCTGTTGCGTCACTCGCAACCAATGCAACAGGGCGTCTTGCCGCTCTTGTGGGGCGAGGACCGGAGACAACGATTTCTCCTGAGGCTGGCGACAATTTCGCACAAAGCGCCTCATCCAAGCAGTCACGCCGAGCAACTTATCCAAAGAACTGTAGCGGTCTAACAAAAACTCCATCTGCGGAGCCGCCACCGTCTCCACGGCGTGAACACGCATGCCTAGGTCTGGGACTCTGGCCACAGCCGGGGTGGCAGGCCATGAGCGCTCAGGCCGTAACAACCATGATGGACTCCACCATAGGTGGTGGTCCACTAACTCAGGCGCCTCGCAGCCGCGGGAGGCACAATCTGCGGGGTTCAGTTCGCCCGGTACGTGGCGCCAAATCAACGGGGCCTTTGAAGTCTGAATTTGTGAGACCCGGTTGGCCACAAAAACCTCAAGGGTGTGGACTGAACTCTTCAGCCAACAAAGGACGACCTGGCTGTCAGACCACGCAAATATCGACTCCAAGTCGACACCGTTTCCCAAGGTGTCGGCAACATGATTGAGTAGCCGTACTAAGAGAGTGGCGCCGGACAACTCCAACTTCGGAATGGTTAGCCTAGTCCGAAGGGGGGCGACCTTACTCTTGGCCGTAACTAAGTGTACGGCGACAACGCCTGCTGCATCCACCGTTCGGATGTAAACGGCTGCCGCGTATCCGCTTTCGGACGCGTCACAAAAGCCGTGCAGGGAGGCTTTAAACTTTCCCGAAGGCAGCATTTGCCTCGGTATACAAACCCGATTAACGTCGGGTAGGGATGACACGAACCTCACCCACTCTCGTAGGAGGCTACCAGAGAGGGGCTCATCCCATGACAATTCCGCAGCCCAGAGCTCCTGTAGGAAGCACTTCATCGAAAACACTACAGGGCTGAGCCAACCGTTCGGATCAAAGGTACGGGCTACAGTAGACAGCACCGTGCGTTTAGTCCAGACCTTTGGGTCTGGCAGTTCCAATCTATATGTGAACAAATCCGGGACTGGTCGATACTGGACTCCCAAAACAGACAGCATGTCTGGAGTCTCCGGATTTTCAAAGAGGAGCGGCTCTTGCTGGTGGTCCTTAGGCAAATCTGCCAATAGGTCCGGTGAGTTAGACAGCCACTTCCGCAACTCATAGCCACCAGCCCTCAAGAGCGCAATCAGCTCATCACGTAAGACGAGAGCCTCATCTAAGCTCGAGGCCCCCGTGCAGATATCGTCGACAAATAAGGCCCCCCCCCTCAATAAGAGCAGATGCCCGGGGATAGCGTAGCCGTTCGCGCTCTGCGAGCTCCAAAAGCGAACGGATCGCCACAAAGGGGCTCGACCGCAAACCATAAGTGTTGGTGTTCAGCTCGTAAGCCAACATCGGATCCTGGGGATCCTCACGCCAAAGGATGAGCTGGTATCGTCTATCCTCCGGGTGAATCACGGTCTGTCTGAACATCATGCGGATATCGGCCACAAAGACGACAGCGTGCCGGCGGAAGTTGGTCAAAACATCACAGACATCGTGATGCAACTTCGGCCCCGCATGCAGACACTGATTCAACGACACTCCGGTTGACGTGGGCGCTGAACCATCAAAGACCACGCGGATCTTCCCATTGGAAGTCTTCAAAACAGCGTGGTGTGGCAGGAAGTAATGTTCCACATTACGCCAGTCCAACTGCGAGATGGACATGTGCCCAAGGTCCAAATACTCCCGCATGAAGTCTATATACTTCTCCTTGAATGCGGGATCCCTGGCCATCCTACGCTCCATGGACAACAATCTCTTCTCGGCCATCGGTCGGGAGCTCCCTAAAGGAGGGCGAACCGCCAAGAAGGGCAAGCGGGTAATCAAGCGACCCGAGAGGAGGCGTCCAGTGTTGTTCTGGTAGAACAATTCGCACTCCTCGGCTAACGGATCCAACCGCTTGGCAGTGGGGGGTTCCTCCACCTCCCAAAACTTTTGGAGAACGTCGGACAAAGTAGAACCGACAATGGTCTGGCGGTCTACCGACGGGGTCTCTGGTGTCTGTGGTACCTTTCCCATCACCACATGACCCAGCGACGAGGACAAGGCGACAAGATCGGCTGTCTGCAAAACTCGCTTGCTTCCATACAATACACGACCGAGGACATCCGCACCAATCAACAAGTGTATTGGGCCCGGTCGGTGGAAGGAAGGATCAGCCAAAGCCAGTCCAGACGTCAGCTCAATCGTGGATGGCGGCACTCGCACTTGCGGGAGTGGTCCAACCACCTTATCAAATACTATCGCCGAAGCACCGATCTTCGGCCTTGGCGTGAAGTGGGGGGAGAAGGAGAACTCAACTCGACCAATCGGATCAGGGATCCGCGAGTCTCCCACCCCCCGTACCGCTTCGTGATGCGGCACAAGCAAAAGACCCAGCTGTCGGACAAGCCACCTGGACATTATGCACCCCTGGGCACCTGAGTCCAAAAGGGCACGCACCGTGACAACATTGCCCTTAGGTCCCCAAACATTCACGGAGGCTGTTGGCAACAGCACAAGCTCCGGAGGGGTGGTTGGGTCCGACAGGGGCGCCATTAAAAATTTTGGGGGGGTACTTGTCCCCCTCGCGCCTGAGTCGGCGCGCCAAATGTGGGACGCTCGTACCGGGCGAGCGGGTCCCAATCGGGTACATACTGGCCCCGACCAACAGCACTCCTAGGTGCAGGGTAATACCCGTGTGGGGCGTGCCTCGGTACATAGTACCCCAATCGAGGCCTCTCCATTAGGGGGGGGGAGTAGCAAATAGGGCCCGTGCCCATCGCCACCGTGGCGTACTCTTGTGGTACCCCCCTACCCCCGCCCGTGGCGGGGGCGTCTCTCCTATAGTTCCCCCTCTCCGGGGGGGACTGAACGGGGGGGCTAAGCCCCGCCGAATCTCTAGGGGACCGGTTCCGGGCTGCCGGGCCCCCGCCCGTGCGCGAGGAATTCGAACCCCGGTCGCTCCCGGCGTCCTTGCGGTCCAAACAAAGGAGGGGGTGATGCCTCCCTCCGCAAAGACGACAATCCTCGGTCTGGGGACACGCCGACTGCATGTGTCCCCCCAAACACCTATAGCACCATTGGCGCTGTCTAGCAACGGCCCTCCGTCCCTCTGGGCGGAGGCCTCTAAATTTGGCACATTCGTGCACCATGTGCCTATCTCCCCTGCAATACCTGCACCGCTCACTCGGTGCGGGGGGAGGGGACTGCTGGAAGGCAGCATAGCGATTGGTCGGGCGACGGGGCTGTTCCCTCGCCGCCACCATACGACCAACACCTGGAACCGGGGCGGGCTCCAGGTGGTCCGTCACCCTACATTCGTCCTCCAAAAAACGAAGGAGGTCCGCGAAGGGCGGGAGATACGAGGCGCTGTCGCCTCCGTACCTCTGCTCGAAACGCCCCTTCATTTCAGCGGGCAATTTGGCGAGGACTATGTGCAGCAGTACAAAGGACCACTGATCCACCGGCAGGTCCAATCGCCTTAGGGAGTTGACCGCTGACAGTAGCGGGTTCAGCAACTCCCTCCGTAACAGGTGTACCCGCGTGATTCGCGGGAGGGCCAAAATCGTGGCCACGTGGGTGTCCGCCAGTAACCGGACATTCTGGTACCTGCTAACCAGAAGCTGGCGAGCCACCTGGTAGTTGTCGTCACTGATGAGCAGGTGCTGGACTACCGCGCTGGCCTCTCCTCGCAGGGAGGAGCGCAAATAGGCCAACTTCTCACTAGGGGATAAGTCCCGTCGTGAATCCACCAAACTGTCAAACAAATTAATGAAGCCCATCCAGGCTGACAGATCCCCATTAAAAGTGGGAATCTCCAATGTAGGCAATCGGCCTAGCAACGCCGTCGGGGTAGGTTTGACCTCCCCGCTCAAAACCGGCTCCCCCTTCCGAACAGCCAGGGCCCTCTCAGCCGCCTCCGTGAACTGGTCAGCCAGCTCATAGGCCTGGGCTACATCCTGCTCCAGCTGTTCCGACACGGCATCATCAGCTGGGGGGTTCTCCATATAATACGCGCGACACTCCATGGCGTGGCGCTCCAGGTCTTGCAGCCGAGCTGCCAGCCCGCCATACCGAGCTAGCAACGCGCCTACCCGGTCGGCTCGGTCTATTAATGTGACCGCACAAGCAAGCCAACGCAAAACTCCTTGGATGCCGGCCCTGGATACGGCGAGCGGATTCGTAGGAGCCATTTATAATCCGTTTTATAAACAAAGCAAACAAAGAAATATAAAAGTGGTAAACATCAACAAAAAAAACAATAGAAATAGGTCGCGTCACGATAATATAAAACACAAGTAATCTGTGCCGGCCGGCGCCTGGTCAATATTGGCCGCCCCGGGTTTGAGTGAACGTTGACAGCTATATGCGTGGTCAGAATTGGCCCCAACGGGGTTCAAGGGTTAAAATTCGGACGACATACACGGACCCTACTAGTTTCATAAATTATTAGCAACTTACCAATTTCAAGGGCTAACAATATAACGGTATAAACAAAACGTATAGGATTAACGGTATGGCATACCTCGCAAATCAACTACTAAACCGTTATCAACAAACGAAAACAAAACTATTTTTAATAATAATACTCGTAATTTAATACTACTAATAATTAAAACTAGTTCCACTTTTTTAACTAGGCAAGCGGACTCGGAACAAACACTAGTATGTGGTACTAATAAACAACACTTTCGAACGAAACTATTCGTCAAATAAATCCCGACAAACAAAAAAAAAATATACACATCTAGGCGAGTAAACTCGTATCAAATCACTAGTATGTGATACTAATAAACACACTTTCGAACGAACTATTCGTCAAATAAATCCGGACACACAAAAAAAATATACACATCTAGGCGAGTAAACTCGTATCAAAACACTAGTATGTGACAACAATTATATAAGTGTCTATCTATTATCGGATCCACCAAGTGAGAAACATTCGCTTCGAGAATTTACTAGAACAATTTCTTAGTACTTCAAATCGTCTCGGGATCTTCAAATACCCTCGAGATTTCAACAAAAAAAATAATTTTTAGGTACTCTTTTTAGGTACGCTTTTTATTTTTACTATGAAATTTTATGTAGTTAATTTTAATATGAAAATTAATTATATCAACTAAGCTCTGCTACCAAAAATATGATCACGCACAATTGTGATGACCACATCTACTGTGTTCCACAGTTTATTGAAACGAAGGTTTCCCATGCAAAATTAAGTAAATTAAGCTAATCCTACCTTACTAGAAAATAGTGTCCGTAATCCAGGGGGGCTGAACGTTGTCTCGCCGGCGCGCGCGCGCCCTGGCAAAACGATCTCCACACAACCCCCGATGGGATACTCTTACAGCTAACACTCTTATACTACACAATGCCCTAATAGGCCGCTAAAACTTTCCCGGCGCTTTTCAAAGCGAACACACACGGGTTACACGTCCGTACCCCGACCGGAGCCCTAGTAGGGGCAAAACGTAATCTCGGTCCCAATATGGGTAGGTAGCTAGCGCGGCACGTCGCTACAGAAACACGCGAACTTGTCTCACGGCTGCTTACGGCCAACTGCTCGCGATGTCGCGCGGGCGGCGGTCGGCGCCGAACCCACGAACGCACGCGAATGAATGAATCACGCGCGGCGTGAACAGTTACTATTCATGTCCGTTAATAAGTTTGTCAACACCATCCTGCATTGCATCTGATACAGTATTATATTATCTGTGATCTGATGGAAATAATAACCAAGTTATTATATCCATTCGTGGAAAAAACTAAATCCGTGCTTATAAAAGAGCGAATAGAATTCAGTTTTGCGTTCTGACCGCAACACCGCACTGATTTTTAGCCGACTTCAAAAAAAGGAGGAGGTTCTCAATTCGACTGTATGTTTTTTATGTGTGTTACCTCAGAATTTTTTAGTTAATGAACCGATTTCGATAATTCTTTTTTTATTGAAAGGTGACGGTTCTCGTGTGGTCCCATTCAAATTTCACCAAGACGAGAAATTCTTGAGTTGTCCTGAATAATGCGTATTGATTTAGTTTGGTTATTTAGACGATTTCTTATTTTCATCAAAGTGGGGATCATTTTCGAAATTGTGTTTTTTTCGAAAGTTTATACTTCTGACGCGATCTTTTTTCCTCCAAGTCAGGATCAGGAGATGGAATCCCAGGAAAATCGAGAATAATTCTCAAATATGGGCAAGCCGTAGGTATGCGTTTCATTTTTTTTAAAGTTAGTCAAGTCAAGTCTCAAAGTGATGAGCTGGTGATGGAAGCTACAACCCCTTAACGGTTAGGAGCTGGAGAATATTTTTTTAAAGTATTGATCGTACGTATGGACCGATAGTTGATATTCTTACAACAGACATTCACAGATATTGAAACAGCGAGGTTGGTTTACTACAGCTATTTTCATAGTGTTATGACCTATGGTATATTGTTGTGGGGCTCAGCTGCTGATATTAATAGTATTTTCGTTTTACAAAAAAGAGCAGTGCGCGCCATATATAATTTGCGGTTTAGAGACTCCCTTAAAGAAAAGTTCATAGAAATAAATATATTAACAGTTGCATGTCAATTTGTCTATGAAAATATATTGTACGTTAAAAAAAATTGGTGTGGATTCGTGAAAAAAAGTGACATACATAATCTCAATACAAGCAACAAAGATAAACTTGCCATTCCAAAATTCAGATTACAAAAAACTGGAAGCTCCTTCATGGGTAAATGCATTGCGTTTTATAATAAGGTTCCACAACACGTTATTGAGCAGCCTCTAGAGAAATTTAAAACTATTGTTAAAACCGAACTAATGGGGAAAGGCTATTACACTGTTGATGATTATTTAAAGGACAAAAATGTGTGGAAATAATCGCCTTTGCCTTTGAATATTTTTAGTTTTGTAACCTGTATGCAATTCAAAATAATGTATGTAAATATTTTGATTGTATTTAATGACGATATCGATATTGTAAATATCGTCATTGTTGTTTTTTTTTCTCGACAAAGCTGATGAGTTTCTTGCGCCCGTTCTTCTCGTCAGTTAAAAGAGTCCTGAATGGGTGGTAAGGCAAAACTGACGATTCGAAAATACATTTAAAAATGTTTATTTGAATAAAGGATATTTCTATTTCTATTTATATTTCTATTTCTATTTCTATTTCTATTTCTATTTCTATTTCTATTTCTATTTCTATTTCTATTTCTATTTCTATTTCTATTTCTATTTCTATTTCTATTTCTATTTCTATTTCTATTTCTATTTCTATTTCTATTTCTATTTCTATTTCTATTTCTATTTCTATTTCTATTTCTATTTCTATTTCTATTTCTATTTCTATTTCTATTTCTATTTCTATTTCTATTTCTATTTCTATTTCTATTTCTATTTCTATTTCTATTTCTATTTCTATTTCTATTTCTATTTCTATTTCTATTTCTATTTCTATTTCTATTTCTATTTCTATTTCTATTTCTATTTCTATTTCTATTTCTATTTCTATTTCTATTTCTATTTCTATTTCTATTTCTATTTCTATTTCTATTTCTATTTCTATTTCTATTTCTATTTCTATTTCTATTACAGGTTATTAGGGTGAGCTGATGATGAGAGGTGAAACTCCTCTACAGTTAGGATTTATAGGATTTATGATGTTTTATAAATACCATATGCACGAATGGACCTTCAGTTGTATTTTTTCAAGTTATTTAGGTAGCTAAAGATGGAAAACTGATCTCCGTAATGGGTGTGATATTTACAACAATTTATCATAATCACCATGTTCTTAGTTTCTTAAGCTACGATTATTTACACTTAAAACTAAAAAATAAAACGTTTTTTTTAATGTAACCGCCTTCAAAAATAATCTTTAAACAAAAATTAACAATTAAGAATTTTTAATTAAAAGGACGAAAATGTGTGACTTTTTCTAACTTATCTTGGTACTTACTGAACTGTTTGAAGTCGGTGCCAAACCAAAAAAAAAAAAAAAATATACTGAGTAAAATAACAAACATGTAAAAAAACAGCTGGTCCCAAGCGTGAGGAGTAGCACGTATTTACCTCAAATACCTATTAGACTTGGCACCGACTTCAAACAGTTCAGTAAGTACCAAGATAAGTTAGAAAAAGTCACGCATTTTCGTCCTTTGAATTAAAAATTCTAATTATTTTTTTAGTTTTTTAGGGATCAAAACAGAATACACTTTTTCAAAATTAGAAATATCTACATTATTTAAAAAGTAGGTATGTAAATATTATATGTAAGTATTTATTAAACTTATAATAGGAACAATTTTTAGATCGGAAAAATATCACTTTCGGTCGGGATAATGAAGGCTATAATGTGATCTAGTTCTTTAATGTGTTACTTTAAGTATTCAAAACATGTGTTAATAATGTATCATGGAACTGTACTAGTTAATATATATTAAATAAGCGATCCAATTCTGTACATAAAAAAATAGGAAAAAATACCTCCAAGGATCTTCATATACGAAACAGATACCAAAAATATAGTTTTTGAATTTTTTGTCCCTCTGTCTGTCTGTTGTCAAAAACTACTAAACGGATTTAGATGAAACATGTTTTGTTATATCGCACCCTCCAAATGACTACGTTCTAACTGCAAAATCTAGATTTTACAGGAGAGGCGTTCAAAGTTTTTAGAACTCGAAAATAAATTTTAGCTTTTTTTCTATAAGAGATAAGTAACTCTTCTTCTGGAATTATTAATGTAGTATTAGGAGTTATTTGATAGTACACTTTATAGTTAAATTAATCACATTGTTTAGGAAATAAGGGGATCCATGTATCTTTGTTACGTTTTTTTACGGAAATCAACAGAAAATAAATAGACATTATGTGTAGATAAAACTTTTGATATCGGAATATATATTTAAAAAAGTTGACACATGTTAAAGTAGAACGTTGTTTGACGGACACTGAAGGAAAAATGTACGTTCCATGTGTACTAATAATCTTTTTTGAGGTACAAAAGAGAGTTCATCTGTCAAATGTGACACTAATGGTTATTGAATAATTAGTATACCTAATGAAGAAAAAATAATTCTGCGAGGTATTTATCTTTTCCTAATTTCCCATAGGTATCTACATTTATTTTTAACTGGCTTTCCGCCCGCGGCTTCGCCCGCGTGGACTACACGAGTATGAATATGTTGACGTTATCTCGCGTAAATGTGATATTTTTCCGGGATAAAAAGTAGCCTAAGTTATTCCTTATTACATCAGCTACCTGCCAGTGAAAGTCCTGTCAAAATCGGTCCAGCCGTTTCAGAGATTAGCCGGAACAAACAGACATACAGACAGGCAGACAAAAAATGTAAAAAATGTTATTTTGGTATATGTACCGTGTATATAATCATATGCATGTAGTAAAAAGCGGTTATTTTAATATTACAAACAGACACTCCAATTTTATTTATTTGTATAGATGTATAGATTATATTGTTTGAAAAAACTTAATAATATAAAAAACCTAATTAAAAAGTAGGTATATAAGAACTTTAAATATTTTCGCAACAAGGTCTTCTGCCGTAGGATTTGCGAACCGATGGCGTAGCTTCATTGACGTTCATAAGTGTTGTTAAACAAACGTTGAATAAACGATTTTGAATTATTGAATTATTTCTTTAATAAATATTTAATACAAAATCATAAAAATTATACTTTATAGGTACCCCCTTATTTAAAATCCAGTACAGACTTATTATCGATATCAAAAATTATATGATTTAACTCCAGCTATAAGTAATTTGTAATTTTTACCTTTAGTAAAAATATGGTTTCTATAAATGAATTTGAGCAATAAATAAAATATGAGTTATAAACAAAGAATTTATAGTACGGTTAGTAATGATTAATACTTTTATTGCAAAAACGACATACTAAATCAACATCAAAATAAGAAATCTCTTGATATATGTGTAGGAACTCGATCTTTATATAGTTAACAAATCGTGTCTTTACAGGTAAAGGCACATAAAAATCAATTTGATTTAGAAATTAAAGAAAACATCAACTGCTTATTCGGTTACCTACCTTATCATACTATGTATTTGGTTTCTTTCACTCATAGGATAGTATATTTTTTTGATGTATTGATATTTCTATTCTAACTTCAATCATAGATAAAAAGTTACCCTAAATATTATTTTATAAAATATCAGTCTTTATATAATTTAAAGATTTACCTTGATCATCTAACAATCATGATTATTTATACATGACTAAAAATATAAATTCAGTTACTTGAAAAAGCAAATATTAGTTAAGGCGGGCATTCCCCAAAATAGGGTATTTTAAATTATGGATTACTCGAAAATCATAAGTACTTAAAACTTGGAAAAAATATATGTTATTTTACAGTTATTTATCTAGTGCTTCCGGCCGTATTTTTTCGATTGGTGATATTTTACTGTGTCAAATAAAATCCCAAACATCCGTCTAATCGTAATCTAAATATCGTATTACTTGCAGTATACTTGGTTTTAGTTAATGAAAAATATACTAAAATAATTGTCTTTGATTAGCCGAGGGATTCCGGCCGTCATAAGTGTAAAATTTTTATTATTTAATTTTTAATTGAGTTTTAAGTGATTTTCGATTCGCGGGGCGCTCGCGAGTTCACAGTTCACTGCCGGCTGCCGCTGCGTCCGCGTGAAGTGTATCGCGCGCGGCAGAGCAAGCGTTAGCGTGCCTATTTCGGTCGGGATTCATCGCCTTAAGTAATTTAAAAAAATGCTTTGCAAGTTATGATGTCAATTAACTAAACAGGCACTTAAAACTAAACAGAACCTCAATATTTTTTGATCATTGACACAAGTGTTCGTTATTCGTTTGTTATTCATGCACGATGCAATAAATAAACTCAATTACACACAGGTAAAAACTAGAAAAAATGATTGAAGAGCAAATGTCTGTTCAGCAATTTTCAAAGTAAGCCTATTAAGCTATCATGTCAGCTATTTATTATGTCAATAACATTAATTTAACAGGCACTTAAAATTTAACAGAATAATTTATATTTATTTACATACAAGTGTTTTACTTTACTGCTATTCATTCATGAATGATATACCTAAATTAATCACACACAGGTAAAAACTAGAAAATGATGTTTTATGAGCAAATAATTTTAAAAGAAAGTTATTTATCCTATAAAGTTATTTAAGTATTATCAATATGCTTACTGCTTAAGCACAAACCATACAAATACACAATTACTTTTGTCAAAATTAACCTTTTAATCTCATCAAAAACATAAAATATGTGAAGTGAGAGCCAACTTCAATATAAGGAAATATGCCTTGGTTGTTGACTTCAACGACAAAAGATGTGAGATCTAAATGGGTGCCAAGTTTAACGGTCAGTACTGAAAATTTAGTACATAAAATGTTTTATAACAACTTAAAATATAATTTCTTCTTATAACTTAGGATAATATATTGAAGCCTAAGGTCTGACTTGGCTAGTTCTTGTATACGAATTATTATTAGGTACTTACTGAAACAGTCATGGAAGAGCCCTATGTTCATCTCTAGTTTCTAGTCTACCAGCAAGCCAAATTTTCGGAAGAATACAATAAGAACTTCGGCTTTAGAGCTTGCGAAGGCTATAATATATATATAATTCGTATATGAAAACTAGCCAAGTCAGACCTTAGGCTTCAATATATTATCCTAAGTTATAAGAAGAAATTATATTTTAAGTTGTTATAAAACATTTTATGTACTAAATTTTCAGGACTGACCGTTAAACTTGGCACCCATTTAGATCTCACATCTTTTGTCGTTGAAGTCAACAACCAAGGCATATTTCCTTATATTGAAGTTGGCTCTCACTTCACATATTTTATGTTTTTGATGAGATATCATTACTTTTTGTAGAGAAATTATTAGTAGGTACTTATTCATAATAAAATTATTACCAAATGTTTCAGTATATTTTATTTGGTCAGTTATATTACTTTGCCCTTGTGTATCAGCTACTGACAATGAAACTAATTTTATGCTCGTGTTTGGTGTGGACGTAGAAATATCATTTTTAACACATTTTCCTATTTCCAACAGTTTATTTTTCCTAGTCGTCATTGTGTATGGTGTTTTGCTTGATGAAGTTGCAGTAGGTATTTAATGTTCCTGAGCAGATATTGCATTTCCATTTGCGTTTTGATTCTGGTTTCATTAAGCGGTAAAGCTTTCCGGACAAACTCGTATCTTTTGCCGCACAATGCACTAATATAGAATCCTTGGCAGAAGCAAAGAATACTATATAATTATTACTACGTAGCCACTGACCTCTATTATTTATACACTGGACAGGCTGACTCCATACAAATTACAGCTAATTTTGTGTGGCAATTTAAAGCGCCGCCACTACGAGTGTCCCGAGAACTAATTTTGACACAATCATTACCGCAGTCGACAATATTTTATGTCAGCCAATCCAGTGTGTAAATAATAGAGGTCAGTGTACGTACATAGCAGTGGTTCGTCTTTTACATTTATCTTTTAGCGCCATCTCTTGACAATTTATGGATGTAGCCGTTTTTGTTGACATCTAATCTTGCTTATTGATTCTTTATTTGCTAACTAGCTTAAGCTGACCCGGCAAACGTTGTTTTGTCATATAAATTATAGTGGACCAAAATAGAATAAATAATAAGAAGACAATGTCTAATGTGTGTGTTTATACACCAAAAGTTGCCTACACCAGATAGATAGCGCTAGTTAGGTATACACTACCAATAAAAGGGCCAAGATTGGTCTCTACTTCCTACATATACATAATACATTTTTATTTACTGTAAATTAACCAATTTGTTTGTCATGATTTTTGTTTATATTTCATATCTATTTTAGTTTTTACATAGAGCAGGCGGTGCCCTCCTATACAGTGCCACAAGCTTTCCTGTTCCGGTGACAGCCGTGACAGAGGAGCCACTTGCAATACCAAATTAGCTGTCAAAATGGACTGTCGTATGAAAACTGTTTCAGTTCCAAAGATAATCACCGGAACAGAAAAGCTTGGCGCACTATAAGTAATGGGACACTTAGATAAGAACCATCTGTTTATTATATGTTATTAGTAATAGTGTACTCATTGTTGTGAGAGCCTATAAAATAAAATATATAAATTACTCTGTAAAGTAGAGTGCGCGTCAGATAACTCTGCGCGCATGCGCGACTGGTGCTTTTTTGGCGCTAGTTACAGTACATTATTTATGCTAAGCTTATGGAAAAGATTAGTATTCGATTTTGACCGCGCGCAGACGTCAGTGATTACATACTCTTTGGAAGCGGCCATGGAAGAGATGACAGTTTTGCAGTTTTGTATCGAAGTTATAGTCTCACACTCCATTTGGTGTATAAACACACACATATGCAAATTACAAAGGCATATAAACACAGACACACACATAGGCATAGTATACATATTATTTATTTATAAGGAAACGTAGTGTAAATGAAACATAGGTTAACACTGCACCCTTTATTAACAATAAAACAACAAATATGAATCACTAAAGGCATTAACAATGTTCAAAGAAGTCTTTTTTCAAACACAGCACATCACCAAAGAATTCTATATAATTAACATCACACTCAACACAAACGATTCTTCTTTCTTTCTTTCTTTCTTATTTTCCATAAGTACACTAGGTGCCACAAGCTTTTCTGTTCCGGTGACAGTAGTGACAGAGGAGCCATTTGCAATAAGAAATTAGCTGTCAAAATTGACTGTCGTATGAAAACTGTTTTAGTTCCAAAGATAATCACCGGAACAGAAAAGATTGGCGCACTAGTGTCTCCATGAAGCTCGACTTAATACTGAGGTAACTGGAGTTCTCACCCTGAATAAAAAAGTGAACAACAGCAAATTTGACAGTTAGTATGTAGTGGCTGTCAGTTGTCTCATATGACCATACGTATTTTTTTAAAGTGTAGGTGAGACGGAAGACACCCACTGTGTAATTTTGGTCACAAAAAATTGTTCTTACTGCACTCTCCAGTTACCTCAGTATTAAGTCGAGCTTCATGAGTGTCTCTAAAACTCTACTCTTTAAAGTTTATACTCTTTCATCAACTTTCAACAATATAGTATAGAAAAAAAGGATTTTTCTCTTCTGTTCTATACTGTGGGTGGGTGTATTAACTTGGAGCCATCTATCGTTGACTTTAGTGAACTATTTATGTGCAAAGTGTGCACCTACAGGGAGAACCTAGCAACTTTCGCATATTTTAGCTTCTTGTTAGTTCCCATTTGAATGTAAGAAGATTGCGCTCCCTCGTGGTCGGGTTATAAGTACTATGCTCCGTTTTGACGTGAAAGAAGGACAAACAAACAAACAAACACACTTTCACATTTATCATTACGACTCCGTAGCTCAGTGGTTAGAGCAGTCGCCCGGAAAGCGAAAGGTCGTGGGTTCGAGTTCCATCGCAGCTGGTTGAGATGATGGTCGATTTTTTCTAAATACTTCATTTTCCATTTTTCAATAATAAAAATTGGATTGTGAATGCAAAAAAGTAAAAATTTAAATAACTTTATAATTTATATTAATATTCATAATTAATTTAAGCGAAAGGTCGTGGGTTCGAGTCCCATCGGAGCTGGTTGTGAGATGAGGGTCGATTTTGTCTAAATACTTCATTTTCCATTTTTCAATAATAAAAATTGGATTGTGAATGCAAAAAAGTAAAAATTTCAATAACTTTATAATTTATATTAATATTAATAATTAATAATAATATGGATATCGTGCTAGAAGGCGCAAGTTTGTAATTAATTTAACGCGAGTACAAAAAAGTGTTTGGGTAATCTGGGGTTCGAACATGGTTCTCTCGAATCCTCAATATTGAATGGCCACTACGCCGCCGCCGTCGGCGCTAGCCAAACTTCGAGAAGTATGACGAATTATTGGTATATAACAGAATAAAAACTATTACAAACTTATATTTGTACTTCATCTTATACAAGATCTTATACAGGATAAGTGCATAGGGAACGCAAATATAAGTTTGTCAACGTTTTATTTAAAAAAAATACTAGTTTCGGATTTTTTCCTTTGTATTCACCAGATTACCTGTCTGCATGCCAAATTTCAGCTTTCTAGGTCATCTGGAAGTGGGTTATAGTTTTGATTATAGGTGAGTCAGTGATAAAAAAACCGATTTTTGGACGTAAATATCTAAATAACCGTTTGAGCTGTGTATATAAAATTTGGAGCACATTTTTATCTCGCTAGTCTCAATACATAAGCCAAATTTGACAAGTTTCTGTGTAATAGTTTTTGAGTTATGAGGGGGTCAAAAGTGGCTCCAAATGGTTCGTGTTAAGATACACACGGTGCTACTCGCCAGTTCTGTTTGCTTTTGAACTTGGCTGATACGCTGCCGCGTATCCAGATCCTACATTCATACGAATTCAACTACCTACTTCAAGTTCTGATAACCTTTTTCATTCTTAATTCGACAATGATTGTATTAAACAATGGTTAAAAAGTTGTAAAATTAAGATAAAATTCAATCAGAATCAGAATCATCTATTGCTTTAAATATGGTCATCACAAGATGTAAAGTAAAAATAAGTATTATTTTTCACGTTTAGCCGATTAAAATTGGTATGCAACACATTAAGCTTTGCAGGTCTTTGTGTTTAGCTTTTGAAATCGGTAAGGGTGCACTATACGCTCTAGAGATCTCAGGAATCGTTCGTAATGCGCCGGCACAGGTCGATGACTGTAGAATAACAGTGGAATAGGCAGCGAAAAAACAACAATAAACACTCCAAAATACTCTGAACAGTTTTATGCATCAGTCTTTCAATCAATACCTTTGCATATAATTTGCTGACAATGCTGAGAAGGCTAAATCCGCGGTATGTTTTTGGATCCTGCCGTGACCCTTGCCCTTTGTGCAGCGGTACAACCACGGCTTTACGCCAGACTTCCGACCGCTATTCCAACACTTACTAAAGATCAGGCACAACCAGGAGGAATCATGTCTTTCCCACCTCTCAGCATTTCGACAGTTATCCTGTCATATCCTGCTGCTTTACCCTTTCTCATGACCTTCATTGCACTGTATATAACACGTATATCTTCTTCACTCATTTCTGTCTCTTCCATATCCTCCACCCTTTCTTCTAAGGCTTTAGGCATATAGCCATCCGCCTCAAACAAACTCTCAAAATATTTCTTCCATTCTCTAAGTACTCCCACTTCATCTGTCACTATTTATCACCTTTTTTATCTCTTATCACATTTATTTCGAACTTATTTGACCCACTTCGAGACATCATCACTTGTTTCCTGAACAGTTTTATATTGTCTCGGAAGTTGTCAGAGAGTTTGAAGTCATACTTTTTTTTCAGCTTTCTCTGTTTCTCATAAACTTTTTATTTCACCACTTTCTTAATTCTCTTATACTCTCTTGCAGCTGCATTCACATCCTCTTCTGTAACACTTGCATTCACCCTTTTTCTGGCTTTAATTGCCAGCAAATCCTGCCATACTTTTTTCTTTTCATTCACCAACTGTCTTACCTCATTATCCCACCAGTTTATTGGAGGAGCATTCTTTCTTTTACTGACACCACATACTTCTTCCACTGTTTCAGTCACACTTCTTTCAAACTTTTCCCAAACTTCCCATCTTTCATTTCATCTATATTGCTCAATCGTTCTTTCAATTTGCTTAAATACAACTCATGCACTTCCACTTCCGCCTGTTTATCTACTTTTACTCTAATCAGCTCCGTTGTTGACACTTTGGGGCGATGGCGATAACCCTTGAGTAGACCACTAACCTGAGATACTACGAGAAAGTGGTCCGTTCCAATATCCGTTCTAAAAATCTTGGTGTCTGCAACCCTGTCCTTCAATCTTTCGTCTACTACCACAAAATCAATTATACTCCTCTCATTCTCTCTCTGCCAAGTATACATATGAATATCCTTATGTTTGAATATGGTGTTCGTCACCACTTGAAGTATGCTTTTATTTTTTATAAAAGCATACTTCGAATATGGCATAAAGTGTGTTATTAAACGTTCAGATGTAAGTTCATAATTCGAATATTATAACATGAGTGTAGATAAAAGAACGTTACACATGTGTATAAAACACTATACTGTCGATAGAATTCCCGATAAGAACGTCACATAAGTAGAAGGATACAAAAAATATTTTTTCAATGTCCCAACAAAAACGTTATAAAAATCAAAATCAAAAATCATTTATTCATTTTAGGCTGATACAGCACTTGTCAATGAAGCTACGCTATCGGTTCGCAAATCCTACGGCGGGAGGCCTTGTAACGAGAAGAACCGGCAAGAAACTCGCCAAGAGCTATTTTTTTCTCCCTGTCATATTTCATACAGAGTCGTCAAATTGAAAAGTGACTATAACATAATATAATATAAAAAGTCACTTTCCATCACAAATTAATCTTAAGTTTAAAAACAAAATAAAAAAAACCCGGTAATCATAGCAGTAAATAATTTTCAATAACTAAGAAATAGACATCCAAAAGGTAGTTTTTTTTAAAATACACACCAACCAAAAACGTAGCAAATAAAATAATAAATATAAATGCCAAACAAGATTAATAAAACTTTGAATAGTTTAAGAACATAAGAGTCAATAATAAACAGTGCCATACAAGCCACGATAAAATAAAACTAATAACAATAAAACATTAAAAATCTGCATATTTTGAGACAAGAAGCCAGGAGCAGACCCATCCCACTGGTGGCACCCGTTCACGAGCATGACGCATGAACCAGCCATCGCTTCGCTCAACCATATTTTAGGGAACGTAACGACCCGCCTCACACGACACCACCGCAGAAATGTTTACAGAGAGCATGACATAGAACTCAAATTTACCTTATCTATTCCGCTCAAAAACGGCCTATATTTATTTATAACGCCTAATTTTGTTTATTCAAATTATACGTATTCAACTATTAAAAAATAAAAGCTATAACGTAAAATACATTGAAGCACCATTACAAAGTATAAATTAAGTCTTGTTAAAATTTCCGCGGAAATACGACCCATAGAAATAAAAAACGTTTGAATCGGAAGCTCACGTAATTCATATTAATATTGAATATTTAACCACAAAATTGAGCTAAATATACAACACATTATCTGATATCATATACTTCCTAAATTACTCCTCATAAAATATCTAAATATTGATTTTAGGGATAACCCAAATAACTTCAAATCAAAACCAAAGGTATTTTTTTAATATGAACCTCTGAATTTTATCAAAACATTGTAGTTCCAGCTATAAAACATAATAATATTTGATCACTTGCAGGTTTATGTTTTTTTGAATCCATTCTAGCACTGCAACTTCTCTCAAATTCACTCGACTGCATTTCCACACAAAAACGGAACGATATGACTGTAGGACGCGGCTCGCGTGCACGCTAGTGGGCGGCAAGGAAGGACAGCATAGAACGATGCGAATGGTTTTTGAAACGCTTTTAGCGGGCGGACGATTCAAATGTGACGTTTTACAAATCACTTATTATGAAAACTATTCATTAAAAAAATCAAATTTTTTTCTAGCAGAAAGAAAACCCTTTAAAAACCATATTTTCGTTAAAAAATCGTTTTTGTTCTAAAGTGATTTGGAACGTTGTCATTTGGAGGGTGCGATATAGCTATTGGTCCTCGCTAACTTAAGGCGCTACTCGGAAAAATATGGACTTTTTGATATAAAACTATAGGACGGTTACAGATGTTACAAATATGGTAATAAGATACCTATATATTTCTTCATACCTTTATCTAGATTCGTATAGTTTCAGAAACACGATTTTATGATTTTGCCTCGACACTTTTTGTTTTCGAAAAGACCTCTAAAAATACGAAAATTCAAGATTATTCTTAATTGGGGTTACAAATACTATTGGAAATTGGTTTAATTAGTGGACACCAATAATATTAAGGATCGTGTAGAAGCATTTTAAAAAAAAATCGCTTTAGTTTTTAATACGAAGTGATTTTGTGTTTTTGCCTAATCTGCAAAATCGGTCTCGCTCCCGCGCGCGTCGTTTTCTCATTGCTATCTCGCTTCAGCACAATTTTTCCGAGTATCGCCTTAAAGGCTATAATTTATTTTGAAGATCGCAATATCTGATGTAGAACCATAGGCAGTCCAGCCAAACTTTGAGATATATAAAAATACCATCATAAGAAAAATTGTTAAACGCGATGAGCACTTTCTATTGACGTACAATGTTTGAAGGTCTGGTACACCTGATGTGGAACCCTAGCAGCCAGGTTAAACTATAAGGGATACAAACATAGCGTCTTGTTAAAAGCCCCTAAATAAATAAAGAATTAAAACAAAAAACATAGCGTCTTAAGAAAAGTTGTTTAACGTAATGAACATTTTCTATTGACGGAAAAATATCGAGGGTCTGTTACACCTGATGTGGAACCCTAGCAGCCCAGCTAAACTATAAGAGATTTGTATCTCTTGCTATGCTATATTTGTATATAGCATCTTATATAAGAGAAGTTGTTCAACGTAATAATTATTTTCTTTTGACATACAATTTATACTAATATTATAGATGTGAAAGTGTTTGTTTGTTTGTATATTCTTTCTTTCAAGTCAAAACGGAGCAACGGATCGACGTGTTTTTTTCGGGTTGTACCCGTGGCCGCACCACTATGACCCATGGTGGGTCCATAGGTAATTTTTATTCCCCGTAGACCCACTGTGAAACAGTACGGGGAATTGAAACAAAACTGATTTTAACCGTGGTCCCACTGTTGTCATGTTTGGAAAAGTAAGTATATTTTAATTTGTATATTATATTCTACTTGCGAACTTTTTTATGAATTTTAAATAATGTGATGATAGTTGCGAACAAAATATATAATATTGGATATTTTCTCTTTGCATTTTGCCTATATTCTGTTTGATAAAATAAGTTTTTATATTTTAGTTTTTATTTAATTTTATGTTAAGTGGGGCATTGCAGTGGAACTACAGTCATAAAAGTATAAAAAATGCATATTTGGTATATACCTAGTGCAGTGAGTGAGAGTGCTAGTGGAGAAAGAAATTACCTGAGGCAATTACCCGTGTACCCACGGAAACTGACACATTGAAATGCAATATATAAAACTCTATTGCAGTGGGTCTACGGGGGAAAAAAATTAACCGTAGACCCACCAGTGTGGCCACGGTTTTTTTTTTTTAATATTTACTTTGTTGAACGAATGTGGAAAATTTAATAAAGAGTCTTTACAAAATTTGTTTCGTTGTCCGAATTGAGTGTACCTATTGGGACTGGAAGGTGTCCCAGGTTTTTGGGTTTTTCACCCCACGGAACCGGAATTCCGTTTCCATACATTCCGGCCGAACCTCAGGGTGGATTGTGGAAGGAGGGTAGAGGACGGAGATATTAAAGAAAGAAAGACAGAAAATAGGAAAGACAGGAAAGGAAGGAAGTGATAGATATAAATAGTTAGTGGGTTGCCTGAGTGGCGATTAAGTTTACTTGTTCGATTGGTGTAATGTTATGGCTTTAGGGGAAAATGATTATTTAAAGAAAAACGAATGTAAGAAGCAATATTTACAATGGCATGTTACTATTGTTGAATGTTTTTAGTCTCGAGTAGATGTGTTCAATGAGTTTGATGAAGAGTTTTAAAATTTTGGGCTTTTGCATGATTTCGGTCAATATGAAGGGGGATATCCCTAGACTGCTACATTGGGAGGTGTAATTGTGCCTTGCCGCGGAGAATTTGGGGCATGCCTCGACCAAATGTTCTGGAGTCTGAGGGGAGGTTCCGTCGCAAGGGCAGGTATCGTCGTCAACGATTTTAAACCTATGCAGATAAAATTTGTTTGCGCCGTGGCCGGTAAGATATTGAGTGAAGAAGAACGAGGGGGATGTGGAGGAGAAAAGGGCGTGGATCGCATCTATAGTGGGAAGGAGATTGCGAGTGTGGGAACCTTGGGGTGATTCTGAGTACCTTTCAGCCCACGCCTCCAGGGATTGGGATTTGGAAAGGGCTTTAGGGTAAGAAATGGGAAAGTGTAGATAGGAAAGTCTGCTGCGCAAAGAAGTAGCAGCGATGGCGGCGGAGTCGGCAAGGCAGTTGCCCGCAATCCCCGCGTGCCCCTTCACCCAGCAAAATTTAAATTTTCCGAACGGAAGGTGCCGATGTACAACTTGGTGAATCTGGGACACGAGGGGATCGGTACTGCTGCGTTGGCCAAGGGCATCGAGGGCGGATCTAGAGTCCGACAAGATCAGACAATGTGGGTAGCCTTTTACTTGGGCGTGCATGGTGGCTCTGAGTATTGCGTACAGCTCCGCCTGGAACACAGTGCACGAGCTGTGCAACTTGAATTTACGGACGGTAGTGCGGCGGTCTTCGGGGCTGTCCGGGTCTATGCAGACAAACGCAGCGCCCACGGCACCACATTTCTGCTTGCTACCGTCCGTGAAGATCTGCACGCTATTTGGTTCGCAGGCGGAGTCGATATGCTCTTGTGTAGGAGCGTGGACCGAAGTAATAGTTATTCTAGCCGAAGGGTGGAGAAGCTGCGACAGGGGTGTGGGCGACTCGAAGGGTATGTCGCATGCGAGGTATTTACAAGCGTGTGTTAGCCTTGTCAGCTCCACCTCCCCAACCCGGGCGATCTCGAGGTCCAGGGGGAGGAACCGAGCTAATGCCAAAGCGGCAGTGGTCGAGACGGTTCTGTACCCCCGGATCGCTCGGATGGCGAACCCCCTTTGCGCGGAAGCCAGCATATTTTTAATATACACTTTTGAGGTGACGTGACCCCATATGCCGGCTGCATAAGTGACAGTGGGAACGATAACGTGCCGGTATATGCAGTCTATGTTCTCTGGATGCGCGCCCCAGGATGGGCGAACGAAAAGGCAGAGCCTATTGAAGAGGCGGATTACTTTGGCAATGGTGTGACGAACATGCTGGCTGAAATTTAGCCGGTGGTCGATTGTGACTCCGAGAAGCTTAAACTCCTCGGAGTAGGGTATAGAGGAACCCGCCATGTACAAGGTGGCAGTAGCAGCCTTCTTCGAGAAGGCTAGGGCTTTAGTTTTGGAGGGGCCGAAGACAAGACCCAACTCCCGTCCCCAAGTGGAGATGACATCGAGAGCCTGATTGGCGGCTTGCTGAAGGGATGCAGGGTCTTTGGCGGAGACAATAAGTAGTACGTCATCCGCGTACGCCTGCAGGTGGCAACCGTCGGGCAAAGTCCGCTCCAGCAGCTCGTCGAGGAGCAGATTCCAGAGGGCCGGTCCGCACGCCGACCCCTGGACGCACCCTCTTTCCATCACCCGATGGGAGCTAGCCCCTGCGTAGTTGAGCACCACATCGCGGTCGCTGAGGTACTGTGCCACCAGTTTGAATACATTGGCCGGGCAGTGGATATAACGCAAGCGATTGAGAATTGCCGGCCACCAGGCCCGGTTGAACGCAGATTGTATGTCCAGCGAAATGGCGACACACAGCAGCTTTTTCGAAGACGCAGCTCGTATGCGCTCCACTGCTTCGTGTAAGGCGTGTGACGTGGAGGTGTGCCGCCGAAAGCCGAACTGTAGCGGGTTAAGGGACCCAGTGGTGGCCTGGTGGTGCACAATACGGCTGGTAAATAGTTTTTCCAACAGTTTCCCGAAAACGGGGATGAGGCCTATTGGGCGGTGGTTTTTGATGGAACTGCTGTCCTCAAGGCCGGGCTTAGGGATTATTTTTACCACAGCCGTCTTCCAGCTCCTAGGATAGTGCCCCAGTCTGAGGCAGCAGTTCATGAGACCGGTAATTAATGAAGGAAAGTTTCGCACCACTTCTGAGCATAAGTCTGAAGTTAGGCCGTCCAGCCCCGGGGCCTTCTTAGGGCACATGGATTGGATGGCCTCTAAAATCTCCTCCTCCGAAAAGGGGGCATCGCAGGGTGAGTCGGGTGAATTGCGACAGGACCGCCGTAAGTCGGCCTGTGCCGGGGTGTCATCTGAGATAGGGTCCGAGGGGAAAAAATGAGCCAAAAGCGCGTCTGCCGTTGCCCCGCTGTCAGATGTGAAACCTCCGTCATCCAATTGAATGGCAGATGGCGGGTGGTTGGGAGCCCCAGACCGAAGGAGGCGGTTGGTCATGGTCCAAACATTCTCCCCCGTCTGAAGCTCGCAAAACTCCCTGAAGTTCTGGGACGACTCTTTTCGGATTGCGTCAACGTATGTCCTCTTGATGTCCTCATGGGCCTCCCCGAGACGCGTGCACTCATCCGTCGGGAGCCCGGTCCTTTTGGCACTAATAAATTGTCGGCGGGCAAAGTTAACTTGCTGCTTCAGGCTAGTGAGGTTGTCAGTCCACCATGCGGGCTTGGATTTGACCACTCCTCTGTTGGTACGGACCGGGATGACCTCCTCTGCAGCCTCGTTGATAAGTGAAGTAAACTTAAGGACGAATTGGTCTAGGTCAGTAGTGTTGAAAGTGTCGAACTGACTGTTAACAATGTCCGCGTCCCTAAAGCGCCGAGAGAGCGCCTCCCTGAGTCCTATCCAGTTGGTCTCTTTATTGATTGCGTAGCGAAAAGTAGATGACTGAGGAGGACTCACCTCCTCAGTATTGCCGCTACAAATGTTGAATTCAATGAGCTTGTGCTCAACCGACCCCAGAGCATCAGGGTCCACTCTCCAACCGGCGACCAGTCCCGCTTGGTCTCCTGACACGAAAGTCAGGTCGATGAACGAAGAGCGAGTTGCTCCGTGGGTTGTGGTCTCGAAGGTGGGGATCTGTCCTGTGTTGCAGCAGAGGAGGTCGTGCTCATGCATGAACTCCGCTACCGCCACGCCCCTGGAGTTAATTCGGCCCGTGGGGTCCCAGGTGGGGTGCCAGCCGTTGAAATCACCCCCGATTAGACAAGCCACGCCCTCGTCGTTGAAGTGATTGATCGCAGCGGATAGCCTATCTAAGGTGTTGTACTTGTCCTCTTTGGGTTCTATGTATACGGAAAAGATGGCCCACTGCCGGTGGTTAATAACTACCGTAGCGGCAGCCAAGTTGGGCGTTGAGAATTGTGGCAAGAATAGCGCGCGCAACTTGCCTGCCGCTGCTCTTTTCAGGTATATGGCCGCTTTCACAGTCCTATCTGGAATAATGCGCTGCATAATGTGCACTCCTGATATATTTTTAACAAAATTGTCGGAGCCAGTGTACGGTTCGGTTACTAAGCCGAACTGCTCCAAATTACTGTCGAAAACCTTGTGATACTCCCTGGAGCCATGCAGGGATCTATCCAAGTTAGCCTGGGTGAATTTAATTCGGAGGGGGGGTCTATTGTTGTGATGTTGTGCCATAATCTATTTTGTTTAAAATTCTATTTTTCATGCTGAGGACTCTGGGGCATACGGTGGAAAATATCGAGTGATCGGTTTTGCGGCTCATTTTGAATCTAGCGTTATAGCTGGTGCAATTGGTGCAGGTCGGCTTTAGCGCCTTAAATTCGCAGACGGGTTCATCGTGTCCGGTTTTGCCACAGTGGGCGCAAATTTGAGGGGCAGGACAATTGGAGTGCGTGTGGCCAAACTGCGCGCATTTGCGGCACTGTACAAAGGGGGAAAACTCCTCCACGTGCACTTTCTGATAACCCGTGCGCAGGCGTGGAAGGAGCTTTATCCTTTGCCAAGTGTCCGGAGAAACGGACAGAACAGCGTTGTATAAGTTCGGGTTCCTATTGTTCCTAACAAAAAGGAGTTTGAGGTCGCCGTCCCGTCTTGCATCCCGGAGTTCGTCGTTGTCCTCTATAAGGGTGTTAGTGAGAGACTCGCGAGGCAGGTCCTTACTGACGCCTTTGAGGATGATCCTCGGCAGGATCCTTCTCTCGGGCTCGGCTTTCGCGTTAGCGTCCTGGTTAATGCGTTCCACTGCCACGTCCACGTCCTCCCTGCGGTCCAGTTCTACCCGGAATTTCCCTTTGGAGAGCCTGCTGATGTTGGAAGCCTGGATCCTGGGAGTGGCATTTTTAAGGTGCCTGTCCAAGATTTTGATGGCCTCCTCTCGGCTGGGGTGCTCGGTGCCGCACGAGATGATGATGGCAGGCCGAGCGGGTGGTGTTACTCGCCGGGAGAGTAGGGAGGGACCATTAGCAGCCGGCGCAAAAGGGCCAACAGCTTCAGCGGCCGCCTGGGCGTAGGATCTTGAAAAACTTGGGACGCTGGGGAAGACGGGAGCGGGAGCGGCAGGATTTGTACCGGGACGCTGAGAGCCCTTAGGTTCGTGGGTAAGGATCTCCTTAAGGTCGGCACGAAGGTCCTTCCGAAGGCCAGTTTGGAACGCCTGTTTGACAGCCGCCACCACGTCCTGTCGCGTGAGGCAGGCAGGTGTCGCCACAGCCGCTGCCGTAGTGATGGGGGCCTGGGGATGTTCTTCGGCGTTCGCGAAAATTGCTGAGGCATTGGGTGACTGCCATTGAGTGATCTGGGCGGAATATGGTTGCCCTGTATGATTGTGGTTAGTAGCAAGTAAGTGGAGGTAGCCTTTAGCGACGGTTAAGTTACTTCGCATGTGGTCCTTCTGCGATTTTGTGAGCCTTTTACTAGCGTTAGTAATGGCATCAAGGCAAGCTTGGTTGATTCTAACCAACTCACTAATGATGGTGCTGCGATTTTCAAGAAGGGAAGTAGACAGCGGAGTGGTGCGTGTAGGCAAAACCGTGTGCTCAAAGCTCTGAGACCGGTCAAAGACCAGGGACTTATATCGATATTTGAAAAATATCGATATAAGCATAAAATTTCGATAGTTGGATATCGATACGAAATAGCGATTAAAATATCGATAATTTTATCGATATTTTAATATCGATAATGTACGAAACGTGCGAGTGCGACGTTGCCAAACTTAGCAGGGCGAGAGGATCGGATCGGGGGATTACCGTCGGAGCGACAACGACGCGTCGGCACGACGACAAGCGTTTGATTATGTTTTGCGTTTTGGCAAGCGGCAGATAGCTGCAAACTAAAATGCGTTCTTTGCGTATTTTAGTAATTTACCCTATTTGTGACTATTACGATACCAATACGAATGACGAATACATCGTAATGACCCAATACGAAAACAAATTACGATACGAATGCATTACGACTTCTTTTTGATAGCATTTTGTTGAATTTATTTGAAGCTTTGTTTGAATATATGTTTTTATATCAATATTAAGACTAAGTAAAACAAAAGCTAAATTGATTAATTTATTTATTTAATTGTATAATAACGTTTTCTTTAAAAAAGGTCTATTTAGCATGTGAAAGTAAAACTAATTTGTATCATTTACTTTAGCAATTTTGTGATCAAAAATTGTTATTGAGAAAACAAATAGGTACCACGTTGTTTTACTCGAAACTGAAAAAATATGGAAAAGGAATGAATCGTACACATATCGTATCGTAATGTTGACGATAGCTAATGATCGTAAAAATTTACTATACGGTAGGTAAAGGTTTTCTACGGTATCGTTATATCCTTACTTTTAACCCTTTTAAAGCCTTGCTCAAATACAAGCGATATCGCTCTCGAGCTCGGTAGCGATACCGAGTCGGTACGCGATATCGCTGTCATCCTCGGTACGACATATCGCCGCTATACCTACTGCAAAAACGTACTAAATGACAATTTACCGAAAAATTGTTAAATACATGCCTGAATCGAGTGGTGCTGTAGGGCCACAGTACCGATGCGGCGGTGCTACTCACCGTGCAAAAGAAATTGATCCGCATTATAGCTAACATCGAAGAAACTGAAAGCTGCAAACAGTATTTTAAAATATATTTACCTGACGGTACCTGACGACCGATTTGGCGCAGGAGTAAACTACCTTCCTTCCGCGCCAGAGGTCTCGGGTTCGATTTCCGAACAAGACAAATATTTGTGTGCATGAACATGTCTATTTGTCTTGGTCTGGGTGTTTTCTATGTATAATAAGTATGTATTTACAAACAAAAAATATTTAAGTATATATTTATCCGTTCACATCAAGTTCACATAGACACAGTTTCTCAAGAAATTTACTATGGGCTTAGATAATTGGTGTGATTGTAAGAAAATATTTATTTATTTATTTAATACTGCTCCTGCCGTGTTTGTATATTTACGAAGTTTGCAAATTTGTACGCAAACATAGCGAATTTTACACAAAATGACAAGATATTCCATTGAAATATCCATCACGATACAAAAATAAATTAATGTTGCCAAGTTGCAGATTAAAACTAACAACTAATAGTACATAACATTCATCTATTAAAATATATAACCTACCTAACTAATATAACTAATATATAACCTACATAATAAATTACCTCCTTCAATAATTAATGAATTCAATTCAATTCAATTCAATTCAATATCGTTTATTCAATTTAGGTTTGTTTAACAACACTTATGAACGTCAATGAAGCTACGCCATCGGTTCGAAAATCCTACGGCAGGAGACCTTGTAGCGAGAAGAACCGGCAAGAAACTCGCCAAGGTCTATTTTTTTCTCCCTGTTTTAACTTATACAGAGTCGTCAAATTTGAAAAGTGACCTTCACTTTTCAAATAAATATACATATAATAAAATAAAAGAAAATAAATATTTTTTGTTTACTAACCAATTAAAAAAAATCTAATAAATAAATGCTATTACAATTTAAATGAATACTTCAATGTCATCATTAATACTTAAAACAAAAAATAATTTATTAATAGGCTACTTGACTCATAGGTACTTAATTTGATACATCGAATGAATATTTCCTTTAGTACTTGGCTTGGGAAAACGTAATATAGCGATATCATGAAATAAAAGTAAAGTCCATTCGCTTAGATAGTGTCGCCCTTTGATCGCGCCGCCTTAGCACGTGCCGCTGCTTGTCAAAGGATGCCACCGCATAAACAAAAGAAGCCGCGTGCGACGTACACCCAAAAATGGAATTGGATTTTGGGACTCGGCATTTATTAAATTATATTTTCTTAAATCTTAAGTGGTAACGACGGTTATGACTTGTGACAATTCAAGCGATGATAAGTAATCATAAGAATCATATAAATAATTTATAATAATAATTATAATTTGTTAATCACTTATTTAACTTCCTTTTATATAAAAATATCCAAATTTTCATTAAAATTAACTTTGGTACTCAACTTGAGTGTATTATTTTATATCTGCATTTTATAGCAAGAGCCACAATGCCGTGCGGGTGTACCGACACTATCTAACCGAACGGACTTTACAATACCTACTAATAAGTAAAAATAATTTTAAAAATATATTTTTTTATTTTTTATTTGAACTGATGAAAACACTATCATCCATGGTGTGACGTCATTGGATTTCTAAATTTGTAAACAATTAAACGTCACTTTCACTTTTTCTACATATAAGTAAGGGTGTATTCCACTTATCAAAGATGGATGTTGAATGTATAAATTTGAACGTCAAAGTCGTCCAATTTCTTTAATCAAATGCATATTGGAGAATGATCTTTGTTAAGTGGAACTACCAAACACTGTCAAGTGGTTGGTTACAAATTTTATGACGTCAGAACATGGCGAAGAGCGTTTTTACCGGTTAATAAAAAGCGAAATTTTAAAATAAAGTTTTGTAGGTTTTTATGTTTTAAAATATTAATTTAAATGCATTTTTTGGTGTAATAGGACAATTATTAATCGTTTAGGACACGAAGTTTAAAGTAATACTTCCGTGACATTATTAATTAAAATAAAACATATTTTAATTTTAATCTCCCAACCAAAGAATGATGGGCACTTTTGTATAGACCCTGGCCGGCATGCATAGTCAATAAAGTTCTAATGTCTGTTAACTCAACTCAACTCAACGACTGGTTGGGATTGTTTTTCTTTCAAACTTGTCCCAACGAGTCACAGTGTGACTGGTAGTGATTGCTTTTCTTTCAAACTTGTCCCAACGAATAACAGAGTTACTGGATGGGAATTTTTTGTCCTAACCAGTCACAGTGTAGCTCGTTTGGTGTGACTGGATGGGAACAAAGGCGGATGGCTATCCGTTTTGCCCATATCCGTCTTGCCCAAAGCACTAGTATTCAAAAGTTGCATTAAACTACTGTAAAAGTTCCACCGACGAATGAAAAATTACAAACACAAATCAAACTTCAAACATCACGCAATCGATTATACAGAGTCTATTCGTTAACACATAATACATAACATAATACAAAAAATCAATACTCAACCCTTGCAAAAAAATCGTAATAAAACAGCAAAAAGCCTTTATTTTTCTTTGACAACTAATTACCGCAACTATTGTTTTGTTGTCATGGCGCTTTAGAGTTACTGTTTTACCGACCCGAGCTCGTCCAATAGTGCCATCTATTGTAGGTTTTTAATAAAATTGAGTATTCGTCTTACCCACACTAGACTTCCCCTACTCATTGTTAGGAATAAGGCAATCATGCTATTAATTCTGTTTTGTACGTTTTTGCTGAACAGTATACCCTACATTGTGAGGTAAATTACCTATTTCCTCAACATAACTTCTAAACTATCGTTTTAATTTCGATCATAAAAATTACAATCCATTTTACCAGACGAAAGAGAAAAAAAAATTAAATTCAGACATTTCGGTAAAATGTCATTTAGTACGTTTTTACAGTATAGCGGTGAGGCTACCGAGGATGACAGCGATATCGCGTACCGACAACGCGGTATCGCATAAATTCGCGATATGTATGTACTTGTATGTACCTGATTTATGTATAGTAAAGCATTATAAGGAGAAAGTAAGGCTACAGAACCTAGAGCCAAACTTACCCGACACTATACCGAAGATATCCCGGACGTCAGCCTGTACGAGATTAGAATGGCTCTCAAGCAGCTCAAAAACAACAAGGCGGCGGGCGATGACGGAATCACAACAGAACTTCTGAGAGCGGGCGGTAAGCCGATACTTAAGGTCCTCCAGAAGCTCTTTAACTCTGTCATCCTCGAGGGCAAAACGCCAAAGGCATGGGGCAGAAGCGATGTGATGCTGTTCTTCAAGAAGGGTGATAAGACTCTCCTGAAGAATTACCGACCCATCTCGCTTCTGAGCCATATCTACAAGTTGTTTTCGAGAGTCATTACGAATCGTCTCGCTCGCAGGTTCGACGACTTCCAACCTCCCGAACAAGCCGGGTTCCGAAAAGGTTATAGTACCATAGACCACATTCATACGCTGCGGCAAGTTATACAGAAGACCGAAGAGTATAACTTGCCACTATGCTTGGCGTTCGTGGACTATGAGAAAGCCTTTGATTCGATCGAGACCTGGGCAGTGCTGCAGTCTCTCCAGAGGTGCCAAATAGACTACAGGTACATCGAGGTGCTGAGGTACTTATACCAAAACGCCACCATGTCGGTCCGATTACAGAACCAGAGCTCTAATCCTATCCAACTACAGCGAGGTGTGAGACAGGGAGACGTCATTTCTCCCAAACTGTTCACAGCTGCGTTGGAGGATATTTTTAAGCTACTGGACTGGAAAGGATTCGGCATTAACATCAATGGCGAGTACCTAACACACCTGCGGTTTGCCGATGATGTAGTTCTCATGGCTGAGACTTTGGAAGACCTGAACACAATGCTCGAAGATCTCAGCAATGCTTCCCAAAGAGTGGGTCTGAAGATGAACATGGATAAGACGAAAATCATGTCCAATGCCCATGTTGCATCCGCTCCAGTTAATGTTGGGAACATTACACTCGAAGTTGTTGACCACTATGTCTACCTAGGACAGACAATCCAATTAGGTAAGTCCAACTTCGAGAAAGAGATCTCTCGTCGAATCCAGCTCGGATGGGCAGCGTTTGGGAAGCTCCGGCATATATTTGCGTCCAAAATTCCTCAATGTCTCAAGACTAAGGTCTTTGACCAGTGTGTGTTGCCAGTTATGACTTATGGAAGCGAGACGTGGTCTTTTACTATGGGTCTCATAAGAAGGCTCAAGGTTACCCAGAGAGCAATGGAGAGAGCGATGCTTGGTGTTTCCCTGCTCGATCGAATCAGAAATGATGAGATCCGCAGGAGAACTAAAACGACCGACATCGCTCGAAGGATTGCTCAGTTGAAGTGGCAGTGGGCGGGACACATAGCGCGGAGAACCGATGGCCGTTGGGGCGGAAAGGTTCTCGAATGGCGACCGCGAACCGGACGACGTTCCGTGGGCAGGCCCCCTACAAGGTGGACCGACGATCTGGTCAAGGTCGCGGGAAGCCGCTGGATGCGGGCAGCGCAGGACCGATCGTTGTGGAGATCCTTGGGGGAGGCCTATGCCCAGCAGTGGGCGTCGTACGGCTGAAATGATGATGATGATGAAAGCATTATAACAGGTTTCGTTTACGACTATAGATACAGTTTGCATCACACAGAAGTGAAGGGGACACCGTTATCATAAACATCACTTTCGCAATCAGCTTTACTCCCAATATTATATGGTCATCTTCAATCATGCTGGGGTTTCACCTGCGTGCATAATAACGGCATGCGCGTCTAGCAGAATGCAGAATCTAGCGCGTTAATTGTATTTAATTAGTGCGCTAAGACCCGGCAACTGCAACTGCGTAATATATCAAATAGCACGCTAATTAATGGCATTAGACGCAGGTGAAGCTCGGGCATAACTGATGCGCTGCCAAAAGTAGCACTAAGTAAAATAAAAAAAATCCGACATCAAAAAAGTAAAAAAATGGTTGACAATCCGGTAATTTTTTTATTCAGTTTTCGCAATCAGCTTCACTCTCAAGCAGATTCATACGTTCTAAGGATGATTGGATGGAATATGGTGGATATCATCAATAAAAATCTACCACCAAAAGAATCTGGCACGTCATCATAATATATGGTCATCTTCAATATCTGATGCGCCGCCAAAATTAGCACTAAGTAAAATAAAAATACGACGTCAAAAAATTTAAAAAAATGGTTGACTATCCTAATTTTTTTATTCAGTTTTAAGGATTCATTTTCTAACGCATTTCAATCACTTATTATAAAATAATATTAACATAATTATTAATCATAACGATAGTGCGCTAAAAGAATATAAGTAAAAGATAAATAACAGCAACGGCGCGCCCCATGTGTGTGGCGTGTGAGTGTGTGAGCCACACACACTACACCACACCAGATAATATCCAGACGGACTTAAAGTTGGCAACATGCATACATGATATGACGCAGCAAGGCCTTATCGATTATTAATTATCGATATTTTTTTCGATATAATTATCGATAATAGAAATATCGATAAATTTTATCGATATTTTTTTATATCGATATATTTTTTTATCGATATTTTAGTCCCTGTCAAAGACCAAATTGATGTCCGACGTCTGAGAAGAGGGAGCGGCTGAGGTCATAGTTTGTGAGGCGTCTGCGACGTCACTCACGCGAGGAATGTTGGGACTACTAGTCATGAATTTTGCCTGTGGCGTAGGAATAAACGGTTCACATGAAGAGGACGAGCTGGTATGAGACATAGACCGGGTTACCCTTGAACCTGCCTGCTGAGCCATAGCTTAGAGCGCTAGGTGCTTATAGCATATAAGAAAACCAAAAAAAAAAAAAATTGTAAGCCGAAGGAAGACGAGAAAAAAGTTTTAAAGGTTAAGTTCTGATAAAGTTAGGTTATAGTTTAAAAGAAGGGGAATCGTAAATAACTTCAGTGTTGTAAGGGCAATCTTTGTAAAACATAAAGTATAGGATAAGGTTCACCAAGAAGATAACGTTAAAAAAATTATGTAAAAGTGATGCAAGTTGGAAAAGATATTAGAGAAGATTAAAACGTTAGCCAAAAATCCAATTTTTGAATGAGGAAAGGAAAAAAAAGTTACTAAGGGTTTTTGGGTGAAAATTAAGGGTTTTTCGTGAAAAAGTGAGAATTTTGAAGCTAAAAATTTAAAACCTGAGTTGTAATAGGTTAAATAATGAATTTATTATGAATTTTTTTTTTTTTAATATTTTGAGACGAAAAAAGTTTACTTATGGGTCAGAATTTAGCGCGAGTCGGAAACCTAATGGGTGCCGTCGACCAGCCGGGAAACGACTTTTCGGAACCGAAAATCCGCTTACCGGGTGGCCGGCGTTTTATTTTTTTCCAAAAAAACGCTTGGGCGTTTTTCTTTTCCCAAGAAAAATTCTTGTAAGTCAAAAAGTATCCGACCGATTTGCGTTTTGAAAACGCCAATCGAAAGACAAAAATTAATAATCCCCGAAGGCCAAATTCCACCCTAATCGAGCAAAAAAAAAACGCTTGGGCGTTTTTCTTTTCCCAAGAAAAAACGCTTGCGCGTTTTTCTTAGAAAAATTCTTTTAACTCAAAAAGTATCCGACTGATTTGCGTTTTGAAAACGCCAATCGAAAGACATTGTTACAACCCTTGTCCCGTCCCCCTCTAATCGAGCAAAGTCTCAATGGGGTAGTTAGTTAGTACCTGGTGTGGCCACGGTTAATACGCGGTTTTTTTTGTATGTGGGTAGTTTAGGAGCTATGGACATAGGTAAACATTTTTCTTTCTTTCTTTCTTTCTTTCTTTCTTTCTTTCTTTCTTTCTTTCTTTCTTTCTTTCTTTCTTTCTTTCTTTCTATAGAGTGACATAGGCTAATTTTTATCCCGGCAAAATAATACTTCCCCTCGGGATAACGTCGTGTAGTACACGCGGGCGAAACCGCGTGCGGAAGGCTATATGATATAATTTTTTAATATGTTAATGTGTATCATAGCATTCATAGCGCTTTACTAATATATATTAAATAAATCAATAAAAAAACAAAAAAAATAGCCTAATAAATTCAAAATGCTGCCGAAAGTCACTATTCCACGCGGACGGGGACGTCGCACGGCGGACGTCGCGGACGGCACGTCGCGGGCACAGCTAGTTCTCTAAATAAACTAGTAGGTGGCAACTCGTCAATACCGTTACTTTTTTTTTCACTGACAATTTTTTTTTCTGCTGCTTTCGCAGAGAGACTCTTGTCACCTTCCGCTCATTTTTCATCTGCATTTTCATATACCTGTTACGGCTAAAGATGGGAGGAAACATAAATTTAATATTAGCCGGCTAAACTTTAGTTTGTGTTTCACGAGTGGCTATTAGCTAATTTACACCTATCTTTAACCGGCTAATCTTAAGCATAAATGCAGCCTCTTGGCTAAAAACGTAGAAGTAGGTGAAAAGTAATAAATGTATAGTTTTCACTTTAGTATCGAAATATTATTATTATAAAATCAATTAGTCACGTCATTCATTCATTACAGATAGGTACTGCGGTATTCAAATAAAATTAAAATAATTAAAATTTTAAAAACATTAATTTTGTTAAATTGTCAATATCTCGAAAACGGTGCGCCGGCGTCGTAGCCAAAATGTAACAAAATTTTCGATACTCTATTAATAACCCGGAAGTATTTGAGAGACATGTAATGGTATTTTTTTTTATTTTAGTAACAGTTGACTCAAAAAAAATGTTATACTTTATAAGTTATGAATTTTGTACAAATGGAAAAAAAACAAAGGACATGGGGGCGCAGCCTCCATCAAGGTTGCTCCCTAACAGTCGTTTAAGGTTAGGTTAGGTTAGAACAGTGACCAAAACGCCGCGCGAGTCAAGCGAGCGAAGCAAGCGTGCCGCGGCCAAGCGGCAGAAATAGTAGATTGTACAACAAGTGCATAAAACGTACCATTTTACCCGAGACGTATATATATCCACCCGAGCCGTAGGCGAGGGTTGATAGTCAAGTCGAGGGTAAAATGGGTTTTATGTACGAATTATACACTCTGCTTTTCACTTCGAGTGTGAGGAAAATAAATTACAATATTGCAAAAAAAAAAAAAAAAAGACTTCGCCATATTGGCGGGAAAACTTTCTTTTTCTTTTTTTTTATACGTGAAAGTGGCAGCACAGTGACTTAGCATAGATCGTAGTCCATAATGCTTTTGAAATAAGTACTTATTTCTTACAAAACTCATTAATTTTGCCTAGTTTTATTTATTTTGTATTTTAACATGGATTATGTCCAAAATTTAAGAAACAGAATAAAACAACAAGTTTATTTAACGAAGTTTAATTGCGTGTGTGACTGTTAACTGACGACCTTTGTCTAGACGAAGATTTTACTTTATGCACTAGAGCATAAAAAGCGATTTTATGCAGCCTATACCCAACATAAACACGAACTTTACGAGCATGAGAAGTGAAAAGATTTTTTCATTTTTACAGACTTACTTAACTTTAAAATAAATAAACGTTTTATCTATAAATACATTTTTAACCGATACGCTTCGGCTAATGTGCAATTGTGCAGTTTAGCCGGCTAATATTGAAATAACTTGACGCAAATAAACATTTTATCGAACATTAGCCACTCGTGAAATATAAACTTTAGTTTAGCCGGCTAATCTTAAGTTTATGTTCACACCCATCTTTAACCGACCGACAAATTAATTTTTACAACAATAAAAATGTTAAAATAGTTTTTAGAGAAATATAAGAAACCGACAACGCTGTCAAAACCGCCACTTGGCCAGGACTTCTTGAACTGCTACATATTAGCGTCCGCCATCGACACGCTGAGGAAAAATAGCGGAATATAAGGTACTTATACCTAGTAAAAAATATTTTATTATTTTTAAATTTTATTTTGGTTTAGAGCTGTAAAATCACCAAATTCAGCAATATTAGAATGAAAAATACATGTCACAATTTCTTAAGTTCTTCAAAACAAATGCGTGAACTGCACGATGATAATTTGGTAGTTGATGCACAAGTTGAAGATATGCAGCGGCAGTGGCCAGTCCAGTAGCAGGATCCCCAAGAGCTTAAGCTGCAGCGGTCGCGCCGCCACGTACTCCGAGAACAGAAGGAGACTACCTTCTTGTTCTTCGCCTGTAATTAGATGCAATTCATTTAGTTTTAGGTCTAATTCAGTGCCACATACTTATTTGACACAGTCGTTGAAGGAAAAGTCTTTTCTGCTATTTTGGTAATTTTATATTACTAGTGGAGCCTCCACCAACGAGTCACATATATTATTACCCTTGCGGTTTACGTACCCGTATGAATATCGGAATAAAATATAGCTTATGCCACTCGGGAATAATGTAGCTTTATACTGGTAAAAAAATAATCGGTTCAGTAGGTACTGAAAATGAAGTGTTAGAACAAATCGACCCGTCTCACAACTAGCTCTGATGGGACACGAACCCCTTTCACCGTCCGAGTTGATGCTCTAACCACTGGGCTATGGAGTTGTTGAACGACTCCGTAGCTCATTGAATGGTGAAAGTCAACATAGCACTAACGTACTTCATAGTATAATGTTTCTTTTGAAAAGACCTTTCCAACGACACTGCAATAATGACTAAAACGCCCATCTTTTCTATTTAAACATAAGCAGTCATGTTACAGTATACTGCATACTGCAGTAACTCCGAAAGTACAGCGAATTGGTGGGAGTCGTCTTAGTAAATAATGTTTCATTTGAAAAAACGTTTGCAACGGCATCGACACTACAATTTTACTTTTCTATTTCAACATAAGCAGTCATGTTCATACTGCAGTAAATCCGAAACTTCAGCGAATTAGTGGGACGACTACTAAGACGACTGTCTTAGTAAATAATGTTTCATTTGAGAAAACCTTTGAAACGACATCGATACTACAATTATTTCTATTTTACATCAGGACCAATTTGTGTTGCAATAAAAATTAGTAGTTACCTCTTTCTTGCAGCAAACGTTCCTGTAGAAATAGTTGTAAACTGTCAGCTTCAGCCGATAAGCAACCACCAGCAATTGATAGTAATGAGTGCATCATAAAATTGATAATGTGGTCTAGTAGTCTGAGTATATAGAATGAGTTCTGAAATAAATTATATTTGTTATCATAGTAGATAAAGTTTACCTAATGTGATTTATTTGTTTCGTTTTCAATTTTGTTGAAGAAACTGGCTTAAAACTATAAGCTTACCACTATAACAGATTGGTTTGACACCTCGTATAATAGAAGATACAATATGACCAACATATTCAAGATTTCGAAAAATGTGTCTGCTATGTACTGTAACAAATAGGTAAAACGAGAAAGTTCTTTAGAGCATAAGTTTTTGCCAAGAAGTAAAGTTCTTGTTGCTGTGATGAAATTAAAGAAGTCACTATGAGGGTCATGATGATAAAAAATATGCTGTTGATAATGGGGTTGAAGTTCTTGATGGTAATGGCTATGACACGGGACGTAACGCGAGGATGCGTTACTCGCGTTACGTCACAAGAAAGAAAAAATTTTTAAACAAAATTCTCAATCGATCATACTAACCATATATTGATACCATTTCAAAACTTTTTCGACAATGTCTACAATACTTTTGTATAATGTCGAACACTCAAACACCTGATGGCAACCATTACTAACCAACTTGTTCAGTACTTTCAACTGTTTGTAAGCACTGAAGAAAATACACGAGCTAACAGTCATAGTAACTCTCAAACTTATGTTTGTGTAGAAAATAACGATGGATGTGAGATAGTGCACCGCAAAATTCCCTGCGTAGTGGTAAAAGAGTTGTTTTATAAGACTACTAGCGGCCGCCCGCGGTTTCACCCGCGTGGTTCCCGTTCCCGTGGGAATATCGGGATAAAAAGTACATATAAACCTTCCTTTTGAATCACTCTATCTATTAAAAAAAACGCATCAAAATCCGTTGCGTAGTTTCAAAGATTTAAGCATACAAAGGGACATAGGGACAGAGAAAGCGACTTTGTTTTATACTATGTAGTGATACAATATTATCTCAAGAGTGACTAGGATCGTTAACATGTTGACTTTGTTTCCTGTGTTATTGTCCAGCATCAGATCTATCTTGTTCAGATCTTAGCGTATTGTAAAGTGACATTTTATCGATTAATAATGTTAGCACAAAAGACGTCGACATTGTTTGTACCCCGCATAAACCAAACCAATATTTCCATAAATTATCTGTAATACAGAAAACAGAATAGTGAATGTATCCCAAGAGCAACAATTGCAATAATGTTAGAGTTTTAACAATGAACGAAATAACTGGTGAAGGCCTTGCACACCCGTACCCCGAGTGTAAGTTTTTATGTCAAGCAAACGCAAACTATTTCGAGTACGTATTTATGTCAATTTGTATGAAAACTGCATAAGCGCGCTACTCGCCGCTAGAGGCGCTGATACAGTTTTCATACAAATTGACATAAATACGCACTCACGATAGTTTGCGTTTTTTGACATAAAAACTTACACTAGGGGTACCGAAGTTCAAAAATAAAGCTACTTGTAAAAATGCAAAGAAAGCAGTGACTTTTTTATCCATCGACATTTTAAATGTTATCGCTAGAAATATGTCTAGGAACTGAAGGATATTCAGTAAACTATCAAATAATCACATTAAGTTTTTGGTAGGTATACGTACGATTCTTCGTCGTTAAATGAAACTGCCACACTTCACTCCAAGAAACTGTTTTAATGCGTCAGCACTACAAGGCGCAAGCATAAATAGATTACAGCACAGAAGGAACAATTTATATAAAAAGCACAGCACACAATCACAGGAAGAAATTTAAGATTTCAGCGAAAGAAATAGCAAAGCATCTAACGCACAAGTACATTAGCTGTTTTCGTTGTCAATTCTAAAGCGAACTAGCTCCCGCGACCGGGCGCCGCGCGCGCACGGTTCGGACCAAGGACGACCAAGGTCAAGCAGACCGGTGCCGGGCGCGACCGACGATTCCCGACGCTCGCGCGCGTAGTAAGGAATTTACATACATATAAAAAATCTGTTTGTCTAAAAATACAAACATACAATTTCTTGTACAATATTATTTAAACAGTTTAAGTTTATAAAACTAATATTATTATGATTGCTACACTTACTAAAACTTAGGAATTAAAAATAAAATTTTTATTTAAAAGAAACTTATAGAAATTACATCTAAAAAGTGAAAACACAAATTTTATCTAAAATTACGCCACATCACCCCCCTCCAGAGACCGACTAAGGGCGATAATATTCTGGAAAACGGACTACACGGCCAGACCTAGTTTGTTTACATGATTTGTCATTAGTCTGGAGGTTATTTGTATTCACTGGAAGTAAAGTGGCGGTAACAGTGGTATTAGAAAAAATATAAGCTGGCTTCAAACGATCGATAGTGACAGTTACCGGTTTGCCTCTTATAATTATTTTAAAAACTTTGTCGTCCCTCGTAATGACCTCATATGGCCCAGTATATGCTGGTTGCAAAGGGCTACGTACGGTGTCATCTCTGAGGAACACATGACTGGCACTGGCTAGATCATTATAAATAAAAACTGACCGATTAGTATGGCGTGACGCCGGAGTTGGTTGGAGATTTAGAGCAAAATTACGTAACCGCGCAGTGTATTCGGTTAAGTCAGTAGTACCTTCAGTACTAGCATTAAAAAATTCACCAGGTAAACGCAAAGGTTCTCCATAAAGTAACTCGGCTGATGAAGCATTTAGATCCTCCTTGATCGCACTCCTAATACCCAATAGAACTAGTGGGAGAGCTTCCATCCAGTTGCTGTTTTCATGACAGACAATAGCAGCTTTTAATTGCCTGTGGAACCTCTCCACTAGCCCATTGCATGCTGGATGATAAGCAGTGGTTTTTCTATGGCGGAAACCTGCAATGCGAGCTAAAGTACCGAAAAGTGCGGATTCAAACTGGCGGCCACGGTCTGTTACAATATCCGTGGGACACCCGAATCTGGCTATCCAGCCATAGAGTAAGCCTTTTGCTACAGTCTCAGCCGTTATATCAGGGAGCGGTATTACTTCAGGCCAACGCGTAAAGCGGTCGACTGCAGTGAGGCAATAACGGTATCCCTGTGAGACTGGCAAAGGACCTACTAGGTCAATATGGATGTGTCGGAACCTTGCGGAGGGTATTTTATAATTTCCCAACGGAGATGAAACATGTCGATTGACTTTTGCCTTTTGACAAGGAATGCAAGACCTAACCCATTCTCGGCAGTCTTTTTTCATGTTAGGCCAAACAAAACGTTCTGACACTAATTTTGCCGTAGCATTGGCTCCTGGATGGCTCAGAGAATGCAAACTATTGAATATATTTCGTCGCAACGACTCAGAAACAAACGGTCTCAGTGTTCCTTGACTGTCATCACAGTATAAATGAAGCTGACAACCTGGTATGGAAACCTTTTTCAAACGCAAAGAGGACTTACCGTTGACTAATTCACTTTGCAGGTCAGCATCCACCTCCTGAGCCTTAGCGAGCGTGGTAAAATCTACTGGCTTACTTAGCTCTTCGATTCTCGACAGTGTATCTGCTACCACATTATCCCTACCTGAAATGTGTCGTATATCAGTGCAGAATTGGGAAATAAAATCCAAGTGCCTAAATTGTCGAGGGGAACACTTATCTTTACGACTATGGAAAGCGAAACAGAGTGGTTTGTGGTCTGTATATATAATGAACTCCCTAGCCTCGACCATATGACGGAAGTACTTTATTGCTTCATAAATAGCAAGGAGTTCCCTATCATACGGCGAGTATTTTTGTTGCGCTGAACCCAGCTTGCGGGAGAAAAATGCCAAAGGCTGCCAAGCGTCTTTATTGAATTGCTGTAAGACGGCGCCTACGGCTGTATCAGATGCATCAGTAACAATAGCTAATTTAGCATCAATGTTTGGGTGTGCCAACAGTGTTGCATGACATAAACTTTGCTTGCAAGCGTCAAAAGCCTCCTGTTCATTCAATGTAAAACTGACTGGATGGGAACCTTTTACCGAGCCTGTCAGAAGCGCGTTAAGTGGGGCCTGGACCTCTGCTGCAGCTGGTATAAACCTACGGTAGAAGTTCAACATACCCAGGAATCTGCGTAGTTCTTTTACTGTCTTCGGTGTCGGGAAACTATTTATAGCTTCTACCTTTTCAGGTAAGGGTTTAGTGCCCTTCTCAGATATACTATAACCCAAGAAACTAACCTCAGGTACACCAAAAACACATTTCGATACGTTTATCACCATACCGTAAGTTTGCAACCTCTCGAACAACTGACGCAAATGGGCTTCATGCGTGATCGGGTCAGGCGAGTAAACCAGAAAATCGTCGATGAACCCGTATACGAAAGAATCCAAGCCACGCAGCATTTCATCGACAAAACGCTGAAAAGATTGGGCTGCGTTGCGGAGACCGAACGTCATATACGGAAACTCAAATAATCCGAAGGGAGTTGTGATCGCTGTCTTCGGTATATCATCAGAATGAACCGGAATTTGATTAAAAGCTTTTTCAAGGTCTATTTTTGAGAAAACAGTACACCCTGCAATGCTGTGCGCAAAATCCTGAATGTGGCGAATAGGATACCTATCAGGTATTGTTCGAGCATTGAGCGCTCTATAGTCGCCGCAAGGTCTCCAACCACTGTTTTTCTTCGGCGCTAAATGTAGAGGGGATGACCAAGGAGAGTCTGAAACCCTAGCAGTACCACTTTGAATCATACCCGCAAACTCCTCTTTTGCAATTTTTAATTTGTCTGGCGCTAACCTACGAGGCGTGGAAGACACTGGCGGTCCAGGTGAAGTTTTAATAAAGTGCACGGTATTGTGTTTTGTAAATTTAGGTACACCAGCGGGGCGAGTAACATCGGGAAAATCTTTGAGTATTTCATGATACCTAGTGTTACCTGTCACTAACTTAACCGAAGAAATATTTTCGGACGATGTCACAGGTAAAGCCGTGGTCGAGAGCCTAGTCTCGTTATCAATGAGACGTTGGTTCCTACAATCGACTATAAGATTATAAAAACTTAAAAAATCTACGCCTATTATTGCTTTGGTTACGTCTGCTACAATAAATCTCCAAGCAAAGTCGCGGCGCAACCCTAGGTTGAGTACTAGGTGAACGTAACCGAAAGTGTTAATCGTTGTTCCGTTTGCCGCGCATAATGTATACTCGGTTTTTGATCTACGGTCTTTTAGAGCATTACGAGGGAAGACACATAAATCGCTGCCAGTATCAACGAGAAAACGCATCTTCGACTTACCGTCTGTCACAAATAGGCGACCGGAACTAGAACTAGGGCAATCGCTTGTCGCCATTACCGACCGCCCGAACTGTTTTCCGATTCCAGTTTATAATCACACGGCTTAATACATTTACTAGCTCTTTTACCAAACTTCCAGTGATACCAACAAGTAGGGTGTCTAATAAAACGGGAATTGGAACGGTTTCGGGAAGAAGATCGGGAACGCTTTGATTCATTGCTTCTTGACCGGCTTCTATTGTTGAACTTGGCGTTCATTTTATCCAACTGTTTCCGTAGTTCAGCTATTTCTCTAGCCATGGTATCTAACGACGATCCTGGATATGGGGCTGAGGCTGCAGCGACTTGAGGGTATAATGGGGCTATCTCGCATACTTTATCAGCAAGGTCACCAAGCACTTCAAGACTCTTTGACGGTTGCGCAGCTAACACGGTTTGAATATTGGTAGGCAACCTACTGCTCCAAATTGTTCTCACAAAATCTTCCGGTACGTTGGCTCCAGCTAAGCTTTGAAGATGGCGAAGGAATTGAGATGGCTTTCTATCTCCTAATTCCTCGTGCATCAGCAACTGTTTGACGCGTTTTTCTTGAGATGCTGTGAATCTTTTAATTATTTCAGCCTTCAACTTCGAATATTTTTCATTTTCAGGTGGTGCTATAATTACATCTCTCACCTCTCTGGAATACTGGTGCTCGAGGTTACTGATCACATAATTAAATTTTGTGACATCGGAAGTTACTCCAGATAGTGCAAATTGGCCTTCTATTTGGGCGAACCAAAATTCTGGATCTTCAGGCCAGAACGGTGGCACTCGAACTCCAACTCGACATAATTCTTGAGTGGCGGGAAAACTTGCGGTAGGCGCATCGGTATTACTTCCCGATGCAGCATCTGATTTATCACCTAGTGTTGGTGTCATTTTATTAAATGTGCTCTTCGGGGTCACCAATTTGGTAGGTATACGTACGATTCTTCGTCGTTAAATGAAACTGCCACACTTCACTCCAAGAAACTGTTTTAATGCGTCAGCACTACAAGGCGCAAGCATAAATAGATTACAGCACAGAAGGAACAATTTATATAAAAAGCACAGCACACAATCACAGGAAGAAATTTAAGATTTCAGCGAAAGAAATAGCAAAGCATCTAACGCACAAGTACATTAGCTGTTTTCGTTGTCAATTCTAAAGCGAACTAGCTCCCGCGACCGGGCGCCGCGCGCGCACGGTTCGGACCAAGGACGACCAAGGTCAAGCAGACCGGTGCCGGGCGCGACCGACGATTCCCGACGCTCGCGCGCGTAGTAAGGAATTTACATACATATAAAAAATCTGTTTGTCTAAAAATACGAACATACAATTTCTTGTACAATATTATTTAAACAGTTTAAGTTTATAAAACTAATATTATTATGATTGCTACACTTACTAAAACTTAGGAATTAAAAATAAAATTTTTATTTAAAAGAAACTTATAGAAATTACATCTAAAAAGTGAAAACACAAATTTTATCTAAAATTACGCCACAAGTTAAGTAAGAATTGGTGAAACCATTACTTTGTAATGGCTAGACCTAATATGTTCAATTGTTCAATGATTACTATGTCCTGTTGCTCCACTTGATAAATATTTTTTATTTATTACCACATGCCCAGTTGCATACTGGGAATAAATAAACTCTGTTTGGTGAACGACGTCATTACCTATCTACCTCTACGAAAGGAAAAGGAAAAGTTTAAGGCGAGGATTCCCGACTGAAATAGGCACGCTAAGGGCGTTTGTGCACTACACTGAATTTTACAGATCCGGAAAAAAACGGACGCTTGTATTTTAATAATTAATCATTTATTTAGTAAGAATTTATTTATTTCGTGCAGTTTAGGGTTTGAAACATTGAATCTACACGAAATAAATATATTCTTACTATTATAACTGATTAATTGTTAAAATAAAAGCATCCGTTTTTTTCCGGATCGGTAAAATTCAGTGTAGTGCACAAAAGCCCTATCGCTTGCTCGGCCGCGCTTAATACACTTCGCGCGGACTCTGCGGCAGCCGGCAGTGAACTGTGAACTCGCAAGCGCCCCGCTAATCGAAAATCACTTTAAATTCAATTAAAAATTAAATAATAAAAGAAAATAATGGCGGCCGGAATCCCTCGGCTATTCAAAGAGAATTATTTTCAAATGTTTTTCATGAACTAAAACCAAGTATACTGCAAGTAATAGGATATTTGGATTATAATTAGATGGGTGTTTGGGATTTTATTTGATACAGTAAAATATCACAAATCGAAAAAATACGGCCGGAAGCACTAGATAAATAGCTGTTAAATAACATATATTTTTTCCAAATTTGGAGTAGGGGTTTGCGAGTAATCCATAATTTAAAACACCCTATTTTCGGGAATCAGTGCCTTATTATATTTATACTATAATCGACAGACAGAAAAAGTCGTAAATAATATGTAGTTACCTATAAATTTTTTGTTATACTTTTACCCAGAAAGTGCTTTTTTTACTTTGTCATTTATCATTACTGCAATGATTAATCATTTTTAAGTTGTTATTTACATTACTCCTTATATATTAATTATCAGGGTCATTTCGTCTAGATATATGAAATGTGAAAGAGCAAAGTTAAAAACATCGTATACATATATTTTATTGGGACTAAAGTAACATCCTATCCTACTATCCTACTTCCAACTATATCTATAGGTACAAATAAATAAAATTTTGTGCAATAAAGTTTAAATAAATAAAATAAATAAATATGAAAATAACCGCTTTTTAACCGACTTCAAAAATTGACAAGGAGGAGGTTATCTATTCGTCGCCCCTTTTTTTAAATATATGTATGTACACCGATTACTCGAAGACGGCTGAACCGATTGAAATGATTCAAACGTTATAACGTCAGGTATTTTCCCAAGTTGGTCTCATTTTTGAAATTTTGAAATCGGTTCAGTAGTTTTCAGGAAATCTTGAAAATACTGTTGTTTTCGATACCACTTTATGTGAATTTATTACGTATCTCCTTTGTTTATAAACTGATTTAAAAGATTCTTGTTTTGTTGGAAAGGGGATACCTGAAGGTATTTTAACCGTCTTCAAAAAGGAGGTTCTCAGTTTGATCACATACCTATTTACCAGAATACATGTAAGTTGCCTGCATGATGTACTAAAAAGAGTGAAATAAAAATTATTTTTATAAAAAAATAAAAGCGCCTTCAAAAAATGACATGAAAAGAGGGGCGTTTGTGCACTACACTGAATTTTACTGATCCGGCGGTCCGTTTTTTTACGGACCGGCGTGGCATGAAAAACATGGATGATTGGCTTGTGCACTTGTCCGGTTTTTTACTGGCCGGGGCAGCGCAGTGATCTCTTTGAAACTACACTCTACGGACGCGTTTTAAACGAGAGGAATAATGAGTTCCTTGGAACGTCGGCAATTACTTGCTTTATTGCTTTATATACGAAGACGTAGAAGACAGAAAGAATTTTGGGTTCATCCTCTTATCAGTCAAAGGTACCTGACATGGTCATTTACCGAAATCACAATTAAGTAATTGAGGCAGAATGAAAAATTATTTTATAACTACTAACTACTAATGTCTACAGCTAGCTATATAACAAAAAAAAGTTTCATCAACATCCGCTTAGTAGTTTTTGCGTGAAACACGGACAACAGACAGACAGACAGACAAACAAAAATTTCAAAAACCATATTTTTGGTGCTAGATATATTACGTGTTATTGGTGAGAAATAATATTAATAATAAATAAATAAATAACTTCTTACATTCACACCAATTATCTAAGCCCATTTTAATTTCATTAAGAAACTGTATCATGGAAAACTTGATAACGGATAAATATATAATTAAATACTTTTTGTTTGTAAATACATACATATTATATAAAGGCTCTTCAGTGCCTTCATCAGGGTTACTCATTTTGCGTGGGTATTTGTAGAAACTTTTCCAAAAATAAAGGTCGAATATCACGAAACACACTTTTTAAATTAAGAAATCGCTTACAGAAATCAATTTCAAATCGCTATTAATCAGATAATGATGGATTTAAATCGGACGTAGGCGATCCGCCAATTTCGTCTTGCCACGCCAACGCTTATACAAAAAGTGAGCGGTGAGGTGACATGACACTACTCGATTACCGACCGAACTGTCCTGTGGCGCCACGCGCAAAACGAAAGTGACGTTCCGCCAGAGCTGTCACACACACTCTCGTCCGATCGGCGAGACACTAGCGCCAATCATTCATGACATTTTCACTAGTTGAAACTAGATGGCGCCATAGTTGCGCCGTCACGGCCGGACTGACTATCGACCGTCCTCGGGCGAATACTCTTCTCTGAAACAATTAACATTAACACGTGTACATCTGAAACTAAGCTCGTCTATCCTGAACATCATGGGTTATTTCAAGCTTTAGTTCAAATTATCAAAACACATTGGAACAAGAATACTCTGTGTTCCTTTCCAGCTTAGTTCTGTACTGTGGATCGAACATCACTTGCAATCTAGCAATCACAACCAGCAGACCAGATACATGCGTCCTTTCAACCCGCCATACTATCAGCGCGGCCCGGCACAACATTATCTGTCTCTATCCTGGGCAAAGTGCGTCCTTTCGACCGGTCCCACAGGAACCGGACCGGACAACATTTTCCCGTTCGTACAATACCGCCTTAAGCCCGGACAAATGCGTCCCTTCGACCTTTAAGGACCGGACAACACCGTCCCTTCGACTAGGCATCATTTGACCCGGATAAGTACGTCCCTTCGACTACTCTGTAGACCGGACAATACCATCCTTTCGATCATCATGTCAGTACTAGGCATGCGTCCCTTCGACCATATATGGACCGGACAACATCCTGATTTCCATGAAAACAGTACAACATCTTACTGATCTTACCTTATGATCTTAGGAGCGATGGACTTCGACTTCTACATCGAAGCTGGCATGGTTTATTTCATCAGGATCAGTCGTTGGTGTACTAGATCGCGTGGAAGCTGCTCGTGGAGAGGCTGATAACGTGACGGAATCTGCCGTAAGGGTGTCGGACTGTGTAGATGCAGCGTAAGGAGAAGCAGTAACAGTGTCAGAGTCTGCAGTAAGAGTGTCAGATCGGTGTGGGGATATCCATTCTTGTGTTAGTGTCACAGCCACTCATTGGTAGTTCATCGTCTGACGCCGTCACGTCATCCTCCCTTTCCATAATGCCCGTTGCTATCCTGACAAGACCCTCGTGCCCCTTGGGCACCAATCGCAAATTTTCATGTGCATACTTTAGTAAACGCTTAGATCCATCTACCGATTTCAATTCGTACCTATCATTATCAAGAACATTAGTGATAATGAATGGACCTCTAAATTTTCTAGAAAGTTTAGTTTGGTTGCGTTCGGAATTTTTAACAAACACGTAGTCGCCTTTTGAGTATGGTTTAATTATAGCACGTCCACGATTAAAACGTTCGGTATTGGATTTCGCAGATTTCTGAATGTTGTCAGACGCATTGGTGCGAGCGGATTCTAAGTCAAGTCTAGCAACTGTACTATTTTCCGATATTTTAGCGATTCCTAGTGAATGGGCACGAATGCCAAACATGAGTTCAGTGGGAGTATACTTGGTTACACTCGATCTGGTGCTATTTAATGCGAGTTGAACATTACCCAACTCTTCACGCCACGTTTTTTGAGGGTCGTTTTCAATAATTGTTAACAAACTCTTAAGCGTTCGCATTACCCTCTCCACTTGGCCGTTAGCTCTGCTGGAGCCAGTAGCGATAAAGTGGAGGTCGATATGGTGATCAAGACAAAACTGTTTAAATTCGTTACTTATGTAACAGCGTCCTTGATCAGAAATAATTCGTTTCGGAGCTCCGAATAGACAAACTGCTTTTTTAAGCGCGGTAACTGCACTAGCAGCGTCAAGAGACGTGGTATGCTCTAACAAAACGTATTTGGTAAAGGCATCGATAATAACGGAACAGTATTCCTGTGAAATCTATGTGTAATGTATGCCATGGCGTAGAAACTTTTGGTATAGAGTGAAGCCGGATAGGTTGTGCACCCGAGGGGCCTTTTGAAGCACGACAAACGATACACGAATCGACGAACCTTCGTACACATTTGGACATCTCAGGGAACCAAAATTGTTCATAAATCTTATCTAAAGTTTTGTCACTACCTAGATGTTGAATTTCACAGTGGATGTGGTTAATAAGCGTCCAGACTAATGACCGTGGTACAATTGGTAACCAAGATGTAGTTTTGTTTCGATTTATTTTTCGATACAAGATGCCGTTTCTAACATCATACGTTTGAGCCACGGTTTCAGGGAGATCTCCGTTAATAAATTTAGTGATTATGTCTTGAATCTCACTGTCCCGCTTTTGCTCGACAGCGAGCCATCCCTCATGTAGTTCGACATAACGCACCGTCTCATGAACCGCCGCGGCTTTTTTATCAGGAAAAGACGCCGTAGAAGTACTTGCAAGATCGAGAGGTTGATGGTTCCTGGACAAGTAATCAGCGTGTTCCATTCCGCGGCCTTCACGGTATACGATGTCAAAATCGTAAGCCTGCAGAATGGCCCACCAGCGATGGACACGGGGTGTAAGATCAGTTTTAGACTTTGACGCCTTAAGAGAATTACAGTCAGTGAAAACTGTGAATTTTCTACCATATAGGTAATGTCGGAAGTGTTCAACAGCTCGCACGACCGCCAGTGTCTCAAGCTCGTAGGAATGGTATCGAGACTCCACCTCGGTCGTGCGGCGGCTAAAGTAGGCTATAACATGGGGCATGGTGTTAACCCTTTGAATGAGTATAGCACCATATCCTTCAGAGCTCGCATCGCAGTGAAGTTCAACTGGTAAGTCTGGATTGAAAATTGTTAAGACAGGTTCGGATATCAATATTGAAATAATGGTTTGTCTAATTTGTTCACATTTTTCGGTCCATTTGATACTACCTTTTAATTTAGTAAGCGGATATAAAGGTCCGACAATACGTGTAAAGTTCGGAATGAATTTTCTAAAATAAGAAGCAAGACCCAGTAATTGGCGCACTTGAGTGGCGGTTTTGGGAGGAGGTGATTGCGACAAAGCCTGTACTTTTAATGAATTAGGTCTAACTTCACCGGATTTAATCTCGTAACCAAGATAGTTAGTTTCAGTTTTCATAAATCGGCATTTCTTTAAATTGAAGGAAAACCCTGCTACTGCCAAAGCCCCCAAAACTTGGTCAAGGTGCTGTAAACCGGAAGAAACGTCAGGGGAGTGGCAGAGCACATCGTCCATATAGACTAGGGGCTTTTTCTCAAGTGGTTTCAACGCATTATTGTTGCATCTTTGATAAACCGAAGGTGCGTTACGCAAACCGAAAGGCATAGCGAGGTACTCGTAGTGCCCTTCGGGGGTGACGAACGCAGTTTTCTCAATTGAGTCCTCATGTATCAATATTTGATGGAACCCCGCCGCCATATCTAAAGAAGAGAAATAGTGCGCTCCGGATAGTTGGTCTATTTGTTCATCAATTAAAGGCAAGGGATAGTGCTCGGGTCTAGTATTGGAATTAAGTGCGCGATAATCTACGCAAAGCCTATCGCTGCCGTCTTTCTTTTTTACCAATAATATCGGGCTAGCAAAGGGGGATGAGCTTTCTCTAATAATACCAGCATCTAAAAGATCTTTTATTTTATCCCTTACAACCTGTTTTTCGGAGGGCGCTAACCTGTATGGGTTTCTCTGTACGATTTTATTAGGGTCAATCAAATTAATAACCATCTGTCCGGTCGACACACGCTTCGAAGGAGTACCGTCAATAAAGTAGACTGAATATTTTTTTAAAATCATAATTAAATCATCCCTATCTTGGCCAGTCAAGTCAGTGTCAATAGAATCAAGATCGAAATCTGCCTTTTTATCGCAAATATTAGTTTGCTCAACTGAAGTAATTTTCAAACCGGACTCATCTATCGAAATACAAATACCATTCTCTAAAATATCTCTACCAATAATGACTTCTTCATTAATAACATTGTCTGGCACTATGTGAAACAATAAGGTGATTGAAATGTCTCTAATCGTGACTGTAGCGGATACCTGTACTTTACTTTCAATATAGTCCTCGCCTATGCCCTTAAGGAACACTTTACATTCACGCTTGGTACCCGAGAAGCAGAGGGATGAACTCTCTTTTACCAAAGAACACGACGAGCCACTATCGAAAAGGAATAATACATTATTACCAGACGACGTCAGTAGAGTACCTCTCGAAGCTCTGCTGTCACAAACGTTGACCTCTTTCACCACCAAGCCGGCATTCTTGTTAGGACAGGCGGTAGAAACATGTCCCGGCCTCCCACATGCGAAGCAGGTCACGTCCGGCATCTTGTCGTTCACGCGATTTGATCCCAGTTCTCTTTGATGCACGTTGCCAGTTTCATCACGGCGGCGTCGCTTGCAGTCAGATTGCTTATGTCCAGGCACTCCGCATGAATGACATTTTCCAATAAACTTTGACTCAGACACGCGAGGCCTCTTTGCTTCGTACTCGCGGTCGCTTTCTTCGGCACGTCGTTTCAATGAAATACCTCCGAGGGCTCGAAACAGCTGAGTTCGAGTAGTTATAACGTGAGAATTCAGCTCACGCCTTATAACTGGATCTTTATTTGATAAGACAGAAATCACAAATCCCGTAATTACTTCTTCAGGCATCTGAACTTTAGGAATTCTTTCGATTAAGCTCCAAAGGCGAACGGCGGCTTCACTTGCAGTTTCTCTCGGGTTAATTTGAAACCGCCAAATATCATCGAAGAAGTCCTGGATGAGCTTTACTTTGGAAAATTTGGCTATCAGGATTTGTTTGACTATCTCCCAGGATAGATCTTCAATACGTAGTTGAGTTAGGCAGGAAGCAGCTCGTCCCTTTAGTGCATTCGTCAAAGCCATGAGTAAGTCCACACCGGTTATTCTCTTATTCGTGATAATCAGTTCCGTGACGCGGCACCAGCCCTCAATATCGGCGTCACTATCATCTGGATTGAACTGGAGTAGTTGTACAGTACTTACGTTATAAGATGTAGTTGGTTGCGGGACAGCCAAAATACGAGACAGTAATGCTTCCATCCGGGTTAATAATCGAGTACCATCTTCCTCAGGGGGCCGGCTTGCTTGCTCATTCGATCCCACTTCTGATAAAGGCTCTTCAGTGCCTTCATCAGGGTTACTCATTTTGCGTGGGTATTTGTAGAAACTTTTCCAAAAATAAAGGTCGAATATCACGAAACACACTTTTTAAATTAAGAAATCGCTTACAGAAATCAATTTCAAATCGCTATTAATCAGATAATGATGGATTTAAATCGAACGTAGGCGATCCGCCACTTTCGTCTTGCCACGCCAACGCTTATACAAAAAGTGAGCGGTGAGGTGACATGACACTACTCGATTACCGACCGAACTGTCCTGTGGCGCCACGCGCAAAACGAAAGTGACGTTCCGCCAGAGCTGTCACACACACTCTCGTCCGATCGGCGAGACACTAGCGCCAATCATTCATGACATTTTCACTAGTTGAAACTAGATGGCGCCATAGTTGCGCCGTCATATACATAGTTAACACCCAGACCAAGACAAATAGACATGTTCATGCACACAAATATTTGTCTTGTTCGGGAATCGAACCCGAGACCACTGGCGCAGAAGGTGGGTAGCCTACTCCTGCGCCAAATCGGTCGTCAATCGAGAAAGGCGCTGGAATTTATTTTGGCGTGCGTTAACTTATTTGCGATAACTACTAAGATATTCATTTAAATTATATGGTGTAAAAGAGTAAAATAATGTGCATGAAATGCTGAAAGCAACTAACGTATTTAGATTGATAAGGGTTAATACTGTATCCATTTAAATAGCTTTCCAAATTACCGCATTGTTCGTAACCATTTTTTAAAAGATAAATATGGCTATAATATGCTATCCTTAAAAGATAGACATATGCCATCGCGGACTTTTTTGTAGATCTATAGAAAAGGAATATCCCAACATGCATTATTTTTTTGAACCTCGAAAGGATTAGGCAGCGTTTTTGCAGGAAGCTTCCGGGCGGCTTGCCGTTTGCCGGCACTTTCGACAATTATCGTTATATTTCTACCAATTTACACAAAACTTTCATACATTATATATTAAAACCTTCCCGAAGAACCACGCTACCTATTAGTGATAATTTCTTTCTCACCAATAACACGTAAGTAATATATCTAGCACCAAAAATATGGTTTTTGAAATTTTTGTTTATCTGTCTGTCTGTTGTCCGTGTTTCACGCAAAAACTATTAAGCGGATTTTGATGAAACTTTTTTTTGTTATAAAGCTAGCTGTAGACATTCGATAGAAGTTAAAAAAAATGTTATCCTGCCTCAATTCATTGTGATTTCGGTAACCTTTCACTGATAAGAGGATGAACTCAAAATTATTTTTGTCTTCTACGTCTTCATACATAAAGCAATAAAGCAAGTAATTGCCGACGTTCCAAGGAACTCATTATTCCTCTCGTTTAAAACGCGTCCGTAGAGTGTAGTTCACTGCGCTGCCCCGGCCATTAAAAAACCGGACAAGTGCACAAGCCAATCATCCGTGTTTTTCATGCCACGCCGGTCCGTAAAAAAACGGACCGCCGGATCGGTAAAATTCAGTGTAGTGCACAAACGCCCTAAGAAATAATCCCTCACCTTATAACGTACTTAAATACTTTGAAGTCGGGCTGAAACATGTAGGTACAATTTTTTTTTTGTTTTTGTTAAAACCCGCCCGACTTCAAAGTACTTAAGTACTTTATAAGGTGAGGGATCTTAGTCTTTTCATGTCATTTTTTGAAGGCGGTTTTATTTTTTTATAAAAATAATTACTACATGCATATTATTGTTTTGAGCACTACTTTCACAGTAAAAGGCTATCCATAACGCTGCACAAACTTGTTATAAGTACAACATTAAATGTTATATTTCGAAGTCTTCCTTTTATTTAATATGCTATGTTTTTAGGAAGAAATGCTTAGGTACAATCGAGCCTTTCGATCGGTACAATAAAATTAAAGTTTTTTTTATTTCACATTCAGCAGGCTCGATTCCCAGCTCACGGGGCCGATTCTCACGCAATCAAGAAAAGTTTACATTTATAAGCTCGAAATTCAAATATAACACAGTTTTTGTATTGTCAGAATTTCACAATCGAAAAAGTTCGAGCGAAAACCAGTCGAACGCTACGAGTGGTACAAACCAATAGATGTTCGTATACGAACTTAGCTGTCAAAATGAATTTGTTGACATGTGGGACAGCTTGTTTGAAACGTTCTCAGGGGCCCGATTCTCAGGCATTCGAACTTTTTCAGTGTGGTAATTCGTATGTCGAACATTTTGTTTGTGGTTTCTATTGAAAAGTTAGAACCTCTGAGAACGTTTCAAACAAACTAAGCTGTCCCACATGTCAACAAATTCATTTTGACAGCTAAGTTCGTATACGAACATCTATTGGTTTGTACCACTCGTAGCGTTCGACTGGTTTTCGCTCGAACTTTTTCGATTGTGAAATTCTGACAATACAAAAACTATGTTATATTTGAATTTCGAGCTTATAAATGTGAGCTTTTCTCGATTGCCTGAGAATCGGCCCCCTGAGGTTCTAACTTTTCAATAGAAACCACAAACAAAATGTTCGACATACGAATTACCACACTGAAAAAATTCGAATGCCTGAGAATCGGGCCCCAGACAGGCGATTATTTAAAATTCCTAGAATGCAGTTCGTTTTCTTTTTTAAATAAAAATGAAGTCTCCTTTCAGTAAAATTTTAAATCTTCAGTGTTTAAGGTATACTTTCCCTCCATGTGACATAGTTTTGGGACGCCCTGTATACTTATATACTTTTTTTTTGTAAATACATACTGAATATACATAGATAACACCCAGACCAAGACAAATAGACATGTTCATGCACACAAATATTTGTCTTGTTCGGGAATCGAACCAGAGACCGCTAGTGCAGAAGGCAGGTATCCTACCCCTGCGCCAAATCGGTAGTCAATATTATTAGTGTTAGTTTTAGTGTTCGCCGGAGAGTGCAGCAGAACCTTTTTTTATTTAAGTGTAGCTTTACTTTCCTCAATGTAATTAAATACCAATTTAGCGTAGGCGAGAAACCAGCCGTAGCCGGTGACGTCAGCCGTCTGAAATCAATTACAGACGAGAAGATTAACTCATAATCCATTACAACTCCACGAACTTGAAGCTAAACGAACCATCACCGTAACCGATTATGGCGATGAGGGCACCAAATCTCGGTATACTACCGAGATCTCGAATTACTGAAATACCATTTTATCCCATCAGGAGACGGCAGCAGCGTCTCTTTTATACATCCACCTTCAGCCTTATCACCACTTAACATCAGGTGTGGTGAATAAAATAAAAAAGTATGGTGTATGAGATAAAACTGAAAACTGATCTGTACCCCGAGTGTAAGTTTTTATGTCAAGCAAACGCAAACTATTTCGAGTACGTATTTATGTCAATTTGTATGAAAACTGCATAAGCGCGCTACTCGCCGCTAGAGGCGCTGATACAGTTTTCATACAAATTGATATAAATACGCACTCACGATAGTTTGCGTTTTTTGACATAAAAACTTACACTAGGGGTACTGTTAGAAATTTTAAATGTTATGTGGAACCACTGTTTGGCCAGTACCGTAAATACCGCAGATCATCATAGTCAGTCATAAGACGCTTACTGCTGAGCTGAGCATAGGCGATCTCAGACCAACCCCCCTAAACGTGGCTTTCTTTTATCGAATTTGCCAGTAGAATAGGAGGAAAATGTATGAGATTGACATTAGCGACATTTCGATCGCTAATGTCAATCCCATACATCTTCTTTCTATTCTACTGGCGAATTCGTTAGTAGAAAGCCACTTGTTTAGGGGGGCTGGTCTGAGATCGCCTATGCTGAGAGTAAGCGTCGTATGACTGACGATGATGATCTGCGATATTTACGGGACTGGCCAAACAGTGGTTCCACATAGATTTAAAATTGCTGACAGAACAGTTTTCAGTTTTATCTCATACACCATACTTTTTCTTTTGTTTTTTATTCACAACGGTGTAGCACTCACGCCTGATGTTAAGTGATAAGGCTGAAAGTGGAAGCGCACTACTCCTGAAATCCTCAATCACTGTGGAACTGGCTATCTTATCTAAAACATCATTGTTATGGCGTCAGGCTAAGATAAGACTAAGAACAAGTCCTACCACCAACCAAACTGAATACAATAAGTACCCCCACTGGGAATCGAACCCGGGACTTCTGGGTCAAAAATCAGTGGTGTGAACCACTAGATCACAGAGGTGGTTAAAAATACACCATTTATCTAAGCACATATGTAAATTTCATTGAGAAACTGTGCCATAGTAAACTGTCACAAATTTGACTGTGAGTAAGGCGAGCCAATTGCTATAGGTACTTATGTCTTGACTTTAAATTTTCTTGGCAGGAGGGGGCTGCATGCGAGGAGCTCAGAACCTGGCTCAGTGACGTGCACTAGGAGAGTCTATGGCTAGCAGTGGATGAATACAGTCTGATAATGATGGCTTTTAAAATGTATATTATTTAATATTAGAAATCTTCTGTACTTCACATAAATAATGGTACCATATTTCTTATTTTTATTATCAACTAGCTTTCTGCCCGCGGCTTCGCCCGCGTGGACTACACGACGTTATCCCGCGGGAATGTGATATTTTTCCGGGATAAAAAGTAGCCTTAGTTACTCCTTATTACATCAGCTACCTGCCATTGAAAGTCCCGTCAAAATCGGTTTAGCCGTTTCAGAGATTAGCCGGAACAAACAGACAGACAGACAGACAGACAGACACACAAAAATTGTAAAACATGTCATTTTGGTATATGTACAGTATATTTAATAATTTGCATGTAGTAAAAAGCGGTTATTTTAATGTTACAAACAGTTGCATTTATGTATGTATGTATGTATTGAGTATAGATAATCTTATGCATGTAGTAATAAGCGGTTATTTTAATATTACAAACAGACACTCCAATTTTATTTATTTGTATTGATACCTATAGATATTTAATATTTTTGGTTTAAAGTGATAGGTAGGTAATTAATAATTATGTAATTTTTTTCAATTACCATATAACATTTCCTGCAAATACCGAGATCCCGCAAGAGATCACAAATAACATATTATTTGTGCAGCATAATAATAGCGCGCGGATTAGCATCGCCGCCGCCCGCTAGGGTATCCAATCGCGCAGCATACTGCGCGATTGGATGCCCTAGCGGCGATGTTATCATTATGGATTACCACTCACTTATTGCGCACAACAAAACGGCAATGTCAACCTCGGTTTTGATTATGATACGGATTACTCCTATCTCCCCTTGTAGTAAAACGAGAATAAAACTCAGTGGCGGTATCGAAATTAATAATATTTATGTATATGTAGGTATGCGAATGTATTTGTTGTTTGTCTGCTGCGGTCACAAATTCACAATTATTATGCTCCTCGCAGTCGCAGTGCTTTTCGCGTTTTGTTTGTCGCGAACTTATTATTAATTTCAACTACAACTACTAACTACAACTAAATCAAACTAAAACTTTTTTTATAATAAAGAATATATTTATACAAACACGCAGTGGAAAAAAAATTTTATGACATAGGGCAGGCGTACCGGATTTGGCCACTGTACCGGTTTTGGCCACTTTTTGCTCTAAAAGTTTTCTAAAGAACTTGTAGCGATTTTTGATAAAGGCAATTAAAATAAGGTATTTTAAGATAATTATAACAACCGTTAGAATTGCTTATGTCATAAGATTTTTTTCAATAAATTCCATTTTCTGTTTGAAAAAATGTTTTGTATGAAAATTTTAAGAAATTTGTTTTGGATGGAATACTTTATAAACCTTTGTTTTTTACAATTAAATTGTTGTTTTGCAATTGACTGGTTTCTAGCGCATTAGAATATATTGATTTTACCTGGGTTTGGTTTTGATTTTTCGCAATACTTATAAAAGTTTAACTATCAGTAAGTGGCCAAAACCGGTACATTTGGCAACTCTCACACATTGTGTGTAATATAAAAAAAACTATTTTACTTTTATAAATTTGAAAAATGTATCTTTAAAGGTAGATAAATTATCTATAATTTAAGATATAATTTGTCTCCTAAATACCTAAGACCATTTAGTACTAAGTGCTTAAAAGTCAAAAAATCCTTAAAGTGGCCACAAAGGGTACCTCTGCCCTACTTAATTGAAATTAAACTCATTAATAATAATTATAATTATCCTTAACCATCGGTAGCCGGGAACCGATCTTGCTACCGTTGGGGAACTGCATTTTTGTATTTTTTTTAGTGTAAAAACATTGTAAAAATTTAATGTTTAGAAATATAATTTTGTAAGTATTTTAAATGAAATAAAGGAGATTATAATACCATTAAAACAGTTAAACCGCAAATTCAAAAATTATAAATCAGTTCATAAATTAATTAAGTAATTCAATTTATTATAGGTATCTTGGTTGTTTATGACAAAATAAACAGAGTCTAATAAAAAATAAAATAAACAAATACTTAAGTACTGAAATTTTTACTTAGTAGTTACTTCCACTAATCTGACTTTTGGATACTTAATAACTGACTTTTATGGATTTTTATCCTGGTTATTGGTCCCCTAAGTATTTTCTCGAATGTCCACGCGGACGAAGTCGCGGGCGGAAGCTAGTAAATAATAAGTGTCTGTTTCACAATCAAAAAGTTAGTTCTGAGTAGCTTAGGTACCAAGAACTTTTAGGGTACTTAAGATGATTAAGGTTTCTATACTTACCCTATTTACCCCCTGGGTTTGATTTTCGGAAAACTACGAAATGGGTTGCCTATTTGTTTTAACAAGTAAGCCTACAAAGTTTCAAGTTGAAATGTCTATTTTACCCCCTGATTTTTCATTCAAAACTTCACCCCTATTTCAACCTTTTAGGGGTTGAATCATGTTCAGCGTGTTAAACATCAAAATAAATGCCATTTTTGCAATCGTCATCCCATAAAACCTCCATAACGACATCCATATCGATTTTTAGGTTTATTTATTTCATTTTGACCGAGGGAGGGTCCTTCCACTTTCTACCGGCGATTTTTCAACCGGTGAATATTTTTTCCACATTCTACCGGTTTCTATTCCACATTCTACCGGCGATTTTTAAATTAATATTTAATTCCAGATTCTACCGGCAACCTATTCCTTTTTCAACCGGCAAAAAAAATAGTGAATTTATAGCAAAATTATTCTAATGAAACAATAAGAAATTTAAATAATTACACTTTTCTATTACCTAGACTGCTATATAATTACACTTTTCTATTACCTAGACCCGATGGCCGTTGGGGCGGAAAGGTTCTCGAATGACGACCGCGTGCCGGACGACGTTCCGTGGGCAGGCCCCCTACAAGGTGGACCGACGATCTGGTCAAGGTCGCGGGAAGCCGCTGGATGCGGGCAGCGCAGGACCGATCGTTGTGGAGATCCTTGGGGGAGGCCTATGCCCAGCAGTGGGCGTCGTTCGGCTGACATGATGATGATGATGAGACTGCTATAGGATCCAACAGTTAGTTTAGTGTTCTGGGTTTGCAAGTAAAAAAGGGTCCTAGGCACAATATAATAAAACTATAAACGAGCCAATTCTGTACAATGAAAAGAAATAGAAAAAAATACCTCCAGGGGTGAAATTAACGAAACAGATACCAAAAATATGGTTTTTAAATTTTTTGACTGTCTGTCTGTCTGTTGTCCGAGTTTCACGCAAAACTACTTAGCGGATTTTGATAAAACTTGTTTAACGTGATGAACATTTTCTATGGACGTAAAAATAACGATGGTCTGGTACACTTGATGTAGAACCCTAGCAGACCAGCTAAACTATAAGAGATGCAAAATAGAGCGTCTTCTAAGAGAAGTTGTTCTGCGTGATAAGTATTTTCTATTGAAATACAATAATCTAAAGCCTGGCACATCTGATGTCCTCCAAGAGCCCAGATAAAGCTTAAGATATATGAAAATAGCGCTTGTTTAGCGAATGAGCACTATCATTTTACGTATGTGATATCACAACTGCTACTTTTTACAAAGTTCTTATAATATCTTGAGCATTTAAATAAAAGATTTTCTTAAGAATTGATTCTCGTACATGACATGGATGAAACTTTTTTTATATAGCTATTGGCCCTCGGCAACATATAGGCTGTAGTTTATTTTGAAGATCGAAATAACTGTTTTTTATCTTACAAATTTATTTAATAACCCGGGATGACGTCGCGTCGTGTAGTCCACGCGGGCGAAGCCGCGGGCAGCCGCTAGTCACATTATAAGAAAAATAAGACTGAATAATTTTTTTGTAGTTTAATCTTTGATATTCTATTAAAATTTTAGTTTGTTGCTTGTATACCTACGGGTTTGAGAGAGGATATTTATTTAGTTATTATCATAAAGTATAGGTAATAAAGAACTGATTACTTACTATTTTTGATCTTTTTATTTATTTAAGTTGGCTCTCACTTCAAATATTTTACGTCTTTGATGAGATTTAGTTATCATAAAGTATAAGGTAATAAAGAATTGATTACTATTTTTGATCTTTTTATTTATGTTAAACCTACTTATGTATACCTACGGTTTTGAGATAATGATATTTATTTAGTTAACATAAAGTATAGGTAATATAGAATTCATTACTATTTTTGATCTTTTTATTTAAGTATGTTAAACCTAAGTACCTTTTACACCTACGAATTAATTAAATATAATTTCCTTTATTGTCTATTATACTTAACTTTCTAAGGTGCCGCCGGTTGAAAGTGGAAGAATATTTGTTGACCGGTAGAAAGTGGAAAAAATATTTGCCGGTAGAAAAATCGCCGGTTGAATGTGGAAGGACCCGGAATAGGGTCATTGCTCTCACGAAGTAAATAGTGCTCTCTCAAAGGTCGCACATTGGTTTAACATTAATAACTTGTCTTTAAACCCTAAAAAAACAAATTGTGTCAAATTCTCACTACCAAATGTAAGGAAGGTTGATTTAAGTATTAGTTTGAATGCAGATGCAGTCGAATTAGTTGACAGCACGAAATTTCTTGGTATTACCTTAGATTCACGACTACAATGGGATCCACATATTGAGGCCTTGTCGAGTAGACTCAGTTCAGCTGCTTTTGCAGTAAAAAAGATAAGGCTATTAACTGATATTGAATCGGCAAGACTTGTTTACTTTAGTTACTTTCATAGTGTAATGTCCTATGGCGTGTTGTTGTGGGGCTCAGCAGCCAATATTGGAAATATTTTTGTACTTCAAAAAAGAGCGGTACGCGCCATTTACAGCCTCCGCCGCCGCGATTCATTAAAGGTTTTGTTTAAAGAAATTAATATACTAACCTTAGCAGGGCAATACATCTACGAGAATATATTATATGTTAGGAAACATCTTGACTCATTCACTAAGAATAGTGATATTCATAATTTTAACACAAGAAATAAAAATAAGCTTGCCGTTCCAAGATTTAGACTTGAAAAAAGTAGAGGCTCTTTTTTGGGAAAAGGCATAGCATTCTTTAATAAAGTTCCACAAGAAGTAATCGAGCTGCCTTTGAATAAATTTAAAAAACATGTTAAAAAGACCCCAACAAGCAAAGTAATCCTATAAGGATTGATTATAAGTCTGCCTCTACTAATAACGTTCTTGTAAAGGATTTGTTGTAGACCCTTTTACTTATAATATAATTTGACAAGTCGTAATATACTCAAGGGCATTAGTTTTTATATATCTATCTTATAGCTTGCTACAAGACTAAAGTTTAAAACATTTATAGGACACTTTTACTAGTAATAGCATTTCACAAGCATAGATATTCTTAAGAGCTTTTGCTTTTATATCTCAGTCTTGTAGTTGGCTGCAAGAGTATCTTATAGGACACTTTAAAGAATAAGTCTCGTATAATTGTTTTTGGTAAGACTATATAGTCCTGAATAATATTTTGATCTAATAGTAGCATGTTGTAAGTAGAACAAGATTTATAACACACTTCTCTGAGATTACTATAAGTTTGAACTGCTATAGTTTTGTTTGAGACTTTTTTAAATCTTATTATACTCAATAAGAACGTTATGAGATCAAAAAAGCTAATGAACCACTAGATCAAGCACTTAACTAGTAAACATCTGCCATTTTGTAGATTTCTCCATCCTCTTGAGGAAATAAGTTTAAATATAAGTTATTGGAAACGATTCAAAAGGAGCAGTGGTTACAAAAGAAAAGTGATAAAAACGTATGATGAGTTAGTGAATAGGTGACCATTCAGAGAATAAATCCGACAAGATCAGAAAGCAAACAAAGCTTTTCCAGTGCGAATTCAGGTGAACTGGCAGAGGGTTCTGCATATTATTCTATAAGCAATATTTTTTCTTCCTCATCTCACCACTCAGAAGATGAAGAAGTTCCACATTGGAAAGAAGAACACCATTTCAAATGAATGAATGAATTCTCTAATAAATGAGTCCTAAAAAAGTGAAAAAAAACATTAGTGTAAATAGATTTCAGGGAACCCTAATTTGTTTCAAAATGGAGAAGAGTTATCTGGACTAAAACTACTACAAGCACTAATTTACCTATAATGGTTCTACAAAGTACTTAATGCAGTGCAATTTTAAAACATGGCGAATATACATAAGAATTTGATTAAATAAAAATTTTACAACATTGTACTATGTGCTTATTTTCGAGGGGCATTGGTGAAACTAACCAAATTACTATACATATTTACAGTAAAAATTAATTCCCCATCCTCCCATTCACATAGGTACTTAATAACAAATACTTACTACAATGTATTGTTATTTCTATAATAAAGCAAGTGTGTTTACGTATACAATTTAACTTTAATCACAAAATAACAAGGAACAATATTAACTTATAAAATTTACTTCTAAATACATTAGCTAATTACACTATAAACTAGATTGCATTAGTAAGATACTTGTGTAATATAATAATAAGTGCGTTTGTGCTTGTAATTGTTTAGTCTAGATTATTATAGAAGCAATTGCTTTTCGCGAACGCTTTCTCAAGTATGCTATAGGGCTTAGTGACATTCTTTAAGCTGGTTATAAGATAATTACAGAAATAATAGCTCCTATAACTGCGCCCAAATCCAGGTTTTTAGCATACTACAAGTTTCTTATAAGAGAGGTTAGAAGTAGTCTTGAAGATAGCTATAAGAACTGATTTTGCTAGTTGGGACGCTCTTAAGCAAAGGCTATTACAAAGTAGAAGAATATTTAAATGATCATAACGCATGGTTGTAATAATTTTAGTAAGTAACACTAACAATGTATAAAAGGAAAATATTCCTATACTTAAGTATGTGAAAACTTTCCTTCAGCATTAGCTTTTTGTATAAATTTTATTATTGTACCATTTTGTCTAGCAACGACATAATTATTTTGTAAATGCGTTGCTTCTGTTAAAGCTGATGAGTTTTTTTCGCCTGTTTTTCTTGTCAGTTAAAAGATGTCCATAACAGGTGGTAGGTAAAAAAATGTTGGACGATTCATAAGCATTAATTTTATTTAATCTATATGAATAAAAATTTATTGACTTTGAGTTTGAAAAAAATTTATCCTCTAAGGGGTTGATTTTCGAAAAAATACGAAATATGTTTTTGCTTATTTGTTTTACTTTCCGACCATAAGCCTAAATAATAAATTACATGAAGGACTTTCCAGATACAACATTTCATCCCCCTTTTCACCCCTTCGGGGATGGAATTGTCAAAAACGCTGACACAGGTAAATATTAATTTTCAATTGCCAGCCTAAATACAATGTTTGAAGATCCTAACTTCAAAACTGACGGACTTTCATTCAAACATTCATCCTCTAATTCACCTCCATAGGGGTGGCATTTCCAAAAATCCTTTCTTAGTGGATGCCTACACTGTATAACGTATCTATGTGCAAAATTTGAAGTCTCTAGGTTCAGCGGTTTGGGCTGTGCGTCAGTCAGTCAGTCAGTCAGGACTTTGAATTTTATATATACAGGGTGACAGTGAAACTCGACCTATTCCTTGAAAGGGGTCATGCTAGAGGTCATTAGCAACAAATTAAGACCAGTGAACCAGGGGTCAAAACTGGATGGTTACCGAGTAGTGACTAACGGTTCTTGGATTTTTTTGAAATTTTCCGAAATGTTACCAAAAAACATAAATTGTGATAAAACTACTCCACTTTAAACAGTAAATTGGTACTTTTCTGAAAGCTGAATAATTCGGGATCATTTTAAAAATATCGCTTTGCCAAAAATTACATAATCTCAGAAATAAAAGGTCTTTAGTAAAAATAATTTTTGTTTTATCTATTTTTCTCCAACTTTGCCGTAATTTTTTGCAAAATAACTGTATGGAAGTTAGCGTACAAATGAGTAAAATAACATACTAGTTTTATAAGCTTTACAAAAAGGTACTTAAGTCATTAACTTTCCCAACTGTCTTTAAAAAAATCAACAAAAGAGAGCTGTAGGTCAGACATTTCATTACGATTTGTAAACTGAATTTGGCTCGAAAAGTCGACAGTAGTAGTAAAACCATATCTGTTTTCAGTACATTTGAAATACTGTCATATTGACTGTCCCACTACTTTATAAAGACACTCAGTTACTGCAATTTAAAATTTTAAGCTTTCGGGATGCATTTTTTTAATTTGATTACAAGTATTAAGTGTGATGTTAGTGATAGGAATTCACACCGATAATAATGATAGGTGAGCGGTAGTAGGAAAAACTGATCGCGCCTAATACCTGTACTACAACTTGGTCTTTAATTTTTGTTTCGGTATTGTTTTTTTATAACATTTAGTTTTATTCACAGTGTTGAATAACACTGTTGACTTTTTGATATGGATTAAATGTACAAATAAAAAAGGAAAACTGAGAATAGTAGATTTCATTACAAGTGCGGAAAGTCTGTCATTGCAAAGAGTTCCGACAAATGTCTACCCGAGCCGAGGCGCAGCCGAAGGTGAGGGTTGACAGTCGGAACAAGTTGCAATGACGGTTCCGCACGTGTACTGAACAACTATTTTTAATACAGTTGCGAAAAAATTAAGCAATTTAATAAAATAATAAAACACAATAAACTCAACTAACTAATCGTAAAAGAATATAATATGCAGAGACTTTTTTTTTTGTTTTCTTCACCCATTCTGGGTTGGCAAAGGAAACTATGATCATACAGCCAAGGCTTCAGTAGAATTTTTTTATTGATATGAAATGAAAATTAAATTAAATGAGATGAAATGAAATGAAACCTAACAAAAGCAATCCGAATCCTACAGGAGCGCCTTTCCTTATTTCTCTCTTTCACCACATCGTTTTCCATTAAAGCACTAATTCCACCATAAAAACCTACCATACCTTACCTACCACAGTAAAAACCAGAAAAAACTAATTTAGATAATTAAGAAATAAGGTCCCTCATTTTCTTTTCACTTACTTGCGCAAACTCCTATAAGCAGATACTATGGTAAATAGTGCACGCCATACCATATTTAGTAATCTGTGGTCATACAGCCAATTTTATGTATTTTTTATATTCATAAATTTAATTTGGCCGATACTAATATTAATTTAATGTATAATTAAAATTACTTTTAAATCTGATATTGAAACAAATTAGTAGCTTCTTTTTAGAAATATTTGCATGAATCATAAAAACTTCTATGATTTTTTTTTTTGTAAAAACTTCGTGGTTGGTTTTTTCTTTTTAATAGACAATATTTTGACAGTTGGGAAAGAAAACGCACGAGTTCGGGAAAGGTAAAGAAAAAGTTCGAGTGTGTAATAGCCCGCATCCCGAACGCTATACGTCCCTGCAATACGCCACTTTTTGAGCAACTGTATTAAAATAGTATATTTCATTACAAGTGCGGAAAGCCTGTCATTGCAAAGAGTTCCGACAAATGTCTACCCGAGCCGAGGCGCAGCCGAAGGTGAGGGTTGACAGTCGGAACAAGTTGCAATGACGGTTCCGCGAGTGCACTACTTGAGTGCGACAAACGAATGTGCGATTAACGTTTGTGCGAAATAACTTTACGTCGATTACCTAAAACTCGAAATCACGCTAGTGCGAAACACTGATCTTCGACATCACCCTCGTGCGATACACCATTTTCCGACAGTAGTGCGACACTACGGTAGTGCGACAAACGATTGTGAAACAAACTCATTGTTATAAATAACACATATTACATACCTACATCTCCTCCTCGGTTTTAAATTACGTATATATACGATAAAACATGAAAATCACGTTTGATTTGAAAAAAATATAATTATTACATTTATTGTTTTTTTCAATAACATACTACATAAGACAGACCACACAAATATTTTCTAAATCCATTGTTACTTTTTTTGTAAATGGCTTTTAATTTTTTATTGAAATGTTAATGATATTTTTATAATTGAAATTTATTTAATGAAGTAGGTATATATTTAGGAAAGTCGACCCGTCTCCCACAACTAGCTCCCATTGGAGCTAGTTCACTTTCGATTTTTCATCTTGAGATATATATTTTTATAATTTAAAAAACAGTATTGTATCAAGTAGTTTTAAAAAACCTTCCAGTCGAATAACCTACCCTTAAAACGTTATAGATGAGGTCAAGACCAACAGTTTCAGTAACGTTGTGGCCTAAACTTAATGATTTTTGAGTTATTTGAGAATTACATTTCGAGAATCGTAAAAAAATAAGCAATTTCTGAATGATCTATCTTTACTAATTACTAATATAATTATAATAAAACTGTAAACGATCCAATTATGTATATTGAAAAGAAATAGAAAAAAATACCTTCTTACACGAAACAGATACCAAAAATATAATTTTTGAATTTATTGTCTGTCTGTCTGTCTGTCTGCCTGTTGTCCGCATTTTACGCAAAAACTACTAAACGGATTTTGATAATTTTTTTTTGTTATACGGCTATTGGTTCTCGCCAACATATAGGCTATAATTTATTTTGAAGATCGCAATATCTGATGTGGAACCATAGCAGTCCAGCCAAACTATGAGAGATATAAAAATACCGTCTTAAGGAAAATTGTTAAACGTGATGAGCATTTGCTATTGACGTAACAAGTTTGATTGAAGGTCTGGTACACCTGATGTAGAACCCTAGCAGCCAGGTTAAACTATATGAGATACAAACATAGCTTCATAAGAAAAGTAGTTTAACGTAATGAACATTTTCTATGGACGGAAAAATGTCGAAGCTGATGTGGAACCCTAGCAGCCCATGTAAAATAGCGCTGTACTAATATATTTTAAATAAATGAATGAAACAGTTTATTAGGCTAAAAAATTAAAAATGCTGCCAAAAGTCACTATTCTACGCGGACTAAGTCGCGGGCACAGCTAGTCATTAATATACATATTATCTCGAGCCCCTCCCTGTTTTGAAAGACACGTTAACTTATGTCGCTGGTCTCAGCTGCACCCACAGTCGCTACCACACTGGGCCCGCATTGCATTTTTTTGCATTCGCATGTGGATTGGTTAAGGAAAAGAAGAGAAGTTTCGCACAAGGATGATGTCGTAGATCAGTGTTTCGCACTAGCGTGATTTCGAGTTATAGGTAATCGACGTAAAGTTATTTCGCACAAACGTTAATCGCACATTCGTTTGTCGCACTCAAGTAGTGCACTCCGGTTCGGACGCGCACGTGTACTGAACAACTATTTTTAATACAGTTGCGAAAAAATGAAGCAATTTAATAAAATAATAAAACACAATAAACTCAACTAACTAATCGTAAAAGAATATAAGCAGAGACTTTTTTTTTGTTTTCTTCTGCCATTCTGGGTTGGCAAAGGAAACTATGATCATACAGCCAAGGCTTCAGTAGAATTTTTTTATTGATATGAAATGAAAATAAAATTAATTGAGATGAAATGAAATGAAACCTAACAAAAGCAATCCGAATCTTACAGAAGCGCCTTTCCTTATTTCTCTCTTTTACAACTTATTGCACTAATTCCACCATACTAAGTACCTACCACAATAAAAACCATAAAAAAACTAATTTAGAAAATTAAGAAATAGGGCCCCTTATTTTCTTTTCACTTACTTGCGCAAACTCCTATAAGCAGATACTATGGTAAATAGTGCACGTCATACCATATTTAGTAATCTGTGGTCATACAGCCAATTTTATGTATTTTTTATATTCATAAATTTAATTTGGCCGATACTAATATGAATTTAATGTATAATTAAAATTACTTTTAAATCTGATATTGAAACAAATTAGTAGCTTCTTTTTAGAAATATTTGCATGAATCATAAAAACTTCTATGATTTTTTTTTTGTAAAAACTTCGTGGTTGGTTTTTTCTTTTTAATAGACAAAATTTTGACAGTTGGGAAAGAAAACGCACGAGTTCGGGAAAGGTAAAAGAAAAAGTTCGAGTGTGTAATAGCCACAAATTATATAGACTAGTACAGATAGGAATCAAGCCTTATAGCGGCCGTTTGTTAGTGAATGACGGACCCCGATTAGAGTTTGACAACATAGTGCTGCCAGAACTATCGACACCCTTGATTCGTTATCGATAGTTGTGCAAATCATCGACGTTTACTAGGGTTGTGGTACAACCCTAGTAATATATTATTTTAAATTCTGCTCAAATAAAAAACACATTTGATGAAAGAAGGCATTTATTACTTGACAATCTTGACATTATAATTTTATCAAATACAAAGTACATAAGTATAAGTTGAGATTTATACAAGACAAAGAATGAGAGTAATGAAATTACTTACTAAATTGACTTTATAGATAAACTAAGAAATATAAATTCTTTATCAGCCACAAGAAAAATTAAACTGCTTGCAAATATTTTTTACGCACAAATGCTAATGCTACTTTTCCTAGTAGTTTTATTTAGTATCTGCCATTTCATTATTTACTTTTATTATCACTTCCAATGCAAGACGCAATAACTTATTCTAATAGTTAAACATTTAATGCAGTAAGTAATCAATATAGCAACTAACAGCAGTAATTTGCACCATAATTCTGATTTGATAACTTATTACCGCAAGAATAGGCAGACACGGGCATCTTCGCAGCACTCCACGAACCTCGTTGAGACTCAAGTTATCTGAAAAGATTAGATTTGGTTAATATAGATTCTACATATTGTTACTATAATCTGCCATAACATTTTATAAACAAATAAGTGATAGTTAAACTGAAAAGTTTGTAAATCAAGAAAGAGTAGTGTGTATAAAGCACATTTTGTTTGTTGTGCCGCTATGCACAAGTTATAGATAATCAATGTTTATAGTTAATAACTGTTATTAAGGTCCGGTTGCTCGAACATTTAACTTTTGTCAAAATTGACAAAAGTTAAATTTTAACTGTTGTCAATTTTGACATCGGTAAAAGAAAAATATGTTGATTATCTCAGGGTTAAAAGTGTTGTCTGTACTATTTTATTAACCTTCCCTTAATTACTAATGTCAAAATTTAAACCACCCCCACCCTATCGGTTATTTTGACCGCCGTTAAATCTGTAATTTGACTGCTCGTTAAAGTAACCGCTGCTTCAACAACGCTTTTTAAATTTGACCGCCGGTTAATTTTACTTTAACCATAATTTAACCCTATAGTTAACGTAACTAAGCTTCGAGCAACCGGACCTAAGTAGATAAGCTTTGTACATAGACTGATGAGAGATAATATATATAATTAAGTAAGATCTAAGATAGTAGGTAGCAGTAACAGTTATAACATAGTCATAAGACAATCACAATAAACCCTCATTCGTACCGCCAACAATCATATATTATCCCACCGGTACATTTGTTATAATTCTGTTCTGTTTGTCAGAATCAGAAATATGAATTTGATGATAAGGCATTTCAAATGTTTTGACAAAGTTATTGAATTACTTTCACTGTTATTTTCTCTTGACTTGGTATTAACAACTTCACTAAATAGAAACTTGTTAAATGTGACAACTGATTATTTAAATTTAATCCCAAGTAATCTACTGTGCTTTATCATTATCACCATATGATATCACTTCTACATGCATATTGAAATAAGGTATTAGGAAGGTTTTTTTTAACAAGACTAATCAATAATTAATTACACATACCTACTTACATTCATATAAAAAGAATAAACAAACATTACCTACCTTTCATTCATAACTTCTTCTTCAACATGTCAATGACAAGTACAAAATCATATGTTGTTGGCCCAAAACTGTGCCACTCTCAACGCGTTATCTGCAGCCAACATGAGGTCCTCACGCGTGCAGGTGTCCGGGCGTGCAGAGCAATCAATGAGGTGGGCCATGGTCTGTGGTGTGTAACCACACCTGCACGCGAGACCCGTGTTACTGGTGAAGCCCCACCTGGACAGGTTGTCTTTACTTCGACGAACTTGGGTACGGAGTCTATTTAAAGATCTCCATAATGATCTGGGAAGTTCAAGGCCAAGAGGGAGCTTTTCCTGGATGAGCACATATGGGTGTGGAAGGGTAGCAGAGTTTTCCCACAGTTTAACTTTGGTTAAAGAGGCCTCCGTGGTGCCAGGCATGACGCACTTGTAAAAATTATTGCGACTCTTTTAACCTTTGATAAATTTCATTACTTTCTGAGAAACCGAATCTTCTTTACTCCGGTTAAGTTGTGAACTGTATTTTCTTTTGTTTTGGTTAGTTTTAAGAAATACAAAGTTGCCTCTTGGAATTACCTAAAACAACAAAACTCAAATTTAGGTTAATGTAATAAATAATTGATACATAAAACTACGTAAATAGATTTACTTACGTGTACCGAAGGCATCTTCGAATAATGTATCCATATTTCTGTAAAGAAATATCTGAGAAAAAGTGGAAAAACATCTAAAGTATACTAGAAAACCGAAATGAGTAAAAAAAAAACAAACTAAATAAACGTCATCTTGAAATTCTTGAAAAAGTGACAGCCTTAATTTTAGCCAATGGGGGCACCCCAACAAAATGGCGGTCTTAATTATAGCCAATGAATGGGTATCGGGGCTACCGGCCACTAAGTTTTGACCTATTCTATGGGTGATTCCAACGCCTGGTAATAGCCCACATCCCGAACGCTATACGTCCCTGCAATACGCCACTTTTTGAGCAACTGTATTAAAATAAAATTTACAAATAAAAAAGGTAACTGAGTGTCTTTATTAACTAGTGGGACAGTCAATATGACAGTATTTCAAATGTACTAAAAACAAACATGGTTTTACTACGTTACTGTTGACTTTTCGAGCCAAATTCAATTTACAAATTGTAATGAAATGTCTGACCTACAGCGCTTTTTTGCTTGATTTTTTAAAGACAGCTGGGAAAGTTAATAACTATTGTACCTTTTTGTAAAGCTTATGAAACTATAGTATGTTATTTTACTAATTTGTACGCTTACTTTCTTACAGCTTTTTTACAATAATTTACGGCGAAGTTGGAGAAAAATACACAAAATAAAAATGATTGTTACTAAAGAGCTTTTATTTCTGAGATTAAGTAAGTTATGCGCATGCGGTATTTTTTAGAATAATCCCGAATTATTCAGCTTTCAGAAAAGTTCTAATTTTATGTTTAAAGTGGAGTAGTTTTATCACAATTTATGTTTTTTTGTAACAATTCAGAAAATTTCTAAAAAATCGAAGAACCGTCAAAACTCGGTAACCATCCAGTTTTGATCCCTGGTTCACTGGACTTAATTTGTTGCTAATGGCCTCTAGTATAACCCCTTTCATGGAATAGGTCGAGTTTCACTGTCACCCTGTATAGATATTATTTAGTTTAGGTGGTAATATTATTCCAACATTTTGTGGCAGAATAGCGAAAGCATGTAATTGTCAGTGCCGTAAATAGTCTTGTGACGGGACGTCCTCGTCGGCCAGTGGTATACACTAGCCGGAACGTCGGAAGTCACCGCCCAGTATTTAATTTGTAGATTACAGGGACTTGACTTTTTATTGTAAAGGTAGTAATAAAGAAACGTATAGGAAGAATAGGAAGATTAGGAAGCATAGGAACTGTAACAACAAGATAAAAAATACATGAATAACAAAAAGTAGGTAGGTAAGTAGGTAGTAGCAGGGCCGGATTTAAGAACTTTGGACCCCTAGGCTCAGTATGTGGTGCGGGCCCCCCTTCTATACAATTGACAACATTGCATTTTTTGCAAGGCAGTAAAATTCGAAAACCATTTCGAGATTCGAACTAATTAAACATGAAACACATTTTTTTAGATTTTTTGGTCGCCTATTTATTAAAATATTTGAAAAATGTATAAAATTATCAAAGTCAGGCCTCCCTAGCGTGTATGCATTTGTCTGGAATCAATCCATAAGAAGAAAAGGAAACAAAGTAAACAAACAAAATATGTCAAAATTGCTGTCATTTTAATAGTGATGCATGCTTGACTCATTTATCGACTTATTATCGATTATTTTCAATGACCAATGAGGAAGCTTAGTATAATTTAAATTGGTAGTAATACTGAAATGTCTTTGTTTTATTATTAAACAAACGAAGATTTTAAATAGTACTTACACAGCACCTTGTTTAAAGTATTGAGCAAGTTACAAGCTTACAAGTAATGAAAAGTATATCATTTCAAAAACTACAGTTGTATATCACATTTGAGATGAAATTAATCAAGTGTAGCGTTTTTTTATTGCATCTGACTAAATTGAAATAAATAATCCCTTTAAACAAAAATGCTATTATTATCGACACAAAATACTAGCTTACGTGCTACATCTCTACGTAAAACATCATGTCATGGACATATTTTTTTTAATTGAATGTTAGAAAAAGGCAGGGTTGAGGCTAAGGAATCGCTTATATAATGCCTGATATTGTACTTACGTACTTCTAGAATATACTATTTTCAATTAATTATTATCTCAATATATTATGAAAATAAAATGAAAAAAAAATACGGGTTCCCTCAAAAACGATAAACTTTCATTATATCCATCAAACAAATACCTTAAAATTTTGAAAAGTTGTCAATTGGTAATTTTGGTAACAAGTATTTACTAGTTATATGATAATCCCAATATCATTATAGTTTGTAATAAATAATCTACTAAACTTCTAAGTTTTTTTTACCGACTTCCAAAGAAGAAAGAACTGTACTCGATTCGACTGTATATTTGTTTGTGTTTTTTACGTCAATTCAATGTGATTTTTAGTACGAGGGTAGATTGGGAGCTGGAGAGTGATATAGGCTATTGTTTATTCCGGAAAAATATCACATTCCCTCAGGATAACATCGTGTAGTACACGCGGGCGAAGCCGCGCTTTTTAATCTTTAACATGATATTAAAACAAAAGTTTGTGCATCCATCTTTCTTAGCTCTTAACTTTATTATTTTTTTCGTAGTCTGATTCAAACTGGATTAAACTTTTGAACTGTATAACCTCGTTGCCTAAACTGTCATCTTCATACATCTCTAGTAATTTTCTACTGTCTTGCTGCTAAAATTTCTTCGTCACACACGCTCTGTGACGAATTTGTTGAGGAACACAAAACTTTTACCCAAAATTACGCTGTACTGTATTGCAATGTGATTCTTAATCGATTAGGTTAAAAGGCGAAAGAAGCATGTCTTTGGTTGACTTTGTCTTTACTGCCAAGCCAGTGCCAATGCCGTATATTTAAAATATAAATTGATTTTTTTTATATTTGGAAATGTGGCGCGGGCCCCTTTGTGGTTTCGGGCCCCTAGGCTGCAGCCTATGTAGCCTGTGCTTAAATCCGGCCCTGGGTAGTAGTGGATATGATGATGAAAACTTACCCCTTTCCAAGGGTCAAGGGTTCCACTTATTTAATACTATTACAAACAACTCAAACTGGTATAAAAAACTGGTAATGCTCCGAGAGCTCTGTACGGCTTGGTGATTTTAGTAGAACTGAATCAAAAATGATGAACAGGACACGTGAAACGAAGATTTTGAATTTGAATTGAAAGAACAGGATAGGATTCGATAAAATTAATGGCCAGTATGTAGAACTAGATGGAGTTTCCAGCCATCATAGAGTTTTTAACCATCCATAATGACTGGTACGAATCGACATCGTTACAGTCTTTTCTGCGCCCTGTGCAAGCTTTAATTTTCTTTTAGCGCCCCTGTTTTTTTTTAGATATTATTGCTAGAGCAATGCTATGTATACTTTATTTCATTCAGGGTGATAATTTTGGAATAAAAAAAATGATTTTAAAGAACTGATGTGTGCAAACAGACGATCCGTCAGAATTTAATAGACGTTTTTGATGATACTGGCATCTAGGTACGTATGTGTTGGAATCGAGCACTAGGGGCGCAGCGGGAACTTATCAGGAGCAAACCGAAAATATAATAGTCCTGTCTGCGGTCTGGTAATTTAATTCTTGCGCCCCCCAGAGTCTACGCCCTGTGCCTGGGCACCGGTGGCACCGCCCTATTTACGGCACTGGTAATTGTGTTCAATATTTGTTTGTTATTTACACTATGTGCCTGCCTACTTCCCTTTGAGATCCAGCGAATGTAAATATTAATTTTATGCAACTCGTTCACATTTCCCTAGGTATTATATTTCACAGTGCTACACACAGGTGATCTGTGCTTTATTTCCACTCTCACTTGAAGGTAGGGCAGGCGTACCGGTTTTGGCCACTGTACCGGTATTGGCCACTTTTTGCTCTAAAAGTTTTCTAAACAACTTTTAGCCATTTTTGATAAAGGCAATTGAAATAAGGTATTTTAAGGTAATAATAACAACCGTTAGAATTCCTTATGTCATAAGATTTTTTTTCAATAAATTCCATTTTCTGTTTGAAAAAATGTTTTGTATGAAAATTTTTAGAATTTTTTTTTTAATGAAATACTTCATAAACCTTTGTTTTTTACAATAAAATTGTTCTTTTGCAATTGACTGGTTTCTAGCGCATTAGAATATATTGATTTTACCTGGGTTTGGCTTTTATTTTTCGCAATACTTACAAAAGTTTAACTATCAGTAAGTGGCCAAAACCGGTACATTTGGCACCTCTCATTGTGTGTAATATAAAAAAAAACTATTTTACTTTTATAAACTTGAAAAATGTACTTTTAAGGGTAGATAAATTATCTATAATTTAAGATATAATTTGTGTCTTAAACACCTAAGACTATTTAGTACTTAGTGCTTAAAAGTGAAAAAATCCTTAAAGTGGCCACAAAGGGTACCTCTGCCCTACTTAATAAAACCATTACAAATGAAATTGATTTATTTCATTTAGGCCATTACAAGCACCTATGAACTTCAATAAGCGTGCACTTAACGCATTCAACGCCAAAAAACAAGAAACAATAGTATATTGTATTACAAGGGAGCAAAATAACATATTTACGGCGAGGGATTCAATATACGTCGCTCGAGGTGAAATAGTAGATTGTATTACAAGGGAGCAAAATAATATATTTACGGCGAGGGCGCTATTTTGAATCCAGAGTGCAGTGAAAGATTCTAGAGTAGAATCTCGAGCGCAGCGAGGGATTCTAAAGTAGAATCCGAACGCAGTGAGGGATTCAATATACGCCGCCCGAGGTGAAAATAATTTTGCGGCCGAGTAATACACTCTGCTTTTCATCCCCCTCTATAAGAAAAGCAGTAAAGGCAACTCAAACTACCTACCTTTCTTTGTCGTTCGGATACATCATAGCGCTAGTCGGGCAAGAAAAAAAAATTGAGTTTTGAAATAAAAAAAAAATTAAATAAAAAAAATATATGTCCATCAGATTTCTTATAAGTATCTCCGGGGATGCCGTAGGGGGGTTGAAAACTTTGTTAGATTTTAGCTACGACTCACCGTTTACGAGATATTCTCAATTTTATAAAATTCCGTTTTTGAAAATTTCTCGGTCCCGAAAAAAGTCCCGGCCCCATACAAAATCAGTTGATTTTTTTTTAAGTACTGCACACCCTTTGCTACACTCCAACCAATACTTCTTTAATTATGTTCAAAATTCAAATCTCATTTATACCCTCTTGTCATAACAGGTAAAAAATGAATAGTTTTGGACCCTGTTATTAGATAAACAATCATCGCTTTTCGAATCGATGGGATGAAAATAATTTTGCGGCCGAGTAATACACTCTACTTTTCATTTCCCTCTACGAGACGCACCGTTTTTGAGATATTCTCGTTTTCATATTATTTTCTTTTTTTTAAATTTTGCAAGTCCCATTCCCAACCAACTGTAACCAAATTCAGTTCCATTCTTAAAATTCTTTTCCACCCTAGGGTGAAACTGATAGTATTGGACCCGCTGCTCAGTTTAAATATAAGTACATCACTTTCCGAATCTGAGAGATGAAAAAGAATTGTTTTATATTACCTTTCTGTTTGTTAAATTGGTAAGAAAGGTCCTAGAACACAATATTCATTCACGTTTGAAAATTAAAAGGAAGATGAAATTTCAGTACAGTGATTCTTGAAATTAAGGTCGTAAATAGCGTCGAATCAAAGCCTTTCATTACTTCACATAATCAAAGGAGTGTGTGTTTAGGGTCGAGAGGGTTAATGAATTATTACAAAATGCTGTGAAGAAAAGGCAATTTGAACTTTGGAAGTTCCTTCTATTTCTTTATAATAAACTTTCAAAAATTGAATGAAACTGACGTTTAAAGCTTTCATGGAGTACTTAATAGCTTCGATCAACAATAGTAGGTACTAGATGAAGGCTCACGTACTAAATGAAAACTTTATAAGGACAAACTGACTTTTTTTAAACGGAGAAAAAAGTTATTTAAATTTTTACTTTTTTGCATTCACAATGCAATTTTTATGGTTGAAAAATGAAAAATGAAGTATTAAGAAAAAATCGACCCGTCTCACAACTGAACTCGTGTCACTACAGTGACTCTTGAAATTAGGGTCGTAAATGGCGTCGAATCAAAGCCTTTCATTACTCGACATAAACAAAGGAGTGCGTGTTTAGGGTCGAGAGGCCCGTCTCAATGAATTATTACAAAATGCTGTGAAGAAAGGGCAATTTAAACTTTGAAAATTCTTCCTATTTTCATATTAAAATGAGCAAAAAGGTATTCGTTTGGGTTTGGATCTTGTCTATTTTGGCGTTGTAGGTTTAGGACTGTTTGATGAAAGAGGATTTACTTAATTTGATTTTAATTACACGAGGAGCGGTTAGCTTTTTATTAATTAAGTAGGTAACTAGATAGATAACTCGTGTATGAAGAAAAATTTGGCTTCATGGAATCATATTGTTGGTTGCTACAAACGAAGGAGTTTATAAATAAGTATTTTTCGCTTCCTAATTCAGACAACAAACCCTGACAAGATTTTTTTATTTTCACACACGGCTGCCTAAAGAGTGTATTCTGTTTAGGGTTAGGTAATGTATGTATGTGTGTATGTATGAGAGTTTCTTTATTCCACCATAACTTTTGAATGCTTTAACGGATTTTAATGAATGAGGTATCATTAGAAACGTTATGTCAGCTCAAGAAACACTGGCAATTTTTTTGATATTCAATATAGCGGACGTGTGACGCCATAAAAATTTAATTGATTTTTATAACTTTTCAATTAAAGCAATATGGGTATCAAATAAAAGGCCTCGATGAGTACATTTCAAAAGCATATAATTTATTTACATAATAACTAAAAGGAATCAAATAATAATACACAATTTAAAAAAAATTGCACTCCGGGAGTGCCGGCAGAAGTGAAAAGGGCTCCCGTGACTTTTTCACAAAAAAAGGAATTTGACAAAAAAAGAAAAACGTACGGACTGTATTTGAACCGATGTCTTCTGGCTTCGATGCCGCCCGTTTTCTAACCAGAGCTATTACGGCTTCGGAAATGGTGGCGAAATTTGCCTACGTATTCTAATGACTAAATACCGAATTATATGCAACATAAAACGCTCAAAATATGCATGCAAAATATGCAAGTAAAATAACTAAAATATACACGATTGTATTACAAAATATACCTACTTAGGTAACAATTAAATTTACAATTTGCTAGTTATTTCAATTTTTAGTTTTTTGCATTCACAATTTAATTAATTTGTATTACTGAAAAATTGAAAATGAAGTATTTTAGAAAAAAATCGACCTGTCTCACAACCAGCTCCGATGGAACTCGAACCCACGACCTTTTGCTCTCCGGGCGACTGCCCTAACCTCTGATGACTGTAACGACTCCGTAGCTTAGAGGTTAGAGCAGTCGCCCGGATAGCGAAAGGTCATGGGTTCGAGTCCCATCGAAGCTGGTTGTGCCTTACACTGGCAAACAGCCAAAGCCTCTGCACTATCGAAGTCATCGGTTACACCCTTGATGGCGTTGAAATGTTCATTGTAAAATCGCCAACGTGTCACCACTGGCTCAGGAGGTACATTTAGCAATTTTTCTTCGTCCGAAATGTGCACGCTAACGCTTGCTCGGCCGCGCGCGATACACTTCACGCGGACGCAGCGGCAGCCGGCAGTGAACTGTGAACTCGCGAGCGCCCCGCGAATCGAAAATCACTTAAAATTCAATTAAAAATGAAATAAAAAGAAATTTAAACTTATGACGGCCGGAATCCCTGGGCTATTTAAAGACAATTATTTTCGTATATTTTTCATTAACTAAAACCAAGTATACTGCAAGTAATAGGATATTTGGATTATAATTAGACGTATGTTCGGGATTTTATTTGATACAGTAAAATATCACTTATGGAAAAAAACGGCCGGAAGTACTAGATAAATAACAGTCAAATAACATTTATTTTTTCCAAATTTTGATTACTACAGCAAGTAATCCATAATTTAAAATACCCTATTTTCGGGAATCGGCGCCTTAATTCGAGTAGGCGCCTTAAGGAAGCGTGCTTAGCGATCGGACGCCCCGTCCCACTACGAGAGACATTTGAACGATGAGCCGGTCCTAACTAATGACGTTGTAACAGTTTTTCGATCTACGAATTTTCGATCTAACGGTCACGTGATGTCCTGACTCGTGTTTAAATTTTTTTACCCATCACCAAAAATGCACAACGCCGCTAAAGAAGTTTTCACTTCAAAAATTAAAACACGACTGCCAAAATCGACCTAAACAGTTAAGAACCAGGTTTCACTGCAGTCGCGGTACCATGCAGTGGAATACTGAAAGGAGACCGGCGAGAATCGCCCTAATATTTTACGAAGTCGTACACTTTCAGAAACATGAAAATTAAGTTAATTTAAACTCCTACAATAAACTTTTACAAACGCCTGATTTATTAAAGAATGGAATAAAAAGATAAATAATTTTCAAATCGCAAATAATTGACTGAAAAGGGCAAAATAACATTAAAACACTTCATAAATCCGTTTAATTTGACGCTGTAGTCATGTAAAACAAGGTCATTTATTATTTACTTATTATTAGATACCTACATCAAAGAAGGTTTTACATAACATTAATTAAAACTAATGAAGATCCGCACGCAAAGCTTAGCGCAGATGGCGCCAGCAGCGGCAGCGGTGCGATACTTACCTATGTCTTTATTAAAATAATGATTCCTTTCGTTATTTGTCTTTGTTATTACCTACCCATTCATCTATTTTATCATTCATTTTTTATTAGTAAATCATTATTTGCGTTGTTTTTAAATAAAATGTATAAATGATTTTTACCCTAACCTCTATTTTTTTAGGTTATTGACCATATCTCTGTTGTCCCAACTTTAAAAGCATATAAACAATTAACTTTTCACTTCTCATGCTCGTAAAGTTCGTGTTTATGTTGGGTACAGGCTGCATAAAATCGCTTTTTATGCTCTAGTGCATAAAGTAAAATCTTCGTCTAAGTCTCAGACTCTAAGACAAAGGTCGTCAGGTAAACAGTCACACACGCAATTAAACTTCGTTAAATAAACTTGTAATTTCATTCTGTTTCTTTAATTTTGTACACAATCCATGTTAAATTACTTACTAAATTAATAAAACTAGGCAAAATTAATGAGTTTTGTAAGAAATAAGTATTTTAAGAGCATTATGGACTACGATCTATACTAAAGTCACTGTGCTGCCACTGCTACATATAAAAAAAAAGAAAGTCTTCCCGCCAATATGGCGAAGTCTTTATTAATGTTTTTCTTTTTTGCAATATTGTTATTTATTTTCCTCACACTCGAAGTGAAAAGCAGAGTGTATAACTCGTACATAAAACCCATTTTACCCTCGAATTGACTATCCACCCTCGCCTACGGCTCGGATGGATATATACGTCTCGGGTAAAATGGTACGTTTTATGCACTAGTTGTACAATCTACTATTTTTGTTAGTCTAGCATAGTTCTTTAAGTACCATTCGATTTTTTCCATGAACAAGACCTATAAATAGAGGTCTGAAAACACATAGAAGTTCGCCAGTCTCCTTTAAAAAAAGGTCCCCCTGACTGCAATAAAACCTTGTTCTTTACTGTTTAGTTCGATTTTAGCAATCGTGTTTTTATTTTTTAAATTATTAATTTTTCTATCTAGCTTTCCACCCGTTGCTTTTCCCGCGTGAACTAGGTATTCGTTCGAATTTGGCAGTCGTGTTTTTAATTTTTTTAACTAGTTATGTATTGTTATTGATATTAGTAAGATTCTTACTGACTACTACTGATAAATCTGTTAAGCGATATTAAAATTTGTAGCTGCCTATCAATCAACTGTCAAACGACTGCCCGTTACGTCAAACGTAGAAAAATTATAATTTATGAGGTTACATTAGAAAGTTAATATGGTCGTCTTTCTTAATTTTTTTAATTTTACGCGCCACTTTAATTTTTATTTTCTTTCGTACAAATGTTCTCCTTACAATAACAAACGCAACAAAAAAGAATTATCTAATTTAGTGCAGCTGAAGTGATGCGCTGACAAACATCCATTATAATATATGATAGATAAACACCCAAGCTCCATTAAAGTTAAAGCTTCATTAAATCTATTGCTGTCACTTTTTATTTCTTGACAACGAAAAGTGACAGCAATAGACTTAATGAAGCATTAACTTTAATGGAGCTTCCTGCAAGTGGGTGAAAGACTAATAAAAGCTTGTTTTAACTTTTGGTGTTGTCTGTTTGCTTTAATACACTCAATAACGAATTTTCGAATAAATATTGTTATTTGTTTATCTTTCCCAATATCGGTAAGTGGTAAGCGGAACTTTATACAGCCATATACCTATACAAAATCAGTTTTTTCTTCTAAAAGTTATGAACCGTATATCTTTTGGAGTGTACGTAAATTATATTGCCTAGAGATTCGATAATACATTTTCAAGTAGCCGAGAGAAATACATTCGATTGAGGAGGGCACGTTTTTACACGACTGCCCAAAGAGTGTTATTATTTGCTGTTATTCTCGTATTTCATTTTGCGACAAGTCGGGAACGGTTGTGTGAGTGTGAGAGTCATGGAATAATATCCTATATCTGTTTACATCCTTATAAATATGGAAATAGACTGTTATTTACGTTCAAAAACCTTGCTGATATTGTAATGCTTGTTGATGGTAAATATTTTTCTACCATGTCGTAGAAAGTGATAATTTTGCAGTTAGTAGATAAATTTCAACCGCCTGTGTGGTCTAGTGGTTCATACCACCGGTTATAGACCCAGAGGTCCCGGGTTCGATTCCCAGTGGGGTTACATATTGTATTAGGTTTGGTTGGTGGAAGCGCACTACTCCCGGAATTCTCAATCACAGAGGAACTGGCTATCTTATTATCTAACTGCTAGAACATAATAATGCTGAAAACATCACTGTTATGGTGTCAGACTTAGATAAAATGGTAATAGCACGTGATAGCTAGCCAGGCGGACTAAGAACAAGGTAGGACTTGTTGACTTCCGGGAGTAGTGCGCTTCCACCTTCAGCCTCACATACGTTCGTTGTGTACATAAAAAAGATGGTACCTATATGTTTTAGTCAAAACTCATTACAAAAAGTAATTTTGACTGATCGTATTGGCTTTTAAACTCTAAATTAAAAAACTCAAGCAACACTGAAAACGTTTCGTGTAGAAACAGAAAGGTAAAACCGGACGCTGCCGAATGTTTACCGCAACAAGTTTGAGTTAGACCATAGCGTATTCAATGTTAAGTACATTCAACAACAAATCGAGTTAGTCATAACTAGACATCGGATTAAATGCACTAACAAAATGCCAAAATATGCATGCAAATATGCACAAAAAAGGCCGAAATATGCACTAAAAACGACTAATATGCCTAAAATATGCACAATACAAAATCAAAAAACCTTTATTATTTTTATATATTTTAATCAAAGATTGTACAAAAACAGCGAAATTCTCTTAAAATTCAGTATAGTTTTTGTGGCAATCTTAGAATTATATGGCAATATACAATTAAGCATTTTTCCAAATTTTCGAGCGCAAATTTGTGACGTTTGTCACCCAGTATCAATTTGTACGCCGAGAACGACCTCTCCACATCAACTGATGTCATTGGACAATATTTAAAATTTGGCGCAATTTCTGGAATAACCTGTTTAGGCAGGGCACGACCTGTGCCGTTGATATAGGCATTAATGTTCTTCAGGTCTTGAAGACTTGGGTTTTTGCGCAAAACATCGTCCAATTTTGTGCGAACCTTTTCTTTGCGAACTCGCGAGCCGCACTGTCAATGTCAGTCAGTCAGCCACTGCGCTCGCGCTTACACGTCATTGTCACACATGCCTCCCGCTCCCGCTACTTAACGAAATATGCACGATTGGGGAAAAAGGCTAAAATATGCACTATATGCAACGCCGTAATTAGAGAGTTTTATGCATTTGCATATGCAAACATGCAAATGCATATAATCCGATGTCTAGTCATAACCTTCAACCTAATAGGTAGATTAATGATTGGTCGAGGATCATGTCATGTCTCAATGTTTGCTACGACCAGCCTCCACTCTTGATTGAAGTTACATTGGGATTGGAACGAGTTACTGTAAAAATTTCAAAAATTTATTGCTTCTGCATTATTAACATTAAAGTATGCAAAGTAAATCGAGTTTCCTTACTTTTGCCCCACCCTGAAGTAGATGCTGGGTACGCCCATGATCATGTCTCAATGTTCGCTACGACCAGTTCCCTTAATCTTGATTGAAATTACATTGGAATTGGATCGACTTACTGTAGCAATAAATTTATTGCAAGGCTTCATAGATTTAATGTTTTGGCAACTCATTAATAATTAGCAATTGAATTTTTTTGAAGAGTAGGGCTGGGGTGCTACTATCAGCTGTCTTCGCAATATTGAACTCATATTGGGTTACTAATATTGGGTTCATTTCCCGGTCGTGTAAATGTAGGAAACTAACTTTTCAAATTTTTTTCGTGTCTGCGTGAACTTCCCTGTGCTTATTTGCCATTACAGACACAAATTGCTACTTATTATGGGTTTTGAGCGATATCTGTACTAATAATATAAAGAGGAAAGACTTGATATTTTGTTTGTTTGTAATGGCAAAATTTAAAAAAAAACTACTAGACCGATTTCAAAAATTATTTCACCATTAGAAAGTTACATTCTTCCCGAGTGACAAAGGGTATTATCCCGCTATTCCCACGAGAATGGATACCACGGTTTATGTTAGCTGATATCTGCCAACAGTATCTAGAGCAGCGTTTAATTCTCAAATACCGGATGGAACACTTAAAGCATTTTCCGGCTGAGTCGACAGTCTTTGCGTTGACAAGGGTTGAGGTTACTAGGTCCATGTACGATGGTTATGGGAGAACTTACGGTTGACCAATTTAGGGCGAAATTTGGTTGCACACATTCTATGCTGTCAGGATGCGTTTTAAGTTTAGCTGACACCGTCTGTTGTGACAAATGTAGGTATAGTGGCGATTACACTTACACTAGTTAGGGCCCTAATTCGGAATAAATTGCTTGTTTGGATTGCATAACTTGCTAAAGAAGAGCTCAAAGAAAGCAATCTATTCTAAATTAGGGCCCTTATACTAGTGTAACTAAGTGTAATCGCCGCTTATGAAAACACAGCTCTGCGGGCCGATCGCGGTAATTCTATGACGCATTAGTCAAGTGTACGTGCAGCTGACGTGCAGTTCACGTGTAAAACCGTTTTTGATAACGCGCATCTTTGACAGTGTTTTTTCTGTTTCGGTGATAATCTTTGGAACTAAAACAGTTTTCATACGACAGTCTGTTTTGACAGCTAATTTCGTATTGCAAGTGGCTCCTCTGTCACGGATGTCACCGGATCAGTCAGGATTGTAGGACTATAGGTTTGCGTGACGTGTGCGTCGTTATGTCATTACGGCTGTACGAAGTCAAACGTCAAGACCCAAACGCGATGAAGACGCGCTGCATAGAATGAGTCACACCAATGATTTTTGTTATCAGCATATCTAAAAAATTTGTTACTCGAGAAAAAGAATATGTTTTTATTTTTTTCCTATCTTCAAAAATGACTGAGATATTGAACGTTAAAGTACGGCCTCCGTGAAAAATTCAGGTGAGCCAATGGAATTAACGTGTGACGTCACATCGCGATTGAGAGTTGGCGCTTCCGTGTTCCTTTAGCTATTAGAGTTGCGCTCTCACGGTTTCGCAATAAATTTATTTATTTTTCTTATAGTCGATCAATGAAATGGTTAAGAAATTTTGTATTGAGCCCATGTGAAAAAACACCTTCAAATAATGTCTTATTTCCGTGAATAATAAATTAAATCAACTTTGGTAATGGCGGGCGGTATTCTGTCAATACATAAATAGCAACCGTCAATCTTCGATCAACAATAACACGAAGCCGTCAAATGGACAGTAGGTGACAGTTTTAGAGTGCGGCTGCGTGCGGTCGAAATCGAATACTAATCATTTCATCAATCATAACCTTAGAACGAAGAAGATGTACTGTAACTAACGCCAAAAACGAAGATTGCGCACGGACGGACTCTATGTAGGTACAGTTGGACGGAAATCACCCGCAGCAGCCGCAATCGGAGATGTCACTGCGACATAACGTCATCGCAATAGCGCGCAAGGAAAGCAAATTTACAAAAGCTGGTGAAACTTTACAACGCTGTAACTTTGGAAATCCTGGACAGATTTCGATGAAACAAAAACTAGTAATTTTTATAGTCATATTTTGATGTGTTGGTGTGACTCATTACGGCGATTGGCCCGCTGCTCCTAGCAACTCTGCTTCTGTGAAAAGTAGACGCACCCTTATAGCGGAAATACACGGTTCACTTTTGCCTTTCAATTGGATGATGCAACCAAATTGAACAATGTAAACGCCAAAGTGAATCATTCAATGTCAATGTGCGCCTGTATTTGTGCGTCTTTCAACCAAAGTGAATCAATTTGGTTGAAGCGTGTATTATTAGCATTACCGTCGCCGCACACGAGCCACAAACGCCGCCACGTGAAGCGCAAGAATAAGAAAAACAAGTGACGACTATGGTCGGTGGTGGCGGCGTTTTTTAGTGGCCCGTGTGCGGGGTTAGCACGCAATAATCGCTGTTAAGTGGTCAACCGGATTGTTCCTCGATTGTACACAAATACTTCACATTATTGATTCCGTAAACGTTTCTTTTTTCCTGCGGAACAAGTGTCCCCCACATTGTTTACTTGAGAAGAAAAACCAATAAAGGCTCTTTATTGTTTACGCCTTGCGGTTTAACCCGCGTGGTAACTGTTCTCGAGGGTTTAAGGGGATAAAATATAAATTGGTATGTGATTAAACTGATAACCTCCTTTTTTGAAGTTGGTTAAAATACCTTTAGGGATCCCCTTTCCAACACAACAAAAATCATTCAAATCGGTTTATAAACAAAGGAGTTATGCCTAAAGATACGGTAATAAATTCACAAAGTGGTAACAAAAACGACAGTATTTTAAAGATTTCCTGAAAACTACTGAACAGATTTCAAAATTTCAAAAAATGGGACCAACTTGGGAAAACACCTGATGTTATAACGTTTAAATCATTTCAATCGGTTCAGCCGTCTTCGAGTAATCGGTATCCTCCTCCTTTTCAATTTTTGAAGTCTGTTAAAAACCTAAAAAAACCACAAGCGTAAAGGACCCCTGCTACACCTGGCCAGCATTCTCGAGAAAATTAAACAAAATAGTGAAAGTCATTGGGCAATGGTATACCCTTAGGTAACGTAACTTTAGGGTAATGAGGGTGGATGTTGGCGGCACGGCAGGGTCGCGCGACCGAAGTCCGGAAAAATGAGACACAACACAATAGATTTTCCATTGTTGTGTGGTCCCATTCGGCCGGGTCGGCGTCGAAACGTTAAGGGGTTATTACAAATTCCTAAATTACCTTCACATATTATAAGCAAAACAATTTTAGCCAATTTTTTAATTTTAGCTTTAACTTCTAAGCTCCTAAGAGAATTTTTACTTGATTCCTTAATTAGATTCCTAAATAAGCAAAGCAAATTTATTCAAGTAAAAATATGTACTATGGAATTTGCTTTGTAGGAAAAATAAATACTTAAATAGAAAGAAATCAGACATTACCACAGTAGACCCCGAACGGGATTCGAACTTAACTCATGGATTTATTTTACATATATGATATATCTTATATAAGCCTTTTTTATTCTATTACAATATTTCCTATACCTAAGTATAGGAAATATTGTAAATATTATTGTGTACAGAATTTCATTGAAAATGCAAAAAAAATATTCAAAATCAATTAAATTGCTTTGATTATTTAGAAAGGTAATACCTTTCGTTTTTAGGGTTCCGTACCCAAAGGGTAAAAACGGGAACATATTACTGAGACTTCGATGTCTGTCTGTCACCAGGGCCCCAAGTCTGCTAATTTTAATTTAAATAAGATTCTATTGATATTCAATTGAGACTCAATTACGATTCCATTACGATTAAAACAAATTGGGTATTCTGTAAAAACTTGTACGTCAGCTCAATAGAATCGCAATTGAATCGTAATTGAATCGTAATGGAGTCTCAGTTGGATAGTTAATGGTGTTGCCTTCGGGTATGTATCATAATAACTACGGTCGTTTCGACTATGGTCGAAATAACTACGGTCAAAAGACCTACTGTTCAAAATAACTATTGGTCGTTACACCTATTTTTAAAATAACTAATGTACGAAATCACTACTGGTCATCTCACCTACGAACAACTCACCTACGGTTATTTCACCTACGGTTGATTGAACTACTGTTCATTTCACCTACGGTCATTTCACCTACGGTCAACTCACCTACACGGTTTATTAAGTTTAAAAATAGTGACTCATGTACAGACACGAGCAATAATATTATGTATACAATACAACAAAGAACTTTGTCACACTGTAGCGTTCCAAAAGAAAACGATCAGTGTCACAGAAGTCATTCAATATTGTAATATGACATAGTCCTATGTTGTATACATATTATTGGTCGTGACTGTATTGCTGTTAGGTGCGAGGAGCGAAGCGACGAGCATGTAAGGTTTACATGAACATACCGCGCGAGCCGAGCGAGCGAAGCGAGCGTGCCGCGGTAGCGGCCGGCGAAGCGCCAGAAACGACTATATAAAGTCCATTCGCTTAGATAGTGTCGCCTTTTGATCGCGCCGCCTTGGCACGTGCCGCTTCTTGTCAAAGGATGCCGCCGCATAAACAAAAGAAGCCGCGTGCGGCGTACACCCGAGGATGGAATTGGATTTTGGGATTCGGCATTTATTAAATTATATTTTCTTAAATAATCTATGTTTATTATAAATACAGGTGGTAATGACGGTTGTGACTTGTATAGCAAGAGCCACAATGCCGTGCGGGTGTACCGACACTATCTATCCGAACGGACTTTACATATTCCCATGCCGTGCGGGTGTACCGACACTATCTATCCGAACGGACTTTACATATTCCCATTTCCTATTAAACTGAAGTAGGGGGTAGGGGGGGTGTATAAAGACGATTCTGGCGGTTCGCCGGCCGCTACCGCGGCACGCTCGCTTCACTCGCTCGGCTCGCGCGGCGTTTTGGTCACTGTTCTAACCTAACCTAACCTAAAACGTCTGTTACATTTTGTTGGGTGGCAGGGGGCTTCGCCCCCCGAGCCCCTAGTCCCCCCTTTTGTTTTTCCCAAAAGATATAAAAATTTTGAAATAACAAAAATTTTTTTGAGCAAAAAAGTAAAAAAATATTTTTATATGTCCATCGGATGCTTCCTAGGTATCTCCGGAGTACCTTAGGGGATCGAAAATTTTGTTAGATTTCAGCTATGACGCACCGTTTTCGAGATATTTGCATTTTTATAAAAATCATTCTTGAAAATTTTGCAAGTCCCCGCTTCATACTAAAACAGTCAAAAATTTTATGTTTGCGACACCCTAACCAAAAAAAACAATCCAACGCGCCCAAATCCATTTAATAAACTTTCCAATTCATAAGCTTGTTGTAGGCGAGTCGTTCATAGTCGAAACAACCAGTAGATGAAATGAACATTAGGCCAATCGTCCGTTAGTTGAATCAACTGTAGTTCAATCAACCGTAGGTGAAATGAACAGTAGTTGAGTCGTTCAATAGTCATTACGAAAATATGTGAATCGATCGTTGTTATTTCGACCATAGTCGTAATGACCGTAGTTATTATGATACATACCCCATTGAGAGTACTGTCAAACAAATGTCAAATGAGAGTAGAATACCGATTAACTCCACAATCGAGCTACGATTGTAATACGATTGAAGAGCAGACTAGCAAATATTCCGATGGTAGTTCAATGGCAGTTCAGTCGTATACCATTGGTCTTAAGTTAGTAGCAGAATACCAAAAATGTCAAAAACCGCTATTGAGATCCAATTAAGATTCAATTGAACCATTTGTAAATTAGCAGACTTGGGGCCCTGGCTGTCACCGGGCTGTATCTCATGAACCGTGATAGCTAGAGAGTTAAAATTTTCACAGATGATGTATTTCTGTTGCCGCTACAGCAACAAATACTAAAAACTGAATAAAATAAATATTTAAGGGGCGCACCCATACAATAAACGGTGATTTTTTTTGCTCAATATTAATAATGGCAACAGATAGACGCTTCAAATGTTCACGGAATATTTAGTTGTATATTAACTTTAAAAATAAATAATTAAATAAATATAAAATAAATATTTAAGGGGGTTCCCATACAACAAACGTGACTTTTTCTTGTGTGCCGTTTTCTTCTCGATCTTAAATATAGTGTCAAATGTTGTATAGAAAAATATTGTACGTTATAAATAGTGTCTAATGTTGTATAGATAATGGTACGGAACCCTTCGTGCGTGAGTCCCACTCGCACTTGTTATTCTATTAAAATATTTCCCATACTTACAGAATTCAGTCAATCAATGTCAGTGGTCAGTGTTTCCTAAAAATCCATACCATACAGCTTAGGTTTTCGGTCGCTTGGGTCGCGTCGCGTGACCCTGACGTGCTGCCAATATCCGAATAGGGGGCTCGACTGTTACCTACTGTTATGTCAATATTTAATAGTGACATTCAAAAATATATTGAAGTATGTATAACAAAAGTAATAAGAAAAGTAAGAATAGAATGTAATAGATAATTCTTTATGTTATTTATGTTATTTGTGTGTTCAGTGTACACACTGAACACACAAATAACATAAATGGGCAACAGTAGTGGTACTGCGTACTGTGGTGGTTTCTGCTGAATTGTGACTAACCGTAATTTTAGCCATCTCTTTTTTAAGGCCCGTGGTATCGCCAACGACCTTGGGCATAGAAGCGTGGCTTAATTTTCCCGCCCACTACCCGCACCAAAACTGCTTAAACACACGTTTCGTCAAAACTATGTACTATTTTAGAACAAAATATCCTCAGTTTTAAGTTAAACAAGTTAGCAATCTTTTTTTTTTTTCCTGAAAGAAACGTGAAAATATCACTTGTAGTTTAGAAGCAATGTTTTTTTTAATAGTATCTTAAAGACTATGTTTTTTTAAAATGCTCAGATTGAAGTTTATATATCAATATTTAATATATATTCATTCTGGATTCATCAGTAGGCTAATTTATGAGTTATAGGGTCTCAAAAATGATCGTTTCACGACTCCATGCGCCATAAACGAAATTTTATATGGCGGGAGTATGGCGCTAAGCACGTCTGACGTCATACGTAGGTAGCGCTTTCCTTGTCTAATAAGAAAGTTTGATGCAAATGTGTAAATATGTGAAATATTTGAAAATAAATACCTGTGTTGTGTTGCTGATACTTCTAAAAATATTATTAAATTAATTAAGAAAAAAACCGGTCCGGTCCTCTATCGTTCCCCTATTGATTTTTCAAAACGTACCATAACGTTTTGAAAAATCTACTTTTCATACAAAATTCGATCAGCTGTTCGGACGTTTGAACTGAAAATCGATTTTTATCTTTTATCGTAAGTGGTAAAACAAACTTTGTTGCTTAAGATGTTAGTACCTACCTAATCTACTCCTGTGAGTTTGTAGGTGTTTTACAAATGACAGTTTTCTCGTTAAGCCAAGTTAATAACTTTTTATTTGCTAGTAATGCCAAAGGCGTAGCCTAATTTCGTTTTAGTGGCGAATCTGGTCATTTCGCATTTTTCCATGGGAATGATTAAAGTTTAGCGTAATAATGTATTCTAAATGTTGACTTGCGAAATTGGATGGTATCTCTAAACGGGGAATCGGTTAATACCTACGTTCAGTGGTAAACACCTAATAAGTGAAATCACTGTTAAAATCATAGTTGTAAAAAATATTTTATTTACAGATTTGGTCAATTCTGTTATATCATATAATATTGAACTTGGCTCTCATTTCATATTTATGTTTTGATGGGATTGTATATCTTTTTAAATCTCCGAATATATTAAGGGTCCCTGTAACATGAATATTCATGAAGTTTTATCGCTTGACCTACAACGGAGTCAAACCGCCGAAATAATCTAAATGTAGATTTTGTTTATGTGTTTAAAACAAATTCAGATTCAGTGTAAATACTCAGATTCTTGAAGGGTAACTCGGTGAAAGTAAATAGGAGTAAGACTTATACGCAATATTTGCTTAGGATAGTCAGAAATATTTACAAATATTTTAGGCATTGGTCAACTGACCAAATTGACCTTTACAATTTTAACTAGCTGACCCGGCAAACGTTGTTTTGCCATATAAATTATAGTATACTTTATTAAAGTACTTCGTATATTAGACAGATGAAAATAAATAATCACGAAGAAGTTTTATACGTAGGTGATAGATAAGTCAGCGCGCATGCGTGACTGGGGCATTTTTGGCCAGTAGGTACCTATTTTTTTTTTAATAATCCTAATTCAATTTTGATCGCGCACAGACGCGAAAGCGTTCATGGAAGATGACGACGACACGACAAACAAAACTATTTTCCATATAAAATTACCATTTTTATTACCTATTAATTTTCTGGAATAAAACGTAGTCTATGTTACTCTCCAGCTTCCAAACTATCCCTATACCAAAAATCTGTAATTATGGACATATGAACAAAACGACATAAAAATTGAGGACAAAATGACACATTAAAAGTCCTGTTTTCTTGGCCTGCTTCTATTGCCTTTAGATTCACTATTCCATTTTTGTCGTTGAGATTATCGGTTAAATGGGGGGAAGTCAGTGTTGGCCTCAGTGGTGAGTGTGCCAGCCAAGGAACTTTCTTCTATAAAAAGCCGAGAAATGCCGATTGTGCACACCTAGAAGGATCTAGGCTACAGGCGCACACTGGCCAGTCCTATTCACATCACGTCCCCGCCATCACTTTTAGAATGCCGCATCTAGTGATGGACTCACTAACCGTGAGTCGTCCTCCCTGGGCAATGTCAAGGTCCGAATGGAGCTCCCCCATTCTGTCCGTCTCCGGACTCCGTTGTACCGTATGCACCAATGGCTTCACAACGGTGGAAAAGAAGAAGGCCTCTCGTCGTAACCTGTGCGGCACTGCCCCGACTGGACACATCCACCTGCTGCGGCCGGTTATTCCGACAACGCTGGTGTATGTGTTCCGGCTTCATTACTCCACCAAACCTGAAGACATAGTGGAGTACATGAGAGTAAAGACCAAATTTACTCTGAGGGTCGAGCGGTTAGAGTCTCGCCACAATGTGAATTTCAACTCATTTGTGGTGAGAGTGCCGACCGATCACCTGTCGACCTTCATGAAAGAAGATTTCTGGCCGAAGGGTGTCTTGTTCCGCCGGTTTCGAGGTCGGCTGCTGGACACTGCATTGCGCTACACGTCGCCGTCGACACTACGTGTTAATAAATAGATTTTTTAAGGAATAGAATATTATTTTTGTATGTTAGTCTGTAAGGTATTTATTATATGGGCCATATATTGTTATACTAATATTGTTGCCTGAAATAAATGGATTATTGTTATTATTATTATTGACCGGCACCATCAATTTTTTTTATTAATGGTTTCACAAGTGATGAGAGACCCCCTACGTCCGGAGTTCCGCAAGGCAGCGTGCTCGGCCCAACTCTGTTCCTTGTTTATCTTAACGGCCTGTGTAATTTGCCTTTACCAAACTGTAAAATAGTGGCTTATGCCGATGATACAGCGATTCTTGCACACGGGTCAAGCTGGGAGGAAGCTCGAATTCACGCGGAACATCCCCTGAGAATTGTTATTGCTTGGCTCTCTGAAAATCTGCTTCAACTCAACCTCAATAAAACCGCATTTGTCACTTTCGCGCCACGGCTTCAGTCACAGCCGGACTCTTCGTTCAAATTATCGGCACATGTGAGTCACTGTCCCACCATAAATGTGTGTGATTGTTTTCAAATCGTGCGTCTGAATCACGTCAAGTACCTGGGTCTCGTGGTCGACAGTGTTATGTCTTGGCTCGAACATATCAAATCGGTCTCGTCACGTATTAGAAAACTAATATATGTTTTTCGGAAACATCGATGTAGTGCTGACGTTTGTATTTTGAGGACAGCCTACATAACCTTAGCCGAATCTATTCTGAGTTACTGTATAACGGTCTGGGGCTCCTCATGTAAAACAAATCTCTTGCTGCTTGAGCGGTCACAGAGAGCGGTGTTGAAAGTCATGGCTTTTAAACCTACTCGGTTCAGTACCACACTTCTTTATGACCTATGGAAGGTTCTCTCTGTACGTAAGCTCTTCGTTTCTAAGGTGGTCCTACGAAAACACAAGACATGCAGTTATGATCCGGAGTTGGCTGCAAACATTAGACTAGTCAATAGAATTATTAAAATTGAAAAATGCACTACAGATCTAGCTAGGCTTCATTATGTACATTTTAGCTCAGTGTTATATAATAAAATCAACGAGTGCAAAAACCTCTTGAACGAGTGGCTTCTTAGTTTAAAATATGACGAAATTGAGAGTCCAGGGGCCTTAGCCAAAGTAACAATTCAAAAACGATAACGAAGTTCGAAAGAAATTCAAGGTATAGGATTGGCGGATTAGTATAAGCTGCGCTAAATCACGTGGTCTTGCCGCAAGTTGATTGGAGCATAAAGACGATAGCGAATATATTTGTCGTTTCGCCACATAACGATGTTACTTTGGCTACAGGCCTTGTTCTGTAATTCTAAAACTTATGTTTCCATATAATATGTATATACATTCACACACGCCCGAGTCCTTGTTTGTAATTTTATTTGATTAGTTAATTTATTAAATTTTTTTGCAATCTGTCTTTATTTTATTATGCTAACGCTTTTGTATTGTGCTTTGGGTGGGCGCTAATAGCTGCGACACAGTTTGACTATTGCAGTTATTAACGTTTATATTGTTTGTAAACTTTTTATAGATGCTCAATAAAATATTTGTATTTGTATTGTATTTGTATCAATGGTGCAGATGAGACTAATTGGGTATGGTCTCATCAGCATCATTGAGATGACACCGTGTAATAGCTAATGTGAAGGGCAAAAGGGAGCCTTCGGCGCTATAACCCTTTATAAGTATTTATATAATATATTAAAGTGTATCTTTTTTTTTCCACAACGGGGTAGCCTAAGCCTTCATCACACCTGATGATAAGTGGTGATAAGGCTGAAGGTGGAAGCTCTTTACTCCCGGAATCCTCAATCACTGAGGAACTGGCTATCTTATCTTTAACTGCCGGAACACAATAATGCTGAAAACATCATTGTTATGGCGTCAGACTTAGATAAGATGGTGGTAGCTAGCCAGGCGGACTAAGAACAAGTCCTACCACCAACCAAACCGAATACAATATGTACCCCCACTGGGAATCGAACCCGGGATCTCTGGGTCTAAAATCCGTGGTAAGAACCACTAGACCACAGAGGCGGTTAACGGTATTCATATTTCTTTGGCTGTATGATAACACTAATTCCATTTCCATAATTTGCTTTGCTTTGCCCTTGACATTCACTTTAAAGAGAGTGCGGTCGCGTTATTTATTACAAAGGGATTTTTCATGTTAACTGGGTACTTTGTTATGATGTCAACGTGTTACGGGACGCAGGCAAGGGACTTCACTCTCGCCTCGCGTTATATATGACCGGAGCTAAAACTGTTCCTTGTGGGACTTTCGAGATAAAATGATGGATACATGGAAAGCTGGAAAATCACATGGTATAGTTACACATATATTTATTTAGTGCTACTTAAGTAGTAGGTATTTATTGGCAATAAAATAAATACAAAATAGTTGGGCAGAGCATCGAGCCGGATCCTCGGAGGCGCGGGTTCGAATCCCGCCTGAAAGCTACTTATAGGGCTCGTGGTCTCTTACTATCACATTTTTCCTATAAATACAAAATAATTCAAAATATTTCAGTTAACTTTAAAATAATGAATCAGCTCTTACTGTACAAACTCTGTTACTTACCTATAGATAGACTTATACCTTGTATTTATAATATCGAGATATTGTATATAAAACATAATAATGAATTGGTTCTACTTCATTTTTGTTTACAAAAATATATCCGTATTATTTTTTATATTTTTGCATGCAATGCAATTTTTATAATAGAAAATGAAGTATAAGAAAAAATCGGCCCATCTCACAACTAGCCCCGGTGGGGCTCGAACTCACGACCTATTTAGCCAGCAGTGTTTAGCGCGTAAGAGGTATTGGATAAATTCGTCGACTCTCTTCTGAATGTGGGTGATACGTAGTTCACCTGGTCAACTAGTAATATAATAAATTTGAAAGTATGTTTGTTTAATTGTACGTCTTTCACGTCAAAGTGGAGCAACGAATCGACTTGATTTTTGGTAAGGAGATAGTTTGGGAGCTGGAGAATGACAAAGGCTATCTCATTCCCGCCGAACAAAATTGTGGATGTAGTCCACGCGGGCGAAGCCGCAGGCGGAATGAAAAATACCAATATAGGTACCCGACATTGAAAATCGAACCCAAGTCCTCTGGGTCTGATACGAGTAGTGTGTGTCACTAGACCACTCAGAACCACAGAGGAGGCAGTTCTGAAAAATTGCATGTAAAAACGAGTAGCTACGTCGGTTGTTTGTCAATTGTTTACTGAGAATATTGAGCCTTTAGTGAAGTCGCGCACTCTATCGAGCTCACTCGACATCTATTGGGCTATTACACTATTGTTTCAATCCATATTTATACCTAACTGCAATTAGTAACCTAATCTGTGTAACAACATCCTAACAGCTAATGACCGTGTTCCATTATTTCGCTGTAGGAACTGTGAGGTGTGGAGCAAACACACTTAGCCCAATGCGTGCCCGATATTATGAAAAAAGTGGCGCGTTTGATGAACACAATTTTAGATGTACCATGTACAGAAGATACATGTTGACTTTGAGCACGTTTAATTAGAGCATTTTGCATAGTGCTACTGTGTAACACTTGATGTGAGATTTATTACCTGTAGTGTGTTAGTAGAATAAATTGTGTTTCCTGTGAAGATTTCTATGAAGATTTATTTTGTAAAATTTACATTTCAAAGTTTCAAAAAATGTCAAACAGTACCTCTATTCCTGGTTGCTACCACCTCGATCGCCACCACTGGTGGCAATATGGATTTTCTTTCCTGATTGCCGCCCTGTGGTGGTAATCAGGAATATTTTTTCCAGATCGTAACCACTGATGTACCCTACCTACTAGAATACCGGCTTAGTAAGCCGGCTCGAAGAAAATCTCGTACGACGTACTATTAAAAAAATTGTCATCAGACAGAACCGACAATAAATCACGGTTATCACACGCAGCGCTACGGATTATTTAGGTTACTGCTTTAAAAAAAAAACAGCAACAGGACTATTTAAAAAGAAATGATGAGGCACTAGATGTACCATGTGTTCCTGTAACTTCCAGAACTGAGGCTGTTGATGAAGTGATGAATGAGTAAGTGCTTATAAGTATAAGTGCTAATAAGTATAAGTAATAAAAAAAACATTATTTCGTCAGATTAACGATACCCCTAAAAATAATCGTTAGATTTTTGTCAGCGTTACAGGGACATCATGATGAAGCTTCAGTATGCTAATCTGACGCGCTCGAGTATATAGAGATGGCAATTTTTTTTACATTTTCAAAAATTTGCTGCGACCTTGCGTCACTTCCAAATCGTCAGATTAAGAAATGGGAGCATCAATAGGGTTCACTGAACACCCCTATGAAAATCTGACGCGCTCGAGTTTTTTTTTATCGATTTTCACCCTTCACGTATAGCCAATCACGCAAATCGTCAGATTAACATTTATTTCATATCAGAGACATGTCGTACCATGAAAAATATAATCTAACACGCTTCAGTATTTTCATGTCATGCTTTTACTACAATTTAAAAAAATCTGTAGACACTTCCGCCACCGCTAAATGTGGTAACATTAAAAGACCATTTACTCTTCTTATAATCTAATCTACTAACATGTTGTACCATGAAAAATATAATCTAACACGCTTTAGTATTTTCATGTCATGCTTTTATTACAATTTTAAAAAATCTGTAGACACTTCCGCCACCGCTAAAAGTGGTAACATTAAAAGACCATTTACTCTTCTTATAATCTAATCTACCAATAAAATTCTCATAGGTTTCCGCAACGCTCGAGTAAATCCACATCTAGCATCATGGGCTCCCCTACTATTATTTTTTACCAAAACATTTTTATTTACGTATCTTAAAAAGGTTGGTCGTTTTTTTATTTTTGACACGGATACTTTTTAGACTGTTATAAACAACCTTCTTAATGAAAAAGGAGATTATTAATTTTCGTCGGCCCTGCATAAAGCAGGATCACAAGTATAGCGGAAATGATGGCATCACTCTTGAGTCAAATAAATCGTTTTCATTTCCGGAAGGAAAACATTTTTAATTAAATATTGGATTTGGTTACATACTTTGCCTTTTTAGTAGGTAACTTTAAACGAAAATCTAGGTATTTTATTCTTTTGATGTTGGGATATCCATACTAATATTATGATGTGATAGTGTGTTTGTTCCTTCGTCGATTCGTTCGTTCGTTTGATGTGATTTTTGGTATGGGGATGTTTGGGAGCTGGAGAGTGACATAGGCGGCTTTATATCCCGAAAATGATCACATTTCCGTAGGATAGTCGTGAAATCCAGAAGACTAGTTATTATATACGTGCCGATCGATATTTTCACAAAGTTCAGCCAACTCTCTGTAAGTTATGCTAATTTAGTCAGAATTTCTCATTTCGTCATTAGCAGATATGCATTGAGGTCGTGGATTCAATACAAAACCTGCTAGATTTATGTGAGGTACAAAGATGCCTTCCTTACAATCCGCTTATGTCGACTTAACATAAATTTAGACCTGCATAAATTTACCGAATGAATTATCAATGACAGCTCCCAAGTATTCAGACTGAACCTTTATAAGATTAATTATTGTAGGGTATGTGCTACTTAAAATGGAAGTATTTCATTAAGTACTTGCCTATCACATACTTTATTTCTGTTAAGATCGTTACTTAACATTATCTCAGATCATCGCATCATCAAAAGGTGCAGTCTAACATTATCTTAGGCTAGCCAGTAAGTTACTTCAAATACGGCGCTTTTTACCTCACGATAGTTCACATGTTACATTTCATCATCATCATGTCAGCCGAACAACGCCCACTGCTGGGCATAGGCCTCCCCCAAGGATCTCCACAACGATCGGTCCTGCGCTGCCCGCATCCAGCGGCTTCCCGCGACCTTGACCAGATCGTCGGTCCACCTTGTAGGGGGCCTGCCCACGGAACGTCGTCCGGCACGCGGTCGCCATTCAAGAACCTTTCCGCCCCAACGGCCATCGGTTCTCCGCGCTATGTGTCCCGCCCACTGCCACTTCAATGATGCAATCCTTAGAGCGATGTCGGTTGTTTTAGTTCTCCTGCGGATTTCATCATTTCTGATTCGATCGAGCAGGGAAATACCAAGCATCGCTCTCTCCATTGCTCGCTGGGTGACTTTGAGCCTTCTTACGAGACCCATAGTAAAAGACCACGTCTCACTTCCATAGGTCATTACTGGCAACACACACTGGTCAAAGACTTTCGTCTTGAGACATTGAGGTATTTCGGACGCGAATATATGTCGGAGCTTCCCAAACGCTGCCCATCCGAGCTGGATTCGACGAGAGATCTCTTTCTCAAAGTTGGACTTACCTAACTGGACCGTCTGTCCTAGGTAAACATAGTGGTCAACAACTTCGAGTGTAATGTTCCCAACATTAACTGGAGCGGGTGCAACATGGGCATTGGACATGATTTTCGTCTTGTCCATGTTCATCTTAAGACCCACTCTTTGCGAAGCATTACCGAGATCTTCGAGCATTGCGTTCAGGTCTTCCAAGGTCTCAGCCATAAGAACTACATCATCGGCAAACCGTAGATGTGTTAGGTACTCGCCATTGATGTTGATGCCGCATCCTTTCCAGTCCAGCAGCTTAAAAATATCCTCCAACGCAGCTGTGAACAGTTTGGGAGAGATGACATCTCCCTGTCTCACACCTCGCTGTAGTTGGATAGGATTAGAGCTCTGGTTCTGTAATCGGACCGACATGGTGGCGTTTTGGTATAGGTACCTCAGCACCTCGATATACCTGTAGTCTATTTGGCACCTCTGGAGAGACTGCACCACGGCCCAGGTCTCGATCGAATCAAAGGCTAACTCATAGTCCACTAACGCCAAGCAAAGTGCCAAGTTATACTCTTCGGTCTTCTGTATAACTTGCCGCAGCGTATGAATGTGGTCTATGGTACTGTAGCCTTTCCGGAACCCGGCTTGTTCGGGAGGTTGGAAGTCGTCGAACCTGCGAGCGAGACGATTCGTAATGACTCTCGAAAACAACTTATAGATATGGCTCAGAAGCGAGATGGGTCTATAATTCTTCAAGAGAGTTTTATTACCCTTCTTGAAAAACAGCATCACATCGCTTCTGCCCCATGCCTTTGGCATTTTGCCCTCGAGGATGACAGAGTTGAAGAGCTTCTGGAGGACCTTAAGTATCGGCTTACCGCCCACTCTTAGAAGTTCTGTTGTGATTCCGTCATCACCCGCCGCCTTGTTGTTTTTGAGCTGCTTGAGAGCCATTCTAATCTCGTACAGGCTGACGTCCGGGATATCTTCGGTATAGTGTCGGGTAAGCTTGGCTCTAGGGTCTTTAGCCTTGCTTTCAACAGGTGTTTGCGTGGAATATAGCTGTCCATAGAAACTCTCAATCTCCCTCAGGATTTCAGGTGTTGACGAAACGATGCTACCTTCCCCAGTTTTCAGCCTCGACAATTGACTTTGCCCGATAGACAGATCTCTCGCGAACACTTTGGAGCCTTTGTTCCGCTCAATGGCTTCTTTAATACGCTCGGTATTAAATTGGCGAAGGTCGCGCGTCAAGGACTTAGATATCTGTCTATTGAGCTGCCGATAACGATGGGCATCTGCTGAGATCTACAGCTTCATTTCGTGTCTCTGATCCATGAGTAGGAGAGTCTGACTGGAGAGTTTCTTCAATTTGGGACGGCGGGTTTTATAGTACTTAGACCCTACCGTGCGGGCAGTATCCACCACCATGTTGTATAGATCGTCCACGTCTATGCTGTTCTCAAGGGCTTCGAAGCGGTTTTGAAGCTCGAGCTGAAAGCATTCGGGGTTTTGATTTTGAGCTGGTATTGGTCGGAGCGTGGATTTTATCAGTCGCGATCTTTCGAGCTTGACATCGATATTCAATGTGCCTCTTACCATACGGTGATCGCTTCCTGTCTTAACAGCGTTGATCACACTGACATCATTGAATATGTGCTTCTTCGTCGACATGATAAAATCGATCTCGTTTTTGACTTTACCGTCCGGACTGATCCAGGTCCATTTGCGACTTACGGGCTTCCTAAAGAAGGAGTTCATCATATAGAGGTTCTCCCTCTCCATAAAGTCTGCCAGCATCTGGCCTCTATCGTTCCGTTGCCCAAATCCAAATTGCCCCACTCTCAGCTCATCACCGCAACGTTGCCCCAACTTTGCATTGAAATCCCCCATCACAACCGTGTAGTGGGTTTTATAGCTATGCATGGCTTTAGAGATCTCCTCATACATAGCCTCCACTTCGTCATCGTCGTGTGTCGAGGTCGGAGCGTAGACCTGGATAACATTCAGCGAATATCGTTTCGATAATCTGAGTATCAGGTACGCTACCCTGCTCGACACACTTCCGATGGTGATCACGTTGTTGACAAGGGATTTATGGACGATGAACCCGACACCACCAATGGACTGTTGGTCGCCCTCCCGGTGGTAAAGTAAGTTACCGGATTGCAGGGTTATCGAGTCCTCCCCCTCTCTTCGGACTTCAGATAACCCAATGATATCCCAATGTAACTTACTTATTGCCTCTTCCAACTCTACGAGCTTCGCGTCGAGCCTCAATGTGCGCGTGTTGTAGGTTGCCAGGTCGAGTCGTCGGTGTTGGTAGCCGGAGCCTACCCGGAGATTCTTAGCACCCCCTGCCCCGCCGTTACCATAGCCGCTACCGTAGCTAGGAATAGCGGGGCCGCCGGGGACTGGGGGCCGATTTGTTGGTTGTGTTGTCATTTTAAGGGGGGGTTGTGCCATAATCGCCACGCTTGGCAGGCGGGTTGGCGATCGCAGTATTGGCCTTTTGTAACTGGAGACGCTGCTGCCCATCTCCTGATGGCAGTTTTCCCTTAGTCGCCTCTTACGACACCCACGGGAAGAGAGGGGGTAGTGCTATTCTATTTATGTGCCGGCACTACACGGCACATGTTACATTTAAGATCATGCATTTAATTTAGTAGGGCAGAGGTACCCCTTGTGGCCACTTTAAGGATTTTTTGACTTTTAAGCACTAAGTACTAAATGGTCTTAGGTATTTAAGACACAAACTATATCTTAAATTATAGACAATTTATCTACCTTTTAAGTTTTAAAGGTACATTTTTCAAATGTATAAAAGTAAAATAGTTTTTTTTTATATTACACACAATGTGTGAGAGGTGCCAAATGTACCGGTTTTGGCCACTTACTGATAGTTAAACTTTTGTAAGTATTGCGAAAAATCTAAACCAAACCCAGGTAAAATCAATATATTCTTATGCGCTAGAAACTAGTCATTTGCAAAACAACAATTTAATTGTAAAAACAAAGGTTTATAAAGTATTTCATCCAAAACAAATTTCTTAAAATTTTCATACAAAACATTTTTTAAAACAGAAAATGGAATTTATTGAAAAAAAAATCTTATGACATAAGGAATTCTAACGGTTGTTATTATTACCTTAAAATACTTTATTTTAATTGCCTTTATCAAAAATGGCTAAAAGTTGTTTAGAAAACTTTGAGAGCAAAAAGTGGCCAAAACTGGTACGCCTGCTGCCCTACTTTAACCTGCACATGATAAAAGAGTGTGTATTGGGCAAGAAGTCTATTTCAATCAATGTAATTGCACACGTACATCTTTAAATTAGTTCAGTCTATCAATATGATTAGGGAAATTCAGTACAATTAAAATGATGTGCAGTTAAAATGAGAGAAAATGTGAAATGTGTGAAACATTATTTTTACATTTTTGCATTAACAATGCAATTTTTATTATTGAAAATACTTCACTTTCAATATTTTCATATATGAAACATTTTAAAATGCAAAGTAAACTTCAGTAAACAAAATTTAAATTGCACCAAATGACAAACTTTATGAATGGTTTAATCATAAAGTTTGTTTTGTCTATACAAAGTACTCGAAATAATGAAGATATTACAGTCAAAGGAATCATTCCCTTATTTATTTAAATGAACATAACTGCATTTTTAGATAAAAAAAAATAATCAGCTGTTCCATAGAAAACTACAAAATTGATTCGACTCGACATCAAATCCTTCATCTTTCAATGCTTTCCTTTCATTTAATATTTTGTCATGTTCATCAAAGAGATTTGATACATAAGTGCGGTAAAACTACAGGATATTGTATTTTTTTTCTAATTATAACCGGTTCGGGGCCGACCTCAGTGCGGCATCCTTATTAAACTTTGAAACCAGTTTTATTACTTTTCAAAAATAAAGAAATGGTTCCCTTGAGTGAAATTTGCTATCTCCATTATATCGAGTATTTTTGCCCTCCCGGTGTTATGAAATAGTTCCATTCTGTATTCATCGCTTCCATCTTGCTTTCAAAGATTCGAAATTATGTTATCATTTACCAAAAATCATCTTATCTGGGTTGTAGAGATCAATGTGACAAACGAGTTTAATACCTACTTACTTTTTTATAAAAATTATACTACCTAAATTCTTCATTATTATTTTTAGGTTTTTTTTATCCACAACAGGGTAGCACTAAGCCTTCATCACACCTGATGTTTAGCGATGATAAAGCTGAAGGTGGAAGCGCACTACTCCCGGAATCTTCAACCACTGAGGAACTGGCTATCTTATCTAACTGGCGGAAAACAATAATGCCGAAAACATCAGTGTAATGGCGCCAGACTTAGATAAGATGGTGGTAGGTAGCCAGGCGGACTAAGAACAAGTCCTACCACCAACCAAACCGAATACAATATGTACCCCCACTGGGAATCGAACCCGGGACTTCTGAGTCTGATACCGGTGGTGTGAACCACTAGACCACAGAGGCGGTTAAAAATGTTAGTAGAAGAGGAACCAAATGAGCGATATATTTCAACGCGATATCAAATAAGTAAACACATAATGAGAAAATTTAGTATAATATAGGTATAGTATGTATGTAATGTATATGAAACATTTTGTAATTCAGTTGCTAGTAACGGTTGAAAACTTTTGAGTTTGTGAAACATAACGTAATGCCGAAGAACGTAATTTCCAGCTTTGGCCCTAAGTAGATGAGTTTGAGTTTACAAACTTGTTTCCTTGAGACAGAGATCCCTACTTATTTTAATGCTCATCATATTTCCATTACTTAGGTTTTATTTTAATGAACAGTTCGCGCAGAAATTTAAGATGTGCCTAAAAGAAAATGCAGTTTTTTCTTCTTAATACTCAACCGATTCAACATTTATTATCTTTCTAAATATATTTTGATTTTGTCAAGAATTTCCACTATTACAGTTGCTGAATTATTAACTTATTTTTTAGTCTGGATTTCAACATAATTTGATTCTATTTTGGATATTCTTCAAAGCGTAATAAATACCGAGACGATTTCTTTATATTATAAACGGCACTTGAAATTCTTACAAAGCAATTTAAAGGTATACGATCTTATGAGTACACTGAAAATCAGAAAAAAGTAATAATTTGAAAAATTTAAGTGACTTCAAAACGTACCTGCCAACTGAAAAGGAAATTATAATATCTTTCAATAAAGTACATTTATTTATATTGTAGATTGCTTTAAAGTGTCAACTGCAATTTCTTTGTAATCTCAGGCCGGGTGAAATTTCTTTTTTCAGCTCTCGTTGCAACATCAATTTTAAACAGCGTTGGTGTTTCCTTTCATGAAATGTAATAAAACACTACCTATATCGCTGTAACTCTTAAGTTTATTCTATTGATCAAAGCACAGTATCTACCTACACAACTGATTGAATAAAATAAATAAATAAATAACCTCTTAACTTAACACCAATTTTCTAGTAACGGTTGAAAACTTTTGAGTTTGTGAAATTCCGAAGAACGTTATTTCCAGCTTTGGCCCTAAGTAGAATATGAATAGGTGGACGTCTCCTCTCAAAAGCTTTGTCTCCTGTGTAATATTTTATTAAACCATTTAATTCTTAGATGCTCGTGATTCATCCTCATCATCATCAGCAATTCTCCTTCAATCGCATTAGTTCCATTGCTTTCTGGGTCCACAGTGAACATAATAGGGTAAATTGCCCTAAATGTTGGCACGTCCAATAATAATTGGCACTCTAAAGTTTAGCTCGAATAACAAGGAAAAAATAGATTATTCAAGTTCGATGCATTTAAATGTGGAATAGTATTAATATATTGTAAGAGTTTTGCTATTTGAGCTTAACTGTAGGATGCCAATAATAGTATTGGTTCCAACAATATGGGCAGTTTATACCCTGTATTTCCGTTGTCCCCATGATTTTTGTCCCCATGAAATATAAAAAATATAAAATAAAAATAAAAAAATAAAAATGCTTCCCGTTGTCCCCATTATGGGGAAACAATCATGGGGACAACGGGAATACAGGGGATAAACTGCCCATATTGTTGGAACCCATAATATTATTGGCATCCTACAGTTAAGCTCAAATAGCAAAACTTCTTCTTTGAGCTTCACAAAGAGCGGCTGTTGGCTAATTGCAGCTAACGGCTTCCTACGTCCTTCACCAGGTTATCGGTCCACCTAGTGGGGGGCCGTCCTACGCTGCCAGTTTGTGGTCGCCACTCCAATACATTTCTTCCCCAACGGTTGTTAGTTCTGCGAGCGATGTGGCCTGCCCATCGCCACGACATTGATCATATTTTTTTACACAAGATTTATTTAAACTATAAAAGGAGTAAAGTTTGTATGATTGTTAGTTTGGATGTTTGCAGTGCTTTCTGGAACTAATGAACCGATTTTGAAAATACTTTCATCAGTAGAAAGCTACATTATTCGCGAGTAACATAGTTTACTTTCGCCACGTACCGCAAGGAGCAGCAAGCGTTAAAAATATATAAATTATATTTTATTCCTAACAGATAAAAGAAAACACGTATCTCTCCGTCTCTCTCTCTCTCTCTCTCTCCTAAGCATTATTGTTCCACCGTCTGTAAGTGGGGTCTGCTTTACTGGTCATCTCTCCCACTTTGGTCCTAACAGAAAGCATCTATGAAACAAAAAGAAAAACAAGTTTTAAGGTGACTTCCTTTAACAAAGGTAATCGGGGTTGTGTCGTCAGTACCTTCAATCAATCTTCGAGCGTTATTTTGGACATTGTTTGCGATGAAGGTGCCGTCAATCATTCTGTGATTAAACGCTGAAACAGTAAACTGACTGAACTGCCGAGTCATTGTCATTAGCACAGGTAGTCGTGACGTTAAGATTGTGTAACATTCCATTTTAGAATTCAAGAAATAAATAAAGAAATATAATACTCATTAGGTGAGTGTTTAACCAATGACATAAAACCGCACTGTCTATTAAATTAAAGATGGCACAACCAGTAGATACGCAGGTTGATAGGCAACATTAATTTGCCACATTTGTTTGTCCACAAGGCGGCATCAAAGAAGCGGCACGTAATATGGATGAATCGCACTCAATGTTTGAGTCTTATATTTCGCTACTTATCGTATTATTATTTTATATTACTTTATTGTTATCAATATTTTGTGCATAGGTACAGTGAATCACAACTCGCTAAAACCCGTTTTACGAGTTGTGATTGGTTGCTTGCCCGCCATGATGGATCTAGAAGTTTAACTCGAGGTATATAATGCATGAAATACTTACATGAAAATATCCCGAGTTATCAATTTCGGTCCATAAAACCCGAGCCGACCGTCGTCCGTGGCACGGTCAACTAATATAGTACCGTAAGGTACTAATATATAAGGTCCTTCTTAAATAGTGCACATAATTTTAAGGGGTCAATGTACTCATGCATACAAACAACTTTTACTATGATACCAACATTGAAATCGCGAAAAAAAACAGCTGTTCCATAGAAAATTTTAAATCGAATAGAACAAAATGTATGGAACAGCTGTTTTTTTTTCGCGATTTCAATGTTGATACCATAGTAAAAGTTGTTTGTATGCATGAGTACATTGACCCCTTAAAATTATGTGCACTATTTAAGAAGGACCTTATATATTCTGTGCTAATATTGCATATTATATTTCGTCGCTTCATTCTTTGATATATTTCTTAACATTGTAGTCCCTTTAACCTACAGGCAAAGATCGCACGCCTTTAGAGTAATTCAGTTGAAAAAAAAAAGTGTCATTCGCTCGGCTGTCATCTAATTTTGTCAAACCTCTCATTCCTTTTTCGTGCGAGGCAACGAGCGCACGTGCCTTTTCGCTCGCAAAAATGCCCAAACGTAGTGCACAAGAAAAAATGCAGCATTATGAAAAGAAGATAAGGAAACTTATGGATAAAGAACAAATAACGCGGAGTCGACGAATCCGACGTTTAAGTTCATCAGATGATGACGATCCCGTCACAGGTATGTAAAAGTGTTTTGAATTTAATTCTCTATAGTGAACTTTAAGTTAAGGAACAATAATTTCAATAACTTTTTGACATTATAACAATAATAATACTATATTAAATCGAGATTGACTGCGAGTCAATCGCGATATCATAATTAGCTGCGAGCTATTTATGGGTCATTTATGACGGAATAGTTAGAAATTACTTGCGTTTTACAGAGTAAACGCTCGTTATCTACACCCTATTGTCTGCGAGACAATACATGTACGTATTGTACAATTGTACATACTACCCTCATTATAGACACAATTATTTTTTTCTTGCCTTAATACGAACATGGTTGTTTTAGAAACGACGAATATCGTACACGCCGAAGCGGAAGTGGAACCCGGTCCATTAAACTCGACCGAATGCATTGACCAAGTAATGCCTGAGCAACCTAACTTGTCCGAAATAGCAGAACTACCGCCGGTAGCTGCTCAAGACCCCATACCGGAAAATACCACAGAAATCACCCTAGACCCTGAAATACTCTCGGCACTGGGAGCATCCACTTTCGAGACACCTGACTTTGGTAAAGACATACATGATAGTCTAACTAAATTATGGACACCATTACTGAAAAAAGGCTTATCGAAAGACGATAAAGAAAAAATAATGAATGATAAAGAATACCTAGTACCCGCAAACTGTAAGATGTTACAGGCGCCAAAATTAATGGCGCGGAAATTTCAGCCGCGGTCTCCGACCTAGTCAGAGGACGGGATAAAAAACTTACCAGTTTTCAACAACAGCTTGGCACGGGTACCTCAGCGATAAATAGGGCAATGGACTCCCTGATTTCCTCGGATAACAAGATTCAAGCCCTAAAATATTTGAGCGATGGTTGCCGTATCCTGGCCGATTTACACTATTCTCTTACAAAAGATAGAATAAAAGTAATAACACCGAGCTTGGAAAAGAATTTCCTACACGTAATACAAGATGCTGAGAGGGATGATACCCTATTCGGCAACTCACTGTCCGAGAAAATTAAAGCTAGCAAAGCCATTGAACGACAAGGTCTACAAATAAGAAAAGCACTAGCAAGCCTGAAGCCTGCCGCAGCCCAATCAACTGTCACTCGTCCTGCCTTCCAGGGAAACTGGTCAGGACTTCCTCGGTACCCGTCGAACAGGGGGGGGCGGGGAGGTCACAGCCACAGGGGTCAGAGACCAGTACTGCCACCACGTCGGGTCTACCCACATCCAGTTTCGACTCAAACGAGGGCTTACAACCAGCCCAAACCCCGTGCAACGCCGCACTAATACAGGTACACGCCGGCAGAGTTAAATACTTTTATAACTGTTGGTCCCATGTTACAAACAACCAAACCGTTTTGTCATGGATTCATATTGGGTATTCTATACCGTTTGTTAAAAAAGTAGTTCAACCCATAATACCCAAATCTACTCTGACACTCAAGGAAAGTCGCCAAATGGCCGAGGCCATAGTAAAATTAATTGAATTAGGAGCTATCTTACGATGCGTTCCATCACACGACCAATATATCTCAAAAATATTCTTAGCACCTAAATCAAACGGCGGTAAGCGTTTTATCATTAACCTAAAACCGTTAAATCAGTTTATAACAAAAAGCCATTTTAAAATGGAAGACTATCGGACTGCGTCGAAACTTATACCACAAGGTGGCTTCTTAGCAACGATAGATCTGAAAGAGGCATATTTATTGATCCCTATAAGTACTAACGATAGGAAATACTTAAGGTTTAACTTCCAAGCTCCAAATTCAAATAATTCACACACCTACGAATTCACGGCATTACCCTACGGACTTTCCGTGGCACCCAGGGTATTTACCAAAATAATGCGAGAGGTTATGTCCTACCTTAGAAAGCAAGGATATAAGTCAGTAATATACCTCGACGATATACTGTGTATCGGGGATAGTAAACTAGAATGTGAAAAGAACGTAAGCGCAACTTTAAGATAGATAGATAGATAGATAAACACTTTATTGCTCACACAAAGATACAGGTACATAAACAACAAAAACAAGTAACATACAATTATGTGGGCAAAGGCGGTCTTATCGCTAAAAGCGATCTCTTCCAGACAACCTTTGAGGCATAGGAAAAATTAACAAAGAGCGAGTGGCAGTGCACAGCAACATACAAAAATTAACTAATTTGAAATTAAAAATAAATAAATAAAATAATAATAACATATAAATAAGTCTACATAAACAACTTGCTAAATAACATAATAATTAAATAAATGATTATTAAAATATACTACATATACATTACATATATTATTACTACAAATATAATAATATACTACACACAAATAAAAATAGTTGCAAACTACGATTTAGTTAAGAGATACGAATGCAGTTTCGTCTTAAAAATGGCAAGTGACTTCGAATGACGGATCTCATGCGGAAGGTTGTTCCAAAGGCTGGTTGACTTCACCGTGAAGGACTCCTTGAAATAACCAGAACGTGTAAAGGGAGATTTCAGGAGGTTATCAGTCTGGGATCTAAGAGAACGACTATGGTCCAAACCAAGATAATGGAAACGTTCTTTAAGGTAGGGAGGGGTACGAGGGTCATACAGTATATTTGACAAAAGTGTGAGGACATGCCCCTCGCGTCGTTGTCTTACTGGCAGCCACCCAAGTTCAGCCCTGAACTCTGACACATGATCGAACTTGCGCAAGCCAAATATAAAACGAATGCAGAGGTTCTGCAGACGCTGAAGCTTGTCCAGAAGATCCTCATTGAGGTCAATGGTACAAACGTCAGCATAGTCCATTATGGGCAGGAGAAGCGACTGTGCAAGTTCGATCTTGGTACTAACAGGGAGCAGGTTTTTCCACCTTCGCAAAGCACCAGCTGCAGCATAAACCTTCCTACTGACCTCCGCAATATGAGGAGACCAAGAAAGCGTGGAGTCAAAGAGGACACCAAGGTTTTTGGCAGAATCACTGTAAGGAAGGGGAACGGAGTCAAATAGGAGAGAAGGCACATGGATAGATTTAAGTTTGGCAATCTGTTTTGACCCGCCAATGATGATCGCTTGCGACTTGTTGGGATTGACCGTTAGGCCATGAGTTCGACTCCATTCGTGTATAATCGCAAGGTCAACATTTAGCGAAGAAATCAGGTCGTCTATATCTTCAATGGGTGCGCGAGAATAGATTTGCAGGTCGTCAGCATACAGGTGATATTGGCAGGAAAGGAGAGGAGTGAGGAAGTTGATAAAGATGGAGAAAAGGAGAGGGGAAAGGACACCACCCTGTGGAACGCCAGCAGTAATGTCGCAAGAATCAGACAATTTGTCATCAACTCGGACACATTGCCTTCGGCCAAAGAGGTAGCTACGGAACCATCCAACAGCAAGGTCTGAACCAAAAACAGTCCTCAACATCGCCAAGAGTATGTCAAAATCAACAGTGTTAAATGCGTTGCTGAAGTCCAAAAGAACCAGAGTAGTGAGCTGCTGATTTGCCATACCCTCACGGATATCATCAGCCACCTTTGTTAAGGCGGTTACCGTGCTATGCCCAGGGCGAAAACCAGACTGAAAAGGACTTAGCAGTTTGTTGGCGTTAACAAACTCACTGATCTGGTGAAGGACAAGGCGCTCGAGCACTTTGGAAAGAAAAGGGAGAATGGAAATAGGGCGGAAATGAGAGGGGGCAGAAGGATTTGAGGTTTTAGGAATAGGGATAACTACAGCCTGACGCCAGCAGCTAGGGAAAAATCCGGTGCTAAGCGAAAAGTTGAAAATGTGGCAAAGAACGGGAATGATACCAGCCATGCTTAGTTGGATCATACGCCGGCTGATTCCGTCCACTCCCTCTGCATTAGACTTGATAGCCAAGATGTGTTTTTCAACCTCACGCTCAGACACCGGCTTAAAGGAGAAGGTAGAATGGTGTAGTGGAGAAGCAGAGGAGAGAGATTGGAGAGTGGATTGTTTAGTATGGGAGGGAAAAGAGGAAGGGGATGTGAAATGGCGGTTTAGAGTATCAGGGGCCAGATTGTGAGGAGTACTCGAATTAGACTTACCGATGCCAAGGGAGTTAAGGAATGACCAAACTTTAGCGGGATTACCATTGGTAACTGATGCATGAATGTGACGACGCTGCGCATCCCTGCACAACCTACTGCAACGATTGCGTAGCTCCTTATATCGGCGACGGGTTTCATCTGAAGGGCAATTACGGAATTTGACTTTAGCCGCGTTACGCCGTACCATCATAGCCTTAATGTCCGCAGTAAGCCAAGGAGCAGGAAGATGCTTAAGTCGAATTGGACGGAGAGGAGCATGGGTGTCGAAGAGTTGGATAAGTAGGGAGTTGAAAATTTCCAGTTTTAGATCAATGGTTGGAGCTTCATGCACTGCAATCCAGTCTATGCCCATTAGATCCGACATAAAGCGATCACCGTCAATTTTGTTGAAGTTACGCTGCATGACCACTCGGGGCTTAGGTTTAGGAGAACGGATTTTATAAGAGAGGAAGATGAGGTCGTGATATGAGAAGGCCTCAGCAGGAAGTTGTCCGTGGGAGCTGACATGGTCAGTGGAGGATACAATGACAAGATCCAACAAGGACGGCTGACAGCCAGGAAAGTGATGAGTTGAAGAAGACGGTAGAATAGTGAGGTTGAAGGATTTTACAAGAGAGGATAAACGGGAAGATCTGGAATCTTGCTTGAGCAAACAGGTGTTGAAGTCGCCCATGATGATTGTGTGGTCAACCGTGGGAACCAGTTCCTCTAGAAGGGACTCCAGCTTAGCGAAATAGTCAATTTGAAGATGGGGACTGTAGAAAACCCCTAGAAGAACTTTGAGGTGCCCAAGGAGGATTTCTATAAAGAGATGTTCAGAAGAATGAGAATATTGAGGATTAGATTTGTTTAATATCTTGAAAGAGAAATTACTTCGTAGGTATATGGCAACACCTCCGCCGCCCTTGCCAGTTCTGTCATTCCGGATAAGATGAAAACCAGGAAGGGAGTATGAAACGGAAGGGAGACAGGGTTTTAAGAACGTTTCCGAAATCAAGACTGCGTGGACATTGGGATTATTGGAAAAGGTAGCTAGTAGATCAGCATGGTGTGCGGGGACACTTTGAGCATTGATATGAATCACGTTGAAGTTCTTTGGAGTAGCTGAAAACTCAGACTCAATCAGGGAATCAAGGGGTTGGGAAGCGCTATGAAAACTGTCATCAGCCGAAGATGCTGAAAGGAAGTCTGAGCCGTCACTCGTCGAGTCATCGCCATCATTATAAATAGTTTGCAACATTGTATGTAAATAGATAAATAATTATATAGGTATTTATATGCTTTAAAATAATAATAAATAAAATAAACTAGATTATAACAAACTATGAGATGAGTATTATTTATGATAATACTCGTATACTCTATGTTAAATTGTCCTATACCGCTCGCCAGCAGTGTGGGAATTAACACCATAGAACCTAATAATATTTAAGAACACGAAAAAACAAAACACAGTTTCTTATAAAAACAAACATGTGAAAATGGTTTAAAACAAAAACGTATAGCAGAAACAAAACGCATGACTATTAAAATAACACGCACGATTATAGAAAAGAAAAAAAAAAACTAAGTGTATCCGAACGAACGTGTCAATGTCAAAGTGACAATCGTGACGTGAGTCGTGACAATTGACATTAAAAAAGCGAAATTGTTTGTTGATTGAAGTCAGCAAAATAAAAATTAAGATTATAAATATGTTCGGTCACATTGAAATTAAAAAGAAGATTATTTTTAGAGTTCGGGTATTTAAATTTAAAATTCCAACAGGTAGAAGTTCATAAGTATGTAGGTACATTGTGAAGTTTACAATCAAACATTAAACTAAAGATTGAAAAATCGCTACACTTATATGCAATTATACGTAAAATGATACATACTTATGATACAAAACAAACTAGAACTGAAAATAAAACCGTGATAAAAGATGACGAAGCAGTTATGTCTAGGAAGTCGCGGAGTTAGTGGAGATAGTGCGAAAATCTCGCATAGATTCCACTTTATGCCTTCTGCCATCAGGAGTCTTAATGTTTATTATCCCGTCCAAGGTCCAGCAATTAGAGATGCCAAATAAATCCCTAGCAGCCATGAAAACCTCATGTCGAGACTTTGTCAGGAACTCGGAGAGGGTGATCTTAGAACCCTTCAACGCAGCTTTGTTCCTCCACAGAGCAGTGCGTACAGATTGATTGGAGAACTTAATGACAATCGGTCGTGGCTTGCTGTTACCTTGTTTGCCCATCCGATAGCTTGCGCAGATGTTGTTAGCAGTCAAGCCCTGAGTTTTGCACTTAGCCGCCAAACAGGAGACCACTGTAGCACAAGTGTCTTCGCCATTGCTTTCTGGAACGCCATGCACAAGCAACATCTTGCGCCGGAAACGCATCTCGATGCGGTCAATGCGGTTGTGCAGGGAATCCAGCTCAGTGCGAAGCAAGGCCAACCCGTTGCAAACAAAAGTTTTGAAGTGGATGAACTCGGTGTTAAGTGCGGCTATAGAGTTGGGGTTCTTACGTGCAGCGGACGCCTGATTCAGCTCTGCCTGGAACTCTGCCATCTTCTCTTCAAACATTTTCGCCATGTTATTTATGTTAGTTTCCAACTGTGAGTGGTCCATGTTGTAGTGATGGTGTTTTTAAATAAAGGAGATTGGACTAAGGAAAGTTTATACCACAGGCGAGTAGTACTCCTTCTTCTTAATAATGTAGCATATAATTTATGCAATAAAATAAAGATTAACTATTTTTAAACATTAAAAATTACCAGAGCTAGTAATATTTGCAGTTTACTTGGCAACTACCCACCGCAGAGGTGCCTTTTACAATGTCTAGGCTTCGTCGTTAATCACGAAAAAAGTAGGCTGAAACCCTCTCAAGTCTGTACTTTCTTGGGCTTCGTGTACGATACGAAGAATTTCTCGATATCACTGCCAACAGAGAAACGCGAAAATATTGCCCGAAAGGTCGAAATATTTTCAAAATTACCGAAATGCACAATTCGCGATTTTGCACAATTAATCGGTGTTCTAATAGCAGCTTGCCCAGCGTCTAGATATGGCTTATTATATACAAAAAATTTGGAACGACTGAAATTTTTAGCACTTCAGCAGCATAACGATAATTATGATGCAAAAATCAATTTATCTAGGTCAATTTCGGAGGATCTAAATTGGTGGCGTGATAACATTTTCACAACGTTCTGCCCCATGAGAACTACAACTACTTATAAAAAAGAAATATACACAGACGCTTCCCGAACCGGTTGGGGAGCTGTCAGTAACGGTAGCAAAGCTAGCGGAAAATGGAAACACGCAGAATTAGAAAACCATATTAATTATCTGGAATTACTCGCGGCTTTTTTGGGATTAAAAAGTTTTGCAAAAGAAGATAATAACTGTACAATACTGCTCCGCATAGACAATACCACAGCTATTGCCTATATTAACCGCCAAGGTGGTATTCAATTTCCACACTTGAATAGTCTGTCCCGTTCCATCTGGCAATGGTGCGAGAGACGAAATATTTGGTTGCAAGCGTCCTACGTGAACACTAAAGACAACTACGCAGACGCTGAGTCTAGGAAAATAAATCCGGATACCGAATGGGAACTATCCGACAAAGCATACCAAAGTATAATAGATCACTTTGGTGATCCAAACATCGATCTTTTTGCCTCTCGCAACAACACCAAATGTGAAAAGTTTATTTCTTGGAAACCGGAACCAGACGCCTACGCAGTAGACGCCTTCACCGTTAATTGGCATTATGCTTTCCCGCCGTTTGCACTAATATTAAAATGTTTACGAAAAATTATCGACGATAACGCTACTGGCGTTCTAGTATTCCCGTACTGGCCGTCTCAGCCCTGGTTCCCACTCCTACAAAACATGCTTGTTTCTGACATATTGTTTCTTAACCCAAATAAGCACCTCCTTCAATCGCATTTCAGGGAACACCACCCACTGCACGCGAAGCTTACCCTGGGTGCCGCGAGGCTCTGCGGGCGGCGTTCACGCACCGGGGAGCTCCGCCAGAAGCCATACACCTGATGCTGGCATCGCTGTCAGACGGCACAGTTAAGCAATATAGCGTAACCCTAAAACGTTGGTGGGAATTTTGCACGTTACAGAATGTAAATGTTTTTGAAGGCTCGAAATCACTGACATTATCCTTCCTATCGCAACAATTTAATAACGGATGTTCTTATGGCTCTCTCAACAGTCACCGCACTCAAAAAAATTATATGCTACAATACTACCAGAACGTATAGTTGATTTTATTTTGTTTTCATTACAATATTTAAGTGACTGTAACAGTTTTTCCAGTAACGTATGCTCTAAAACTATTTGTAAATACAAGTCATATAGTAGTCTTTACGGCGCGATTATAGTAAATGTGATATTGTAACGGTAACAATAATTCATGTAGTGGGAATGTACTGTTTTGTTTATACATTTTAAATTGAGCGATTTGTCACCAGAACAAAGTGAAATATTGCATTAACAACTTTGCGGAGTAATAGATACCCATTGAGTTAAATTTTACAATAAATTGAGTACCATAAACAAAATGATGTGTTCCGAGTACAATGCCGGGGGTGGGGCGGAAATCTGCCATGTTTGTTTTTTTCATTCGTGCGTTGGAGTCGATCGCGCAGCGTACAATTTAGGAAATCTTTGAAAAACTTGATTTTTGCGCAAATTGTGGTTAAAGAATAGTGATCTATTATTTAAAACTATCTGTCGTCTGTTGTTGTGTTGTTAATTTGATTATAATGAACGAAGACATCGCTAATATCCTGACGGATTGGTCGCTGGCAGAATACATCGACGTTAACAAAAGTAAGTACCTGGTTATTCATAACTCTGTAGACAGTTGCGTATTTCTATATTATTCTTTCACGTGTAATTTGATTGATGATAAGCTCATGAATAAATAAATAAATAATAAATAAGCAGTGGGCCGAGAAAAGCTGATAATGATGATGATGATGATGAAGCTCATGAATTAAATTACATGTGAAATCACACATAGGTACCCACTTAGTGCAAAAGTAAGTAGGTACAATTGTTTCGAAGGTTTGCTGCTAAGCTATGTACCTACTAGCGTTGAATATTGCGAAAGATATATTTTGTTTCTTTCGAAACATACAATCCTACATGTATAATTTATTTAATGCGGTGTATTTTTCTTAATTAACAGTCAAAAAGAAACAACTACACTATATCTACAAATATATATTAAATTTGATTATGTACTAGGTATTTATTGAGGAGCCCGTGGTGCAGTGGATAGCGCGCTCGGCCTGCGATCGTTGAGGTTAAGCAACGTTCGCAATGGTCGGTCACGGGATGGGTGACCAAAAACTTTTCATCTCGAGCTCCTCCGTGCTTCGGAAGGCACGTTAAGCCGTTGGTCCCGGCTGCACTTGCAGTAGTTAATACCCACCAATCCGCACTGAGCCCGCGTGGTGGGTCATGGCTCATTCTCCTTATTCATCCATAAGGAAGGCCAGTGCCCCAGCAGTGGGGACATTAAATGGCTGATGATGATGATGATGACTAAGTATTTAACATTTCATTATAATTTACCATAACAGAAAATATTGTTACAAAGTTATCTATTGTGTTTACAGATGACGATGATTGAAGGGGTACTGAACCAAAGTTGGGAAACCCACTAGCAAAAGGAAGGAAATCTAGCAAGCGACCATCAAAACAAGAAGCCAGTGAGGGATTTATTACTCACACCTGTACCCCAGCAGATCTACTACCACTACTACCATCGAAAGACTGAGAAATAAGTTCCAACAACATAATATTACTTGCATACTACTATGGAATTTTTGAGTATTTGGCCGTAAGAGTACCTACTTGTAAATTCAAACGACTTTTTGTATAAAACCTTCTTTTCCGAAATCGTTCAAAAATTCAGCTGATCCATACATTTAGTGTAAAGTTTTTTCTTACGATTCGAAACTAACTTTCATACAAAAAGTTTTTTTTATTACTCCAGAAACTTCAGGAGGTGAAATACTTTTTCAATACAAGCAACTTTACTACGCCAACAATGAAATCATGAAAATTTATCAGCTGTTCCATCTATAGAAAAGTACAATACCTATTGAACCAAAGTGTATAGAACAGCTGATAATTTTTACGCGATTTCGTATTTGACTCCATAGTAAAAGTTGTTAATATGGATTGAGTTATTCTCATACTGAAGTAGGTTCCAGTGATTTGAACTCTCGTAAAACTTGTGAACATTTTCATATTTTTTTAAAATAAATAAGAAGATGATTTGTGTAAAATAGTTCTTTTTATTCTCTTTGACATTGTTATCAGTATATACTGAACGGAACTAAATATGTGCTTATTTTATAAATCATTTATAAAAAATTGGGCACATATTTTTTACCTTCAGTATATACTGATAACAATGGTATTAACCCCATCTGCCAACACTACATATTCTGAATAGTAAATGGTACATATTTTTATAGTAGGTACAACATATATTTATAGTAGGTAAAACATATTTTCATAGTAGTAGTAACTTCCCTGTAGTTAGCGCAACAACTCTTTATGGTAACAAGTACTAAAACCAATGGATATTTTACAAAATATTTTGTAATTGCTACAATAAGCTTAATAAATGCTACCATATAATCATGTTGAGCCTAATGGAGGTTCTGTAAATACAACGAAATTCTTTTGTTGCAGACAACATACATTAATAGTGTACTATACCATAATAAATTGTCAAATATACAATTTTTATCGTAACAAGAACAATAGCATTTAACGATAATTGTGGAGTAGACCATACAAAACGTCAGGGTTGTCACATATAGCACTATAAAAATAGTACAGTGAACGATAATTCTCGTTTGAGTAACCATTTTTTTTTTCAGTGCGGGCAGCACTCTCATTGTTTCTAAGCAACAATATTGGCTCAGATGAATGTATAAAAAGATTATTAAAAGGAGCGTTTAAAATCAATCCAAATCGCCCTAAATACAATTCAACCTGGGACCCGCAATTAATCCTTAATTACATATCTGACTGGTACCCAAACGTTGAACTAAGTATTGAAAAAATTACAAAAAAACTTGCAATTTTATTAGCTCTCTGCACAGCACATAGGGTCCAGACATTTTCCCTCATAAAACTGGAAAACATATTCATTAGTCAAACAGGTGTTAAGATAGCCATAAGCGATACCATCAAAACTTCCGCCCCGGGTCGCGATCAACCAGTACTTTTTCTACCGTTCTACCGTGAGAACGTGAATATATGTCCAGCTTCAGTCCTCAAAGATTATATTTTAGTAACTAAAAATATGAGGACCTCGAACGCGGGTAAACTTCTGCTAACGTACAAAAAACCACACAAGGCCGCCAGCCCCCAGTCCATTAGTCGCTGGATAAAACAAATATTAGCAGAGAGCGGCGTAGACGTAGGAATATTTGGCGCACACAGCACGCGCCACGCTGCCACCTCCGCTGCTCTGGCATCAGGACTCAGTCTAGACACCATCCGAAAAACTGCCGGCTGGTCCAGTACCTCTACGGCTTTTGCTCGATTTTATAACAGACCAATCGTAAACGAAAGTGATTTTGCAAATGCAGTGATGTTTCCTAACAACAACTAAGTAACTAATTAAATAATGTGTGTCACAATTTACGTAAATTAAGTAGATTGATTAAATTCAAATCAACAAGACTGATTAATTTAAACTTAAAATTATATAAGAAGTATACAAGTATACATCTATATTGGAAGAATATGTATTATTTTTGGATTAATAATTAAAAACAATATAATACTAAAGATGGTTTAATTTAAAAATCTATCCATAAACATTACAGAACAAAACCTTAATCTCTAAAAATCTACAATGTTAAGAAATATATCAAAGAATGAAGCGACGAAATATAATAGATGATCAAACGAACTTGCAAGTGAAGTTCGATCGCTATTATATGAGTCGCTTCATTCGAAGATATAAGCACCCACCCTATCCCGTATGAATCAGATCGAACACTGTGTCATACAAACCCATAAAAGTTTTGTTCTGAAACTCTAAACGGAATGAGAGGTTTGACAAAACTAGATGACAGCCGAGCGAATGACACTTTTTTTTTCAACTGAATTACTCTAAAGGCGTGCGATCTTTGCCTGTAGGTTAAAGGGACTACAATGTTAAGAAATATATCTTCGAATGAAGCGACTCATATAATAGCGATCGAACTTCACTTGCAAGTTCGTTTGATCATCTATTATTTTGTACACTCACGCTATACCGAGCGGCATCCGAGTGTTGGCCGAGCAATATGCAAACAAACATACAAAATATCACGGAAGACTCTTGGCTCGGACACGTTATGATATAGATAGCGTGAGTCATCCTTTCCTCGTAGTTCGTTTCACGTTCCAACCGATTCCTATATCTATCGGAAATCGATTCCTACTTCTGTACTGTGTCGTTAAATAACCGTATACCGTATAAGTAGTAGGTACTTACAAATTCTGCCGTTACTGAGTGTTTTGCGATATTATGAGAAAAGACACTCCCTTACTCTTGAGTAAAATTGCATTTGAATTGGGCTGGGTTAATGTCAAAAGCCAAAAGTAAGGACTTCATGGCAAGGCAATGATTTAAACTCAATAATTGGCTGTTGAAATTCTATTTCAAGAGTAAGGGGCTGGTGGCGAAGCTCTAATCGTACTTCTTAATCCACGGAAGAGGTCTTGGATTTGATGCCAACCCTGAAAAATATGATTATTATTCATATTTATGTTTTTTCAGTATCTGGGTGTTAGTACCTAATTGTGGAACACAATTGCTTAAGTTTTTTACTTCGAAATCCAGTAAGTCTGAATAGGAATCGAATGGATGACCTGGGGGGCGATTCTCACGCAATCGAGAAAAGTTAACATTTATAAGCTCGAAATTCAAATATAATACAGTTTTTATATTGTCAGAATTTCACAATCGAAAAAGTTCGATCGAAAACCAGTCGAACGCTACGAGTGGTACAAACCAATAGATGTTCGTACCATAAACTTATTTAAACTAGGGGTAAGTTTATGGTTCGTACAAACTTAGCTGTCAAAATGAATTTGTTGACATGTGGGACAGCCTAGTTTGTTTGAAACCTTTGAGTTTTGAAACGTTCTAACTTTTCAATAGAAACCACAAACAAATGTTCGACATACGATTACCACACTGAAAAAATTCGAATGCCTGAGAGTCGGGCCCCTGTGTGTGGCCTAGTAGATATGGTCAGATACCGCTGTCACTGTTAGAGTCAGTATTCTGAGTGACATGCTATATTTTATCCATGTACTTATAATACCTATATTCATGGATATGGAAAGGGTACCATATGGATATAAAAAAAAAAGAATTACCAATTATAGATGAATAATTTAAATTGAAAACACATTTTTAACCGCCTCTATGGTCTAGTGGTTCATATACTACTGATTTCAGACCCAGAGGTCCTGTGTTCGATTCCCAGTGGCGGTACAAATTGTATTCGGTTTACTTATGTAGTGACTAGCTAATACCATCTTATCTAAGTCTGACGCCATAACAATGATGTTTTCAGCATTACTGTGTACCGGCAGTTATAAGATAGCCAGTTCCTCAGTGATTGAGGATTCCAGGAGTAGTGCGCTTCCACATTCAGTCTTATCACTACCTAACATCAAGTGTGATGAAGGTTAAGTGTTACCCCGTTGGTGATAAAAAGAACATAAGTAGGTAATAGGTAGACACATTTAGAGGCTCCTGAAAAATAAATAGTGGAGTGTTAAGGTAAGGTTCATGAAAGTTTGCCAAAATGTAGCTTTTTATCGGTAAAATTATTAATCGAGAAAAAGTGAAAGAAGATAATTCGTAGAGGAAAGTTTAACAATATGTCCTAATAAAGCACCGCTGAAAGCAATGTAGCAAAGTGTGCAGTCTTACAACGACGTTCTATTTACTCGATTTTACAGCAACAAGAGTCCCAGACAAACGAATCCAAGAATATTAAATAGACTAGAAAATTTAACCCTCTAGTGTGCTGTAGTTGTAGCTGCATCGTAAAATGAATTTAATCATTGAGTTTATCTTTAAAGTTTCACCGCCACAATTCTTTTATTTAATTAACTATTGTGTAAGTAAAAGCACCAGCATACAGTCGAAGCAGTGTAAGGTCCCACTTATCTGATTAGTCATTCTAACTACTGGGGTAAGAGTGCTGGCAAATAATTAAAGCTATTATAATAGCGGTTAGATGGCTAAGCGATCTAGGCGATTCCGTGATTTTAAAGTTTCAATGTAAGTACAAATATTATAAATGTTTCAATGTAAGTACAAATATTATAAAAAGGAAATATTTGAATTTTAGTTTGTTTGTAATGAGTAAACTCATAAACTACTGAACCTCTTTCTTCATCATTACCGTCCGTACGAGCCACAAACGGCGCCACTTGAATTACAAGAAGAAACAAGTGACGACTACCGGCGTCGGCGTTTTCAGTGGCCCGTGTGTGGCGACGCTTAGAAAGCTATCATTTTTTCTAAGTGTCTCATTTGCATTGATTGTCCTAAGACCATTATAATTTTATATCGACCCTTAAAAAAATAAATATTGTTTTATTTATTTAACACACAGACCGACAGGACCGTGCTGTCCAATAAAACATTTTTACTAACTATTTTTGTTTAAATAAGTGTTACCGAGCATTAAATGACGCAAATCCGGTAATTTTCTTTAACTTTTAACTACGTGGCCAAATTTAGACACGCGTAACTCTACTTCGACCCGCTCGGGACGTGCGCAAATTTGCGCACGAGTACTACCACTTCCAATTTAGTATACAATAAATTATTAAAAAAAAATAAAAAATAATAATAATATTACTTAATTATAAAATAATAAAAAAAATAATATATTAATAACTTATTAATTTATTAAATATAATTTTTTGAAAATCCGCCATAGCAAGCTGAAATATGACAGAGAAAATAAATTTTGCGATTTTTTAAGGTTTAAAAAGCTGTTTCAGATTAATCACTAAATCGATCGACGACTGGTGTTTTACGCTAGTTCAATATACTAAACAAACTTCATCAACAATGCAGTATGAGAACATCACTTTAACTTTGTACGAGCTTGCATCCCAGGTTAAACTTGAGAAGTGTCGTAATGATGAATAAATTAGATAAACCTTGGATCTCGTATCAAGTGACAAAGTTTACGTCGTTACTTAAAGGTTAATTGGGGGAGATGGGTTGAAGCTAATATGGAAACACATCTTTAAGAAAATAATTTGATATAAGAAATTAAGGGTATATATATTTACCTAGTAGGGCAGAGGTACCCTTTGTGGCCACTTCAAAGATTTTTTGACTTTTAAGCACTAAGTACTAAATGGTCTTAGGCATTTAAGACACAAATTATATCTTAAATTATAGATAACTTATTTACCTTTAATGGTACATTTTTCAAATTTATAAAAGTAAAGTAGTTTTTTTTATATTACACACTACACTACTTACTTTTAAGTTGTTATTAATTAATTATTTATATTGAAACCGATTTTCAATATGTGCGACGATGAAAGTTTTGTTATATACTAATATAATAAAATAGTATTTGTAATAGATTTTCCAAAAATAAAATCGATTTTTATTCACAGTAAAAATAAAAGAAATCAAAATCGGTCGGACCGTTTTCAGAAGTGATGTTTCGTCATAAATGTCTTACCTAATCCCCCATTCCACCCCATTATGGTAGGGTTTTTTACCTAGCGCAGATCATTTTTTATCGGACCAGTATCCTACATACTCATTTTCAAATTTCTAAGTCCAGAAATGACGGAGAACCATATACTTAAACTACAACCCCCCGTTTTACGCCTTTATGGGAGAGTTTCCCAAAATCCTTTCTTAGTGAACGTATTTTAGTCATAATCTACATCCCTGCTAAATACCATCTTCATTGGTCCGGTAGGTAGTTTTTTGAGATTTCGTGATGCGTGAGTAAGTGACCTTTCGCTTATAAATATATACAGCTGATCCAGTGAACTTCGTACCGCCTTATCGACAGCACGCCACCTACCGGGTCCTATTGTTAATCTAAACCATTCTCGAATCCACTTGAAGACACACAAAAAACTTCATTAAAATCGGTCCAGCCGTTTACGAGGAGTTCAGTTACACACGCACAGAAGAATTATATATATAAAGATATAGATATATATGAACGAAATCCCTACAACAAGACCTTTCTTTTGAATATGCCGCATGATACAGGAATAAGAACTATTTTTTATTTCTTTTCTCTCACCTCCCCAAATTCACCACCAAATTCAAACTTCAGTTGTTTACGTTATACCTTTGTCTTTGGGTCACAAGATTAAATGAAAGAAATTGAAAAATGAAAAAAAAATTAAGAGGGAAAACACACGAGTACCAAATTTCTACTCTTTTGGTTCAGTAGTTTTGGATCAAATTGGCTTGGCTGTAACACCAGCGAGTTCAGGATGGAATTATAAGAGTTTCGTCTTTTGTTTTATGTCAAAACCCTAAAAACTAAGGCCTACTGCCCACGTAACCGCACATCATGCTTTTTGTTTCTACGTAAGATGCATTCGTCATGTAATCGTCAATTGACGAAAGCGTGCGCATGACGTGGACAGTTAACCTAACAAGTCTAGAGCTTTCTACTCCTCTAAATACTAGCTAAGTCAAAACATACCTTTAGATTACACTCTCACACGAGCTTTTTCGGGTCCTTAAAGTTCGTTTTTCGTAAAGCCCCAAATACTCAAAAGTCCCCTTCTGTAAAAAAATCATTTTATTTTACTTTATGATTGTAACGATTGCAAGTCAATATCACAGTTTTCAGATTGACTTTTTACAAATAGACACTTTAAATTGAAATTTAAAAAAACTAATAATATAATAAGCTTGAAAATTTTAAAGCCAAACCGTAAAACTATTTGACCTTTTTTATTATCAAAATGCAATTTTATTATCAAAAATTATTGAAAAGGAAGTACTTACTAGAAAAAAATCTACCCGTTTCAACCGTCCCATCGGAGATACCGATATAGTTTTGAGAACTTAGATTTATTTAATACTTCTTTATTTTATATTTTCAACCACAAAGCCGTGGTTTTTAGGGTTTTGACATAAAACAAAAGACGAAACTCTTATAATTCCATCCTGAACTCGCTGGTGTAGCTTGGTGGAGCCAAGCCAATTTGATCCAAAACTACTGAACCAAAAGAGTAGAAATTTGGTACTCGTGTGTTTTCCCTCTTAATTTTTTTTTCATTTTTCAATTTCTTTCATTTAATCTTGTGACCCAAAGACAAAGGTATAACGTAAACAACTGAAGTTTGAATTTGGTGGTGAATTTGGGGAGGTGAGAGAAAAGAAATAAAAAATAGTTCTTATTCCTGTATCATGCGGCATATTTAAAAGAAAGGTCTTGTTGTAGACCAATGAAGATGGTATTTAGCAGGGATGTAGATTATGACTAAAATACGTTCACTAAGAAAGGATTTTGGGAAACTCTCCCATAAAGGCGTAAAACGGGGGGTTGTAGTTTAAGTATATGGTTCTCCGTCATTTCTGGACTTAGAAATTTGAAAATGAGTATGTAGGATACTGGTCCGATAAAAAATGATCTGCGCTAGGTAAAAACCCCTCCCTCAATGGGGTGGAATGGGGGGTTAGGTAAGACATCTATGACGAAACATCACTTCTGAAAACGGGTAGACCGATTTGGCTGATTTCTTTTTGTTTTTACTGTGAATAAAAATCGATTTTATTTTTGGAAAATCTATTACAAATACTATTTTATTATATTAGTATAAAACAAAACTTTCATCGTCGCACATATTGAAAATCGGTTTCAATATAAATAATTAATTAATAACAACTTAAAAGTAAGTAGTGTAGTGTGTAATATAAAAAAAACTACTTTACTTTTATAAATTTGAAAAATGTACCATTAAAGGTAGATAAGTTATCTATAATTTAAGATATAATTTGTGTCTTAAATGCCTAAGACCATTTAGTACTTAGTGCTTAAAAGTCAAAAAATCTTTGAAGTGGCCACAAAGGGTACCTCTGCCCTACTAGGTAAATATATATACCCTTAAATTCTTATATCAAATTATTTTCTTAAAGATGTGTTTCCATATTAGCTTCAACCCATCTCCCCCAATTAACCTTTAAGTAACGGCGTAAACTTTGTCACTTGATACGAGATCCAAAGTTTATCTAATTTATTCATCATTACGACACTTCTCAAGTTTAACCTGGGATGCAAGCTCGTACAAAGTTAAAGTGATGTTCTCATACTGCATTGTTGATGAAGTTTGTTTAGTAAATTGAACTAGCGTAAAACACCAGTCGTCGATCGATTTAGTGATTAATCTGAAACAGCTTTTTAAACCTTAAAAAATCGCAAAATTTATTTTCTCTGTCATATTTCAGCTTGCTATGGCGGATTTTCAAAAAATTATATTTATAAATTAATAAGTTATTAATATATTTTTTTTTATTATTTTATAATTAAGTAATATTATTATTTTTTTTTATTTTTTTTAATAATTTATTGTATACTAAATTGGAAGTGGTAGTACTCGTGCGCAAATTTGCGCACGTCCCGAGCGGGTCGAAGTAGAGTTACGCGTGTCTAAAGGAGATCAGTCACGCTTCATACATGTTTGGACCAAAAAAGTAAAAGTATCGGCCAACGAAAAAAATTGCATATTAATATTGTAAACAATGTAGCGATCATTTTTTGTTATGGCGTCAACAGTGTACGATTAGCGGCCAAGCAGTTATTCAAGTTTGAAAATGTCATTTTTTTTCTCTTTATTTTCAAACTTAAATACAGCTTGGCCAAGGTGCGGCCAACGAAAAAAAATTGCACAGTACTATTGTAAAAAGTGTAACGATCATTTTTTGTTATGCCGTCAACAGTGTACGATTAGCGGCCAAGCAGTTATTCAAGTTTGAAAATAACATTTTTTTCTCTTTATTTTCAAACTTGAATACAGCTTGGCCAAAGTGCGGCCAACGAAAAAAAATTGCACATTACTATTGTAAACAGTGTAACGATATTTTTTTGTTATGGCGACAACAGTAACAGTAGTACAATGAGCAACGTAGATACGTATGTTACATTAACATACGTATCTACGTTGCTCATTCAGATGGGAAATGATTTTGATCTCTTTAAAAACAAAATTAATTGCTTTTAGGCATATTGGAATAAAACCATTCAACAATGTTCCATGTAAATGATTTCAAATGATAAGTAAAGTACCGTCTTCAACAACTTTTGAGTTACTACCTGAGTAAAATAAAATATATTTTTTTTGTAAAAGAACGCTTATAATTTAACGAATATGTATGAAATTTCGGATGAATAATATTTATATTTAACCGTGAAAAATGCTTCAACATGGCGTAAGTTGTACTTTTTAATTTTTCGGTGTCAGGTTTTATTTAAATAATCCAATTTGGCTTTGCCAAAATGAAAAATCATTTATTTTAAATTGAAATAAGACTGTTTATTTTATTATGATTTATGTTGGTAAGTATTAATATTTATTGTTCACCTTGTTAACTTCTTATTAATCACCAATTTAACAATGTTTTGGTTTAATCAAAGAAAGCGCTATCACGTTAACTTGACCTAATCAAAACAATTGACATTATTTAAAATAAAAACCTCTATATCTTAGTCAAGACACATCACACACACATCAAGATAAAAATATACATCCTGTAAGCTTCTTCTTGACGTGTGATCTTTTTGATAGCAAACTTCTGTGCGTTAAAAACTAGTTAGTATTTTAGTTGTCGGCGGTCGGTGGTCGCTTTCGCTGGAGTCAGTCGGTAGACGCCTGTCAACCGCCCGCCTTTCGAGTGAAGCTCCGCTCTACGTTTGAAGCTGAAATAACGCTACTTTTACGATAAAAAAAAACTGTGCTTGCGAACTTTTTAAAGACACAATGTTTATTATAAACTCCTTGCTGATATGAAAAAAGTTTTAGTGCAGTCTGACATTTGAGTGGTGATATAAAAAGTTGTTTCATCTGAAGAATTGGTAAGTTTTTGTTTGAAAGTATTTGTAAAGATAAGAGTGAGAGATTTGTATGTTAAGGCAATTTCTAATACATAATTAAGGAAAGTAAAGAAATAGGTAGCATTAATTAGTTTAATTTTGCCGGTCCTTTGATTTTGACCTAGGTATGGTTACTTTAGCAATAGGTACTAATTATTTTTACAAACATAGATAACAGGTACCTACTTTTCAGTGATCAAAGAAAGACCTAGTTCACTGTTTGAAAGTTCAGTGCCAGTCTTAGAAGATTTCTAGACGAAATTACTTGATAATAATAAGAACTTTATTGTCATTAAATGATTTAATACCCAAATTCTAAGTGATATATTCTTGAAAGCTTAATCTTCTTTTGTGTTTATAACAATACAAATAAGTACCTAATAATGATACAAATTAAACCACTATTTAAATACTTAGATTCTACAAAACCTAACTAATATTTAAGACAAAAATAGTTAAATATTAATTGAAAAACTCTAGAAAGTAAAGCAACTCTTCTAGTAATTTAATTGTTCTCGTGTCTTTATAACAAGTAATAATATAAACAAACTTTTATTTTTTATGAATTAAAACTCATTGATTCAAACACTTGCAAGAAGCTTCACATTAAATCTTCTTAGTCTTATAAAAAAAATAGTTTTTACTATAAAAAAAAAGGTTTGTGTGCTTAAAGCCTACCACAATATTTATAGTAACATAATGTTTGTCAATATGTTGAAGTGACATATCTTTATGTAAAAACAATGTTTCTAAGTTTCTAAACTTAGTTTCACTGCGCTTGTCTTTAACTGTACGAAAACTGGAATTTTATGTTAAGCTATAATAAATGTTGCGGATTCAGTACCTAACTACCTACTCTTCGTGTTTATGTTTGAAATATTATTAATAATAAATTAATAAAAAATTAAATACTTAAATTTATAAAAGATATAAAGTTAATTTTAATTAAATTTATTGAAATCAGAAAGGCTGATTTAGGATCTCTCCAAGGATTTTGTAAAAATAACCCTGTGTTTTATTTTCTCAAACAATCGCGTGAATGATTCTATGTAGGGCAGAGGTACCCTTTGTGGCCACTTTAAGGATTTTTTGACTTTTAAGTACTAAGTACTAAATCGTCTTAGGTATTTAAGACACAAATTATTTCTTAAATTATAGATAATTTATCTACCTTTAAAGGTTCATTTTTCAATTTTTTTAAATTTAAATAGTTTTTTGTATATAATACAAAATGTGTGAGAGGTGCCAAATGTACCGGTTTTGGCCACTTACTGATAGTTAAACTTTTGTAAGTATTGCGAAAAATCAAAACCAAACCCAGGTAAAATCAATATATTCTAATGCGCTAGAAACCAGTCAATTGCAAAACAACAATTTAATTGTCAAAAACAAAGGTTTTATGAAGTATTTCATCCAAAACAAATTTCTTAAAATTTTCATAAAAACATTTATTCAAACAGAAAATGGAATTTATTGAAAAAAAATCTTATGACATAAGGAATTCTAACGGTTGTTATTATTACCTTAAAATATCTTATTTTAATTGCCTTTATCAGAAATAGCTAAAACTTGTCAACAAAACTTTTAGAGCAAAAAGTGGCCAAAACCGGTACAGTGGCCAAAACCGGTACGCCTGCCCTACTTCTAGGCTGTACAGTTTTTTAAATATTGAATAATATTTTGGGTATGAAAACGCTTTCGGCAAAATGGCTGCCGCGTTTCGAGTAAATTGGACAAACCTCGGTCGAAAAACGTTACTAATTTTTTGCCAAACCTTATGTATTCGACAGATTTAAGTAGTCGCTCTTCATAGTTCCTCATCCCAAAGGTGAAGAAATGCCTTACACCGAAAATATTTTCGCCGGATGAGGAGAAAAAATCTCTAAATTAGGCCAATTTTTAGTCATTGGCAGGAAGTATTTTTTGATGGGTTAAAATGTTGGAATTACTTTGAACTCAGTATGTAGCGATAAAAAGAGCTAAAAAGCGAAGAACAAAACAAAATTTACTGAAAAATATTGCATATCCGTATATATCCGTGACTTTCGAAAGATTAAATCTTTCGAAAGTCACGGACTCATCAAATGTTGCTGTGGTGCCATTCGCGTTCAAGAGTGTGTTTAATAGGTAGGTACATTTCTAAATAATAATAATAATAAAGCTTCTGCCGCGGCCACATTGCAAGCTGGCGTTGCTGATAGTGATGGTGGAGATGATATGGTTACTACTGTAAGTCCCCAATACAATGATATATTGAGGAGTACTCTTGAAGATGTAGTTCGGGAATTTCGATCGACTTCGGTTCACCTTAGACCTCGGCTTCCACGTTTTCCCATGCACAAAAAAAATAGGGCGCTGATGTGTGCTTTAGATTTGCTACTACCAAATTACTTTGATAGTAGTGAAGACCTGGCTGATACTCATTCGATCCTGTACTGTGCGGCTATTACAGCTTGTCGTGTTGCTCATGTCAAATTTCCAAATACTGACACAGCAACACGCCCTCGCCTTGCTGTACCAGCCTGGCAGTGTAGGATTGAGCGTCGTATCAGTGAGGCTAGGGTACTCATCGGTAAGCTCAGCTGCTTTAGGGAGGGCAACATGCGCCCTAGGGTCATGCGCTTTGTGAAACGTGCATTCTTGGGGACTGGTATTAGTCCTCAAAATTATATTTCATGTGTCACAGAGCGCATCGACTTCCTGAAGCAGAAAATTTGTGCATGGGCTAATCGTATTCGAAGGTATAGGGTGCGAGTCGATCGCTTTACTCAGAACCGCATGTTCGAGAGAGATCAACGACGTGTTTATGCATCCTGGGAGCGATCGGATCAGAGTGATACTGATATGCATCGGCCGGATGATGATGCCATGATTTCTTTTTGGCACAACATCTGGTCCGTGCCTGTCACTCACTCTGAAGGCGCGTGGATGGAGGATGTTGAGCGTTCGTGTGAGCTTATACCTGATATGAATGAAGTAACCATTGACTACCAAGACGTAGTTTGTGCAGTTCGTTCCTTACCCAACTGGAAATCTCCAGGCCCGGACGGACTGCACAATTTCTGGTATAAATGGTTACCTAGCTCGCACGTTTGCTTAGCATCTCAATTTCAATGTGCTTTATTATCTCGATCGCTTCCAGAATTTATGACAACAGGCATAACCCATCTGCTCCATAAATCTGGTAGTACTGCGGACCCCAAAAACTATAGACCTATCACCTGTCTACCAACAATTTATAAAATTCTTACGTCCATTTTGAGGTCGAAGATTAATAAACACATTGATCAAAATTCTATTATGTTCGCCTCTCAAAATGGATGTAGGAATGGGGCCCGTGGTACTAAGGAGCTACTCCTCATTGACATGGCTATTAACCAACAGGTTCGTCGAAACCGAAAGAACCTGTCGACTTCCTGGATAGATTATAAGAAGGCATATGATTCCGTGCCGCATTCGTGGCTCATGAGGGTGCTGGAGTTGTATAAAATAAATACAACTCTACGCACTTTCTTGATATCGTGCATGCGAAAATGGAGAACGGTCCTTTTCTATCCAGGATCTCGACGGATTCTAGGTCAGGGCGATCCCATAAAAATAGAGCGAGGTATCTTCCAGGGTGACGGTTTGAGTCCATTGTGGTTCTGTCTGGCCTTGAACCCTCTGAGTACACTTCTCGAGAGTTCAGGGTTAGGCTATCGTTTACGGAGAAATGGTCAAATAATATCACACCTGCTGTACATGGATGACCTGAAACTATTTGCCCATAGCAGTTCTCATTTGACAGCGTTACTGAAGGTTACTGAAGCTTTCAGTAATGCCATTAAAATGGAATTTGGTGTGGACAAATGTGCAGTCATGCATGTAAAGCGTGGTCAGATAATGGAATCTACGGGTATACAACTCTCGGATTCTATTCATCTTAGATCTCTCTCCGTAAACGAAACCTATAAATATTTAGGTATGTCACAGGCATTAGGCATCAACGATGCTGACATGAAACAGTCGTTGCGTGAGCGTTTCTTGGGGCGCCTTTCAAAAGTCCTTAAAAGTCTTTTGTCAGGCGGAAACAAGGTTCGCGCATACAATGGATGGGTCATGCCGGTACTGATGTATTCCTTCGGCATACTTAAATGGACTCAAACTGAACTGGATGCCCTGGATAGAAAAGTTCGTACATTGCTAACAGCACACCGCATACATCACCCACGTTCATCGACCATGAGATTGTATATCCCGCGGAAGTGCGGTGGTCGTGGCTTCTTAAATGCTAAGACATTGCATAACCGCGAGATATGCAATCTTAGGGAGTATTTTCTCCAAGTCGATATGAGGTCTCATAGAGATGTAGTTGCTGTTGACAATGGACTGACTCCTCTATTTTTAGCAAAAGAAAACTGGCGCAAACCTGTAGTACTTAGTACTTCCGACCGCAGCACTGTGTGGCAAAGCAAGGAGTTACATGGCAGATTCTACCGGGCTCTCCATGGGCCCGACGTAGATTTATTAGCCTCAGTATCCTGGCTCCGTTTCGGTGATCTTTTTGGTGAAACCGAAGGTTTTGTCTGTGCAATTATGGATGAGGTTGTGATGACGAATAACTACCGAAAGTATATCCTAAGGGATGGCACAGTGGATATTTGCCGAGCGTGTCATCGTCCGGGTGAATCCCTTAGGCATATAATCTCCGGTTGTTCTCGTCTCGCAAACGGCGAGTATTTGCATAGACATAACCAAGTGGCCAGGATAATACACCAACAACTTGCTCTGAAACATTGTCTTGTGGCATCCGAGGTGCCGTACTACAGGTATGCACCAGAACAGGTCCTTGAAAATAGCCATGCCACATTGTATTGGGATCGATCTATCATTACAGACAGGACTATTGTAGCTAATAAGCCTGATATTGTATTGATAGATCGACACGAACGCCGCGCGATAATTGTTGATGTCACTGTTCCCCATGACGACAACCTTGTGAAAGCTGAAAAAGATAAAGAAAACAAATATCTTGATTTAGCTCACGAGATTGTGGACATGTGGGACATTGATTCAGCAATTATTGTTCCGATAGTCATATCTGCCCATGGTCTGATAGCCAAGAGCCTCGATAAACACCTTAAGAGGCTTGCGTTAGGTGGATGGATCGGGAGTCAGATGCAGAAGGCAGTACTTCTGGACACGGCCCGTATAGTGAGAAGGTTCCTGTCTCTGGATCCTTAACCATCGGTAGCCGGGACCTTGATCTTGCTGCCGTTGGGGAACTCCATTTTTGTATTTTTAAATGTTATATTTTTTAGTGTTATACATTGTAAAAATTTAATGTTTAGAAATATAATTTTGTAAGTATTTAAAATGTAATAAAGGGAATAATAATAATAATAATAATCAGATCAGTATGAATTGCTGATAATTAGACGAGTATAAATTATAACAGGAAGCCAAAAAAGTTTCTTGCTTGTTTTTCTCCGTAAGGGTCTTGATTGGCAGACTGCGTAACTTTTTGCTTGTTGTACCCAAGTCGGAATAGAGTCTATTCCACTTTAACAAGTACTCTATCATAGAGTATTACCGCTCTCGTATTATAAAACTAGAAAAAAATATCCGACCATCACGCCAATTATTATCTATATAATAATAAAAAACAAACTTTGTGTATACATATAACATACACAAATGATAACATATTAACCAACACAAATGTTAATTAAGTACTTATTTGTCTCGGGTGGGAATCAAACCCATAAGTCTTGTTTCCTTATTGCCTTTGTTGTATATTGAGGAAGTGTATAATAGCCTCAAGGGTTTGGGCGCGTTGATTTACAAGGCACTTAAAGCCGAAACACATAATCGCGTTGCGGCACTGCACCGCTGAAATCCGCGGCGCATGTCCTGTACTGACAGGCAATAAGGTTTATAACAGCTTGGCGCGTCGCTTACTTTGCGGGGCGATGGTGCAAGGCGGTAATGTGTTGCGGCTTATTGATCAATATTGGGGATTCAATGGGGCATGGAAGGATATTAAATAGTTTGTTTGTCTCCCAGTAGCCGATTATAACTAAATATTGAATAGACAACACTGATAAGTAATCTTAACTACTTACTAGTGTGTGACGTTCTATTGTTATTAACTAAAATAAGTAGAAATAAAAATTTAATCATGACATAAACTTTCAAAACACATAAATATTTACACTAGTGGATGTCATCGTCTTCGTCCGCATAGATTTTGATTATATCGTGTTTGATAGTAGGAGGGATTTATTTTGTCATGTACTCCTTTTCGAGACGTTTAAAACGATGTTTAGGGACCCAAAGTTCTAATTCTTAAACTAACTTCTCTGTGTGCACAATTAAAAGGCTTACACAAATAATTATACAGGGATTACAACACACAACAGTGTCTCACTTAAAAATGTTTATGTTCTAGGATGCGAAACTTTAACATCATCACGTGGCACAGCTTGCATAACAATTTATTGTTTATGCCGTCTATGCCATAATAGTATGTCTTAAATTGAGATTTTCCTGTGAATTAATATTAAACATACACATAGTTGCATAGATATCCAAATTTGCAAGGTAGTGCTACAAATATGCTACGCCGTAGCTCGTAGAACCGTAGCACTTAAACGGCAGGAAACTACGAGTAAACTTTGTTGTTCCTTGAATTCTTTACCGGAGCAATAACTGTTGTGGAGCAATAAATTTTAGTTGAAATGCTGGAGCTATCCGACTAGATTTGCGAAGCGGGAAGTACGTGCGTAAAGTTACGTGAAGCCAGTAGTAAATATTTAAAATGGATCACCTTTTTACCGACTTCCAAAAAAAGGAGGGAGGTACTCAATTCAAGCCGTATTTTTTTTTTTTTTTTTTTGTTTGATGTATGTATACCGATTACTCCGGCGTTAGTGATCCGATTTTAATAGTTGTTTTTTTTGTTCGATTGGGTATACTTTCGATTTGGTCCCATATAAGTTTCATTGAGATCCGATAACAATCTTCGGAGATATGGGGCCTGATGTCATGGGAGTCATGAATTATTAGCAGAAAGTATAATGTCATCCATGTAAGTAAACGTTAGGTTTTTGTTCGGGCTGAATAGTTTGTTATTCAAAATAGCGTCAATAAAGTGACACGCGGAAACTAATTATATACTAATTATGTCATAGTATAATGGGTATATGGGTTTCACTTCCAGGACCTCGATTGGTGATGTGGGTTATCACCGCGTTTTGCGATCGTTGCGGTTAAGCAACGTTTGCAAGGGCTGGTCGTAGGATTAAATGAAAAATTACTATCTATACTATTTACCAATTTCAATATTTCTTTTTATTTAAAAGAGTATACTCCTGTTTTGGTCTCATTATAACCAAGTCAGGATCTGATGGTAGAATCCAGGGGAACGAGGTAAACCCGAAGATAGATTAGGTGTTTTATGTATTTTCTAAAAATTTTCAAGCACTTGCATATGATAGCCATCAGCTCATCATCATGAGCTGGTGATGGAAGATACAACTCCTCAATGGTTAGGAGTTGGAGGATAATTCTTGAATTATTGTTGATACGTAAAAAAATATAGTTGTAATCTTTCAGGTTATTTAGGTGAGCTGATGATGGAAGGTAAAACTCCTTAGGAGTTAAAGCATGTTTGGTTACGTACCACCGAGACCTTAAGTTGTATTCTTTCAAGTTTTTTAGGTTAGCAGATGGTGGATGGTGCATAACAAACAACAGAACATTAAAAGAAAAAATAATTTTGTGTTCTGTGTGCATAACAGTTATAACAGAGTAAGAGATGGTGATTCTCACAGGACATAGTAGAGAAAATGTGTCCGTCCGTGTTCTGTGGTGATTCTTGTCCGAGATATGGGTTTTAGTAGCTGCTCATTGCGCTACGCTTGCTCACTTTGCGGTTTCTTTTGGTAGCGTTCTTATACTAAAAATGGAAAAATAAAAATTTTTATAAAAAAAATAAACCGCCTTCAAAAAAACTGCAAACAAATTTCGCTTCCCAAAAACACGTAAAAATGAAAAATAAATTAAATCATTCAATTCAAAGGACGAAAGTCCGGGAATTTTTCTAATTAATCTTGGAACTTACTGATCTGATTGAAGTCGGTGACAAGCCCAAAGTAACAAGAATAAATACTTAGTGAAAGAATAACACACAAAACCTACTCATGCACGGAGTGGTGTGAATTGTATAGCCTATCAAATACATAATATTACATGGCTTGGCACCGACTTCAATCAGATCAGTAAGTTCCAAGATTAATTAGAAAAATTCCCGGACTTTCGTCCTTTGAATTGAATGATTTAATTTATTTTTCATTTTTACGTGTTTTTGGGAAGCGAAATTTGTTTGCAGTTTTTTTGAAGGCGGTTTATTTTTTTTATAAAATTTTTTATTGAATTAGTGTAACAAAAATAAGGGTGGTACGAATGCGTTTGCATCTTGTCTACCCCTCAAGTATAGGATCTTTTTTATATTACGAAGACAAATGATCTCAGTCTGTCTTCATTTTAACGATACCTAAACATTAACATGATATATTCACAAAATCCACTCAAAAATGCCTTCAAATAAATCAAATATTTCGTACTTATCCGTGTCAAATTTCTTCAATTAATTTAAGCTTCGGAGAATCACAGCGATACAAAGAAACATTTGTAAATTGAAATGCCAGATGTATTGGATTACGAAACCTTAATACCCAGCTTCCAATACTATACATATATTAATGAGCGAAGTTGTCTTGTCAATATTCAAAAATATATTTTCCACGTTAATAAACATTGGATTGTGTGAGACGCCACGTCCTTTTTGCAAGCTTTTTATTAACTTGCCATGTTAGTTAGTTAGTGGGGGACAAATCTTGCAAGCTTAATTTGACCCACTTTCCAGTACCCGATGGAGCTGAAATTTTGTATACAGGTTTGGTTTAGATGACAATGCAATATTAAAGTACAGTCAGACTAAAAGCTTATTATTAACTTGCCATGTTAGTTAGTTAGGTAGTTAGTTAGTATGTTAGTTAGTTAGTTAGTGGGGGACAAATCTTGCAAGCTTAATTTGACGCCTGGGACGTCCCAGTGTCCGATGGAGCTGAAATTTTGTATACAGGTTTGGTTCAGATGACGATACAGTCAGCAAAAAAGCTTGTCATAAAAATCTAATTATTACTAAAAACTTATTCAATAATGCTCTGCCAGATAAGACCAAGCGTCTGCGTAACGGGAGCGTCAGTCGCGTGGCGGACGCCGACTCCTTGTCCTTGGTCGCTTACGCCCGAATTCTCGAACGCAAATCATCTTTGGGAGCGTCTCGAACATCATGACATCCCTTTCATACGTTTGACATTTAAAGTGACAGGGCGATGTTTGAGACGCTCCCAAAGATAAGTAGCGTACGAGTATTCGGGCATTAGTTGTGTGACAGCAATCACCGCGTGACCAACTTTTTCGCGTCGCTAGTCGCTACCGCTTTGGAGACGCGTGGTCGCGTCTGTCTGTTCAGTGTTCAATGCTTTATATTCGTAAATCTATTTCTACTTCTAAACTGATACGACATTTGGTATTCGTTTGAAAGCTCAATCGCGCACTAATTGAAAAAAAATCGAGCGAAGGAATATTTCATGTTTGGCAATGTTTGTAGGTAAGTACTTACTACTCTTAAATTCGATGACCAACAACTCGCTTAAGATTTCACTGTTAACTTTGACTTGTTTATTATGAGTTTGATATCTTTCGAACATGAATCTTTATTAAAGATTCATGTTCGAAAGCGAAATGAATAGGAAGTCGAATTCATACGCGCACCTAAATTCAAACGATTGGTATCCCTAGCATGAAAAGCTATCGTTATGGTAATCTACTTAATAGTAAACTATACTGTCCATCAAAAGCTGTCAAAGTTCTGCTCTCAAATATGTATTGAATTTCAGCCGAATGAGGCGCTGCTCTGTTTTTCATACAAAATAATAGGATCACGATAACAGTAACCATAATGTCAATTTTTCGTGTATGTACGTTTCGCCCCGAGACGGCGACGCGACGAAGAAAATCACAAACCGCTTGTATTATTTGTTTATTTATATTGTCTTCATGGTGGCCACACGGCGTACAAAACTGGGTATCATCCTTTATATCTCCATAATGTTGACAAATTCGTGATCCCAGATGTCCGTTCGGTTCATCGGTTCGTGAAAACGATGCTAGAAGGGAGTGCCGCATACAAATAAAGACCTTCAGGATTTAATTATATTCAAATTGGAAATATAATTCATTATGTTCAGAAAGTTGTCAAAGCGTTAAATCTGGCAAATAGGTTTACGGGGTAGTACTTAGCCGTGATGATAAGGCTGAAGGAACCCACAATTACAGAGTTCATGTTTCATGTTCAGTTCACAGCAGATCGAACTTGCGAGTATCACTACAGAAATGTCAAATCGGCTGTAACAAGAACATTCCCCTTGCTCTTGAACTTGAACGATATAACAATATTAAATTATTGAGTTAGTGACAACCATACCATTCAATCTGTGAACTTTGCCTTGCAAAAATGTCCTTACTTTTGACGTTTGACAATAATCACAATGCTATTTCGTTTTATGGTCTGATTACGGATGTTTCAAAAGAATATTCGTGGTTAAACGTATAGATACGTTACGTACGTATCATCAGTTTGCTATAAAATTTATTACTAATCCAGATCCTTTAGTTTTACAGATCCCTAGAATACAGTACTTTTTATTCCGTCAGTTCATTATATCGTTTTATCGGTAACTTAGGGGACTTTATTACGGTTCCATACCAAACGTAAGTCCCCTAAGTTACCAATAAAACGATATAATTTTGCTAAAAAATTAGTAAAATTTAATTGACGGAATAAAAAGTACTGTATTCTAGGGATCTGTAAAAGTAAAGGATCTGGATTAGTAATAAATTTTATAGCATACTGATGGTTTCAGAGATTTCAAATTTTCGTTGCAGGGACAAGTCTTGGTACAAGAAATAGTTGATTGACCCATCTATGTGTAAGTATGTTATTTTGATCCCAAAATCTATATATATTAAATAACTACTAGCTTTCCGCCCGCATCTTTGCGTGAACTATACGATGTTTTCCCATAGGAATGAGATATTTTCCTGGGGTAAAAACTTCGGTAAAAAACAGTCTTTACACTATTTTAGACCATAAATCTCTGTGACCAATTTCGTCCAGATCCGTTTAGTCCTTTTTTCCGTGATTGAGTAATAAATATCCGAACGTCCAAAGAGAAAAAAATCTTTCCGTGTTCTGTGATCCAAACTTTCACATTTTAAATTCAAAAATATTTGCATTGAATAGGCAATAAATTACGATGAAAATTGCTAAAGACAGGCGGTGATGGAGTTCTTTGAAGAAAGCTTTTACGGTTTTTACGCGATTAAGTTAATCAACAGTCGTCGCACGGACCCCATGGAATCTACCGAAAGTTAAATTGGATTGAACCATTTTATTAAATTTGTAAAATTAATTTTATTTCACATTGAAATAATATAAATTGATGTTCATAGTACAGTCGACAACACGAACACTTTAACACGTTGACTTTGAGTGCGCCCTTGCTGGTGTCAAGATTTTCTTAACTCACGTAATCCGGTCAGATTGGGAGGAAAATAAGCTTTCATATTTTTAGTTAGGAACAGCATGGTACAGAAGCTAAGCTGCAATGATAGCTTGTTTCTTATGTTTTAGTTCGATTTTGGCAGTCGTGTTTTTATTTTATAAAAGTTATATTTTTTTATTTTAGTCCTTTTAAGAAAACAGGGGTAAATAAAGCATTCTCTTATCTTAACTTATCTTTTAGTGAATATGTTTAATACAAATTAGTTTTTTTTTTAAATTGTACTCGTTCAGGCCTTTCATTTGATACTCATATTGCTATAATGAAAGACAAAAAAACATTCAATTATTAATGGCGCCTTACGTCCGCCGTATTGAATAAGTATATTATTTTTAGCCATTGTTATTCGGAGTGATATAACGTTTTTAATGGTACCGCATACATTAAAATCGGTTAAGGCATTCAAAAGTTATGGTGTAATAAAGAAACCCACATACATACATTAACCCCTTAACACAAAACACTCCTTTTTTGGCAGTCGTGCAAAAAGGTAGGGTTTTTAAGTTTGTATATAGATAGTATTCTCAGTAACTATTTTGAAAATTCTATTTCCACTTTTTTCCGAAACGCAAATTAAAATGAAAATTACGTAACCTCCAATTAATCTCAAATTAATTGTAGTTTGCGTGTCTGAAAGAAAAATGTGGTAGACTGTCAACAGTCTGTTAACAGCCTGTCAGTGCCCATACAAATCTCAAATTATCTTTTAATTTGGGTTTCCGAAAGCAAAATTAACTATATGATTTACAAACTGCCAACTTGAAAAATTAATTGGACAAATTCGGCCAATTAACTGAGAATCAAATCAATTTACCAAGTTTTACATTATTACAATGAATTGAGTTAAATGTTCCCTTCAATTTTGATTTCCAAAAGTGATGTTTCATAATATTTCGCTTACTATGTGCGATTTTTTCGCTTCTTTCACAAAATGGTTGGTTCCGGTGTCAGTGACCAAAATCATTTTATCTAGAGCTTTGCCGTGCTTCGGAAGGCACGTTAGGCCGTGCTAGGAATTAAAAATACCCCAGATCCCAGAGAGTTGAGTTAAAACTTCCTTTTAAAGACTCAGCTGATGGCCTTAGAAGCCAGCCTGCCTAGCATGACCATCATTATATCACGCGATATGATATATCACGTCATGCTATCTTGCCTACACCATAGTGGGGTAAGCAAGACAACATGATGTGCTATATCATATCGCGTGATAAAAGCCGCTCATGCTAAGCCGGCTGGGCTGTTAAAAATCTTAAAAAAAAGTTGCGCTGTCTAGTATGTCAAAAAGACTAGACTAGAAGAGACAACGCTATACGTTAGAAAGAAATGCATGGATTGATTTCCTGTACGCTCGGAGATTTGATGTAACGTGACACCCGTCAGTCGCGACCTTGTAATGGCGGAAATCGAAATTAAACTGTATTATTTACATTATAACAGCATTTTTCAAGTGGTTGGCTGAGGTACACAAGTGTGCCTAATCCGAGTTTAAGCGATAAAATGTTTAGGATGGTGTGCCTAATCCGAGCGCACAGGTTCAGGGTGGCCAAAATATATCACTAAATTAGTAGTCAATTACCTAATTGTTGGATAATTATCGATCAAAAGCACCCAAGTTGCTTTTAATTGAGAATTTATTGTGACAGTCTGTCATGTAATTTTAAATTTGATTTGCGTCTGAGAAATCGGCCGTAGGCAGTTACATTTTTCCTGAGTGACATGGGCTATACAGGGTGTGTTAAACTTTAACTATGGCTTCAGGCCATCATGCTGAACAACGCTCAGCAAGATTTTTTGTCGAAAAGGAAAAAAATATTTAGACTCCATACAAATTAAATGTCCCGATAAGTTGCTACATTTGTATGAAAAGTCCATTTTTTTTTTCGTTTCCGACAAAAAATTCTTGCTGTACGTTGTTCAGCATGATGGTCTGAAGCCATGGTTAAAGTTTTTGCAAGGGTGCCCCTAACACCCTGTATTTTAATCTCGCACTAGAAGGAAAACTAAATAAGTAAAATAAAATAAAAATAAAATTTCTCTTTCGGTCGGTCGGTCAAGGGACCCTCAACATAACTCTCTTTTTATGATGCCCGACCGAGAGAGAAATATTATTTATTACTTTGTAGTTTTTTTTTGTGTCGGGGTTTGCTTAAAAATTTTAATATTATTTTATTTCATTCTTTTCAAATTACACACAATATTTTTGAAAGTAAATACCCATTATGAGTGTAGCTCCTTACTGCAGCTAACTAAACGAGCTGACGACCTTGAAATGTCTGAAAAAATCTTCACAAATTGTAGCTAAGAACGATCTAGATTACATTTGAAACAAAACAAACCACATCAAAATCGGTCCATTCGTCAGATTCACAGACACGTTAAACATATAACATCCCTCTTTTTGCAGTCGGGGGTTATAAACCGCACGACACAGCTAGTGATAATAAACATAGAGATTAAAATATAATCAAGGGCACATAGCATATTATATATACTGTGTCAAGGGCCATCACCATGACAACAAAGAGCAATATCAAATTAATACTGTTATTGCTCCGTCAGCTCCGTGTTTTAATTAACATTACTTCATCAGTACGACTACTACGAGGGTAGTCGGTCTGTATGTCCCCCATAATGTAACGAGTAAGAAGCTATGTTTGTAGCTACGTATATATGTTAGCTATATGTTGTTAGAGCGACCGCAGAAGTAGGTTATCACATTAGTACCTTCTCAAGCCATTTATTACCATAGTATACATATTCAAAGCAGTACCGTAACTCAGTAACTTTATTTTACTAAATCCTTTTGTATAAAATATAAATAAATATTTTTTTATACGATCACCCCAATATAAATACATAAGTACTTACTTATATTATAAATGTGAAAGTGTGTTTGTTTGTTTGTTTGTCCGTCTTTCACGTCGAAGCGAAGCAACGGATCGACACGTTATTTTAGGTATGGGAATAGTTTGGAAGCTGGAGAGTGACTTAGGCTACTTTTTATTGTAGAAAAACATCACATTCCCGCGGGATAACGTTGTGTAGCCCACGCGGGCGAAGCCACGTGCGAAAGGCTAATGCCTTAGCACTATTATTTATTCTGTGCTAATACCTCAAATTAAGTAGATACTTTATTTTTGAAAATACACTCATAAGATACATAAAATACACCCAAACCAACACAAGTAGTCTTGTGCGGGAATCGCACCCCGGACCTCTGCGGAGAAGGGAGTATAGTAAGAGTAAGTTTTTTTTGCTTACACACAAATACCTAATATTGTAAAAGATGATGTAGTATTAATTTGTTAACAATACTACACACAAAAATAATGGTTTGATTACCAAAAACAAGTTTTTCTTAATTAATAATATAAACTTTCATAATCACAGCGAATTCTTGTTTAAGGCTTAGTGATGATGAACGTTTGTATACTGACGTAATAATTTGATATAGGTAGTTACAACGCCAGCTTTATTTGAGATGGACCCTTTAAAAGGTTAAAGGGGCCCATCTCACATAAAGCTCTCTTTCATCTCATCTTTTAATCAACACTGTAAGGATAATCTCGTATAATTATGTTTTCCACAGTAATAACTTCGCCTTAATAAAACTTAAGAGTATTCTCTTTTAATTCAATACCGACCGTATATTACTCGTGCGTAATACCATAAGATGTTATTTTAATTTAAAATATCAAAGGACAAAAACGTGTGACTTTTAATACAGACATACTTGCTATGGCGGTGGACTTAAATATGATGGTGGTAGCTAACCAGACAGACTAAAACCAGTAAAACAAAACAAGTCCTACCACCAACCAAACCGAATACAATTGGGGTACCACTAGACCATAGAATCGCATCGGTCTCATTAACAGAAAATAATTTTCGTCCTATTAAAACCGTAACCGCGAAACATAAATTTTAAATGAATCCGAAATTAGATTCTGTAATTAGTGACAGTTTCGCTTCCGCCCCCTTCTCCGCCCGCGCAGCCCGCTTCGTCGCTATAAAATAGGCATTTATCTCATCCATCATCGTGTAGCGCTAGTGACATATTCAAATTAGTTATTCATTAATTTACCGACGGTCAAATAATATTTACTTAAGGCTATGAAGTATAAGCGACACCACAAGGCAAATTATATGCTGCCTTGAGAGTACACTTATTTAAAACATTTGCTTGTAAGCTGCAAGTGCAACCGTACTTTATGAAATTAATGACAAAGTACAGTCACGAGCAATAATAATATGTAAACAACATAGAACTATGTCACTTTAAAGCGTTTTGAAATTAAGCTATCAGTGCCACAAAAGTCATTCAATACTGTTATATAGCAGAGTACTCACTTGGACCGGTACATGAAACCTCTTAATGTGAGTGATCAAACTATTACGATATTTTATTGCTTTAGATGGCGATGGCTCAGAAAAAGTATCGTTAATAGAGATAAGAAGATTTAGCACAGGCATTACGAGCATACGAAAAAAAATGGAATTAATGAAATCTGCACCACAAACCCTGATATCTGCGACAATTGACAACATTTCATAAAATTTATCATGTGTTTTTATTTGCTATTTAGAAATAACATTTAAAAAAAGGAGACTCGTATTTTTTCCTTTTCCAAATTTTTTATTTCTAGTCATCGTAAAATTAATTTGAAAACTTACTCATTCAAAAAGAGCCTAAGTCCAGGAAGAAGGCAGGTTGGCGGACATACCTTTGCAAATTATTTAAAAAAATACATTCTGACGTGTCAAGTCAACGTGACACTAATGACGTTTGTTGTTTGTTGTTGTTACGGTTTCTCGTTTGGTTTAAGTTGTTTTATTTGATGTTATTTCTCTTCATAACTCGTAAATTTAATTCAAAATGGAAAAAAGTGTTCTTGAATTAGATCCCTTAATTTATGTGTAGTTCCTGGCTGCAAAAATACAGATCTAAAATGCCCAAAAAAACATTTTTTACGTGCCCATGTCCACACGTTAACAGTGGTGTGCTGCTTTTTATAAAAATAAAGTACCATGTGGTAGTGTGTACTAAATTACAGGGATTGGATGGAGAATAAAGTCACAAGACCTCGACTAAAACCCCAAGTACTTACCAAGAAGACTTCAAAATGTTAATAAAGATCCAACATTTCCTTCAACATCAGGACATTTAAATCCCTTCCCAAATACACAAGAAAAAGGTGTTGTGTTTGTGTGTTTTTTTTTGCATTGGTTATGTCTTATGTCCCAGTTGTCTCTAATCCAACTGTTTTTTTCTGGAATATATTCAATGTACAGACATTTTTCTAGTTTTTAGTAGTTTAGAAAGGTAGATTCCTAGATCAGGAAGTAGATAAAGATTGAAATAAACGCATATCAAAATGAAATTGTATTTTATTAAACAGACAAAACACGACTACTTTTTAAATATTATCAAACACAGACTTCTATTTTAAATAACAAAAATAAGTAGGTACTTAAATACTAAACTATAGCCTGACTTGATATTTCACACCACACATGTAATGGCGGGCAGAGTAACTACTAAACGAAACAACCAACACTGGAGAATTTCTCAAACATGCTATTTGTTTGGCTATGTGGTTTATAAAGCATACTTGTGTATGTGTGTACCTACACTAGTGTCTTTACTCTCATCAATAACTGCTTTAACTATGTACATTTTTGATCGAACTTTGTGTTCAGGAATTACTCTGCCCTTGATGGTACACAACACATGGCTTGCTCTCGTTTTACTTCCACATAGCCTACAGAAGATTGAAGTTTCTACGTAGGCATCTCTCGATGAAAATAAAACTTCAGCTCCCCTTATTTCCGCAACGTTAAATGAGTCGTGTTCACGCATATTCCAATAACATCATCATGTCAACTTTAGGAATGTTGTGAATATCTGCCATAACAAATCCTTCAGCCACCTTCATAGTTTTCATTAAATTTGTTAGTTTAGTAAAGTTATGATAAGTTAGCTTTTTTAATCTCCCTTCTGTAGGAGTATGAGGCACAATATTATTTTTACTGATATCGCAAGTCCATAGTTCTATCTATGTCAATAAACAAACCTGGTAAGGTTTAGCGAAGAGTATCACTTCAACTCGGGCAAGCTAACAGCAGTTTATGCCCATCTCTGTCACTCTCCGGGCATGACAGAATTGAGTGAAAGAGGCGGGTATAATTTTTGTACTCAATCTTGGCAGCAACAGTTTTTTTTTAATGAGAGGCGTTTTTTTTATGTTATGCAAAGGAATGTCATCATAATGTTCCTTCATCAAGATAAAAGGGGCTTTTTTCCGAATATTTCAATAAATAAGTGATTTAAAAATCCGAAAAAATATGTACAGTGTTAGAAATTGAAAAATCTCGAAATGGTTTTCGATTTAAGGTACCTTGTTAAAAATGAAAACATGTCAATTGTTTAAATTAATAATTATTATTCAAATATGTCTTTGATTTGTTTTTTTCATTAAATAGAAGATAACGAATGTTGATTACATATTTAACAATTTTAATAGGTACATAATCTTAATTTCATTGTTACAATCATTATTTTTTTTATTTTTATTATTGAATTTTTTGATAATCAGAGGATTTTTTGTGTTATTTTTGATGTCAAGATCAAACGAGGTGGTGTTACTTATCACATTATCAAAAAATTATGTATAATTCTTCGAGTATATTATGATCGAAGGTATAATTGCTCCAAACTTCACTCATTAGTAACTAATACATTCAAATGTTAAAGTTTTGAGCACGAGAGTCACAGAAAAGGCTATTGAACATTAAATGGGTTAAATTTTATAGTCTTCCTTTTATTTAAGATGCTATGTTACCTTAAAGAAATGCTTAGGTATAATCGAGCCTTTCGATCCGTAAAAAAAATAAAGAAATTATTTTTTTAACATTCAGCGGGTTCGATTCCCAGTTCAGACAGGTGATTATTCAAAATTCTATGAAAGCAGTTCGTTTTCTTTTTAAAATAAAAATGAAGTCTCCTTTCAGTAAAATTTAATATCTTCAGTATGGTACTTTCCCTCCATGTGGCATAGTTTTGGGACGCCCTGTATAAATAAGAATTCTTGTTTGATAAATTTATTTTACTGCGAATTGCTACCTACTTTTTTCTTAGGTACAATTTTGGTATCCCGTGGTACAATTTATGATACTAGTTACGTAAATCGGACTAAAAGACAACATTCGGTAGATATTTTTTTTTAATAGTTGTAGCTTGACTACACTCTTACACAGGCTATCACCCTAGCTAGATAGGATTTCTCTAACTTACAAGGATTATGATATTTTTTCAGTTTTATCAAAAGTGGTCCAATATAGGTTACTCTCCCCTATATCTGCTTGCAATTTTAGTTCCTCAGTGGCTTAAGATTCCGGGAGTAATGTGATTCCATTTTCAGCCTTATCATATCACTTTAACTACATTCGTAAATAAAAAAAAAAGATTTGAAACTTCTTTGGAACGATTTGGCAAAAAAATTTAGGTTTACTGAAAATGAATTACCTACCTACTTATACTTTCTTCTGCTTCTGTTGAAGCTGATGAGTTTTTTTAGCCCGTTTTCCTTGTCAGCTAAAGGTGGTCCTTAACGGGTGGTAGGAAAAATGTTGGACGATTAAAAAGTATTTCATTTTATAAATCTATTTGACTAAAGAGACTTTGATTTTATTAGAAAAAATCGACCCCTCTCACATCCCGGTACTCGAACCCACACGACCATTCACTGTCCGGGCGAATGCTCTTTTTTTCTAATGCTTCATTTTCATTGCATTCTGAATGCATATCTTCACGTAATCTGAGTTTCTTACTTGATAATGTATCGTGTAAAAAGGAAGCACACATCTTGGGCAGGGTAAGGAGTAGTAAGATTTTTTATGATAATAAGATGTCAGAAGAAGCATTATTATGGTGGTGGCCGGTCGTCGGGTCATGGTAATAAAGGTGTTTTTCCATCGTCGTACCTTCCGAAATTTCATAACGGTTTTATCACCATAAGAATAGGGTAGATGCCTGATGAAAATCTCGTAAAGCAGTTGTTTATGTCATCTTTTACTTTTACTTCTATTCGTGTTTTAATCAAAACAAGCTGAAATTGATAAAAAATTTGGTGTCTTCTAGGTACAGCTAACTTAACCGCCGCCTAAGATCGCCTCTGTGGTCTAGTGGTAGGTACACACCACCAGTAGCAGACCCAGAGGTCCCACGTTCGATTCCCAGCGGGGGTACATATTGTATCCAGTTTGGTTGGTGGTAGGGCTTGTTCAAAGTCCGCCTGGCTAGCATCCGCCATCTTATTTAAGTCTGACTACGATTCGCCCGCGCCGCCGCACACTGGTTAAATTCTTTAAAATTTTGGAAGTAGACATCAAAGTCCTCAGATCGGTCTGATTTTTTTTCTATGGTTATACCTTTCGGTTCTTAATAAGTGTTACGAATTGCAATTTTTTCGAAAAAGGCGTTAAACTCTGGAAAAAAAAAAATTTTTGTATGGGAGAAAACCTATTTTTATTTTTATTTTCGAAACCAAGTGAGATGTCAACATGAGGGTGGTTATAGGGGACATGATTCTCGACATTTGGTGCAAAGACAGCTACTAGATATCCCTGCCGCCTTCAGAACAATAGACGTTTGAAAATCCGCATATTAAATTCTGGATTGACTCATTTTCTATACTTGTCAATATGTTTACCTATACAAGCAAAGTGACATAATGTAACAAAATAAAACTGCGACATATTACCTCGGCCTACACACGTCAAGGTAAGTTCCCCTAGACAAAATCATTAAAATAAATAAATAATTCGTTATTATATTTTATTACAAATTATTATGACGACGTCCGTGGCCGAGTGGTGTAGGCACCGGTTTCAAGGTGCCGCTATCTCTAGGTATCTATCTCTACGTCCCGGGTTCGATCCCCGGTCGGCTAAATGTTGAAAACGAACTTCTCAATATTTCCTCGGGTCTGGGTGTGGGTAATACCCGTCGTTGTTTCCAATTTCCATAATACTAGTGCTCAAGCTACTATACCTTGGTATTGGAACAATGTATTTGATGGTGTCCAATATAAAAAAAATATATTAAATATATCTGTTTTTATTTATTTTTGACTGTTGTAATTAGTTACAGTTTTGATCATTATTATAACTTTAAATACTTCTCTAAACTGTTACTAATTACAACCGTCAAAAGAAGAATAAACTCGTTTGTATAAAACCGAATTAATTCTAAACGATTAAATAATTTGCTCACCAGGTATCCTCATTAGTAAATCTAATGAGGGAAGATGATTATATTTATTATAAGGTAGTAAACCTTATTGACTTATTAGCAAATTATTTATGCGGATATATAAAAAAGACTACATTTATCCACACCTATGAAGAAAACGCAGACTCCAGATAACACTCATATAATTATTGATCCAACTTACAGGTACAGGCATAGTACAGGTATAACAATATAGATACAGTCGACGTCTTAGTGAACTTATCCCCTCGAGGCTAGTTTGAAGAATGACCTCTCTTTGCTCGTTAATCGGGCTCAAGCCTAGCTACCCCCACCAATTTTACCACAGATTAGCCTATTAAATTTAACAAAATGGCGGCAAGAGACGGCATTACCAGTGTTGCTATTAAAAAATAAGAAAAACCTTCTAAAATCATGACATTCGGCCATCTGATAACGTGCTGTCTCCCGACGCACATATAAAAATTATTTAGAATCAATTAATTAGGTAAGTATACAGCTAATATACTGATACACAACTATTCTCAATAGTAAAGTCTTACAACTATGTACCTATTTAGGTTAATCTTATAGTGATAAAAACCTTAAGTTAAAACTTAAAACATAATTGAAACAAATACATTATATTACACAATGCTCAATAATAAACTTTTAAGGAAGCCGATGACTTGTTTAGAATATAGATATTATCGTGAAAATATTGTTTTAGTAAATCGTTAAGTAATACATAATCAAATAAAATAAATTATCAATAACAAACTAATCTAAAACTATTTGAATCAATGTATAAATTTACATAATCATGACATTCGTTAACAAGCGACTATTATTACTTAGAAAACTTATTTTGAAACTATACTTGTTATATAATCATGTGTAAGTAAGTATATGGAATGATTAAAGTAAAGTCTGGTTATAATCTATAAGCATTAGTTATGGGTCATAAAAGAAAAATGGATTAGCTTGGTACTAGTTTACATCAATGCATTGTCAGGAGCTACATTCAAGAATATTAGATGGTGTCAGAAGCAAAATCCCTAAGAATGTTACATTAGGAATAGGTAGGTACAGAATTTAACTTTAACCTGATAACTAAGTACACACCCTTATCACTTCACTCAAATAGTGGAAAAAGCAACTACGAGTCATGAAAGGATTAAAGACCTAATATTAGATGAATTTAACTATCGCTAAGTTTGACCTAGTTTAGTCCTTACAAAAACAACTGTAGGCCTCTGCACAGTTACCAATTTTTACCCAGATATGAGTAACAAACCAAGTTATAGATACGTATTTACCATAGTGCACAATTTGTATTAAATCAAGATATGAATTAGGACAACTAAAGGAATTATTTAAAGGCATGTTCGTAATAGGCATTATTACCGATTAATTTAAATATTCTTACAAGGAAGTTACACTAATAATGAAGATGCCGCAGGTACAATTTGAACCGTCACAGCAACAATTTGCTTTTTCAACTTGTCAACCAGTTGTCCAAGGTTTCCAGAGCATTCTTCTCCAGCACCAAATCTTAAATGCATCTATTCTCTGCCTCTGTTAGAATAGTACAATACATGGTTCCACTCCGTACATGAAAATCAAAAGATCATATTATTATCATTTCTAATGAATAAGTTAATGATTTTAAACAAGTTCGCAATTTAATATCAAAACTTAAAGATGTCTACAAGGTATCCTCATACGAGCATGACCCGCATTCTTATCAACAAATATTCATATTACTATGAATAATATTAGTGTAAATAGATTTAATAATTATAATTGGGATATGAAGAAGTATATTACCATGGATAGAAAAAGGACAAGTAAAATCATGAACAGCTTTTCGCCCAAATGAATTAACTACACGATGACTTCCCGTGGTAATAAAATATCCTCCCGGGGTCAAAAGAAGCCGATATGCTATTATTCCACAGACAAAAGATTTCAAAGATCCGTCCAGCCGATAGCCGTGATTGGGGAACAAACATACAAGCTTTTGCAATCATAATATTAGTAAAATGAGATAAGATACATGACATGATAATATATATTTCAATATAAGTCAACTTCAGTATCAGCGATCCACTCGTCTCAATATCCGACTTACAACCACGGCCACGATGATCATCATCACAACAACGATCACTCTGTGATCTGCACCTTCAGTATCATATTATCTCCTCGCATTACCACAGCACGTACACTCTGCTGCCTCCAGCAGTTTGTATGCTGTGTTGGTTCGTACGTTCAAGGGTAGCGGGATCCTCATTATTATATTAACTCGATGCTAGCTCATGATAAGTACCTACTGGATGCTACAATTGGCATCTGAAAGCAGTAAACTCACAACACATAAAGTAACCAAATCAATTTTATTAATCATTCAAAAGAAATAGATGTATCGGTAGCGGGATCCTCATTATTATATTAACTCGATGCTAGCTCATGATAAGTACCTACTGGATGCTACAATTGGCATCTGAAAGCAGTAAACTCACAACACATAAAGTAACCAAATCAATTTTATTAATCATTCAAAAGAAATAGATGTATCTGATAATGAATTCAATAGAAATAAATGTAAGTATATGAATTCTCATATTCTTTTATAAACATTAGTAGGTAAGGTACTTAGTACCTTCAACCATAGTAGAAACAAATGTTCAACTGACCAGATCTAAAAAAATATGGAAATGATTACTACAGAATATGTGAAGGAACTTCAAAGGTCCGTGAGAATGGTAAACTGCTAAGAATTTTAGTATCACGAGCCTACCAAATGAGACGGTAAATTTGACAGATCTACTTGATTTTTGGTTTAATAAAGATATTAATGCTCATTAAAATAACAATAAATTAGATTCAAATAATTTGAAATCATATTTTGTCAATACGTACACTAGGACGGTAGTATTAAAATCCTCAAAAACTAATTTTAAATCATACCGCCAATAACAACAAAGACACGGCAAAACTAACTTGGTATGCTACAGCAGTGGTTACTTGTGGCTTTATTTGTTAGAACAAGTTTAAAACATGAATTAAAAATGTTTGCATGAAGCTGTATAGAACATTTTAATAAATTGTGAGGTGTGATTGAGCAATAATCGTTTTACTTTATTTTGCTTAATTAGGAAAACATCAGTTACAACTTGACAGTGTAATAAACACGATCTACTTAAATGCACTATGGACTGTTTACATGTTTTTGCATTAGAAACATCATTTCATCACTATGTTAATGAAAACAACTAGAATAGATATCAGTGAATGCTTCTTGCAGTGCTGTCTAAGCAACTAAAAGTATCTCTGCTTTTGACTTGCATCTAAATCATTAAGAGAGATCTAGAACACTACGCAGTACGCACAAATAGCAAAATAGCTTCTAGTGATTTTGGCTGTAAAATTTTCCATCTGTCTAAACCAAAACTGAGTTGCCCGGAAGAAACCGCAGTAAGACGATAAGGCCACCATTTGGTTTACAATTTGTTATCTTTATTATTATTATTATTATTTCGTGTGTGATTGTTCATTTCGTAATATTGTGTACAAATAAAGAATTAATCTATGTATCTATCAAACTAGGTACTTAGATAAAGAATCTTCGACGTTCCCGGAAAAATGTAAAGAATGATGATTTCTAATCAGTCTTATGGCTTTATTGTCTAATTATGTAGAAGACTCAGAAAAGTATGTTCCTGATAAACTTTCTCTAGCACTCATCCACAATTTAGTTTGAATTTAAATTATGAGATTTAAGTTTGCCACTAAACTCAAATTTAAAAAGTCAAGCATAGTGAATTCTTTTAAATTAAGCTACATATAACAAAAATAATAGACGAAATGTCCACTTGAACAAAGCTACAAAAAATAAAATTAGTAATAGGAAATAGTAAATTTTGGATATCTTTGCATACCTACATTGCTTCCATCCCGAACTAAGTAACTCAAGCACTTGTGTTATGGCATTTGGGAACAACGACGGGGATTACCACATACAATCGGGCAGAATGTTGAAAAGTCCGCTTTAAACATTCACCCGACAGGGAATCGAACCCGGTAGGTACCTCAGAGACAGCGGCATCCCGAAAACCTATGCGTACGTACACCGTATCTACAACACTGCTATGGAGGTTGTTAAGCTTATACCAGAAACTAATATTGTTTCCATAGTTAAAAGGTCTATAACAATCTAAGTGACACAGATCACAGTTTATAAAAGTATTACCCAATCTCAATCTTGGAATACTAAATTCGCGACTTTAATAGTGTGCTCTTATTCAAAAGTGAATCGACATCATGTCCAATCTTATCAAGATCAGAAATACATCCAGTTCTGCGTAAAGGTCACCTGGGCATAGACCAGGCATAGAAAAACAAACCTAGCTCATGGATATTGACTACTCAAGAGAATCAAGATATGGTATGGATTTCGTATAAATGGAAACTAAGGTAATTATGAAAATCTTAACTAGGTAAGACAATACCCCTACTCAAATTGTGGAGCATGTGGATACTTATTATGCAAGGAAAAAGAAAAGATGCAAACATAATTTAGTATATAAATATCCTTATAAGTAAGTAGGTACTATGTTGCGATAATTAGAGCGCATATTGACAATAATACTTTAAAGGTATCTACTGCTACAGCTGTGGTACCTACTAGATACTCAATGTCAAGCACGTAGGCAACTGTAGATTTAAAAGGCTTTTCATTCTTCCCTAAGGGTATTTCGATAACATCTAAATGATTCTATGAAAAGATAAGTTTTTATAGTTTTGTTTTGTTTTAGGTAGACCTTTACAAACTTTATTTAAGGGGGTGTTACAATCAATTTAGTCGGTTATGCGAGATGAAAATTAAATCCTAAATAGCTTTATTTGATATGCAAATAAATAAACATGAAACATTTTAATCAAAACAACTTCAATACTTTCCCATAAACAAAACGCTCTGCATCATCATCTCAAATCCTCTGACCAGATTCAGCTACGAAGAAAGGGTATTCCTCCTTCGCTCAAGACTCCCCTGGGTCGGCCACGTCACCCTGGAGGCCTACCAAGCGGCGCACCAGGTGGCGCGGGCCGTATTCGTCCTCAGATGCTATTTACCTTGGAATGTATACATTATTCATCGGCAAAAGATCGTTCCGTGTCATTCTATAATAAAATCATTAGGTTATCAACACAATATGCCCTTCAGGAAAATTCATGATTTATACTGTTCACTAGCTACAGTAGCTACCTACATCCTTTATTATTTACAAAAACCATTTCTTTTAGAGCTACTTATCTAGTGCAAAAATGTAAAATGAGTATTGTAAAAACAAGAATAAAACGTTTGAAATTATCTTTGTTCTGTTGTAGTTTCATTTAAATCTAATAATCTTAAAAGTGGCCATACGTATGAAATATAAGTAGGTACTCATTTAACCAGCCTGTGAGAAACGTACTCACTTAACATTTAAACATATTCAGACGAATGTATGCCACCAACATACATCGTTCGTACTCTAAAATCCGGCGAGTGTATGCCACAAACATATACCGCCCCCTTAATTCCGACGAGTACATGCCACAAACATACATCGTCCCCTAATATCCGACGAGTGTATGCAACATACCTACATCGCCCTCTAATATCCGACGAGTGTATGCAACATACATACATCGCCCCCTAATATCAAATTCAATTTCAATGCATTTCAACAAACAAATTCAATGTATCTTTTGTAACCAGTGACAGTGAGCATGCATAGCTTGCTCAGTCAACCCAGTGGACACCTTATATTTGTTCGCTCATCATTAAAAATTAAAAATATTCACATTAGAGATATCCCAATTCACATAAAGACTTTCATATTTAAATATTTAAAGATACCATATTAAAATATTCGTATTTAAACTCATATTCATAGTTCAAGCAATTTATATTGCTATTCACGGTGTTCATATTAATTGAATCCACAAAATTTGCACCTATTAATTAATATATCAATAAATAGAAAGCCAGAATTCAATTGTAAGTAAGTAATACGTACCTATTAAACCAATCTTACCAGGTAACGTAGGTAACCAGTAAGCATACACGACTCACTCAACCCAGAGAACAACACGTTCGCTCAATACATTAAAAACAAAGGAAAATTGGTAATAATTAATTTTAATAATATTAAGATAAATGAAATGTAAGCAACCAATCATAAATTATTCTTACTCTTTACTACTTCTTACTAGCTTCATAACTTATAGTTTTCTTTTATTCACCGTTGGTATTAGATACCACGTTAAAACATGGATTGTATGCAAGATTTAGTAGCCATAAGTGATTTTACTCTGTGCAACAGTAAAGGCTATCAAAACTAGCTCCAATTAGTGCTAGCACTAATTACTTAAAACATTACATGTAGGTACACAGCCAAAACTGCCAGTCCTAGCTCCATGTGTAAGATTATAAACAACATAAACAGCAAGTACTCTAATAATATAATAATGCCAATCTCCATTAATTCTGTACAATCCACATTTAATACATCATGTAAATTAAACAACAACAATCAAGATATTATGCCAGATTCATGGTACGCTATGATCGTGCCATACGAAAATATCTACTACATACCCGCGTTTAAAATTATGTAAGTATAATCGGAGGGTAGCCCCGACCGTACACGAACACAATTAATCAATTCAAATAAAAGTGTGATCTAGTTTATGTTCGTTCCGTCGGAGAGTAGCCCCGACCATGTACGGAACACAATCCGCCACACAAATATTCCAATCTTAACGCTTTAGATTTAACTAACACGATCGGAGAGTAGCCCCGAACACGAATTAGTAAAATCTTAGTACTAAGCTACGCATATAGACTTTTTAAATTATGTTAGTATAGTCGGAGGGTAGCCCCGACCGTATACGAACACAATCAATTAAAACACAAATGCGATTTAGTTTATGTCCGTTCCGTCGGAGAGTAGCCCCGACCATGTACAAAACACAATCCACCGCAAAGGTATTTAAAATGTCATTTAGATAAAAAAAAAATACGCATTAACATGGAATCTGGAATATTTATCCTTTCTCTGCGTGAAGAGAATAAAATAACTCGTTTGGCATTACTATAGCACAGAATAAGCAAATTATTCTTATTATCAGGTTTAGAAATAAACTTGTGTGGGTACTTTACCGCTTCTGAAATATGAAGAAAACGCAGACTCCAGATAACACTCATATAATTATTGATCCAACTTACAGGTACAGGCATAGTACAGGTATAACAATATAGATACAGTCGACGTCTTAGTGAACTTATCCCCTCGAGGCTAGTTTGAAGAATGACCTCTCTTTGCTCGTTAATCGGGCTCAAGCCTAGCTACCCCCACCAATTTTACCACAGATTAGCCTATTAAATTTAACAAAATGGCGGCAAGAGACGGCATTACCAGTGTTGCTATTAAAAAATAAGAAAAACCTTCTAAAATCATGACACACCCATACTTGAAAATTGCACGCCTCGAGTAACTTGTCAATTTCCACACTTTTCTAAAATGTCCCAGTTCGTAAACCATTTGATCACTACCCTCATTAGTAAATCTAATAAGGGTAGTGAGCAAACGAAATATAATCATCTTTTCTCATTAGATTTACCTACTAATGAGGGTAGTGAATAAACTAAATAATATAATCATTTACTGCTGCAAATAGAAATTTGGACATCTATGGCAAAACAACATCAATTGTAAAAAGATCGTCAAAAGCTGGCTAAATTCATTGGACTATGGAAAAACCAGAAAACCTTAAATTATAATATAATTTAGCCAGCTTTTGACGATCTTTTTACAATCAGATGTTGTTTTGCCATAGATTTACTAATGAGGGTAGTAAGCGAACTAAAAATAATAAATACTCTCATAAGATTTAGTAATGAGGGTAGTGATCAAATGGTTTACAAACTGGGACGTTTTAGAAAAGTGTGGAAATTGACAAGTTACTCGAGACGTGCAATTGTCAAGTATGGGTGTGGATAGATGTAGTCTTTTTTATATAGCCGCATAAATAATTTGCTAATAATGCTTAATAAGGTTCACTACCTTATAATAAATATAATCATCTTTCCTCATTAGATTTACTAATGAGGGTAGTGAAGAAACAAAATAATATAATCATTTACCCTCAGTACATTTACTAATGAGGATACCTGCCGGTCTAGCATGAGCGGCTTATAACGCGCGATATGATATGGTACGGCATTCCGTCTTGCTTACACTTTAGTGGGGTAAGCAAGACAACTTGCCGTACCATATCATATCGCGCGTTATAAGCCGCTCATGCTAGGCCGGCTGGTGAGCAAATTATTTAATCGTTTAGAATTAACTCGGTTTTATACAAACGAGTTTATTCTTCTTTTGACGGTTGTAATTAGTAACAGTTTAGAGAAGTATTTAAAGTTATAATAATGATCAAACGTGTAACTAATTACAAAAGTCAAAAATAAATAAAAACAGATATATTTAATATTTTTTTTTTATATTGGACACCATCAAATACATTGTTCCAATACCAAGGTATAGTAGCTTGAGCACTAGTATTATGGAAATTGGAAACAACGACGGGTATTACCCACACCCAGACCCGAGGAAATATTGAGAAGTTCGTTTTCAACATTTAGCCGACCGGGGATCGAACCCGGGACGTAGAGATAGATACCTGGAGATAGCGGCACCTTGAAACCGGTGCGTACACCACTCGGCCACGGAGGTCGTCATAATAATTTGTAATAAAATATAATAACGAATTATTTATTTATTTTAATGATTTTGTCTAGGGGAACATACCTTGACTTGACGTGTGTAGGCCGAGGTAAAACGTCGCAGTTTTATTTTGTTACATTATGTCACTTTGCTTGTATAGGTAAACGTATTGACAAGTATAGAAAATGAGTCAATCCAGAATTTAATATGCGGATTTTCAAACGTCTATTGTTCCGAAGGCGGCAGGGATATCTAGTAGCTGTCTTTGGACCAAATGACGAGAATCATGTCCCCTATAACCCGTAACCACCCTCATGTTGACATCTCACTTGGTTTCGAAAATAAAAATAAAAATAGGTTTTCACCCATACAAAAAAAAATTAAAAAAAAAAACCAGAGTTTAACGCCTTTTTCGAAAAAAATGCAATTAGGAACACTTAATAAGAACCGAAAGGTAACCAAAGAAAAAAAAAAACAGACCGATCTGAGGACTATGATGTCTACTTCCAAAATTTTAAAGAATTTAACCAGTGTGCGCCGCCGCGCGCCGTTCCGCCTGACGCGCCGCGCCGCCTCTTCTTGAACGAGCGCAAAGAACAAGCGGCCGTTAACTGAATTGGTCGAGAAAGGTCTAAAATGCTACCTATCGATATTTTTACTTTAAATAATTAAACGATAATAATCTAAGATAAAATATTTCAAAAAAGCTTGCAAATATGAAATACTTATCTTTGATATTTATGATTAAAAGATATTTTATTTGTTCACTTTTCACTTAAGTGGCCGACAATCGGCTGAACTACCCTACTCGCTTCAATGTCTTTCTTTGCTTTTCCTTTGTTACAAAATAATACATAAACTATACCTATGTTATAATACATAGCATTCGTTGTTAACCAGTTAAAATTCTTCTATTGCCATGTCACAAAATATGAGTTTTACTTTTGTCATCTTTTTTAATTTCATTTTTGGTGTCTAAATAACAAATGATTACTGTCGGAGATATTATTTTATTAATTTATGTCACATAAAGTTATCTGAAACACACTTCTAGCGAAGGGCAATATTCTTCTTCATCTAATAAATGGTTCTCCATCAGTATATCCAATAAGATAGTTGGCTCTTTCTTATTAGGTTACTAATTAAGATATATCAAGCCAAGCCCTGATAATGCTTAATCGATATCAATAAGGATAATCCTAACGGTTTCCTTTCGTTCGTTCAGTTCTTCACTGTGGTCTGAAAAATAGATCTATTCCTTGAACGAAGCTATATACGGGAGGTTGATCTGCAAGGTAACGGCTAAAAGAAAGATGATACTCCTGAAAATACATTACCGTAATAATTTCGTATAACAATACACCGCAGCATGCTTTCTTATTTTACTGCATTATCAAATGTGTATGTCGTAGGAGAGTAAACATTTTGTTATAATATATGTATGGGGTAGTAATCTTTAATTTCTGTAGCTAATGTTAATAATTTTATTTTCTAAATTTCCACATAAGTACTATTTTTAATGTAATATGTTGTGGTCTTCCTTTATAAAAATCAGCTGTATCGTTACCATGTTACAAAGTGGAATAAATGATTATTCTATTCTTAGGATTTTGATAAAACACGGATATTTTAGTCAGTGGTTACTTACGACATTTGGAAAAGTCAGGGTTTTAGCAAGAATATTAGTTGCGTTCATAATATTGAATGTTTTGAACTATGATTGGCTTGATTCTTGTTTGCTGGCCAACTCTTATTCTGGTTTGTTCCTAAAACGCCAAGTCGCCAACCAAAAGATGTTGTATTGGGCGCTCCGACCCGCCAACCAGTGTTCTAATTTCATATGAATTAATTAAATTTTTACTTTTTTGCATTCAAGATGCAATTTTTATTATAGAAAAGGAAGTTAGTACGTATTAAAAAGAATCGGTCCGTCTCATATCGAGCTCCGATGTGACTCAAATTCCAATGATTTAATGATAGAGACAAAAAAAATACAACAGTCAAACGTATAACCTCCACCTTTTTGAATTAAGTAGGCGGTTAAAAACGTTTAATCTTCTAATTCACTTTGCTCTCCGCTTCGAATGTTGTTTTATTTATCATGTGTGTACCATCAATCAGTTGATTAACTTTGCGTGATTCAGTTTTGTAATAGAATCCCATACTCACAGAACAACGTACAGTAGAAACGGTACTTTGCTGACCAGTTAACGGCGATAATGGCTTGCGATTTTCCTGAGTGTGTGAACGTGTAGAAAGCGTGTGAGTGGATCGGTGCAAGGGATTATTACCTTTTAGTGGGCGACCGGGACCTTCCCTTGTAGTAGCCATTTCAACGAACAATCATTCGTCACGCGAAAGGGAATTAATTGTTTTGGTTTTGTTATTTCATCAACACGTGGCTATAACGTGAACAAATAACGAATTTGTTTAATTTTTTTCGACTTATATTTATAGCGGATTTATAAAGGATTCTGTTGGTTGTGGAAATTGTTTGTTTTAAGTACATTACTTTTATTTTTCCATTATATATATTATATGCTATATCTGAAGTTTTGATAATAGCTGATTTAGCAGACGTAGGTACTCCTAGTTTTAAACTATACATACTTAAAAAAAAACTTTTTGTGTTGTGGTTCTTTGCTAGCCACGTTAAGCGTGGCTTCAAAAAAGACAAAAGTACAAAAAAAAAACATTTTAAATCGAGCCGTCTATGGTAGATGGAACACGCTATTTAAAAACGCTACCTATTATGGTTGGATTGTAAATAAATTAAGCTTTCATTTGATACCTATATACTTACGTATCGATTAAATAACTTACGTTATGAGGGGATACTAACAACGCCTACTTAGGTACCTGTTTATTATCTTACATCAATTCAAATCCAAACTAAGCCACCGATTTCGACGATTCCCTCCATGCAATGTTTAATCACTTCCCCCCTTATTAATAAACGAAAAGTAAGTTTACACCTAGTTTTTTTTTTTTTTTTTTTTTTTTTATCCACAACGGGGTAGCACTTAGCCTTCATCACACCTGATGTTAAGTAGTGATAAGGCTGAAGGTGGAAGCGCACTACTCCCGGAATCCTCAATCACTGAGGAACTGGCTATCTTATCTCTAACTGCCGGAACACAATAATGCTGAAAACATCATTGTTATGGCGTCAGACTTAGATAAGATGGTGGTAGCTAGCCAGGCGGAATAAGAACAAGTCCTACCACCAACCAAACCGAATACAATATGTACCCCCACTGGGAATCGAACCCGGGACCTCTTGGTCTGAATTCGGTGGTGTGAACCACTAGACCACAGAGGCGGTTAAACCAATAAAGTTAATAAAGTTTAACCAATAAGTTTGCCTAAGAATATGACGCTTTGAAATGTCAAATGTAAGGAGTAATATTGCGAACGTGTAAAGTTACTCTTTGTTTATTAATAAGGCCGTTCATGTTTACGTATAACCATAAACTTATTATATAACCCTAGTATAAATAAGTTTATGCGTATAACTTGAAACAATTAGGTTGCGCCCCGGGCCTGGGTAGTTTGAGCATTCGTTTTTGATTAAACATTTTATTTTTAAACATCATAGGCTCAGGATTTAGTTGCGATTGCGACGTATCAATCTAGACAGGATCTAGCAACTATTCTTTATTTGAATTAAATAACAAATGGGAGTAGATAACTTAAACCGGATCTCCTAAGTACTATTGCCTACACATTCCGTCATTAGTCATTACCTTAGTGATTTTTTATACCCCTACACTTCGATCAACAATAACACCTAGTTCCCTACATCAAAAGCCCTAGCTGAGAAATATAATTCCTGATTTATAAGGACTGAAGTTAAATAATATAAATTGTTATAAGTATAAAGGATAACAAAGATAAAATTACGGATATCTTCATCGATAACTTTTTCTACAAAATTAATGTCGGCTGTTTGCTTAATCTGAAAGGAAAAGAAAGAAAAAAGTTTTAGCTACGCTTAAAAATTATGCAAAGGTCTGGCAGCTTAATATCGTTTACTGAATGTATCAAAGTATAACTTAATCAATTAATTACCCTAACCTTATTAAAATAAAAAAGAGAAATGTATTTTTGATTTAACAAAGTCGTTCTTTGTTAAAAATATACATAAATTAGAGGATCGTCAAATTTGCCTGTTAACAATGGCTACTTTGGCAATAAATACCCTTTTTGGGGAGGCTAATTCCCAATGGTGATCATGCGGTGAGCATAGCCTGGCAGTCATGATTCATTGATGAGAAGATTTCTGACACTATTAACTTAAAATTTCATCATTAATATACACATTACTTTATCCCCAGACACCTGATTGGATAATTTCATTGATTGCTTTGCTTAAACTAGCTCATTAAAATATTTCAACAAATGGTGGCGTCAATTAGATACCGTATTATCAGCGCGTGATGTTGTACAAAAATAATGCCAACCAAGGGACAATAGCTTAACTAGGAGATGCCCGTGACTTCGTCTGCGTGTAATGGCTGCCATAGACGTTCAAGTGTTGATCAAACAGGCTGCTTCAAACAAAAAATACGAAAATACATATTTTTTCATTGTTTTTCTAATTAATGTTTTCATTAACCGACCAAAAATACTTACTCGTATGTTTGCTGATACCCTTCAGTAGTAAAAGTCTCCAGGATCATAAAATGGAGATTTGTATACCCTACTTACCCATTAAAAAACTCAACATCTGGCTTTCGCTTCTATCTCAAAAATCTTAACAAACAAAGTTATTTTTAACAGTTTTGATGAAATTTCTAATCACGGTTTTTTATCTCTTGTAATCAGAATAATTTTAAGCACGAAAAGAAACATCTCGACCCTAAGGACGACTAAGCGTAAGAATTCCATTTGCTTTTAAAAAGGTTATCTTTTTAGAACTGATGATCATGCTGTGAAAAATTTCTTGCATTTGGAAACGACAGTACCTACCTACAATCAATTTCATTATATTTATTTAAACATAAATAGGTAAATAGAAATGGTCAAGTTCCGCAGTATGATGTTCAGGAGCGAAAAAGAATAAAAAAAAAATCTGAAACACAAAAATTAAATGCTTTTACCATGTTTTAACTAAATTTGTTTTCGAGTCCCTGATATTTCGGTGCAGTTGCACACGCCATGATCGCGGCGCAATATTTTCAACTATTCCATAGTTTCAAAAACTCGTATAATTATGTTTAATTGTATCCAGAGCAATGAAATGTTGTATGAAATCTGAGGTTTTATTTTTGTTTTGCATGTGATTTTACAGTCCACCCAGTTGCAGAAAGCTCCATTAAAGTTAATGCTCCATTAAATCTATTGCTGTCACTTTTTATTTCTTGACAACGAAAAGTGACAGCAATAGATTTAATGAAGCATTGACTTTAATGGAGCTTTCTGCAACTGGCGGAAAATTCGTTAATGTTGGAGCGAAATTTTAGTGAAATATTGTTGCAAACGAACAAATACATTTTAATATTAATGTTGCGTGAAGTAAATTGTTACCAAAATTTACTGTGTTCGTTAGCCAATGGAAAATATGTCGAAGAAAAATCTTCGAGAAGAAAGATCTCACACTACGCTCATTTATCACAAGAAGAATTTCGTGGTTATTTTTTTTGTGAAAACAATCCATAAGTTGTTTCACAAAAAAAACGAAATTTAAATTAATTATATTAAAATTAATTAATTAATTAATTTAAATTAATTAATTATTAAATTACTGCCTGTTAAATTTCTAACCTATCACGTGTTCTACAGGACTTCCAAAATCAAACTCGCTCATACCTGTCACCTGCAGCCGTGAGCTTACTGTTATTACTTCAGTCATTCTTCATTTCACTAGATTTAGTTTAGTGAAATGGCATATCACTGAACTTGTTTAGGAAGAAGACGTCGTAAATTCAACTATTCTACATCTTCCGTGATTTCGTGGTATCCCTAGGGATTTCGTGAAATCTCTGATTTCCTCATATCCCTGCGACATCTCCAATGAGCTTCTTTGCACGGTTTTCAATCGAATCTAAAACTGCTAGCTGGTACTTCGCGGACCCATCTCAAAGATGACGCCAGTTTAACACTGTGGCAGTACTCCATGCACGGACGCCTTTGTGCTTTGTATAGCAAAAGCAATTGCTCTGAGGAGAAGTCTAGCCTTTGAGAGGATGCCCAGCTTTTTTGCAGCAGTTTTTGCAAATTGTGTCGATGTACTCGCCGAAATTAAGCACAGATGATAGAGTTAGATCTTTTAGAAAGTGAAGGAGTAAAGTTTGTTATCCTAATTTGGATACTTGAGCTGACCAGTAGTTAACTTGACTTGAGTGTAGGAACTAACTTCACTACAGTTTGTTTTTTTAATTTGCATTGCACTTACAAAGGAGTTATAAAAATATAAAAGAACAACAACAATAATATAGCAACAATGTTACAAGAGCTATGAAATATTTCCTATATAGCTTATTTAAAACAACATCTAAAAAACATATAATATTTTCGAAAACTTAAAATAGTGAAAATCCTAATTTTGTGAAAAATTATAAAAGTCAATTCGTGTTAAAAACTTGTTAAAACTTATAGGCTCATTCATATTATGTTATTTATGACTTCCTGGCTTCAATAAGGGTGCTTCCACAGAATTGCTTTTTAATATGATAAAGGCTTGCACAAACAGTTCTGCACGCATTGTATTTTAATGGCGTTTAGTGGAATAAACGACATTTCTACAGAACGGCTTGATCGTCGTTGATTTCTACGAAACTATCGACAAAAAAATTACATTTGAGACAACAGCTTAACAGGGTCAGTGGATAGATGTTTTCCCATTGTATTCTTATGCACATTTTTATTGCACAAACTTATTAGTAAAAGTATGGTATTTAAAATGAAAATGATGAAACGTAGCTAGTAGAACCATTGCCTTACGAACAAAATAGTTATATAAAATAAATATGTAGTTTAAAAAACTATAAAACACACTTTTATAGGAACAGACTAAAAAGTACAAAATAACCGACTATTCAGTAACTGAAATTAAAAAGCGTGGTGCGCGTTGTCAATATTAAGTACTTGAATGCATGCTTTGCAAAGGGCGCACCACGCTTTTTAATTTCAGTTACTGAATAGTCGGTTATTTTGTACTTTTTAGTCTGTTCCTATAAAAGTGTGTTTTATAGTTTTTTAAACTACATATTTATTTTTTACTTTAATGAATGGCAAGCTATGGATGGACGGTAATCGATTTCACAGTCCATTCATGTGTCTGCCCACCCCGTAAACATTATAACTCAAAGGCGTGATTGTATGTATTTGTTTTACAAATTCAAGTGGAGTCTATAAGTTACCAGATGCGCGAGCCGAACCCTTACTTCCTCCCTGCTCCATCATCAGACCCTCACCACCAAGTGTAGCGAATAGGTCTCATCAGAACGAAAGAAATGAGCCCAAACTTGAGGGGTTTCCTAGTGGTCATTAAGGAGTGCCACTGACTTCCTCCCTGCTCTATCATCAGGCCCCTCACCACCTAGGGTAGCAAATAGGTCTCATCAGAACGATACAAATGAGCCCAAACTCGAGGGATTTCCTAGTGGCCATTAAGGAGTGCCACTGACTTCCTCCCTGCTCCATCATCAGACTCTCACCACCAAGTGTAGAAAAAGGTCTCATCAGAACGAAACAAATGTGCCCATCTCAAGGGGTTTCTTATTGGTCATTAAGGGGTGGCAATGACTTTCTCCCTGCTCCATCATCAGACCCTCACTACCAAGCGTAGCGAATAGGTCACATCAGAACGAAACAAATGAGCCAGAACTCGAAGGGCTTCCTATTGGCCATTTAGGAGTGCCACTAGCTTTCTCCCTGCTCCATCATCAGACCCTCGCCACCAAGTGTAGCGAATAAGTCTCATCAGAACGAAAAAAATGAGCCCAAACTCAAAAGGTTTCGTAGTGGTCATTAAGGAGTGCCACTGGCTTCCTCCCAACTCCATCATCACATCATCAGACCCTCGCCACCAAGTTTAGCAAATAGATCTCGTCTGAACGAAACAAATGAGCCCAAACTCGATGGGTTTCCTATTGGTCATTAAGGAGTGTCACTGGCTTCCTTCCTGCTCCATCATCAAACCCTCACCACCAAGTGTAGCGAATAGGTCTCATCAGAACGAAACAAATGAGCCAGAACTCGAGGTGTTTCCTATTGGTCATTAAGGTGTGCCACTGGCTTCCTCCCTGCTCCATCATCAGACCCTCACCACCAAGTGCGACTCATAAGTCTTATCAGAACGAAACAACGGAGGCCAAACTCGAGGTGTTTCCTATTTGTGATGAAAGAGTGCCAATGGATTCCTCCCTGCTCCATCATCAGACCCTCACCATCAAGTATAGCGAATAGGTCTCATCAGAACAAAAGAAATGAGTCTAAACTCGAGGGGTTTCCTAGCAGCCGTTGAAGAGTTCTATTGCCCACCTCTTGACTCCATCATCAGATCAGCTCGATGGTAGCAAATTATTGTATTGTCATCGGATTCATATAGACTTGCAAAGTTTCAAATCAATACGACAATTAGAAGTAGGTTAAAATTGAACTCCAAGATTTTCTTACATTGTGACTTAGTTACAAGTGAAGCTAATAAAAGTGTGGAAAAAAATAAGATAAGAAATAGGCTTATCCGAAATAGATAGGTACTGACAAATATAAGGTGACTAGCTGACCCTACCCCTACCCCTACCCCTACCCCTACCCCTACCCCTACCCCTACCCCTACCCCTACCCCTACCCCTACCCCTACCCCTACCCCTACCCCTACCCCTACCCCTACCCCTACCCCTACCCCTACCCCTACCCCTACCCCTACCCCTACCCCTACCCCTACCCCTACCCCTACCCCTACCCCTACCCCTACCCCTACCCCAACCCCTACCCCTACCCCTACCCCTACCCCTACCCCTACCCCTACCCCTACCCCTACCTTTACCCCTACCCTACCCTACCTACTCTACCTACCCTACCCTACCCTACCCTACTTCTACTCTACCCTACTTACCCACCTTCCCCTATTTGCTCACCGTTAGAGCCTTCCTTGGACTTCCATGAACATTTCAAGGCCAAAATTAGCCAAATCGGTCCAGCCGTTCACGCGTGATGGTGTGACCAAGGGAAATAGGGATTAATTTATATATATATAGATTACCTCACAGCATTTACTACCCACTACCACTTATCCATCCATTGGATCCAACTATATATAGTTGATGATAATTGACTATTATTTTCAGCCATCGCGTTGGCTTACAACCATAACCCAATTTTAACCCTCCTATAGCCACACTACATTACTCACCAAGTCTGACATATTCTACACTACCGGAACGTATAATCTTACTCTATGTAAAAATACTCCCCCAATTCTAGATGGAATTTCCACTCTGTCGCATTCCAAGTTTGTTAAATATTAAAGAGTTTTGTATACTGTTATCACCTCTTTGGGTCATGACAAAAAAGAGGGTGTTGTGTTCATGTAAATTGAGCAAACATTTTTGTCGAGGCAGAACTGTTTTGCACTTCTGCAGTATACACAGTAACCGTTTCACTTCGTATTTTAGTGCGTCCGTTTATTTTTATTGTTCTGTTTGGGGTGATTTTGTTTAATCACCGTCATACTAATTTACCATTTAGAAATACTGACCTGCACGTCCTTTATCATAGCTAGTAGATACATTTTATCAGAAACTCTTAAGTACAAACACTCTAGGTTTTTCAATAAAAATATTTGATTATATAGCAATAGTTAATAGTTTTTTTGTAAATGTCGTAAGTAACCTACCTTATAAGAAACACTGGCAAGTTTATTGCGCATGTTCTTTTTGTCAGTTAAAAAAATCTTCAATAGGTTGATTTATATATTTTAAGCAAAGCAAGTTAAGAATGGAAAGTAGGTATACTACTCTAATTCATATTCACGTCCGAATCTAGCTCGGTTTGTACTTACATTTTCTTTTCTGCAGACGGTTCCACGGACTGGAATTGGGTATTTGACTGATTTTTTTTTATTTACTTAAAATGTTCATTTAATTTGTAGTAACACAACATAGGTATTTATTTTCAAATATCTTGCATATTTTCAACGATATAGAGCATCAAACTTTCTAATTAGACAAGGAGAGCGCTATAGAAACGTGACGTCACATTTCTATAGCGCCATACTCACGCCATAGAAAATTTCGTTTTAGAAAGAGATAGCTAGAGTCACAATTAAGTAGCTCATAATTCGCTTGTTATAATGCATATTGAATTTCTTTTTTCACATTTGTTATTCAATAATGTTATATTTCTGAATGTAATAATTAAATATCTACATTTCAACAACAGTCACACACCCAATTCGCTAAATCGAATCCGAAACTGCGTTTTTTTAAGATACTGAATTCCTTTATTGAAATCTGAACAAACGTAACGTAAAGTAACTTAATTTTTATTAACCGACTTCAAAAAAAGGAGGAGGTTCTCAGTTCAGTTGTTTTTTTTTTTTTTTTTATGTTTGTACCTCATAACTTTGTCAATTGTAAACCGATTTTAGAAATTATTTTTTTGTTCAAAAGCATATAGTTACAAATTGGTCCCATTGTCATACGGTCAGGATCTGATGATGGGATCCTGGTGAAATCAAGGGAACTCTTAAAATTTTATAGGCAAACCTATAGCGATTTTTGTATTTTCTTAAATAACTCGAGCACTTGCTTTCGGTAAGCACCATTTAGTGTAGTGGAACTGATGATGAGGACCATAGATGGTCATCGGAAATATTAATAAAATACTAAATTTTACGGACGCGATACGATTTCTTTAATATGGTTTATAAGCAATTTTCAAGTATTTGCGTCTGGTAGTCATCATCTCACGATGATGAGCTGGTGATGGAAGGTACAACTCCTCAACGGTTGGGAGTTGGAGAATAATTCTTTATATATTGTTGATGCGTAAATATTTAGTTGTTATCTTTTAGGTTATTTAGGTAAGCTGATGATGGAAGGTAAATCTCCTGAACGCTTAGGAGTTAAAGTATGTTTTTAAGTACCACAAGCGCGTATAGAACTTTAGGTTGTATTCTTTCAAGTAATTTAGGTTAGCTGATGGTGGAAGGAAACTGCATAACAGTTGGGAGTTGGAGGGTGGTGCTTGTCTGAGTATTCTAATTTAGATATGGGCTACAGTCGTTGCACATTGCGCTACGCTTGCGCATTATGCGGTTTCTTATGGTAGATTTCTTACACTAAAAATGGAAAAATAAACAAATTTTTAAAAAAAAATTAAACCGCCTTCAAAACAAAACTGCAAACAAAACTACAAACAAAAAACTCACCGACTTCAATCAGATCAGTAAGTTCAAGATTAATTAGAAAAAGTCCCGCACTTTCGTACTTGAATTGAATGATTCAATTTATTTTTCACTTTTACGTGTTTTTTGGAAAATGAGTTTTTTGTTTGTAGTTTTGTTTGCAGTTTTGTTTTGAAGGCGGTTTAATTTTTTGATAGGCAGTAGGTAGAAATTTGACTTAGATACTTTGGGACGTATAGGTGCAGACTGCATTGGTGCGTCCATTACGGTCCCGGTCCATTTAGCTCCCGGCCATTTCGCACCCACATTAAATTTGTTTGTCCAATGTTCTGTTTGACAAGTAACTTAAGTAAATACTGTTAAAACAAAAATATTTCTGAATTAAAATATTTTTAGTTTGTGATGTTTGTATGTCATACATACATACAATACGGTAAGCACCACAGGTTATATACAAGTGTAAAAAAATAAGCAATAATATTTTAGGAATTGATTCTACCCATGAAAAACATTCCCTTACAAACATAGGTCGAAATATAAACTTTTTTTTTCGTCTTCCCATACACTATACTTCCCATCAACATGACCCATTTTGTATGGGATGACGAAACATTTTATTTTATTTTGACCTATGATTCTACGGGAAAGTTTTGCAGTTTCATAGGTAGAATAGAATCTCTTCCTAAAATATTATTGCTTATTTTTTACGCCTTGTATATCTAAAAATGTAGGTAGGTACTATTATTAAAGACATTGCTACGATGACAATACATTACCACACATTACCATACTCTGTATTATTTTACCACACATTACCATACTCTGTATTATTTCGTTATTTATAACGTGCCGAGTTAGCTTGAATGATGATGATCGATTAGAATGACACAAATATTAACGAACCGATGTGTTTCACGTTGTGAATTATCTACCTAAAATGTATATTTTGTTTGTTTTGTTCTCAACATGTCTCTCTTGAAGGCTTCATAGAAAAACCGCCTTCAAAAAAACCACATCAAAAAAGTAAGAAATAATTCCTCACCAAATAAATAACGTAAGTACTTTGAAGTCGGGCGGGTTTTAACAAAAACAACAAGAAATTGTACATGTTTTATTTTTTTATAATAATAATTTTTATTTCACTCTTTTTAGTGCATCGTGCAGGCAATTTAGGTACGTGTTTTCTGGTAAATAGGTATGTGATCAAACTCAAAACCTCCTTTTTCGAAGTCGGTTAAAATACCTTGAGGTATCCCCTTTTTAACAAAACAAGAATCATCTAAATCGGTTTATAAACAAAGGAGTTATGCCTAAAGATACGTATTAAATTCACATAACGTGGTAACGAAAACGACAGTATTTTCAAGATTTCCTGAAAACTACTGAACGGATTTCAAAATTTCAAAAAATGGGACCAACTTGGAAACCAACCTGATGTAATAACGTTTGAACCATTTCAATCGGTTCAGCCGTTTTCGAGTAATCGGTGAACATACACAAAAAAAAAAAAAAAAAAACATACATACAGACGAATAGGGAACCTCCTCCTTTTTGATTTAGAAGTCGGTTAAAAAGATGGATTATTTTTCTTTATACTAATCCTACTAATTCTTACTATTTAATATTATAAATGTGAAAGTTTAGATGTTTGGATGTTTGCATGTTTGTTACTTAATCATGCCAAAACGGCGGAACGGATTTGGCTGAAATTTGGGACACAGATACTTAGGCTACATTTTGTCCCGGAAAAATATCACATTCCCGCGGGATAACGTCGTGTAGTTCACGCGGGCGAAGCCGCGAGTGGAAAGCTAGTTAAAAATAAAGTAGTGTATGCCTACGATTTGTCCGTATAAAAATTTTATTTTACTTATGGAATTCTTGAACTCGCTTCTTAGTGCCTGTAGCTACACCGCGTCTTATCTCTATTTTATAAATAAAATAATATAAATGTGTGCAAAGCAAACGTTTTGCGTGAATATACTTGTATTTTTATTGACTGAAGCCTCTTTTACTCATTGTCATGTCAGTATTATTTGGTCTTTAGTGTTTTCACTTGAATGGGTTCATTCGGTTTTTTCTAATTGTTTTATCATCAATTTGAATGGTTAGCTTATTTCTAAGATCGTATAAAAAGAAAGAACTGGACAGTTTATTATGAATGAAACACCATCGCCATTCATTTTCGTAATGTTCTTTCAACACAATTTCCTTGATGGATAGTCCATTTTATTATTTTTTATTACTTTCTCAACATAAATTAAATCTGGTAAAAAGATTGTGCCACGGCAAGTTTAGGCATGAAATAAACAAAAGAACTTTTGCATAGCTCACTCGTTTGTTTATTTTACGCCTAAATTTAAGGGCCGCTGTACACATTGGGCCAAGCATTGACCCAAGTATTAGGCCAATATATTGGGCCAACGTCTAGAGGGCTACTTGGTGGTGGCCAATGTTGGTGCCAACTACCAACATACCACCAAGTAGCCCTCTACATGTTGGCCCAATACTTAAATACTTGGTCCAAGGCTTGGCCCAATGTGTACAACGGCCCTTAAATTTAGGCTTTGGTTTGTTGGTGTTACCATTTAGTATTCTATGGTGTTACTTACGAAGATGTTTTCAGAAGATTTCAAGATGTTTAGAAGCGCAGTTTTCAAGGCGCTCCTACCTCTGAGCCCCGGGATCGATTTCCGATCGAGTAAATTTAGGATAGGAGAGTAAATTGGTTAAGTAAAGTAACTTGGTTAATGGTGGTAGGGCTTACCACCATCTAACCTTCCGTCAGTTAGAGATGAGATAGCCAGTTCCTCAGTAATTGAGGACTACGGGAGTAGTGCGCTTCCACCTTCAGCGTTATCATCACTTAACAGTGCTGCCCGATTGTGGATAAAAAAATATTATATATTTTCTCGTGTTTGGGTACAAACACATGACAATACAATAAAATTACTTTATCTACACTCATGTTATAATTTTCGAATTATAAACTCATGCCTGAACGTATACTGATACACTTTATGCCATAGTCAACTTTAAAAAATAAAGCTGCTGTATCCGGGTGTTTCATAATGACCATTATGCAACACCCGGATACAGCTGTCACTCATTATAAAACACTTATATTTCTTAAATTTACAGTCTCCATGGCAACCGTAGGATTTACCGGCCCTGACTTCCAACTTTTTCAAGCTCTTCTTTAGCCGGCAACAATCAGAAACGTTTTTAAAATTAGAATTTTGAATTTAGAAGGAATAGACCGTATAGACTCCTATGAGTGGGGTTTGGCACCAATTCACATTTTATAATTAATATTGATTTGCTTTATTTTTGAAAATATATAATAAATGTAATGAGTGTAGATAAAGTAGTGTATGAGACTGCACATAACTCGGTATTAAAACACTCGTGGAATACTATTAAAAAACTCGCCAAGGCTCGTTTTTTAAACTCCCACTCGTGTTTTAATACCCCTCCTTATGCGACAGTCACATAAACTACTATTAGCTTTACTCAATTTGTGACTGGTAAAATGTATTTGATGGCATCTACTTAATAGTTTTATTTTTATTTTTTTTTATTTTTTATTTATTTATTAAGGTAACAAACAGTCTTTAACAAAAATAATAAACATGCATAGTTAACAAATAGACCTAAAGTACCATACAATATATCTAATAATAACATGTATATTAATGAGTTCATAAGAAACAGCTAAACAGACATTTAGTACATGAAGCCACTATAATAACGTTAAACACAAATTGGGCTACATAAAGTTAACTGAAAAACATAATATAACTTATATCTAGTTATTAAATTACTGTGTTACTCGCGAACTAGTCTCTTGTATTTTGCTAAACCATTATGAAATATGTCAATATCAGTCAAGTTAGGATTATAAAAGTCAAGTGATCGCCTCAGAAATGAGTTTTTTGTGTAGTTTGTACGGTATCGGGGAATGCTAAATGTACTTTTGCAACGAGAGGATGGACGAGGGGCTCTAAGGTTGATTTATTTATTTCGATTTGTTGCTGTAACTTTTAATATATATATTTTTTTACGGTTTTCGTAATCGGGGGATCGTTGTGGCATTCTCCCCTACGAACCGACGACCGTCCCGGTGTTTCGGGCTCCTGCCTGGTGATGAGGCTAACAAGGCCGTCGACCGCACCACACCACCCCGTTACGGGGGAATAAGATGCGCATAGCTCCGCCTCCTCCGCCCCACCCGCCTTCGCCGAAGCCGATCTGGATGAGCTTCCTGCTCACGGATCCGCTCTGATGCCTCCCACGATTTGTCGCCGCCCAGCATGGCCCGAACCATGCTCGGCAGAGAGAGATCCCTCCCTGCCACGGCGCACAGGTTACTGCGCTGCGAGGACCAGGCAGGGCACACCTGTAGAGTATGCTCCGCACTGTCCTCCCCGTCGCCGCAATCGTGACACCGTGTAGTCGCCTCATTTCCTATCCGACACAGGTTCTTTCCGGGCATGGATGCTTTGGAAAGAACCTGTGTCAGCCTGAAGGTAAGCGATCCCGATCTCCGGCTGTACCACTCCCTGAGTACAGGGCGAATGGCGTTGGCCGTTTGCCTACCCGCCGGATCCGCATCGAGTAACGCCTCCCATCGAACCATCCGCTCCTCGTCTGCACGACGTCGGGCTGCCGCCATCTCTGCCGGGGCCAGGCTGTCCCCACTCAACAATGTCGCTACCCTTTGCTGGTACCCTTCCATCATCACCTGGGCGTCTAACTCCCAGGGAGGTGTGCCTGCCAGTGCACACGCTGCGTTGAAGGACATGGTCCTGTATCCCCTTGCGATTCTTATAGCGATCGCTCTCTGAGGCCGACGTAGGCATCTCCGATTCTCAACGTTAAGCTTGTCGGCCCAGACTGGGGCCCCGTACAGGGCCATGCTCCTCAACGCTCCAGCGAAGAGCTTTCGACAAGTGTCCCCTGGGCCACTGGTGTTAGGTAACAGCCGTCCTAATGCCCCCGTCGCCTTCATTACCTTCGGGGCCAGCTGACGGAAGTGCTCGTCAAACTTCCATCTTCCGTCGAGTACCAAGCCCAGGTACCTTATCCACGGGCGCAGTGTAATTTGCGCCCCGTCAACTCGTATGCTTGCTCCTGCCGGGGGGCCTCTCCCTGGACCATGGAAGAGCACGGCCTCAGTCTCCTCTATGGCCACGTTCAGCCCTAGCATACGGATCCTCTCCGTCACCAGGGAAGCTCCAGTCCCCGCCAGCCTCCCTGTAACTTTTAATTGGGTACGATGGAAGTCGACCGGCGTAGGATCACCTATTTTCGACGATAATAGCGACGATAATATTCAATGTAATCAAGCGCTATAGTGGTGGCGCTGTATATTGGTGTTTCCCTGCTCGATCGAATCGAAAATAATGAGATCCGCAGGAGAACTAATACAACCGTCATCGCTCGAAGAATTGCATCGTTGAAGTGGCAGTGGGCGGGAATGGCCGTTGGGGCGGAAAGGTTCTCGAATGGCGACCACGTACCGGACGACGTTCCGGCCTCCTACAAGGTGGAACGACGAACGAGTTAAGATCGCGGGAAGCTGCTGGATGCGGGTAGCGCAGGACCGATCGTTGTGGAGATCCTTGGGGGAGGCGTATGTCCAACAGTGGGCGTCGTTCGGCTGACATGATGAAGCGCTATAGGATTGGAGAACAAGCTAATATCGTCTTAAGGATGGTTAAGCAGAAAGCTTGTCGATTGTACATTCGTCGGTTAGATTAATCAATGTTCGTCTTCCGGTTCTTATCGATTAAGCGATCACAGAATTAGTTACAAACACAACTAGTTTGAAACTGATTTGCAGATTAGAATCCCAAAGATTAAATTGTATAGGAAGGTTATACCTTGTCAGTATCAGTCTTTAATTAATTAATTTTGTTCCCCTGGCTTGTAGTTAAGAGCCTGCTATAGGCCAACGAAAATCAGATTGCTTTACATGATCGGCTGTAATCCTACTAATATTATAAATGTGAAAGTTTAGATGTTTGGATGTTTGGATGTTTGGATGTTTGTTACTCAATCACGCTAAAACGGTTGAACGGATTTGGCTGAAATTTGGGACACAGATACTTTGAAGCCTGGAGAGGAACATAGGCTACTTTTTATCCCGGAATAATATCACACTCCCGCGGGATAACGTCGTGTAGTCCACGCGGGCGAAGCCGCGGGCGGATAGCTAGTATATTAATAAAAATTGAATTTCAAATTAAGATGCAGCAAACTTCAGGACTAACACTAGTGACTATGTTACTCAAAAACACGATTGCATACAACTTTCTCGATAGAAAACAATTGCGAAGTTGCCTCCAAATCACTATAAATACGTTTGCAAGAAAAACTGGTTTATGTTCAGATACATATATTTTTGTGCTACAAAGAACAATATTCACTTTGAATTAGTTATTTTATAGATTAAAATAACATTAAAAGAAATAAAAGTTTAATAAGTTAAGACTCACTGCTTTTTATTTATGTTAAAGTATTATCACGTAAACTTTAATCACAGTTACACGAGTTCCGTTTCACATCAAATAAATCAGATGAAATCATAGATAGGTATTACTTTTTCATTCTACTTTTAAATTAAACAAAAACTTGAAGGTAAGTAGCCGTACATGGAGCAGGCACTTAATTTCTTTAGCGATAAGATAAAAGATTTAAATACAACGTACCGTGCGTGTTGTCTAAAACCAACAAAGACATAATGCAGAACAAAGCTTTCAAGTAAAGCCACAATCAAATGTTACACTCAAGCCAATGAACTACTTTTATCGTAATGAAAAAAAAGCCGTCGTGCTTAAATAAAATGTGCTGTAATTTATCAGGACCCAGGAATAAATTATTCAAAATGTCGGCACTTCGCCTCCGCGGAACAATAGGAAGGTAAACTTGGAGTCTCTTACTGATCTAAGTCCGTAAGAGCTTCCTGTTTCACAAATTCCTTTCATCGGTCTTCACCGCAGGATCTATTGTATTAAATCAAGGACAAAGGAAGTGTGTTTAAGGATTTACAGCTATTATTAATTTTCATAATTTATTCTCTACATACCTAGTACAAAATGAATCATAGTAGGTATCCTACAGTATCATGTTGTCTGTCATCAACAGAGGAAAACCTTCAACTTTCTTGGATAGGAATAGGTCGAGCTATTTTGTGTACTTGCGATATTTTTTATTAATATTTTATTAACATTCCCAGATTTATTTTGTAGAGCTTGTCTTGGTGTTATAATTTAGATATGGACCACCATTGGACAACAGTTTTATCGTTGCACTTTGCGGTACACTGCTCATTATGTGGTTTCTTAAGTATATTTTTCATTTTTACGTGTTTTGGGAAGTGAGTTTTTATTTGCAGTTTTTTGTTTTAAAAGCGCTTTAATTTTTTTTTAATTTGTTTATTAAGGGCTTTGTGAACCTTCAATAGCATGGGTGTTAAGTACTCAGCTGGAATATAAAGCCGGAACTTAAAAAATATCATAATAAGATATCTTTACAATGACAATCCCAATCGATGCAAAGCAAAGAAGTAAAGAATGAAGATTTAGGCGATTCATAGCAATTAAGCAATAAAAGCATAATTGAATTAAGTAAGTGGTTTTGTACTTAAACTTTACTATAATTCAATAGCGATATTTGAACATCATGCAAAATGAGGCGATACGAGAGAAAAGAGGATGTAAAAAAATAAAACACCGACAAATAAAGTGATGTTGTCGACTTTTGTGAAACAAACAAAACACAGTCAGTATGGAACGAACATCAGAGCAAATTATTAGTAGAGCCTAGCTTGTACTGTACACTGTATACTTAACAAAAACCAATTACACATGAAATTGAGGGACGATCATGCAGATAAGACTAACTGGAGAGGTTAACACCCAAACCCATATAGTAGGTACATACCAGGGATGTTACGGATATGGAATTTCGGATATGGATACGGATACGGATATTGGAAAAAAATTATATCGGTTTCGGTGATATGAAATTATTTCGGATTATCCGGTAGTTTCGGATAGTTTCAGTTACGGATATTAGATTTCTAAGGAATTTCAAAGTAACATAGAAATAGATAATAAAATGGTTTTTTCACTTCTCATGCTCGTAAAGTTCGTCTTTATGTTGGGTATAGGCTGCATAAAATCGCTTTTTATGCTCTAGTGCATAAAGTAAAATCTTCGTCTAAGTCTCAGACTCTAAGACAAAGGTCGTCAGGTTAACAGTCACACACGCAATTAAACTTCGTTATACCGGGTGGGGCTGGAAACACGATCAAAAATTTTAAGGGGTCAATGTAGGTACTCATGCATACAAACAACTTTTACTATGGTACCAACATTGAAATCGCGAAAAAAAAAGTCAGCTGTTCCATAGAAAATTTTAAATCGAATAGATCAAAATGTATGGAACAGTTATTTAAATTTTTACTTTTTTGCATTCACAATGCAATTTCTACGGATGAAAAATGGAAAATGAAGTATTTAGAAAAAATCGACCCGTCTCACAACCAGCTCCGATGGGACTCGAACCCACGACCTTTCGCTATCCGGGCGACTGCTCTAACCACTGAGCTACGGAGTCGTTACGAGAAGCGTCGAATTTATCAAATACTTCTTAAACGCTGTATAGCCAGCGTTAATTTCATCAATGTGAAGATATTACTACCCCCACACGCGAAAGAAATACCTTTCCAGATATTTGACAATCGCTAAAGAAGAAATTACTATGGCAAGTTATTTAAATTTTTACTTTTTGCATTCACAATGCAATTTCTAGAAAAAATCGACCCGTCTCACAACCAGAGACTGAGAACTGTTTCGTGGGTTCGAGTCTGGTTGCTGGAGCTGGTTGTGAGACGGGTCGATTTTTTCTAAATACTTCATTTTCCATTTTTCATGTATGGAACAGCTGATTTTTTTTTCGCGATTTCAATGTTGGTACCATAGTAAAAGTTGTTTGTATGCATGAGTACATTGACCCCTTAAAATTTTTGATCGTGTTTCCAGCCCCACCCGGTATAAATTTGTTATTTCATTCTGTTTCTTCAATTTTGTACATAATCCATGTTATAATACTAAATTAATAAAACTAGGCAATATTAATGAGTTTTCTAAGAAACAAGCATTTCGAGAGCATTATAGACTACGATCTATGCTAAGTCACAGTGCTGCCACTGCCTGCCACGTATACAAAGAGAAAACAAAATATATTGGCGGGAAGTCTTTATTTTTTCTTTTTTGCAATATTGCTTTTTATTTTCCTCACAATTGAAGTGAAAAGCAGAGTGTATAACTCGTACACAAAACCCATTTTACCGTCGACTTGACTATCCACCCTCGCCATACGTCTCGGGTAAAATGGTACGTTTTATGCAGTTGTTGTACAATCTACTATACTTATTTATATATAGGTCATAATTTGGAAGGTACTACAATCAGCCTATGAGTAATTATTATAGGTCAGTAATTAGTAGTACCTAGTAATTAATAACAACTTGTCGTAACGTGTCTCATTTAGACTGCGCCCCTATCCGAAATTATCCGAAACGTTTATTTCGGTTTCGGTTACCGATACGGATATTTTTTATTACGGATATCCGATAGTTTCGGTTACGGATATTATGGATATCCGTAACATCCCTGGTACATACCAATAGTAAGTTTATTAACAAACATTCGAGAACGTTTTCGAGTCGATACTAAACTTCAACAAAGACAAATAGACAAAGGGAAAGTTAGATATCCGAATTAAATTTGACGACCTTCGTGGCTGAGTGGTGTACGCACCGGTTGTCAAGGTGCCGCTATCTCTAGAGGTCCTGGGTCCGATTCCCGGTCGGGTAAATAATAATGATAATAATAAAATTATGCTTTATTTTCTCCACAATAATAAAGTTACAGTTAAGGTTTTGTTGTATACACATTTTAAGTTAATATTAGTATTGTGGAGACTGGTGCCCGTACTAAGGTTACGACCCGTTTTACAGGTCACCAGGCCTCCATACCCATACCCATAAATATTGATAAGTTCCATACTCGTAGTGCTCAAGCTACTATAGTTTGGTATTGGAACAATTTAAATTGTAGAACGGTTAGCTGTAATCCGATAGACACATAATACTCACAAACGTATCACAAATGTGTCTATCGGAGTAACTAAAAATCTAAAGCTAGGGATATTCTAGTCATCCTGGGATCTAAACACATACAAGATATGTGAAGATATGCACGTTTAAGGATGCGGTGACAACGTATCTAATAGAAGTGCTAAGATTGGAACTTGGAATCAGAATAAAAATGTGTGCCTACTACGGTTTTTTGATTTAAAAATTTTGTCAAAGCGCGCAATAATTTAGGTAAGCTGTGCATGACAAATTTCTTGCTGCCTACTACCTACGCACGATAGTTAAACATATTATTGTTAGGCGCTTGGTGATAGTGTAAAGCTATGACTTACTGATGGTTAAATAATTTAAAAAAAATTGTCAAATCGCCCAAACATTTAGGTAAGATGTGCATGACAAATTTCTTGCTGCCTACTACCTACGCAAGATAGTCAAAAATATTATTGTTAGGCGCTTGGTGATATTGTAAAACTTTGACTGACTGATGTCTTTTTGAATTTTTTTAATTTTGTCATAGCGCGCAAAAATTTAGGTAAGATAGATAGATAGATAGATAAATTGTTTATTACCATCACATACAACACACAGATGATAAATAACTTATATATGAATATATTTATTAATTGCATTTCATGTGGTACATTTGAGATCTTACACTAAGTTTTGGTTCATACACATGAGCCCTGTAAGGACATAACAATAATTACATTATTTCATACTGCATGCTAGTAATTGTAAAGAAATTAAAATTATATTCAAACTAAAAATAAAATATTTTCTCTAAAATATAAATATACAAAACAAAAATAGTAGCATAACATTAGAAATTAAAATTATATTATGACGTTCCTATTATAAGTACTTACTTATATTAAATTATGTATTATCATTATTATTATCAATTATCATATTATAATATTATTGCATAGGTTTATAAAATTCGTTAAGTTTATAATAACATTTATCAATTAAGTAACTATTTAGACATTTTACAAATTTATTATATTTTTCAAGATCTCTAATATAATTTGGTAGACTATTATAGAGTTTTATCGCCATTGAGTAAGGTCCTGAACCAATTAATGTCATGCTAGTCTTAGGGAGAACAAATTTATTTCTCTTCCTTAAAGTCATTGCTCCAGTGTAGTTATCGTCGCTTTTGACAAATAGGTTTAAGTTATTTCTCACTAGCTTACATGTTTCAAGTATGTACAAGGATGTTACAGTAAGAATATTAAACTTTTTAAAAAATGGTTTACAGCATGTCATCTGATCTATATTGGCCAGTATTCTGATGCATTTTTTTTGTAAGGTCAGTAACTTATGGACATCTGGGTGCCTACCATCAACTTTATGACAGCGATTCAAAAATAGCGCGATTCAGAATAGGTTCCTAAAATGAATCGCTTTCTTTCGTACTCTGACCTTCTAAAAACTGGATCGCAAATGAATTGCTAAACGTTAATGAACGAAAGATTTGTGTCCTTTTTCTTCTACCCGTCTCTTTCACTCGATTCTGTCATGCCCGGAGAGTGAGAGGGACGGGTATAACCTGCAGGTGACATGTTAAATCGACCGGGTTATAAGTCAAATAAGAGTTTCTGACAGCTTAGCGGCTGTGAAATGTCATTGATCGATCACTGAATCGCTGTCATTGATATTAAGCTGTCGTGGTACGAATAAGCGAAGCAGATCAGTTTAGGTTCCTAAACAAAACCGTAATAAGAGTTGATGGTAAGCACCCTGTGCTATTGCCCCACAATGGTATGCCGTATCGTAAACACGGTTGAGCATATGCCAGATACGCTATTCTTGCAGTATTCGTATCTGTGGTTCTCTTTAGCTCATTCAATGCGTAGATGAAACTGCATAGTTTGTTACCTATGTACTCAATGTGATACTTCCAATGTAAGTTGCTATCTATTTTAACACCGAGTAGTGTAGCACCGTCCACTTTATCGATCCTATTGCCGTTGATGGTAAAGTTAAATTCTAATTTTTGCTTTTGATATGGTTGAAATACCATTAATTTAGTTTTATTGAAGTTAATATTTAAATTATGATCGTTTAACCAAGATATTATGTTAGTAATGATTGTATGTAGCTTAGCATTTAAGTTTAGGTCATTAGAAGCCGGAAAAACTATAGACATGTCATCAGCAAACAGTATACTGTCTTCTTCTAGTACTTTAGGTAAATCGTTTATGTAAACGAGAAATAGCAGGCAACCGATTATGCTTCCCTGTGGAATGGACTTTGTGACTATGACTTTTTCAGATTGAACGGTTCTTATTTGGTTTGTAACAGAGCATGCATGCTGCACTTCCACGCATTGTACCCGATCTTTAAAGTATGAAATTAGCCATTTGTGCGCATTACCCCTCACTCCTAGGTCGTATAATTTTTGCAGTAAAATATTTGGCAGAACTCGATCATATGCTTTGCTTAAATCTAGTAATATACTTACCGCGTAGCTTTTATTGTTTATGATATTAAGAATTTTCTGTAAATATTTAAAGATAGCTATAGTGGTAGAGCGGTATTTCCTGAAACCGTTTTGGCTCTCATGAAAAATCCTAAACCTTTCGCAAAATGAATTTAATCGAAAAGTCATAGCATATTCGAATACCTTTGATAACGCTGACAATAACGCTATTGGTCTGTAGTTATTTTCTAGGTTGGAGTCGCCCGATTTGTGAATGGGTTTGATAATGGATATTTTTAATTTGTCCGGAACTGTTCCTTCGTCGAAGGATTGATTTATCAAAAAAGTCAAAGGGTGTACTAGCTCTTCCGCGCATTTTTTTATTAACACAGGCGGTATATCGTCGAAGCTGCAACTGGTTTTATTTTTCAGGCGCCTGAGGATTCCTATTACTTCTTTGGTGTCAACTGAACTCAAAAACAGTGAATTTAGTAGTGGGGTAGTAACGGGGCGGCCCTGTGGTGGTGATGCTGCACTGTCGCAAGCACCCACCGATATAAAGTAGTTATTGAAAGTATTTGCCACAACGTGGGGGTCTTCTATGAAGGATCCTGAAGTTTTCAGCTTGATATTAGTTTGTGAGCGTTTGGATATTTTGTTTGTTCTTTGTTTAATAATTTGCCACATTGTTTTTGTTACGTTACTAGATTTTTTTATTTTATTTATATATATTAACTTTTTGGATCGTGTTATGGTAGCTTTAAGTAGCTTAGAATATTTTTTATAATGTTCTTCAAGGATAGGGTTTTTAGTTTGAGAATTTAGTATTCGAAGCAGTCTTTTATGTTTGCAAGATATTTTTATGCCTTTAGTGAGCCACTTTTTATTTGTTTGTGCATTTATTTTTAATTTACGCAATGGTATTGTTTCGTCTAGAATTTTATGAATTATTTGAAAAAAAGAGTTGTAGTTTTCATTGACACTGTTTTCCTTTTTGAATACGTTATTCCAGTCGATTTTCTTAAGTTGAGTTTTAAATAAATTTATGTGACGTTCGTCAGATATCCGTTTGTATATATACCAAAGCTGTTTTGATTGTAAAGGTGTATTTTTCACAGTGATTAGAATACCTTTATGATCGGAAAATCCATACTCAAGTACTTGAAAACTCATTTTAATTGGATTGAAATTTGTGAATATTAGGTCAAGACATGTAGCACTTGTTTTCGTTATTCTCGTAGGTTCTTTGATATGTTGATTAAAGTTAAAAGTTTGCATCAACTCTAGTAGTGTGGATTTATGTTTTGAATTTTCTAACTGATCTATATTAAAATCCCCCCCTATTATTATGTCGTATTTAAAGTATTTTTTAGACAATAGACTTAGTAGTTTTTCGAGAGATGAGAAAAATATCTCGGTACCTCTGTTATTCTCTGGCCAATATAAATTAACAATAATTGTATTTAATTTAGGTATTTCTATAGAGCAGACTTCAAAAATGTATTCAGTTGTTAAATTTGTTATTTCTGTAATTTCCCTATACTCAATATCATCACGTATTAGTATGCAGACCCCTCCTCCATCATAGTTTGTCCTAGAGATATCATACTTTATAGAGAAACATACAAAAAAAGAACTGAACTGTGTGCCGCATCGAGACAGAAAAAGGCAAAAACTCAGTGATGCCGGAATAAATAATAGTACCTACGTAAGATGTGCATGACAACTACTTGCAGACTTAAAAGCAACATAGTTTTATACAAAGTCTCTTTGTAGCCTTCGATCAACAATACCACCAGATAAACGGTTGGAGTGTCAGAAACGGCCGAGCGAATAAGAGTGCACTTTTGAAGTGCGCTCATGTCAAATCAATTCCTGTCATTTTTGACGTAAGATCGTAACATTTGAAACAATTTTCTAACATCTCAACTAATTCCCCACTGTTGGCCAATGGAGGCCAACATAAAATGCAACAAATAAATTATTCTGATTCTGATTTCAGGGTAAGGGGTGCCAACTGGTTTCCTCCCTACTTTATCATAAGACCCTCACCACCAAATGTAGCGAATAGGTCTCATAAGAACGAAACTAATAAGTCCAAGCTCGAGGGGTTTCCTAGCAGCCATTGAAAGTTCTATTGCCCACCTCTTGACTCCATCATCAGATCAGCTCAATGGTAGTAAATTATTAAATTGTCATCGGATTCCTAAAAACCTAAGTTTCAAATCGATACGATCTTAGGAATTAGGTTAAAATTGAATTCCAAGATTTTCTTACATTGTGCCTTTATTAGTTAGTTACTATAGTGAAGCTAATAAAAGCTAAAAAGTCATTTGGTGCCATTTATGTGTTGTGTTTTAGTTCGTGAGGCGTAATACCTAGTGGTATTGTTGATCAAAGCTTGTACTGTTGCCTTGTGCTGTAGCCCTTCAATCTTGACTCACGACAAGGTGTTCTTTGTATAATTTCCATCACGATTTTTATTTTCAAAAAATTCTATAAACAGGAAATTAAATTTGGAAAAGACGCTAAGCTGTAGAAAATTATATATTTGGCACTTCAATGTAGTGTCTGGTTTTGGATTTATGAAGTATCAAAGTTTTGGCGTGACGGAAATTAGAAAATTGCTCAATAACAATTAAATATCTTATTGTTATAAGACTTAAACAGAAAATGAATACTATACAATTGAAAAGCGTGACGGAATTGGGTGACATAAATTAGGAACACGACGATATTTATGAGATAAAATTTGAATGGTAAGAAATACGGTATATTGGCTCAAGCATGAGGCCAACAACATATTTCTGCATATAATAATCTAACTAGTTAGCTAAATTTGTATGCATTTCAAACATTAACAGACTAATAGAGCGAACGGAAATTGGAATAGTCGTGAACCACGCAAACGGAAATTAGGTATTTACAGTCGTAGCTCGCCAGCAGAATAGGTGACACAGGACCATGTCGGTTGCCTGCCTCAGCACTAACTGAAGAAAGACGACGTTGCGGTAGGGATGGAAATTGCTTACTTTGCTAGTGAGATATTCGCTACTTTTTAACTAGTGACGGAACGGATGAAAGGACAGACATACTTTTCGTTCTATCTAAGAAAATATACTATTTAAACAGATTATTTTTTGTGAATAATAAAATGTATTAATTAATCTCAATTGTACAAATCGTAGCTTACTTTGCTACTGTTGAAGGTAGAAAGCTTGATTCTGGGTTCGGGGTGCCTACCATCAACTCTTATTGCGGTTTTGTTTAGGACCTAAACTGATCTGCTTCGCTTATTCGTACCACGACATCTTAATATCAATGACAGCGATTCAGTGATCATTCAATGACATTTCACAGCCGCTGAGCTGTCATCAACTTATATTTGACTTATAACTCGGCCAAGCTAACATGACACCTGCAGGTTATACCCGTCCCTTTCACTCTCCGGGCATGACAGAATCGAGTGAAAGAGACGGGTAGAATAAATAAGGACACAAATCGTTCGGTCATTCACATTTAGCAATTCATTTGCGATCCAGTTTTTAGAAGGTCAGAGTACGAAAGAAAGCAATTCATGTAAGGAACCTATTCTGCATCGCGCTATTTTTGAATCGCTGTCTTAAAGTTGATGGTAGGCACCCTTTTTTTTTTTTGTAGGGGGAATGCGGTTATGCATCCCGAAGGTATGTGCGACTCGCCGCTAAGACCCTACCCACTAAACCCCCTACTGCATCCAACACCACCTAACACGCAGGACCTACGGGACCGTGATAACACGCACCGTGTGTTACTGTGTGTTAGAAAGAAAGAAAGAAAGAAAGAAAAGACATTTATTTGCACATCACATCACAAGTACACACTACAAAAGAAAACAGATAACAAAGCACACAATTTACAAACAATTAAGTACATAAAAGAAAATAAAAAAAATGTGTTACTGCTCCCCCTCTTGCGACTAGGGGAGATCGAGACGCGCACGTTGGCGTCTCGCCCTCCCCGGTCGCGCACGTCAGAGTTGACTTGCTGCGACGTCCGCCTCGCGAACTCTCTCCGCGGCCTCCTTCTGCGAGATGACATCCTCGCAGAAGGCGACCATGGCCTGCCATCCCCCCTCACTCCGCAGCATCGCGGCTGTGACATTGGGAAGCGAGAGGTCCGGCCCAACCGCAGCGACCAACTCCTGGCGCTGCACCGCCCACGCCGAGCACTCCATCAGAATGTGGCGAGTGGTGTCCTGCGGAGAACCACAATGGTGACACTCCTGGGACTCCTCCCTCTGAATTTGACACAGGTACCTTCCGAAGCATCCATGTCCGGAAAGTACCTGTATCAGACAGTGTGTGTACTGTGTCAGTACCGGGAATGGAGAGACAGAGCTCCATGGGCTCTGTCTCTCCATTCCCGGAGGACTGGTCGGATGGCTTCCACCGTATTCTGACCAGCGTTAGGCGTCTTCAACTGCCGCTCCCAGTCCCGGAGACATCTCTCCTCTGCGGCGCGTCTTGTCGCAGCCCGCTCTTCCGGGGCCAGTCTACTGTCTCTATCTCGACTGTCTCGCCTCTGCCTATAGGCATCCGAGAGTACATGAGCGTCCAGCTCCCATGGGGGAGTGCCGGCAAGGGCACACGCTGCTGCCCATGACACAGTGCGGTACCCGCGGATCATGCGAGAGGCCAAGACTCTCTGTGGCCGCCTTAGAGCAGCCTTATTCGCCTGGTTCAAGGCATCCGCCCAGACAGGGGCTCCGTAGAGGGCCATACTACGGATGACCCCTGCATAAAGTCGCCGAGCACTTTTATTAGGCCCACCTACATTTGGCAGTAGTTTGGCAAGGGCTACCGCCGCACCGACCAGCCTGGGGCCCAGCTGTTTGAAATGGGCGCTGAACGCCCAGTGGCCATCTAAGATGAGGCCCAAATAACGCATAGTGGGGCGCAAGGGAACCCCAACCCCATCTATGAAGACATCCTCTCCAGGCGGGGGAGATGGTAGGCACCCTGAACAGGGAACGGAGTTTAGGAGAACAACTTAGAAAAAATAACTTTTCGTGTTCTTTTACCAAATTATGTGTAAATAATACCAATTCATAAAAGGTAATTGCTAGAGGTAGTCCCAAAAAAAAATTCACTTTGGTGAAGGCGCAGAAATACAGGCGCACGTTGACATTGAATGATTCACTTTTACCTTTAAATTGTTCAATTTGGTTGCTTTATCCAAATTGAAAGACAAAAGTGAACCGTGTATTTCCGCTATAAGAAGTGTCACCGTATTGAGCCCTGAGTGTGTGTAACTGTACTACTACAACAACATACAAATTTCTTGGTGTGTACCTACATACTGTCCGCATCTTACTTAATCTTACTCCAATAGTTGGTAGTTTGAAACCCACATCATTAATCAAACTTGTAAAATGAATTAATACCTTTCAGAATGTGTCACAGATTTCCACCGTCAATGTGTTGCTCTACAACAACATTGCTAATACTAGTAGTGACACCTGACACTTACCTTTAACTAGATTACACCATTCATAAGTAGCCCCCTTCAACAGAATTTTGCATTTTGCATGTTAGCATTGTTAAATTTTAATGTTATTCATATTGTAATTTTCCATGGCAGTCAAAATGAACAAAACCAATAAATAAGTAAACACATCTTAGATTTCTGCGCAAACTGTTAATTGAAGTTAACAACTTTTTTACGGAATTATTCACGCGTATATTGGACACATAATTGGTAACTTTTTGTTGTGATTTTAAAATATTTTTAGTTTTTCTGACGTTTCGCCACCTTTCCAGGAGCCGTGGTGAGGGAATCCAAAATCTGTAAAAAGTGGTTTTATAACTACACCTGTCATTTTTAGATTGTACGATGCGGATAAACACCTATACGTACCTAATAAGAGTTTGTAAAATAAAGTTATGGAGTGGTTTTGGATAGCTAGGTTTTGTACTCGATTGTATGATAGGACGGTCCTTTTTTGAGCTGAGGGAAAATGCTTCATATAAGGCATACCAATGTCATTTTAGACTCGGTTACCTTTGTCATAGGTCAGCCCTAGTAAAATCCCCAAATAAACTATTTCATTTTTGTTCGAAATCTTTCACGATTTCATGATATGGTAAAGGCCTGACTCATTAATGTGATATAGGTACTTATTTGGGAATTTACTCTTTGCTATCTTTTAGTTTCTACCAGAATTGTTCATTCGCATTTGATTTTTTTATATTTCCCTTAGCAATAGCCCTGAGGCACATGATGAAATCGTTAAATTTTGCAAGAACTTTTATGGGTATATGGCCAGCCGTTTTATACATCTTTTCAAAGAATAAATATATCTCTCTAGTAGCTAATGTTATGGTTTAAGTTTCTACATAAAAATCTTAACTTCTTTAATAACAGACAGCATAAATAAAGTTATATAGGCACTCTGCCCTTCCCCGTGTGTAAGTAATGGAAAAACAGAATGTATCAGCTTCTTATCAAACGCGCGCCCATAAAATGGCCTGACAGACTGAGGGATTGGCTCTCATAGTATCTGATGTGTTATATGTCGGTAAAAGGCATCCTAAAAATGGTGATCAAATGAAGCTAAAGAAAGGTTCGTATAGCGTAGTGATATTAGGTATATTCAATGATTTATTGCTTTGGAGGCACTGTAGGAGAGAAAAATATTGACTAATTTGTAATGGCTTGATCGAAAGAGAGGAGGTTTTAAAGAAATGATTTGCAGTGGAGTGCTTATACGGTTTGGCTTCGATCAAAGATTGAAAAAGATAACGTGGAAGTGAGTAAGTTTAGCTGCAAAACTAAGACGGGAAACATTTAATTGGCATAAACTTTAAAAGCATCCTGTAACTAAGTAACTGAGCAGAAGAGCCAGGCGCTAAGTCGTGCTAGTGCAAGCTGGAGCGGCTGAGGCCGGTCGCTGAACGCGACCAGCAAGCCGAAGTTGCGAAAGCGAGCATTGTATATTATTATGTCGCAGGGATATGAGGAAATCAGAGATTTCACGAAATCACGGAAGATGTGGAATAGTCTTATTTACGACGTCTTCTTCCTAAACAAGTTCAGTGATATGTCATTTCACTAAACTAAATCTAGTGAAATGAAGAATGACTGAAGTAATAACAGTAAGCTCACAGCTGCAGGTGACAGGTATGAGTGAGTTTGTATCGGAAGTCCTGTAGAACACGTGATGGTTATTTTTTTTTGTGAAACAACTTAGTTATGGATTGTTTTCACAAATAAAAAATTATCACTAAATGTAAGTTTAGTGCTACTTACTTAAATTTAGTGGTTATTTTTAATAGTGGTTATTTATTTTTTATTAGTGGAAAATTAGTTTATTAGTAAGTAGTAAATTAGTGGTTATTTATTTTTTATTAGTGGAAACTTTAAAAGCATCCTGTAACTGAGTAACTGAGCAACGACTGACAGACAACGCACAGCCGAAAAAAAAAAGCTCTAATATATTTTTATGTACAGTCGAACCAATTGAATCATGACTTCATGACCCTCCATAAGCTTATTTTATAACAAGTAGTAAAACTCAGTAAGTTTGAAATTCATACTGACATTGACACTGACTTTTATAGTTTTAACGCTTTCAAACAAATTATTAGCAAAATTCGTTTTTATTCAATTGGTTCGATTGTAACTACCTATAACATTTAGGTTCATAAAAGCACGCCATTTAACCTTATAGATTTTAAAATCTAAAAATAACTCTCGTGATAGGCAATCATGTCATGATAGGCCGCGTGCGATTGTTTGTACTACTTATAATGTAATAAATAAATAAGGAAATTAAGTTATTTAAATTTTTACTTTTTTGCATTCACAATGCAATTTGTATCATAGAAAAATGGAAAATAAAGTATTTAGAAAAAATCGACCCGTCTCACAACCAGCTCCGATGGGACTCGAACCCACGGAAACACAAGGAAATTAATTTCGACAATGCGTAGATTATTAAGGCAAACTAATTAATTTCTACTTTGTTATCAGGTTCTTTAAGAAATCTAATATCTGTCACTGTCTGGCTATCTGCAGACGCAGGTATTGTGCACGGTAATTTCGTGGCTTGCATGTTCTGTTTTTGTGGAATTTGAACTCTTACGTAGGTAGTTCAGTATCAGTAGGCGGCACCTTATTGTCTCGTTTGCATTGCAGTCGAAAGACCTCCTTATCCATTCATTATGAAGGCAGATTTGTGAAGAATGAGAATCAGGAAAATAGAGTATGTTTTTAAAAGAGCTTTTAATAATCACACTGCCAGTACTAATAAAAAAGCCACACGAGTACACTCGACGGCACATCAGGTTAAACAGTTGAACTGCGATAACAACTTTTATTACGTAGGTAGGGCATAAAGGCGGTCTCAAGGTCAACATGTATAGTCTGATCTGCCGCCGTGTGTACATACTCGGAAACTAAAATTATTTCTTAGGTCGATTCCCTGGGATTCGATCGCCAACTCGTTTATCACTTCGTTGTTTACTTTCACTTGTTTAGTTTGAATTTGATATAAAGGTTCGGTTTCACTAAAATCACCACTAGGTCAAATTGTAAACATTATGCCTTCTGTCAAAAATAATATATCTGGTAATAACCCGTTTATGCTACTGTAAGTTGTACAACTTGCTGTGTAAAGAGCTAGACATATTCCACCAGAGCCCTAATACATTTGTAAACAAAATTAGAGACAATTTGGAAACTATTGCAAATACAATGTAATATCACAGAATATATAATAGTACTAACGTGTAATATGTAAGTATTAATCTAATAGTAGGTTATGTGACTGTCGCACAATACCGAGTTATGTGCAGTCTCATACACTACTTTATCTACACTCATTACATTTATTATATATTTCAAAAATAAAGCAAATCAATATTAATTATAAAATGTGAATTGGTGCCAAACCGCACTCATAGGAGTCTATACGGTCTATTCCTTCTAAATTCAAAATTCTTATTTTAAAAACGTTTCTGATTGTTGCCGGCTAAAGAAGAGCTTGAAAAAGTTGGAAGTCAGGGCCGGTAAATCCTACGGTTGCCATGGAGACTGTAAATTTAAGAAATATAAGTGTTTTATAATGAGTGACAGCTGTATCCGGGTGTTGCATAATGGTCATTATGAAACACCCGGATACAGCAGCTTTATTTTTTAAAGTTGACTATGGCATAAAGTGTATCAGTATACGTTCAGGCATGAGTTTATAATTCGAATATTATAACATGAGTGTAGATAAATTTATTTATAGTCTTTTTATCGTATTAGGTAAGTATACAGGGCGTCCCAAAATTAACTCACATGGAGGGAAAGTACCTTAAATACGGAAGATATAAAATTTTACTGAAAGGAGACTTCATTTTTATTTTAAAAAGAAAACGAACTGCATTCACCGAATTTTGAGTAATCACTTGTCTGAACTGGGAATCGTACCCGCTGAATGTAAAAAAAATATTTCTCTAATTTAATTGTACCGATCGAAAGACTCGATTATACCTAAGCATTTCTTCTAAATAACATAGCATCTTAAATAAAAGGAAGACTACGAAATTTAACATTTAATGTTGAATAACAAGTTTGTGCAGCGTTATGAATAGCCTTTTCTGTGACTGTCGTGCTCAATACAGACTTTAACATTTCAATGTAGGTATTACTAATGAGTGAAGATTGGAGCAATTATACCTAATTCCCTATCATAAGTGTTTGATAATGTGATAAGTAACACCACCTCGATTGGTTTTAAAAAGTTTGAATAATTTCGTGCGGGTTCGTCTCTCGGTTTGGACATGCTATTATTAAAAAAAAATTGAATGCAGTTCTATTGTTATTTAAATAAAAATAAAGTCATATTTCAATAAAACTTTCTATCTACAGTATTTGGTGTGGTCTATGCCACCATGTGACATAGTCATTGGAAGCCCTGGGGGCGTCCCACGACTATGCCATATATTGGAATAGACCGCACCAAAGTAACTATTCAAACATTTTTAAACCAATCGAGCTGGTGTTACTTAACACATTATAATTTTATCAAACACTTTATGATAATTGCTCCAATCTTCACTCATTAGTAATACATTGAACTGTTAAAGTTTTGAGCACGACAGTCACAGGAAAGGCTATCCATAACGCTGCACAAACTTGTTATTCAACATTAAATGTTAAATTTCGTAGTCTTCCTTTTACTTAAGATGCTATGTTATTAAGAAAAAATGATAAGGTATGATCGAGCCTTTCGATCGGTACAATTAAATTAGAGAAATATTTTTTTTTACATTTGGCGGGTTCGATTCCCACTTCAGACAGTTGATTACTTAAAATTCTTTGAATGCAGTTCGTTTTCTTTTTAAAATAAAAATAAAGTCTCCTTTCAGTAAAATTTTGTATCTTCAGTATTTAAGGTACTTTCCCTCCATGTGAGTTAATTTTGGGACGCCCTGTATATAATTTAATGCTTTTTATCTTGTCTACTAGCCAAATAAATAAATTCAATAGCATGTTGTGCGCAGTAATGAGCGATTTTCTGAGAGGCCATTTAAAAAAAAAAAGCTTCCAATTGCTTCACTAGATGGCGTTGAATAAGTATGTACATGTCTATGGTATATTTAGGTATGAAACATATTTAAATTAATTACATTTTAAAAACCCAAAGGAAACTAATAATATATTAAATAAGTACTACTGTGAGAAACAGAAACGAAATAGGTAAATTTAAGGATTTAGGTAAATAAATAACATCTGTCTGACGTTCCGTTTTACGTAAAAAAAGTCGCGTCAAAGTAAAATTTATAACGTTCCGTTCCTTCTAACTGCATAGGTGGGACAGCGCCATCTAGTGACTGAGCTTTCAGAAAATCGCCCATTGTAATATAAATACAAATTAATGTTAATATAATATATTTCTTCGTTGTTGTAATTGTTCACATATGTTGATTTGTATTTTGTTACGAATATCCTTGTAGAATCTCATTCCTATTGCCATTCTTTGATCTCGGTTTATTTTATTCTTTTGTAACCGCTTCCTTATTATTGCAATTGGATACCTTGGAAACCGCAACGCCACACAAGTAACGAAAAACATCTATTTTCAGAATGTACCTACTGTAATGAGTACAATCCGGTTTCTCATAGATCTTCATAGTGAAAGATTTTTAAGAAGATCCGGTGTTTTGCAAATAAAATATTTGTATTTGTATTTGAAAGCGACGACTCATCACAAATCCATGCTAAGCCTAGCATGACCACCCAAAACGTGATATGTATCGCATGATAGAGCGACTTATCGACATTCAAACGTCAAAACCCATAGTCTCTTGACAGTTAAACCGGATAACTTATCATATCATATCGAATTTTGTTGGTCATGCTAGGGGGGCTGGTTTCTATTTCTAGTTATAGATGAAGTTACTGGTTACAAGATGTGCCAATGGCTAACAACAGGTCATGAAAACAATTTAATATTGTACATTATTATTTAAACTAGGAGATTTGTAAAATTAAAACAAATCACAAATTGGTATTGACTCCGAAACCACAATATTAATAAATCATGTATCTTAGGAAGCAGGATAGAGATTTAAAGAGAGTACGAAGTACATATAGTATTTACTTACAAGTCATTTTTACGCGAAGTTTTATCCTGTTGTGTGTTATACTCGTACCATATACACTCGTTCGCTTAAATAACGGGCACTTGCTTTTAACACGAGCTTACTAACAAAATTATTAAGTCCCAATATACCAACCTACTTCATCATAAGGATTTTTATCATAAGTTTTGATGGGTAATAGCTATTTTAAGCAGAAAAAGGTACTGACAGCCGAATAATAGATTTATATACGATAGAATGTCGGTTTTGACGTTTCGATATAGATAGAACCTTTCTCGAGTTCATCATGCTACCCGTGCTGAAAGTTTACTATTCCAAAGAATATATATGTCACCGAAAAATACTTCGCGATCGCCTTAAATATCGTGGTATTTTTTTTTTGGAAATTTATAATTCACGGTTTTTATTATTTTGTAACGTTCTTTTTAAATAGTCTATAATAGTCTTTAATAGTCTTAGTTTTTGTCTAATTGGAAAGTTTGATGCTCTATATCGCTGAAAATGTGCAAGATATCTAAAAATAAATACTATGTTGTGTTGCTCATATTTCAATAAACATTTGAAGTCAATAAAAAAAACCAGTTAAATAGGAATAGGGTATTCCAGAACAGCTAAGGATTCGATAGAGTCAAATGCCTTCTCATAGTCCACAAATGAACATGCTCATATTTAACAATTCTAAATTAAACATTTGAGTACATTATTTGCAAATGAATCAGTGGTGTATTTCAATATTATTTAAGTAGTTTTCTCTAATGTTAACTATGTATATTTTTATAAACAACCACTGAACGCAATTCGTAAACGTGCCAACAGATTTGTTGGCTTATAATAATCGTTATAAATTTTACGATTTAGCATTTTAATGCTCCTTTTAACTTTTTATAAACCGGAAACAAGGTTGAAATTCAACTTTGTAAGAAGATTACAAAACTAACTAGACATGATGACTTTATTTATTTTATGTATCATGTAATTCTAAGCACTATAATTTATCATTTGTTTATTTGTCTTAAATTTGTGAATGAATGAATGAAAGCTTTATTTGGCTACAGCATATTACACGAAACAGGAATACATGTGCTAAACAAGCCGTTTACAAATAAATTAAAATACTTTAAGGCGCCTGTTCACCAAATGTTGGTTAAGTTAATTACCTAATTACTTGGTTAAAATGTAATGCTCGCATCGCACGTGATTGGTGTTCAACCAACGGTTAATTTATCTAACGGTTGGTAAACAGGGGCATATAGTTCCTAACACTTTTCTTACGTTTGGGTGGAAATAATTAACTTTTGCGATGGCCTTTCGCTAAGTCAAAAGCTGCGCTTACACGGGTAAATTGTATGGCAATAATATCTTGGCAACTGCAATGGATCAATCTAGAGCAATTAAGTGGAGCAATCTTAAACAATCGTAATTTATTGAGGCATTGTTTCGGGAATATTGCTGCTTATTGCTCCAGATATTCTACATTTGTCAATGTCGAAAAATCTTTAGACATTTTTTTCTATCTCGTTTATACGTATAACTAAGTCTCGTCTAAGTAACTAAGTCGTCGCAAGGCGGAAGAGGTTACTTGTATTTCCTAGTTTTTACAATTGCTCCATATTTCATGGCAGGTACTTTGTGACCGTATCTCAGCAATAGGTTACTACTTTTTTGCCATCGCGTCGCCCTAAATTGCTTGGTGTGGTCGTGACATCATAGCTGACGGGTATTGACAGGAATTGAGCAATTTTAGTTGCCCGTATAAGCGCACCTTTAAAACGTTTATTGACATTTGATGACCCAATGCGCGATTGTGTGTTGTTTCAGGGATCACTTAACGTTGGGTTTGAAGCGCGGCAACATGTGAGGCTATGCAGAATGCTGGACGTCGACGCAGAGGTCAGCTATGTTGCAAGCACGACGCTCTCGGGGCTCCTCACCAGCAATGGCGACATTGAGAATTCGACAAATACCGCGGAGCCAACAAACACATCATGGCCGGACTACAACACAGTCTGTTCATCGGAAGCATCAGAAAATTTTCTATCCACGACACTATTTCAAACCTGTGTGTTTATCATGTACAGCATAGTGTTCGTTGTAGCATTAATAGGAAACGGATTAGTGTGTTTCGTTGTGCGCTCCTCGCCGCGTATGAAGACTGTGACGAACTATTTCATAGTGAATTTAGCTGTTGGTGACATTTTAATGACGTTGTTTTGCGTGCCGTTCTCTTTCATATCAATGTTAATATTGAGATATTGGCCTTTTGGGGGTGTGATGTGTAAAGTTGTGAATTATTCTCAGGCTGTGTCTGTGTTGGTGAGTGCGTATACGTTACTGGCGATATCGATAGACCGGTACATGGTGATCATGCACCCACTGCGGCCGCGGCTGGGGAAGACGGCGGCAAAGCTGGTGGTGGCTGGCGTGTGGGGTGGTGCGCTAGCCACCGCTGCTCCTATACCGATAGTGTCTCAAGTGCAGAGGCCGACGGAGTGGCATCAGTACTGTGAAGTGTAAGTTTTTATTTTATTTGTACCGATATTGTATTGGCCAACCAAACAGACCATGCTTCAATGAATATCTATAAGTAAAAACAGTTTATGGCGTGGGGAAAGGTCGGCTGGTTTTAATTGGCTCGTTCAAATCAGTCAACTAAATATTACATGTGATTGACTATCACTAAAATATACCAAGTGAATGAAAATTTGTTATGAGTTTGTCAGATCCAGTGAACACATATAAAATATGGAAGCATATTCGAGGCTCAAAAATGGCACCTAGAACTCTACCCACATTGTAGACAACATTATTCCTCACTCATGGTTTCTATGGCAACGAAAACGAGCAATAATTAGGATAATAAATAATTATCTTCATTAAAATCCCTTTATATGTTGTGAAATGGTGCATTCAACTATCCTTTTCTCACATTAGGTACGTCTAATGAACATACTTTTCACATGTAATAATAGAAAATTTTATGAGCAATTAATAATAAAATTATGGTTCCCCTGCATGATGTCATATCACTATGCCGAATGAAGTCAGTCAGGCGTATTTACTTGAAAATGTTTCGCTTCACAGTGACATGTCAAGAACTGGCAATAATAGCGATAATACTCGATGAAGAAAATAAATTAAGTGGTAGGAACAGAAGATACCTATTGGGTACATGATACTATGTTGAGGTTGAGAGAAAGAAAGACGGAAGGGGAATATTGCCCGCTGTAGGCTCGTTTCCGACTCATTGGCGACTCGTCGGCAACGCGTTGACACCACGTTGACACCGAGTGGCAATCGCTTCGTAGACTTTCAACTTATGTGTTGAAAATTTCACTCGTATGTAACACGCTTACATTTTCAATGCTATACTGTGAGTTGAGTTGGAGTGAAGTCGACATTGAGTTCATAAAAGTTCTTAGCTATCCTTTAGTAATAATTTCAAGTTGAAAAGAAGAATAAAGATTACCCTTACTTTGCGGCGCGTTGACGAATAGGATGAGGGTGCCTAGTAAGTAAGTCTAAATGTTTATTGAATGGTAATACTAACTCAGTTGGTCGGGCGGCGACCGAACGTATTGAAGTAGCATTTTGATATACGCTGCCGGAACCGCGCCAGGCCCTGGCTGAGACATGATCAGACATCTCTAGTGTACTTTTGACTTATGAAGTGATTCGTGCTTGACCGAGGCCCAGTCGGAATTAAATGAAGTTTCAAGCATAAACCACTTGTACAAAAAGTATAAGTACCTACTACGAGTAAGTATAAAGATGTTGGATGCGTGCAATTGCAATCAATCCAAAAATATTGGTACACATGTAAGGAACAAAGAAATCTACTTAAATAAAGGCAATTTACTACACTATACACAAGGAAAAAGAGGTCTCTTACAAAAGTAAACGTTCAAAGTGAGTAGGTACTGCCAAAAAGCTTCCTTTCAAAAAGTTGTAAGAAAAGCATTTTGTGTCTGTAAGCATTTTATTATGCCACCACGAGCCGCGGTAGAATAATATTACTCCGGGGTGCTTGAGAATTGAAATACTCGTATAAGCTATTTGCATGGTAATGTGACGGGCCCGATGGCGCAGTGGTACTGATAAAACAAACATGTATTTGTGGTGAAGATTGGTGTTTGGTTCTTCCACACTGCTGTTAAAAAAATAATACAAATATTGGACACCATCACACACAGTGTTCCAATACCAAACTATAGCTTGAGTACCTACTAGTATTATGGAAATTGGAAAAAACGCCGGGTATTGCAACATACACCCAGACCCGAGAAAATATTGCAAAAGTTCGTTTACCCGACTGGGAATTGAACCCGGGCCCCCTCAAGAGATAGTAGCACTTTTAAAACCGGTGCGAACACCACTCGGCCACGGAGGTCTTCAATGATTATTTGTTACGTGTCTGAGTATTATTGTTTCTGAGTATTGGTTTCACCCGCGTGGTTTAGGTTCCCGTGGGAATATTGGGATAAAAAATATCCTAATATGTGTTATTCCAGCCTATAATCTATCTCTGTTGCAAATTTCATTCAGATCCGTTCAGTAGTTCTTGCGTGAAAGAGTAACAAACATCCAGACATACACCTACCTACTCACAAACTTTCGAATTTATAATATTAGAAGGATTTATTATATTAGTAAGTAGTAGCTTTGGTTCTGATATCAGTAACACAACTGCTTTAGCTTCTTATCACGCAATCGGCGTATAGCGCACAGATTGCGGGTTAGATTCTCAATTTTACGATTCCGTATGGAATACAACATTGGGAAAAAAATTGCCCTTGACGGGTTTCTTGCCGGTTCTTTTCGTTACAAGGTCTCCCGCCGCGCCGTAGGATCTGCGAACCAAAGCGATGGCGTACCTTTTTGACGTTCATGTGTTGACAGCACAAACTAATCTGAATAAAAAAATATATGAAAATATTGAGGATGAAGGTCATAAAAAACCTTTGTTTTTTACAATTAAATTATTGAATTGCAATTGGTTGGTTTCTATGACATTAGAATATACTAGAGACTCCCCGTGGTTTTACCCGCATGGTACCAGTACCATAGATATGGTGAGAATATCAGGATACAATATAGCCGAAGAATAGGAATATACTCAGAAAGAATGTACTTATAGCTTTCTAACGCTGAAAAAAATGTTGTATTTAAAATCGGTCAAGTAGTTTTTGAGATTGTCTAAAAAAACATAAACAAAAAAACTAATATTTCCTCTTTATAATATTTGTTCAGTACACCCCTGCCTAGACCCGCGGAACCGGCATAGCGCAGTGGAAGCGTTTCACTAGGAGAGACTCCGGACAAAAACTTGATTTCAGCCGGGATGTAACTGAACAATTGAACTGCGATACACAGCGACTTCATTTAAATTAAGGTGAATTATACATACGGGTCGGTGGTGTCGAAAGTCTCCTGGGCAGCGGAAGGAGGGGGCCCCCACCCTGGTGTGTCCTTCTTCTTCTGCAGACCTTACCAATTCGTCACCTTACTCACAAAACAAATACCACACAGGGTCCCAAGACACTGGGCGCTTCAACAATACACACCAACACACGCGGGGCTTGTTTATTAATATTTTTCGTCCCGACAACAACGCGCGTGGTGGAAAGTTATCTTTCAAAGCACCGCGACCGTGCCACTCGTCAAGATGGCGTCAAAATCTTGGTCGTACAAAACGGGATCAAATCGATAATTTAAGATTCAATTCAAGCTCGATATGCCAGGCACATTCAACGCGAGCGTTTTTCACAATTCAGCCAAATTTAATCCGACATTTTTCTACAAGAATTCCAATCAAGTAAAAACTGTCAACTTCAAGTGACAGCTAATGTCAATTTGACGTGACATTAGAGATGCGTTCAGAAACGTCGATCTTTTCCGAACATCCCCCCGCCCCGGACCGTTAAGAACGGTACGTCAATCTACGGGTAATCGGGAGAGTCCACTAACTGCTCTCTTCAAAACCGAATCTCGAACCAAAACCTCAGCAAAACGAGGAACTCCGTCAGTTCCGGGGTAGAGTTTAACAATGCGCCCCCTTTGCCAACATAGGGGCGGCAGGTTAGCATCCTTAATCAACACGAGGTCGCCAGTCTGGGGTAGGGTGGTTTTATCTGTCCACTTCACGCGCTGTTGTAGGATATGCAAATACTCCATCGACCAACGTGCCCAGAAGTTTTGGGACATCTGTTTCAAAAGTTGGTATCGCGACAAACGATGGGATCCTACATCCTGAATCGGATATTCAGGCAAAGCCAAAAGGGGCTGTCCGATCAAGAAATGACCTGGGGTCAACGCTTCCAGGTCATTCGGGTCCGAAGACAACGGGCACAAGGGTCGCGAGTTGAGGACGGCCTCAATTTTACAAAATACCGTATCAAGTTCCTCAAACGTGAGAATAGTTTCTCCAATCACGTGACGCAAGTGTGTCTTGGCAGCCTTTACACAAGCTTCAAAAATTCCTCCCCAGGTCGGACAAGCTGGAGGGCTAAACTTCCAGATTATCCCACGCCGGGAGAGGGTGGTTCCAATGTCTATTTTATTATCAACAAAAAACTTAACTACTTCCTTAAGATAATTACACGTTCCCTTATAATTAGTACCACAATCGGAACGTATCAATGTCGGCAGTCCTCTACGGGAAACAAATCTGCTCAAGGCGGCGACAAAGGCTTCGGTAGACAATTCCGAGACAACTTCCAAATAGACAGCCTTGGTGGACAAACACACAAACACGCACAAGTACGCCTTATAGGTTTTAGCATTACGCAGTCTCGAAGCCTTTACAGTAAAGGGACCGGCGAAGTCGGTGGCGACTCCGGCAAAAGCTCTACATTCCGTGACGCGATCAGCAGGCAAATCACCCATCTGGGGCTGCATGGTCGCGGCCTTCAATCGATAACAAGGCAGGCAACGGAAAACCACAGTGCGAATGGCTCGACGAGCAGACAAAATCCAAAATTCACGCTGCAAAATGGCCAACAAAGCATTACAGCCAGCATGTTGTGCATTCACATGGCGATCTGTTATTATCAGTTGAGTCAAATGTCCGGCTTTAGGTAACAAAAGGGGGTGACGAGCTCCATACGGCAGGTTCGCATTTCGAAGTCTTCCGCCGACTCGCAAAAGCCCACTCTCGTCCAGGAAGGGATTCAATCGCGATACCGCGCCCTTCAACTTGCGACGGCCTAAACGCAAAATTTCAATCTCGGACTCAAAACTATCAGCTTGTACTCTCCGGACCCAAAACAAGAGCGCGTCCCTACGCTCGTCCGGAGTGAGAACCGACGAATCACGCCTCGCGCGTGGGTTTCTGCAATTGTACACAAAACGTCTGATCCAAGCGGTAACACCAAGCAGCTTCTGTAAGGAGCTGTACCGATCCAACAACAAATCCTTTTCCCCGGCGGGGTTAGTCTCCAGGACGCATGCCCGCATATCAGGAACGGCTACGTTCGACAACGCTGTAGAGGGCGGCCACTCCGACTCAGGCCGCATCAACCACTGTGGGCCCCACCAGAGGGGGTGGTTAATTAGGGTTGGGGCTACACAACCCCGAGACGCACAATCCGCGGGATTCATGGTTCCCGGCACGTGTCTCCAAATCAACTCGATGTCGGAATTACAAATCTGCGACACTCGATTGGCCACAAACACGTCCAAGGTGTGCGCCGGAGCCTTCAACCAACAAAGGACGACCTGACTGTCCGTCCAAGCATAAACCACTTGTATCTTAATAGATCGACCTAATGTGAGCCATACGTGGTTCAACAAACGCATTAGGAGGGCAGCTCCACACAATTCCAACCTCGGGATCGTATGACGAGTCCGAAGGGGAGCGACTTTGCTTTTCGCTATCACCAGATGCACAGCAACAACTCCGTCAACAGTAACGGTGCGGAGGTACACGGCCGCAGCAAATCCACGTTCGGAGGCATCGGAAAAGCCGTGAAGAGTAACTTTACAATTTTCAGAAGGGAGGAATAGCCTCGGCAAATGCACTTCATTAATCTCGGGGAGGGATGAAACGAAGCTCGACCAATCTCGGAGTAACTCGTCCGAGAGGGGTTCATCCCACGACACACCCGAAGCCCATAACCGTTGCAAGAAACACTTGGCCATAAACAGCACGGGGCAAATCCACCCATTGGGGTCAAAGGTACGTGCGACAGTAGACAATACTAAACGCTTGGTCCAGACTTTCGGTGGTCGTAAATCCACACAATAAGTGAACGTGTCAGAGACCGGTTTGTACTGTACGCCAAGGACGGTCACCACATGGGGATTATCAACATTTTCGAATAGGTGGGGGTCCTGCTGGTGCTCTTCGGGCAAACCTACCAGTACATCAGGCGAGTTGGATATCCATTTCCTCAACTCGTAACCTCCCGACTTCAAAAGGGCGGTGAGTTCGTCTCTCAGGACAATCGCCTCTGAGACAGATGAGGCGCCCGTGCAAATGTCATCCACATAGACGTCACTGGCCAAAATGGCGGAGGCGCGAGGGTATCTCAAGCGCTCCTTCTCGGCCAACTCCAACAAAGAACGAATCGCAACAAACGGGCTCGAAGCCAAACCGTACGTATTCGTATTCAATTCATAAATCAACAAGGGGTCCCTAGGACTCTCTCTCCACAAAATCAATTGGTACCTCCTATCCTCTGGATGGATGACCGTTTGTCTGAACATCATCCGGATGTCAGTCATAAATACAATTTGGTGCCGCCGGAAGTTGGTCAAAATGTCTGAGATCTCCGTGTGCAGCTTGGGACCTACATGCAGACACTGGTTCAAGGACGCACCAGTAGAGGTGGGAGCCGAACCGTCAAAGACCACCCGAATCTTTCCGGATTTCAAAACGGCGTGGTGCGGCAAAAAGAAGTGCTCAACGGAGCGCCAATCCAAATCGCTCACGGACATGTGCCCTAACTCCTCATACTCCCGCATGAATTCAACATACTTCTGGCGGAAGACCGGATCCTTGCTCATGCGACGCTCCATCGCCACTAGCCTACGTTCCGCTAGCGGTCGGGATTCGCCCAGAGGAGGTCGGCCGGCACGAAAGGGGAGACGGGTGATCAAACGACCAGAGCGGAGGCGACCAGTGTTATTCTGGTAATACAACTCGCATTCATCCGCTACTGGGTCGACCCGCGGGGCTGGTGGAGGTTCCTCAACCTCCCAAAACTTCTGCACCACTTCGGAGAGAGACACATTAAAAACAAGACCGCGATCCTCATCAAGGGAATCCAAAACGCGGCGAGCAGGGCCCATCACAACTGTACCGAGTGTCGTCTGCAGAGCTACCAAGCCATCTGGCTGCAAAACTCGCTTCCCCGTCAACAAAACTCGCCCCAGGACATCGGCTCCAAGGAGAGCATCAATCGGGCCTGGGCGGAAGAAATTTGGATCGGCGAGTGGGGAATCAGACACCAAAGACAACATACTCGGTCCCAAGTCAACTGAAGGTTGACGGCCAACAACTGTGTCCAACACAATCGCCGAGGTCTTAATGCCTGGCGTGGACTTATTACGTGATGTAAATGTGAAGTCAACATGCCCTAACAACCCGGGGACTTTCACATCGCCAACACCTCTCACGCCTTCCGTGTGGGGGTGCACCTTGAGGCCCAACCGCCTAACCAACCAAGATGACACAACACACCCCTGAGCACCGGAATCCAACAAGGCGCGAACTTCCACAAGGTCGCCATTCAATCCCCTGACAAGCACAGAGGCCGTGGGCAACAAAACGGTCTCTGGAGGGGTGGCTACAATCGACCGTAAACACGTTGATTGCTAGTATGTGGGGTCCCCAGACGTCCCCCCATGGTAAGGGGGTCGCTCATAGCGATCCAGTGGGTCCCATTCTCCCACATACTGCCTACGTTCAATTCGCCCGGTATCAGGCGGGTTATATCTCCCGGCCCCTTGAAGACGGGGCGGGCGCCGCTCCAAACGCGGGTATTCGGCGAGCGGTGGCGAGAATCGGTGCCTAGCACCCACCGTGTACGTCGCCCCATAGTCGCGGGGGCACGGTGACCGATTTTCAGAAGGGGGGTCCCGGGGACCCCCGGCTGTGCGAGGCTCAACACGTTGCGGGGGGCTTCTACGACCTCCAGCAACGCTCGCAAAATCGAACCCCCTAGTTGGGGACCGATTTCCCATGGGGGGGTCCGTGGGACCCCCGCCCTTTTGAGGCTCCAAACGTGGCGGAGAGCGTCTGGGGCCACTCTGGTGGCCACTAGAACCGCTGCGGGATGCAAACACCGCGGGGGGTCCGAGACCCCCACCCATACGAGGTGATCCTGCAGCGACGCGCTGCGGCGCTCCGCCGCCCTCTGGGCTGTTCATGCAGAGGAGGGGATGGTGGTTGCCCTTACAAAAGCGGCATGGGTGCGCTTGGGTACATTCGCACTGCATGTGCAGGCCCAAGCACGAGTAGCACCATGTCCGTTGTCGCGCGATCGCTCGACGGCCTTGGACGCGCTGGTCGAGGAACTTATCACAACGCAGTAACAAAAACGACCACTGCTCCACTGGGAGTTTTAAGTTTTTTAATGCGTTGTAGGCAACCAACAGCGGATTCAACAAAGCCACTCTCAAGTGCATCACGCTGGCAACGCGGGGTAAATTCAAAATGGCGGCAACATGGTTGTCCGCCAGACGTCGTACGTTCTGGTACCGACGGGCAATCAAATCCCTAGCAATAGGGTAGTTTTCATCCGAGGGGGCCAAATGTTGAACCGATTCAAGGGCCTCCCCTTCCAACACGGATAACAAATAAGCCAACTTCTGGCCCTGGGTCAAATCATCCCGGGCATGTACGAGACTATCAAAAATATTAATAAAGCCCTCCCAGTCCTCTAGACGACCAGCAAAACGCCTTAAATCTAAGGGGGCTAATCTAGCAAATAGAGGGGGCATACTCTTAGATGTGACCGGGGACGGGCTCGGTTCATTCTCTCTTGCCACTTACAAAGGTCGAGCCACCTGGGTAATTCTGTCCGCAAAATCATAACACTGGTCCACATCCAAACCGACTTCTTGTCGCATTTCCACATCGGCCTCAACAGTCTTTTCCAAAAATAAGGCATACTGTTCATCAACAACAGCCAAACGTATGGGCAGATCTACGTATCTGTTCAACAAGGCCTCCGTCCTATCCGGTCGATCCAACAATGCAACCGCAGAAGCTAACCACCGTAACTCAGAACGTATTTTGGCTTTAGCAGAGGAGGCCGTCATTGTAACGTCACAAATTTATCAACAAAAACAACAAATTCAAAATATTCACTATAACACAAAATCTCCAATATTTGGAGGTTATTAATAACCACAAAATTCCAATATTACAACAACAAAGTATTTATAATGACACAAACTCTTAAATATTTGGAGGTTATCAGAAAACAACAAAACTCAAGTATATAATTATAACTCTAACTCTCAAGAGGTTATAACTTAGACACAAATTAACTTTGCCTTTATAAGTCAAAAAGTTATTCAGTTCAAACAAATCACTGACTATTGAAATTCACTTGGATATCAACATACAACATTATTTCAAAGCACAAGTTTCAATAAGTTTCAATGTGTAAATAATGTCTTAAATCATTTAAGTTTCACTAAGTATTGAGTGCAAACTTATTAAGTACCCAAGCCTTTTTAGGACAACTTTTTATTAGCTATTATTTAGCAACAACTTGTCATTCACAACTTAAATTTGCTAACAAAACTAAATAATAATTATTATGAACAAAGAAAGGCATCTATTTACATTTTGGAACTTCAATACATGACAATTAATTACAAGACATGGAACCAATAACAAAGGAATGCCCTTTACTTTTCAAATGCAAGTTAATTACCATTTACAAGTACAAATTAATCCAGTCCGGACCAGATGGTCATCAAAACGGCACTGATTAATAGACAAAGTTTTGGCGTGGGCCTCTCAGGCCTTCAAACTACGCCCTGCTACCAAGCATTGTTCAGTACACCCCTGCCTAGACCCGCGGAACCGGCATAGCGCAGTGGAAGCGTTTCACTAGGAGAGACTCCGGACAAAAACTGCCGGGATGTAACTGAACAATTGAACTGCGATACACAGCGACTTAATTTAAATTAAGGTGAATTATACATACGGGTCGGTGGTGTCGAAAGTCTCCTGGGCAGCGGAAGGAGGGGGCCCCCACCCTGGTGTGTCCTTCTTCTTCTGCAGACCTTACCAATTCGTCACCTTACTCACAAAACAAATACCACACAGGGTCCCAAGACACTGGGCGCTTCAACAATACACACCAACACACGCGGGGCTTGTTTATTAATATTTTTCGTCCCGACAACAACGCGCGTGGTGGAAAGTTATCTTTCAAAGCACCGCGACCGTGCCACTCGTCAAGATGGCGTCAAAATCTTGGTCGTACAAAACGGGATCAAATCGATAATTTAAGATTCAATTCAAGCTCGATATGCCAGGCACATTCAACGCGAGCGTTTTTCACAATTCAGCCAAATTTAATCCGACATTTTTCTACAAGAATTCCAATCAAGTAAAAACTGTCAACTTCAAGTGACAGCTAATGTCAATTTGACGTGACATTAGAGATGCGTTCAGAAACGTCGATCTTTTCCGAACATCCCCCCGCCCCGGACCGTTAAGAACGGTACGTCAATCTACGGGTAATCGGGAGAGTCCACTAACTGCTCTCTTCAAAACCGAATCTCGAACCAAAACCTCAGCAAAACGAGGAACTCCGTCAGTTCCGGGGTAGAGTTTAACAATGCGCCCCCTTCGCCAACATAGGGGCGGCAGGTTAGCATCCTTAATCAACACGAGGTCGCCAGTCTGGGGTAGGGTGGTTTTATCTGTCCACTTCACGCGCTGTTGTAGGATATGCAAATACTCCATCGACCAACGTGCCCAGAAGTTTTGGGACATCTGTTTCAAAAGTTGGTATCGCGACAAACGATGGGATCCTACATCCTGAATCGGATATTCAGGCAAAGCCAAAAGGGGCTGTCCGATCAAGAAATGACCTGGGGTCAACGCTTCCAGGTCATTCGGGTCCGAAGACAACGGGCACAAGGGTCGCGAGTTGAGGACGGCCTCAATTTTACAAAATACCGTATCAAGTTCCTCAAACGTGAGAATAGTTTCTCCAATCACGTGACGCAAGTGTGTCTTGGCAGCCTTTACACAAGCTTCAAAAATTCCTCCCCAGGTCGGACAAGCTGGAGGGCTAAACTTCCAGATTATCCCACGCCGGGAGAGGGTGGTTCCAATGTCTATTTTATTATCAACAAAAAACTTAACTACTTCCTTAAGATAATTACACGTTCCCTTATAATTAGTACCACAATCGGAACGTATCAATGTCGGCAGTCCTCTACGGGAAACAAATCTGCTCAAGGCGGCGACAAAGGCTTCGGTAGACAATTCCGAGACAACTTCCAAATAGACAGCCTTGGTGGACAAACACACAAACACGCACAAGTACGCCTTATAGGTTTTAGCATTACGCAGTCTCGAAGCCTTTACAGTAAAGGGACCGGCGAAGTCGGTGGCGACTCCGGCAAAAGCTCTACATTCCGTGACGCGATCAGCAGGCAAATCACCCATCTGGGGCTGCATGGTCGCGGCCTTCAATCGATAACAAGGCAGGCAACGGAAAACCACAGTGCGAATGGCTCGACGAGCAGACAAAATCCAAAATTCACGCTGCAAAATGGCCAACAAAGCATTACAGCCAGCATGTTGTGCATTCACATGGCGATCTGTTATTATCAGTTGAGTCAAATGTCCGGCTTTAGGTAACAAAAGGGGGTGACGAGCTCCATACGGCAGGTTCGCATTTCGAAGTCTTCCGCCGACTCGCAAAAGCCCACTCTCGTCCAGGAAGGGATTCAATCGCGATACCGCGCCCTTCAACTTGCGACGGCCTAAACGCAAAATTTCAATCTCGGACTCAAAACTATCAGCTTGTACTCTCCGGACCCAAAACAAGAGCGCGTCCCTACGCTCGTCCGGAGTGAGAACCGACGAATCACGCCTCGCGCGTGGGTTTCTGCAATTGTACACAAAACGTCTGATCCAAGCGGTAACACCAAGCAGCTTCTGTAAGGAGCTGTACCGATCCAACAACAAATCCTTTTCCCCGGCGGGGTTAGTCTCCAGGACGCATGCCCGCATATCAGGAACGGCTACGTTCGACAACGCTGTAGAGGGCGGCCACTCCGACTCAGGCCGCATCAACCACTGTGGGCCCCACCAGAGGGGGTGGTTAATTAGGGTTGGGGCTACACAACCCCGAGACGCACAATCCGCGGGATTCATGGTTCCCGGCACGTGTCTCCAAATCAACTCGATGTCGGAATTACAAATCTGCGACACTCGATTGGCCACAAACACGTCCAAGGTGTGCGCCGGAGCCTTCAACCAACAAAGGACGACCTGACTGTCCGTCCAAGCATAAACCACTTGTATCTTAATAGATCGACCTAATGTGAGCCATACGTGGTTCAACAAACGCATTAGGAGGGCAGCTCCACACAATTCCAACCTCGGGATCGTATGACGAGTCCGAAGGGGAGCGACTTTGCTTTTCGCTATCACCAGATGCACAGCAACAACTCCGTCAACAGTAACGGTGCGGAGGTACACGGCCGCCAGCAAATCCACGTTCGGAGGCATCGGAAAAGCCGTGAAGAGTAACTTTACAATTTTCAGAAGGGAGGAATAGCCTCGGCAAATGCACTTCATTAATCTCGGGGAGGGATGAACGAAGCTCGACCAATCTCGAGTAACTCGTCCGAGAGGGTTCATCCCACGACACACCCGAAGCCCATAACCGTTGCAAGAAACACTTGGCCATAAACAGCACGGGGCAAAATCCACCCATTGGGGGTCAAAGGTACGTGCGACAGTAGACAATACTAAACGCTTGGTCCAGACTTTCGGTGGTCGTAAATCCACACAATAAGTGAACGTGTCAGAGACCGGTTTGTACTGTACGCCAAGGACGGTCACCACATGGGGATTATCAACATTTTCGAATAGGTGGGGGTCCTGCTGGTGCTCTTCGGGCAACCTACCAGTACATCAGGCGAGTTGGATATCCATTTCCTCAACTCGTAACCTCCCGACTTCAAAAGGGCGGTGAGTTCGGTCTCTCAGGACAATCGCCTCTGAGACAGATGAGGCCGCCCGTGCTAATGTCATCCACATAGACGTCACTGGCCAAAATGGCGGAGCGCGAGGGTATCTCAAGCGCTCCTTCTCGGCCAACTCCAACAAAGAACGAATCGCAACAAACGGGCTCGAAGCCAAACCGTACGTATTCGTATTCAATTCATAAATCAACAAGGGGTCCCTAGGACTCTCTCTCCACAAAATCAATTGGTACCTCCTATCCTCTGGATGGATGACCGTTTGTCTGAACATCATCCGGATGTCAGTCATAAATACAATTTGGTGCCGCCGGAAGTTGGTCAAAAATGTCTGAGATCTCCGTGTGCAGCTTGGGACCTACATGCAGACACTGGTTCAAGGACGCACCAGTAGAGGTGGGAGCCGAACCGTCAAAGACCACCCGAATCTTTCCGGATTTCAAAACGGCGTGTTGCGCAAAAAGAAGTGCTCAACGGAGCGCCAATCCAAATCGCTCACGGACATGTGCCCTAACTCCTCATACTCCCGCATGAATTCAACATACTTCTGGCGGAAGACCGGATCCTTGCTCATGCGACGCTCCATCGCCACTAGCCTAACGTTCCGCTAGCGGTCGGGATCGCCCAGAGGAGGTCGGCCGGCACGAAAGGGGAGACGGGTGATCAAACGACCAGAGCGGAGGCGACCAGTGTTATTCTGGTAATACAACTCGCATTCATCCGCTACTGGGTCGACCCGCGGGGCTGGTGGAGGTTCCTCAACCTCCCAAAAACTTCTGCACCACTTCGGAGAGAGACACATTAAAAACAAGACCGCGATCCTCATCAAGGAATCCAAAACGCGGCGAGCAGGGCCATCACAACTGTACCGAGTGTCGTCTGCAGAGCTACCAAGCCATCTGGCTGCAAACTCGCTTCCCCGTCAACAAAACTCGCCCCAGGACATCGGCTCCAAGGAGAGCATCAATCGGGCCTGGGCGGAAGAAATTTGGATCGGCGAGTGGGGAATCAGACACCAAAGACAACATACTCGGTCCCAAGTCAACTGAAGGTTGACGGCCAAACAACTGTGTCCAACACAATCGCCGAGGTCTTAATGCCTGGCGTGGACTTATTACGTGATGTAAATGTGAAGTCAACATGCCCTAACAACCCCGGGGACTTTCACATCGCCAACACCTCTCACGCCTTCCGTGTGGGGTGCACCTTGAGGCCCAACCGCCTAACCAACCAAGATGACACAACACACCCCTGAGCACCGGAATCCAACAAGGCGCGAACTTCCACAAGGTCGCCATTCAATCCCCTGACAAGCACAGAGGCCGTGGGGCAACAAAACGGTCTCTGGAGGGGTGGCTACAATCGACCGTAAACACGTTGATTGCTAGTATGTGGGGTCCCCAGACGTCCCCCCATGGTAAGGGGGTCGCTCATAGCGATCCAGTGGGTCCCATTCTCCCACATACTGCCTACGTTCAATTCGCCCGGTATCAGGCGGGTTATATCTCCCGGCCCCTTGAAGACGGGCGGGCGCCGCTCCAAACGCGGGTATTCGGCGAGCGGTGGCGAGAATCGGTGCCTAGCACCCACCGTGTACGTCGCCCCATAGTCGCGGGGCACGGTGACCGATTTTCAGAAGGGG